>CM038670.1:139123102-140457809 GCA_021605145.1 Aegilops bicornis | reverse complement strand
GCGGCGGCGGAGGAGACGCGGCGACCGCGAGGGAGGAGGAGAGGCAGGGATGGAGAGGGTGGTGGCAGGGGAGGAGGACGTGGCGGCGGCGGAGGAGACGAGGCGACCGAGAGGGAGGAGGGAAGCCGAGGCGGTGGCCAGAGAAGAGGAACGGGAGAGAAGAGATAGGAGATATTTTCACTGGAGAGGGAGGGGCCGCCCAGAATTTTTGTATAAAAGGACCACTGACGAACGAAATCGATAAAAAGACCACTCAGATAAAATTGACAGAAAAGACCACACCACCCGTGGCGGCAGGCGCAGCCGACACGTGGCGCCTGCCGCCACGCGGGCAGGCGGCAGCACCTGCCGCCACAAAGCAAGGTGGCAGCCCGCGCGCCAAAGCCAGCCAGCAGCTGCAACGGAACGGCTGCATGCGTAGTCCCTGCCGCCCAGTGGCGTGGCAGGACTGTTCCTGCATGTGCGATGATGCATGTCGTGTGCGTTTCGTTTTGTCGGCCTTTTGTTTCATCTGTGTTTCATCTTTTTTAATGCCATAGATTTATGCCATTTACCGTTTGTCTGTTTTTCGTCTACCTTTCATTTTGTCTGCCGTGATTCATCTTTTAATGCCACAGATTCATATGCTTCCTTGTTGTTGATTTGTACACATACGGTGCACTGTTTTTGCAAATAATCATTTATTTACAAATAATACGAGCCTCCATCGCGACCTCGCCGTGGACCTCATCATCGCCTCCTCGCCCGCCTCAACGCCGACGCCACTCCGACCTCATTCGGCTGCCTCATCGCCCGACGGACCTTCATCGCTGGTTCATCATCGGCCTCATCGCCGGCCATCGCCGCCCGGCGGACCTGCTCGTCGCGGGCTCATCGTCGACCTCTTCAAGACGCCGCAGCCTCGACGGGCGTTGAGGCCGGCAGGCGACGATGAGGCCGCGATGTTCTCGCTCGGGCGTTGTGGTCGGCGCTGAGGCCGACGACCGCGGCAAAGGTCCACAATGAAGCGCGAAGAGGTCGACGATGAGGCCCACGACGGAGGAGGTCCGCCGGGATGAGGGCGAGGAAGCCGACGATGAGACTGACGATGTTGAACGTCTATGGCGAGGCGCGAGTAGGCCAACGAGGGCCTGCGGATGTGACATTCCGCCGAGCGTTGAGGCCGACGATGAGGCCCGCGACGGAGGCTCAAATTATTATTTATAAATAAATGATTATTATTTGCAAAAAATATGGACTGCATGTGTGGAAATCAATAGCACGAGGCATATGAATCTGTGACATTTAAAAACAAAACGCGGCAGAATAGACGAAACACAGACGAACGGTAAGAAACATATGAATCTATAGCATTAAAAAACGAAACACGACAGACGAAAACGTAGACCAAGCAAAACGAAACACAGACCACGTGCGGCATCGTAGCAGCATGCACGCCGCCACGCCACTAGGGCGGCAGGGACTACCTGCATGCGGTTGTTCCGTTGCAGCCGCTGGCTGGCTGTGGCGTGCTAGCTAGCGCCTTGCTTTGTGGCGGCAGGTGTTGCCGCCTGCCAGTGTGGTGGCAGGTGCCACGTCGGCCGGGTCTGCCGCCACGGCTGAGATGGTCTTCACAATTTTATTTAAAGATGGTCTTTTTTGTCAATTTCGTTGATCAGATGGTCCTTTTAGGACAAAAATTCGGGCCGCCCAATCCCGTGCTCGCTGCAGTCCACCCCAATCCTGCGCTCGATGATGTCCACCCCTTTTCTCACCCGAGACACGCGCAGACACACTACAACGGGTGGACCCATGGGTAAAGAAGGCCCACCCGTCATCCATCAAGCACAAAACAATAACGTGAGAGAAAGGAACGCTTTGATTTTTGACAGCGAGGTAGATCGCGTGAACGAAAATTACGGAGCGACGCAAGTGACGTGGCTGGTGCCGCTAGTTAGGCGCACTAGCTCGCCCTTTATATGTTCAATATTCCGTGCCAACTCCTTTATATTGTTGTGGTCCAACACCTTCAATGCATGACGACACAATATCCCAACAAATTCAAACTTTTTGCATGAGCATGAAACTTTTGATCCGCCGGGATCAAATTTCACATGATATGACTATTTTAGCTAGCTGAATGGGTAACCATGAATTGATAAATAGAGCCGATGCGACCACTCTCAAATGCCACCACAATTATCCCATTACCATGTCAAATTCTCCTTTAAATATCTCAAACATAAGCGATTGTATATACTTCCGATGTTTGTATAAACATCTACACATATGGCACCTTTGGTGATGTTTGACTCTCACATAAATCACCTTAACTACTTTAGTATACCTTCTATCATCAATGACCCTCTCCCTTGGTGCTTGAAGAAATCTAATAAATCAAGGCGAACATGCAGGTGTGGTTTCAATGATGCATTCGCTCTAAGCTTCTTTGTGTGGATATCATATCTGCACAAAAGGTTTTGTCGACCATAAACCAAAGCCCACTTCTCCTTGTTGGAATAATGGGATACCCTAGAGGCAATAATAAAGTTATTATTTATTTCCTTATATCATGATAAATGTTTATTATTCATGCTAGAATTGTATTAACCGGGCTTATAATACATGTGTGAATACATAGACAAACATAATTATCACTAGTATGCCTCTACTTAAGCTAGCTCGTTTATCAAAGATGGTTATGTTTCCTAGCCATGGACAAAAAAGTTGTCATTTGATTAGCGGGGTCACATGTTGGGAGAATGATGCTTGATTAGCGTGACCCATTCAGATTAGCCTAGCACTTGATGCAGTTTAGTATGTTGCTATTGCTTTCTTCATGACTTATACGTATTTCACCGTAACTATGAGATTATACAACTCCGTTTACCGGAGGAACGCTTTGGAGTGCTACCAAGCGTCTAGCATGTTGAGTGATTATAAAGGAGTACTACAGGTGTCTCCAAAGGTACATGTTGGGTTGGCGTGTATTCAAAATTAGGTTTTGTCACTCCGATTATGGGAGAGGTATCTCCGGTACTTTCGATGAAAATGCACATCACTATAAGCCTTGCAATGTAATGTAGCTAATGAGTTAGTTACGGAATGAAGCATTATGTAACGAGTAAAGAGACTTTGCAGTAGCGAGATTAGACTAGAGTGTGGATACCGACGATCGAATCTCGAGCGAGTAACATACCCGATGACAAAGGGAACAACGATGTATTGTTATGCGATTTGACCGATAAAGATGTTATTAGAGAATATGTGAGAGCCAATATGAGCATCCAATTTCCGCTTATTGGTTATTGACCGAGAATAGTTCTAGGTCATGTCTACATTGTTCTCGAACCGGTAGAATCCACTTGCAACAGGTTTCGATGACTTGATTATATTATGAGGTTATGAGTTTTGATGTACCGAAGGAGTTCGGAGTCCTGGATGAGATCGGGGACATGACGAGGAATCTCGAAATGAGTCGAGGCGTAAAGATCGATATATTATTGGACAACTATATTCGGAGATTCGGAAAGGTTCCAAGTGATTAGGGTATTTTTCGAATTACGGAGAGTTACGGGAATTAGTAGGGGAGTATATAAGGCCTTATTGGTCCCATACGGGAATAGAGGAGAGAGGCCGAAGAGGAAGGGCTGGCGCCCAACCCCTATGGTCCGGGTGGACAAGGAGTGCAGCCCTTTTCCTTCCTCCTCTCCCCTCTTTTCCACTTCACTCCCTACTCCAACAAGGAAGGGAGAGTCCTACTCCCCGGAGGAATACTATGGATTATGATCATAACATTTGGTAGTGGAGGCATAGCGTTCGCAACACCTTACAAATTATGATTATTAGCAGCATTTGGTAGTGGAGGCATAGCATGCTGTAATGCCCTGCAAAGTATAGTTCTCATTTGAATGTTGAAGCTAGGATTTGGTCAGGATGATGCAGAAGCTAAACTTCACTCTTATTCTTGCATGTTGTTCCTTGACCTCATTTACCAAAACAATTTATTAGATCTATTTATGCACTGACATGCGAAGACCATTTATGTACCTATTTCTTGTGGAATACCATACCTTTCTTAGTGCGTTTATTCTTATTGTTCAGCTCCAAAGTCCGGATTTAATCCTCTTGTTACTATTTCCTTGTTCTTTCCTCTTTTATTCCCTATGACTACATTCTCAAGGTTGCATTCAACTAGTTTTGCTTCTACTTGTATTCTCTTCTCAATGTTGCATTAATTTAGTTGCTTCTCTGCTTGTTCATGATTTGGTGATATATCTTTTGATTGATTTTCATATAAGAATTTGGTCCACCTTTTCCATTAGTTCAATTGACATACTTTGCTATGATGGTGCATATGCCTCTTGTTTTGCTATGCTTTGCTCAAAAATATTATTATAAGTCTCTTGACATAATGATACATACTGCCTAGCTTCTTGTAACTCTTGTATACCATCATCCCACAGCACTAACCGGCGAACTATCGCTGTGGTTTTGATGCGTAGAGTGAAGAACGTTTCTTACAAGCCCGGATAATTCATGAACGTAAAATTTGGTAACAACAAGTAGAGGACGCCTAACTTATTTTTGCAGGTGGCATGTTGTGATGTGAGGCGGTCAAGACGTGATGCTATATTTTATTGTATGCGATGATCATGTTTTGTAGACCGGAAGTTATTTCAAGCCAATCTGGCAGGAGCCATATGATCGGTACGCTTTATTGCGCGTAATGCAATCGCTTCGTAATGCTTTACTTTATCACTAAGCAGTAGCGATAGTCGAAAAGTATAAGATTTGGCGAGACGACAATGATGTTACGATGGAGATCAAGGTGTCAAGTACGGTGACGATTTACGGTGAATTCGTATGATTTGCTTAGCCGGAGATGGAGAGACTCACAAGCACAAGATGATGATGGCTATATCCATACTATCACTTATATTGATTGCATGTGATGCTTTATCCTTTATGCATCTTATCTTTGCTTTGATCGATTTCCGATGAGCATTTTAAGATGATCTCTCACTAAATTATCAAGCAAAGCGTGTTCTCCCTAATGTGCAATGCACCATTGCTGCCAAAGTTCGTCGTGCCTGCATACACCACGCGCAGTGATGATCGGTGTAAAGATAAGCTCAACGTCCATCTACAATGGGTGCAAGCCAGCTTTTTGCACACGCAGTAATACTCGGTGTTGAACTTGGACGAGCCTAGCATATGCGCAAGTATATGGCCTCTAACACTGGAGGACCGAAAGGTTCGAGCATGAATCATATAGTGGATATGATCAACATAATGATGTTCACCATTGAAAACTATTACTCCATCTCAACGGATGATCGGTCATGGTGTAGTTGATATGGATCACGTGAATCACTTAGAGGATTAGAGGGATGTCTATCTAAGGAGTTCTTGGCAATATGATTAATTGAACTTTAATTTATCATGAACTTAGTCTTGGTAGTATTTTGCAAATTATGTTGTAGATCAATAGTGCTTCATGCGCTTGTTGCTTTCATATGTTTATTTTTGATATGTTCCTAGAGAAAATTGTGTTGAAAGAAGTTAGTAGCAATGTCATGGAGATTGGATCCGGTGATATGAGGTTTTATCCCTCATTGTCGTGATAGAAGCAATTATGTCCTTAATGCACCGCTTAGGTAGATGCACTCTATTGGCAAAGGAGCAGATGCGCATTTTATGAATGTTTGCTAGCTCAATATGATGACTACTTGATAGTTTTAGTGCACCATGCGTTTAACGGCTTAGAATCGGGATTTCAAATACGTTTTGAACGCTATGGACCATAAGGAGATGTTCCAAGAGTTGAAGTTATTATTTCAAGCAAATACCCGAGTTGAGAGATATCAAGTCTCCAACAAGTTCTATGGCTAAAAGATGGAGCGAGAATCGCTTCAACTAGTGAGCACGTGCTCGTTGTCCGGGTACTACAATCGCTTGAATCAAGTGGAAGTTAATCTTCTTCAGATAAGATAGTGATCGATGTAATTCTTTAGTCACCATCACCAAGTTAGTAGAACTTTGTGATGAACTATAGTATGCAAGGATGACTAAAACGATTCTTTAGCTCTTCGTGATGTGCCGAAATCGACTTGGAAGGTAGAAATCAAGAAGAGCATCAAGTGTCGATGATCGGCTGACAAGACCACTAGTTTCAAGAAAAGGCAAAGGAAAGAAAGGAACTTCAAGTAGAATGGCAAGCAAGTTGTCACTCCCGAAGAAGCTCAAAGTCGACCAAAGCCCTAAAACCGAAAAGCCACTTCAAAGGAAATGGTCACCGAAGCGGAAATGCCCTGAATATTTGGTGAATAAGAAGGATGGCAAAGTGAACAAGGGTATATTTGATATACATGTGTTTATAGTAGCCCCTGAGTATTTGATACTTGTTCGGTTGCTAAGATTAGTAACTCGAAACAGGAGTTACATAATAAACAGAGACTAGTTGAGGGGAAGTGACGATGAGTGTTGGAAATAGTTCCAAGATTGATATGATCATCATCACACACTCCCTATATTTTCGATATTAGTGTTAAAACTAAATAAATGTTATTTAGCGTTAGTGTTGAGCATGAATATGATTTGATCATGTTTATTATGTATACGGTTATTCATTTGAAGTTAAAGAATAATTGTTATTCGCTTACGAATAAGACCTTCAATGGTTATACACCTAATGAAAATAGTTTGTTGGATCTCGATCATAGTGATACACATATTCATAATATTGATGCCAAAAGATGCAAAGTTAATAATGATAGTGCAACTTATTTGTGGCACGCCGCTTGTGTCATATCGTGTACGCGATGAAGAAACTCCATAAAGATGGATCTTCTAATCACTTGGTTATGAATCATTCGATGCTTGCAAACCGCGCCTTTTGGGCAAGATGACCAAAACTCCGCTCGAACAATGGAACAAGCTAACGACTTATTGGAAATAATACATACCGATGTATGCCATCCAATGAGTGTTGGATGCTTGTGGCAAGTATCGCTATTTTCCGACCTTCACAAGATGATTTGAGCAGACATGGGTATATCTACTTGATGAAACATAAGTCCTGAAATAATTGAAAGGTTCAAAGAATTTCAGAGTGAAGTGGAAAAATCATCATAACAAGAAAATAAAGTTTGTGCGATCCTCGATCACTCTGAGACGAATATTTGAGTTACGAAGTTTGGTCTTCGCTTAAAAAACAATGTGGAATAGTTTCACACCACGCCACCGAACACCACAACGTTATGGTGTGTCCCAACGTCAGAATCTGCGACTTTATTGGATATGGTGCGATTTATGATGTCTCTTATTGATTTACCATTATCGCTTTTGAGGTTATGCATTAGAGACAAATGCATTCACGTTAAAAGGGCACCATCTAAATCCGCTGAGAGTGACACCATATGAATTGTGGTTTAGCAAGAAACCCAAGTTGTCGCTTTCTTAAAGTTTGGGGCATGCGTGCTTATGTGAAAAAGTTTCATCCGATAAGCTCAAACCCAAATCGGAGAAGTGAGTCTTCATAGAATACCCAAAGGAAAACTCAAGGTACACCTTCTATCATCGCTGCATCCAAGGCAAGATATTCGTTGTTAAAATGGATCCTTTCTAGAGAAGGAGTTTCTCTCAAAGAAGTGAGCGGAGGAAAGTAGAGCTTGATAAGGTAATTTTGTACCTTCTCCCAAATTGGAAAGTAGTTCATCACGTAAATCAGCCCAAAGTGATTCCTACACCAATTAGTGAGGAAGCTAATGATGATGATCATGAAACTTCAAATCAAGTTACTACGTAACCTCGTGAGGTCTTTCAGAGTAATGGGTCCGCACTGTGAGCGGTATGATAATCCTATTCCGAAGTCATGTTACTAGACCATGATAAACCCACGAACTATGAGGAAGCGATGATGAGCCCAGATTCCGTGAAATGGCTTGAGGCCATGAAATCGAGACGGGATCCATGTATGAGAACAAAGTATGGACTTTGGTGGACTTGCCCAAGGATCGCGAAACCATAGAAAAATAAATGGATCTTCAAGAGGAAGACGGACGCTGATAGTAGTGTTACTATCTACAAAGCTCGACTTGTCGCAAAGTGTTTTTGACAAGTTCAAGGTGTCGACTACAATGAGATTTTCTCAATCAGGAAATGATGCTTAAGTTCAATCTCGAATCATGTTAGCAATTGCTACAATTTATGATATCTCGCAAATGGATGTCAAAACTGCATTCCTTAATGGTTTTCTTAAAGAAGAGTTGTATATGATGCAACCGTAAGGTTTTGTCAATCCTAAAGGTGCTAATAAAATATGCAAACTCCAAAGAATCCATCTATGAACTGGTGCAAGCATCTTGAGTTAGAATATACGCTTTGATAAGTTGATCAAAGCATATAGTTTTATACAGACTTGCGGTGAAGCCTGTATTTACAAGAAAGTGAGTGGGAGCACTACAACATTTCTCATAAGTATATGTGAAATGACATATTGTTGATCTAAATAATGTAGAAATTATTCTTAAAGCATAAAGGAGTGTTTGAAAGGAGTTTTCAAAGAAAGACCTCGCAAAGCTACTTATATATTGAGCATCAAGATCTATTGAGATAGATCAAGACGCTTGATAAGATTTTCAATGAGTACATATTTTGACAAGATTTTGAAGTAGTTCAAATGGAATAAACCAAAGAAAGAGTTCGTACTCGTGGTTGCAAAGGTATGAAATTGAGTAAGACTCAAATCCCCGACCACAAAGCAGTAAAATAGAAAGAGAATGAAAGTCATTCACTATGCCTCTACCATAGGTTCTATAGTATGCTATGCTATGTACTGCACTCTATTGTATACCTTGCTCCTCAATTTGCAAGGAGCACAATAGTGATCTAGGAGTAGATCATCGGACATTGGTCAAGAATATCCTTAGTGAGGACTAAGGAAATATTTCTATTATGGAGGTGATAAAAGAGCCCATCGTGAAGCAGTTACATCGGTGCAAGCTTTTACACCGATCCGTATGACTCTAAGTCTCAATCTGGATACATATTAAAAGTGGGAGCAATTAGCTAGAGTATCTCCGCGTAACATTGTAGACATAGAATATTTGCAAAATACATACGCCTCGAATATGACAGTATCTGGCCGACTAAGCTTCTCTCACGAAAGCAAAACATGATCACACCTTAGTACGCTTTGGGTGTTTATCACATAGCCGATGTGAACTAGATTATCGACTCTAGTAAACTCCTTTGGGTGTTGGTCACATGATGATGTGAACTATGGGTGTTAATCATATATTGGATATGAATATTGGTGTTAAATCACATGGCGATGTGAACTAGATTATTGACTCTAGTGCAAGTGGGAGACTCAAGGAAATATGCCCTAGAGGCAATAATAAAGTTATTATTTATTTCCTTATATCATGATAAATGTTTATTATTCATGCTAGAATTGTATTAACTGTAAACATAATACATGTGTGAATACATAGACAAACATAGTGTCACTAGTATGCCTCTACTTGACTAGCTCGCTTTATCAAAGATGGTTATGTTTCCTAGCCATGGACAAAAAGAGTTGTCATTTGATTAATCTGATCACATCATTGGGAGAATGATGTGATTGACGTGACCCATTCCGTTAGCCTAGCACTTGATCGCTTAGTATGTTGCTATTGCTTTCTTCATGACTTATACATGTTCCTGTAACTATGAGATTATGCAACTCCCATTTACCGGAGGAACACTTTGGGTGCTACCAAACGTCACAACGAATCGAAAGTGATTATAAAGGAGTACTACAGTGTCTCCAAAGGTACATGTTGGGTTACGATTTCGAGATTAGAGGTTTTGTCCACAGTTGCTCTGAGAGGTATCTCTGGGCCTCTCGATAATGCACATCACTATAAGCCTTGCAAGCAATGTAGCTAATGAGTTAGTTACGGAATGATGCATTATGTAATCAGTAAAGAGACTTGCCCAGAATTCAGATTGAACTAGGTATTGGATACCGATTTGATCGAAAACTCTGCAAGTAACATGCCGATGACAAAGGGAACAACGTATGTTGTTATGCGGTTTGACCGATAAAGATCTTCAGAGAATATGTAGGAGCCAATATGAGCATCCGTGTTCCGCTTATTGGTTATTAATCGAGAATAGTTCTAGGTCATGTCTATATTGTTCTCGAACCCGTAGGGTCCGCACGCTTAAGGTTTCAAGGGCGATGCTTATATTATGAGTTTATGAGTTTTGATGTACCGAAGGAGTTCGGAGTCCCGGATGAGATCTGGGACATGACGAGGAGTCTCAAATGGTCGAGATGTAAAGATCGATATATTGGACGACTATATTCGGAGTTCGGAAAGGTTCCGAGTGATTCGGTATTTTTCGAGTACCTGAGAGTTACGGGAATTCGCCGAGGAGTATATGGGCCTTATTAACATACGGGAATGAAGGAGAGAGGCCGAAGGAAGGAGGCGCAGCCCTCCTCTGGTCTGAATTGGACAAGGGGTGCGGCCCCTTTTCCTTCCTCCTCCCCCTCTTTCCACTTCTCCTACTCCAACAGGAAGGAGGGAGTCCTACTCGGTGGGAGTAGGACTCCCCTTGGCGCCCTCTCCAGGCCTACCGCCCCTCCCCTTGCTCCTTTATATACGGGGCAGGGGGCACCTCAGGCACAATACAAGTTGATCTACTGGACGTTCCTTAGCCGTGTGCGGTGCCCCCTCCACCATATTCCACCTCGGTCATATCGTCATGTGTTTAGGCTAAGTTCTGCGCCGGTAGAGCATCATCATCGTCACCACGCCGTCAGGTTTAACGGAACTCATCCTCGACACTTTGGCCGGATCGGAGTCCGGGATCGCTATCGAGTTGAACGTGTGCAACTCGGAGGTGCCAGACGCTCTGGTACTTGGATCTGGTCGGATCGTGAAGACGTATTTACTCACATCAGCACCGATGTCATAACAGCTCTGGCTTACGGTCTACGAGGGTACGTGGACATTACTTCTCCCTCTCGCTGCTATGCATCACCATGATCTTGCGTGTAAAGCGTAGGGATTTTTTGAAATTACTACATTCCCCAACATAATCTATGTAGCCAGTCATTATCTTCTAAATTATATTTCACTAGCATATCATTCCAACCTCGCTATGAATTCATCAACTTCTTAAAAATCATAAACACACTTGCCAAAATCTTTCTTAAATGCCTTGGAACCTTGGAAAACATGACTCAAATGTTTTGCGTTGCTCGACATGTGGCACACACATAGACGATGTGTTGAGTTAGTAAAAACCTTGCCAATGGCACTAATAATGGCAGTAACATTGATCGGTCAATATTGTCTTTGGTTCTTTTCTGACATGGCTCTTTTGAATGTTTCAAACAACCATTCAAATGTCTCAGATGTTTCATCATACAATAATGCAGCTCCAAAAACCATCGTTTGTTTATGATGGTCGACACCAACAAAAGGGCAAATGGTCTGCCATAACTATTTGTCTTAAAGGTTGTGTCAAAGCATACCACATCACCAAAGTAGTGATAATCTAATATTGATCTTGCATCCTGCCTGCAATATATTGGTTATCATCTCCATCTTCATCTACTTGTATAGCATAAAAAGGAAGGATTTTTTCATCCGCTTGTCCTCAGTAGGTATTGAAGAATGGCACCTCAGTATCTCCTTCTTGGATTGACTGCATACACTTTGATCGGAGGTAATTTTTATAATCCTTATGACCAAAGCTAAGACATCGCCTACCCCCTTCTTGTCTACTCATCACTTCATGACCATATTTTGGTCTAATACCTGAATCATTCAATATGTCAATCTGGACCTTCTGAGCTTCTGTAATTCTTCTTTTGGGATCGCATGAGATGGGCTTTGCTTGGAGTTACGAAGTTCATGATTATGAGCATCCTCAAAGCCGCTTACAACATATTTTCCTTTAGCACCTATTTTGATGGTCATCTCTGCCAGACACCCAACTCTTGTATCTGCTACCAACTTCACTGGCATTGTTCCTTGCTCTTGTCCTTGAAACCCGCCTTTGAGCATCCAAATTTCTTTGTTCGAATAACATTCGCCGAGGATTTATCATGTCAAAATTTCCCGACACCGAACTAGCATGTCCTGCATATGCATTATAAAACTCATATGCTATATCTTCATTCTCAAATTCCATTCCTATCTCCTGGTTTTAACCTTTTGTCAGAATCATCATCCGTGTTTCGATCTGCCTCTCCCAAATTTGTGGTGTCATGATCTACACAACATAAAAATATCATATACTAATTAGTTCATGGGACTACACATGGAGTACAAGATCACATCGATATTTAGTCGTGCTTTTAGTGAAACCCTGAAAAGCGCTTAAAGATACAACAATAATTTTTTTTGGAAAACAACACATGGTATATTGATCTTTTCTTTGATACGTAATCTCTATCAATAGAGTTAGCAAAAAACAAAATATCTCCAAGGTTTACTCTCGATGCAAAAAATTTATAATAAACTTAGGTGGTACTCTGATGCATAATGTGCGCAACATCATAGGAGTAATCATCACTAACAAAATTATAATGCAATTCCAAAGGTTTAATTTGCATGTGTTTGAAAGAAACAATGCTATGGAAGATGAAGTACCGGAGTAATTTGCATGTCATAGATTCGACTCTTTGTTTGTTTGTTTCTTTCAATCTTATCACCTTCATATGACCAAGAGTGTTGGCAATCTGTACATTCCAGGTGCAAGAACGTACCTATGGATGATGAAGTGGCAGGAGCTCCGTCCATGCCGAAGAACACCGTAGGTGTTGATCCACGGAGAGGACAATTTCCTATCAATCTTGATCTATTCTCCTTGATCCGGGGCAGCAGCAACAATGGAATAGATTGGTACGAAAAAGGATGGATGAAGCCACGAAGAGATTTTGGCGGCAATCTGTTGTTACGCTGGAGAGAAACATGTCGCTTTGCTGATTTTTCCGGAGCCTAATTGCAATTAGAGAGATACGCTGGGTTGTTTAAGTGGTGGGGGCCATGCAGGATGTGTGTCGGCGATCCATTGTCCCTGTACTATAGTGCGTGCTGGGAACCCAGCAGGAGAGCCCGACCCCTCACTAGACACTAATCCTCTCCCACCCCGTTATTCCAACTGTGTGGCAGGTGGTTCCCAATATAATGGTCCAACCACATCATTCCGTAGATTATTTTCCATGACTTGCCCACCTAGGGTCTTCTCTAAGAAAATAAAAACAATCCATCCGCAGTCTTCAAAATTTGTCAGATGTACGAACGCATTTCAATACAAGTAGAATTCGAGAGGTTGGGTTTGCGTGCTTAGCTAGATGGATTAGTGGCGAGGAGTAATCTAGTTACCGTAGCGTACGTGGTGTGGAGTTGTACATACCAGCGTGAGAAGTCACACATTTTGTAAATGACCGTGAGGCAGTCTTTGCTTTTCCTTCTTTAATATATGGTATGCACACTGCGCATATTCAAGAAAAAGTAGAAGGCACAACCGCTGAGGTGATCCTGGAGTATGTAAGCTGCCAAGACAAGACGCTCCATGATTCGGTAAGGCATCTCCAAGGCCGTCAATTTCGAATCGGGACACCGCATCCGGTCGGCCCGGATACCGATCGGGAGCCGCCATTTAGAACTAGCCGATACATCTATCTTCATTCTTTTCAGTCCGCACGCGTTTAAAATGGCCGCATATCTAGTTCCACATTAGCTAAAAAATCGCTCAAATGTTCAAACGCAACAGTTCACACTTGAATATTACAATCCAATAAAGTATTTAAATTATAGTAGTTTAAACTTGAATTTAACTAACACATATGTACTAGTTGTCCTCTTTAACCGCTCATAGATGCTCCACAAATCTTTATTCAAATGCTCGATAATGTAGTTTGTTGATGCATCCGACAAACTCATCAAATATGGGCCGGATTGTACTCTAGAAGTTCGATAGGCTCAACCATGTTCTCAAATTCAAGAGTTGCGACAACATCCTCACCCTCATCCTTCACGATCATGTTGTGCATAATCACACAACATGTCATCACCTCTCACAAGGTCTCCAGATCCATTGTTTAGCATGTCCAAAACAACAACAAAATGGGCCTCGCAAAACTCCAAATGCCCTTTCAACATTTTTTCTAGTTGTTTCTTGTCTTTGGGCAGAGTGGGACTTTTTCGACCAACCTGCCTCAGAGATGGTCTTGACAAAGATAGCCCACAGAGGATAGATATCGCTGATCGATAGTAGCCCATGTTGTAGTCACGCCCAATTGATAGTATAGTGACAAGGAGAAGCTTTCCCTTTAGTCTCTTAGCAAACAATGGTGATAGTTGCAAGACATTGATGTCATTGTGAGACCGGAGCATGCCAAAGAAAGTGTGCCAAACCCAAAGAACTTGTGATGCAACTGTCTCAAGAATGATGGTGAGCTTTTTAACATGACCCCGATATTACCCTTTGTAGAGCTTTGAGCAACTCTTCCATCTCCAATGTATGTAGTCAAGAGATCCCGAGCAAACCCTGACCACCCTCTTACTTTAAACATTGCCATCAATTTAGCATTCCCTTTAATTGTAGCTCCATCAATTTGCTGTGGTATACACAACTAAAATTGGCTTTACAAGGGTAAATTTCCTACGACCTCCTCCATTAATTGTAGCCCTACGAAGTGGATGACTCCTGCTAAAGCGGCTATTCAGCAGGTATGTCAATGTGGTTGATGTTGAAGTCATCTACGACTACGGAGGAGCGGGTTGGCGCTCCCGGCTTCGGTTTCATCACCATGGCAACACTGGAGGAACGGACGACGCGATTTGGGACCTCAACAAACAAGTCAAGTATGGCGCCGGTGGAAGGATGCTACATTTTTATCCTGATCGAGTGTATCATGAATTGATGACGATGTATTTTGTATTCCCTCCGTAAGAAATGTAAGAGCCGCTTGATCACTACTTTAGTGATCTAAACACTCTTATATTTCTTTACAGAGGGAGTATATCTGCTTTGAGTTGTGCAGATATGGAAGGGGCGTGAACTGCGCGTGGAAGTTGCCAAGGAGGAGAGGCGGGGGTGGACAACACGACTAGGGTCAAGATTCGCATATGCAGGGCCCTTGCTTCCTTTTCTTTGAAAATGAGGTTGTAACTCTCGCAAGCAAATCAATTGATGCACACAGCCATATGGCATTTTTTTTCATGATCCAGAAGAGAATGACGCCCTAAAACAATGATCAAGTTAGGGCTCAAGTAGGAAAAAATATACCGCATAATCTGCTTTCTATCAAATTGGTGGTTGTTTTATGCCTAAAAACGTCTGTATTTGGAGTCGAGTGAGTATTTTGTTATTCACTCCCTCCGCCCCATAATGAAGGTTTTAGCTTGAAAAACGCTCTTATAATATGGGACGAAGGGAGTAATATCTATTCTATCTCGTGGTAAACAGAAGTTGAACATCCGAGGGCGTGAGCTAGAGGGACATCCCTCACAACGCTACTACGGACTCCACAAAACGGATGATAACCCCGGCCTCTCGCAATGTTATGCCTAAGCAAGCCACACAGAGCTACTATAATACTCACACAAGTGCATTTCTCGTAATTTTCATCTATAGTTTGTTGGGGTTGTCGTTACCACACGAACACCCCGCAGCGAAAACTGCCAAGTGATTTTGTTTGATAGATCGACCTATCAAATGTTTCTAACTCCAAAATGGAGAATTCCCTCACGGATCGCCTTTGGCGAATGCACTTGCCGCCACCGCCCGCCGCACCACTCTTCCCCTAAACCCCGCTGCAACATTCCCACCCCACAGCTCCTCCTCGGCAGATGCTCCCCTACCTGCCAACCCCAAGACAGAAGTTGATGGTTGATGCTTCACAAACAATGGCGCCGTATTGTTTTGATGATGATTGGTATTTGGTACTGTCGTATTCGATTGCTTAAGATTGCGTGAGTGAGCAGAAGTTGTATTCCAAGAACTTCAGGTCTTCAGTACATCACCACCTGTCTAGTGTTCTTCCATCAAAGTTGGAGCCATACGGATGGACGTCTGTGAATCTTCCCAAGACAAAGAAGCGCGCGCAGGTTTTGAATGGACGGCATTAAAATGGGCCGCGTGGGCTTACGCGTGCGCAGAGGGGCCCAAACGGCTCGGCACATACGGCTCCTCCCCTGTTCGGCCTTACCCCTCGAAAAAAAAGAAAACCCCTTAAAAAAAGAAAAAGAAAGGCGCATAACTGTACGGGGCTTCCTCCTCCTCGCCGATTTTTCTTCGAAGCGGGGGCCGGCAGCGACGGCGACGGCGATGGCGATGAGCCGGACGCGGCGCTCCTCCGGCTCTCCGGCAGGGCTACGAATTGCTCGGCGGTGTGGAGTCCCAGCTTTGAACCCCTTCTAATTCGACAGGTGCACTCGCCCTCTCGCCTCCGGTTAATGATCCCCTTTTTTGTCTCCGATTGATCTCCGGCCTGAGGCTGGAGTGCTGCCGGAGATCCGGCTCTGACGACCCTGGAAGTCGCCTGGCGCCAACACTTCTCAAATCGGGCTATGCATTGTAGACTGTTCAGTTCGTCAGTTGGTGGTTCTATGAGATGGGTACTCTGTAGTGTTCAGTTAATGGCCAATTTCTGACCTAGGAAGCAGAAATTTTCTGGTTTCGAGTAAACCACAAATTTTAGCATGCTATACTAAATGGTGCCTTCTTAGTTTAAAATCGTTTATGGTAAGACCCTCGCATGTCGCATCCATGATTAAGACCTTGCTTGGTTGTAGTGGAAGTGTGGAACTAATCCACCTAGGGATTAGGTTGATCCCTTCTTGTCATCCAATCCCTGCATACTGATCCCCTCTCTGTAGATCTCGTTTAGTTCTCCTAAACCCAGGAGCAGCAATGGAGATGAGCAACCGCAGCGCCTTGGCAACTCAAGGGGAAGAGAGGGAGCAGCCTCGCCACGCGTGGATCCGCTCCACGGATTAGAGGCGCATTCTTTTGCGCCCGTGGATTGGAGGAGATCGACGTGGTTTGGGCCGGGAATTCCCCACCATGGCCCAAACCAAGCATCGTCAATCGGGATCCATGGGGAATAGTTCCCCATCGGAATGAACCACGTGGATCGGGTCTGTATCCCGGACGATCCATGTGGATTGCATCCTAACCAAACAAGGCCTAAAGTGGATGGTTCTTGGTCTTTAGAAGATCAGTGCCGCTTAATGAGTGTTTAGGATCTGGACTCAAGTCGTTGCCTCGTGAGTAATCAATCACCAAACTATTTACTAGTGCAAAAACAACACCCGTTACCGAAAAAGGCTTTCGCCCCGCTTTATATTATAAAGCAAATGCCCAAGCCAACAATCCACAAAGGTTCACACGCACGCAAACACACACCAAGTACACACAAACACACGATCCAAAAAGGGTTAATGCCGAGGGCACAACTCAACAAGCCCTAGAATGTAAAAAGAACGACATCAACTAGTCGTGCTCCAGTGGGGGCGGAAGCGGTGGCGCCAAGCGGAAGGCGAGCGATCAAGGTCGGTGAGGAGGTCAATGACGTCCGATCCCGAGAGGGCGGCTAAGCGGCCGCCAAAGCTGCATGTACTCACACATTTTAAAAATGGCGCCGTGAGTACGTCGAAGAGGCACCTTTTGGATGACAAGCTTATTGCGGACGGTCCATAGCGTCCAGGCGAGGACCCCAACGCAGAGCCAACGAATATGGCGGTAGCGAGGGGGGAAGGCATGGATTTCCGCGAGAAGGTCGGGGAAGTTGGAGTTGCACCACTGTCCACCAACCGCCTCACGGAATCGACCAAAGAAATCGGGCCATGGTGCACGTGAAGAAGATGTGGTTAGCATCCTCCACTGTGCCGCACAGAGGGCATAGCCCATCACCAGTTCCCGTTACGCTTTGAGGACTTCGACCGAGGGGAGGCGGCTGACGGCATCCATTGCCAAAGGAAGATCCTAATCTTCAAAGGGCAAGCTTAATATCCCTGTATCAAACCGCCGGCTCGGGCCGGGCGAAGGGGCGCTGGCGGCTGCTGCATAAGGACCTTGTAGAGAAGCGTCCGGAAGACTCTAGGCGCCACGAGATGGCGTCCAGGGCGTCGGTGACGCTCATCGGGAGAAGGGCGATATCCTGGAGAAGGGCATCCCAGGCGGCAACTTCGGGAGGGCCGAAAGGGCGACGGAACGCGAGGCGCCCTAAGTCAATAAGGCCGTTTCAACAGAGACCCGAGGGTCAATCGCAATGGCGAAGAGATCGGGAAAGCGGGCGCCGTAGGGTGTCGCCGAGCCACCGATCGAATCCGTAACAGTGGTCGCGGACCCAAGACTAACCGAGATGGACGTGCTAATGCGGCGGTTGTGAAGTACCAACGACGGCTCGCCAAAATCGCGGATCCGCCTCGACCGACAGAAAAGCCAAA
This sequence comes from Aegilops bicornis, assembly GCA_021605145.1. Lineage (NCBI taxonomy): Eukaryota > Viridiplantae > Streptophyta > Magnoliopsida > Poales > Poaceae > Aegilops > Aegilops bicornis. Next base: position 140,439,360 of record CM038670.1, on the reverse strand, counting down.
GGTCACCACGGAGGTATTTCCGTGATATCGCTTTCTCCCGATGAGCGCCACCGACGCCCGGACGCCATCTCGTGGCGCCTAGAGTCTTCCGGACGCTTTCATAAGGTCCTTGTACGCTGCCATCGCGCTTCTTCGCCGCCGAGCCCTTCGGTTTGATCTCGATATTCGCTACAACAAGATTAGGATCTTCCTTTGGCAATGGATCTGTACGCCCTCCCGAGTCAAGTCCTCAAGCGTGAACGGGCTCGGGCGATGGGCTATGCCTTCGTGGCGGCACGGGAGGATGCTAACCACATCTTCTTCACGTACCATGGCCCGCTTTTGGTCCAGCTTCCGCGAGACGGTTGGTGGACAAGCAGTGCAACTCAACTTCCCCGACCTTCTCGCTGAAATCCATGCCCCTCGCTACCGCCATATTCGCTGGCTCAAGGTTAGTCCTCGCCGACGCTATGGACCGTCTGCACAAGCTTGTCATCCAAAAGGTGCCTCTTCGACGTACATCGACGCCATTTTAAAATGTGAGTACATGCAGCTTTGGCCGCTTAGCCGCTCAGATCGGGACGCCTATCAAGAACTCCTCACCGACCTTCGACGCTCGCTTCCGCTTACGCCACCGACGAATCTGCACAGGTCGCGGACCCAGTACCAACCGAGATGGACGTGCCAATGCGGCTACGGTGAAGCAGCTGAACGACGGCCTGCCAAAACTGTGATCCGCCCGAACGCTGACAGAAAGCCAAAGGCTGACCACGGAGGTATTTGTTGCGGATAATGGTGAGCCACAACCCTCCGTCCCCATTAGCAATACGCCATAACCACCGGGTCAGGAGGGCGATGTTCATGCGGCGGGAGGACAGAATCCCAAGACCCCCCTGGTCTTTGGGTTTACAAATGTCCGGCCAACTAACCATGTGGTACTTCTGTTTGTCATCGTCGCCAGCCCAATAGAACCTGGATTGGTACTTGGCAATTTCCGTGTGCAGCGTTTCATGGAGGCTATAAAAGCTCATGAGGAACCAAAGAAGGCTGGCGAGTGAGGAGTTGATGAGAATCACACGCGCAACCTTCGATAGCCAACGCCCTTTCCAAGGCTCGACGCGGTGCTGCATACGTGGTGTTGAAGCCTCACGCCGTGAGCACAACTACCATGACATTTCATATTTAATCACAAATCAGATTCATCATCTTTCATATGTCCAACAGCCATTATTTAAGTTGCGCTCATCGTGGCATACCACTATGGTGGGCAAATGGGAAGTCCCAGTATACACCAGTAGTACAATATCTTTTAAATACATGTTCAGGTGACACTGATGCTGGCTCATAACTACTCATGGCCCATCAATTCTTTTGCTCAAGCCACAAGCACGGATAGAGTTATGCTGTGCTTCATGATTCCTGCATCACCCAAGAAGAACCTGTAGTTTTCAGCCCTTGAAGGTGTATTGCTCTACCCTTTACCAGTGCTTCCATCATCTGGCATTCGTTGAAACAGTTAACGTAGACTGGATTGTGTTCCATCATGTATATGGCATGTTGCACGACGACCCTCCTGATTCCTAGACAATGAGCACTGGGTACCATATTTGAGTTAAGTGCACTGACAAGCCTCATTATAAACATTTCCTTAATCCGATTATGCTCTAGCCCTCGCACAAATTCTTCTGGAATGACATTACATATTTGTGAACTAAGGCCAACAAGGACCTCTAGTTCTCTCCCTTCTGCATCCATTATTCCTTCCAGCACCTGTAGTGGAAATAGGCAATAGACCATGATTAAACTTCAGTAATTATGGCCTTTTGGTTAAGTGGTAATTCATGATCCTGCCATCTATTTATTAATTGTGTTTTGTACAGCCGGAGATATTCTTTTAAGTCGCAGTGTCAAAATTAGTCAACTGCACGACATAAACTTTAAAAAGCTATGAACACCAGAGGAGACATGCAAATGCGTGTGCATGCGGAAAAAAGAAGTCCAGAATTTAAAGAAAAAAAGGTGTATGCTAATCTTCCACACGTAGGAACATATGTTAACATTAAGTTACAATATTAACCTCTTATATCGCACTTATAGCTTAAACTGGCACGGCTCACCACTTGCAAAATGCAGGAGACTTCGTTCAGGTCCGAGTTGCCAAGCTGCGGTCGAGCATGCACACACATACTCCGCAACAGGCTTGATGCAATGTACCTGTACTTGTCACTGCGGATCATAACAGCGAGTTCCTTGATGAACACATACCCTGGTTCTGCTAACATAAGCAAACAGTTATTGGCACTCTCCATTGCCAGTAGTGCTAGTGCTTGCCCAGCGATCATTCGTAGCAACTGATCTGTTTCTGTACTTGAGGGTGCACTTCGGCTGAGAAATGCATCCATCAACCTGCTAATGATCATTGGGATGTGCCCGATCTCCTTCACATTTCCCCCCATAGCAAGGTTTCTAATGAGTTGCGCCAGAGCTCCCTAAGTTCTTGGCTGCTCCCATTGTTATCCAATATTTCTGCAAGGTTGCTCAAAAGGAAGGGATGTTCTGTAATCATCTGACACATAGTTACACCAAATTTCCCTTTAGTACTTGCAAGTCTTGTCAGCAGCTTCAGTGATGAACATTTCAACAACATCTGGTGTGTCTCATTGATATTTGTCAAGTCGGTTCTTTTGCTTGTGAACTCTACAATCTTAGAGATGATGCCAGTTGATCTGCTGATTTCTATACAATTCTCTATATCAAAGCTAGCAAGCTTGTCAAGAATTAACATGCCTTGTACAGGGAGGAGATCCTGGTCGGCCGATGTCTCCTCCTCTGGAACAGACCAGTGTTTTGTAATCCATCTCCAGCATCTTGGTATATGGGTGTTTTGTTCATCCATGTTAATTATCTCTCTCGGAATCAAACAGTATAGTGCCATCTGTTTCAACCATTTAAGTTTTGGGGAGGTCTGTTTGTTCCTGCCAACTTGCTGAATCAGGTTATCTTGTTTTGCCTCAGGGCTACCAATGTCCAAAAGAGGATCCTTTATATTTTGTCCGTGAACAATGTCCAAAAGTGAGGCTATGAACTGCATTGCCCCAGGATAGAGACAACTCGGAGGTTATCAGCGAGCTCGACCATGACATTCGTGGCAAATGATCTAATATCTTTATCCTGTTCACTTGTCCAGCCCAACATGTCTATCAAGCAGGTCACAGTCTTCGTGTAAGTTGTGAGCTCCAATATAGCATTACTCTTTAATGACTCCTTTTTCAGAAAAACTGTGCAATATCTTAAGCCCATAGAGTTGCATCTTGCGTGAGTCGGACTTTAAAGAATCCATAGCAAATATGACGAGGCTGGTCTTCTCTGGGCAAGCATAGCACGTTCCATGCATCTGTTGAAGGCATATGTGTAGTACAAATTGACATATTCCACTCCTGGGAGACCTCTAAATCTGGCGCCAAGGATCAGGGATCTTCGTGGGATGAATGAAAAGATCTCAAGGATGCCGCAACAATATAGAGTATTCCTTGGCCAAGCACCATCACATAAAATATTTGGAGAGATGGCACAAGGTTTTTCTTGTCCTCACGTTTATCATCACCATAGTAGTCATATGTTATAGATTGAAGGCCCCACACTGCTAAATAATGCGTAAGACTGCTGCTGGAATCTGTAGGTTGCCAAATGACGTCATCAATAGAGCCATTGCGTCTAATATGATAATAATAAGTTTAAAACTTGCTGGAAAACTGATCACCGACATCACTGTCGCAACAAACATGCACAAGTTCGGAATAACTCGATGACAAAATGCTATTTTGCTGCCAAGAGCCCAGTCTGCTAGCTTGATGGTACTTGAGAACTGCAGCCTGCTGATTGTGAGTAGGAGCACTACCACAAGTAGTACCATGTATACTGTGCAGTTGGCAATTGAGCTGAGTCTTTGAATGTTGAAATCTTTATCGACCCTATATAGTAGAGAGGGAAAAAGTAGCATGATTGTAACCATTGGACCCCATAATGATATCGTGGGGCATAGCAGATCGCAAATGTGTTGAATTGCAGTTTCTGGACATAGAATTGCGCCAATCCCAAGTATTACCATTGACATGTATATTGCTTCATGTTTGGCCCATATAAGAAGACCAATTGATATCACAACATTGAAGAAGGATATGGGCAAGATCAACCCATTCCAGCTAAGAGACCTGAAAGCACCTCTCGTATGCGGAAGAACAATTGGTAATCCACCCTGTTGTTGTGGCTGAACATCCTGAAGTACATACATATATGGTATTGTTAGACAAAAAGGTAACATACAATCAACAAAGTGAAGGCACATGCTTGTATCTTAATCAGAGTGACAATTGTGAAATTTGGGACCCTGGAAAACTTATTCTGACAAGATTTTGAAACAGCCCATGATTGTAAAGTTATACTTTAAACTCAATCGAGCTGTATCGAAAGTTGTCAACTTTTTTAAAGGGTGTATTGAACCAAACCTGAGCAGGATAGGCTTCTTTTGTACTTCTTCCATCCTCATTTAGGCCCCTCTCAGATTTTGGGTCAAATTTTGACCATAAAGTGTTAATTAGCAAAACATTAGATTATAGTATGCCACAAAATTTATATTCTTATATCCCTATGCGAAAGAAGTTAACAATAATACTGTCTTTACATCAAACAAAAAAATTGCACACAAATTTCGATGTAAAATCTAATGGCTTAGGAGTTTGTTTGTTTTTTCGGGTGAGGAGTTTGTTTGTTTTGAAAGAAAGTCGTGCGGGCGCTCTTTAAATGGCACAGGAGGCAGTTAATTCTCATCTAGATGAAATTGAGTAAATCAGTTCTTTTTATTCAACATCTTTTAGGGTTAATTAGATAAATGCCACTTCAAATATGGCGATTCATAAAAATGCCACTGCAATTTCCAAACTTTGAAAAATGCTACTGCAGTTTTTGCAAACTTTGAAAAACGCCATTGCAGACTTCGAAAAATGCCACTGGAAATGGCATGAAATGGCATTTTTCAAAGTTTGGAAATTGCAGTGGCATTTCTCGGAATCGCGAAATTTGGAGTGGCATTTATCAAATTAACCCCATCTTTTATGAGTCCAGCAATTATTTTGCTTCACTTGCTAAAATTTGTTAACCGATACTGCTACAATGTAATTCGCCGAAAGGAAAATAAAGGAAGAGTTTATTTTGCGACATGTAGTAGTTTCATGCGTACCTCAAGGCTTCTAGGAAAATTATGACCGTCGAGACCAAGAAATCACTGTCGAGGTCGCTGGAGTAGCCCCCGAGCAGGACGACGGTGCCCCAGGTGAAGGCCAGCGTGCCCAAGGCATTGCCGAGCCTCTCGATCAGCACAACGAAGAGAATGAAGCGATTTAGCCCCATCTCTGGCGCCGCGGCGGCGGCCTTGCCGGCAGGGGGATCCGCCCCCGCCGGCATCTATATGCGGTGCTCGTCGACGTTCAGCATTACAGCAGCAGCAGCAGCAGCAATCAACACCACCACACACGCACGGGTGACGGGTCGTCAACTCACTTCAGTGAGCACAATGTACAGCTGCTTGGTGCCTTTGTGGTCGTGAGCGCATTGTTCTCGGATTCTCGCCGAAAGTACTACTATAGCCGCAGACATCCTGTTTCTCCAGTTAACCGAATGCTATGCAGAAGAAACAAAAGATAAACCAAGGCCAGCCGGCCGCAAGCTAGCGTTTTCATCGTCCAGACTAGCGAGAGCATAGCTGCGCCTGCGCATGTCGCTGTCCAAGTGTCGAGTGTTGTGTTCAGCCAGAACACTCGACCTTCACGCACGTAAACAAACGGCAGATCGAGCTTGCATGAGACAAGAAAACTCGAGGAAATCTCGACGGAGACCACGCGCGGACGTAGCAAGCACAACCTGAGCCTAGTCGAGGGACGACGGTCGTCATGCAACTAGTCATTGTAGAAAGCGACCTAGTCCACGTCCCAGAGAATTCACACGAGACACGACCATCGCGTGGAGTCTCCCACGTAAAGAAGTCGATCTAGGCCCCGCAGCTTCTTGGGAATAAGCCGTGGCGGAGCATGGTGCGACCGGCGTCAGTATGCCAGGTCGGGTCTGTGGCGACCGCTGCGTCAAGTCGGGTCCGCGGGCTGGGTCACGGCGGTGCGTGTGCATGCGTGCGTTTGATCCACTATCGTAGAGTGGATAGTTGCAGCAGGCGCTGGCTATGCGTGGTGGTGAGCAGGTATTACGGACGAGCAGGTGCTCGCGTTGGGAGAAGACCGGATCACCAGGAGCATAAACGTGCGTGGGTTCTGTAGCTACAAAGCCGGCTGGGGCGTGTGTTAGTGCAGCGTAGGAAGAGGCCATGCAGTTAGTGGCCGGGTGCAGCGGCTCGCCCATACGTGTGTGTAAGATTGTAATCCCGTTTGCTTTGGGTGAGATAATTGGAAAAAGGCCTGCTGTGTGGGCAGCGGCACAAAACCTCCTTAGCACCACCGAAGGAGCTGCTCCGGTCATCTCCAAGACTCCAACACAGCTTTGTAAATGTTTCTCACCTGACGGTGATACCATGCATGGTACCGACAACAAAAACTAGTTCAAACGATTAGGATTTCTTTTACCTAAATGCATGCTACCAATTGCGATCTAACAAGCATAATTTCAGTATTTGTGGTGGTCGAGTAAACCCCGATTTTTACCATGTTACTATATATGTTGTCGCTCCTAGTTCAAATCATTTATGCTAAGGCTCCTCTACATCCATAATCAAATGGCATGGTTCTTTGAAGGATGAACTTAGTGAGCTCTAGATTGAAGTGGGTGCCTCATGGATTGATGGATGTCATGAGTACTTGATATAACCACACCATCCACTGGTGCCAAACAAACAACACCCCCCGTTGTAACGCTTAAAATTTAAGCCTCACACCCTGACAATGCACAACTACCATGGCATTTCATATTGCATCACAAAGAAGATTCATCAACATGCATACATCCATGTTCTTACATAACTAATACAGCCATTGTTTGTTGCCATCATCATGACAGTACAATGTATGACTTATATATCAAAACAAATCAACTGCTTAATATCAACTGTAAACTCATAAATTCATGGAATCTCCATCTTGGATGCAATGAATAACTCCCTAATTTCTATACTATGGTGAGCAAATTGAGCGTGCCTTCAAGTTCCACTATAGACCATTCGCAAAAACAAAAACAAAAAAAGTCCCAGTATAGACCAGTAGTGCAAATATCTCCTAAATGCATGTTCAAGTGACACTGATGATGTCTCATAGCTACTCACGGTCCATCAGTTCTTTTGCTCTAGCCACAAGTGTAGATAGAGGTATGATGTGCTCCATGAGTCCTGCATCACCCGAGAAGAACCTGTAGTTTTCAGCCCTTGAAGGTGTACACCCTACCATCAGCAGTGCTTCCATCATCCGACAGTTCTTGAAACAGCTAGCGTAGACAGGAATGAATTCCATCATGTATATGGCATGTTCAATTATCACCCTCCTGATGCCAGGACAATGAGCAGTGGGCGTCACATTTGAGTTAAGTGCGGAGATAAGTCTCTTCATAAACCTTTCCTTATTCTGACCATGCTCAAGCTCTCGCTCAAAGTCTTCAGGAATGGCATTACATAGTTGTGAATTAAGGCCAACAAGGACCTCTAGTTCCGCACCTTCTGCATTCATTATTCCATCCATCACCTGTAGTGAAATAAATAAGTTGGGTAAGCCATGATTAAGCTTTAGTGGTATCTGCACCTTTTTGGTTAGAGTCGTTTTGGTTAAGTGGTAATCCATGTTAAGTGGTAGCATCTGCAATTTAAACTATCACAAGTTTAAATTTGAAAGGGCTCACCTCTCGCAAAATGTAGGAGACTTCTTTCAGGTTCGAGTTGTGAAACTCACTTTGACCATACACACACATACTCCGCAACAGGCTTGATGCTACGTACCTGTACCTGTTACCATGGATCATAACTGCGAGTTCCTTGATGAAGAGATAACCTGGTTCTGCTAACATAACAAGACAATTATTCGCACTCTCAATTGCCAATAGTGCAAGTGCTTGCCCAGCGATCATTCGTAGCAACTGATCTTAATCTGTACTTGACGGTGCACCTTGGCTGAGAAATGCACGCATCAACCTGCGTATGATCATTGGGATGTGCCCGATCTCCTCCTTTATGTTTCCTTCCATGGCAAGGTTTCTAATAAGTTCAGCCGTGAGCTCTCTAAGTTCTTGGCTGCTCCCACTATCGTCCAAGATCTCTGCAAGATTGTTCAAAAGGAAGGGATGTTCTGTAATCTTCTGACGCAAAGTTACACCAAATTTACCTTTAGTACTTGCAAGTCTATTCAACAGCCTCAGTGATGAACTTTTCAACAGTGTCTTCTGTGTCTCGCTAATATTTGTCATGTCAGCTCTATTGCTTGTGAATTCTATAACCTTTGAGATGAGGCCAGTTGCTCTGCTGATTTCTATACAGTTCTCTACATCAAAGCTAGCAAGCTTGTCAAGAATTAACATGCCCTGTACAGGGAGGAGATCCTGGTCGGTCAATGGTACCTCCTCTGGAACTGACCAACATTTTGTAATCTGCTGCCAGCATCTGAGTACACGATAGTTTTTTTCATCCAAATTAGTTGGTTCCTCCCTTGGAATCAAGCAATATATTGCCATCTGTTTGAACCATCTAAGCATCGGGGAGATCTGTTCATCTCCGCCCACTTGCTGAATCAGGGCATTTGGGCTGCTAATGTCCAAAAGTGGATGCTTTATGTTCTGCCAGGGAACATTGTCCAGGAGTGAGGCTATGAGTTGCATTGCCCCAGAGACAGGGACAACCCGGAGATTAACAGCAAGCTCAGCCGTAACCTTTATGCAAAAGATCTAATTTCTTTCTCACTTTCATTTTTACAGCCCAACATGTTGAACAAGGAGGTCACTGTTTTTGTGGAAGTAGTGAGTTTTGCGATAGCCTTAGTCTTGAAGGGCCCCTTTATCAGAAAGTTGTGCAGCATGTGAAGCCCATAGAGCTGCATCTTGGGTGAGTCTGACTTTAAAGAATCCATTGCAAATGTGAGGAGGCTAATATTCTTTGGAGCAAGCAGAGCACCTCCCATGCATTTCTCAAACGCATATGCGTAGTACAAATTGACATATTCCAGTCCCATGGGCCCTCTAAATCTAGCACGCCGGACGAGTGATCCGCGGAGAATGAATGAAAAGACCTCAAGGATGCAGGCAACAATGTAGAGTATTCCTTGGTTAAGTACCATCACATAAAAGATGTTGAGAGCTGGCACGAAGTTTGTCTTGTCCCCGAGGTTTGTCTTGTAGACATGTTCATCATCACCATAGTAGCGTTGTGGTATAAGCCGTAACAGTGCCAAGACAATTCGCAATAATGCTGCTGGAAACTGTAAATTTCCAAATGACACTATCATTAGAGTATATGCTTGGAATGTGATAATGACAAATCGAGATAAGCCATGAAATGTTAACACCAACATCACTATTGCTGCAAACATGCACAAGTTTATGATAACTCGATGCCAAGATACCAGTATGCGGCCCAGAACATAATCTGCTAGTTTGATGACACGGGAACCGTAGTTTGCTGATTGTAAGGAGGAGCACAACCACAAGCAGTACGAGGTATATTGTCCATTTGGCCATTGAGTTTCTGAGAATAAACCTGTGATTGTGAAACTTATCCAGCTCGTAAAAATCATCACCATAGCTATATGGTATAGAGGGACCAAGCAATACAATTGCAACCATGGGGCTCCATAATGATATCACATGGCACAGTGAATTGCATACGAGTAGTCTTGCAGCTCCTGGACCGAGAAACTTGCCAATCATAAGTACTGCCAGAAATAAGGTCGGCAGAATGTGTTTCCATCCGGGATTCCAAATCATCACCCACACCAGAACATCCACAAAGCATACGGTCAAGATCAGCTCATTCCAGCCAAGCGACCTAAAAGCACCTCTCGTACGAAAGAACAATTGGTAATCCAGCTTATTGTTATGGCGGCTGAACATCCTGAAGTATAAATATGACATAATTAAGCAAAAGACATTATGGTATCCACAAAATAAAGTTGATTTGAACATTAACCACAATGGCAGTTATGAAATAGCTTACTGATCTTCATGAGTTTTTCGTAAAGCTCTAAAATTTTAGTCCCCTGTGTTGACTGTGATTACAAGAATCATAACAGAGGTTTTGGCATGTGATTTTAGCTTGTAGGGCAACAATTTCAATATGTGCAATGGTGATCCGTCTACTGGAGGTTATTTGCACCTTGAGGGTGAACAATTCTGCTTCCCGTCTCACACTTTTGTTGGGTTTTACCGTAGCAAGATTGGTTGAAATGTTGGGTTCCGTGAAACTGGGGAGCTGCCTTTTTCCTTGAAGGAAGTATGCCCCGAATTTTCGTGAACAGATGCATGCTCAAAACCACAAACATGATTTGCAGAATGCTTGAATGTACTCTGGTATTCTGACTGGTCTGTCTAGTTGGATCGTGAAATGTCTTTTATTCTAGTCTATTTATGGTTTTTTTTGCGGTTGTATTTATGGTTGGTGTTGCAGGATGACAATCAGATTTGGAGGATGGCAATCATAATTCCTGAAATTTGTTAGACAAAAATATGTCTAGATACATCAATTTTAACGAGATGTAATTCGGGATAGAGGAAGTACTTTTCTAATTAATGCATATAAAGTTGCTTCGTGTAAAAATGAGCAGGAACTCTTCTGGCGCCCCTGCTGGCGTGGGGACTTCAAGATTACCGGCCTCCTTCCTCGCTGTTAGGCGCGAAGCGGGCTGGCTCATTGTCAGCCGGGCGGCGGCGGGCCTTCGCCTCCCGGCGTGGGGATTCACGGACGCCGCCCGGATGCGCTGGCTACGCTAAGGACGACGACGCTGGATATACAATAGGCGACGGGCGGCATGGCGCGGTGTGGGCCGGAGGATGGCGGCAAGGCGGCGCTACCTAAATCCGCCGCGCCGCTGGTCGCATTGGCCTTTCCTCGCCATGGCTCGTGGGCGGGCGCCGTAATCAGAAGCGGTGGATGTGTCGCCGCTGTGTCGGCCTTGCAACCGGTCGATGTCGCGACGACGCGAGACTTCGGTGGCCATCCATGGTTGCGGCGGTGGGCTCTGCTTCCTCCTCTACGGCGACGGGCTTCTGCCGTGGCCGGGCCTATGGCAGGGTGGGGTGAAATGGTGGTTTCAAAGGGGGCGAGGTAGCTGGTTGAGGACGGAGCTCACAAGGAGCTACTTCGCCGCCGCACCGAAGTTGTTATCGGCTCCAATGTTGCTCCGCGGGTTTGCTGGCGATCTCGGAGGCGGTTGGAGTGCGGAATGTTCAAAGCCTCGACCTTTGGTGGTTCTCATGGCTCCAGATGCGGTATGAGGCTCAAGGTGGGAGCATTTATTTGGTCGCGGGTCGACCAGATAGTTCGGTAAGGGCAGCAGCCATGGTCGCTTGGGCGGCATGGATGCGGGTGGTTGCACTAGTAGAAAAAGGACCTAATGTGAGACACATTAGTCTCAGTTCAATTTTGGCTCGGTACTAATGGTACCATTAGTCCCGATTCGAACGGCTATGCATTAATGACGTGTCAGAAAGTTAAATTTGTACCGGTTCGCCACGAACCGGGTACTAGCAATGGGTGGTGGCAAAATAAGGCCAAAGTCGGGTTCGACGAGTTTTTAGTCCTGCTTCAGGGTAATAAACCGTTTGTGCCAATCGACTAAATCAATTTATAGTCCCGGTTGGAGACACAAACCGGGACTATAGGGCAATTTTCAAACTCTACCCCCCTTGTGTATCGCCATTTCAGTTTTGAAAAAAAACAAAAGAAAATGATAAAAAATTCAAAAAATAAAATTCTTCGAGATGTAGTTATATTACTAAATCTACTAGTTAGGAAAACTAAAAAACTTAAATTTGGACATGTTTTGCAAAAAAGTGTTACGAATTGCATACGATGTCGGAAAGAAACACATAATATATCAAAATGTTCAGCACAAAAATCAACATCCGATTTTGACCGCCTACGCCCTGTTTGCAATTTTTTAGAATCCTCAAATTCTAAAAGGAAAAAAAGATATGCTCAAATTTAAGCTTTTTTGAATTTTGGTCAAACTGTGGTCAAACTAAGTATTCAAGAAATATTAGTGTTACTAAATAATTATTGTAGAATGTTAGTGTTACTAAATAATTATTTCAGTTTTTTGAATTTTGGTCAAATCTGGTCAAACTATGGTCAAATAGTGGTTAAACTATGGTCAAACTACTTATTCAAGAAATATTAGTGTTAGTAAATAATTACTGTTTTTTAGAATAATAGTTTCAAACTCAAACAGTGAAAAGTGTGACCTAATGCTCAAGCTAAACTCATGAGGGTTAATAGGATTGAAAGCTTACATTTGTCAGGCTTTTCCCTAGTAGTGGAGCCTTCTAGTGAGTTGCTCCGGTTTGTGAAGGGTGTGTGTCCAAACTTTCATCAAATATGCCAATTTTTTTAGTACATCAGCTTGGTGGCATGACATTACATCAAGCAGGGTTTCATGTTTTTTTGATCATTTTTAAAAAAAATTCGGAATTAAAATGCCATGTCACTCCATGCATGTGTCCATGTCGTGACACCAATATGTTTGAAAATTCCTTCTAATTTACTGCACATGGAATTAACTCACACACAAATATGATTTTTTGAACCGTTATGGTTAGCTGTTGCATGTAGATGTAGTTCAAATTTGAATTACAGTCATCAAATGGCTAGAAAATCACTTAAATGTCTTAGAAAGGTCAAATGACCCCTAGAATTTTCCAAATTTTCACATGATAGTTGTATTAGTCAATGTTAAATGTAGAAAAAATTGAAGGCCGTAAGAGGAAGCTATCTCCCGTTCGTCATCAAACATGCATTGTTCCCTCTCGGAACCACGAGCCTTCTAGTGAGTTGCTCCAGTTTGTGAGGGGTGTGTGTCCAAACTTTCGTCAAACATGCCAATTTTCTACCACATCATCTTGGTGGCATGGCATTATATCAAGCAAGGTTTCATGTGTTTCTGATCTTCTTTTAATTTTTTGGAATTTAAATGCCATCGCACTCTATGCATGTGTCCAGGGAGTGAGACCAATATGTTTGAAAATTCCTTCCAATTTACTGCACATGGAATTAACTCACACACAAATACACAAATATGATTTTTCAAACCATTATGGTTAGCCGTTGCATGTAGATATAGCTCAAATTTGGATTACGGTCATTAAATGGCTAGAAAAACACTTAAATGTCTTAAAAAGATCAAATGACCAATCGAATTTTCCAAATTTTGACACGACAGTTTGTATTAGTGCATGTTAATCAGAGAATTTTTTTGAAGCCCTGTAAGAGGAAGCTGCACTACCATCTGGCTATCAAACATGCATTGTTCACTCTCGGAACCACGAGCCTTCTAGCGAGTTGCTTCGGTTTTGTGAAGGGTGCATGTCCAAACTTTCGTCAAACATGACATTTTTTTTACCACATCATCTTGGTGGAATGGCATTACATCAAGCAAGGTTTCATGTGTTTTCGTTCTTTTTTTAATTTTTTGGAATTTAAATGCCATGGCACTCCATGCTTAATCGTGTCATAGCCGTGAGACCAATATATTTGAAAATTCCTTCCAATTTACTACATATGTAATTAACCCGCACACAAGTACACAAAAATATGACTTTTAAAACCGTTATGGTTAGCTGTTGCATGTACATGTAATTCAAATTTGAATTACGGTCATTAAATGGCTAGAAAATCACTTAAATGTCTTAAAAAGGTCAATGACCCCAAATTTTCCAAAATTGACATGACAGCTTGTATTAGTACTACAAATTTTCCTTACATTTAAAAAACACCATCCGCTGCCACTTTACTCCAAATTCGCTCTCACATCTAATACAAAATATCAACAACATCACATAGTTTTTTGTAGGAACCGCTTATGGCGAAAATTCGTGAATCTATTTAAGTCTTCCTTCTTCTGCCGCCACGTTCGCCCGCGTGCAGAACTCCCCGAATCCATGAATCCCACCCCATTGCCGCATAAACCCTTCTTGCAAAGATGACACCATGGAACGCTTCAAGAAGGCTTAACGGTGGCCGCTTCCCTAGTGCCGCCAATTACCGCCGAGAGCGTGGGTCGCCACGCCGAGAGTGTGCCGTCAAGATCCGCGATTGAGCGACCGCATCCGCTAAGAGGGCGCTCGCTGGCACCGAGAGGGCAGCTTGTCGCCGCGACAGCTGGTCCAAATCGAGAGCCGAAGCTGTCTGCGTCTGCCGCCATGTCGCTTCGCCCAGTCGAGGCCTATCCATCACTAAGAAGATCGACAATCGCACACGCCAAGATATTCCGTGCCACCCTAATTCAAAGATCCAACCCACGTCTCAAAAGGCGGCTATGGCTAATACGCTCCAACGATCTATAATTTTTGATTGTTCCATGCTATTATATTACCTGCTTTGGATGTTTAATGGGCTTTATTATACACTTTATATTATTTTGGGACTAACCTATTAACCGAGGTCCAAATCAAATTGTTGTTTTTTTGCCTATTTTGTTGTTTCGCAAAAGGAATATCAAACGAGTCCAAATAATGAAACCTTCTGGAGAGTTATTTTTGGAACAAACGTGATCCAGAGGACTTGGAGGACGCCAAGAAAGAAGCAAGGAGGCCACGAGGCGTGGAGGCGCGCCTCCCCCGGGCGCCACCACCTCGTGGGCCTCGCAGCTCCACCGACCTACTTCTTCCTCCTATATATACCCATATACCTCAAAACATTCAGAGCACAATAGATCGAGTTCACGCCATAAGCCTTTGTAGCCACCAAAACCAATCGTGACCTCAGCTTCCGCACTCACGGAGGGCGGGGATCCTCACCGTGTCCATCTTCATCATCCCTTGCCGCCTCCATGACGAGGAGGGAGTAGTTCACCTCTGAGGTATGTACCAAAGAGCTATGTGTTTGATCTCTCTCTCTCTCTCTCTCTCTCTCTCGTTCTCGATATGGCACGATCTTGATGTATCGCGAGCTTTGCTATTATAGTTGGATCTTACGATGTTTCTCCCTCTACTCTCTTGTAATGGATTGAGTTTTCCTTGAAGTTATCTTATCGGATTGAGTCTTTAAGGATTTGAGAACACTTGATGTATGTCTTGTATGTGCTTATCTGCTGGTGACAATGAGATATTCACATGATCTACTTGATGTATGTTTTGGTGATCAACTATGGGTTCAAGGAATCCCTGTGAACTTATGCATAGAGGTTGGCACATTTTCATCTCGACTCTTTGGTAGAAACTTTGGGGCACCTCTTTTGAAATACTTTTGTGTTGGTTGAATAGATGAATCTGAGATTGTGTGATGCATATCGATAATCATGCCCTACGGATACTTGAGGTGACATTGAGTATCTAGGTGACATTAGGGTTTTGGTTGATTTGTGTCTTAAGGTGTTTTTCTAGTACTAACACTATGATAGATCGGATTTTAAAAGAATAGTTTACGTTATTTTACTACGGACTCTTGAATAGATCGATCGTAAAGGATAACTTTGAGGTGGTTTCAGACCTACAATAATCTCTTCATTTGTTCTCCGCTATTAGTGACTTTGGAGTGACTCTTTGTCGTATGTCGAGGGATAGTTATATGATCCGCTTATGTTATTATTGTTGAGAGAACTTGCACTAGTGAAAGTATGAACCCTAGGCCTTGTTTCGAAGCATTGCAATACCATTTGTGCTCACTTTATTCATTAGTTACCTTGCTGTTTTTATATTTTCAGATTGCAAAAACCTATATCTACCATCCATATTACACTTGTATCAACATCTCTTCGCCGAACTAGTGCACCTATACAATTTGCCATTGTACTGGGTGTGTTGGGGACACAAGAGACTCTTTGTTATTTGGTTGCAGGGTTGTTTGAGAGATACCTTCATCCTGGCTCCCATGGATTGATGATAAACCTTAGGTCATCCACTTGAGGGAAATTTGCTACTGCCCCTACAAACCTCTCGCACTTGAGAGGCCCAACAACGCCTACAAGAAGAAGGTTGTGTAGTAGACATCAAGTTTTTTGATGCCACATTGGGAGGTGAGTGCTTGAAGGTATATTTTAGATCTTGCAATCGAATCTTTTAGTTTCTTGTTTTATCACTAGTTTAGTTTATATAAGAAAACTACAAAAAAAATGGAATTAAGGGTGCCTCATATGCTTCATCTTTTTAATGTCTTTCGTGAAAATAATGGGAAGGAAAATTGTGCTCAAGTACTAGAAGAAGAATTACATAGAATGCTTGGCATAAAATATGTGAATGATGAGCATGATTTCAATGTTGTTAGTATAAATTCTTTGAATATCCATGATACTAAATATATGCAAAGCCACAAGCTTGAGGATGCTATGTTTGATGAAGATGATATTTGTAGTCCCCCAAGTTTTGATGAGAAAATTTATTTTGATGAAAGCATGCCTCCTATTTATGATGATTATATTGATAAAAGTGGATTTGGAGAGGTCATGACTTTATTTAGTGATGAATCCACTATTTTGGGAGAGGTTCCAATTGATGATGAGAACAAAGTTGCTACCTATGATGATTATTGTGATGACATGTATGCTATAAAGAACAATGATAACCATGAAACTTTTCGTCATTATTTTAATTTTCAATTGGATTATGCCTCACATGATAGTTATTTTGTTGAGTTTGCTCCCAATATTCTGAATTTTGCTTATGTGGAGAATAGTAAAATTTATATGCTTGTGCATCATGAGAATAATGCTTTATGTGATGGTTATATTGTTGAAATCATTCATGATGCTACTGAAAATTACTATGAGGGAGGAACATATGCTTGTAGGAATTGCAATAATATCCTGTTTCCTCTCTATGTGTTGAAAATCTTGAAGCTACGCTTGTTTTACCTTCCTATGCTAGTTGATTCTTATTCCCATAAGTTGTTTGCTCACAAAATCCCTATGCATAGGAAGTGGGTTAGGATTGAATGTGTTAGTCATATGCTTCATGATGCTCCCATTATGTTTCAATTCTTATCTTTTATGTGAGCATCATTGTCATCATCATGCCTAGCTAGAAAGGCATTAAAGAAAAGCGCTTGTTGGGAGACAACCCAATATTTACCCTTACTGTTTTTGTTGTCCACATGATTATGCTACTGTAGTAATCATGTTTTATACCTTTTGTTTCAATAAAGTGCCAAGTAAGACCTTTAGGATAGTTTATGGTGATAGTTGTGTTGATCCTATAAAATCGTAAACTTTTTGCGCCCAAAGAATTAGTTTTGATAATTCACATAAACGTGATTTTGATCTGATTCTTTTTTCTCTGGATTGGTACACAAAGTTCTCAGGTTTTCCTAATTTGGTAGGATTTTTGGAGTTACATAAGTATTAGAGAGTTACAGATTACTACAGATCGCTCTATTTTTGATGTATTCTGTTTTCTATGTGTTGTTTGCTTATTTTGATGAATCTATGAGTAGTATCGGAGGGTATGAACCATAGAGAAGTTGGAATACAGCAGATAGTACACCAATATGAATTTATAATGAGTTCACAATAGTACTTAAGTGGTGGTTTTATTTTCTTATACTAACGAAGCTTATGAGATTTTTTGTTGAGTTTTGTGTTGTGAAGTTTTCAAGTTTTGGGTGAAGCTTCGATGGACTACGGAATAAGGAGTAAGAGTTTGCTTGGGGATGCCCAAGGCACCCCAAGGTAATATTCAAGGACAACCAAGAGTTTAAGCTTGGGGATGCCCCTGAAGGCATCTCCTCTTTCGCCTTGTTAATTGGTAACTTTACATGGAGCTATATTTTTATTCACCACATGATATGTGTTTTGCTTGGAGCGCCATTTTCTTTGTTAGTATTTGCTTGCTGTTATTTAGAATAATGTTTTGCATCTCTATTTTCAAATAAAAATGTCAAGGATAGCCTTTACTATGCTTATTTTGGTAAGTATACTTGTTGTTGTTTGAAAATGTAAATTTTATCGATGTTGCAAAAAATTCCCTAGAAAAGTCGTTAATATGATAAATTGTTGAAACTTTTGCAATCTGATAAATTTTATACAGTAGTATTTTTCTATAATTTTTGGAGTTAGGGAAGTATGATGAATCTTTGCATTCTTTACAAACTATACTGCTTTGGCAGATTGCTCAACGTTTGCATTGTTTGCATATGTTTGCTTGTTTAATGATTCTATTTGAGGATAGGAGTATTAAACATGCAGAGACATTTAGTATGCAATGTTGAATAATATTTTTTGTGATTTTCTACAGTAGAGAATGATAAGGTTTTTGCATTGGTTTATACTAACTTATCTCATGAGTTCTTGTTGAGTTTTGTGTGGATGAATTTTTTTTGAGATTTAGTGAAACCGAGATATAAAAGAAATTAAGGAGACTCAAAAGTTCAAGCTTGGGGATGCCCAAGGGACCCCAAGATAATATTTCAAGAAGTCTCAAGCATCTAAGCTTGGGGATGCCCCGGTAGGCATCCCACCTTTCTTTTTCTTATTGGTTAGTATCGATTGAGCCTAAGTTTTTGCTTCTTCACATGAGTTGTGCTATCCTTGCAATGCCATTTTATTTTATTTTGCTTGCTATTTGAATAAAGTACTTAAGATCTGAAATACTTAAATGAGAGAGAGTCCTCACATAGTTAAATAACTGTTTGACTACTCATTGATCTTCACTTATACCTTCTTAGAGTAGTTTGTCATTCACTTGTGTGCTTCGCTTATATCCTATGAGTAAATGGTTGAATGAGTTGAATATCATAAATATGAAATTATATATGTTTCATATGCTTATCCCATGGGGAGTAATGACTTCACATATAAGAAGTAGAGGTGGTAAATTTATTGAAGGTTAGCAAACATTGTATTGGTCACTTGAACAATTCATGATAGAATATTGAAGGAAGAGAGATTTCACATATAAATATACTATCTTGGACATCTTCTATGATTGTGAGCCCTATTAATTATTTTCAAACCTGAGCAAATTAGTTGAAGTTGTACAAGGAAGATAACATAAGGAGTTATGCTTGGGTATATTTGTATAGAAGTATTGTTATGGATCCTCTAACATGTGGTGCTTTACATTTAGAATCCTTTGCCAGCTAAAATATCTCACTAAGCAGAATATCGCTTGTGCATCCAAATTCCTTTTGAACCAAGTTTATTCCATGAGTGTCCACCATATCACTATATGCGGTATTTACCGCTGCTCCAAGTAAATTTGCAGCCAAACTCTAAACCTTCAAATAATAATCTGTTTTAGACGTCTTAATCGCATGTAGCTTAATACTAGGGTTGTCTTCCATGCTAGGTGGGTTATTCTCACGGCGAGTGGACTCCGCCATCATTCACGAGAAAATGGTCGGTAATCGATGCCCAAATTTATGATCAAAAGATCAAAAACAAAATCGCAAATAATTTAAACAAACTCCCTCAAGATTATTGATAGTTGAAGGTATCCGTTGTTTTACAAGCCGTGGAGTGTGATTGTTGGTGGAGGGGAGTAAAATCTTTACCTTCTCGCTTGGGAACCGCCTTATAATGTATCTAGTATGGAAGATATTGTCACTCTTGGTCGTTATGTTGACAATGAAAGCATACCTCTCAAAAATTATTTTCATCTCTCGCTTAAAGCTTCGAGCCTGTACTCGCAAATCCCCCGCTCTCTCAGCAAAGGGCCTATCTTTACTTTTTATGAAAGAGTCAGAGTATTCCTTCTCATTCCAACCTACTCTTTAGTTGGCAAGCATCATGTGATGGGGAAAGATCTACATATATGGTCATTCAAATATATTTGATCATGAATTATTATTGTTGACAATTATCCTGTATGATAAGTAAGTTGGGAGGCGAAACATTAAGCCCCTATCTTTCTCTCGTGGTTCGATGGATGCTATTTGTTCTAAAAAATATGCTTTGAGTGGTAGCAATCATGAAGACTATATGATAGTTGAGTATGTGGAATTTTCTAAATCAAAGCTCTACATAGACCTTCCCTAAAATAAGATGAATTGCAATTGTTTGATGACCGAGAATATAGTTTGTTAGTTTTCAAGAAAGTTTATGGTCTATGCTTTAACATGTGAATAGCTTGATCATGAGAAGTTTTATGAGATGAGCTACTATTATGACATATAATGATGCTAGAAAAGGTGATTGAAATTATCATTGATCAAACTTGTGCACCTAATAGCATTCACACTTCATAGATTATTTCTTTTTACTTACCCTACTCGAGGACTTGAAAGGTGAATTGCTTGGGGATGCTTGATACGTCTCAAACGCATCTATAATTTTTGATTGTTCCATGCTATTATATTACCTGTTTTGAATGTTTAATGGTATTTATTATACATTTATATTTTATTTTTGGGACTAACCTATTAACCGGAGGCCTAGTCCAAATTGCTGTTTTTTTTGCCTATTTCGGTGTTTCGCAGAAAAGGAATATCAAACGGAGTCCAAACGGAATGAAACCTTCGAGAGAGTTATTTTTGGAACAAATGTGATCCAGAGGACTTGGAGTGGAAGTCAAGAAAGAAGCGAGGAGGCCACGAGGCAGGGAGGCGCGCCTTCCCCCCTGGGTGCGCCCCCACCCTCATGGGCCCCTCGCAGCTCCACCGACCTACTTCTTCCTCCTATATATACCCATATACCCCGAAAACATCCAGGAGCATAATAGATCGGGAGTTCCGCCGCCGCAAGCTTCAGAGTCACAAAACCAATCGTCCTCTGTTCCAAGACCTCACGGAGGGGGATCCTCAATGGCATCTTCATCATCCCGCACTCTCCATGATGAGGAGGAGGTTCACCCTCGTGGCTGAGGGTATGTACCAAGAGCTATGTGTTTGACTCTCTCTCTTGTTCTTGATATGGCACCCATCTTGATGTATCGTGAGCTTTGCTATTATAGTTGGATCTTACGTATGTTTCTCCCCTCTACTCTCTTGTAATGGATTGAGTTTTCCTTTGAAGTTATCTTATCTGGGATTGAGTCTTTAAGGATTTGAGAACACTTGATGTATGTCTTGCATGTGCTTATCTATGGTGACAATGGATATTCACGTTGATTCTACTTGATGTATGTTTTGGTGATCAACTCAGGGTTCAAAGACCTTGTGAACTTATGCATAGGGTTTGGCAATACACGCTGCCTTTGACTCTTCGGTAGAAACTTTGGGGCACTCTTGAAGTACTTTGTGTTGGTTGAATAGATGAATCAGATTGTGTGATGCATATCGATAATCATGCCCACGATACTTGAGGTGACATTGGAGTATCTAGGTGACATTAGGGTTTTAGTTGATTTGTGTCTTAAGGTGTTATTCTAGTACCTAACTCTATGATAGATCGAACTAAAGAATAGCTTCATGTTATTTTATTACGGACTCTTGAATAGATCAATCAGAAAGGATAACTTTGAGGTGGTTTCATACCCTACAATAATCTCTTTGTTTGTTCTCCGCTATTAGTGACTTTGGAGTGACTCTTTGTTGCATCTTGATTCTTGAGGGATAGTTATGTGATCCAGTTATGTTATTATTGTTGAGAGAACTTGCACTAGTGAGAATATGAACCCTAGGCCTTGTTTCGAAGCATTGCAATACCGTTTGTGCTCACTTTATTCATTAGTTACCTTGCTGTTTTTACATTTTTAGATTACAAAAACCTATATCTACCATCCATATTGCACTTGTATCACCATCTTCTTCGATTTAATTAGTGCACCATACACAATTTGCCATTGTATTGGGTGTGTTGGGGACACAAGAGACTTTTGTTATTTGTTGCAGTGGTTGCTTGAGAGAGACCATCTTCATCCTATGCCTCCCACGGATTGATAAACCTTAGGTCATCCACTTGAGGGAAATTTGCTACTGCCCTACAAACCTCTGCACTTGGAGGCCCAACAACGTCTACAAGAAGAAGGTTGTGTAGTAGACATTAGTGGCCATGGAGCACCTGCTTCCTCATGAGATCACTGAGCGGGAGCGGAGATGCAGGAGGTGGCGGAGATCGAGGAACGCCGGGAGGAGGAGTTGCGTGTGGCCCATGTCGAGGTAGAGAATACTCGTCTTCACGAGGAATCGTGGTGGAGCATCGAATATTTCATGCCACTACTATGAGTACTACAATCTTGAGGGCGACACCGAGGACAAGGACGAGGATAAGGACACGATCGACTTAAGCAGGGGGGACGCGGAGTCCACCAACGGCAGCATGTCGTCAAACAAGTCATCAACGTCTCATCTCACAGTGACGATGCATAGGTTGGCGCAGCGGCGACTTCGTTAAAATTATGCGTACTTAGGCTTTATTTTTAATACTGGTCTTTTGTTAGAACAATGTTTAGACCAACTGGCTCTATTTAATTACTAAAATTTCTTGATTCAGTAAGTGTATTCTGTGTGTTGTACGCTCTTTTGTGTTCCCAAATTAGCAAGCAATGTTAAATTATGTAATGACGTGGATGAGGACAGTACCCAGGGAAATTTCCACAAAAATTTTAATTATCAAACTCATCTCATGCGCCAGAAAGTTAAGAATCATCTCAGTGATGCACACAATCGCTCAAAGTGAATGGTGTCCGCGGCACTGCTGCCAAGAAGTTCCCTCCACTTTTACGTAAATTTTGGCTCATCACCGAAATATCTACCCCCCTATTCCCCACCCCTTTTCTCCCCGGCCACAAGTCACATTTCCCCTATTTCATCCTTCCTTCCATCCATCCTAAGCTATAGATGCTTCCTCGCTTGCTTCCTCGCTCTCGCTGTCTAGCATCCTACCACCGGGGTCGCCATGGTCTTGTTCAATGACCTCTCCAGCGGTTCCTCCTTCGACGATGACTCCTTCACCACCCGAGTATGCCTCTCTTCTCTCTCTCGGGCTATGACTTGGAATGAAGGATTTTAACCCGGTGGTCGATTTGAGTCATTTCTTCCTCTTGTAGCTCCCTAGGACCATCAGTTGCAACGAATGGAGCGGGGTGACTGAAGATCTGTCTGCTCATTGTTACCATCAATCTCCATGCGTGAAGCTAGTTGTATTTGAATCTGTGGACAATGGGAGGAAATTTTTGGCATGTTGATACGTCCATTTTGCATCATGCTTTTATATCAATATTTATTGCATTATGGGCTGTTACTACACATTATATCACAATACTTATGCCTTTTCTCTTATTTTATAAGGTTTACATGAAGAGGGAGAATGCCTGCAAATCGGAATTCTCGTGACCGGAAAAGGAGCAAATATTAGAGACCTATTCTGCACAACACCAAAAGTCCGAACTCCACAAAGATCAGTTTTGGAATATATTAAAATATTGGGCGAAAGCACCAGAGGGGGGCCACCATCCATTTAGGGTGGAGGGCTCGCCCTACCCCACTGGGCACGCCCCTGCCTCGTGGGCCCCGTGGTAGGCCCCCGACGTCCATCTTCTGCCATATGGTGTCTTTTGCCCTGGAAAAATCAGAAGGAAGCTTTTGGGATGAAGCGCCACTGTCTTGAGGCTAACCTGGCAGACTAATATAGGGCTCCCATGAGCTATTCTCACGGGGAAACATCCCTCCGTGAGGGGGAAATCACCACGCATCATCACTCATCGATCCTCTCATCGAGAGGGGGTCAATCTCCATAACATCTTCACTAGCACCATCTCCTCTCCAACCCTAGTTCATCTCTTGTATCCGATCTTTGTCTCAAAACATCAGATTGGTACTTGTGGGTTGCTAGTAGTGTTGATTACTCCTTGTAGTTGATGCTAGTTGGTTTATTCGGTGGAAGATCATATGTTCAGATCCTTAATTCTATTCAATACCCCTCTGATTATGAACATGAATATGCTTTGTGAGTATATGTTTGTTCCTGAGGACATGGGAGAAGTCTTGTTATAAGTAATCATCTGAATTTGGTATTTGTTTGATATTTTGATGAGATGTATGTTGTCTCTCCTCCAGTGGTGTTATGTGAACGTCGACTACATGACACTTCACCATTGTTTGAGCCTAGAGGAAGGCATTGGGAAGTAATAAGTAGATGATGGGTTGCTAGAGTGACAGAAGCTTAAACCCTAGTTTATGCGTTGCTGCGTAAGGGGCTGATTTGGATCCATATGTTTAATGCTATGGTTAGGTTTACCTTAATTCTTCTTTCATAGTTGCGGAATCTTGCGAGGGGGGTTTATCATAAGTGGGAGGCTTGTCCAAGGAAGGACAACACCCAAGCACCGGTCCACCCACATATCAAATTATCAAAGTTTGTCCAGGCTTGTCCTTTGCTAAAAAAAGCATTGGGCAACCTTGCTGCACCTTGTTACCTGTTATGAATTACCTTATCACCAAAATATCTGTTATCGATAATTTCAGTGCTTGCAGAGAATACCTTACTGAAAACCGCTAGTCATTTTCTTTTGCTCCTCATTGGGTTCGACACTCTTACTTATCGAAACGACTATGATAGATCCACTATACTTGTGGGTCATCAAGACTCTTTTCTGGTGCCGTTGCCGAGGAGTGAAGCGCCTTTGGTAAGTGGAATTTGGTAAGGAAACATTTATATAGTGTGCTAAAATTTACTATCACTTGTTACTATGGAAAATAATCCTTTGAGGGGCTCGTTCGGGGTATCTTCACCCCGACCGGAAGAGCAAAGAGTTTCTCCTCAACCTACTGAACCTACTGAAAATATTTACTTTGAAATTCCTTCGGGTATGATAGAGAAACTGCTAGCTAATCCCTATACAGGAGATGGAACATTACATCCCGATATGCACCTAATCTATGTGGATGAAGTCTGTGGATTATTTAAGCTTGCAGGTATGCCCGAGGATGTTGTCAATAAGAAGGTATTCCCTTTATCTTTCAAGGGAAAGGCATTGACATGGCATAGGCTATGTGATGATATTGGATCATGGAACTACAACCGATTGAAATTGGAATTCCATCAGAAGTTTTATCCTATGCATCTGGTTCATCGTAATCGTAATTATATATATAATTTTTGGCCTCATGAAGGAGAAAGTATCGCTCAAGCTTGGGGGAGGCTTAAGTCAATGTTATATTCATGCCCAAATCATGATCTCTCAAGAGAAATTATTGTTCAAAATTTTTATGCTCGACTTTCTCATAATGATCGCTCCATGCTCGATACTTCTCGTACTCGTTCTTTTATGATGAAGACTATTGAATTCAAATGGGACTTATTGGAAAGAATTGAATGCAACTCTGAAGATTGGGAACTTGACGAAGGTAAAGAGTCAGGTACAACCCCCAAGTTTGATTGTGTTAAATCTTTTTGGATACCGATGCTTTTCGTGAATTTAGCACTAAATATGGACTTGATTCTGAGATAGTAGCTTCTTTCTGTGAATCATCTGCTACTCATGTTGATCTCCCTAAGGAGAAGTGGTTTAAATATCATCCTCCCATTGAAGTGAAAGTAGAAGAACCTATTAAAGTTGAAGAAAAAACTATTATTTATAATGTTGATCCTATTGTTCCTATCGCTTATATTGAGAAACCACCTTTTCCTATTAGAATAAAGGATCATGCTAAAGCTTCAACTGTGGTTCATAAGAGTAATGCTAGAACACCTATACCCCCCCCCCAGCAAATTAAAGTTGAACCTAGTATTGCTATGGTCAAAGATCTCTTGGTCGATAATATTGATGGGCATGTTATCTATTTCTGTGATGAAGCTGCTAGAATTGCTAAACCCGATACTAAAAATAAACATAGACCTGTTGTTGGCATGCTTGTAGTTTCTGTTAAAATAGGAGATCATTGTTATCATGGCTTATGTGATATGGGTGCTAGTGTGAGTGCAATACCTCATTCCTTATACAAAGAAATTATACATGATATTGCACCTATTGAGATAGAAGATATTGATGTTACTATTAAGCTTGCCAATAGAGATACTATTTCACCAATTGGGATTGTTAGAGATGTTGAAGTCTTGTGTGGCAAAATTAAATATCCTACTGATTTTCTTGTTCTTGGTTCCCCATAAGATGACTTCTTTCCCATTATATTTGGTAGACCCTTCTTGAATACTATTAATGCTAAGATAGACTGCGAAAAGGATATTGTTACTGTCAGTTTAGGGGATATGTCTCATGATTTTAATTTTGCTAAATTTCGTAGACAACCCCATGATAAAGAATTGCCTGGTAAGGATGAAATATTGGTCTTGCTTCTATTGCCGTGCCTCCTAATGATCCTTAGAACAATATTTGCTCGACCATGAAAATGATATGTTTATGAATAAAAGAAGGGAAATAGATGAAGTATTCTTTAAGCAAGGACCTATTTTGAAACAGAACTTGCCTGTTGAAATTCTCGGGGATCCTCCTCAACCCAAGGGAGATCCCGTGTTTGAGCTTAAACAATTACCTGATACTCTTAAATATGCTTATCTTGATGAAAATAAGATATATCCTGTTATTATTAGTGCTAACCTTTCAGAGCATGAAGAAGAGAAATTATTGAAAACTCTGAAGAAGCACCGTGCCGCTATTGGATATACTCTTGATGATCTTAAGGGCATTAGTCCCAGTCTATGGCAGCACAAAATAAAACTGGAGAAAGATGCTAAACCAGTTGTTGATCACCAACGACGGTTAAATCCTAAGATGAAAGAAGTGGTAAGAAATGAAATACTAAAGCTTCTAGTGGCAGGTATAATTTATCCTGTCGCTGATAGTCAGTGGGTAAGTCCCGTTCATTGTGTCCCTAAGAAGGGAGGTATTACTGTTGTTCCTAATGATAAGGATGAATTGATCCCACAAAGAATTGTTACAGGTTATAGAATGGTAATTGATTTCCGCAAATTAAATAAAGCTACTAGAAAAGATCATTACCCTCTACCTTTTATTGATCGAATGCTAGAAAGACTATCCAAACATACACATTTTTGCTTTCTAGATGGTTATTCTGGTTTCTCTCAAATACCCGTGTCAAAAGAGGATCAGGAAAAGACCACTTTTACTTTCCCTTTCGGTGGCTTTGCTTATAGACGTATGCCTTTTGGTTTATGCAATGCACCTGCTACCTTTCAAATATGTATGACTGCTATATTCTCTGACTTTTATGAAAAGATTGTTGAGGTTTTCATGGATGATTTCTCCCTTTACGGTACTTCTTTTGATGATTGCTTAAGCAACCTTGATCGAGTTTTGCAGAGATGCAAAGAAACTAATCTTGTCTTGAATTGGGAGAAGTGCCACTTTATGGTTAATGAAGGTATTGTCTTGGGGCATAAATTTTTTGAAAGAGGTATTGAAGTTGATAAAGCTAAAGTAGATGCTACTGAAAAGATGCCATGTCCTAAAGATATCAAAGGTATAAGAAGTTTCCTTGGTCATGCTGGGTTCTATAGGAGATTTATTAAAGACTTCTCTAAAATTTCTAGGCCTCTGACTAATCTCTTGCAAAAAGATGTTCCTTTTGTTTTTGATGATGATTGTGTAGAAGCATTTGAAATAGTTAAGAAAGCCTTGATTTCTGCACCTATTGTTCAGCCACCTGACTGGAATTTACCCTTTGAAATTATGTGTGATGCTAGTGATTATGTTGTTGGTGCTATACTAGGACAAAAAGTTGATAAGAAATTAAATGTTATCCAATATGCTACTAAAACTCTAGACAGTGCCCAGAGAAATTATGCGACTACTGAAAAATAATCTTTAGCAGTTGTATTTGCTTATGATAAGTTCAGACCTTATATTGTTGATTCCAAAGTAACTATACACACTGATCATGCTGCTATTAAGTATCTTATGGAAAAGAAAGATGCTAAACCTAGACTTATTAGATGGGTTCTCTTGCTACAAGAATTTGATTTGCATATTAGTGATAGAAAGGGAGCTGAGAACCCCATTGCAGACAACTTGTCTAGGTTAGAAAATGTTCTTGATGACCCACTACCTATTGATGATAGCTTTCCTGATGAACAATTAGCTGTCATAAATGCTCTCCATGTTATGCTGATTATGCTAATTACATTGTTGCTAAATTTATACCACCTAGTTTCACATACCAGCAAAAGAAAAAGGTTTTCTATGATTTAAGACATTACTTTTGGGATGACCCACACCTTTATAAAGAAGGAGTAGATGGTGTTATTAGATGTTGTGTGCCTGAGCATGAACAGGAACAGATCCTACGCAAGTGTTACTCCAAGGCTTACGGAGGACACCACGCTGGAGATAGAATGCACATAAATTGCAATCCGGTTTTTATTGGCCTACTCTTTTCAAAGATGCCGTAAGTTTGTCTCGTCTTGTGATGAATGTCAAAGAATTGGTAATATTAGTAGACATCAAGAAATGCCTATGAATTATTCACTTGTTATTGAACCATTCAATGTTTGGGGCTTTGATTATATGGGACCTTTTCCTTCCTCTAATGGGTATACACATATTTTAGTTGTTGTTGATTACGTTACTAAGTGGGTAGAAGCTATTCCAACTAGTAGTGCTGATCATAACACTTCTATTAAGATGCTTAAAGAAGTTACTTTTCCGAGGTTTGGAGTCCCTAGATATCTAATGACCGATGGTGGTTCACATTTTATTCATGGTGCTTTTCGTAAAATGCTTGCTAAGTATGATGTTAATCATAGAATTGCATCTCCATATCATCCTCAGTCTAGTGGTCAAGTAGAATTGAATAATAGAGAGATTAAATTGATTTAGCAAAAGACTGTTAATAGATCTATAAAGAATCGGTCCAAGAAACTTGATGATGCATTATGGGCTTATAGAACTGCATATAAGAATCCTATGGGTATGTCCACGTATAAAATGGTTTATGGAAAAGCTTGTCACTTACCTCTTGAACTAGAACATAAGGCATATTGGGCTATTAAAGATCTCAATTATGATTTCAAACTTGCCGGTGAGAAGAGGTTATTTCACATTAGCTTGCTTGATGAATGGGGGACCCAAGCCTATGACAATGCCAAGTTGTTTAAAGAAAAAGTTAAAAGATGGCATGACAAAAGGATACAAAAGTGCGAGTTTAATGTAGGTGATTATCTTTTGTTATACAACTCTCGTTTAAGATTTTTTGCAGGAAAACTTCTCTCTAAATGGGAAGGTCCTTACATTATCGAGGAGGTCTATCGTTCCGGTGCCATAAAAATCAGTAATGCCGAAGGCACAAATCCGAAGGTGGTAAACGGTCAAAGAATCAAACATTATATCTCAGGTAATCTCATAAATGTTGAAACCAATGTTATTGACACTGTAACCCCGCAGGAGTACATAAGGGACACTTTCCAGAATGTTTCAGACTCCGAAAAGGAATAGTTATGTGGTACGGTAAGTAAACCGACTCCAAAACTGTTCAAATAGCAATTTTCCCCATTTTGGAATATTTAAAAAATTAGGAAAATTAAAAGTAGTCCGAAAGAGACATGAGGCATCCACGAGGGTGGAGGGCGCGCCCCCTGCCTCATGGCCACCTCATGTGCCCTCTGGACTCCATTTTCTTGCACGATAGCTCTTTTGGTTGGTAAAAATCATTATATAATCTCCCGAAGGGTTTGACCATTGTACCACGGCAAAATCCCCTGTTTTTGGTTTGAGTTGTTTTCTACCAGGGTTTTCAAGGCCAGGCATCATGTCGTCCTCCTTCTCCAACAACACAGACGACAATGCTTGGTTGATGCAGATGGAACTTAAAAGGGAGGATGCCGAAGGAGCCACGATGGAGGAGGGTGAAGGAGATTCGCTTGAGGACCACCCTCCGGCTTCGAAGAGAGGCACTCTGGCCGGCATCCCCACTATTCACAATACCCATCAAGCAATAGGGACCACAAGCAACCATGAAGACCAAGAGGTTCGAGAAGGGCTTCCCCCTAGGAGGCCCTTACACAGGTTACACCGGAACAACTTTCATAATTTGGTTCATAATTCCGGAGTGGAGAACACCCGTCGTACACATATACCCTCCAACTGGGACATATCCCGTCCAAGTGAAAGCAATGCAGGGAAGAGCTCTTGTGGGCCTGAAAATAAGCATCTTATGGAGGAAATTCAGAAGAATGCAAATATGCTCCAACGTGTGCTCCAAGAACTGCAAGTTCTGAAGGGTGCATTAATGAAGCCTACATTATCAACAATTCCATCATCACCACCTCCGAAGAAAGAGACATAAATACATGGTATGGGCACTCCCCTTGGCAACTGCCAAGCTTGGGGGAGGTGCCCCGGTATCGTATCACCATCACACTCCTATCTTTATCGTTTTCTTAGTTCGATCCTTTTGGTTATATCTTGATCTAGTAGAATAAATTTTTAGTATGATCTAGCTTTGAGTTTTGTTTTGATCTCTATCTATGTAATCGAGTCCGTGAGTTATATATATATATATATAATAAAGAGTAGTTTTGAGTTGAGGGCTTTGTTATCTTGCTATGATCTTGAGGAAATTAAAGAAAGAATAAAAATAAATAAAAAGATCATATTGATCTTATGGAGAGTAATGACTTCACACATAAAGAGTATGATGAATAAAAGTTGTTGAGAGTTGACAAACATAGTTTTGGTCATCGTTGCAATTAATAGGAAATAATAAAGAAAGAGAGGTTTTCACATATAAATATACTATCTTGGACATCTTTTATGAGTGTGAGCACTCTTTAAAATATGACATGCTAAAAAGTTGATGTTGGACAAGGAAGACAATGTAATGAGTTATGTTTTCTTATATCCGATAAGCTATATTTTCATGGATCATCCAACATGTTGAGCTTGCCTTTCCCCCTCATGCTAGCCAAATTCTTTGCACCAAGTAGAGATACTACTTGTGCTTCCAAACATCCCTAAACCTAGTTTTGCCATGAGAGTCCAACATATCTACCTATGCATTGAGTAAGATCCTTCAAGTAAGTTGTCATCGGTGCAAGCAATAAAAATGGCTCTCTAAATATGTACGATCTATTAGTGTGAAGAAAATAAGCTTTATACGAGCTTGTGATATGGAAGAAATAAAAGCGACGGACTGCATAATAAAGATCCCTATCACAAGTGGCAATATAAAGTGATGTTCTTTTGAATTAAGATTTTGTGCATCCAACCATAAAAGCGCATGACAACCTCTGCTTCCCTCTGCGAAGGTCCTATCTTTTATTTTACCTTCTACCTTCATACAAGAGTCATGGTGATCTTCACTTTTCCTTTTTACACTTTATTCTTTGGTAAGCACTTTGTTTTGGAAAGATCCTGATAAATATATCCACTTGGATGTAGGTTTTCATAAAAATATTATTGTTGGCATTACCCTTGAGGTAAAAGGTTGGGAGGCGAAACTATAAGCCCCTATCTTTCTCTATGTCTGATTGAAATTTGTACCCATAAGTATTGCGTGAGTCTTAGCAATTGTGAAAGACTAAATGATAGTTGAGTATGTGGACTTGCTCAAAAGCTCTTATATTGACACTTTCCGATGTTATGATAAATTGCAATTGCTTCAATAACTGAGATCATAGTTTGTTAATTTTCAATGAAGTTTCTGATTTATACTTTACATTGTGAATGGATTATTACTTTAGCATAAGAGATCATATGACAAAGTATATGTTGCTGTTCTAAAGATGATCATGATGCCCTCATGTCCGTATTTTATTTTATAGACACCTCTATCATTAAACATGTGGACATATTTTTTGGTATCGGCTTTCGCTTGAGGACAAGCGAGGTCTAAGCTTGGGGAGTTGATACGTCCATTTTGCATCATGCTTTTATATCAATATTTATTGCTTTATGGGCTGTTACTACACATTATATCACAATACTTATGCCTTTTCTCTCTTATTTTATAAGGTTTACATGCAGAGGGAGAATGCCGACAGCTGGAATTCTGGACTGGAAAAGGAGCAAATATTAGAGACCTATTCTGCACAACTCGAAAAGTCTTGAAACTCCACGAAGATCAGTTTTGGAATATATTAAAAATATTGGGCGAAGAAAGCACCAGAGTGGGGCCCATCAGTCATCCACGAGGGTGGAGGGCGCGCCCTGACCACCTGGGCGCGCCTCCTGCCTCATGCCCCCCCTAGCAGGCCCTGACGTCCATCTTCTGCTATATGATGTCTTTTGCCCTGGGAAAAAATCAGAATGAAGCTTTCGGTAGGAAGCGCCGCCGTCTCGAGGCGAAACCTGGGCAAGACCAATCTAGGGCTGCGGCGGAGCTGTTCTGCCGGGGAAACATCCCTCTGGGAGGGGGACACCACCATCGTCATCACCATCGATCCTCTCATCGAGAGGGGGCCAATCTCCGTCGACATCTTCACCAGCACCATCTCCTCTTAAACCCTAGTGCATCTCTTGTATCCGATCTTTGTCTCAAAACATCAGATTGGTACCTGTGGGTTGCTAGTAGTGTTGATTACTCCTTGTAGTTGATGCTAGTTGGTTTATTCGGTGGAAGATCATATGTTTAGATCCTTAATGCTATTCAATAACCCTCTATTTATGAACATGAATATGCTTTGTGAGTAGTTATGTTTGTTCCCGAGGACATGGGAGTAGTCTTGTTATAAGTAATCATGTGAATTTGGTATTCGTTCGATATTTTGACGAGATGTATGCTGTCTCTCCTCTAGTGGTGTTATGTGAACATCGACTACATGACACTTCACCATTGTTTGGGCCTAGGGGAAGGCATTGGGAAGTAATAAGTAGGTGATGGGTTGGTACAGTGACAGAAGCTTAAACCCTAGCTTATGCGTTGCTTCATAAGGGGCTGATTTGGATCCATATGTTTCATGCTATGGTTAGGTTTACCTTAATACTTCTTTCGTAGTTGCGGATGCTTGCAAGGGGGGTTAATCATAAGTGGGAGGCTTGTCCAAGTAAGGACAGCACCTAAGCACCAGTTCACCCACATATCAAATTATCAAAGTAACGAACGTGAATCATATGAGAATGATGAAAACTAGCTTCATGATAATCCCCATGTGTCCTCAGGAGCACTTTGCTTTATATAAGAGTTCGTCCAGGCTTGTCCTTTTCTACAAAAAGGATTGGGCCACCTTGCTGCACCTTGTTTACTTTTGTTACTTGTTACCCGTTACGAATTACCTTATCACAAAACTATCTGTTACCGATAATTTCAGTGCTTGCAGAGAATTCCTTACTGAAAACCGCTAGTCATTTCCTTCTGCTCCTTGTTGGGTTCAACACTCTTACTTATCGAAAGGACTACGATAGATCCCCTATACTTGTGGGTCATCACATGTACAGAGAAGATTAGCCCCACTTTCGTTGTTACAAATCATTTGCTAGATGTGATTCAGACACTGTCACGGTCCCAACCCATTCATACCACACCTTCAACCAAACGCATCCTAAGACAGTGTCACAGTTTGTACCTAGTATCTAAAAATGTTTCCATCTCATTAGTGGTGCCATTAGAAAATTATTTGGCACCACTTCAGCAGTTTGTGCAGCCAACTTTGGTCCACACATCCGAGCAGCCAAGCAGTAAAATACTAAATCTTTATGGCACGAAGGAACTAGGCATCGGAGGAACTAGGTGCTTCGGAGTCCGGGCCCCTAATTTTTTTCCGCTGTGTCTGCTCGCCAATGCAGGGCACTGGTGCGAAATGTATCAACAGTTGTCTTTACACCGGTTTTGGCATACATAGTGGACGGCCTTAGTGCTATTAGTTCTATGTTACTAAATTTGTGCATATACACACACCTGTTAGTATGAATTTGCTATCATCCAAACACTATCGCTATGCTGTTGCAGCTATATTTAGCTTCCTCATAAAATGTTCAATTCGTTATTTATAGTACATGAGTAATAACTTGTAGCGTTGTTGTAGTTAATTATAGCTTCTGATGTTTCAGAATTTGGTTGTTGTCTCAATAGCAATTAATTCGTTTGCATATTGATCTTTTTGAGAAGATATGTCATAATTAACCTGTTTATTCAGTTTTTCAAAATAAGTATTGGTGATTTTCTATGTTGCTATAAACCCATTTTCCCCGACAATTGTTACTGATCTAGTTTTAAATATTATAGGATGAACAGAAGTGTTCTTATCTGGAGTGGGTTGATCACACTGGTATAGTGACGTGCTATACAAACGGTTTTTAACCCCTTTCCGCGAAGGCGTTTGGAACTGTCGCCAAGTGAGTGTGGGCGATAAGGGGTCCTTCCCACACAACCCAGAAACTGTCGGGGATAGGCCCTCTTGGCACACTGGCTGGGGCAAAATGAGTTCATGTGCGATCTGGTGGGGCATCGAAACCCAATTGTTTCCGTTCATATGTACATCCTGCACGGTGAATCTCAGAAAAATATTTCCGCTCGTATGTATATCACACACAGTTTTTTTGTGTGGAAACGTTTGTGCAAGGTGGCCTAACACAAACAGTTATCTGCCGGAAGCCGTGTGTGATTGTTAGTTGATCGAACACGCCTACATTCTAGAAACTATGTGTGTTGTTTGAGTTCATCGCCCACGATGTTGTCTGAGTAACCGTCTGCAATAGAAAGCCCCAATAAGCAGGGTAATTAGCCTATTATTGATAATCCATGTACTAATCAAATTGATATTTCTTATAAAAACACACCAGATATTTCATATCCGTATAACAACAACCAGGATTTCATAATCAAATCACATCAGATAGCTTTGACACTCAGTTCCGCCATTACACAACAGTACCAAGTTTCACATGCAACATCAAAAACCTTTGGAAAGTAGCATCATACACGGTACATACACAGATGAATCTCATTTGGGAAACTGCAGAAGCGGAAGGCAAATGTCGAGCCTTCAGTGATGTTGAACATCCTTGCAACTTTAGGCTAGTGGCTATGGATAATTGCGTGCCCAACCTTCGTCCTCTTCATCAAGACTTCAATATTGTACCGTGGGTGTTGAATGAATACCTTCCTCGCCTCTTGACCATGCAGGTGGTTTTAGAGGTAATCATCGGTGGAGTGCTTTGAAAAGTACTGAAAACAAAGATATGCCAACAAGGTAAAAGAGTTAGTACCATCCTATAGTCGATTGATGGCGCAAGGGGTAAAAACAAGGTAAAAGAGTTAGTACCATCCTATAGTTGACTGATGTCTTCTTCATTGTGCAAACAAAGATCTTGTTGTTATTCTTCGCAAGTTTCTTCATCCTAACAATCTTTCTGAG
Source organism: Aegilops bicornis (assembly GCA_021605145.1). Taxonomy (NCBI): domain Eukaryota; kingdom Viridiplantae; phylum Streptophyta; class Magnoliopsida; order Poales; family Poaceae; genus Aegilops; species Aegilops bicornis. Next base: position 140,404,060 of record CM038670.1, on the reverse strand, counting down.
TTTCTTAACTTGACTGATATTCATGGACATCTCATTTCCCCATATGCAAAATGGGTCGAACAGTGGTCTAAGCCTCTGATAGCAGGACCTACATGTGCAAGACCAAATTGTAAGAAACCTAAATATTAGAATGGTTCCTGCAACTGCACAATAATGTGCTATTAGCCAAAGGACGATGCTTGAACAAACCTCGATGGTAAACCACAGTGTCTCCCATTGTTTACCTACAACAGACATAAGGAAGATCTTAATCAGGTTAATTGAGAGTTGTCATACTATCAGTAGAATATGTATTGAGTATAGCCAAATTCAATTTATTTCACATGCGTAACAATACAAAATTGTACCCACAACAAATGAAAATCAAATTGCAGAACTGAACCAAACAGTTAAATGGACAGCAGACCAAATGAACCAAAATAGTTAATTAAGCATGACATTGCAGAATAGAAACATGAACTAGAAGATAAGACAGTTAACAAAACAAAGAATGCTTGAGGACACTACTACGAAATGTTGTTGGACCAAACTATTAACTGAACATTACATTTCAGAGGACCAAAGTGTTAACTGAACATTACATTTCAAAGGACCAAACTGTAAACTGAACATCAGATTAGATATTAACATTACAGAGGACAGATCACTAGAAGGCATTGGCGGTGGCCTCGAGAAAATAGCACGAACTTTATTTTAATGCAGACAACCACGTGGAGGTGTCGAAGGTGGCCTCGAAGACGAGGTGCTCCTCCAAGATCTGGCGGTCGGCATGCATGGCATCAATAGCAACCTCGTGCGTGCGTGCAGGCGCGATTTGCTTCTCCACTGCCAGATGCTACTGAGCTCCATGTTATACTATGTGCAAAATGGCTGTGGGTGGTGCTTAATTGGAGGGGGGGGGGGACAGTGATTTCAGCGGAACGTGTCGCGCCGTCGGTCAGGGCATGTGGGATGGGAAAGGAGGAGGATGGTGTGGGTGGAGTGTGGATTACCTGACCATATTGACGAGGCTGTGCAGCAAGAAGAAGGGTCGACGGCGAGGAGGCCGCGCAGCAAGAAGAATGGTCGCCGGCGAGGAGGCGGCGCTGCAAGAAGAAGGGTCGCCGGCGAGGAGGCGGCGCCACAATAGGAAGGGTAGCCAGCGAGGAGGCGGCGCTGCAAGAAGAAGGGTCGCCGACGAGGAGGCTGAGTTGCCAGTAAGCAGCAATGAAGGTTTGAACTTGGAAAGCAAGGAGCAATAGTGGAAATATGGCTTTTGGTGGGAGGGAGGGGGCGGGGAGATAGATATTTCTGTGGTGGCAAAAAAAATTCGCTCGGTGCCGCAAGAAACTAGCGCGCAAGTGTTCAAGCAGTGTGGATCAGAGATTTATGAAGCTTCTGCGTAGCTTTACAAGACGGTGCGCCAAGATATTTTATATCGCATCCCACACGATTCTTTCTAGTAAACTGTCTGTGGTATACCAAAATTTTTCATTATGTTTTGAAAGACAAAATGGGGTTACGGAGGGAAAGGATGGTGTTTGAATTGCTAGAACATTTATGTATAGTGAACATGCAACTACATGAGTGTCGTGTTTAAATTTGGAATTATTCTGGGTTCGTTTGGCATTTTTATGGATTAATTGAGTTTCTTGGCATTTAATGTGCATAATTCAAATTTAAACTACCAGCACATGCTCTAGCCCCCCAAAGTTTGTTGAAAAATCACATGTGTGTCTTTGGGTGAATTTATAGGTCCCATGCAATAAATGGGAATGAAATTCAAACATGTGGGCGTCGTGGCTCGGTCGGGAACATTGAGAAACTTGGTTTTTGAATTCCTAGAAATTCAAAACTCACCCGAAAATCATGAAACTTGGAATGGTGTCATTTCATGGCACCAACATGTTGTAGTAAAAAAATTGGTCGCATTTGGACAAGTTTTTGGTATAAGCTTCTTGCAAACTGGAGCTTCTCTCGAGAAGACTCCACTACAAAAAAAGACACATCCGTGACATTTTGGGCCGAACGAATTTTTTTTCTGTCATACATATGACACTTCTATGACGATAATTGTGACAAAACCCGGTATCATCATAGATGTGGTGGGCTCCTACTTCTATGACAAAAATCATGATGTAAAATGGGGTTTTCGTCACCGGCGGGCCGGAGACACAGCTGCATGACATTCTTTGGGCCGTCCATGACGGAAAAACCGTGGTAGAAGCGAGGGAGGAAAATTTTGGGAGTTGCCGGTTACGGTGGGAGGTCGGGGCGGAGCGATGCGCTGCTTTCTCAGACGACGCTGCAAGTGTGCGAGGCATTGGCTCTAATCAAGCCGAGCGAGGCGTTGGGCTCTAATCGAACCCGAGCGACAGACCGCAGTTACGCTACATCGAACCCGAGCGATCGAGCGATGGCTGGTAACTGAACTCGATGGAGCGATTCCTTCGCTAGTGCTGCTAACTGAAGCCGATCGATGCTGCCTCTGGGATGAATAGTGAGCGTTGGGGGGGGGGTGGTTGTATGAACAGTGAGCGGTGGCGTTGCCTCTGGATGAATAGGAACCCGTGGTGTGGAGGACTGGATGAACAGTAGACAGTGGAGGGGTGGCCGTGGAGGGGTGGTTGAACAGGACCTCGTGGTGTGGAGGGCTGGATGAACAGTAGACGGTGGAGAGGTGCCCGTGGAGGGGTGGTTGAACAATGGCGGTGGAGTAGTGCGGTGGAGGCTGGATGAACAGGAGCCCATGGAGGTCGGAGGAGGTCGACGGTAGCCCGTGGAGGCCGGAGGAGGTCGACGGTGGAGATGAATAAGATCCGTGGAGTCCTGCTTTGCACGCCACACCTCCCCGTTTCGACCGTAGCTCTCCAACACAAGTCCGTTTCGTCCGTTTTGTGGTACGCCACACCCCTCCCGATGAACATGACCCCCGTTTCGACCGTAGCGCTCCAACACAAGTCCGTTTCATCAGTTTTGTGGTACGCCACACCCCTCTCGATCAACAAGACCCCCGTTTCGACCGTAGCGCTCCAACACAAGCCCGTTTCGTCCGTTTTGCGGTACACCACACCCCTCCTGATCAACAGGACCCCCGTTTCGACCGTAGCGCTCCAACACAAGTCCGTTTCGTCCGTTTGCGGTATGCCACACCCCTCCCGATCAACAGGACCCCCGTTTCGACCGTAGGAGGTCCGTTTCGTCCGTTTTGCGGTGCGCCACACCTCTCCCGATCAACTGGACCCCCGTTTCGACCGTAGGAGGTCCGTTTCCTCCGTTTTGCGGTATGCACGACTAGGCGTTCGAGACCCCGCCCGTATGTACACATACGTGACCGTATTTTCTTTCTTGCACCCTGGCCGTCAGACGACGTACATGCTACGTCGTGCGTGCCTCTACTACGACACGTGCGGCGCCTCTACATCGACCAAGATATGTACGCATACCGTTCGCGAACAAGATGACAACGCCACGTACGCTTCGACCAGGTGGGTCCCGACTGTCAGGCACTTCCTTGCCTGCGAAGATGTAGCTGGTGGGTCCCAGTAGTCAGGGGGGCGAATCGTTTTTTTGGCTCGGACGCACTTCCTTGCGTGCGAAGGTGTAGCCGGGTCCCAATGTGGGGTGAATTGTCTTTTTTGCCCGGACGCACTTCCTTGCGTGCGAAGGTGTAGCTGCTGGGTCCCAGCAGTCAGGGGGGCGAATAGTTTTTTTGCCCAGACGCACTTCCTTGCGTGCGATGGTGTAGCAGGTGGGTCCCAGCAGTCGGGGGGCGAATCATTTTTTTTCCGGACACACTTCCTTGCGTGCGAAGATGTAGCTGGTGGGTCCCAGCAGTCAGGGGGGCGAATCGTTTTTTTCCCGGACGCACTTCCTTGCGTGCGAAGATGTAGCTCATGGGTCCCAGCAGTCAGGGGGCGAATCATTTTTTTCGCGAAATACGGTGGCCCGTCCGGTGGGTCCCCGCTGTCAGGTGGAAGAATAATTATTTTGCGCGTAATAAGGAGGCACTTCCTTGCGGCTGCCGTGGACCCAGCTGTCAGCCTCTCCACGTACAGTCCACGTCCGATGGAAGTCGTTCCTTGACCACGTTGACCACGCCGCACTGAGAGCACCAGGGCGGTGGACGACGGCGAGGCCTAGGAAGGGGAGGACGGGGAGCCGGGGAAGACGCGGCAAAGGATGCACACGCGGAGAGGAGTATGAGGGTTCATTGGTTAATTCTTGTTGCCGTCGCCCTTGAGAATAACGAGGGGTGTGGTCGATGGGTGAGTGGAGGGATGGCACGGCCAGCGGTGGGGAGTAGTAGGCGGTGAGGCCTCCGGCGACACGCCGCCCGACCCAGGGAGGCGAAGCGGCAAACCGGCGGCGCTGCTTCGGACGGCTGGAGTAAGAAGACCAGAGGTTGAAGAAGTACGACGGTCGTTGGATGGACATCGTACGGTCGCTGCAGCTAGAATCGTTTATATTGACTAAGTTGACAAAGCCCTTGGTACGTCAACTTAGTAGGCCCACAGGTCAGCTTTCGAAACGGTGCAACCCAGATGTCAGGGGGTGAATCATTTTTTGGGCGGGTGAAGCTAGAATATCCGAGATTGAAGAAGAAGCACGGCATCCGTAGGATGGACATCCAACGGCCACTGCTGCTAGAACCATGTGTTGACTATAAGTTGACAAAGCCTTGCATACCCGTCAACTATGTTTTTTTAGGGGACGCGTCAACTTAGTAAGGCTAGAAGTGTGCAGCAGAGAACTTATAGCCCATTTGAGATTTGTAAGAATGTGTAGCCCATTTTTGAATTCTAATGGAATTTACTACAGCCCATTTACAGTTTGTTAAAAGTACAGCCCATTTCAACCAACCGTTCAAAACAGAATTCAATAAAATTTCCCACATTTTGATGGGATCCGAATATTTTTATCCCAAAATTTTAGTCAGATTAAATACAATTTCAATATAAATTTATATTATGTAAAATCCAAAGAAACATTCCGCTCACAACAATTAATGAAATTAAAATTTTCAATATTCCAAAAATAATATTTTATAAAGTAATCACTGTTTGGTGCATTTTTTATAGTTACTACCCAGTTTTTATAATTACATCCCATTTATTATTTCTTAAAGCCCATTTTCTTGTTAAGCCTAATGCATCCCTCCTAGGAAAGATTTGCAGCCAACAAGCGGAGAATAACAACTTGACCTTGCCTGGGTATTCCTAAAAAAAAGTATAGCTGGGCTAGCCATTTTCAGCTTGAAAAAAATTAATATCTGGGCTGGATATCTGGTCTGGGCTAGACGGGCCACAGCCTGCCCAATTAATACCTGGAGCGATGTTTTCGTTGTTGTTCAGAGGAGAAAAAATAATATCAGGGGTAAACATCGAAAAACTCTGCAGTGCTCACACCTCAAAAACACAAATACTGCTCGAGCTGCTTGGTCCCAGCTGTCGGCCGCTTCTTGTGCAATTCTCTCGTTTATTGACTACTCCTTCCTTTCCGGTTTATAATGCTCAATTCAAAAATCTCACTAATCAAGGTAGATGGCGAGTGGTGGAATACTTTTTCTAGTTTTGCAAAAGCACCTAATTAATGCTCTTGTTATCCTCAAAAAATTATGTTTATCAATGCATTAATTGCAATGCATGCATGCATAAAGTACATGCATTGGTCAATTTTCTCTTAATACTTGCATGCAATGATTTAATGCACCTTGGAATCTGAACATATGATGGAAAACAACCAAATTGAGCCTTATAAAATGGAAAAACTAAAATTTTGAGATAAGCCCTATCTGTACTACTACATAGTGTACCAGTTTTGAGATGGATCCAGAGCATCAATCATAACCGTTGGTCTCCAAAATCCAAGGGCTAAGATCAGCCGGATTCGCCATGAATAGTAGACTATTGTTGCCTCTCCTGTGTTCTAGAATATTCACGTGGCCCTTCCAGGAAAAAAAGGCCCATATGCGATGCCTCATGGGCTATATTACTGCTTGAGCGCATGACGACTTGAGCCCAGATAAGAAGGTTTGGGAGGAGAATGGGGAGAAAAAATAATAGAGTAACATACAATTTTTTAACGAACCTCCAGTATTTTAGATGTGAATGTACAATTTTTTTTGTGAATATTAAAAACAATTGTGGGTGGAATTCCATTTATCAAAATCACTCCATTATACTTTTTTCGAGTCACACTCCAAAATCACTCCATTCTTTTAAGACGTGCATTGCACGTGCATACATACTAGTAAACCAGAAAGGAGGGAGTACATAGGTAGACAATGGTGTGGGACCGTGATGTCAGGAGACCAGGAGGAAGCAAAATAAATTATAGTTATATATATATATATATATATATATATATATATATATATATATATATATATATATATATATATATAACAAGGAGGCACTTGCGTCGTGAGGCTATGGACCTGGTGGGTCCCCATTGTCATCCTATCCAAGTAAAGTGATCTCTCCTCGCTGCATCTTCCGTCCAAATAAGTCCGGCCGCCCGCTTCCCGGTGCAGGCGATTGCTCCACCTTCAAACGACACAAGTGCCGTCAGCCCGTCCATCTGCCGCACACATTAATGATACGCGGTTGCCGAGGCGGCTACTCCGGCGTCACACGTCCGTCCCTCCGCCCGCCCACCATTGCTATATAAACTGCTGCGCCGGCCATAGCCACAGTCATCCGCATCCGTTGTCTTTCTCCTGTCCACACCACTACTGCCCACCATGGCTTCCTCGCGCTCCAGCGCTCTTCGGGACGGGCGGACGACAGGCCACAAGGAGATAGCAGCCATTCCTGCCGACCGGCTGGCCGACAGGCAGCCGAAGGACGACGACGTCCCAATGGAGAACATGGTAGTCGACGATCCGGCGCCAACCCCCTCCTCCGCGCCATCCTCGCCGGTGCATTGCACCATGACCATCGGCGAGGCCCGTGCCCAATATATGGACAGGGTGAGGCAGATGCGTGAGGAGCAGTTACGGGAGGCGCAAGCCGACACCGCCTACAACCACCATCTCCTCCAGGAGCACCTGCAGGTAGAGGAGTAGATTGCCGCGGAGCGGGCGGAGCAGGAGGCGCTGCTCGACTCGTACCCTCCGCCCGCAAGGGCTGCCTCGAGCGCTGGCGGTACCGCATGCGGGTGGCGGAGGCTGCGGCCGCCTACAAAGAGGCTAGCAAAGAGGGCGATGAAGCGGGCGAGGCGCTGTTTGGCGAGACCGAGGACGAGGCAGAGGACAATGCTGGCTCCGACGAGTCCCCGCTCCGCTGGTGTCGATGACGCCCTGCTCCGTCGACGCCCCGTGGCGCCAACAACGAGGCAGAGGACACCGTCGGCTCCGCCGAGGCCCCGCGGCGCCAACAACGAGGCAGAGGACACCGCCGGCTCCGCCGAGGCCCCGCCCCGCCAACAACGAGGCAGAGGACATCGCCGGCTCAGCCGAGGCCCCACCGTGCCGGCAACGTGGGGGAGGATTTCCACCGCTCCGCTGAGGCGCCGCCCGCCGGCAACGAGACAGAGGCATCGCCGGCTCCGCCGAGGCCCCGCCCCGCTGCCAACGAGGCCGCGCCACATAGAAAGCGAGGAAGAGTAGAACACGGTAGGTCGCTGCCGCTCGGGTCCAAGTAAGGCCACCGCTGCTACCCTCCGGTTGAAGCCAAGCTAGGCGGGTTGACCATTGACGACCGGTTAGCTTCTTGGCAGCGACGTGGAGTCGGAGAGCTGCGCTGGAGAAGAATGCTGCCTCTACTTAACTGCTGGTGCAGTTGGCTGACTGACACGTGGGTCCAACAGGCCACATGTTAGTTACGCAACTGCACCTGCAGTTAAGTCACTGAAGCTTCTGTTCGGCTCAGCGAGACACATGTGGGTAGCTTCGGTTAATTAATTATACCTCCAACGCACCCCTTTTTAGTTTTTTTTCAAAAAGGAAGATGACCCCCGGCCTCTGCATCTGGGAGATGCATGCGGCCACAAACACCCCTTTTTAGTCGAAGAATGTATGAAATGTAATGAAATCTGGCATGTTTATATGAAATCCGACCGTGTATGAATGAATTTATTTCGATTAGTTCAAATTCCTGTATCACCGCATTGGATGAACATGCAAAACAATACGTACTAGCATTGTTCCTGTGGTGATCACCACGTTTGCAGCAGTTTCACATGTACTCCCTCCGGTCCTTTCTAGTGTGCATACAAGTTTTATTCTGCAGTCAAAGTATCTCTACTTTGACCAATCTTATACAAAAAGTATGCACTTTCACAATGTGCGAAGTAAAAAGGAAATGTATGAGTACAAAGAGTTTGAGCAGCTTTTTAGCGTTTCAGACATTGCAATCAAACACACAGCCTGGCAATTCATAGAGAACATTTAAAACAATCGATGATTATGCATCTCAGCGACTCACATGTCGAGGCAATATTTACTTCACAACTAAATAATAAAGAAAAATTGATCGCCGCCGACAAAGAAAGGGCGTCCCATTCGAAAATATCAAACGCATATCTTGCTAAAATCAATGAGCAAAATTTGACAAGGTTGTCCCATTCCAAAATATCAAATGCCTACCATTGTGGAATGGGCAGGGTTTGCCATTAGTTCGGACATTGACATGGCAACTCGTGCTAAATAAACCAGCTGTTCTTTTTGTGCAGTTCCACCAAAATCAACCAAATTCGCGCGTAGCTTGTACGATTTTGCCCTTATATGTTGCAACGCCTTGAACTTATGGGCACCTCCTTTCTTATGGGCACCAAATTCGCGCGTAGCTTGTATTCATGAATGTTTTGTGCAGTTCCCGTTGAAATCAAGCTGAGCACCCCTGTTTGCACAAATACAAAAAAGTGATTAGTATAAAGCAAACTGTACTATGAATTGACAGTTTCAACAGGCACATACATGGTCCATGTAGAGCACACTTTTAGAAAAATGGAACTCACCGGAAAGAATCCTAGAACAACATTGTACTCGCATCACAAAGAAAAAAATGGCGATTTGTCGGTCCTTCCGAGCTGAAGTTAGTTTGGTCTTGTGGGGAGTAATGTAACCATCCTTCAACCGCTTCCTTCTGATGAGAAGATAGACAGTGCTTTTTCATCCCGGCATAATCGGAACTAGTCACTTCACGTACTCCATATTCTTCTTCAGAGGAAGATGATCCTGTTGTGCAAAGACAATAGGACTACTAAATGCTAGCATCCATGTTTGCTCGAAAAAAAGGAAAGGAAATATTTAAAACAACATAGATGAAGCACTTCCCAAGGACAATACCACTTTTTCATGACAGTATCTAAACAGTAGCACAACAACCGATAGAGATGACAAAGCTCAATCATATGGATGAAATCAAGGCGAGTACCAACCTTTGTCGAGGCTGATTGTGTAGAGCATGCAGATGAAGCACTTCTCGAACCATCTGTTGCTATCTACGGGGTGGCCATGCTTACTATATACTCCTCGATTAGTTTAATGTTTCCAACATCTTCTTGTGCAGTTCCACTAAAATATATGGTATCTTCAAAGAAGATCCCTGTTTGCACAAGTAGAGATAATTACGTATGGCATCAAATGAGTGGCAAAACAATTGCTCGTTTCCAACCATAGCAATAAATTAAGATGCAAAACTATATCATTACTTGTCATCACAGTTCCCGTGCTTCATTACAACACTGGGAGTTGATTTTTGTTTTTCTTCCGCTTGTTCTTCCCCGTCATCACTTGGTTCAATAACAGACAAGCTTAGCCTTCAATGTAAGATTTGGCATGTCAATTAGGGAGCACAAGTATAGTACTAAACTTAATTTTCTGATGAAAGCGGCAAAATATAGGCCAGCAGTTGTGAAATATGCTTATCTTACCTCAATGGGATATTACGGTGCACATACAGATTGGAAGTCTTGTCTCCATTTGTGCAGTTCACTAAAATCAAGCAACATTATCGTACAAGTAGCACAACATATGAAAGCACACTGCAGAATCATGTGAAAGAAGGCTAGTAATCTTGACCTCTCATGATGCGGAATTCAAACAACTCACAAGAAGAAGATATGAACCAAATTCGCCTTAACGGATAGGAAGTAAGATCTCCTCTTGTGCAGTTCCACTAAGATCAAGCAATCAAGCAACGTTGTCGGTGTGACATTTTAGTTGAACTGCACAAAACACTCTTAAAACAAAAGTGTTTTGTGCAGTGCAACAAAAGGTCACAATGGCAATGAGGTGAAGTAGATAACCCTGTTTACACAGAGGTGCAAAGGAAACAATTAGTGGTCAATAACAAGTGGATGACATGAAGCCAACAAAAAGAAGCATCTACCTTATCTAAATGGGAAAGAAAGCAAGACAAGAGCATTTCTCAAACGGTGGCATTGATTAATATTAACATAGAGATTATATTAACAATAAAATTCGTTAAACATGTAATTTGCTTTTAATCGTGGCATTGCATCAATTTTCCAAATGACATTATTAGAGGGTGTTTGTTTACAAGGACATTTTGGTGTAGGGACTAAAAAACTACGTGTCACCACATCTAAACCAATCAGAGGGACTTTTTGGGACTAAAAGTGGGCATTTGGGACTAAAGAAAGAAGACCTCGAGGAGTCTTTTGGGACTTTTTCCAACAGTTGCCCCCGCCACGCATCGCACCTTGTTTCTATTAGTTCATTACTAGGGTAACACGGTCTTTTATCATGTCATTTAATAACCTCTAGTCCATGTTTAGTCCACTGGAACCAAGCAGGTAGGGACTAGGAGTTTTTAACCAAACAGGGCCATAGACTAACAACAACTAATGAGTTGCACGGGACAAGGACGCACCAGCACCATGTGCATCTACCGATGTAATCGTGGTCATGCACAGTCTGTTGCAACAAAGAACAAACAACCAAGGAGCATATTTGTGTTGGTCCCAGTTTTGTTATCTTTAGACACCTTTCCCTATGTGAGCGCAGCAAATCTAGTCCTGCTCAAATCTAGTCCCTTCCTTTCCTTTTTGAACTAGTACTTTCGCCCCTTCATTTCCTCTTTGAACCACATCCTAGATTTATGCGATACAACTTTCCCCACTACTTTCCCCCATTCCTTTCCTCTTTGAACCACGTCCTAGATTCATGCTATACCACTTCCCCCCCTTCATTTCCTCTTTGAACCCCGTCCTAGATTCATACTATATACAACTTTTCCCACTAGTTTCCCCTACTCCTTTCCTCTTTGAACCACGTCCTAGATTCATGGTATACATGCAGCTAGAGGAATGCATGTGGAGTAAGTAAAATATACCTTAAGGTTCTCGGGCCGTGGTTCGGTGGGCGACGGGACGATGGCGAAGAAGAAGGGTCGGAGGCCCTCCCGCGCCGCCGCTGGGTGGAAAGTGAACAGCAGCGCCGGTCGTGGATTCCCTCCCTTGCCGACGGCGATAGCGTTAAGCCACCTTCCCTTCCCAGCGGACGGATCCTGCCGGCTCTTTGAGCAGCAGTGAGGGGAGAGAGAGGCCAACGAAGTTTTGTTTAGATCTGGAGAGGGTGAGAGAGTGTGAAGAGAGCAACTACAAGCGCTGAGGCTCCAGCGTGTATATATATACTGGAGAGAGAGTGTGAAGCGTGCAAACCCTAGAAAACATTTTGACCAGTCAAAGAATCCTCGTGCCAAAAATTATGCTCAAGTGTAGTTATCGAACCCAAGACCTCAAGTTTGATGAGCGAACAGGCTAACCAGCTACACAACCCACCCGTTATGTTCAACGAGAGCAAAATAACCTTTTATACATTCCTGCATTCGTGTGACAGGCATGTCGTGTTTTTTTTTGTGTGTGGGGGAGTCATTAGGATTTCAATCATAATCGTGTCATGTGGCTTTGGTGGTAAGACTATCCACAGTGGTGCAGAAATAATGCAGCCTTTAGTCACCTTACCTCTCTCCATGTAGTACGTTGGGTCCCGGCAGCCGGAGGGTGAAACAAACAGCCGTGTGTGTGTTTAACGGCATGTGTGTGTTAGAGAGTGCGACAGATCGACCTACTCCTACAGAGATATGGTGTGTAGTGTACGATTTTAGCCGCGAGAGTCGGTGCATCCTCTCGTTTCCGGGCGTGTTCGGTAGGGACATGCGGACAGCTGCCACGCCTGGCCTCGACCAGCCTGGCCCACCCAAAGCCCCTCCACCGCCACAAGGCTTCCTGCCTGAACGGTCAGCGCCGCTCCAAAGAATCGGTGCCGCATTCATGCCCGGGCAGAGCGGACGCGACCTCTCACTGGCGCAAGAGTGATGGTTGCTTCGTCCGTCCAACTTACTGATTTACTTCATCTAACGGCTACGTCAATTTTTATGATGTGGCTCAAGGAGAGGATAGAGAATTCCTAGTAGTGGGGGCTAGCTATTACTAGTAGATAAGTCTTTGTAGAGATTCCACTAGGTGAACTAGATACGGAACAAAATGAATGAATCTACACTTAAAATGCATCCATATACATCCGCATGTGGTTAATGGTGAAATATCTACAAAGACTTATATTTAGGAACTGAGGAAGTACTAGTATAGTACTAGTACGCATCTTGTAATTTATCAACAGATAAATTTGTACAATGCTATGAAGGTTCCAGCTCTGTTACATGTATCTTGCGTCCAAGGTTGCCCGTTGCAACATTTCATCAAATACAAAGGAGACTAACATGCATGCTATTGCATCTCAATGATTGATGATCATAGCAAATATGTACTCCCTCCATTCCAAAATAAGTGTCTCAACTTTGTGCAAACTTTAGTACAAAGTTGTACTACTACTAAAGTTGACACTTATTTTGGAACAGAGGCAGCTAAAGAAAAAAACGATCCATGCAGTCCCTAGCCCTTGAACCGTGAGCCCTGACCAGGCTTCAATTTGCGGGCAACAATCGAGCTTCCTAATAAATGAAGTTTCCAACCTTTTGACCATCGGATCATTTTGTGCAGTTTAACCAAAATCGAGATGAGCATCCCTGTGGCAAAGAAATTGAAGAAGCGTGATTAGAATAAGATTACTAGGACTAGTTGATGAGACATAAACTCATCACAAATACAGTTCGTAGAAGCTAGTAGAGGTATCAGGTATGTGCGGGGCAAAGAAGTAGAGAAATATCCACAGGGAGTGACGTGGGCAGCTGGAGCAGTGGTGCAAGCCAGCTGTAAAGGGAGTTGTACCTGAGGGACATAGCTCGACCTTGAGGAGGGTGGCGGGAGGCGGCAACTGCCCACGTCACGGCAGTGAGCAAGGAACGAAGGCAACCTCACCGGCTTTGTGAGAGAGAACGGCGGGGACCCCTGATCGGGACGTACCGACAGTGGGTTTTCGCCCGTCGGCGGACACCACATCTACACTAAGCATCCACCCTTCCCCAAGCGGACGTGATCCACCGGGATGTTAGAGATGTGGCCACAAGATGTGCGAGAGAGTGTGAAGAGAGCAACCCCAACAAGAAACCGTGTAGGCTGGCCTGTCCTGACTATGTATATAGTGGAGCTGTTTCCTTTTCTCTCCATATGAACCTATCATATTGCGTACGTGCCACTGAAGAAAAATATATATTTATAAATGACGCGGCACCTACTACTCGTTCTCCTATAACCTTGCGCTTGGCATCTCCAAAATATTAACCTTGCGATTGGCTCTTCGCCTCTTCGGGAAGTCGAGCAATAATGGTAGTGCAAGATATATCGCTCGCTATATGAGACCGAATGAATTGCTGCACGCCCACCACGTATGCAGGTCGAGGGGCGAGGGAGAGTGCTACTACATACGGAGCAAAATGAGTGAATGTACACTCTAAAATACGTCTATATACATCAGTGTTTGGGTATGTACTAGTAGTTCATATTGAAATCTACTAAGGACATATATATTCCAAACAATATGATATAATCTCTATAACCAAGGTAGTAGGGACGAGGAGTAAACGGAGGGAGTAGTAAATTTTTCTCCTCGTCCTACGAGCCACCGCGCACATGGGCGAGGGAGGAGCAAGCCTCACCTCATCCTGCGAGCCACCGCGCCCGTGGACGGGGGAGACGGCGTACTAAGCAAGCTTCCCCTCGTTCTGCGAGTTGATGGGACACATCAAAAGTACTCCAGTGTATAGAGCCTTGCCTCTAAGGTAGGCCCCAAGTGGTTTGCCTCTTTTTTTAATTTAACATAACGTGTCAAGTCGCAATTTGTTTGTTCACCCGTGGTAGACGATCCTCCCTCCACCAAGTGGGCAACCAGTACACGTGCCAAATTACCACATGGGCTGCCTTTTTCGTACAGAAATGAGCTCCACCGTGTACCCGCGCGGGTGTGGTTGGGAAAGAGACGGGAGTACGTGCGCTGTGCATGCACCTCTTCTCTTCGTGCACGTCCCCCACCTACGTGGGTGTGTGTGAGAGATACAAACCACGTTCATGATTGTTTTTTGTTTTGTGGTGGGGGTGGGGGTGGGGTGGGGGGTTGATTTCATGAATTATTTGTGGGAATATGTGTCCTTGACATCTGAAACAAAATTTTGCATGCAATGTGTGTGAAATGGAGGCCTATCCATATACTACATAGAGGGTCGGGCAATCCACGAGAAGAGAGGGAGGGGTCATAGCTATCGATAGAGTCGAAGAGAGGATCAAGTACGGGTGGGTGCGAGATCGATGAAGAGAGCCATCGAAATTGCGTGTGTGTGTGTGCAAGTCAAAGATATAGGGCGACTAGCCTACCGAAACGTTAAGAGGGCACATGTCAAGTTTGTGTGTGGCAGGGAGACATGACTAGAGTGCTTGATGTATCGGTGTGTGTGGGGGGGAGGGGGTGGGGGGAGGGGTAGGTAGATGCCTAACTATAGAGGTAGAACGACTCGTATATGTGTTGAGAAGGAGAGACCCAACTATGTCATGAGGGAGATCGGTCGACATCCATACATAACTGAAGGACGAGAAATATGATGGGACAGAGAGAGAGAGAGAGGAGAGAGAGAGGGAGGGAGAGGGGTAGAGTGACGGATGGGTGATGGAGTTGCTTCTCGGAGATGTTGGGAGAGGCCTACTAGACAAACTGAGGGTGGACCTGCAATGTTATCAATAAGAGTGGGGATGTGTTTACATGTGTGCCCTGCAAGGCCATAGATCTGTCGGGACGCATCCATGGATGATGAAGGGGAACCATGTGTTTGGTAAGCAAACCTAACTAGATCGGTAGATCAATTGTTGTTTGTCGGAGGAAGGGAGAGACACAACTAATGAGGTAGATCGATCGATGTGTGGGTAAAACGAGTTATAAGGACCTAGCTGGCTTATGTATAGCGAGAGATCGGTCGGTGTACGCCCATTTGTTAGAGGCAAATAAGGCCCAATGAGACGGATAGACAGAGAGAATGGAGCTAGGAGGTGGTGCGAGAGGCCCAACTACTAGCTGGATAGGGGAGGAGTGTGGTTGTGAGATCGATTAAAAGAGGGGTGAGAGTTTACACGTGTGTCTCGACCATATGAGAGACACGAGGCAAGGACACATAAAGGAGGAGATTGAAGCTGTGTGTGTGTATCTTTGTAGGCGTGCATCATTGGAGAGGTTTATCGATCGGTGTGTGTCGGAAAGGAGTTGTGGAGACTCTGGGAGAACGACCTAAAGGAAAAAATGAATGTGCCCGTGGATAGAATGTCGAGGGAGGGGGAGGGCGAGGAGGGTGTGTGCATGCACGAGAGAAAGTTAGTGGTAGCTACAAAGGTTAGAGGACTGTGTGGGTGTAAGAGACTAACAAATATCATAATTTGATATGAAAGTGGATTCATATATTTTAATAGGAGATCATAGTGTTTTAAACATTGCATGCATGAATATAGCGGTGATACACGTGCGGTGCACATGTTATACCATAATGTGATAATGCATGGCATTTGCAACTCACAGCTAAATGCCGAACAATCTAAACCATACTATACATAAAACAATCTCACATTTTATTTGAATTTGTGATAATGTGCGGCGTTTGCAGCTTACAACTAAATATCGAGCAATCTAGACAATAATATATATCGAACATTCTCACATTTTATTTGAATTTGTGGTAATGTGTGGTGTTTGCAACTCACATCTAAATACTTGTAGGCGTAGGGGGCGGGGCACCATACATAATGTGATAAACACATGATACATATGAGACATGGTTTAGATTATGAAGATCTAGCTAGAGCTAGAAATGTAATGTGATTTAAAATCAAAATAAAGTGGATTCAAAAAAATCTAGTTTGAGTTCATATAGTACACATAGTTCATATGTAACTCGATACTGATCATGTGGTGTGCTGTGAAGATAATACACAAACGATGGTTTAACTTGACAATAATGATGATTGTAGATCCTATTAAAATAGAGAAACAAATTCAAATGCTTTGACTTCACAACAATCATTACTGTAGATCTTATTCAAATTTAGTTCATATTGAAGCGGTAGTATATATGTTTGGAATACACTAAAACGTTCATTTGAGTAGTAGGTTGCATGCATTATACACGTAGCGAAATATTTTAATTGAACATAACATGAATTCAAAGTTTTGAATGACATTTATAGTGCGCATTGATTTGGTACAGTACACGTTAGGCTTGTCCGGAAATTTCAACCCACGCCTTGTTAGCCCAAAATATTTAAGATATATCTTTGTCTCGTTGTGCTCCGACAACTCCCTCCATCTCAACCCGCGCCTTGCTATTCCGAAATTACAACGCGTGCGAAAACTCCCACCTCCTGTGAAATCCCGACACACGAAATGCCCGTGGTACCCCTGAACCGAAAGAACCGCCTCAAATCGGTGGGGGGTACTTTCTTAACTTTCCCCACATTTTGAACAAGCGCGTATCTAAGCCATGGTTCCCCACTGCCATCCCATCCGCCCACCCATTCGTACACCGAGGCCACGAAAACTCGTGACGAAACCCCACACCCTGCTCCATCCGCCACCCAACCGGAGCTTCTTCCCCGACGACATCGTCCACAACAACACCTCGACGTCCCTCATCCACCGTACCGAATGAGGATCCGTCGTCGATCTCATCGTCCCGCCGGTTCAGCCACCCCGTCCACCACCTCCAAGGAGCTGCCCCGACGTTCCCCTCGTCTTTCGCGCCACCACCATTCCCACACCGCCGCCTTTCACCGCACCACGGAAGAGCATCATCATCATCGCTTCCTCGGATGAAGCCGCGGCCTAATCGGGCGCCACCAAAGAGGTTGTACACTAATCGCCGTGATTTTCTTCTTGATTCGATCTCATGGTGCTGCCGGGCGCCGGTCCTGAGCCGACACGGCGCGGCTCCATCCACGGCGGCGTCGCCAGCCACTTCCTCCACGGCGTCGCTCCCTCGGCGGCGACGTCCACATCAGTAGGAGCTGCTGCTGCTTTAGCTCTCGCTCGCGCTGCTGCTCTGCTCTTGCTCTCGGCCCTTGCCTGGTCTGCTCTTGCTGTTGCTCTTGATCGCGCTGCTGCTCTCGCTCTTGCTCTAGCTTGCGATGCTGCTCCGATTTGGCTACACTTCAGTCGGCTGAATCGACTTTTGGGTCAGTCGATTTCCAAGGGGTGGGCTCGCCGGGGTGAAGGAAGAACCAGGCGCAGCGGGGAGGGGGGTTCGCCGGAGAGGTACCCTACTATCTATCTTAGGGTTCAGGATGGGGGCGGTGGTGCGCCCGGCGGTGGCGGGCGTTGGCGGGCGGTGGCGTGGGGATCAGGAGAAAAAGCTTCGGCACAGGGGCCTAGAGGATGGCAGGCGGCGGACCGGCAGTGGGGGGTGTTTTCGAAGCGGTGAGGCGGCGCACCATGGCGGCGAGGCTGCTGTTTGGCCGGTGGTGGATGGCGGCTCGAGGGGTGGAGGTTGAAGATGAACCGCAGCCCTTGATTTCAATCCAACGATCGCAAAATCGACCGACCAGAGATGAAAAAGTCGGTCGACCGACGTGTAGCCTCACCTTGCTAGTGCGTTCGGTTTGACAAAGAAAATTCAGTTTCGACAAGAAAATTCAGTTTGGACATTTAGGTTCAGTTTCGGCGCTTAAGTTCAGTTTCCGACAGTTAAGTTCAGAGATGAGCGGCTGATGTATTTTACATCTAGCACTTTGTGGTTATGTATTTTACGTCATGTATTGGAGATGCTATTAGAATTCCACTTAGGTTAACGTTGTTCGTTGTCTCTCTTGTCCTGCTTCAGCCTCGGTGTCGTACAACTCACCGGAGCTGCTCCAACGATTTAAACCCTCCATCACAAATGAGCAAGACCTCGGGCTCCATCTCCGGATGCCTAAGATCTTCTTCCCCTTCTCCAACAGCAAAGTCAGCCGGAGCATCCTCACCGGCCAACCCAATCACGCTGAGATCGACATGGCTTCGCCAAAGAGGTTGTAAACCTTGTTGCATCTCTTTTTTACTCTACATGTTATATATATAGTCCACTGAGCACACGGATTTGTTCCTTTAGTGTCTCCTTGAAAGAAAACGAGAATTTTAATTTTCACTTGTCCTCCTTTTCAAATTCCTATTCATGAAGCACAAGACTAAGAGATAGTATCATAATAGCATTATAACCGTACATTTTCTTGTGGTTTAACTTAATCTCACCATGCTTCTTTGCATCCTGTGATCTTCCAGTTGTTTTGAATCAAACACCCAGATTGGCAGAAATCCTGTGTTTTTAAATTCTCTGTTTTGCACGTGCATTCCTATCCTATTCCTGTCTATTTCCTATCCCTGCATTGTTGGAATCCTCAAATTCAAAGGAGCCCTTACAGAATTACTTCTCTTACAGATAGTTGTCAAAGAAAACCTTGCATGGTTTGTTCCGGTCCTGCTGCGCCGTCGTCCACCCCAGCTCAGCTGCTCCAACGACAGAAGGGTCCAGCAAAGCAGGGATCCGCCTCCAGATCGTCTTTCGCCGCCTCGGATCTTCTTCCCGCCGCGGCAACCATGAAAACTGCATTACCATCATCAACCGAGAAGATGACCTCGAGGACTACACGGGTCCGCAAGAGAGGTCGCACTCTTTCGTGGTTCCGCCACGTTATCCATCGCTTAATATTACATGCTACTTTATCATCCTGTTCACCGATTAGACTCTGAGTCAGCTCCAAACTAATGGTCAAACTTGAGTTTCTAAATGGTTGTGGGGTACATATCGGGGCCTCTATCGATAGTATCTATCTACTATCTTGTTAATCTCCGGTGTCTACTATGAGTTTCATGTTGGGTGGGAAACAAACAGTAAAGAAGCCATTATCTCAGATTTATTAACTCAAGCCATTATCCGCCTGCTATTATTGGTTTTGGGTCTATCCACAGGTTGCTACCATCACTCTGGATTTCTGCATGCACTCCTTACATAATCTCACTATGTTTTATTCCTATGCATGACAATTATTGTAAACAATGGAACTGAACATGTAGAGCAAAAGAGACGAGCCTTGCGTGGCAATATAATTTCATGCAGACGTCGCTCCATGGTAGGCGCAAAGGCAGCCCCCCTCCACGCATTTCCGATTGTAATTGAGAGGAAGATATCTGTTCTGAGGGGGATTCAGAAGGAGAAGATAACTCATATTTACCCCCTGAGGTCTTCGCTCTAACTTGGCATGCTGATGTTGTTATATCATGCATATGGTGTCTTGCATTGCTTACTTTATACATCAAATATGTCATCTGCTTAGTTTAGACATCCTTTGTGCGAATGCCATCTGTTTAGTTTATTCATCGTTTATGTGAATTATGCAACGCCACCTTATTTAGCCAGGCATCATATATGTGAATTTTGCAATGCCATCCTGCTTAGTCAGTCATCTTATATGTAAATTATATCAGGCCATTTTTTGTTACATATTACATTCGTCAACAATGTTAGTACATTCAACTGCTCTTTGTGTGCATCAGCCATTTGACACGGTGATGGCAAATTCTGGAGTGAAAACAAGGTCTTCTGAGCAGACTATGCTATCTGACGAAGCGCATATCTCGCTGGTTATGGATACCTCCTCAGAGGAGGATTCGCATACGTATGACCAGTCCTATTCCCCGAGGTGTATGCTCTAAGTTGGCAGGGTTATGTTGCTCATATCGTATGTATGGTGTCTTGCATTGCTATGCCATTTGATTAGTTTAGACATGCTTTGTGTGAATGCCACTGCTCAAAGGTGTCTAATTACCATATATGTGAATTATGCATTGCCATCTTATTGCAAGACATTATATATGTGAATTATACAATGCTATCTTGTTGCAAAGGCATTATATATGTGAATTATGCAATGCCATGCTTTTTAGCCAATCATCATGTATGTGAATTATATCATGCTATCATTTTTTTGTATTACGTGTTCCATTTGTCGACAATGTTTGTATATTCAACTAGTCTTCCTGTGCATCAGCCATTTGAAGCAGTGATGGAAGTATCTGGAGTGAAAACAAGGTATTCAGAGCAGACAATGCTACCTGAAGCGTACATCTTGTCACATACTGAGAGCTCCTCGTAGGAGGATTCAGACCCATGACCAGTCCTATTTCCCGAGGTCTATGCTCAAACTTGGTGGTTATATTACCCATGTCATGCATGTTGTCTTGCATTGCTTAGTTTTTACATCATATATAGATTGCCATCTGCTTACTTGCTTACTATATAAATCATATATTTGAATTATATCATGCCATCATGTTTACATAGTACATACACATCATCTATCTGAATTATGGCATGGCAACCCATTTAATAAAGACATCATATAGTTATATCATCTCATCCTGTTTAGTGTATACAGACATCATATTTAGAATTATGGCATTCTATCCATGAATGTATGTGAATTATGGCATGCCAACCTATTTAATGAACACATTATATAGTTATTTCATGTCATCCTATTTACATAGTCTCATATTTTGAACTATGTCTTTCCATCTTTTTTAGTTAGCCATCATAATGTGAAATTGTGTCATACTATCCTATTTAGTTAGCCATCATATATGTGAAATTGTGTCATGCTATCCTGTTTGGTTAGACAACATAAATATGAATTATTTCATGCCCTCTTTTATTCCCCACTATCCATTGCACCTGTCTATCATACAATGTCTATACTTTCAATTACTTTTCTTGTTTATCACCCATTTGAATTGGAGAGCGTGATGGCGATATCTAAGGGAGTAACAACACGGTCTTCAGAAAAGATAGTGCTACCAGTTGATGCAGATAGAACCACGGTTGTACTTGCCCAAGGACCAGATCCACCACACATAACCCAGACTCTCACAGATTGTACCCCTACCCAATTGGACAGAGAACCAGCTACACCCCTTTTAACCCCAACCCCGGCACATAGTAACCAGCCCAGTTGACACATCACCGTCTCCACCACAGAGCACCCAAACACGAGCGGTTAGTAAGGGAACTGCGAGTGCCCAAAGCACGAGGACCACCACTCGAATCCCAACTCAACGCTTAAAGGAGAAGAAGATTTGTTCTCGTGTCAGTTCTCAGAGCTATGGTTCATACTCCTTTGCTCACTACAGAATCGGCTACTTTTGCCATCTTACGCCACAATGACGGCAAAAGCGAGGAAACAGCCAGGATTTGCAAAGGTCTTTCTTAGTCTCTGACCAAAAGGCTCAAAGTAAGGATCGGCAAGAGCTACTTTACGACTTTCTGGTGACGGCAAAGGGGCCTTTGCCATCGGTGTGACAAAAGCGGATGGCAATAATTATCTTTGATAGTCCAGTTAGGTGGCTAACGGCCTTTGCGTCCTTGGCTGATGGCAAAATTTGTCCGACTTTTCTTGATCGACTCTTACTAAGGACGCAAAGTGGCTATATAGCCCTTGTTTTTTGTTTTTGTTATATCAATTCATTTTCATAGAAATTCAAACACACACACACACACACACACACACACACACATATATATATATATATATATGACCAATATAGCATATCCAACATATATTACAAATAGTCATGAACACATATATATATATATATATCCAACACATATCCATGAACACATATCCAACACATGTTATCAATAGTAGCAAGTTTCATCCATACATATACATAGTTTCATCAATATTACACAGTTTCATCCATAGGTAGCAAGTTTCACAAAGTCAAAACAAAAACTAAAGACAAGCACTCCATCAACCCAAGCTTAGTGATCTGAAGCAAATCTGCAAAATGGGAAGAATTAAGTTAGAAGAAGAAGACTATAACAAGAAGACTATTATGACGCAACTAAAATGTGAAGATTATTATGATGCAACTTATATCTGTAAAATAGGTCATCATCCTTGTGCTAAAAAAGAATAATGCTCCCAGAAGAATGGATGGAAAAGAGAATGTACCAGCAACTAAAAGGTGTCGCTGTCGCGCATCCTCAGAACTTGGGAACTCTAGTCGGTTGTGGAGAAAGGTGAAAAGCGCTGGCGTGAAGTATGAACTAGCATTCAAGACAGGCAGCGCATAATAAGGACTCAAGGTGCTCGATGCACCAAGTCCTCCATGGTCACAACACTTCAGGAAACACAGCGCCTGCTAGTTGGTCCATTACGACTTATGCAACAACACCTTATTATCCTGCAAATATGAATCTGGTTCAAACCTTGTTCTTCAGAGCATCTACTACAGGTTTCTGCAGGAATTAATGAGTAACTACACAAACACATCTCATGTGAGATGCTAACTAGAAGTAATTTCTTTTATCTCTCCAAAACAGAATCAACTACACAGTCAGCAGTGCAGTTTCATATTCAGCACAAAATTAGAGAAAATGTTCAGTTAATATCAAGTGCAGCACTGAGTCTCAACAAGAGCGAGAGAAGTGCAAGAAGTTTCATTTTAAAACTCACAACTAGTCCATTTTCTGCAGCTCAATGACTTGATGGATTCTTCTAAATTGCTGCAGATAACTATTAATGGTGTGAGGCTACATTGTTAGTATACACATGCACACAAATAATCAGATTCAGTTTCAGTTTTACATGATTACAGTACTATATCGTAGGTGCTACAGACCGGCTGTATATGTCCAAGTTTGCATATAGATTAAAAAACAACTAGGTGAATAATATTGGTTTGGATGCATGTTAATGATGTCAACAACCAACGTCTCATCTATTGGCTAGTACAATAGAACATACTAATAGTAACTAGCTCGGTATATCACATGTTTAATAGTTACAACTTACTTGAGCTACATATCTGGCATGCATGTTTTGACTTCTAACGTAAATATAGTGATCCAAATTCTATAACTTGTACAGAAAAATATTATCTCCCTCTTAACAGAGACAAGAGGGTCACATTTATACTACTGCACACAGTAGTGTACGCGCATGTACCAGTACCGGTTAAAATGGGTATGTGTAAGCATATACCAACAACCTGTGTGTTATTCAATCAAGGCAGATGTCGACAACCTGCGAACTATCATATATGATACCTATGTAGCAACACCAGGCAACACACAGTCCAACAGCAACAAAAAAAATACCCGGCAGAGAGAAGGTAGAAATATTCCCAAGTTATGATGCTGACAGTTGCAATGTTTTACAATTTGTAAACTGCATAAAACAGCGCCGAATTAGAATTATCTGCAACGGATTAGACTGATATATGTGATGTTCTATGTAACAAACCCATTGGGTAGATGCTCTGTGCAAAATCAGTACCAATAGTTGGTAGTTTGTGCAGTCTCCTCTGCCAAACACAGCATGAAAATTACCTCCTCGTATAGAAATAGAACAGTGGATAGGCAAAGCCCCGCCGAATCAAAACAGTTGCACACTGTGGCATATATCCAGAAGAAGAAAATACGTAGCATACGAGAAACTGGAGATGGCTGCCATTGCCGTGGTTGTGGCCGAGGTGGATCTTGCATCCGGCGCCATGCTGGGAGCAGAGGAAGGGCGGAGTCCCCCCCCCCCCCCGCACGAGGGAGAGCGCAGAGGAAGGGCGGAGTCGTCGTCCCCCCCGCCCCCACGAGGAAGAGCAGAGGAAGTGTGTTCCGGGTCGCCGGAGTTTACCCGCCGCGCGCGTCCGCCCCGCAGCCATCAGGTGCGGAGCACCATCCACGAGGCGGAACCGCCCGTGGGACTTGCGACGGGCGTCGGAGAGGGCGGAGCACAGTCGCCGCTGCTGCGCCGGAGTTGGTGGGGACGCCGGGGTGAGGGATGAGCTCCCGGGGCCGCGAGAGGCGGATCTGGCCGGAAGGAAGGGAAGCGGAGGCAGGGGAGCTCGGATCTGTGCTGCGCGCCGGCGAGGCCCGCCGGAACACGCCGGAATCGAGCGGCGTAGGTGGCGGCGGCGACGGTTTCGGGGGAGGGAGAGACGAGCGAGAGAGAGAGAGAGAGAGTGGGAGAGGCGTGCGGTGGTTTCTGTCTCGTTCTTCTTTTTCTTTTTCCTCATTTCTTTAGATGGATGGATGTGCGATGGAGAGGTGGGGGCCGTTAGATAGCAAAATTCTTTGCCATCCGCCCTCCTTTTGCCGTCCGCTTTATTCTTCTTTCGTCTGCTATTGTGCGAGGCGATAAAAAGGTAATTAGATTAGGTTTTTATGGCGAATGTTAGCTGGCTTTACCTCTCTTTGTAGCGTCTACAGGCGGCAAAGAATCTTTCTGCGTCCGCCAGGCAAAGAAATGGCTGATGGAAAAAGACCTTCTT
The DNA here is from genome assembly GCA_021605145.1 of Aegilops bicornis. Taxonomy (NCBI): domain Eukaryota; kingdom Viridiplantae; phylum Streptophyta; class Magnoliopsida; order Poales; family Poaceae; genus Aegilops; species Aegilops bicornis. Next base: position 140,379,381 of record CM038670.1, on the reverse strand, counting down.
GCTATAAGCTTTTCTTCTTGCCGTCTGTTTTTAAGCGACGACCAATGAAGCCCTTCTTCTTAGTCGGCATTGAGCGGCAAAGAATTGGCAGACGGCAAATATGCTAATTCCAGTAGTGGCTCTTGCATTACTGTATTTATTCATACCAACTATTTTCAAATTTGAAGGATGGAATTGAAACTCCAATGGTGCAATAGGTATGTTTTAAACCTGTTTCTTTAACTGGTTTCTTTGTTGTAACCTCGCTCTATGTTGATTTCAGTTTCAATTGAATAAACAGTTATGTTCTCATGTCATGCACATTACAAGTGTTGTTATTGCTCTATAGTTACCCACACTTATATTCTGTCTATTCTGCTTTGTCTTGAACAAATATTATTTGAACTGTGTCTCTATCTTGATTTGGCAACAAAAACTAGAATGATATAGACCATAAAGTGACCATGGCACATAGATATATGTTTGTTTCATGCTGTTATCCTATCCACTTACATGGTAAACATGTGATGTGTCTGCTTGTTTCTCTTTTAGAATGCGGACAAAATATTGGAGAACAGTACCGCGTTATCCAATGGTAAAGGAAGTAATGCAGATAAGGTTCAAGATTGTGAGACATCCCTGTTGGTCTCCAAGAAAGCTAATAAAAACTATCTTGACAACAGTGAGGGAACCCAAAAGTCCTGTCTTGATGTAGTGTTCGAAAGCATCGCCACTATCACCGCACAAGCTCTTGAACTTCTTTGCTTGAATCAGTTCGTCTTCTTGAGTCTCAACTTCAAGTTAAAAGACATCGATCGGATGTCTTTGACAGGAAAATTTCAAGGACCGAGGAAGTCAATGCAGAATTCAGATGCATATTTTCCGTGCAACAACAAGCTACCGGAGTATTTAAGCGCCAAACAAGAGAAAGTTAATAAGCTTGCTAAGCATCTTGCCATTATGGGTACCTGTGATATTGTTTCTTGAGATCTTCTCAAGTGGTTTCAGCTCTGGATTTGTTTTGTCATGGCGTTTATTTGCGCTGGTCGCCAACTTTGACAACCAAAGGTATATGATATGTCGCTTTGTTCCCTATATTTGCACCGGGTGGCGAACTTTGATGCCCGATGGATGTAATATATATGTAATAATGTGATAGCCTAGCATAAGTTGCTTGCTTATTTATTTCCTTGTTGTCTTGTTTATTTGTTTGCTTGTAGTTAGTGCAGTTCTTTTTAAAACTAGGCCACAATAACCATGGGATATTATTTACTGTAGTGACACTGGGCCTCCTACGGGCCGTAGAAACAGTGGGCCTTCTATGGGCCGTAGAAACAATATGCCTTCTACGGGCCGTAGAAACAATGGGCCTTCTACGGGCCGTAGAAACAATGGGCCTTCTAAGGGCCGTATCATCAATGGGCCTTATACGGGCCGTATGACCATAAAGGTCCATCGTTAATAGGCCATATTTGATGATGCTATGATAATGGCCCAACGTATTAACGGACCACAAACGGGCCGATGTAACCACGGGCTAAATTGGGCCCACAAACTGAAAATGACAGTAACGGGCCGTAAGTAAACGAATGCTGGAAATGAGCCCAAGAATAAATGGGCTCTGAGAAGGCCGAAAGATAACATTTGCTGGAAATGGCCCAACCGAATAACGGGCCCTTAATGGGTATAAAGTGATATACTGTTCATTACGGGCCAGTTTCACCACGGGCCGTTAATAGGCCAAGAGTTACATAGGGCCTCATATGGGCCGAAAGACGTCATGGGCCATACATGGGCCAGAAGTGAAAACGGGCTGGAATCATATTGGATGGCCCAGATGACGCTATTGGGCCTAATTCAGATAGGGCGTAACATGCCTTGGGTTAGCAGGCTGTAAATGGGCTATATGCGAGCAGTCGTTAACAAAGCTTTCCATGGGCCGCCCGCCACCTTTTGACCAAGACAAACGGGCCGCCTTTTCACGAGAATGGGCCTCTGTTGGGCGTGCCGCTTTTGACGTATCATAGGCGCCTTCTACATCCAATGAGTGGATGACATCTGTCCCAACGGTGAGCCGACACGTGTTTCCTCCAGCCAATGATGATTTTACACGTGGAAAATCCCCATTGGTCAGGGCTGTTAACGGGTTATCGGATCCAAAACCCGACCCGATAGCTTAACGGCGTTCCATTACGGTGGATGCCACGTGTCGGTCACCCTTGACGAAAGCAGTTCTGTGACGCGCGATATATCGTCATGGAAGTGGACACTTCCGTGATGGTAATTTTGGTAATGTCATCGAACACTTCTACGACAGCACATGTATGACTATCTTGATTCTATCATAAATTTGTCATGGATGTACATGCATGACAAAAAACGCGACCTACTGTGACAAACACGTATCATCATGGAAGTGTATTTTTTTGTAGTGCTCGTGGTTCCCAAGGGGGGGCATGTCACCTTTGTGTTCAAAACGATTGAAGGAAATATGCCCTAGAGGCAATAATAAAGTTATTATTTATTTACTTATATCATGATAAATGTTTATTATTCATGCTAGAGTTGTATTAACCAGAAACTTAGTACATGTGTGAGTACATAGACAAAACAGAGTGTCCCTAGTATGCCTCTACTTGACTAGCTCATTAATCAAAGATGTTTATGTTTCCTGACCATAGATATGTGTTGTCATTTGATAAACGAGATCACATTATTAGGAGAATGATGTGATGGACAAGACCCATCCGTTAGCTTAGCATTATGATCGTTACAATTTCATTGCTACCGCTTCCTTCATGACTTATACACGTTCCTTAGACTATGAAATTATGCAACTCCCGAATACCGGAGGAACACCTTGTGTGCTATCAAACGTCACAACATAACTGGGTGATTATAAAGATGCTCTACAGGTGTCTCCGAAGGTGTTTGATGGGTTGGCATAGATCGAGATTAGGATTTGTCACTCCGTGTATCGAGTGGTATCTCTGGGCCCTCTCGGTAATGCTCATCACTATAAGCCTTGCAAGCAATGTGACTAATGAGTTAGTTGCGGGATGAAGCATTACGGAACAAGTAAAGAGACTTTCCGGTAATGAGATTGAACTAGGTATGATGATACCGACGATCGAATCTCGGGCAAGTAACATACCAATGACAAAGGGAACACCGTATGTTGTTATGCGGTTTGACTGATAAAGATCTTCGTAGAATAAGTAGGAGCCAATATGAGCATCCAGGTTCCGCTATTGGTTATTGACCAAAGATGTGTCTCGGTCATGTCTACATAGTTCTCGAACCCGTAGGGTCCACACGCTTAACATTCGATGACGATTTGTATTATGAGTTATGTGTTTTGATGACCGAAGTTTGTTCGAAATCCTAGATGATATCACGGACATGACGAGGAGTCTCGAAATGGTTGAGGCGTAAAGATTCATATATTGGAAGGCTATATTCGGACATCGGAAAGGTTCCGAGTGATTCGAGTATTTTTCAGAGTACCCGAGAGTTACGGGAATTCGCTGGGGGAAGTTAATGGGCCTTATTGGGCTTTAGTGGAGAGAGGGAAGAAGGGCCATGAGGTGGCGCGCCTCCCCCCTGCCCAAACAGAATTGGACAAGGGGTGGGGGTGCCTCCCCTTTTCCTTCTCCTTCTCCCTCCTTTCTTTCTTTCCTACTCCGAAAAGGAAAGAGAATCCTACTAGGACTTGGGAGTCCGAGTAGGGCTCCCTACACTTGGCGTGCCCCTAGCAGGGCCATCCTCTCTCCCTCCCTCCTTTATATACGTTGGCAAGGGGCACACCAAAGGACACACAAGTTTCTCTTAACTGTGTGCGGTGCCCCCTCCACAGTTACACACCTCGATCATACCATCGTAGTGCTTAGGCGAAGCCCTGCGCTGGTAGCATCATCATCACCGTCGCCACACCGACGTGCTGACGGAACTCACCCTCGTCCTCAACTAGATCAAGAGCACGAGGGACGTTATCGAGCTGAACGTGTGCTGAACGTGGAGGTGTCGTGCGTTCGGTACTTGATCGGTTGGATCGTGAAGAAGTTTGACTACATCAAACGCGTTATTGAAACGCTTCCTCTTTCGGTTTACGAGGGTATGTGGACACACTCTCCCCTCTGTTTCTATGCATCACCTAGATAGATCTTGCGTGATCGTAGGAAATTTTTGAAATTACCACGTTCCACAACAGTGGCATCAGAGCCAGGTCTATGCGTAGATGTTTTATGCACGAGTAGAACACAAAGAGTTGTGGGCGATAAGAGTCATACTGCTTACCAGCAACGTCTTGCTTTGATTCGGTGGTATTGTTGAATGAAGTGGCCCGGACCGACATTAGCGCGTGTCTGTTTCTCCAGCTTTAGTTAAAACGAGTTTGACTACGCCCGGTTCTTGTTGAGGTTAAAACAACATAATTGATGAAAAATCATTGTGGTTTCTATGCGTAGGTAAGAACGGTTCTTGCAAGAAGCCCGTAGCAGCCACATAAAACTTGCAACAACAAAGTAGAGGACGTCTAACTTGTTTTTGCAGGGAATGTTGTGATGTGATATGGTCAAGACATGATGTGATATAATTTTTTGTATGAGATGATCATGTTTTGTTAAAGTTATCGTCAACTGGCAGGAGCCTTATGGTTGTCTCTTTATTGCATAAGATGCAAGCGCCATATAATTGCTTTACTTTATCGCTATGCGATAGCAATAGTTGCAAGATCAATAGTTGGTGAGATGACCATGTGACGACACGTTGATAGAGATCAAGATGATGGAGATCATGGTGTCATGCCGGTGACGATGAAGATCATGATGGTACTTTGGAGATGGAGATCAAAGGCACAAGATGATGATGGCCATATCATGCAACATATTTTGATTACATGTGATGTTTATCTTTTATGCATCTTATTTTGCTTAGTATGGCGGTAGAATTATAAGATGATCCATTACTAAATTTCAAGGTATAAGTGTTCTCCCTAAGTATGCACCGTTGCTACGGTTCTTCGTGCCGAGACAACACGTGACGATCGGGTGTGATAAGCTCTACGTTCACATATAACAAGTGTAAGCCAGTTTTGCACACGCAGAATACTCGGGTTAAACTTGACGATCCTAGCATATGCAGATATGGCCTCGGAACACTGAGACCGAAAGGTCGAACGTGAATCATATAGTAGATATGATCAACATAGTGAAGTTCACCATTCAAAACTACTCCATCTCACGTGATGATCGGACATGGTTTAGTTGATTTGGATCACGTGATCATTTAGATGGCTAGAGGGATGTCTATCTAAGTGGGAGTTTTTAAGTAATATGATTAATTGAACTTTAATTTATCATGAACTTAGTCCTGATAGTATTTTGCAAATTATGTTGTAGATCAATAGCTCACGTTGTAGCTTCCCTATGTTTTATATGTTCCTAGAGAAAACTAAGTTGAAAGATGATAGTAGCAATGATGCGGACTGGGTCCGTGGTCTGAGGTTTATCCTCATTGCTGCACAGAAGAATTATGTCATTGATGCACCGCTAGGTGACAGACCTATTGCAGGAGCAAACGCAGATGTTATGAACGTTTGGCTAGCTCAATATGATGACTACTTGATAGTTTAGTGCACCATGCTTTACGACTTAGAACTGAGACTTCAAAAATGGTTTGAACACCACAGAGCATATGAGATGTTCCAAGAGATGAAATTGGTATTTCAGACTCATGCCCGTGTTGAGAGGTATGAGACCTCCGACAAGTACTTCACCTAAAAGACGGAGGAGAATTGCTCAGCTAGTGAGCATGTACTCAGAATGTAGGGGGTACTAAAATCGCTTGAATCAAGTGGGAGTTAATCGTCTAGATAAGATAGTGAATGAAAGAGTTCTCTAGTCACCATCACCAAGTTACTGGAACTTTGTGATGAACTATAGTATGCAAGGGATGACGAAAACGATTCCCGAGCTCTTCGTAATGCTGAAATCGACGAAGGTAGAAATCAAGAAAAAGCATCAAGTATAGATGATTAAACAAGACCACTAGTTTCAAGAAAAGGGCAAACGTAAAGAAAGGGAACTTCAAGAAGAATGGCAAGCATGTTGTCACTCCCATGAAGAAGCCCAAAGCTGGACCTAAGCCTGAAACTGAGTGCTTCTACTGCAAAGGAAATGGTCACTGGAAGTGGAACTGCCCCAAATATTTGGTGGATAAGAAGGATGGCAAAGTGAACAAAGGTATATTTGATATACATATTATTGATATGTACCTTACTAGTGCTCGTAGTAATCCCTGGGTATTTGATACTTGTTCGGTTGCTAAGATTAGTAACTCAAAACATGAGTTGTAGAATAAATAGAGACTAGTTGAGGATGAAGTGACGATGTGTGTTGGAAGTGGTTCCAAGATTGATATGATCATCATCGAGCCCTCCCTATAATTTCGGGATTAGTGTTGAATCTAAATAAATGTTATTTGGTGTTTGCATTGAGCATGAATATGATTACATCATGTTAATTACAATACAATTATTCATTTAAGATAGAGAATAATTGTTATTCTGTTTACATGAATAAAACCTTCTGTGGTCATACACCCAATGTCGATGGTTTATTGAATCTCGATCGTGGTAATACACATATTCATAGTATTGATGCCAAAAGATGCAAAGTTGATAATGATAGTGCAACTTATTTGTGGCACTGCCGTTTGGATCATATCGGTGTAAAGCGCATGAAGAAACTCCATGCTGATGGACTTTTGAAACCATTTGATTATGAATCATTTGATGTTTGCGAATCGTGCCTTATGGGCAAGATGATTAAAACTCCGTTCTCCGGAATAATGGAACGAGCTAGTGACTTATTGGTAATTATACATACCGATGTATGCGGTCCAATGAGTGTTGACGCTCGTGGCGGGTATCGTTATTTTCTGACCTTCACAGATGATTTGAGCAGATATGGGTATATCTACATAATGAAACACAAGTCTAAAACATTTGAAAAGTTCAAAGAATTTCAAAGTGAAGTGGAGAATCATCGTAACAAGAAAAGAAAGTTTCTATGATCTGATCGTGGAGGAGAATATTTGAGTTACGAGTTTGGCCTTCATTTAAAACAATGTGGAATAGTTTCACAGCTCACGCCACCTGGAACACCACAGCGTAATGGTGTGTCCGAACATCGTAACCGCACTTTATTGGATATGGCGATCTATGATGCCTCTTACCGATTTGCCACTATCGTTTTGGGGTTATGCATTAGAGACAGCTACATTCACGTTAAATAGGGCACCATCAAAATCCGTTGAGACGACGCCTTATGAACTGTGGTTTGGCAAGAAACCAAAGTTGTCATTTCTTGAAGTTTGGGGCTGCGATGCTTATATGAAAAAGTTTCAACCTAATAAGCTCGAACCCAAATCATAGAAGTGCATCTTCATAGGATACCCAAAGGAAACTGTTGGGTACACCTTCTATCACAGATCCGAAGGCAAGATATTCGTTGCTAAGAATGGATCCTTTCTAAAGAAGGAGTTTCTCTCGAAAGAAGTGAGTGGGAGGAAAGTAGAGCTTGATGAGGTAATTGTACCTTCTCCCGAATTGGAAAGTAGTTCATCACAGAAATCAGTTCCAGTGATTCCTACACCAATTAGTGAGGAAGCTAATGATGATGATCATGAAACTTCAGATCAAGTTACTACAGAACCTCGTACATCTTCCAGAGTACGGTGCACACCAGAGTGGTACCGTGATCCTATTCTTAAAGTCATGTTACTAGACGATGATGAACCTACGAACTATGAGGAAGCAATGATGAGCCGAGATTCTGCGAAATGGCATGAGACCATGAAATCTGAGATGGGATCCATGTATGAGAACAAAGTGTTGACTTTGGTGGACTTGCCCGATGATCGGCAAGCCATATTAAATAAATGGATCTTCAAGAGGAAGACGGACACTGAAAGTAGTGTTACTATCTACAAATCTCAACTTGTCGATCGACAAGTTCAAGGTGTTGACTACATTGAGATTTTCTCAAGTGTAGTGATGCTTAAATCCGTCCGAATCATGTTAGCAGTTGCCATATTTTATGAAATCTGGCAAATGGATGTCAAAACTGCATTCCTTAAATGGATATTTCTTAACGAAGAGTTGTATATGATGCAACCATAAGGTTTTGTCAATCCTAAAGGTACTAACAAGGTGTGCAAGCTCCAGCGATCCATCTATGGACTGGTGCAAGCATCTTGGAGTTGGAATATACGCTTTGATGAGTTGATCAAAGCATATAGTTTTATACAGACTTGCGGTGAAGCCTGTATTTACAAGAAAGTGAGTGGGAGCACTACAGCCTTTCTGATAAGTATATGTGAATGACATATTGTTGATCAGAAATGATGTAGAATTTTCTAGAAAGCATAAAGAGAGTTTGAAAGGAGTTTTTCAAAGAAAGAACTCGGTGAAGTTGCTTATATATTGGGCATCAAGATCTATAAGAGATAGATCAAGATGCTTGATAAGATTTTTCAATGAATACATACCTTGTCAAGTTTCCTGAAAAATTTCAAAATGGATCGGTCAAACAAGAAGTTCTTGCCTGTATTACAAGGTGTAAAGTTGAGTAAGACTCAAAGCCCGACCACGGCAGAAGATAGAAAGAGAATGAAAGTCATTCCCTATGCCACAGTCATAGGTTCTATAAAGTATGTTGTGTTGTGTACCATACCTATTGTGCACATTGCCATGAGTTTGGCAAGGGGGTACAATAGTGATCCAAGAGTAGATCACTGTACAACAGTCAAAATTATCCATAGTGAGGACTAAGGAAATACTTCTTGGTTATGGAGGTGATAAAGAGTTCGTTGTAAAGAGTTACGTTGATGCAAGCTTTTACACCGATCCAGATGTCTGTAAGTCTCAATCTGGATACATATTGAAAGTGGGAGAAATTAGCTAGAGTAGCGCCATGCAGAGCATTGTAGACATAGAATATTTTTAAAATACATACGGCTCTGAATGTGACAGACCGGTTGACTAAACTTCTCTCACGAGCAAAACATGATCACACCTTAGTACTCTTTGGGTGTTAATCACATAGCGATGTGAACTAGATTATTGATTCTAGTAAACCTTTTGGGTGTTGGTCACATGGCGATGTGAACTATGGGTGTTAATCACATACAGATGTGAACTATTGGTGTTAAATCACATGGCGATGTGAACTGGATTATTGACTCTAGTGCAAGTGGGAGACTAAAGGAAATATGCCCGGAGAGGCAATAATAAATTTATTATTTATTTCTGTATATCATGATAAATGTTTATTATTCATGCTAGAATTGTATTAACCGGAAACTTAGTACATGTGTGAATACATAGACAAAACAAAGTGTCCCTAGTATGCATCTACTTGACTAGCTCGTTAATCAAAGATGGTTATGTTTCCTGACCATAGACATGTGTTGTCATTTCATAAACGAGATCACATCATTAGGAGAATCATGTGATGGACAAGACCCATCCGTTAGCTTAGCATTATGATAATTACAGTTTCATTGCTACTGCTTTTTTCATGACTTATACACGTTCCTCAGACTATGAGATTATGCAACTCCCGAATACCGGAGGAACACCTTGTGTGCTATCAAACGTCACAACGTAACTGGGTGATTATAAATATGCTCTACAGGTGTCTCTGAAGGTGTTTGTTGGGTTGGCATAGATCGAGATTAGGATTTGTCACTCCGTGTATCGGAGAGGTATCTCTGGGCCCTCTCGGTAATGCTAATCATCATAAGCCTTGCAAGCAATGTGACTAATGAGTTAGTTGCGGGATGAAGAATTACGGAACAAACAAAGAGACTTGCCAGTAACGAGATTGAACTAGGTATGATGATACCGACGATCAAATCTCGGGCAAGTAACATACCGATGACAAAGGGAACAACGTATGTTGTTATGCGGTTTGACCGATAAAGTTCTTCGTAGAATATGTAGGAGCCAATATGAGGATCCAGGTTCCGCTATTGGTTATTGACTGGAGATGTGTTTCGGTCAGGTCTACATAGTTCTCGAACCCGTAGGGTCCGCACACTTAAGTTCGATGACGATTTATATTATGAGTTATGTGTTTTGATGACCGAAGTTTGTTCGGAGTCCCGGATGAGATCAAGGACATGACGAGGAGTCTCGAAATGGTCGAGACGTAAATATTCATATATTGGCAGGCTATATTCGGACATCTGAAAGGTTTCGAATGATTCGAGTATTTTTCAGAGTACCGGAGACACTACAAAAAAAAAGACACATCCATGACATTTTGGGCCGAACGAAATTTTTTCTTGTCATACTTATGACACTTCTATGATGATAATTGTGACAAAACCCGGTATCATCATAGATGTGGTGGGCTCCTACTTCTATGAGAAAAAATCATGACAGAAAATGGGCTTTTCGTCCTGGGCGGGCCGGAGACGCAGCTGCATGACATTCTTTGGGCCGTCCATGACGGAAAAAACCGTGGTAGAAACGAGGGCGAGGAAAATTTCGGGGAGTTCCCGGTTACGGTGGGTGGTCGGGGGCCGAGCGATGCACGTTTCTCTCGCACACGTACGCGTGTGTGTGCGAGGCGTTGGCTCTAACTAAACCCGGGCGAGGCGTTGGGCTCTAATTGAACCCGAGCGATTGCACTGCAGGCTACGCGTTACTGAACCTGAGCGATCGATCGATGGTTGTTAACTGAACCCGATCGAGCGATTCTTCGCCATCGCCGCTAATCAAGCCAATTGAGGCTGCCTCTGGATGAACAGTGAGCGTTGCGGGGGGTTTGGATGAACAGTGAGCGGTGGGGGTGGATGAACAGGACCCCGTGGTGTTGCCTCTGGATGAACAAGACCCCGATCGATCAAGCCGGTTGGGACTGGATGAACAGGACCCCGTGGAGGCTGGATGAACAGGATGACCCCGTGGAGGGCTGGATGAACAGTAGACGATGGAGGGGTGGATGAACAGTAGCCCGTGGAGGGGTGGTTGAACAGGAGCCCGTGGAGGGGTGGTTGAACAGTAGCCGGTGGAGTAGCGCGCGGTTGAGGCTGGATGAACAAAAGCCCGTGGAGGCTAGAGTAGGTCGACGGTGGATGAACAGTAGCCCGTGGAGGCTGGAGGAGGTCGACGGTGGAGATGAATAGTATCCCGTGGAGTCCCGTTTTGCGGTACGCCACACCCCTCTCGATGAACAGGACCCCCGTTTCAAGCATAGCGCTCCAACACAAGTCCGTTTCGTCCGTTTTGCGGTACGCCACACCCCTCCCGATCGACAGGACCCCCGTTTTGACCGTAGGAGGTCTGTTTCCTCCATTTTGCGGTACGCCAGACCCCTCCCGATGAACAGGATCCCGTTTCGAACGTGGCTGGTCGAACACAAGGCCGCTTCTCTCGTTACGTGGTACGCCAGCCTCATTTCCATCGCCTGTTCCGCCCAAGCCGGTTAGCTCCCACGCTGCCGTTGTCTCCGGCGAACACGACGCATTCCGCTTCTCCCCATGAACACGCATTTACGACGCGGTTTCTCCGTTCGACCCAGCCATGTACACGGTGCCCCGGCCGTATGTATGCGCGCCGAGTAGGCGTTCGATACCCCGCCCGTATGTACACATACGTGGCCATATTTTCTTTCTTGCACACTGGCCGATGTACGTACGTGTACATGCTACGTGCGCGCCTCTACTACGACACGTGCGCGCCTCTACTACGACACGTGCACGCCTCTACTATGACACGTGCGCGCCTCTACTACGACACGTGCGCGCCTCTACATCCACCAGTATGTACGTACACGTTCACGACCAGAATGACAACGCTACGTACTCTTCGACCAGGTGGGTCCCGACTGTCAGGCACTTCCTTGCGTGCGAAGATGTAGCTGGTGGGTCCCAGCAGTCAGAGGGGCGAATCATTTTTTTTCTGGATGCACTTCCTTGCGTGGGAAGATGTAGCTGGTGGGTCCCAGCAGTCGGGGGGCGAATCGTTTTTTTCGGATGCACTTCCTTGCGTGCGAATATGTAGCTGGTGGGTCCCAGCAGTCAAGGGGGCGAATCGTTTTTTGGCCCGGCGCACTTCCTTGCGTGCGAAGGTGTAGCTAGTGGGTCCCAGCAGTGAGGGGGGAAATGTTTTTTTCGCGAAATACGGTGGCCCGTCCGGTGGGTCCCTGCTATCAGGTGGAGGAATAATTAATTTGCGCGTAATAAGGAGGCACTTCCTTGCGGCTGCCGTGGACCTAGCTGTCAGCCTCTCCATGTACAGTACTCTTCCGATGGAAGTCGGTCGTTGACCACATTGACCACGCCACGCCGAGAGCACCAAGGCGGTGGACGACGGCAAGGCCTAGGAAGGGGACGACGCGGAGCCGTGGAAGACGCGGCAGTGGATGCCCACGCATAGAGGAGTATGAGGGTTCACTCGTTCGGCTGCGGTTTGAGGCTGCCGTCGCCGCAGAATAACAAGGGGTGTGGGTGAGTGGAGGGATGGCTTGGCCAGCTGCGGGAGTAGTAGGGGGCGGTGAGGCCTCCGTGGCATCACAGCCGGCCACGAGAGGCAGGAGCAGGCGGCAGGACCGGCGCTGCTTTGGGCGGCTGGAGCAAGAAGACCAGAGGCTGAAGAAGCACGATGGCTGTTGGATGGACATCGTACAGTCACTGCAGCTAGAATCGTTCATATTGACTAAGTTGACAAAGCCCTCCGTCCCCGTCAACTTAGTGGGCCCACAAGTCAGCCTCCCACCAAGGTGGGTCCCAGCTAGCGTGGGGAGTATTCATTTTTTCTCGCTTAATAAGGAGGCACTTCGGTGGGTCCGAAATGGCGGGAGGGAACTTTTTTGCGAATACGGTGGCCCGTCAGTGGGTCCCAGCAGTGGGGGAAAGGATTTTTCGCAAAATACCGTGGGCCCGGCCCAAAGGTCCCTCGCTGTCGGTGGAGGAATCATTATTTTCCGCGTAATAAGGAGGCACTTCCTTGCTGCGGCCGTGGACCGAGCTGTCAGCCTCTCCACGTACTGTATACTTCCGATGGAAGTCGTTCCTTGACCACGTTGACGATGCCGCGTTCCGTTGCATGCATGCGTCCATGGGCGTGGTGCGTCCCCACTGTCAGCCTCTCATGTACAGTCATCTTTCGATGACTCTCGGTTGTTGACCATGTTGACCACACTGTGCAGAGCGCACCAAGGCCGGTGGACACCGGCGAGGCCCCAGACTGGAATGACTCGGAGATGGGGAAGACGGGGCAGTGGAGTCGCAGACGGAGAGGAGTGGGAAACTTGACTGGTTCGGGTGCGCGGCAGCATAGCCGTGATGCCGCCCACGGGAGACAGGAGCAAGAACAGAGGTTGAAGAAGGAGCACGGCTGTTGGATTAACATCCAACGGTCCAGCTGCTAGAATCATTTGTTGATTATGTTGAGAAAGCCGTGCGTACACGTCCGCTTAGTAGGCCCACAAGTCAGCCACCAAATCTGACGGGTCCCAGCTGTCAACAGGATGAATATATTTTTTGCAAAACAAGGAGGCACTTCCTTCCGTGCGAAGATACAGCCGGTGGGTCCCAGCTGTCAGGTGGAGGAAACCTTTATTTTTCCAGCTTAATAAGGAGGAACTTTCCTTGCATGCGACCATGGACCTCGTGGGTCCCAGCCGTCAGGCTCTCCATGTACAGTCCTCTTCCGATGACTATCGTTTGTTGACCACGCCGCACCGAGCACAGAGAGGTGGTGGACGACGGCGAGGCCCTAGACGGGAACGACTCGGAGATGGGAAGACGCGGCAGTGGAGTCGCAGATTGAGAGGAGGAGAAGGGTTATAACTGGTTCTGCTGCGGCGTGGGGCTGCAGTCTGTGGAGAATAATAGGAGGTGTCGAGGGGTGGAGGGATAGCCTGGCCGGCGGTGGGGTAGCGCTTCACAGCGATGCGTGCTAAGCAGAGCCGCTAGCCGCCGGAGGCCTGACCAGGCGGGCCCGATGACGCTGGAGGAGAAGACAAGAGATTGAAGGTGCATGCCGGCCATTGGATATAAATCCAATGGATGTGGATGTCACAATCATTTGTTGACCAAGTTGACAACGCCCTGCGTAGGCTTGGACCTATTGGCCCACATGTCAGCCTGCGAAAATGTGGCATATATTTAACCCATGTTTTCTAGAATGTACAGTCCATTTGCTGGGCTGGGTGAACAAATAATTTCGCGTCAATCAGGCCCATTTATATTTTCTAAGAAATCCCAGCCCATTTGCACTTCCTTGAAATACACGAATTAGCTGGGCTCATTATATATATACTGTTATGTTAGAAGGAGCAATTAATATCAAAGAATAAACCGGAGAGGCACATTTTATGTATATATAATTAACAAATAAGCGAGTTATTGATCAAAATAAAAATGAGCATGTTATTATTAAATTGGTCCTTAAAATCTTCGCAAGCTTTTGTACGCAATCACCAGGATTTTCGTTGCATGTGAGTCAAAAACAACCAGGATTTTCCTTGCCAACTTCCGTTAAACATTTACTTTTATAAGTTAATAACACGTGGGATGTTTTTATAATGTATATATAAGTCTCTATAAAATATACGATAATAGTAATAATTTAAATATATATAATGTGGTTAGAAGGGAAAACATAAATTGGACACACCATTATTATTCTTATATATAGATAAATAGAACAGAGACCTGTGTTTTCTTAAAAAATACATTGGGCTGCCGATCTTTAAGAAAAAGCCCATAGGCCGGTATGGACCTCAAAAAATAAGTTGAAACCACTATCTCCGTATGTCGTGGGCCACGCATATTAAAATACAAAACCTAGGCCTAGCTAATACTTGTTCGCCCTCTACAAAAAAATGATACCAGATCCCCGAGCGAACTTGATTAAAGAGGGGGCCGACGGCACGACTGAAGAAGCACATCAGGAGCGATTTTTTTTTCTTCAGTGGATGGCTCTCGATAGCGTTTTTTTACTTGCCTCTGGACCATACAACTTGTATTTTTAGCCTCCCAGTCCGTCGTGGTGGACCAGCAGCCCATTTGCTGGGCGGGCCAACCTACAGAAACCAGCACTCGATTTTTCATCAAGCCCCCAAAACAACGCAGTACTATGTTGTTTTGAGGCCCAAAACATTACGACAGGGGTTGAGCGGGGGAGAGGGGAAGACAGAGTAATAAAAAGATTAAAAAGAGCTGTGCACCGTTGCTACCCTAAGAAAGCAGGTGCAATTCTTCTCGGGAAGAAGGTGTGCCGTTGACACCCACACGTCACATACCCAACAGTAGGCATACTAACAAGTTCACACACAAATACAACAGAAAAGGTAAACATTCGTATCAAACTCAGGTTCACAGGACACGTTCATATTCATAGCCAACATTCACTATCAACAACTCAAAAGATTCATATATACACAAGCTCAACATATCTATGCATCCAAATGATTGATAGATCACACGACAATATTCATGCATAATTCACAAAAAGATTCAGATATACACATGTTCAGTATGTTTATGCATCCAAATGATTGAGATCACAACCAATATGATCCATGGATGAACTTTAATTACCTAGGGTATAGACTGGTAAATGGTATTCAGTCAGAGGTACTTCTTGCTATTAGTTCTTGTACGAGTAAACTTTCGAGTACATAAGAGGCATCATAGACAATCTGAACTTTGCTTGTAGGTTTATCCTCAAATAGTGGCCTCGTGCCAAGCGAGGTTTGTGCAACTTGGCCACTACTTCATCCAACTAGTTTACTGGCTCATCTTGGTCCTGTAGCTCACCAAAATTCTACATTGCAGACAAGAAAGGAGGCGGTTGAGAAAATGAACCACCCAAATTTTTTGTGCAGTTCAACTGAAATGGAGCATCCCTAGCGTGCAGACTAATTAAGTGCCAGATGAATATACGCATCAACCAACTTGTCTGGAATCTTTAGACTCCATGCCATACAGTTCGCTACCATATCTGCCGATAACCAAAAGGCACAAGTTGGGACCAAAGACTGGACTGTGTTCTTCTGGGCTATGCGCCAAGCAATATTTTTGGCGTTCACTCTCCTAATACTTGGGAGTTTGACAACTGGTTGACGCCGGTTGATACTTGAATGAATACAGGCACTTCTTGTCAACATCGATGCTTGTCTGAGTGGACTTTGGAGTACATGGCAGCAACATAAGTAACTGTCCATCTAATCATTTTGTGTAGTTCTACTCAAATCACCCAATGCAATGATTTGCCTATGAGTTCAGGCTCCAAGTTACTCCTTTATAAAATCGGCAAACAGTAGCACAATACCAAATTACCAATACATGACAAGCACAACAATCAGGATAAAGACCAGTACCAACCTGTGTGAGGTAGCATATGAATTACTATTTCCTTTGACTGGAAGCCGAGATAAGTGAAGCGACTAACAGCGAAGGAAGAAAGCAAGACGAGATTAGCGACTGACAGGAAAGGACGGAAGCTATCAAGGCAATGAAGCACCCAAAGTTTTTGTGCAGTTCCACCAAAATCGAGCATCCCTGTTGGCACATATATTGAGAGAGTGAGATTACTGTAATAGTGGGACTAGTTGATGAAACATACACTAACAAATAGAAGCACCCTCATTATCTTAATGGGTAAAGTTAGCAACATAGTAGTCTTGCTTAAAGAGAGGTATTAGTTTAGTTAATCAGTGCCAATTATCTCAACACTCAAAGCATTGCCATTTATCATAGGTTGCAAAACTTTAACATGCAAAGATAAAGGAGTTTCTCATGACAGTAGCACGATACAAATAGACACGACAGCAAACTAATATGGATGAAGGCCTTAGGCCCATACCAACCTGAGAAAAAAAGCTTATTCATCTAGTCACATAAGAGATGATAAAGCACTCACTAGAATCACACAATAGTATATATTTTTGTGCACTTCAAATGTATGGTTGAAATCACTCTTGTTTACCGGTCTTTGAGATTATATCGAAAGATTATCAAGAACTTCCAGCAGAGTTAAAGCACTGGCTGGGATACAGTTCATTGTATTGTCTTGTGTAGTTCCACTAAAATGTATGATTGGTACAACATGATCCCTGTTTGCATAAGTAGGAATAAGGTGAAACCTTCATTAGCTTAGTGAGAAAGGATAGGAAGACATTAGCATATTACTCAAACAGTAGCATCAAATTCATGATGGACAATACGCAAAACATTGCCTCATTGAACCAATGGCAATAAATTGACATGCAAAATAATATCACTATTATGCCATGACACTAATAATATTCCATCCCTGCTCCACCACATGATTCACCTCCATAGACAAACATACACACGTACATGATTCTGCATAGGGTCCTACTAAAGATTTGTTTAACTCCGACAGGAAAATTAGGCAGCAATAAATTAGTGGTACTTAAATACTCCTAATTAATTAAGTGAGGACAGGCGGAAGGGCTCCCTAGAGGATCGTCTCACATGCAAGGTAGTCGCTGCGGAGCCCTTGAATGCCCTCGATCGAGGCCTCCGCTTCAAAGAAGATCGCCTTGGCACTGTTTATTCTTCTTCTTCTTCCTCTTCATGCTCTGGTTCTCTTTCTCCTCAGCAGTTGGTGAAACCAAGTACATGATTGGCCTTCTAATTCAGAATTGGTTTTTTTCAGTGAGGGAGTGCAAGTGTACTAGTAAAAAATAACATTATTTTCTCATGGCAGTCAGAAAATAGAGATGAAAACATGCATTAAATATCATTCTTACCTAAAGGAAGGTTATGGTGCCAATATGAATGATGAGGATTGGAACACAGATCTCCCTTTGTGCAGTTCCACCGAAATGAACCAACTGTTCCATTCTGACATTCCAGTTAAACAAAGACAAAAGTCACTTCTTTTAAGAAGAGTTTTGTGCAAAGGCACCAAAAGGTCACAACAACAACCAGGTGAATTGGATATCCCTGTTTGCACAAAAAGGTACAGAGGAAACAGTCAGAGTCTCAAACAATTACAGGCAAAAACATTTGGCTAAACTTGTCATGGCTTATAACAGTGGCATGGCTTCAATTTTACCAGGGACATTAGATTAAGAACAGCTAAATATTTGATATAAGGGCATGGGACAGTGAGTGCACCAAAGTCCAAAGCACCATGTAATGTAAACAGGGGCATAAAGTGGTGATTCATAGTTTGTTCCCTCGAGAAACAAACATCCAAGAAACATATCCGGGTTGGTCCCATTTTTTCACTCTAGCCACCTACTCCTATGTGTGGATAGCAAATCTAGTCCTGGTCATACCACCTTTGTGTACAACGTTACCCCTATATTTCCCTTTTTGACCAAGAGGTCGGTTGGATGACCAGTCTGTACTACTTTCACCCCCTTTCCTTCCTGTTTGTACCAAGTCCGATGTACATACTAAATTCCCCCACCGCCACTTTATTTCTTGTTTGAACCAAGTACTCCCTCTGTTCGGAATTACTTGTCATCAAAATGGATGTGTCTAGAACTAAAATACATCTAGATAAATCCATTTCAATGACAAGTATTTTTGGACGGAGGGAGTACAAGATTTGACTCCATGAAGTAGCTTTACCTCTAACAATAGAAGAAAAAAATAGGTGACATTGGACCATCCGATCGAGAGGGGCTGAGAGGTAGAAAATGATGCACATGCAGTGACGTAGCGAGCTGGGGAAGTAGAGCTAAGGTGGTTTCAAACGAAGATATACCTGAAGGTCGTCGGGATGTGGATAGATGGGCGGCAGGAGGCCGGATCCACCCACAGGCAACGACGAAGGGATCGAAGGACCTCCCGCGCCGGCGCTTGGCCAGAGATAACGATGCGGCCGACAGTTGATCTCCTCCCTTGCTGTCGATGACGGCCTAAATGCTGCCCCTCCTCCCCTTCACCGACGAAGGGGAATACGTCCGGATCTGTAACCAGCAGTGAGGATAGAAAGACATTGTTTTTTGAAGGGAGAAAGACAGTGTTACTACCCCTATCTTGTTTAGATCTGGAGAGGATGAGAGTGTGTTAATAGAGCAACCCTAGCAAGCAAGCGCGGAGGCTCTGACCTATATATACGTAGTGGGGTAGTTTTCTTTTTTCACTCCATCAAAACAAATGTTAAAAATTGTGTACTACTACATGCCAGCTCGCGATTTCTTTTGTTGTTGATTGTTTTTCGAGATAGCTACCCGCTTGTTCCAAGTGGTGTTACGGTGTGCCAGGTCGCACTTTGTATCGTTCAAGTCTGGTACTACAAGTCCCTCCATTAAATGAACAACCACCCCCTCGTAAAAATTGTGAACAAGCCCATGGATAAAATTAGCGGAAACGTGGGTTGCCCCAACATGCATTATTATTTATATTTTCTACTCCCTTCGTTCCTAAATATAAGTCTTTTTTATTAGCCACACCTAAGACAAGAATTTCTTTATTAGCAGTGAACCCCACATGTCATAGACACAAAAATTGTGGCAAGATTCCCTTAGGCAAGCCAAAGTGTGTCTAACAATTTGAGCAACTCAAGCTAGGCAAGTGTAGCAAGTGTGGGAAATATAATGTGGCAACATAAGACAAACATAGTCACAATCCAAACAGCCCCGCAATTTTTTGTGACATGCATGAAAATTTGGTTAGTTAAATTTATAGTCAAAATTTGGCAAGGTGCATCAACTCAACACATGCAAGTATCAAAAGGAAAGTCACATCATGCATGCATGCGTTGTACTCCCTCCATTTCCAAATATAAGTCTTTTTAGAGATTGCAACAAGTGACTACATATGAAGCAGAATATGTCTACATACATCCGTATGTTGTAGTACATTTGAAATGTGTAAAAGACTTATATCGAAAGTGCAATGCTTTGATGTGTCGCGTCAACTTGTACAAGACCGAGAAATTTGATTACTACAACGCCTCTCTCCTCATGGATCGAGCTCTGGTGCCTTAACTGCACCTACCTTTGGCTGCATGACAGGAGGGCCAACTACCTGTTGGGCCCACCTATCATAGTCACAAAGGCAGGAGCAGTAAGTAGAAGCTTTTGCTACACGGTATCCCTCCCGCACGAGGTGGACGGACATGCAGCAGTGGATTTGATACTGTAGAAGTAGGAGTAACATCATTGTTCGTCTTCTTGAAGAGGCGAAGAGCCAAGCGCAACCCGAACGTGGCGATGTGAGCAGCTGCGTGGTGCGGTGCCTTGGAGCACGCATATAGTAGCCAGGCTCTTGCATGAGACAAAATTGCTATTTGAGCCCACTATTGTAGTACTAGTACTTGCTACTCCCACCATCTAGGTGAGTAAGTCGTTGAATTTGTAGCTAAGCTTCCCTCATTGAATTGTTTAACAATTAAACTCCATCATCCATTGGTTGATACTCATTCTGCATAGGTCCACACACTTAGCACCATTTCCTCCTGGGATCACTAATGTTTATTTGCTAATTAATAGCATTGCATGCAATGAACTAGCCACTGCAAGTCATTAAAAGCATGCACATCTTCTTCTCTTATTGGTTGATATGTCAAGAAACAAGAAACAAGGTAGAAGCTAATGCATCGCGCCTAAGTGTTTTGGGACTATTTGGTTTTCGTAAGATGACTTAGACTAGCCACAGTGGGAGTAACTTCAGCAGTAACATCGAGTCCAACTCAACAAATTTTCTTATGTCGCAATGAGTTAATGAGGAGAGAGGTAGTTATAGTAACTTAGCTAGTTACTGCAACATCACATGCCCCAATGCAATATGAGTCTATAACCTAATAAATGAAGCTTTGCATGTTACCACAGTTATGTTACTACCCACTATGAAGGCAGTAACAAAGTCTAGGGATATGTGTATGTTACTAGTGTATGTTACTCACCATTGTGGCTAGTCTTACACACCTAGATGGAGGGGGTAGTATAGCCCTGTAAATCGGAAAGGAGTATTTGCCTTTCTAGAGATTTCAACAAGTGACTTTACTACACGCGCGCAGTACTCCCTCCCTTCCGGTTTATAGGGCTCAAATCTCAAATCTCATGAACCAAGGAATTTCGCGATTGGAGGAATGTATCTCGTACTTTACAAAACTACCCTAATTAAACTCATGCATTAATTACGTAGTTCTCTTGTTTTCCTCTCCGCCTTGGTCGCGATGCACAAGTATTGAGCACTCCTATATGACTAGCCGCTCTATCTACATGCGGGACATTTCAAAGCATCCGGGCCTGCGTGCCATCCACCAAATCACAGCGAGGTGCTACAGTCGAGACTCACATGTCACCCCGGTGTGGCCGTCATGACCCGTCATATCACAAAACCCACACCTTTACCAGCAGTGGTAAGGTGGCCTCCAAGTTGGACTGGACGAAGCAACCATCATTTCACTGGAACACTCGTTCAAGCCCTTTCTTCCCTTTCTTGAAGAAAACCTCACTCCAGGCTACTCACTTCTGCCATTTTTCTTCTGTACCGACGAAGGAAAGGTGGGCGAATCAGTTATGCTGCTATATTTTCATTCCAAGAATCTTATTTTTGTGAAGCACCGACCGATTCTCACATCCTATTCTTTTCCCGTTTTCATTGCGATTGTGGTTTCCTTTCGATTGCTTTTTGTTTGTTAGTTCATTGATGGATCCTGGAGCACTAGGCAAAGAGTTGCCGACGGACAACCCACTGGAGATAGCGATCTCCAGGAAGCGAGCACCGATCAACGAGTTGACCATGTTGGCGGGCCAACCCATGGAGAGGAAGAACTCCAAGAAACAAGCACTGGCCAAAGAGTTGACGACGTTGGCGGACGAACTCCTCAAAGAAAGTTGGAAGAACAGCAAGGACCCCACCGTGCCTACCCTAGGAACTCTGATGGCCACCTATGTGAGGCTCAAGGCCGAGTTTGAGGAGATAGTCACCGTTGAGAAGCAGTATTCCCCTGGCAAGGTGATTGACCCCATCGAGGACGAGGAGATGGCCCCCGGAGGGATGAGATTCCCCGCTGATCTGCACAAGGTAAAAAATAATGGCTTATTACCATAGTTGTGGTTTTTGATTATTTGCAATGTGCTTGCTAATATGTTAGGGTTGTGCAGGTGCCGGTGGACGTCCTTGATGATTGCGATGTTGCGGCCCGTCCTGTTGGCATCACCCCGGAGATCGATTCCGATGCCGCTGTCCATCCTGTGGACATCGCCCCAGAGATTGATTCCGATGTCGTGGTCAGTCCTGTGGACATCGCCCCAGAGATCGATTCCCATGCCGCTGTCCGTGCTGTGGTCATTGCCCAAGAGATCGATGACAAGAAATAGTTGGTCGCGCTAATCCTTCAGGGTAGTTTGCATTGCCATGTGTTTAATTACCAGAACGATGCATGTTATCAAACCATCTTAGGGCTAGTGCACTGTCTTGTGCGGGTGGTACTTGCTACTTTTGTTTGATAGTGAATCATGCGAACCCTCTTCGAGTTATGGAAACAGATGTATGCTCACCAGCTTTTGATGTAATTTATGGCATGCTTAGATGTAAGTTTGAACTATTTATCATATCAGCAAGGCTTGTTTGATGATTCTTGGTGTTAGTAGGCTAGCTACTGTGCGAGCTATAGTACTTGCAAAACACTCACCGAAGAGAAACGTTGGGGCTGATGAGCTCGTGGTGCGCTTATACTTATCCATCGTTGATCGACCAATAGCCCTAGCTCCTAAAATTGTAGGCTTAGCGATTGATTAGACAATAGTCGACACGGATACATTCAGGCCTCATTTGGTTCATAGGGTAGGAAAATCGTAGCAAAAGTATAGAGACGTACAACAAAAAATCATAGCAGTGCAAAGACGTACTCCCTCCGTTCCAAAATAGATGACCTAGGCAGGCTAGTTTGGCCTAGTGGGTTTCAGTGATATGACGTGGTACAGTGCCGTCCAGTCTTCACGTGTGGTAGTAGTATTGCGGGTATAGTAAGTTTTCTTGAAGAAACAGAATTCAACAAAGTCATGATGGTTCCTCTGTCTGAACAACTTGAATTCAACAAAGTCATGATGGTTCCTCTGTCTGAACAACTTACAGTGGGAAAGGTTGGGCCTGCGATACAACCGGGGTAGACCAGGATAATTTTGTGCATGGCAGGTGGACCAGGATGGTCGACGTCCCACATGTCGGCGAATGAAAGTATTCTTTTCAATATAGAGGACGAGCAGCGAGTATTCATTGTTTATTTTTGATGAAAGCTATTGTCTCCACTGTTACTCCTTGACTTTGTCAATGCCTCTCTCACCTCCACATAAGCGGGGACTACTTGCTATGCATGCGGCGGGCAGCTGGCGTCTTGAGGGGCCAGGGCGGTCAGAGCGGACTCTGGAAGCGGTCCGGACTCCAGCATGGCCCACCTCACATTATCACCATATATTTCTTGGAGTCCATGCAAGGCGGGCGAGCGATCTCTTCTCCCTCCCCCATTTCTCTCTTCTCAGCCGACGCCCGCCAAGTGATTAGATTTCGGATATCGACGGTTTATTCAATTACAGTCCCACATGTCAGTGAAATAGCAAGACAACGTGTGTCCCCTCTGGTGAGCGGCGTGCGAGCCGGACTGTCGGGGGTGGGATGCATACGAGTCATGAGTGTGCTGCCTTTTCCTTTAGAACTTGCGAAGTGTAACATTTTCGCGCGATCGGTCGATAGAAATCCAGAACAAAATGACGAGGGCGGTGCTTTCCCGCTCCTTAGGCGGGCTAGTTCGAGTGATATGACGTGCTACAGTGCCGTACACTTGCTCCATTTTTATGTAAGCAAGAGTTTACACTCTTACGCGGGAGGAGTGCGAAACACCGCGGATCTGATTTTGATCGAGGGATAACTGTTCCCTGCCAAGTAATGGAGGACTGTTAGCGATTATAGCATGATAGTTAGGGCATCTCCAGTGCTGGCCCACAAATTTACACCGGCATCTGTCCAAGGACACTGATGGATGCCATCCGATGCTGCCTGCATACCTTTCGACAACTATATGAACTAACCGGACGAAATTCATGCAAACAAAGCAAATTTAAAATTAACCGAATGAAATTCATTACATTTCAAAAACTTTTCCTACAAACTGGACGAAATTCATTACATATTTCACACAAACCGTACTAAAACTTACTGTAAACCTAATCTAAACGATCACCGGCGCACGACCACCATGTCCGGCCATGAACCCGAGAAAGCCAGCCATTGCCTTTGCCTCCTCCTCATCCGCCTCGATAACCTCCTCCTCCGGAGCACAAGGTTTTGAAGATTTCCGCCTCCACGTCGCCGTTAAGCGGCTAATCGGCCGCCAATGTTTACCCCACCAAGCTTGGCGTCGACTGAGTGGAGTAGCGGTGGCCTTCCTGGGACCAGAGCGGCAGCGACCTACCATGTGCTACTCTTCCTCGCTGTCGGCTGCGCCCACGCACGCGCACCGGCTTCATGGTTGTGGTGGCGGAGGGCGGCCGGAGGGGTGCCGGCGATCTCCTTCGTTTGCTCCTGTGACAGTACATCGAAGAGAGCTTTGGAGCGTGCCCGGAGCAGAGCCGCCGATGTCCCTCGTCTGCTCCTGCGACAATATGTCCAAGAGAGCTTCGGAGCGCCAGGAGGCCATGGTTGGAGTGGTGCCGACAGAAGGAAGGGACCGGAGGAGAATAAGTGTGGGTCTTTGGCTATGGCTGGGAGCTGGGGCTCAAGTTAATATAGCAGACGGATGGACAACTGGCGCAGGAGTAGGTTCGTCGGGCATTAATGCGGACGCTGCTTCAGTGACTTAACTGCAGATGCGTTGGTTTACTGACATGTGGTCCCAACAGGCATCTGGCCCGCATGTCAGTGACACACCAATTGCACCTGCAGTTAAGTCTGGTGAATGCGGCATTGACGTTCTGGAGAGACAGTGACCGTTTCAGGCGGGAAGCGCATGCTAGCGATGGAAGGGGTTTCGGTGTGCAGTGGCACTAAGATCGGTCACTCACGATAGTACATACTCCATACCATACTACCATAGTACGCTCTCTAGCTAGGCTGTTTCATCGGTTGTCATTTTGATGGACCATATACATGAGCAAGGCGCTCCGAGTATGACCGTTGGTGTTGAGTCAGGTGAATACATGCTCGGTGTTCGCGTAGGCCTCCATCAAACGTCTAAACAGTAATGTCAGGCACCGCCGGGGCGCACAGGTGATGGGCTCGCCGTTTGCGTTGCGCCATGAGCAGGACTTTGATTTAGAGGGTGACGTCTATGCATTAGCATGCTTTGACAGCGTGAGCATGAGTGTCTGACATGAAGTATTTCATTTTCATTTGGCTGGCGAGGGTGCGTTGCAGCGACGAGTCCGTGGTTTGATTCCCCACATACTCATAATTTTGGTTTTTACATTATTTCTTTCTCCATTGACAGGTAGGCCCGCGTAGATAGATAAAGAACACAAGCTGATGAGGCGCATGCAGACTATTTGACTGGTCAACCAGACAAATGCGGAGCTATATGCTGAGCCAGTGACCGTATAATCACCATATCTCGTATACAATGATCAAAGTGAGCTATCAAGACAAGTTAGATGACCGCCAATGCATTTTACTCGGTAATAAATGACCTGTATTGAAGGGGAATCCAAATTTCCTTTATCTTCTTTCCTTGAGCTCTTGACAAACCAATGCACTATACGGTTGTCCGGCCACTCCACCCCAGAGCTCTCTCCAAGCGTCGTTCATGCTACCGCGCCGCACACTAACCGGTAAGGCAGCGATGACATCCCAGCGCGCCGAGTTCCTCGCCGCCCACGACCGCACACAAAATGGTAGGGAAGCAATGGCATCCCGCCATGCCGGGTTCATCGCCGCTCGCGACCTCACACCGATGTGGGAGGAATTTGAAGATGCGAAGGCCGAATGGGCGGTAGAGCAAGAGGCGGCCAAAGCCGCACAGAGGGAGCGGAAAAGTCAGAAAGCACTCAAGAAAAGAGTGGCCCGCCGCCGCAAGAAAGAAAAGGATCTCGCGCTGCCGCAGAGAGGCCGGCGAAGATCCAAGCACAATGGGGTGTCGCCGACAAAGTCGGGAAGGAGAACAACGACGTCTGGCCAGCATGTGAGAAGTAGTAGTACTAGTAGTTAGTGTGTGTGTCTGTGTCTGAGTACGAGCATGTACTAGTACTACTAGTTACTACTGTAGTTTTTAGAGCA
This sequence comes from Aegilops bicornis, assembly GCA_021605145.1. NCBI lineage: Eukaryota > Viridiplantae > Streptophyta > Magnoliopsida > Poales > Poaceae > Aegilops > Aegilops bicornis. Next base: position 140,353,182 of record CM038670.1, on the reverse strand, counting down.
AATTACCAGTACATTAGCCTAGACTAAATGGAAAAATTCCTATCCTATGCATAAAATGGCATCACTTTCTCTATAGGAATTGAGATGCATGTCATCTCACTTCCTATGATTTTTATATTCCTATAAAATTCCTATCCTATGAACGAAAGGAGGCCTATGTTGGAGTAACTACTGTAGCTAGCAGTACTGCTGGTACAATAGTTTTCTTCAAGAAGCGGAATTCAACGAAGTCTTGATGGTTCCTTCATCCGAGCAACTTCAAAGTGGGAAGTGGGCCTGTGATTTGACGGCTCATTAGTCATTGTTATTCTTTACTTGACGACCGGGGTGACTCTCCCTTGGAGTTCTGCGTGCATGGCAAGTGGACTAGGATGGTCGACGTCCTACATGTTGGCGAATGGAAGTATTCTTTCCGATATCGAGGAGCAATGAAACCGTGTGGTATAGTATCACTGCTGATTGGTTCTAAAAAAATAGTATCATTGCTGATTTATAATTATTTTTTATTTCTGATGAATGCTAGCGTTTCAACTCTTACGACGAAGAGTGCCAAACATGGCACATGCTGGATGTCCCACACGTTAGCGTAAGGAGTGGGACATGAACAGCGTGGTAGAGCCCAGCGTAAAAAAACAGCGTGGTAGAGCGTATCCACTTCTTCCACTTCTGGGTCGGAGACCACACGTAGTAGTACTTAGTGGTATGAACGATACAAAGTGCGACCTGGAGAGAAAGACACGTCTAGTTGGAAGGTCTCGGGGCATACACGTAAATAAATATAAAAGTTAATATGTGCCTCCAACTAATATAGTAGTAGCAGAGTACTTAGGCACGTACTCCATAACATCACCGTGCATTGCACGTACAACATTTAGTGGTAGTACGTAGTAAGAGACAAATGCCGCCCAAGAGTTCCCTTCTCGACCTACTTTTGGGTGTTTGGTAGAGTGTATGGACGGTACATGAGTCCACACTAGTTTAGCACAAATACATTAGAAGCATGCATGAAGAGAGCATGCATGAAGAGGGGTGTTGAGTTGAGCATGCATGAAGAGGGAACAACTATGCTTTGAGGCGAACGCATGACCAAACACACCCTATATGCCACGCATGTTCATACCATTTGAGCATTTCTACTTCACTTACTGCGCTACATTACTCAGGTTCGTACATCCACTCCTGGGTACATGTCCGTCTCATAGTTCCAGTCCCACGTGTTCTTCATATAGATGGAGCGATCCTTGCGTAACACGTGAACCTTGATGCTAGATGTCTCGCGTGTTGGCAAAAGGATGAACAAAGCTCACGTAAAAAAAATAGAGTGGAAGAACATAGATTCCGACGACCGAGAAGGAGCAAGGAACCTCATGGTGGAGCGTCTGCACTCATAATATTTAATATTATTCAGCGATATAAAATTAACCAATCATCTCCACAAAGGATCGAAGAGTATGAAACACGGCAGCCCAGTGTAGTTACATCATACTAGTACATGTCTAACCCACGCTATCACCATATTTCTTGGCTTCCGTGCGACACCTATCTCTAGTAATCCAGCAGCCTGTATCGCTTCTCCCTTCTCGTCTCTATCAAAGTGCAGACGCTCCTCCCTCATGGTGGAGCCTGTATCGCTTCTCCCTCCTTGTCTTTATCAAAGTCGGCGCTAGTGAGAGGTTGCCTCCGCTCTGGCCGTGCATTAATGCGGCACTGACGCTCCAGGGCGACGCTGACCGTTTCACATAGGAAGCGCGCGCTGGCAAGGGAGTATAGGTTTTGAACCGTTTTAGGTGTAGTACTGGTAGTTTGCAAAACTACTCAATTATTGCACTCAATTTCCTAAGAAATTGTGGTAAAAAACATTACTCCACAGCCCGCTTCCCTTCTCCTTCCTCTTCCACACCGCTGCACGTCCATGGAAGTGACCGGTCAACCCTTATATAGGAGTGCTAGCAAAAAAAGATGCACACATGACCACTAAAATTTCCATATTAAAGCGCCGCTCCGGCGGGAGTATGTCATATGTTGTTACCTTCGGCCGGGCCATGGCTACCGGGCGACGGCGACCAGAGAAGAGGCGGCGGGAGGGGAATGAATGCAGCTACTGTTTGGGTTCGCCTTCCTGCTTAAATAAATGCGCAGCATCACATGTACCCGCGGGTGCACAAATTGTAACATACGTGTCTGCTTAAGTGGGCGTCACGTAACTGGTGTGTGTGTGTGAGAGAGATTCCGAGAGACAAAGTGTGTGTGTGCGACTCTACTCTTAGGACATGTACTCAACCTTTTGCATCGAGATATAAGTATAATGGTATTTACTTTAGCTAGTGATTTACGTGGCCATGTTAACGTGGTTGTGTCAAAAAAATGTCACGTCCTGCTCGTGATTTGCGTTATATAATTACAAGCAAGATTCTCGTGCATTGCACGGAACATCAATATGCATTTTTTTACAAAACACATGTTGTGATTGACCCATGCCGGAGTAATCCCATGTGCAGAAACTAATGATATCTCGAGAATTTTATCGAAAAACTGGTATCTCGAGAATGTCATCGAAAAAAATGAAAGACGAGAGATAAGGCGAGGAGGAGTGTATCGTGGTGGTGACTGGTGGTTGGAATGGGCGGAGGCATGGGGATGGACGACGCCGGTAGGCGGCAGCGGCCACCATGCTAGATTTTTCCAGAGACTTCCTTTTTTAATTGCTGAGCAATGAGGTTGTGGGAGATAAGGATGTGGAGAGACGTGCGGGTATCTTTTGTAAAATTATCATAGTTTGCTTTCCACCCGTCAGATATAGATCATACGGTCTGTATTACAAGATGGCAGGCACACCATCATCGCCAACTCTTTTTTTATAAAGGGTACAGATGATAAGTTTGCTGACTACTAAAGTAAAGTGGAATTTGTCCATGTTATGCAAGTAAATTAAGGTGATTGTTTATCATACGGGTAAGGTTGGATGAAGGGTGGTAGGAACAAATGCTCCGCCTAGAGCATGTGTGTGTGAGATGGAGTCTTAGTGTGTGTGGGGGGTCTCTGTGTGTGTGTGAGAGAGAGAGGGAGGGAGAGAGAGAGATGGAGTCTTAGTGAGAGAGAGAGAGAGAGAGAGAGAGAGATGGAGTCTTAGTGTGTGTGTGTGGGGGGGGGGTGGGTGGGTCTGCGTGCGTGCGTGTGTGTGTGTGTTTGTGTGTGTGTGTGTGTGAGAGAGGGAGAGAGAGAGAGAGAGAGAGAGATGGAGTCTTAGTGTGTGGGGGGGTGAGGGAGTCCTGGATTAGGGGGTATCCGGACAGCCGGACTATATACTTTGACCGGACTGTTGGACTATGAAGATACAAGATTGAAGACTTCGTCCCGTGTCCGGATGGGACTCTCCTTTGCGTGGAAGGCAAGCTTGGCGATTCGTATATGTTGATCTCCTTCTCTGTAACCGACTCTGTGTAACCCTAGCCCCCTCCGGTGTCTATATAAACCGGAGGGTTTGGTCTGCAGGACAACAACAATCATAATCATAGGCTAGCTTCTAGGGTTAGCCTCTATGATCTCGTGGTAGATCAACTCTTGTAGTACTCATATCATCAAGATCAATCAAGCAGGAAGTAGGGTATTACCTCCATCGTGAGGGCCCGAACCTGGGTAAAACATCGTGTCCCCTGCCTCCTGTTACCATCAGCCTTAGACGCACAGTTCGGGACCCCCTACCCGAGATCCACTGGTTTTGACACCGACATTGGTGCTTTCATTGAGAGTTCCACTATGTCGTCGTGATAAGGCTTGATGGCTCCATCAACCATCTTCAACGACGCGGTCCAGGGGAAGGTTTTCCTTCTCGGACAGATCTTTGTATTCGGCGGCTTCGCACTACGGGCCGACTCGCTTGGCCACTTGGAGCAGATCGATAGCTACGCCCCTGGCCATTAGGTCAGGTTTAGAAGCTTGAACTATACTTCCGATATCCGGGGAGACTTGATCTTCGACAGATTCGAGCCCATGTCAGGTGCGCTGAACAGTCGCTACGAGCATGACTTAGATCTGCCATCAGACGGTGTTCGGGAGATTGCACCTGCGGCGGCGCGGGGAATCAAACCAGAGCAGATCGTGCCTTTCGAGGACGGGTGGATGGACCCCGCCATGGAGGCCGCACACTCATCGGTGTTGGAGCCGAACACTGCCCCACCTCCAATGAGAGTGTTGTCATCGGACCCTCGGACTCGTCTCCGGCTGTAGGATCCGAACCGCGTACGTCAGGGCCTATCGAATCTGATTGGGCACCGGTCATGGAGTTCACCGCCGCGGATATTTTTCAGCACTCACCCTTGGGCGATGTGCTAAACTTATTAAGGTCTCTTTCCTTGTCAGGAGATTCTTGGCCAAACTATGTCCAGCTCAAGTGGGAAGTGGACGACGAAGAAATTCGTGCCCCACCCACCACCCACTTTATAGACACTGTCGATGACTTAACTGACGTGCTTGATTTCGACTCCGAAGACATCGACGGTATGGACGACGATGCAGGAGAAGAACAGGAACCACCGCCTATAGGGTGCTGGACAACCACCTCATCATATGATATTTATATGGTGGACACCCCTAAAGAAAGCAATTGCGATGAGGAAAAGGAAGATAACCCCTTGGAGAAGCAATCTAGACACCGGCGTCATCGGCGTCGCTCCAAGCCCCGCCATAGCAAAAATAGTGATACCGGCACAAGAGATAACAATCCGGATGGTGCCAAAGACGAAGACAATCCTGCCCAGCCAGGCTTTGAGCAGGACGAGCGAGCGGATGGGCAAGCTAGCCCTAAGGAACATGCGACAGATGGAGAATCAGAGGACGATAATTACATGCCTCTCTCTGAAGACGAAGTGAGCCTTGGCAACGAAGAATTCATCGTGCCTGAGGATCCCGCCGAGCAGGAGCGCTTCAAACGCCAGCTTATAGCCACTGCAAAAATCCTGAAGAAAAAGCAGCAACAACTCCAAGCTGATCAAGACCTGCTAACTGACAGATGGACCGAGGTCCTGGCTGCCGAGGAATACGGACTCGAGCGCCCTAGCAAAAGCTACCCAAAGCATGGTTTGCTACCTCAACTCGAAGAGGAGGCTCTAAAGCCCATGCTATCAGCGCATGATGCGGCTGACCGGCCACCCTGTGGCCGCGACAAAGCGGCGTACCAGCCCAAAGTCCAGATCGCACCCCGTCGCCAATCAAACAATACTACTAAAGCCCGGGGCTACACGAAGGACCTGCGAGATGTATTGGACAACAAAGCAGGACATGCAAGATCACGGGGGCGCGCCACAATACGTGACGATGACCGTCACGCCGGATACAATAAACCAACGTCCGGCTGGGCCGAATACAACAGACTAGATTCATTTGAACTACGTCAGGATGTAGCCCGGCATAGAGGCGCCGCACACCCCCTATGCTTCACTGATGAAGTTATGGATCACGAATTCCTAGAAGGGTTTAAACCCGTAAACATTGAATCATATGATGGCACAATAGACCCCGCGGTATGGATTGAAGATTTTCTCCTCCATATTCACATGGCCCGTGGTGATGACTTACATGCCATAAAATACCTACCACTTAAGCTCAAAGGACCGGCTCGACATTGGCTAAATAGCCTGCCGGCAAGCTCCATTGGCAGTTGGGAGGACTTGGAAGACGCATTCCTCGATAACTTCCAAGGCACTTACGTGCGACCACCGGATGCTGATGACTTAAGTCATATAACCCAACAGCCCGGAGAGTCAGCCAGGAAATTCTGGACTCAGTTCCTAACTAAAAAGAACCAAATTGTCGACTATCCGGATGCCGAAGCCTTAGCAGCCTTCAAGCATAACATCCGTGACGAATGGCTCACCCGACACCTCGGCTAAGAGAAGCCAAAGTCCATGACAGCCCTCACGACACTCATGACCCGCTTCTGCACGGGCGAGGACAGCTGGCTGGCTCGTAGCAACATCACACCCAAAAACTCAGGCGATTCAGACGCCAGGGATAGCAACGGCAGGCCACGACGAAGACACAAGCGTCGCAACAATGGCGACAACGCCGAAGACACGACAGTCAATGCCGGATTCAGAGGCTTTAAATCCGGGCAGCGGAAAAAGCCATTCAAAATAAACAGTCCGGGCTCGTCCAGTATGGACCGCATACTCGATCGCTCATGTCAAATTCATGGCACCCCTGATAAACCAGCCAACCACACCAACAGGGAATGTTGGGTGTTTAAACAGGCCGACAAGTTGAATGCCGAAAACAAGGAAAAGGGGCTACACAACAATGACGACGAGGAGCCCCGGTCGCCGAACACAGGAGGATAGGACAAATTCCCTTCCCAGGTGAAAACGGTGAATATGATATACGCAACCCATATTCCCAAACGGGAACGAAAGCGTGCACTAAGGGACGTCTATGCGATGGAGCCAGTCGCCCCAAAGTTCAACCCATGGTCCTCTTGCCCGATCACCTTCGATCATAGGGACCATCCTACCAGTATCCGTCATGGTGGTTCGGCCGCATTGGTCCTTGACCCCATCATCGACAGATTCCATCACACACGAGTCCTCATGGACGATGGCAACAGCCTGAACCTGCTCTATCAGGATACAATGCGCAAAATGGGCATCGACCCCTCAAGGATCAAGCCCACAAAAACCAGCTTCAAGGGTGTCATACCCGGTGTGGAAGCCTGTTGTACAGGCTCAATCACATTGGAAGTGGTCTTTGGATCTCCGTACAATTTCCGAAGCGAGGAATTAATCTTCGACATCGTCCCCTTCTGCAGTGGCTATCATGCACTGCTCCGATGAACTGCATTCACCAAATTCAATGCGGTACCGCGTTATGCATACCTGAAGCTCAAAATGTCGGGACCTCGCGGGGTTATTACAGTTAATGGAAACACAGAGCACTCGCTCCGCACGAAGGAGCAGACGGCAGCCCTCGTGGCGGAAGTACAAAACAGCCTTAGGCAAACATCCAATTCAGCGATAAAGAACCCGGATACCGTCAAGCGAGTCCGGAGTACTCTGCAACAGGATCATCCGACACGTCCAGAGATCAACTAGCAATCCGGCCTCCGCCCTAGTCCCAGTCAAGTGGCAAAATTCGTGCCGCGCGTACACAACTACGCACTTAAAATACCCTGGGCATAGGCGGAGGCACGACCATGACACGGTCCACAATGCGGTTCGACCGCCCCAGGACCCACGCATCTTTGCACCCCTTTTTTCTTTCAGGTGCCTATCTTCAGGAGGCTCCTCCAAAAAGACCGGTTATCGGACGCATAGTGGGACGGACACACCAGGAGGACAAGAAGCTTTGGCGCACAAGGGAATCCTCAGGTGGTCTCTGATAACGATCGTTATACCTGTTTTACATACCCGCATATCGCCCGCTCCTGGTCAGGATGTGTCAAACAGTCCTATTTTGCTTATCGCACTACTTGTATATGTACGCTTTGACGTATCATTTGAATAACAAGGGAAAATAGTATACATCATCAGCTTGCTATTACGTTTATTTACCCCTTTCCTTTACTGCTTATTTATTACACCTGTGCATTTTTGCATGACCAGTTTGCCAGGGGCTTCAGTACCCCATAACCTGGCAAGAAAAGTCCGAACACTTTCGACAGTGCGGCACCCTGAACTTATAGCACTATATGCATCAGCTCTGAATCATGTCTTGGCTTAATAGTTGGGTTTGCCCAGCTCCTATGTTTTGGTACCTTATGTTCCGTTATATCGGCTAAGGTAGCGCATGGAGAACTTCTGCGATTGTGTCCCGGTTCTTCCGGACGAGCACCTCAATAGAGAAATCCGAAAACTGACTGTCATGATAAGGCGAGAGCTGGTCGCTGTTCGAGAGGTCTCAAATCCTTAAAGATTTTTTCCGCTTCAGGAGAGGAATCGGCTTCGTCCAATTTAGGCGTGTATAGCGCCCGAGTCCGGCTTTCCAGATACTAGGGGCTTCGCCAAAATTTAAAATTGTAGACTTCTATGGCTAAGTGAGAGCGATAAAGCCGTATAGTCCGATTGCCTCGTTCGCGGCACTAAACACCTCCTTAAAAGGACCGAAAATTTGGATAAAGAGTGTTTATACTTATCCCGAACACCCCAATACTAGTTACATGGGGGCAGAAGCCGATGACTGGCAACTCTCAAGAATTTATAAACGGCCGCACAGAAGGTAATATTTTAAATTAACAATCGCCATATAGCGCACATAAACTCATTTTAATATTACAGGATGACATGAGTACATTCATTCAAATATTACATCCTTGGTACATTCATCCGCCACTAGGCGGGCACCCTTAATGACATTGTCATAGTACTGTTCGGGGTGGCGATGCTCTTTGCCCTTCGGCGGCCCCTCTTTCACCAGCTTCTCGGCATCCATCTTCTCCCAGTGCACCTTCACACGGGCCAAGGCCCTGCGTGCACCCTCAATACAGACGGACCGCTTAAAAACTTCTAGCCGCGGATAGGCATTTACCATCCGCTTGACAAAGCCGAAGTAGCTTCTGGGCAGGGGCTCGCCAGGCCACAGCCGGACTATAAAGTCCTTCATGGCCAGTTCAGCTGCTTTGTGAAGTTTGACTAGTTGCTTCAGCTGGTCGCTCAAGGGCAGCAGATGCTCGACCCCAATATACTAGGACCAAAATAGCTTATCCGTCGAGCTACCCTCCTCAGCCTGATAGAACTCTGCGGCATCAGAGATGCTGCATGGCAGATCTATGAATGCTCCTGTAGAGCTCCGAACTCGGGTAAGTAAAAGGAAAGACTCCTTCACATGCTTGCTTTGCATAATGAAAGCCTTATCTGCAGCTATCTTCTTGGACGCCTCAGTTTCTTGGAGGGCCTTCTGGGCTTCAGCCTTGGCGTCCAGTGCGCTCTGACGGGCCTTTGCAAGCTCCGACTCCTGTGTCTTGGAGTCACGCTCCAAGGACTCAAATTTTTTGACGAAGTCCTGGAGCTCTTGCTGGACCTCATCAACCCGCGCCGCTTGTTTTTCACGCTCGGTGCGCTCCTCGGCCGCTTTGCTTTCGGCCTCGGATAGTGCCTTCTTAAGGGCCGCCACTTCGGTTGTGGCCCCTAGTAAAATTCATCGTGCTTCTATTAGAATCAATGATTTTTTTCCTTTATATAACATTCAGACGGGGTATCACTTACCTTTGTTCTCCTCAAGCTGCCTCTTCACAAGGCCAAGTTCTTCTTCGGCCCGCCCCAGGCTCTGCCTCAGTCCGGAGATCTCCGCAGTGGCGGCGGCGGCAGCCAGCAGTGACGCCTGCTTATTCACATAGACATAATATGATTAAACTCCTAGGAATAATATTTGATCCTCTGTTCGGTATTTCTTTCCCAACACCAACCAGAGCATCAGGGGCTACTATCTATACTGTGATACTTTCTCACAATTTAAACTATTTACTTCAAAGCCTGTCAGGAGGCTGGCGCATGCTTTGGTCAATCCGCTTTTGGTGGACTGAACCTTCGCAATCACCGTACTTATAAGAGTACGGTGTCCTTCATCAAGGGAAACGCTCTGAAGCGCTTCCACCAAGTTATCTGATGCCTCTGGATGTACGAAGGTCATCGGCACAGGCGGCTCGCCCCCCTTGGCGGGGGGCTGTCTGCCTGAATCTGGAACCACTGGAGGTTCTGGCGCAGTATCCGGCTGGGGGCCACGCCTGCTGTGATCCCCCTCAACAGAATCCATGGGGATCTTCTTCCCCATGAGCTCGGCATCGGGGGTTTTGCGCTGAGGCGCCTCCAGATCCATCTCTCCCTGGCCCGGTATCCTTTGAGACAACACTTCGGTGTCGTCCGTGGGTCGAGGAGTGGAGGCCGCCGGGAGCGAATAGCTGTTCATCTCCGACGAAATCAAGGACCCATCCGAGGAGGATAGGTCGATATGGGCTCTAGACGGACTGCACAAACATATGTTGACATCATAAGAAGCCATAAAGCTAAAACATGGAAGAAGTATTATGGCATCCGGATACTTACGACTTCGCCAGGGGCTTGGCCCTGGGTAGCCACTCCTCCTCGATGTAGGCGGCGGTTGTGGAGTGGTCCGGAGGGAGGGTCCTTCCCTTCTTGGACCCTTCGGCCTCCCCGGAAGGGGCGACCTTCCTTTTCCTCTCCCCCTCGGTTTGGGGAAGAGGGTTTTCCTCTTCCTCCTCCTCGTTTTCGTTGGAGGAGGGCTCCTTGGTGTCTTCGGACGATGCGTCCGACACGGCCTTGCGCCAGAGACCTTTCCTGGTCCCTGTGGCCTTCTTCTTGTCCTTCTTCTCCGGCACCTTGTAAGGCGTCGGAACCAGCATCTCCGTCAGGAGAGCGATTGCTGGATCTTCAGGTAGCGGAGTCGGACAGTTGATCCGCTCGGCCATCGCCACATATTCCTGTTAAATCAACACATTGGCTTAGACTCCCCTCACAAACATACTGGGAAAAGCTCATCTGGAAATATAGAAGGCTTACCGGATTGGCAGGGCGCTTTGCGCTGAGTTCACGGTCTTCGGTGAGGGGAGGGGGGACTTCGGTGGCCTTGCACAACACCTTCCACACATCTTTGTGCGTCGTGCCAAAGAGCTCTCGCAGCGTCTGGTGTTTGGCCGAATCGAACTCCCACATATTGAATGCCCGTCTTTGACACGGGAGGATCCGGTGGAAGAGCATGACCTGGACCACGTTGACAAGCTTGGTCTTCTTGCCTATCATGTTCTTAATACATTTTTGGAGTCCGGTCAGTTCCGCAGGGTCACCCCAGGCCAGGCCCTTCTTTTCCCAGGAGGTGAGCCGCATGGGGATGCCAAATCAAAATTCGGGGGCCACCGCCCAGTTGGTGTCGCGCGGCTCGGTGATGTAGAACCACCCCGATTGCCACTCCTTCACGGTCTGCACGAAGGAGCCTTCAAGCCAGGTAACATTGGGCATCTTGCCCACCATGGTGCCTCCGCACTCCGCTTGCTCACCACCCACTATCTTCGGCTTCACGTTGAAGATCTTTAGCCACAGGCCAAAGTGGGGCTGGATGCGGAGGAAGGCCTCGCACACGACGATAAATGCCGAGATGTTGAGGATGAAATTTGGGGCCAGATCATGAAAATCTAGCCCGTAGTAAAACATGAGCCCACGGACAAACGGGTGGAGGGGAAATCCCAGTCCGCGGACAAAGTGGGGGAGAAATACAACCCTCTCGTGGGGTTCCGGAGTGGGCATGATCTGCCCTTCGTCTGGGAGCCGGTGTGCGATGTCTTCGGCTAAGTATTCGGCCTCCCGAAGCTTCATAATGTCCTCCTCCATGACGGAGGAGGCCATCCACTTGCCTCCCGCTCCGGACATGTTTGGTTGTACGCACAAGGTGAGAACTGGGGCGCTGGAGCTCGAGTGTGCGAGAATGGATGAGCGAAGAAGGAAGAAAGCGTGGGTGAAAGAGGAGGATCCCTATCTCTTTATAAAGGCGGTAGAAACTGTCCGCCTCCCCACTTGCCCGTTAAAATCGCTTATTTCCCAAGCGCCACGGTTGATGGCGCAGTTGGGTTACCCATACCCATATTGATGAGAATCCCGTCATAAGGGGACACGATCTCTGCTTTGACAAGACGTGTCGAGGAAACCGCCTCGCATTACGTGTAATAGCTGGTTGAGAAAAACGGTTCGAATAATGACTGGACCGTGGCATGATGTCATAAAAAGCTGTCAGCAGATTAGATTTGTGGAATATTGTTCTCTCTATGGTGGTATGTGAAAATTGTTTTGCAGAGCCGGACACGATTCTCATGTTCAAAATCTTCTATGGAGTATTCGGAGGAGGAACCCGCCTTGCAATGCCAAAGACAATCTGCGCGCCGGACTCATTGTCATTGAAGCCTGGTTCAGGGGCTACTGAGGAAGTCATGGATTAGGGGGTATCCGGACAGCCGGACTATATACTTTAGTCGGACTGTTGGACTATGAAGATACAATATTGAAGACTTCGTCCCGTGTCTGGATGGGACTCTCCTTTGCGTGGAAGGCAAGCTTGGTGATTCGGATATGTAGATCTCCTTCTCTATAACCGACTCTATGTAACCCTAGCCCCCTCCGTAGGACAACAACAATCATAATCATAGGCTAGCTTCTAGGGTTATTCTCTATGATCTCGGGGTAGATCAACTATTGTAATACTCATATCATCAAGATCAATCAAGCAGGAAGTAGGGTATTACCTCCATCGAGAGGGCCCGAACCTGGGTAAAAGATAGTGTCCCATGCCTCCTGTTACCATCAGCCTTAGACGCACAGTTCGGGACCCCCTACCCGAGATCCGCTGGTTTTGACACCGACAGGGGGTGCCTGCGTGCGCGTGTTTGTGTGTGTGTTTGTGTGTGTGTGTGTGTGTGTGTGTGTGTGTGTGTGTGTGTGTGTCTGTCGCGGGGTCCTCTGTGGCGGATGTAATTTAAGTGTGCATGGCTTCATCATAGAGAGGTGATGTGTATGGCAAAGGCCACCAACCATGGGGTGCGAGAGAGAAAATGCCCGTAGAGAGGGAAGAGAAGGTGTGTGCGCGTGAGAGGAGTCGACATCGAGAGAACGTGTTTGTTCGAGAGACACCAAGGAAGACTACTATATATCGATGGTACATGTAGGCGGGAATTAAACAAAGGGATTGTCTTATTTGTTTCGGGGATATAGGGGAAGAGTGAGAGGCGGGGCGGGGGGGGGGGGGTAGCTAGAAGGAGATTGTTAAGTGTGAGTGTGTGTTTTACACATCCAGGCGGAAGTTATGTGCACACAAGAGGAGAACGATTTGATGTGGCGTTAGGATTGAGGGTAATTAACTACGTATGGAGACATAGAGACCTTGAACGTGCATGTGTGAGAGGTATACATGTATATGTGGGATGTGTGTGTGTGCGCGCGCGCATGATCGAGATAAAAGAAAGAAGACATAAGTCATAAGATCAACGACATGGGAGAGACGGATCGGTATGACAACATGCATGCATGTGAGAATGCAGGGAAGAAGGCCCGACAATTGAGCATGTGTTTTTGTCTTTAAGAGATAGTGGCGTGGGCTGGAGCATGCATCTATGCTGAGCAGAGGGAGTGAGGCACAACGATTGTGCAAAACAGATCAACCTATAAATGCATATGTATGGAGAGCCATATATAGTGTGGGTGATAGGAAGCAAGACTTCGTGCGAGAAAGAAATGTTGACAGAGAAACTACAGATAGACAGAGATGGAGATGCTATCTAGAGGGACATCCGCTAGTTTGGGTGTTGGAGATGACCGCCGGGTGGTTCAGAGGGTGAAGTTATATATTTGTGTGAGAGGGCACTTGACTACATGTAGAGAGAAACATATGTAGTGTGCGTGATAGGAATCAAGAGTGAGGGCGAGAAAGAAGGTTGATGGAGAAACAGATAAATAGAAAGATAAAGATGCTAGCTAGTGTGTGTTAGAGATAGGAGTCGAGTGGATCAGAAGGCTGGGTTATGTGTGTGGGTGTGAGAGAGATAGAGAGAGGGTGCATGTGAGTCACATACAAACAGATAGCAGAGAGAAATGAGATCCCGAGACACAGAGTTTTGTGTCTGCGAGAGAGAAAGATATTTCACAACGAGAGTGATAGCTAGAGAGACATATGAGGGAACGCAAGATATCTCTAGGGAGAGAGAGAGAGTGTGTGTGAGCGACATACAAGAGAACAATGGAGAAACATGAGACCCTGGGAGACAGAGTTTGTGTTTATGTGTGAGAAAGAGATATTTAAGAGGAAGTGTCGTAGGTTCTCATATCTAAGGATAGAAAGACATCTCTGTATGAGGGGTGTGCGAGTGGCACACATGGGAATAGTAGAGAGAAATGGACCCTGGGAGACAAAGTTTTGTGTTTGTGTGAGAGAAAGAGATTCCACATGGAGAGTCATAGTTAGAGACACATAGTAGGGAGCGAGATATACTTAGAGAGAGATAGAGTGATGAAGGTCGAGGGAGAGAGTACCATCAGTGTGTTACGAAGATAAAAGATCATTGTTGACATACAGGTAGCACGAGAGATACCTGAGAGACGATGAACGCCAGATAGGTCCAGAGAGATAGTCCTATATAAGCATGAGTGATAGCTATATGAGACAAATATCTGGATTAAAGGGGATTCAAATATTTAAACTGGAGATCATGACATCGATAATATCATAAGGCAAATTGGTGTATCAAACAGCATATTCATTTGAATTTGGGCACACGTGTAATGTTATATAGTTTATCGATATTGGTGATCCATAGATTCTTTAATTACAAACAATGCATGGTTTATATGCAATTAATGTCTAAACGGGATTACACTATATGTTGCGTCTGTGAAAAACATTATACATGGTTGAGAAGTATAAAAAACCCCGCATGAAACACACATTAATTGGAGACAGTTAGCGAGGAATGCATACATTGGATTTCAACATAAAGTGGTTTCAAATATTTGAAAATCCAAATTGATGGATACAACCTTATGAATCTGAGATCATGCCATTTGTAAACCATATTTATGTATAAATGGTGTTGTGCTTTTGAAAGTATATATAAAAAATGATGTATATAGAATGTAATTCCAATTGAAAATGGATCCCGCCCAAAAAAATAGAATACAAACGGGATTCGAATTGAGTTGGCACGGTAAACGTGCACTCTGCAAAATTTGAACGAAGCGGGAAAGTCGCGGTAACCACCAAACCAAAATCTGCGAGATGGAAATTACTACCGCCTATCCCTCGCCACACAAAGCCTATCTGCTGGATTTCTATAGGTTTCGATAGGGGTAGGTTTGTAATTTCACCCAAACGTGACGTAACCGCCTCACCCGGATTCATACATGGTGGGCGCCAAAACACAAGCAGTGTCCTTGGCCGAAATCGACTCCCTCCCCGATTCATATTCATACACGGTGGGCGCCAAAAACAAACTCTCATCGGCAAATATTTGGTGTATGCGAGATTACCGTCCTATCCCCAACCGACTAATATTGTTGTGATGTGGTAGAAATTTGAAACGGGGGCTAAGTTTGTAAATTTTCTCACATTTGAGACAAGCGCGCCCTGAATACATGGTCCCCCCCTCCTCTCTACCTCCCTTTTCCCCATTCATACTCCGTGGGCACCAAAACACCCTCTCCACCCCACCCTCCTCCATCCACCACCGTCCGCCACCCCATCCCCCGCCGTCCTCCTCCACCATGCCGGAGCTGATACCCCGACGCCACCGTCCATTCCAAGAGATCGACCTCTCTCATCCACGGATTCGGACCGGGATCCTTGCATCCCGTCCTCTCGCTTCATCCCCGCCGTCGTCCACCTTGCCGGCGCCGCTCCTACGACCGTCTCGTCCACCGCGCCCCATCGCCACCGTCTACCCTCCTAGATCTGCATCCACGCCGCCGGCAGCCATCGCTACCGCAACACCGTAAAATTCTCAGAAGATGCGTACACGGCGCCGCACCAGAGGCGGTACTCTTTCGTATCTACTCAACTTATTTATCACAGCAAGAAAATAGATCGCCACTGCTTTACTCTGATTTCTTGTCTTGGTTGTGAAGTTGCCTTTGTCCGGTTTGCACCTTCAGATCCGCCATGGCACGCTCAACACTATACTCCCAATGCTTATGGTTTTCCCTTTATATTCCACACTAGTTAAATCACAGAGACTAAATTTCAAAATTGGGTCCATCAATTTTTCAGAGTCACGGAGTTCACGGCCTTGAATGAAGGGGCTCGGGTGGTTGTGGGGCCTCGCCGAATGAAGAAAACTCGACGCAGGTGGGGGCTGGGGCGGGGGTGGGGGTGGGGGGTGGCGGAGGAACACATGCGGTGGGGGCCGGTGGCCCGTGCGGTGTTCTGTATGGGAAGAATTAGAGACGAGGAAGCAGAAGGGTTAGGAGACGTAGGATCTTCATCCAACTGCCTGAAATGGTCGAGATACAGCAGGGAGTTGCATTCTTAATGCACTCTAGTTCATCATGTGTGGACACTGCACAACCAACATTTTATTATCCAAAATCTGCTTGCTCTTCTTTACCATGTTCCTCTTCCATTCTTCTTTAATATGTACTCTCTCCGTTCCTAAATACAAGTCTTTGTATAGATTCCACCATGGACTACATATGGAGCAAAATGAGTGAATCTACACTCTAAAATGTATCTGGATACATCTGTATGTGATCCATAGTGGAAATCTCTACCAAGACTATGAATGGAGGGAGTATGATAGTAGTACAGTATGTTCCTTGTACTGAAGATGAGCAGGGACATTTGCAGTGTAGAGGTCTATACGGTTGGTTGTGATGGACACTTTGAGCCTCTTTGATTCGTAGGATTTTGTAAACATAGGAATAGGATTTGTAGCGGCCTGCCCACTTGAATCCTATAAGAATAGCAAGGAAATGCGGGGAGCTGTGTCGCCTTTGAGAGTTACACTGATATTAACAGTACCGTACCTTCACTTGAAGAGAGCTGGTATCCGAAGCCTTTCTAGATGTACCGGCAATACTAGCACATATATTCCAACAAGTTCCACTTTGCTGACTTTACTCTGATGCTTAAGGTTTTCCCGTTATATCTACACTATGATCTGTGTAGCTGCTTTGTGTCGCACTAGCAGCAGTCCACTCTTGAAGCTAAACACTGCAGCAACTTACAAAATTGGCACCAAGGCATTGAGTGCCATTCTAGATGCAATGAAACTCATATGCTCCCCACCTGTTGACTCTTGTTCAGAATATGATCCTAATGACTCTTGTTCAAAAATGCCACATATAGAGAGACAGCATGGAATTGCATTTCTTTGGGCGTTGTGATTCATCATGAGTGGGCAACCAACATTGTATGCAATGAAGCGGAACCTCAAGAATATGCTTCCTCTTCTGTTCTTTAACATGTTCCTCTTTGTTTATTCTGTATTTAGTATGTACAGTATGTTCCTTGTCAGGAAGGGGCGCAGGGACATCTGCAGTCAACAACTGATAGAGCTGGCCTGTACTTGATCGATAGGCTTTCAATTACTAGCGGAAATACAACACCGTATTTTCAAGCCAATTCCACTTTCCTGATTTATATATCGTGGTTATGGTGTACCCCTGTTATGTACACTATGATCTGCCTAGTTGCTGTGTGCTCTTGTTATTATGGTTTGACAATAAACTCTCTATAGAGTATATTATGAACCTATCATCTGCCAACTATCCTTACTTCTGGAGCCTATTTTTTGTGTACTTGTGCCAGATTATATAAATGTACACACCATATTACAGCACACATGAGCTCTCTCATCGTAATCCAAAGGATAGCACACAAGTGTTTACAGGGCGCCTATATTAGAATATCATCTGCATTACAAAGATAATCTCACAACTATTTATGTTTTCATGGTTCTCGATATTATACGCAATTACGGTGAATATCGAATCCACGCATCGTAAGAATATTGTGGAACACTGCAATGACTTACAAAATTGGCACCAAGGCATTGAGTGCCATTCTGGATGCAATGGAACTCATACGCTCCCCACCTGTTGATTCTTGTTCAGAATATCATCCTAATGACTATTCTAACCTCGAGGGGTCAAAGACAGATGGCATGTCCTGTTCACCCATCAAGGTGCCTATTCTAATTTGGCAAGGTTTTATTGATTGCGCGTATCTTGCATCTGTTGTCTTGCATTTCTTCTACTTTGTTGCACCGCCATCTGCTTAGTTTACTCATCATATAACTCGAGATGCCAAGCCCATCCATTATCAATACATATTCCATCTGTCATCATACCATGTTTTTCCACTCAAATGTTTTTCTTGTGCATCAGACATCAAAAAGGAAGAGGGTGATTGCCGAACCTGAAGGAGCACCGGCAAAGTCCTTGAAAAAATATGGTGGTGCTGGAGAAATCAGACAGCACCCCACTTATATTGGCTGCACAACCAGTGACACAAAACATAGGACCGACTCCAGCAGACTGTACCCATACTTCACTGGCCACACCACTAGCCCCACCACACAGGACCTGCACTCCAGCAAAAGGTATACCGATTTCATTTGCCATAGCACCAGCCGTACCACAGAAAAATCCCACTCTAGCAAAAAGCGCCGCAAGTCCACCGGCCGAAGACCTATCCCAACTGCAGAGACGGCCAATTCCTGCAGATTGGAACCCCATTCCATTTATTCCCACTTTAAAATACAATGTTTTCAATGTTGTTAGGGACTACGTGCATATATTCCCATCATGGGAAGATTATAGTGAAGACAAACACCATTTTCACATCTTCCTGTCCAACTTACGTGTAAGTGCTATTATTCATGGTTATTATTTTCCTGTTTTCTGCTGATTGAACACATCAATGATTTACATTACATTGTAGTAACTAGGCGAGGGTCAATGTGGATAGTCATGACAAGCAAAGTTTGCTTGTGCTTTTCAAGGAAGCATTGTAGCAGTATCGGTGTTACCTGAGGAAATCACACTTTGATGGCAAGTCTATAAACGAATTTCCGGTGACGTCTCCAGTGCTAAATTTAGAAGACATTGAATGGAAAAACCTTGTTATGCACTGGTCTCGTTCCTGTGATGAGGTAATCGCCTATGAAATCGCATGACAATTTGAACTTCTACTTTTCTGCATGTGCCTTATGGATCTTTTTTGCATGAAATCTGCTCGAAGAAGAATTCCGGTTTGAAAAGAACGACGGGATATCGCAAATATGCCGCCCATTGCTTTGCTCTTGTTAGTACCTGTTGTCCTGTATCACTGTACTTGCATACATACCTGGTTCTATATGTGACAGTAGTATGCATGATAGCTTGCTTATCAATTGTTCGCTCCAAATTATCTGATCTGTATGAATGGTTACATTAGTGTAGAATATATCCAATGCCAATGAATTTTTTTAGCTCTACATTGTTCTTCTAAGTACATGCTATCCTTTATCAGTGTACTTATATTGACATGTAGTTGTTCATGTCCATCACTCTGCAGCTTATTTTCCTTTGCCCTCCATTTTCTACACATCCGATCTATATTTACTCTTACCATAAGTTTGGTACTGAAGAAGTTTAGTTGTGCATTGCTCTTGGCTGTACCTTTTGCATGTATTGATGCACCTACATTTATAGCTACTTGGTTATGTAGCATCACTCTTCATATTATCTTAAATATTCTCCATTTTTTCGTATATTATCACATCTATATTTACTCTTAACAAAATGTAGAATAAAGGCAATGCTTATGAAGAAGATTCTGTGGTAAACTTCTTGAATTGCCCCCCCATCAAGATGGACAAGGGCTTTATAGAGCCTGTCTTCACCAAGAATGTAAGTGTGTCCTTCTCAAGCCTTCAAACTTTGTTGTGTATATTTGGTTAGGCATGACTCAAATAGCTGTTTATTTTTGGTGTTTGCATCAAATTGCATGTTTAAAGTTTATTATGTAGTTCATAAAGAAAAGTTTGTCCTTCTCAATTTAAGTTTTTAGTTGTACAACCAAGTTCCTTCTTCATACCATGTAAATTAAACTATACAGAGCAAGTGATCTTCTTTTGCACTGCATGTATGCTTCTGTTCTTCATCCGTAATCCAGTAGTGTGGTGAACCTACCCACTACAGCACAAATTCATATTCTGCAATGTCTTAACTATGAACAATGTCATATCATTCTACTATTATTAAACTGTCTCTTTATTTGCCAATCTGAAATGGGATAAATTGACAGCACACTAACCATTGATACTTACGAGTTCTTGATCTGTAATCCAGTGGTGTCGTGAAGCTGCCAACTTCTTCACAATGTCATTTCCTGCCATGTCTTGACCTGAACAATACAATATTGTGTTAATGCAATTTTAAACTGTGTCACTTTATTTGTCAGTAAGAAATGTGATGAATTGTCAGCACTGATACTTTTATGTGCAAAACCCGCTATCATGTCTTCGCTTGTTTATCTTTCGTGAGGGAGGAAGATATAAGTGTTGAACAATGTTTAGCCTCATCATCTTGCTCATTTGCTTGCTATGCAGCTCCCAAAGAGGGCTAACCTTTCTTGAACTCTATTGAAGTGCTGTCGGTTTTGTATATTATTTTGTCGGCATGTTTATTTGCACTGGTGGCGATCTTTGGTGCCCAGTGTATGTAATCTGCTGTCTGCTTGTGCTTTATTATCATAGTGGCGAACTTTGATGCCCAGTGGATGTAATATGCCATAATTTCTTTATTGTATAGTCTATGTTTTTTCTTATTCATGATGCTACAGTTATTTTACTGTATATATATCCTGTCTTTGCAGTAAACCAGCCAAACCGTAAAATTACGGTACATAATCGGGCCGCCATGCAATCACGATGTATGATCCACATCATGGGCCTCGTCATCTTGGTCCGTTAAACAACCTAAAGTAAACTAGCCCACTAGTAGATAAGGGCATTTAATAGGCCGAGTAACCCCCGGCCCTCTTTTCGCAAGAAAACTCAATGGGCTTTTAGGAGGCTGAGAAGTAGGTTGGGCACGAACGTGTCAAGACAGCTCACGGGCCGACAGCAGCCCGAAATGAACCCCGGCCATGATTGTGCGAATCAAATCACGGGCTTTTAACAGGCCAAAATTGTCTCGGTCCTTGTTTGGCCCAATCAGATATCGGCTGCGAGCAGGCCGGATGCAAATCAGGTCGTAGTTAGGCCCAACTATATGTCGGGCTTTTAACAGGCCGAAATGCTAAACGGGCCCTTAACAGGCCGAAACTAATATCAGGCCGAATTAATAAACGGGCCTTTAGCAAGTGGGCCCAAAAGCATAGCGTCCAGTTGACGGGCCGAATCTGTTATGGGCCATAATTTAGCCCGAAGCCTCTTAAAGGGTCGGACCTGATCCGGGCCGTAATTTGGCCCAGAACATGGTAGGCTTTTAACGAGCCGGATCTCATATGGGCCATTATTAGGCCCGGAACGTGGCAGGCCATTAATGGACCGGATCGAATATGGGTCGGCATTTTGCCCGAAACATGGGAGCCAGTTAATGGGCCGGCCTACTAGGGTCCTCAAAATCTTGTGGGCCTACAGCTGGGCCGGCCCATTAAGGTCGGCGAAATCTCATGGGCCTTTAACAGGGCCGACCCATTATGATCCGTAAGAATCTTGTGGGCCTTTACCTGGGTCGGCCCATTATGGCACACAAAAATCTTGTGGGCCTTTACCTGGGCCGGCCCATTATGGGCGCAAAATCTTGTGGGCCTTTAGCTGGGCCATCCCGTTATGGTCTCCAAAATCTCGTGGACCTTTACCTGGGCTGGCCCATGATGGTCCGCAAAATCTTGTGGGCATTTAGTTGGGCCGGCCCATTTGAACTTGATGGGCCGGTCCACGTGTCAATATATCATAGGCGCGTCTCGCCCATTGGATGAGTGACACATGTGCCAATGCAGACCTGACACGTGTCTCCTCCAGCCAATGATGATTTTACACGTGGAAAATCCCCATTGGTCGGGGCTGTTAACGGGTTATCGGATCCAAAACCCGACCCGATAGATTAACGATGTTCCGTTATGGTGGATGCCTCGTGTCGGTCACCCTTGACGAAAGCACTTCTGTGACGCGCGATTTATCGTCATGGAAGTGGACACTTCCGTGATGATAATTTTGGTAATGTCATGGAACACTTCTACGACAGCATAGGTATGACTATCTTGATTCTGTCATAAAATCGTCATGGATGTACATGCATGACAAAAAACGCGACCAATTGTGACAAACACTATCATCACGGAAGTGTATTTTTTTTAGTGAGAGTTACGGGAATTCGCCGGGGGAAGTTAATTGGCCTTATTGGGCTTTAGCAGAGAGAGGGAAGAAGGGCCACGAGGTGGCACGCGCCTCCCCCTGCCCAAACCGAATTGGACAAGGGGTGGGTGTGCGCCCCCCCCCCCTTTTCCTTCTCCCTCTCCCTCCTTTCCTTATTTCCTACTCAGAAAAGGAAAGGGAATCCTACTAGGACTTGGGAGTCCTAGTAGGACTCCCTACACTTAGCGCGCCCCTAGGAGGGCCGGCCTCTCTCCCTCCCTCCTTTATATACGTGGGCAGGGGGCACCCCAAAGGACACACAAGTTTGTATTAACCGTGTGCGGTGCCCCCCTCCACAGTTAAACACCTCAATCATACCATCGTAGTGCTTAGGCGAAGCCCTGCGCCGGTAGCATCATCATCACCGACGCCACGCCATCCTGCTGATGGAACTCACCTCGTCCTTGATACGTTTCCATCGTATCTATAATTTTTGATTGTTCCATGCCAATATTATTCAACTTTCATATACTTTTGGCAACTTTTTATACTATTTTTTGGGACTAACATATTGATCCAGTGCCCAGTGCCAGTTCCTGTTTGTCGCATGTTTTATGTTTCGCAGAAACCCAATATCAAACGGAGTCCAAACGGGATAAAAATGGACGGAGAATTATTTTGAAATATTTGTGATTTTTGGTAGGAAGAATCAACGCGAGACAGTGCCCAAGGTGGCCATGAGGCTGGCCCATGCCACCACTCCAGGTGGGCGTGCCCCCCACCCTAGTGGGCCCCTCGTAAGGTGGTTGATGCTCTACTTTGGCCGCAACAAAGCTAATTTTTGGAAAAGTATCTGGGCGAACATTTCAATCCAATCGAAGTGACGGATCTCCAGATATAAAAGAAATGGTGCCAGGATAGATCCAATCTCGGAGGGGCTCTCGCCCCTCCCACGCCATGGGAGCGCAGAAACAGAGAGATACAAAGAGATAGATCCAATCTCGGAGGGGCTCTCACCCCTCCCACTCCATGGGAGCCAATGACCAGAGGGGAAACTCTTCTCCCATCTAGGGAGGAGGTCAAGGAATAAGAAGAAGAAGGTGGGCTCTCTCCCCCTTGCTTCCGGTGGCGCCGGAACGCCGCCGGGGGCCATCATCATCACCGCGATCTACACGAACACCTCCGCCATCTTCACCAACATCTCCATCACCTTCCCCCTTCTATATTCAGTGGTCCACTCTCCCGCAACCCGATGTACCCTCTACTTGAACATGGTGCTTTATGCTTCCTATTATTATCCAATGATGTGTTGCCATCCTATGATGTCTGAATAGATTTTCATTGTCCTTTCGGTGATTGATGAATTGCTATGATTGGTTTAATTAGCTTGTGGTTATGTTGCTATCCTATTGTGCCCTCCGTGCCGCGCAAGCGTGAGGGATTCCCGCTGTAGGGTGTTGCAATATTTTCATGATTCTCTTATAGTGAGTTGCTAGAGTGACAAAAGCTTAAACCCGAGTAAGGGGATTGTGGCGTATGGGATAAAGGGGACTTGATGCTTTAATGCTATGGTTGGGTTTTACCTTAATGATCTTTAGTAGTTGCGGATGCTTGCTAGAGTTCCAATCATAAGTGCATATGATCCAAGAAGAGAAAGTATGTTAGCTTATGCCTCTCCCACATAAAACTTGCTATCGGTCTAGGAAAGTAGTCAATTGCTTAGGGACAATTTCACAACTCCTACCACCACTTTTCCACACTCGCTATATTTACTTTATTGCTCTTTATCTAAACAGCCCCTACTTTTTATTTACGTGTTCTTTATTATCTTGCAAACCTATCCAACAACACATACAAAGTACTTCTAGTTTTATACTTGTTCTGGGTAAAGCGAACATTAAGCGTGCGTAGAGTCGCATCAGTGGCATATAGGACTTGAGAGAATATTTGTTCTACCTTTAGCTCCTCATTGGGTTAGACACTCTTACTTATCAAAAGAGGCTACAATTATCTCCTACACTTGTGGGTTATCAAGACCTTTTTCTGGCGCCGTTGCCGGGGAGTAATAGCGTGGGGTGAATATTCTCGTGTGTGCTTGTTTGCTTTATCACTAAGTAATTTTTATTTGCTGTTCTTAGTTGTTTTCTATCTTTAGTTATGGGTAGGAAATGCAAAATACCAAAAAAATTAGTTGTACCTAGTATACCAATGGTTGAAGAACCACTCAAAATCTATCACACTCCTGAAGGTTTTTACTTGGATCATCTTCGATCCCTATGTGCTCATGCTGAAACCCCAACTAGCTTAGTTTAGGGCAAATCTTTAGATGGGCATGCTTATTATGTGCGACACCTTATATCTGAAAAAGGGAAACTTTTGCTGGATCAAATTCATCATTTGCAATGCTATGCTTGGAATTTATGTGAAATATATGATTTTATTTGTTGTTCTGAAAACCCTAAGAAACACCTTCCCAACCAATGTGAGTTTAGTGATAATGGAATCGTATCTTCGTATGCTAAGGGTGTTTATAATTACTATGATGTTCAAAAAATTGAAGAATTTGTTGCTTTTAAGGGTGCTTATGAAATTGCTTCTTTGATTGAAAAGTATGATGCCACTCTTTACAAATCTGAAAATTTTGCCATACTTGAATATTGTTATGATAATTATGCTTCTAATGCCTATGTTAAACCATATATTGAGAAAGTCTCCGCTGTCCAAGAAGAGACTAATATTTTGCAGGAAGCTATGGAAGAAGAAATTGATAAAACTGTGAGCTCATTGGATGAAAAAGATGATGAGGAGAGCGAAGTATAAAAGGAGGAAGAGCGGATTAGCTACCCGCGCCCACCTTCTAATGAGAGTAACTCTTCAACTCATATATTGTTATATTCCCCTTCGTGCTTACCGAAGGATGATTGCTATGATGATTGTTGTGATCTCGTTGATTCTCTTGAAAAATATCCCTTTTTGATGATGCTTGCTATGCTTGTGGCCAAGATGCCAATATGAATTATGCTTATGGAGATGAACTTGCTATAGTTCCTTCTGTTAAACATGAAATTGTTGCTATTGCACCCACGCATGATATTTCTATTATCTTTTTGAATTCTCCCGACTACACTATATCGGAGAAGTTTGTGCTTATTAAGGATTATATTGATGGGTTGCCTTTTACCGTTGCACGTGATATGCATGTGCTTGCTACTCCTACTTGCAATTGTTATGAGAGAGGAACTATATCTCCACCTCTCTATGTTTTCAATATGACAAAATTGAAAGAAACTGCTTATACTATGCATTAGCCTTTACTATGTGTGCATGAATTGTTATTTTATGACATGTCGCTGCATAGGAAGAGAGTTAGACTTCATTATTGCTTGATATATGTTACTTTGTGCTCACTACTAAATTACAAATCATTGTTAATTAAAATTGGCTTTGATATACCTTGGGATCCGGGTGGATCCATTACTTGAGCACTATATGCCTAGCTTAATGGCTTTAAAGAAAGCGCTGCTAGGGAGACAACCTGGAAGTTTTAAAGAGTCATTTATTTCTTATGAGTGATTTTATATATTTTAAAAATAAAAAAATAAAGAGGGCAACCCAAAACTTTTCAAAAAGGAAAGTGAAAGTGAGAAAGACAAGCATTGTTAAAGTGGGAGAGCTCCTTGAACTTTGTTCATGCTCACGGAAACTTTGTGAATCTTAATTACAGAAAATTTTCATCAAAAATAATTATCCCTTGTACAATTCCATTGTATTATAAAAATAATGTGCCAAGGTTTGCCTTTAGGATGTTTACAATGCTTGTTGGTTTGTACGGTGCAGGACAAAAACTTTGGCTGTAGTGCGTGATTTTACATTTTTAACTGGAAAGTCAAACAGTTCTGATTCGTTTTGCACTATATTTATGTACAAATTGTTTATGTTTACTAATTTTGGTAGAAATTTTGGGGTAACAGAAGTATGGTGAATGTTCAGATTTCTACAGACTGTTCTTTTTTGACAGATTCTGTTTTTGATGCATAGTTTGCTTGTTTTGATGAATCTATCAATTTATATCAGTGGATTAAGCCATGGAAAAGTTATATTACAGTAGACACAATGAAAAAACAAAATTTGAATTGGTTTGCAACAGCACTTAGAGTAGTGATTTGCTTTATTATACTAACGGATCTTACCGAGTTTTCTGTTGAAGTTTTGTGTGGATGAAGTGTTTGATCGCGGAGGTCTCGATATGAGGAAAAGGAAGAGAGGCAAGAGCTCAAGCTTGGGAATGCCCAAGGCACCCCAAGTAAATATTAAAGGAGACTCAAGCGTCTAAGCTTGGGTATGCTCCGGAAGGCATCCCCTCTTTCTTCAACAAGTACCGGTATGTTTTCGTATTCGTTTCGTTCATGCGATATGTGCAAGTCTTGGAGCGTTTTTTGCATTTGGTTTTCACTTTTATTTTATGCACCATGCTGGTATGAGATAGTCCTTGGTTGATTTATAGAATGCTCATTGCTCTTCACTTAAATCTTTTGAGTATGGCTTTATAGAATGCTTCATGTGCTTCACTTATATCATTTGAAGTTTGGATTGCCTGTTTCTCTTCACTTAGAAAACCACCATTTGTAGAATGCTCTTTTGCTTCACTTAAATTCGTTAGAGCGTGGGCATATCTTTTGTAGAAAGAATTGAACTCTCATGCTTCACTTATATCTATTTAGAGAGATGACAGGAATTGGTCATTCACATGGTTAGTCATAAAATCCTACATAAACTTGTGGATCACTGAATATGATATGTTTGATTCCTTGCAATGTTTTGCGATATAGTGATGATAATATGTAGGAGGTACTAGTATATGGTTGTGTTTAGTAAGGATATTGGTGTTAAGGTTTGTGATTCCCGAAGCATGCATGTATGGTCTACTAACTATGTAACCAAATTGGCGCGCATTGTATTTTGTTGTTTATCCTTGCGTGAAGGTCGGGGGCGCGCGATGGTTAACTCCTACCAACCTCCCCCCTAGGAGCATGTGCGTAGTACTTTGTTTCGATGGCTAATAAATTTTGCAATAAGTATGTGAGTTCTTTATGACTAATGTTGAGTCCATGGATTATACGCACTCTCACCCTTCCATCATTGCTAGCCTCTTCGGTACCGTGCATTGCCCTTTCTCACCTCGAGAGTCGATGCAAACTTCGCCGGTGCATCCAAACCCCGTGATACGATACGCTCTATCACACATAAACCTCCTTATATCTTCCTCAAAACAGCCACCATACCTACCTATCATGGCATTTCCATAGCATTCCGAGATATATTGCCATGCAACTTCCATCATCATCATATACAAGAGTTGAGCATTCATTGTCAAATTGCTTTGCATGATCGTAAGATAGCTAGCATGATGTTTTCATGGCTTGTCCGTTTTTTGATATCATTGCTATGCTAGATCATTGCACATCCCGGTACACCGCCGGAAGCATTCATATAGAGTCATATCTTTAGTTGTAATATTGAGTTGTAAGTAAATAAAAGTGTGATGATCATCATTATAGAGCATTGCCCCATAAAAAAGAAAATAAAAAGGAGAGGCCAAAGAAGCGTAAATAAAAAAAGGGGGCCAAAGAAGCCCTCTAAAAAAAAGGAAAATAAAAAGGGGCAATGTTACTCTCCTTTTTCCACACTTGTGCTTCAGAATAACACCATGTTCTTCATATAGAGAGTCTCCTATTTTGTCACTTTCATATACTAGTGGGAAATTTCATTATAGAACTTGGCTTGTATATTCCAACGATGGGCTTCCTCAAATGCCATAGGTCTTCATGAGCAAGCAAGTTGGATGCACACCCACTTAGTTTTCAGCTTGAACTTTCATACACTTATAGCTCTAGTGCATCCGTTGCATGGCAATCCCTACTCCTCGCATGGACATCAATTAATGGGCATCTCCATAGCCCGTTGATTAGCCGCGTCGATGTGAGACTTTCTCCCTTTTTGTCTTCTCAACATAACCTCCACGATCATATTCTATTCCACCCATAGTGCTATATCCATGGCTCACACTCATGTATTGCATGAGAGTTGAAAAAGTTTGAGAATACTAAAGTATGAAACAATTGCTTTGCTGACACCAGGATAGGCATGAGGGGTACCTTGTGTTAAGAAAAGGGAGCATACAAGACTATATGATTTTGTAGGGATAACGTTCTGGAAGCATTGATATTTTGAAAGACATGATTGTTTGTTGGGATGCCCTAAGTATTATTGTTTTTATGTCAAATGATAGACTATTGCTGGAATGACTCGTGTCTTAATATTCATGCCATGATTAGATATTTGATCAAGATTATGCTAGGTAGCATTCCACATCAAAAAATATCTTTTTTTATCATTTACCTACTCCACGACGAGCAGGAATTAAGCTTGGGGATGCTGATACGTCTCCGTTGTATCTATAATTTTTGATTGTTCCATGCCAATATTATTCAACTTTCATATACTTTTGGCAAATTTTTATACTATTTTTTGGGACTAACATATTGATCCAGTGCCCAGTGTTAGTTCCTATTTGTTGCATGTTTTATGTTTCACAGAAACCCAATATCAAACGGAGTCCAAATGGGATAAAACGGATGGAGAATTATTTTGGAATATTTGTGATTTTTGGGAGGAAGAATCAATGCGAGATGGTGCCCGAGGTGGCCACGAGGGTGGCCCACGCCACCACTCCAGGTGGGCGCGCCCCCACCCTCGTAAGGCGGTTGATGCTCTACTTTGGCCGCAAGAAAGCTAATTTTTGGAAAAGTATCCGGGCGAAGGTTTCAAACCAATCGGAGTTACGGATCTCCAGATATAAAAGAAACAGTGCCAGGACAGATCCAATCTCGGAGGGGCTCTCGCCCCTCCCACGCCATGGGAGCATAGAAACAGAGAGATACAGAGAGATAGATCCAATCTCGGAGGGGCTCTCGCCCCTCCCACGCCATGGGAGCCAAGGACCAGAGGGGAAACCCTTCTCCCATCTAGGGAGGAGGTCAAGGAAGAAGAAGAAGAAGAAGGGGGGCTCTCTCCCCGTTGCTTCCGGTGGCGTTGGAACGCCGCCGGGGGTCATCATCATCACCACGATCTACAGCAACACGACCGCCATCTTCACCAACATCTACATCACCTTCCCCCTCTATATTCAGCGGTCCACTCTCCCGCAACCCATTGTACCCTCTACTTGAACATGGTGATTTATGCTTCATATTATTATCCAATGATGTGTTGCCATCCTATGATGTCTGAATAGATTTTCGTTGTCCTATCGGTGATTGATGAATTGCTATGATTGGTTTAATTTGCTTGTGGTTATGTTGCTGTCCTATTGTGTTGTCCATGTCACGTAAGCGTGAGGGATTCCCGCTGTAGGGTGTTGCAATAAGTTCATGATTCACTTATAGTGGGTTGCTAGAGTGACAAAAGCTTAAACCCGAGTAAGGGGATTGTGGCGTATGGGATAAAGGGGACTTGATGCTTTAATGCTATGGTTGGGTTTTATCTTAATGATCTTTAGTAGTTGCAGATGCTTGCTTGAGTTCCAATGATAAGTGCATATGATCCAAGAAGAGAAAGTATGTTAGCTTATGCCTCTCCCACATAAAACTTGCTATCGGTCTAGTAAAGTAGTCAATTGCTTAGGGACAATTTCACAACTCCTACCACCAGTTTTCCACACTCGCTATATTTACTTTATTGCTCTTTGTCTAAACAGCCCCTACTTTTTATTTACATGTTCTTTATTATCTTGCAAACCTATCCAACAACACCTACAAAGTACTTCTAGTTTTATACTTGTTCTAGGTAAAGCAAACACTAAGCATGCGTAGAGTCGTATCAGTGGCAGATAGGACTTGAGAGAATATTTGTTCTACCTTTAGCTCCTCGTTGGGTTCGACACTCTTACTTATCAAAAGAGGCTACAATTATCCCCTACACTTGTGGGTTATCAGTCCTCAACTGGATCAAGAGCACGAGGGACGTTATTGAGCTGAACGTGTGCCGAACGCGGAGGTTCGTGCGTTCGGTACTTGATCGGTTGGATCACGAAGAAGTTTGACTAGATCAACCGCATTATTGAAACACTTCCACTTTCGGTCTATGAGGGTACGTGGACACACTCTCCCCTCTCGTTGCTATGCATCACCTAGATAGATCTTGCATGATCGTAGGAAATTTTTGAAATTACCGCGTTCCACAACAACGATGTACGCTGCCCCCCCCCCCTATTTTTTTATAGAGGCAACATAGAGCTATATGAGTGCCATGTTAAAATTTGGAATTATTCCGGGTTCGTTTGGACTTTCTTATACATTAATTGAATTTTTGGTGATTTAACATGCATAATTCAAATTTGAACTACAAGCACATGCTCCAATGCACCAAAGATGGTTGAAAAATCACATGTGTGTCCTTGGCTGAATTTCTAGGTCCCATGCAAGAAATGGGAACGAAATTCAAACATCTGGGCGTCGTGGCTCGGCCGAAAAGAATGAGAAACTTGGTTTTTTAATTGATGTAAATCCAAAACACGCCTGAAGATCATGAAACTTGGCATGGTGTCATGACATGGCACCAACATGCTGCGGTAATATTTTTGGTCGAATTGGGACAAGCTTTGGTATAAGCTTCTTGCAAACCGGAGTTTCTCTCACGAAGGCTCGTGGTTCCGAGAGGAACGTGTCACCTCCGTGTGCGAAACAACATACGTACACTGCCTTCTCCCACCTTAATTTTTTTACACAGGCAGATTAGACCAAATAGAAGTATCGTGCTAATTTTTGGAATTCTTCCGGGTTCCTTTGACCTTTTTTATACATTAATTGAATTTCTGGTCATTTAATGTGCATAATTCAAATTTGAACAACAAACACATGCTCTAGTGCACCAAGTTGGTTGAAAAATCACATGTGTGTCCTTGGGTGAATTTCTAGGTCCCATGCAAGAAATGGGGATGAAATTCGAACATCTTGCGTCATGGCTCGGCCGGAAAGATTGAACAACTTGGTTTTTAAATTCATGTAAATCCAAAACACGCTTGAAAATCATGAAACTTGGCATGGTGTCATGACATGGCACCAACATGTTGCGATATATTTTTTTCAACGACTTGGAACAAGCTTTGGTATAAGTTTCTTGCAAACCGGAGCTTCTCTCAAGAAGGGTCATGGTTCCGCGAGGGAACGTGTCACCTCCATGTGCGAAACGACATACGTACACTACCTTCTCCCGCCTTAATTTTTTTACACGGGCAGATTAGACCAAATAGAAGTATCATGCTAAATTTTGGAATTATTCCGGGTTTGCTTGGACTTTTCTATAAATTAATTGAATTTCTGGGCATTTAATGTGCATAATTCAAATTTGCACAACAAGCACATGCTCCACTGCACCAAAGTTGGTTGAAAAATCACATGCGTGTCCTTGGGTGAATTTCTAGGTCCCATGCAAGAAATGGGAATGAAATTCAAACATTTGGGCGTCGTGGCTTGGATGGAAAGATTGAGAAACTTGGTTTTTTTAATTCATGTAAATCCAAAACACGCCTGAAAATCATGAAACTTGGCATGGTGTCATGACATGGCACCAACATGTTGCGGTAAATTTTTGGCCGAATTGGGACAAGCTTTGGTATAAGCTTCTTGCAAACCGGAGCTTCTCTCAAGAAGGCTTGTGGTTACGAGAGGGAACGTGTCACCACCGTGTGCGAAATGACATACGTACACTGCCTTCTCTCGCCTTAATTTGTTTACACATGCTGGTTAGACCAAATAGAAGTATCGTGCTAAATTTTGAAATTATTCCTGGTTCGTTTGGCATTTTTTATACATTAATTGAATTTCTGGGCATTTAATGTGCATAATTAAAATTTGAACTACAAGCACATGCTCCAGTGCATCAAAGTTGGTTGAAAAATCATATGTGTGTACTTGGGTGAATTTCTAGGTCCCATGCAAGAAATGGGAATGAAATTCAAACATCTGGGCGTCGTGGCTTGGATGGGAAGATTGAGAAACTTGGTTTTTTAATTCATGTAAATCCAAAACACGCCTGAAAATCATGAAACTTGGCATGGTGTCATGACATGGCACCAACATGTTGCAGTAATTTTTTTGGCCGAATTGGGACAAGCTTTGGTATAAGCTTCTTGCAAACCTAAGCTTCTCTCAAGAAGGCTCGTGGTTCAGAGAGGGAACGTGTCACCTCCGTGTGCGAAACGGCATACGTACACTGCCTTCTCCCACCTTAATTTGTTTACACAGGCAGATTAGACCAAATAGAAGTATCGTGCTAAATTTTGGAATTATTTTGGGTTCATTTGGCCTTTTTGGTACATTAATTGAATTTCTAGGCATTTAGTGTGCATAATTCAAATTTGAACTACAAGCACATGCTCCAGTGCACCAAAGTTGGTTGAAAAATCACATGTGAGTCCTTGGGTGAATTTCTAGGTCCCATGCAAGAAATGAGAATGAAATTCAAACATCTGGGCGTCGTGGCTTGATAACCCACAAGTATAAAGGATCGCAACAGTTTTTGAGGGTAGAGTATTCAACCCAAATTTATTGATTCGACACAAGGGGAGCCAAAGAATATTCTCAAGTATTAGCAGCTGAGTTGTCAATTCAACCACACCGGAAACTTAGTATCTGCAGCAAAGTATTTAGTAGCAAAGTAATATGATAGTGGTGGTAACGGTAACAAAAGTAAAGACAAGAAAAGTAATGTTTTTGGTATTTTGTAGTGATTGTAACAAGAGCAACGGAAAAGTAAATAAGCGAGAACCAAGATATGGAAAACTCAGAGGCACCGGATTAGCGATGGATAATTATGCCGGATGTGGTTCGTCATGTAACAGTCATAACATAGGGTGACACAGAACTAGCTCCAGTTCATCAATGTAATGTAGGCATGTATTTCGTATATAGTCATATGTGCTTATGGAAAATAACTTGCATGACATCTTTTGTCCTACCCTCCCGTGGCAGCGGGGTCCTATTGGAAACTAAGGGATACTAAGGCCTCCTTCTAGTAGAGAACCGGAACAAAGCATTAGCACAAAGTGAATACATGAACTCCTCAAACTATGGTCATCACCAGGAGTGGTCCCGATTATTGTCACTTCGGGGTTGCCGGATCATAACACATAGTAGGTGACTATAGACTTGCAAGGTAGGATCAAGAACACACATATATTCATGAAAACATAATAGGTTCAGATCTGAAATCATGGCACTCGGGCCCTAGTGACAAGCATTAAGCATAGCAAAGTCATAACAACATCAATCTCAGAACATAATGGATACTAGGGATCAAACCCTAACAAAACTAACTCGATTACATGATAAATCTCATCCAACCCATCACCGTGCAGCAAGCCTACGATGGAATTACTCACGCACGGTGATGAGCATCATGAAATTGGTGATGGAGGATGGTTGATGATGACGACGGTGATGAATCCCCCTCTCCGGAGCCCCGAACGGACTCCAGATCAGCCCTCCCGAGAGAGATTAGGGCTTGGCGGCGGCTCTGTATCGTAAAACGCAATGGTTTCTTCTGTCTGATTTTTTTCTCCCTGAAAGCCAATAAATAGAGTTGGAGTTGGCGTCGGAGGGCCACCAGGGGGCCCACCCCACCCTCGTGGACAGGGTGTGGGCCCCTTGGTCTTCATCTTTGGCGATGATTTTTTATTGTTTTTTCTAAGGTGTTCCGTGGAGTTTCAGGTCATTCCGAGAACTTTTATTTTCTGCACATAAAACAACACCATTGCAATTCTGCTGAAAACAGCGTCGGTCAAGTTAGTTCCATTCAAATCATACAAGTTAGAGTCCAAAACAAGGGCAAAAGTGTTTGGAAAAGTAGATACGACGGAGAGGTATCAACTCCCCCAAGCTTAAACCCTTGCTTGTCCTCAAGCAATTCAGTTGACAAACTGAAAGAGAAAAAGAAAAACTTTTACAAACTCTGCTTGCTCTTGTTGTTGCAAACATGAAAAGCCAGCATTCAAGTTTCAGCAATTATTATGAACTAACCATACTCACAATAACACGCAGGTTTCACAATTACTCATATCAATAGCATAATTAGCTAGCGAGCCATAATAATAAAACTCGGATGACAACACTTTCTCAAAATAATCATAACATGATATAACAAAATAGTATCTCGCTAGCCCTTTTCTCGAGACCGCAAACATAAATGCAGAGCACCTTTAAAGATCAAGGACTGACTAAACATTGTAATTCATGGTAAAAGACATCCAGTCAAGTCATACCCAATATAAACCAATAATAATGAATGCAAACGACAATGTGCTCTCCAGCGGGTGCTTTTTAATAAGAAGGATGATGACTCAACATAAAAGTAAAATAGATAGGCCCTTCGCAGAGGGAAGCAGGGATTTGTAGAGGTGCTAGAGCTCGGTTTTAAAATAGAGATTGAATAACATTTTGGGCGGCATACTTTTGCTGTCAACGCAAAAACTATGAGATGACGATATCTTCCATGCTGCACAAATTATAGGCGGTTCCCAAACAGAATGGTAAAGTTTATACTCCCCCTCCTCCAAAAGCATCAATCCATGGCTTGCTCGAAACAACGAGTGCCTCCAACATTCAACGGGTCCCAGGGGGAGTTTTGTTTGCAGTTATTTTGATTTAGTTTGCATAAAGCATGGGACTGGGCATCCCGAAGACTAGCCATTTTCTCGTGAATGAGGAGCGGGGTCCACTCCTCTTGAGAATAACCGCCTAACATGGAAGATAAGGGCAACCCTAGTTGAAACATGAGCTGCTCGAGCATATAAAACATAATTTCATTTGAAGGTTTGGAGTTTGGCACATACAAATTTACTTGGAACGGCAGGTAGATACCGCATATAGGAAGGTATAGTGGACTCATATGGAACAACTTTGGGGCTTAAGGAGTTTGGATGCACAAGCGATTCCCGCTTAGTACGGTGAAGGCTAGCAAAAGACCGGAAGTGACCAATCGAGAGAGCGACAACAAATCGTAAACATGCATTAAAATTAATTTACACCGAATACAAGCATGAGTAGGATATAATCTACCATGAACATAAATATCATGAAGGCTATATTGATTTGATTCAACTACATGCGTGAACATGTGCCAAGTCTAGTCACTCAATTCATTTAAAGGAGGATACCATCCCATCATACCAAATCATAATCATTCTAATAGCATGTTGGCACGCAAGGTAAACCATTATAACTCATAGCTAATCAAGCATGGCACAAGCAACTATAATCTCTAAATGTTATTGCAAATATGTTTACCTCATAATAGCTAACTCAGGAACGATGAATCATCATATTTACAAAAACAAGAGAGGTCGAGTTCATACCAGCTTTTCTCATCCCAATAAGTCCATCATATATCATCATTATTGCCTTTCACTTGCACGACTGAACGATGTGTATAATAATAAGAGTCCACGTGCATTGGACTAAGCTGGAATCTGCAAGCATTCAACTCAAGAGAGAAGACAAGTAATCTGGGCTCTAAGTTAAAATAATCATTCATGCATATAAGAGCCACTAAGCATTTTCAATATAGTCTTCTCGACCCCCAAAGAAAGGAAAAGAAAATAAAAACTATTTACACGGGAAAGCTCCCAACAAGCAAAGGAAGAACAGGAAATATTTTTTGGTTTTATTTTTAATTACTACAGCAAAGAAATAAACTACTACTAATTTTTTTTTGTTTTTTCTCAAGGTTTATCAAACACACAAGAAGAAAGCAGGAAAAAGAAAATAAACTAGCATGGATATTATAGTGAAAGAGTATGAGCACCGACATCTAGCAATGAGTGTGTGTGAACATAAATGTAATTTCGGTGGGAAATACGTACTCCCCCAAGCTTAGGCTTTTGGCCTAAGTTGGTCTATTTCGTGGATAGCCCTGGCGGATACCCGTAGGTGAAGTCAGGTCATCTTGTGACGAAGAAGGCTCCGGCTGCCACTGGCTGGCAACCTCCTCTGGATCCCAAGAATAAACAGATAGTCGTGGAGGCTCATCTTGTGGCTCCGATTCCGGGGTTGGTGCAGGATTCTGATAGGCTTGAATAGCCGACCACGGAATGATGTGAGGACCTGCAGATAAGTTAAACAAAGAAGGAGCAAGCAAATTAATAGTCTCAGGGTGATGTTTATCAAAGTATAATTTGTATTTGAGCTCCCCTTCGCGACTCTTAACAAGAAAATCATGCGCTATAATGCTCTTATAATCTAAATAAGCATGGGGTAGTGCTGTTTCTTATTTCTCCTCATGCCTAATAGGTATTTCAAAATGTTTAGCTGGCGTGAAGCATAAATGCCTCCAAAGATGGGGCCCTTAGTACGATTCAGACTTAACCGTCTAGCAACAATTCCACCCATACTAATAGAGTTATTGCGGTATAAACCATGGAACAAAATAATAATATCAGGAATACTAAGGTTCCCACAGTTTCCACGTCCAATCAAGCAGCGACTAGGAAATAAGGCAAAGTAGCGTAAAACAGGAAAATGTATGCTAGTGATCCTTGCATCAGAAACCTTCCTGGTTTCTCCCACAGTGATAGTGTTAATAAAAGCTTCTACTTCGTTACTGTGTGGTTCATCTAAGGTGCCCTCAAAGGGTATTCTGCAAACCTCGCAGAATTCAGCTAATGTCATCTCTTTAACAACGTCATATAAATGAAATTCTACTGTTGGAGGTGATTTCTTGGGGAAAAAGTAGAAGTTTTGCACAAAAGTATTTGTGAGTAAGAGATACTGATGACGTTGGTCGCGGAGGAAGTTGGTGAGGCCGGCGTTCTCAATCAATAAATAGAAATCCTCATAAATCCCGGCTCTCCTCAAGAAGTCATCGGAAGGCCATTCACACGGCCGGACCTCCGTGGTGCGAGGCAAATTAAATTTGGGCATCTGCTCTTCTTCCTTTTGTTTTTTCCTTCGAGCTTCGGCTCGACGAGCCCCTCAAAAGTTTCTTCATTATTTTCTGAAACAATATGAAATTTTTAGTAACTTCAAATAAAAGTGAAGCAACGTCAATAAAATTGATAGTAACAACTCCCACAAGTGCCTAGAGCCCATATAAAGCATTAGAACTATTTGGAACCATATAAATTTGACATGCAAGCTCAAGAACAGGGTCACCTATGCAACACAAATTTGCAATGAATAAAGCACTAGAACAGAAACTAATTGGACCAATGGAGGAGTCACATACCAAGGAACAATCTCCCCAAGCAGTTTTGCGAGAGGTGCTTTGAGCAAGGAGATCGAAAATCACAAAGAACGGGGCTGGAACTCGTGTTTGAGTTGGTTTTTCGTGTTTGTGTGAGACAGAGGAAGAAGATGGGTGCAGGAATAAGTGGAGGAGGGCCACTGTGGGCCCACGAGGTAGGGGGGGTGCGCCCAGGGGGGTAGGGCGCGCCCTCCACCCTCGTGGCCAGGTGGCAGCTCTCCCCGCGGTGATTTTTGCACACTAAATCCTCAAATATTCCCGAAAAAATCATATTAAATTGGCATGGCATTCTGAGGACTTTTATTTTCGGGGTATTTTTATATTGCACGGATAAGTCAGGAGATAGACAGAAAAATACTATTTTACTTTATTTCTACTAAATAACAGGAAATATAAAGATGGTACAGAAAGTTGTGCTTCTAGTTTCATCCATCTGATGCTTATCAAAAAGAATCCACTAACAAGGTTGATCAAGTCTTGTTAACAAACTCATTCCGATAATCATGGAACCGGAGAAATTTCGAATAGCAATAAGTTACCTCAACGGGGGTATGAAAATCCCCAACAATAAGAATATCATACTTTTTCTTGACAGTAGGTAGAGGAAATTCAAAACCTCCAAATATAATCGATGGAATTTTGCCAATAGAGTTGATACTATAAACTTGAGGTTGTTTTCTCGGAAAGTGTACCGTGTGCTCATTGCCATTAACATGAAAAGTGACATTGCCTTTGTTGCAATCAATAACAGCCCCTGCAGTATTAAGAAAAGGTCTTCCAAGAATAATAGACATACTATCATCCTCAGGAATATCAAGAATAACAAAGTCCGTTAAAATAGTAACGTTTGCAACCACAATAGGCACATCCTCACAAATACCGACAGGGATAGCAGTTGATTTATCAGCCATTTGCAAAGATATTTCAGTAGGTGTCAACTTATTCAAGTCAAGTCTACGGTATAAAGAAAGAGGCATAACACTGACACCGCTCGAGATCACATAAAGCGGTTTAATATAATTTCTCTTTATGGAGCATGGTATAGTAGGTACTCCTGGATCTCCAAGTTTCTTTGGTATTCCACCCTTAAAAGTATAATTAGCAAGCATGGTGGAAATTTCAGCTTCAGGTATCTTTCTTTTATTAGTAATGATATCCTTCATATATTTAGCATAAGGATTTGTTTTGAGCACATTAGTTAATCGCATACGCAAAAAGATGGGTCTAATCATTTCAGCAAAGCGCTCAAAATCCTCATCATCCTTTTTCTTGGATGGTTTCGGAGGAAAAGGCATGGGTTTCTGAACCCATGGTTCCCTTTGTTTACCATGTTTCCTAGCAACAAAGTCTCTTTTATCATAACATTGATTCTTTGATTGTGGGTTATCAAGATCAACAGCATGTTCAACTTCTACATCATTATCATTACTAGGTTGACATCAACATGAACATTATCATTAACATTTTCACTAGGTTCATGTTCATCACCTGATTGTGTTTCAGCATCAGAAATAGAGATATCATTTGGATTCTCAGGTGGTTCAGCAAATAGGTTCACCAGAAGTTTGCAAGGTCCTATCATTTTTCTTTTTCTTCCTCTTAGAAGAACTAGGTACATCAACATTATTTCTCTGAGAATCTTGCTCGATTCTCTTAGGGTGGCCTTCAGGATACAAAGGTTCCTGGGTCATTCTACCAGTTCTAGTAGCCACTCTAACAGCACAATCATTTTTCTTACTATTCATTTCATCAAGCAGTTCTTTCTGAGCTTTAAGTACTTGTTCTACTTGAGTGGTGACCATAGAAGCATGTTTGCTAACAAGTTTAAGATCACCTCTAATATCGGCCATATAATCACCCAAGCATTTAATCATAGAGGTATTTTGTTTTAATTGTCTACCAAAATAAGCATTAAAATCATCTTGCTTAAACATAAAGTCATCAAACTCATCCAAGCACTGACTAGCAATTTTAGTAGGAGGGACTTCAGCTTTATCATATCTATAGAGAGAATTTACCTTTACTACCTATGTCGGGATATTGGGAGGTTCTTCAGTAAATAAGTAGTTGAGATCATATACTTCTTCAACAGGCGGTAAATAAAGGCCATGTATTTCTTCAATAGGAGGTAAATTCTTAACATCTTCAGCTTTAATACCTTTTTCTTTCATAGATTTCTTTGGCTCTTGCATATCTTGGATCGAGAAATAGACCACCTCTCTTCTTGAGTTGGTTTAGGAATAGGCTCGATTGGCTCTGGAGCTGGCTCAGAGGTGGCTCGGGAGGTGCCCAATTATTTTCATTTGTCAACATATTATTCAATAGAATTTCAGCTTCATCCGGTGTTCTTTCCACGAAAAGAGAACCAGCACAACTATCCAGGTAATCTTTGGAAGCATCAGTTAGTCCATTATAAAAGATATCAAGTATTTCAGGTTTCTTAAGAGGATGATCAGGCAAAGCATTAAGTAACTTGAGAAGCCTCCCCCAAGCTTGTGGGAGACTCTCTTCCTAAATTGGCACGAAGTTGTATATTTCCCTCAAAGCAGCTTGTTTCTTATTAGCAGGGAAATATTTAGCAGAGAAGTAATAAATCATATCCTGGGGACTTTGCACACAACCAGGATCAAGAGAATTATACCATATCTTAGCATCACCCTTTAATGAGAAAGGAAATATTTTGAGTAAATAAAGGTAGCGCGATCTCTCATCATTAGTAAACAGGGCAGCTATATCATTCAACTTAGTAAGATGTGCCACAACAGTTTTAGATTCATAACCATAGAAAGGATCAGATTCAACCAAAGTAATTATATCTGGATCAACAGAAAAATCATAATAATCCTTATCAGGAACACAAATAGTTGAAGTAGCAAAAGCAGGGTCGGGTCTCATTCTATCTCTAAGAGATTCTTTACTCCATTTAACTAGTAACCTCTTAAGTTCATATCTATCCTGGCAAGCAAAAATAGCTGCAGAAGATTCTGCATCAAAAAGATAACCCTCAGGAATAGCAGGCATATTCTCATCATCACTATCATCATCGTATTCAGGTTCAATAATTTCTCTTTCTCTAGACCTAGCAATTTGCTCATCAAGAAATTCACCAAGGGCACAGTAGTATCAAGCATAGAAGTAGTTTCATCACAAGTATCATGCATAGCGAAGTGGCATCATCAATAACATGCGACATATCGAATTCATAGCAGTAGCAGGTTTAGGTGTCGCAAGCTTACTTATAATGTAGGAGAATCTAGTGTAGAGCTAGATGGCGCTTCCTTACCTCCCCTCGTAGTTGAGGGCAAAATAGTAGTTCGATCGTCTTTCAAGTTCTTCATAGTGTCCAGCAGATATAAATCCCAAGTGACTCAAGGAATAGAGCTATGCTCCCCGGCAACGGCGCCAGAAAAAGGTCTTGATAATCCACAAGTATAGAGGATCGCAAAAGTTTTCGAGGGTAGAGTATTCAACCCAAATTTATTGATTCGACACAAGGGGAGCCAAAGAATATTCTCAAGTATTAGCAGCTGAGTTGTCAATTCAACCACACCTGGAAACTTAGTATCTGCAGCAAAGTGTTTAGTAGCAAAGTAATATGAGAGTGGTGGTAACGGTAAAAAAAGTAAAGACAGCAAAAATAATGTTTTTGGTATGTTGTAGTGATTGTAACAGTAGCAACGGAAAAGTAAATAAGCGAGAACCAGTATATGGAAAACTCATAGGCACCGGATTAGCGATGGATAATTATGCCGGATGCGGTTCGTCATGTAACAGTCATAACATAGGGTGACATAGAACTAGCTCCAGTTCATCAATGTAATGTAGGCATGTATTCCGTATATAGTCATACGTGCTTATGGAAAAGAACTTGCATGACATCTTTTGTCCTACCCTCCCGTGGCAGCGGGGTCCTATTGGAAACTAAGGGATATTAAGGCCTCCTTTTAATAGAGAACCGGAACAAAGCATTAGTACAAAGTGAATACATGAATTCTTCAAACTATGGTCATCACCGGGAGTGGTCCTGATTATTGTCACTTCGGGGTTGCCGGATCATAATACATAGTAGGTGACTATAGACTTGCAAGGTAGGATCAAGAACACACATATATTCATGAAAACATAATAGGTTCAGATCTGAAATCATGGCACTGGGGCCCTAGTGACAAGCATTAAGCATAGCAAAGTCATAACAACATCAATCTCATAATATAATGGATACTAGGGATCAAACCCTAACAAAACTAACTCGATTACATGATAAATCTCATCCAACCCATCACCGTCCAGCAAGCCTACGATGGAATTACTCACGCACGGCAGTGAGCATCATGAAATTGGTGATGGAGGATGGTTGATGATGACGACGGCGACGAATCCCCCTCTCTGGAGCCCCGAACGGACTCCAAGTCAGCCCTCCCGAGAGAGATAAGGGCTTGGCGGCGGCTCCGTATCGTAAAACGCGATGATTTCTTCTCTCTGATTTTTTTCTCCCCGAAAGCCAATAAATAGAGTTGGAGTTCGCGTCGGAGGGCCACCAAGGGGCCCACGAGGTAGGGGGCGCGCCCAGGGGGGTGCCCCCCACCCTCGTGGACAGGGTGTGGGCCCCTGGTCTTTATCTTTGGCGACGATTTTTTATTGTTTTTTCTAAGGTGTTATGTGGAGTTTCAGGTCATTCCGAGAACTTTTATTTTCTGCACATAAAACAACACCATGGCAATTCTGCTGAAAATAGCGTCAGTCCGGGTTAGTTCCATTCAAATCATACAAGTTAGAGTCCAAAACAAGGGCAAAATTGTTTGGAAAAGTAGATACGACGGAGACGTATCATGGCTCGGCCGGAAAGATTGCGAAACTTTGTTTTTAAATTCCTGTAAATCCAAAACATGCTTGAAAATCATGAAACTTGGCATGGTGTCATGACATGGCTCCAACATGCTGTGGTAATTTTTCTGTCCGATTTGCGAAGGATCCCACATTAAAAATCAACAAAAGTCATTTTGGAACAAGTGTTGTCACGCTACAAATCGGGAACACAACTATTATTGAAATCATGGGCATTCTACTTACCAATTACGTGCCACCACGCATCCCTTTTTTTATTGGCTAGGAGGTGCCATGCGGGGTAGCTATTTGAGTACGGGAGGCGTGCGATCAGACCCTTGTGTGTGCTCATCGGGAGGAGAGCCCTTTGACCTCTATCCGCCGCGCACCTCCCTCCCAACGTCTCCATTAATGGCGCCCGAGCCCCTATTTCACGGCGTGGCTTTCTCTCACTCGACTGAGATTTAAGAGAGAAAAATAAAAATCCGAAAAGAAAGTTTTGCACGGATCTTGAAGTAAGATCGGACGGACCTGTATAGCATCGACTTCGGCTTATAGCAAGCATGATGAATATAGGATGATGATAGTGGATAATAATTGTCTTACATATTTAGGAACATAATTAAAAAATCCACATGCGGCAACGCCCGAAATACACAAGGGCAAAAGAAGAAGGAGGACAACGATCTGGCTGCGGGAACTAGTCTCCGCGGCGAGCAGCGATGAGCTCGTTCCTCTCCTCAATATGCTGCTTGAGAGCATCCACGGATTCCTCCACTAGCCTTTTGCGCTTCATGCACAGCATAGCATTCTCGTCCTTAAGTTTCTCGACGATGACGCTGGTCCTCTTCAACAAGGCACTGGTCTCCTCCTGCTGCTTCGCACTTCCGACGATCTTCGCCCTCAGCAGGTCGTGCTCGGCCTGGAGCTTCTCATTGCTCTCCCTTAGTTGTCGGAACATGCCGGTAGCCTGTTCAAACGAGGCTTTCATGTCGTCCTACAACCTCGCCCAGCCAGAGATCTGATCCATCTGGCTATGGACGATCGCATGCATGCGCCTGTAAGAGTCCTCGCCTGCCCGCGAGACATTTTCCCAAGCCGCCGCAGCGTGGGAGGACATCTCTGCTGCTTCTGCGGCACGGCCGGACATCTCTGCTGCTTCCGCGGGGCAGCCGCACCAGTCTGCTACATCGACGGTTCGGCGGGAGCTCTGTGCTGCTAGGGCCACGCGACGAAACATGTTGACTGCTTTCACGGCGAGGCGGGACATCTCTCATGCTTCCGCTTCCATGCTCGCCTCTCCCTGGTGGCAATCTCTCGACCCAGAACTCACGCTGGCTATGGCAGACGGAAGGGAACAATGATGAATGACTTGTTTGTTTTTTGTGGATGAGGAGTTGAGGAGGAATGTGCAGTCATATTGGAGTAGTAGTATTTATAATCGAGTACTAATACGCTTCAAAGTGGGAAACCATCTAGGTTTTGATCGGTGTGAACAGGTTTGCAATTTGGAAGGTGACGGGACGCAGGCACAAAATTTATTGACAATTCTATAATTTTT
The DNA here is from genome assembly GCA_021605145.1 of Aegilops bicornis. Taxonomy (NCBI): domain Eukaryota; kingdom Viridiplantae; phylum Streptophyta; class Magnoliopsida; order Poales; family Poaceae; genus Aegilops; species Aegilops bicornis. Next base: position 140,309,683 of record CM038670.1, on the reverse strand, counting down.
AAGTGCGGCAGTATTCCCGGATGGTGTAACGTGGGCACGCTTTCTCGGCCGCGTACGTGGCGTTTGGTGCACCGCAATAGGCAATGTCAGCACACGTCTTGTTCCAAGAACCGTGTGCGCTCGTTATTACCATCGCGCACGCTTCTTTTAATTAGAATGTGTGCCCGTCTAGAGCACACACGTTGATCTGTCTAACTGTTTCTGTTTGTTGTGGCTAATCACAAACAGTTCATCTATGTGAAGTGTATGCCATCAATCGCATGCACCTTTGATCTTGCTGACCGTTTCTATTATGTTGCCTAATCGCAAACAGTTAATCCTTCTGAAGCATATGCCCTCAATCGCACACACCTTTATCTAGCTGTCCGTTTCTGTTGTTCTGCCTCATCACAAATAGTTAATCCGATTGAACTATATGCCGTATATCGCAGACGCCTTCATCTGGTTGCCCGTTTCAGTTCTTCTTCCTCATCGCAAACAGTTCATTAAACTGAACCGTATGCTGTGCATCGCACATGCAACTAAAATCTGAACCGTGTTTGATGCATCCGTCATCGCAAATGTTTTGCACCTTTTTTGATGGTTTTTTTACACCAGCGTTTGCGATTATTGCATTGCACACAGTTTCGTTGAAGGGTCTCTGATCATAGTGTCAAGTTAGCAGCATCCTGCAGTAGTGTCAAGAGTGGCCACGGTCTTTGAAGGTGTGCCTAGCAAAGCTCTGGAGCATGTAGGAAGAGAAAAGAGGTAGGCTTAGAGAAATTGTTGTCAACGCTGTATAATATTTGAAGATGTGGGATAAAAATAGGAAGGTGGAGAATGAGATCAGATTTTTTAGACCAGACTTTGCTAAGATGGTGTTGGCGAAGGAGGAGGCACTTTCCTAATTGGCCAGTGCAAAATAGGTTCTTACTGAACCGAAAGCAGAGGTGGATAAGATGATCCTGTATGATCTCGATTAGGGAAATGGATATGTTGTTCCAATATTGTTCTTATGGAGTTCAATTAACTATATGATGTACTGTGTTGTTTTCAGGTAGCTATCATACTGTGATATTAAAATATATTTATGTGCCTGATATGAAATTGGCAAACAGTTGTTTGATATGAATTGTGAATTTGCGTAATACTGGAATTATTAATTGTGAACTAATAAACCTGCTAAATGGGTCATGAAACTTTGCAAACGGTTCTAGCAGTAAAAGCGCTTGTGATGGATAGCCCAATGCCACACAGTTTTCTTCATCAAGTCATGTGCGATGTAGTTGAATAAAAGCAAACGATTAACCAAGGCAAAGCGTGTGTGATAGTTACACCTATCACACACAAGCCTATACATAAAACTGTGTGGGATGTACATACGAACAGAAACATTTTCCCTGGATTGACTATATGGGATGTACATACGAACAGAAATGTTTTCCCTGGATTGACTGTGTGAGATGTACATAAGAATGGAAACATATTCCTTGGATTGACAGTGTGGAATGTACATAACAAACAGAAACGTTTGTTTGTGAATGACTATGTGGGATGTACTTACGACCGGAACCGGTTGGGCCTGTATAATCATATTTGATCGCTCGCCTGTTGCACAAGACCTCATTTTGCCGAGCGTGTGTGCCAAGAGGGCCTATCCCCGATGGTTTTTGGGTCATGTGGGGAGGACCCCCCTATCGCAGTCACTCACTAGGCGACGGTTTAGAATGCCATCGCTGAAAGGGGTTAAAAACCGTTTGTATAGCACCTCGTTGTGCCAGTGATGCTTCGACCAAGAGGAACGGTCCGCCTCCGCCGCCGCTGACTTTGGGCGGGCTCTGGCCAAGATGAAGTGCCCCAACAACTACCTCTCAGGACTTACCAAGTATGAACTCACTAGTTAAATCTTACTAGTACCAGTTACAATTAATGGCTATGTTTTGTACGTTGATGTATTAAGCATGTTGTAGTAAACATGCCTAACATGTTTTAGCTATTTTCCCTACCTTTTTATAGACAAATGGGCCATTTTCTGCTCTGGCAGCACCTGCCTTGCGATGTTTCAATGGCTATTAAGCCTATTAATAGTTGTATCCATTTTTAAACAGTTGTATTCCAATGGCTACAAACTTACAAAACATGACTTAGGATGCTATTAAGCTGTTGCAATTAATAGTTGTATCCATTTTTAATCTGTCCTTTTGCTACCATGCTACTCTACGCAATGAAGATATACAAGAAATGTTGCCCATTTTTTATTTTTAGTGGATGCTAACCCTGTTGTATTTAACATTCCTTTCCATGTACTTACGCAGGGCCATAACAGGCGATGTTATTGTTTGCGGTCGAGGTTAACTGCATCCCATGTCTTACAGTATTTTACATCATTTGTGCAAATTTTTGGCTTCTAACATTTACTTGCTTCTTGTTGGTCCACATGTCGGCGGCACTGATCCACTCTTCGACCCGGAGGAACACCTCGCCTCCGCTGCGGCCAACTTGGGGTGGGCTCTTGTCCATATGAAGTGGCCCAGCAACTACCACTCAGGACTTACCAAGTATGAACTCAATAGTTGAATCTTACCAATACCAGTTGCAATGGCCATGTTTTGTATGGTTCATTTATTGAGCATGTTGTAGTAAATATGCCTAGCCCGTCTTATCTATTTTCCCTACCTTTTTATAGACAATAGGGCCATTCTCTGCTCTAGTAGCACCTGCCTTGTGATGTTTAACTCTGACAATTTCATTTCTATCAGTACCAGTTTCAATGGCTATACTAGGTTATGCATTGCGATAAACAATTCTATCCATTTTTTAATCCGTCCCTTTGCTACCATGCTTCTCTTTCGCAATGAAGATATCACTACAGATGCTGTCGTCTTATTGCCATTTGCTATTTTTGGGGGATGTTAATTAACCATGTTGTAATTAACATTGGCTTACCCTGTACTTACACAGGCCTACAATTGGCGATGCTGTTGTTTGCCGTCGAGGTTAGGTGCATCCCATGTCTTATACACCATCTGTTTCTAAATATAAGTATTTTTAGGGATTCCAATATAGACTACATAACGTGCAAAATGAGTGAATCTAGATTCTAATGTAAACTATGTGTGTAATTCTATATACATCTGTATGTAGTTCATATTGAAATCTCTAAAAATACTTGTACTTAGGAACATAGGTAGTTGTATTTTACATCATTTCTGCAATCTCGGATTAGTTCCTAACATGTACTGGTTGCTTGTAGGTACATATATGAGCGGTACTGATCCACGCTTCGATCCCTTTTGTGTATGGGGAAAGAAGATATTCATGAACAAGCGTCAATTGAGGAAACTAAGAAAGATTGTTAGGCGAAAGAAACGGGTGATGTGAATTAAGCTCTTTACTTACACTTTGTCCAAGACAACAGTGAACTTTAGGATGGTAAGTACTAAGTAATGTGTTGCCTTTTTTCCCCTGCCCACAACAAGTTACTCTATTAGACCTGAGTATTTGAAAATTTTCTCTTTTTAGTGGTTTCCGAAGCTATTTACTGATGGTTACCTTGCAAACTACATGAGCGGAGTGGAGGCAACTAAGGTTAAAGTATATAATTCATGCTACCATGATAATGCTCTAGAAGTCTTCCTGAAGGCAGTGAAGGATGGGCGGGTGATCGTCACAAGGCGTTGGACAAAAGTTGTTCATGCCTATGGCATGCAGGAAGACACATTATTGGCATTCCGCTTCTCCAACACCATCGGTATCCAAAATTATTTACACTTGTCTCTTCACCTTTACCGCCTCTAAATATTGTCGTTCATCATAGTTAGTTGTTGTCTAATCCTGTAATTACTGAACATATTATACTGAGAATTTTATTTATGGATTCGTTGTTGAACCATTGTGCTGAGAATTTGAATTCCACATTTCACATTTCAAAATTTCCAATTCGAATAATAAATTACAGGTAATATAAAATTATACATGTGCGAATAAAATAATGTGCACATGGTTAGAAAGAAAACTGCGTGTGCGATGAAAAATAGAGAACAGACGGTTCTTCGACGTGAAATGTTTGCGATGTCCGACAGACGCACACATGGTTTTGTCTCATTATGCGTGTGCGATTCATGGTAATACGGCAAACATTTCAAACTTGTGTGCGTATGTGATAGGAATACCTATGGCACACAGTTATGAAAATGGACACGTTGGCGTTAGTAGAGGCACCACACACATTTTAGATTCTTGAACTGTGTGTGATAACATACCTATCACAAATATCGGTAGATTAAATGTTGATGTCCACCTTTTCACACGACTATGGCGCCATAATCGTTTGGGATATCTCTCGGATCAGAAACGTAATGTCGAGATGTAACGTGTGGGACAGGGGCGACTTCTCGTACGTTTATTCTATGGCGATTGTCAGTAGCCACTCGCCTATCCCCGACGGTTTCTAGGTCGTGTGGGAAGGACCCCCCCTATCGCAGTAACTCACTTGGCGACGGTTCAGAATGCCGTCGCAGAAAGGGATTAAAAACCGTTTGTATAGCATGTCATGGTACTAGTGAAGAAGAAGAAGGAGAAGAAGAAATGGCGGCTATTTAGGTTAGGGGGTGCCTTGGCATCGACGAAAGCCTAAATGACATCTATATAGGTTAGAGGTGCCTCGACATCGACGAAACCCTCAATGACATATATTTTGGGTAGGGGTGCCTCCGCATGGACGGAACCTTAAATAACGTCAATTATGGTTAGGACGTACCTCGGTGTCGATGGAACCCTAAATTACAACTATTTAGGTTAGGGGGTGCCTCGGCGTCGATGGAATAATAAATGACAGTTGTTTAGGTTAGCGGGTGCCTTGGTGTCGATGAAACCCTAAATGATAACTCTTTAGGTTAGGGGTTGTTGTGGGGAACGAGAAGTGTGAATCTTTTTTTACAACTTGGTAGTGGCATCCTATTGTAAATATTTAGTTAGGTTGGTGAAAAACAATAATGCTATGTTACTCATCTTTGGATTTAAATGTGCAGTTGTTTCGCCGCTGCGAGGGTCCGGTGTTCGGCGAGCTCCACCCCTACGTTCGTGGGTGGGCACAAATGACATCTCCTCCTCCCCCCTTCATTATTTGCTCTGTTCCGGTCTTTGTGCCGATGAAACTTGCTAACTATAGGTGTCTTCAATCATTAGTATGCATGACCAGTATGTGTCTCCCGTTCGAAAGGGTTACATGCATAAACATGCATGCATTTGCACATTTATAACCGTGATTCTTTTGAATTGTCCAACATTATACATGGAAAGCTCAAGTATGTGTAGATTGGGTTCATTTTCCCATATGCTTTGCTCCGGATCCGATACATAAATTTTGTCAGTGCCTCCCTGTTGTTCTCCGGGTACACATCCTCTATGTTTATTGCCGAGACATGTATCAGGTGAACAGTGGGGATGTGCTGCCGAAATTTTGCATCGGATCCGAAGCAGAGCATGGGAAAACAAACCCAATCTACCATACTCGGGTGGGACTAAGACCTATCTTTACCTATTAGCGTGTAGGTTGGATGGACGTAATAAAACTGACAAACTTGATTAACTGATGAATACATATGCTGAATTATATATATATATATATATATATATATATATATATATATATTCCTTGTGTGTCCAGTAGCTAGGCAAGATGGGTGATCGTGCGTGGATCTACACCGGTCACACTAGTCAGAAAGACATGACCAATGAATGGTTAACAAAGACCAAGGGGTTTGTGAGAGCCGCATTTGTAAATGGCTAGAGAAAAACCTGGTGCCCTTGTGGCCGGTGCAATAACTTTCAAAAGAGGACATAGGGTGAAATGGGTAACCACCTGCATAAGTGGGGTTTTACGCCTGATTATACGATGTGGACATTTCATGGTGAGTCTGCCCAACGTGCCAGAGCTGAGGTGGTTCGTCATCGCACCGACGAGCATGGTACTGGGATTGAAGACATGGTCGAAGACTTTGATGATGCTCGGGATTCGGACGATGAGATGGAGGAATATGCAAAGACCTTCAATGAAATGTTGGAGTCTTCAAAACGTCCTCTCCGCGAGCACACTGAGCTTTGTCAGCTGGATGCCATCGCACAAGTAATGGCTCTAAAGGCTCAATTCAACTTGGGCAGAGAATGCTACGATGCAATGATGACTGTATTTGGACGATTTCTACCCAAAGGCCATGTAATGCCTGCAAACTTGTACCAGTCGGACAAAATCCTCCGTGCACTTAAGATGCCCTATGAGAAGATAGATGCCTGTGGGAAAGGATGTGCCTTATTTAGGCTTGAGTATGCGGACTTGAACTATTGTCCCATTTTCAAGTCTTACAGGTATGTTGTGGTAGACAAAGGTATGGGTGAGAAGAGGCAGACCAAAACCCCGTTAATGTTCTTCGGTATATGCCAATCGTACCAAGACTTCAACGTATTTCTATGGTCGAAGAGATGGCGAGACAGATGACATGGCACAAAATGGGCAAAAGAACCAAACTAGATGCAGATGGGAATCAGATGATAGTACACACATCAGATGGTTCTATGTGGAAGCACTTAGATGCATTACATGAGCAAAAAGCGGCAGATCCAAGGCATCCTCAAGTCACCATCAACACGCATGGGTTCAATGTGTTTGGTCTGACGGCAACCCAATACAGTTGTTGGCCTGTATTTGTCATTCCACTCAATCTCCCCCTGCCGGAAAGATTATGCAAAGAAAGAATATTTTCCTAACGTTGATAGTTCCAGGGCCCAACTATTCAGGGAAGAATATGAATGTGTACATGCAACCGCTTAAGGATGAATTGCAAGAAGCTTGGGATAATGGGTTCAAGACATACGATGCCGCTAGCAAACAAAACTTCATAAGGCGTATCTGGTACATGTATCGATGCATGACTTCCCGACATATGCACTATTCCTTGGCTGGTGTGTGCATGGAAGGTTCCCGTGCCCCACATGCAAGGCAGCTCTTTAGTTCATTGGTTGCAGGCGGGTCGCTAGTTTTCTTGCTTCGACTTGCATAGATAGTTCCTGGATCCTCTCTATAAGTTCAGAAAAGATAAGAAGAACTTCATCAAAGGTAGAGTTGTCAAAAACTCTGCACGACCTGCGTTGACAGGCCAACTGACCTTGGATCAGTTAAACACTCTCGATCCTGATCTAGAGCGTCTAGGGTATTTCAAGGGGTATAATTTGGAACACTCCTGGACTCACAAGACATGCTTGTAGGATCTGCCTTAGTTCAAAGACCTCCTTTACCCACGCAACATCGACATGATGCACACTGAAAAGAAATGCCGAGGCCCTTTATGGCACATTGTTCGCCATAGAGGGGAAGTCAAAGGATAATCCTAAGGCTAGAGTCGATCAGGAGGCTCTATGTGATAGACTGTTACAAAACATGCGACAACCGAAAGGAAAGAAGAACTGGACGAAGCCAAAGGCATGGTTCAATCTTGGAAGACCAGCTATGAGGGAAATTATCTTGTGGGTGAAAATGCACATGATGATTCCCGATGGGTATGCAGCGAATCTAAAAGGGGAGTGAGTCTTGAAAAATTGAAAATATTTGGTCTCAAGAGTCATGATTGACACATATGTCTTGAGCCGGTAATGCCGGTGATGTTGCGTGGCTTTATCCCTGAGGATGAATGGCTAGTACTGGCAGAGCTGAGTTATTTCTTCTGTGTTCTTTGTGCGAAAGAACTATCGCCTGGCGTGCTAGATGAAATGGAAGAGTTGGCGCCGGAGTTGATCTGCAAGTTAGAGAAGATCTTTCCATCGGGCTTCTTTAATCCAACACGGCACTTAGCTTATTTAGTTCATTTATAACATAATTAGCTTACTTAGGTCAAAAAGTGCATATTAACCTTGGTTAGCTCATAAATGTCATATACTTAGCTTATTTTCCTCCAAAATGACATAATAAGCTTACTTAGCTCCAAAATGACCTATTTTACCTAAGTTAGCTCTAAAATGACCTATATTTAGCTTTGTTTCCTCCAAAATGACATAATATGCTTAGTTAACTCAAAAATGGCATAATTACCTAGGTTAGCTCAATAATGACCTATACTTAGCTTACTTATGTAAAAAATGGCATAATTAGCTTTCTTAGGTCAAAATGGCATAATAACCTAGGTAAGCTCATAAATGTCATATACTTCTTCTTCTTCTTCTTCTAACTTTCCTATTTCCCATTTTGCAGATTTGATTCACTTCACGGAAGCTTGCATTGATGGAGTGCTTGTGCTTACTTTCTGTTTTGATTTTGTATCAATGAACAATGTGACACTTGCTACCTATGAATGAAACTATTGTAATATGGATGAACCTATGTGTGTATGGGTGAAACGTATGTGTTGGATATCATATATTTGCTGTGAAAATGCTTGGATATAACAAAAAACAGAATAAAAAGGGGCAATACAGGCACTTTACCATCTGCCACTGACGACAAAGGGCTCTTTGCCATCTGCCACTGACAACAAAGGTGACACGTGGTAGTAACCTGTGCAACCTGAGAGTACTAGGTCTGACTGTCGGGGGTTGGGTGCGACATATGCCAATGGATGGCTTATCATGGTGGGAGCCAGTAGAACGTCGCCGGTGCCTGGAAGCGGGATAAGGCGTAGACACAAACGTCGGCGTACTTTACCCAGGTTCAGGGCTCTCCTAGGAGATAACACCCCTAGTCCTACTCTGCGGGGTCTCCGCATGATCACTAAGGCACAAGTGATACAATGGTGCTCCTTGAGCTGTGTACTAGATGTGGAAGGAGGCAGGGCTAGCTCTCTTCTTCCTCTAGGGTAGTGGTTAGTTCTAATGAGATGGGAACCGTTTGCATGGGTGCCCTGGGGGGTTTATATAGGCCTACCCCCCCAGGGGTACAATGGTAATCTGGCCGGGTGCTGGACCCGGCTGTTAGTGTCTCCGGTCGCCGGCTTCTCCGCCAGCCGCTGGGGCCCGCTGTCTTGTGGGCCTCGCCGACTGGTCTATTACGGAGCCGACAGGCCGTCCCCGCTGCCGGCGGGTCTGGTATGGAGCCGACAGGCCATCCCCGCCGCCGGCGGGTCTGGTTGGTGGCTGATCACTATAGTTGTGTTGCTAATGACGCAGGCTTGGTCAGTGGAGCGTGGCTACAGTCCCTACCGCCTGGTGGGAGATCACTGTAGCCACACCATGTCTTATCTGGTTAATGGTGCACGGGCCCCGAGGGAGGAAATGGCTGCCTGCTGGAGGCCGTCCTCCCTCAGGTCCGGCAGGTCTGGCTTCTGATGTCTTCCGGGCTCTCGCTGCCTGGTAGGGCCCGCCGCCTGTAGGCCGTACCGACAGGTCGTCGTGGCGAACAGGGCTCCGCCTGTCAGGAGTGACGTTGGGGGGGGGGGGAGTGGCAACAGTGTTGCACCGTGCGGAGATCTCCGCCAGTACAGGGCACTGTAGCCATGCCAAGCCCAGGATTCGGGGGTGAGGGACTACACTATAGCCTCACCCTGTCTTGTCCTCTTGATGAGGAGCGCAGACTCTAAGGGCGCTGGGTGGCCGTCTGCTAGACGCAGGCCTCTCCGGAGGCCGTCTGCTAGGAGCCGGTTGGTCTTGGTGCCGTCTGCTGGTGCTTGGCCATCTTACGGGCAGTCGGCCACCGGAAGGCAGCGCTTCATTATGAGGTTTCATGGGGTGAAGCCGGCCCAAAGTCTTGAAAGGCTCGGGGCCTCGGGTGAGGCTACCCGTGGCCCATTACACCGACAGTAGTCCCCGAAGCTGGTGAGGTGTCGGGGTCGACGGGACCGCGAAGTCTCAACAGCTTCCCCTCTCACCGAGTTCTGAGCGAACGCTTGATCCGCCTCGTGACGCGCCAGCTGCCGGAATCAATTTGACAAGGCGGGCTCGCCCGCCAATTTCGAACATTCAGGAAGGAAAGAAGTGGCGTGCCTCCTAAGCTTCCCCTGGTCAGCCGCGCGCCATGAGCACGCCATGCAGTGCGCGTCAGCCCAGCCAGCCTGCCACCCCACGCTTCTGATGGGATGTGACTATGGGCCGGGCCCGCCACTATCGGGCCCGTCACGCGGGCGGATCCGCTGCGGCCGAGGAGGGCGGTTGCAATCCCCGTGCGCGTTAAGGCGTAGTAACTCCCTGCAGTACTCAGGGGGTCATGGGGTCGTGGGAGCAGTTAATCCCACGATCCCACGCCCCGCCCCCTCGGCTTTGCAGCCCGAGGGCTATAAGTACGGGAGGCTGGGTAGCGGCGGAGCTTGCGTGCCCTCCTCCCCACACTCTCTTCCTCCTCTCTCTCTCTCTCTCTCTCTCTCTCTCTCTCTCTCTCCGCTGATGTTGCTGCTTAGTGCTCGCCGTAGTGCCACCGCAGCTTGCCGCCGTTGCGCTCCTCCTGCCCATGCAGCCCCGCTCGAAGCCATGGCGCCCGAGAAGGGAGGCGACTGGGATGGCTCGACGGTGATAGAGGATCACCTCACTTTCCTCTGGGCGACGCGCCGAATGCCCAACGCGGCCTTCATTAAGGTGCGGGTACCGCCACGGGAGGAGATCTCGCCGGCGCCGCAGGGGGACGAGCGGGTCGTCTTCCGTTCGCACTTCCTCCGTGGCTTCGGCCTTCCGGCGAGCGGGTTTCTCCGCTCATTCATGGACTTCAACCACCTCCAGCCGCACCACATGACGCCCACCACCGTGACGCTGCTATCCGCCTTCGTCACGGTGTGTGAGGGCTACCTCGGCATCCTCCCCACCATCGAGTTGTGGGGAGCTTTCTTCTACGGCAAACTGGGCACCTCCGCCAAGGAGATGGCGGCCGAATGCGGCGGCTTTGTCGCCGTGCACCGCCGGCGAAGAGGAACGCCTTCCCCGTCATCAAGCTGTCACAGTCGGTGAAGCTGTGGTAGCAATCTTACTTCTAATGTTGAGAACGTCGACCCGGCAGTCGACTTCATCAACCTGCCAGCTTACGAGGTCGGCCCCCCTAGCGGGCTTCGGCCCAACTGGGGCTACAAGCCAAAGCCCTTGTCGGCGGACGCGGCTGCCGCCATTGGCCGAATCCAGGTGCTTTAGGAGTCAGAGGGTCTCGTGGCATCCGACCTACTCATCGCCTTCGTCGAGCGCCGGGTTCTCCCGCTACAAGGCCGCCCTCATCTGATCTGTCGGATGAGCGGGCATCATGACCCGAGCAGGATGTGCACAAAGGAGATGCCGACTGCCGAGGTGGCGAGGATGGTGAATGAGATCTCTAACCTCAAGGTGTCGGAGGGATCCTGGCAATTCGGGAAGCGGTCGTACTCCCGCGACGATCCGCTGCCTGCCGTAAGTCCCTTTGCTTCTGCTTTTTTAGTTCTTGCTTTAGTCTTGTTCTTGGTATGAAACAATTCCTTCTCTGGAGCGCAGATTTATATGTCCGCGGCGATGGCTGCCATCATGGGGTCGGGTGGTGACTACCAGCCGGATCGGGACGTGAGTGACATGGACGACCCCGACTTGAGGGCGGCCGCCTTGGAGGACGACACCATAGGCGGCGGCAACAGAGCAGGCGGCTCCGAGGAAGGGGCGGCATAGAGACCTGGCCCAACGACGATGATGACGAAGAAGAGCCCCGCCCTTCTCGGAGCACCACCAACACCAGCGCAGGCCCCTCTGCCGGGCCGTCCGCTCGAGGCGGCAAGCGCAAGCGGAAGCGCAAGCAGAAGCCCAAGAACCCGGCCGTGCTGACCAGGCGTAGAGAGGCCGCGGCGAAGGTGGCCAAGTTCCCGAGGCAACTGAACGTGCCGCCCATGGTGTCAGCATAAGTATTTCTCTTACGCTTCCCTTCTTTGCCAATCTGACCTAGAAACTTCTTTATCTTGCTTTCTTATCTCAGGGCCCTGCTCACCCTCGAAAAGTCGGCCGTCGCCTCGGTCATCAGGTCGTCGGAGACCTCCACCACCACCCGGTGAATCGATCCGGCTGCCGACCTCCAGGAGGCACAGGAGCGAAACGCGTGGGAGGTGCGTGAGGAGCAGGAAGCCGTCCGCCTGGAGAAGGCGGAGGCTGACAAGGCGGCAGCGTCAGCGACGAGGAAGCTGGCGCAGGCGGAGGCTGACGCCGCGGCGAAGAAGCGGCTCGCAGAGGCCGCGCGCCGCCAGGAGCCGCTGCTCGTGACTCCGCTGAACACCGCGCCACCTCCGCCGGAGTTTGTGGCGACGATGAACAACTGGTCATGGAGAGGGAGGGCGGCGACGTGACCATGCCGGACGTCATGGTGCCTCCGCCACCGCCGACCAGCGGGGTGCAAGACAGGCAGCCGGCCGCCCCGCCGGTGCTACCAGCCGGGAACAAGGTGGTGAAGCACCTGACTCCTGAGGTCCGTACACCCGTGCGTTGCCGTCTTTTGAAGGCGGCCTCAGCACCGCGGCCGCTGGAGGTCGGTGCCGCAAGTTCGTCGGTCCCCGACACCGAGGCGACCAACGCCACGCCCGCCGGCTGGGTACGCGGAGGCGGAACGGGAGCCTTGAACCAGGCGTCCCTTGACGTCCACGCCAAGCTCTGGGCTGAAGCCGAAGCCCTCAAGCGATGCAACGAGGCGTTCCTGGATTCGCGGGCAGCCATCCGAGTAAGTTTCTTACTTCTCTTTTATTTTGGATCTTCTTGCTTCCTTTGTGGGGGCGCGCCAGCGCACCCACTGGGTGTAGTCCCCATGTTTCGAGCCGGCTACTGAGCAGGCGGTCCGGAACTTTAGCTTGCAAGCCTCGAACGCTAACTTCTTCTGACATCCTTGTCGCGGGATTACCACAATCTTCGCGCGGCCACTTTCAACTCTGAAGTCCGGGAGCTGGAGAAGCAGACTGCCCACTTATCCGAGAGCCAGAGTAAGTTTTGACTTCTTTTCTTCGCGGGGGCGCGCTGGCACACCCACGGGCTGTAGTCCCCGAGATTCGGGCTGACTGCTGAGCAGTCGGGCCGGATCTTCCCAGTGACTTTATTTCTGTTGATAACTTCTTTCTCTACAAGGGCGCGATAGCACACCCACGGGCTGTAGTCCCCGAGATTCAGGCCGACTGCTGAGCAGTCGGGTCGGATCTTCCCGGCAACTGTGTCCCTTCTCTATTAATTGGCTGACGTCTTCTCTTCTTTTCTCTTTGCATAAGCCAACGCCACCCTGTAGTAACAGCTGAATGAAGCCAACACCGCACTGCGCAGCAAGGAGGCGGAATGCGGCAAACTGGCCGAGGAGCGTGACCGACTGGTCACGCAACTCGCGGAGCAGTCGGAGGCCCTCAAGGCGGCTCAGAAGGAGGCGAAGACGAAGGAGTCAGACCTACTTGCTGAGTTCGAGATCGAGCGCTCTGCCTGGGCTGAGAGGGAGGCGCAGCTGACTGCCTACTTCAGCAGCATTGAAGACTTGGTCGATGGTAGGCTTCTTCTTCTTTCTTTCTTGTTCTGAGTCGTCGGACCTTATTCAAGCCGGCTACCGGCTTCTGACCTTTGGCTTTTCTTGCCCTTTATTCAAACAGACTTCTTCCCCGGCCACTCCATTGTTGCGAACCAGATCATCGAGGCCCAACGCCAGGAGCAGAGGGCGGAAGGTGCGCAGATTGCCGCCGACGCCCCCCGGACCCTCAACGGGCAACTCCTCAGCATCCAGGCCCGCCTTCGGCCGTCCCACCAGATGATGTGCTACCTTCAACGCGTCGGGGCCCAGGCAATCTCCGTCCTCTGGCCAGGCATGCAGGCTCCACACACTCCCAGTTAGACTGTTGACTGGCTGGAGGTGGCGGCCGGCCGCCTGGAGGCCTGGAAGGGCTCCGTGGCCCGGGCTGGAGCGCGCTGGGCCCTAGAGTTTGTCAAGGTGTGGTACCCTAGGCTAGATCTATCCCAACTGATCATGTTTCGACTGGAGGCACAGGAGGAGCTGGTGGCGGTGGAGGCCGACCTTGTCAGTAGGGCGGCGGTGATCGCCGACTACAACGACACCAGCGTCTTCATCCCGGAGGTGGTTGAAGAGGGCGCCGAAGCGCCACTGGAGTGGCTTGGGTTGAACCCAGAGGACAGCGAGGACTCGGCTGAAGTGATCGACTCCAGTAATGAAGGGGAGGAGGAGGAGGAAAGCGAGGAGGACGCGCCGGAGGTCGGGGCGGATGGCCCGCCTCAACCTGACCGGGCCTCAAGCAACGACCCGCGCTCAAATGCGCCGACTGCTGCTGGAGGCCGGCCAGCCGCCCATTCCACCTACGGACGCCGCCAACTCTGTCGTCCAGCAGTCCACTGCCCCAACTGGTGCGACCGACCCTTCCATCCAGCTAGATCCCTCTGCTGCACCAGCCGGCACCGCCGACTCCAGCACCCAGCCGGATTCTTCTACCGCCCCTTAGGGTGTTATCTTTTTCTTTTTCTGCTCGCTAGTCTAGACAAACTTTGATTAAATTTGCACAATTCCACCCACGGGGTGTATATCAAACTCTGTTAAATGCTGGCCAACGGGCCTTTGCTATGTAAATATTTTGCCGCAATTCATGCTTTGTTTTGTCGTCTTCTCACTTTTCCTGCTTTCTGCTCCTTGCTTTTTTTCTTCCGCCATCCCTTGGCTATCCTCTTTCCAGCCAAACAGCCGCTCTGCGGACTGCGGTTGGGTTGAGTACTTAGCTATTTGTGGGAGGGCAAGTATTTAGCCGTTTGGAGTGTCGGCAAGGCAAGAAGAAACCGGCCAGCCGACTACTCAGCAGCCGGTCGAAAAGGTGGGATGCCGGCCTCGGCTATACGCGTATTTTCCTTAGCCATTTTTCATGTGGGCACTTTTTTGCAACCCCTGCCCGCCGTACAGTCGCTCTGCAAGCTGCGGCTTCTGACAGGGGAAATTTTTGGTGCCGACACACTACTTGTCCTACTACAGGAGGCGGCATATAGCAGAAGGCGGCGAGCCTCCGGGCCGACTGGTCAAACCCGGTGCCAGGCGGAATAATGAAAGAACACATTCATAGGCAGAACACTTATCATATTGATAAAAGAGGGTAGTCCCCGAGCTCTTCTCGGGGGACCCGGAGTCTTTGTACTTAATACAAAAGATAGCGTGATGCATACTGCTTTCAACTGTAAAATCTTCGGAGAAGGTTTGTGTTCCATTGCCTCTCCGTCTCCTTGCCTGGGTCATCTCTTTTGCGTGCTCTGGGCTGCTGAGCGTCGATCAAGTAGTAGGAACCGTTGCCCAGTACTTTGCTGATGATGAAGGGTCCTTCCCAAGGTGCCGAGATCTTGTGCTGGCCGGCTGTTTGCTGGATCAGCCGGAGCACAAGGTCTCCCTCTTGGAAGGATCTTGGCTTCACCTTGAGGTTGTAGTATCGGCGCAGACTCTGCTGGTAGATGGAGGACCGCCTGAGTGCCAACAGCCGGCCCTCCTCAAGCAGATCGACGCCGTCTTCTCATGCCTCCTTGGCATCCGCCTTGGTGTACATGGTGACTCGTGGGGAGTCGAATTCTATGTCCGTCGGGATGATGGCTTCAGCGCCGTAGACGAGGAAGAAGGGTGTGAAGACGGTTGACTTGTTCGGAGTTGTGCGCAGGCTCCAGAGGACGGCCGGCAGCTCATCGAGCCAGCAGCCGGCCGAACGCTCTAGAGGCTCGACCAGTCGGGGCTTGATGCCGGACAAAATGAGGCCATTTGCTCACTCCACTTGGTCGTTTGACTGCGGATGGGCAACGGACGCTAAGTCCAGTCGGATGCCCTGCGTTGCGCAGAAATGAGCCAAGGCTCCTTTGGCGAAGTTTGTGCCATTGTCGGTGATGATGCTGTTTGGTATGCCGTACCGAGTGGTGATATTGGCGATGAAGGTCACGGCAGTCGGCCCATTCGGCTTCTTGATTGTCTTTGCTTCTATCCACTTGGTGAACTTGTCCACAGCAACAAGCAAATGAGTCATGCCTCCACGAGCCGTCTTGAATGGCCACACCATGTCCAGCGCCCAAACGGCAAAGGGCCAGGCAATGGGGATGGTCCTAAGCGCAGAGGCCGGCAAGTGTGGCTTGGAGCAAAACTTCTGGCACCCTTTGCACTTCTGGATCAACTCCTTGGCGTCATCTAGAGCAGTCGGCCAGAAGAAACCATGACGGAAAGCCTAGGCAACAAGTGATCTTGAAGCCGCGTGGTAACCGCATTCGCCTTGGTGGATATATTTGAGGATTGCTTGGCCCTGGTCCGGCTCCACGCAACACTGGTACACACCAGTGACACTGCGTCACACCAGTTCTCTGTTGACTATGGTGTATGTTGTTGCCCGCCGTTGCACTTGTCGTTCTAGGATCTCGTCAGTCGGCAGCTCATTGTTCACCAGGAAGTTGAGGATGGGCTGAGCCCATGAAGGTGCTGATATCTCTCCGACTGCCACGACTGCAACTTGTACAAGGGCGGTTGGGCCGGGAGGCAGCGGGTTGGAGTTGGCTGCCGCCTGCTCAGTTGGAGAAGTCCCTGGGCCGACTGCTGCAGTCCCTGGGCCGGGTTCTGAAGTCCCCGCACCGGCTACGACGGCTGCAGTTCCCACGCCGCCTACCGAAGTCCCCACGCCGGCCTCTGAGGCCCTCAAGTCGGATCCGACTGCTTCAGAAGGGGCCGGCATGAAGATGGAGTCTGATTCTGGCATGGCTTGATAGACGGCTTGCGGAGGCGTTGTAGGGCGATGCTGGCTGGTATTGCTTGTCGGGTGGAGCCGATCCGTGCCAAGGCATCTGCTTGCTCGTTGTTGTTTCTTGGCACATGGAGGAACTCACACCCGTCAAAATATCCACTGAGTTGATGTACGAGGAAGCGGTAACTTTCCATATTTGCATCGTTGGCATCTCAGTCGCCCGACGACTGCTGGACCACCAAGTCGGAGTCCCCATAGCTCATGATCCGGCGAATGCCGAGTTCCTTGGCAAGCCAGAGCCCATGTATGAGTGCCTCATATTCAGCTACATTGTTGGAGGCAGCAAAGTGGATTTGCAGCACATATCTGAGCTTGTCGCCCTTGGGAGAGGTGAGGACGATGCCGGCTCCCAGACCGGTGTGCATTTTTTAACCATCAAAATGCATCCGCCAATGGGTAGAGTCTGGCGCTGGCGGCAGGTACTGGGTCTCGGCCCAGTCGACGAGGAAGTCGGCTAGTGCTTGTGACTTGATGGCGGTGTGAGGCTGGTAGTAGATGGTGTAGGGGGCAGATCAATGGCCCACTTGGCCACTCTTCCTGAGGTATCTCGGCTTCCAATGATCTAAGCAATCAGAGCAGTGCAGACAACAGTAATTAGGTGCTCTTGAAAGTAAGGCTTCAGCTTCTTTGCGGCAAAGTGCACACCATAGCACATCTTCTAATAGTGGGGGTAGTTTTGCTTGGAGGCGGACAATACTTCACTCAAGTAATACACCGGCCTCTGGACCGGCAATGCTCTACCCTCCTCCTTGCGCTCCACCACTATGACTGTGCTGACCACCCGACTGGTGGCGGTGATGTAGAGGAGCATGGGCTCTTTATCAGTCAGAGCCGCCAAGATAGGCGGGGTGGTCAACATCTCCTTGAGGTGGAGAAAAGCCTCGTCCTCCTTGTTGTTCCACTCGAAAAAAGTGGTCTTCTTCATGAGCTGGTACAGGGGAAGAGCCTTCTCGCCCAGCCGACTGATGAAACGGCTGCTTGATGCCAGGAAGCCGGTGAACTTCTGCACGTCCAGTAGTCGGGTGGGCACCTTCATCTTCTCAATGGCCTTGATCTTCACAGGGTTGCACTCTATGCCGCGCTCTGAAACCAGGAAGCCGAGAAGCTGGCCGGCTGGTACTTCGAAGACACATTTCTCTGGGTTGAGCTTGATCTGGAATCGGCGCAGGTTCTCAAAAGTCTCCTTGAGGTCTTCCAGCAGCGTGCCATGCTTCTCCGTCTTCACCACCACATCATCCACATAAACATGGGCGTTTCTTCCGAGTTGCTTGCGGAGACACTTCTGCATGCAACGCTGAAATGTGGCGCCGGCATTTCGCAAGCCGAACGGCATGGTCAGGTAGCAGAAGGCTCCGAATGGCGTGATGAAGGCGGTCTTTAGCCTATCAGCCGGGTTCAGTTTGATTTGGTGGTTCCCTGAGTACGCATCCAAAAAACTCAGCAGCTCGCATCCGGCTGTGGAGTCTATCACTTGGTCAATTCTTGGCAGGGCAAAGGGATCTTTGGGGCAAGCTTTGTTGAGGCTGGTATAATCAATGCACATGCGCCACTGCTTATTCTTCTTCCGCACGAGAACTGGGTTGGCCAACCATTCTGGAAAGAATACTTCCATGATGAAACCGCTGCTAGGAGCCGGGCTATCTCTTCTCCGACAACTCTTCTCTTCTCTTCCGACAGGCGGCGCAAGGGCTGCCTGACCGGCTTGGCGTCAGCTCGGACATGTAACTTGTGCTCGGCGAAATCCGTCGGAACACCCGACATTTCTTTGGGAGACCATGCAAAGATGTCCCGATTCTCACGGAGGAAATCGACGAGCTCGCTTTCCTATTTTGTCAGAGTAATGGGCCACGGGTAGGCTAACCCGAGCCCCTGAACCTTTCAAGACATCGGAGCGGGCTGCGCCCCTCAAGACCCCACGATAAAGAGCCGCCTTCTGAGAGTCGGCGGCGAGGCCGCCGACTGCCCCTCACTGCCGAGTCCCAGGGACGACTTCGAGATAAGCCGACTCCTAACTGGCGGCTTCCAGAGAAGCCGTCTATGGGGAGTCGGCCCATGACTCCGACCACCTCCTGCCTTCGCAACGATGGACGGGACGGGGTACGGTCACCGCATGGCCCATCCCTGCCCCGTTTGCGAAGGGCAGGCATGGCCACAGTGCGCCATATCGATGGAGATCTCCATCCGGTGCAGCACTGTTGCCATGCCTGCCCTGACATCAGCCCCCGTGGGTGGCACCCTGTGCCCACGACGGCCTGCCTGTACGGCCCAGAGACGGCAGGTCCCACTCGTCAGGAGGGGTACAGAAGACGGCAAGAGCGCCACAAGACGGACCCGTTGGGAGTCGGCCCCCGGGAGTCGGCCAGCCCCTCCCATGGGCCCCGCACGCCATTAACCAGACAAGAAGGGGAATGGCAACAGTGATCATTCGTCAGGCGGCGGCACTGTTGCCACGACTCCCTGACCAAGCCAGCGTCATTGGAAGCACGGCTACAGTAATCCGCAGCCGGCACGACCCTCCTGCGGCGGACAGGGCCTGTCGGCTCTGTACCGGCCCTGTCGGCGGGCCCCAGCGGTCGGCGGAGAAGACGGTGGCCTGAGAGACAGACGGCTGGGGCTCGCACCCAGCCGGATTACCATTGTATCCCTGAGGGGCGGGCCTATATAAGACCCCAGGGCACCCATGCAAGGGGGGTCGCTTCTTGAGCACTAGACCAGATCATATAGGAAGGAGGGAGCTTGCCTTGCCTTCTCCTACCTCCAGGAAACAGCTCAAGGAGCAAGCTTGTACTCACTTGGCCATAGTGATCATGCGGAGACCCCATAGAGCAGCAGTAGGGGTGTTATCTCCACGGAGAGCCTTGAAGCTGGGTAAGATCCGCCGGCGTGCGTGTCTTCGCCTCATCCCGTTTCCAGGCACCGGCGACGTTCTACTCGCCCCCACCATGATAAGCCATCCCTTGGCATATGTCGCACCCAACCCCCGACATTTGGCGCCCACCATGGGGCGAGGTGCACCGTCGTCCGGAGACCTGCTCTGGACGGGAACCCTTTTTCTCCCTGGCGAGCGCAGCCAGCCCGGCACGCCAGACGGAGTCTGCGCCGACGCGCTGCACGGCGCTGAGATCGCCTGCGCAGCCAGCTGCCTCGCCGAACTTGTCGGCGAGGTTCGCCTCTCCGACGAGCCTGCATCCGACGCAGGCACGGGCAGCCCCGAGAGCCTCCTCGCGGGCCTCCTTGACCAACTCCACGTCGCCGGCGAGCCTGCCATGGACCTGGAGTCCATAGGCTCCACAGACCCAATGCTGGTCGACTCCGACACCACGTCGCTCGACGCGTTCCCCACCAACGTGGTGGTCTACGACGAGCAGCTCCGTCGCGCGGAGAGCGGCGGAAGCACCATCACAGAGGTTCTCGTCCTCGATCATGGCGAGCATTCCGGTGAAGGAGTTCATGACCCACTCGACGCGGCTCTGCAAGACCTGACTGATGAAGTCATGTACCTGGGGTAGGGTCATGGACCTGCCCAAGGGTACCCTCCACAAGGACATTCACAAGAGAAGCAGCCTTCCAGTCGACCTGGTAGGCTTCCACTCGACAGATTCAAAAGCACTCGACTATGAAGACCCACTCGACCACCAAGAGTCCAAGAGCCACTCGGTGTCCAAACGGTCTCAGTAGTTAAATAGTCTTTATGACCTTAATGACACTTTATGTAAGGCGTTACCGATGGCCTAGCTTTAATGTACCTTAAACCCTCTACTACGTGGGCTGGCTGGGGTCTGGCGCACTCTATATAAGCCACCCCCTCCACGGGTAGAAGGGTTCGCACCTCTGTAACACATACGCAGATATTCGATGACCGCCTCGGGGCTCCGAGACGTGGGGCTGTTACTTCCTCCGAGAAGGGCCTGAACTCGTAAATCTCTTGCGTATACAACTACTCCATAGCTAGGATCTTGCCTCTCCATACCTACCCCCATTCTCTTTGTCGGACTTAGAACCACGACAGTTGGCGCCCACCTTGGGGCAGGTGTTCTAGCGAATTGTTGGAGAAGTTGTGATTCTCTCGATCTCCGGCATCATGGTTTCATGTGGAGTTCTGGTCGACGGCCACGAGATCCATCTCGGTGCGCTCACGTTCGTCGCTGACGACTCCGCTTGGCTTCAGGAGGCTCCACTCGATGTGGACGCGCTCCCCATCTGCGGGGCGACACACTTTCGCGCGTGTGTCCGCGGCGTCCTCCTGCGGCAACCGTCGACCCAGTATGGGTCGGCTCCTGCGCCGTATTCACTCCCAGTATTCCACTGGCGCAAGCGTTCCGGTCGGTCGAGGCTTCAGCGGTGGGTGAGGCATGCGGTGGCCCGCCAGTCGGCCATCCCCCAAGTCGCGACGATCGAGCCCAACGAATCTCTCTACGGCCTGTTCGACCGGGCTCCGAGACCGCGTCGAAAAGGATAGCGATGACCCGGCAGAGGTTCTTATGGTCGATGGACCACGCGGTCCCCTTGATTCACCCGCACCAACGAAGGTGGCGGTGGAAGCGATCGGCGCAAGCCCATGAAGAGTACTTGCTCGAGCCCCTCACTTCGCTCCGGAGGGAGGAGCTTCGTCGTTGGAACATGGATGCACTTCACACTCCTATCGTTGGAGAAACCCCGAGGCCAGCGCCTTGGAGGATGCGGCAACAGCCAACCTGGCTGGCGCACTCGATCGAGAATCTTCAGGTAATCTTGGATGAGCGTCTGCGATCGAGGTTCCAGAATCCGATCGGACGCCAGCTCTTTCAACCACCAACCTGTATATCGAACTCCGATTCAGAATTTAGCAGCTGCCGCCAGATAGCAGAATCAATTCAGCCTTCCCAGTCGGAGGCAGGTAGAGGTTTGCAGAAATCAGGGATTTGCTCCGGTGCTACTGAGATCAAAACTCAGTTGTATCCCAGTCGCGGAACAGGGTTCACAGCAGATCCGTCGCTGCGAATTCATTCCAGTCGGCCCATAGTCCAAGATCGCCCCCGAGGCGTGAGGAACGTGGAGGCCGGCATGATGATCAATACAAGGGTCATGAAAGCAGTATGAGCACCGATTCGATCACAACGATCGACGTCGAAGTGCCCACCCTCCCCAAGGGGTGGATCATACGCTCCTCGGCAGCAGGATGACAGACGCCAAAACAGTGCTGGACGAAGAGTTCCAGTCGACCCCAGGGAACCAGGCTTTGATGCGAGATCCATTATCGTTCAAGGTTTGGTCGACAGGAACAGAGCTCACCGAGACGGCCATGATAGAGATGTTCCTTCCGGTAGTAGAGTCCATGTCTCGGGACCAGAGTGTTTCAGCAGAGCCATCAGGGCTGCAGTGATTCCCCCCAGCTTTAGGTTGGCGGCTGGAGTCAGCAAGTTCACTGGAGAATCCAAGCCTGACACCTGGCTTGAAGATTACCGAGTGGCGGTTCAGATCGGCGGTGGCAACGATGAGGTATCCATGAAGCATTTACCTCTTATGTTGGAGGGTTCAGCCCGGGCGTGGTTGAATCAGTTAGCACCCAGCAGTATTTACACTTGGGAAGATCTTGCCCGAGTGTTTGTCAGGACGTTTGAAGGAACTTGCAAAAGACCAGCGGTTTGACAGAGTTGCAGTCGTGCGTGCAAAAGTCGAGTGAAACCTTGAGAGATTATATCCAGAGGTGGATCACTTTGCACCACACAGTGGAGAATGTGTCTGATCACCAGGCAGTCTGTGCCTTCAAGGAAGGCGTCAAGAACAGAGAACTGAGTTTGAAATTTGGTCGAACCGGAGATATGACCCTGAGTCGGATGATGGAGAGTGCCACCAAATATGCAAATGGTGAAGAAGAGGACCGGCTTCGGAGTGGTAAATATAAATCTGCCGCCAATGAGACCGGCGGAGGAAATTCCAGTCGGAAGGAGAACCGCAAAGCCGAGCTAGCGGCTCCCGGAGAGGCCTTGGCAAAGGACCCCCGAAAGTTCAAGGGGAAACCCAAGGGTCCTTGGAACCCTAAGAAGGTGAAAGATCAGGATGGTAACGACGTGTTGGATTTACCATGTCACATTCATACCAAGAAAGATGAAGAGGGTAAACTCATTTACCCGAAACCTACCACTCGACAGTGTCGGCTCTTGATTCAGTAGTTCCAAGGGAAACAGCCCAAGGACAAGGATAAGGAGACAGACAAAGTTGAGGATAGAGATGACAAGGATGGTGGATATCCCGTGTCAATTCCACCACGATGATTTTTTGGCGTCGAAAGAAAAAGTCGATTGAAGGTTATCAATCGGGAAGTAAACTTGGTTGCTCCGGCGACTCCCAATTATCTGAAATGGTCCCAGACCGCCATCACATTCGACCAGTCTGATCACCCGACGCACATTGCCACCCCTGGGAGGCAAGCATTGGTGGTCGACCCAGTTGTCGAAGGCACTCGACTGACCAAAGTCCTGATGGATGGTGGTAGTGGTTTGAATATATTATACGCAGAGACGTTGAAAGGGATGGGCATTCCGATGTCCAGACTCAGTACCAGTAACATGAGCTTCCACGGAGTCATTCATGGAAAGAAGGCTGAGTCACTCGGCCAAATTGCTCTTGATGTAGATTTTGGTGATTCAAAGCATTTCCAGAAAGAAAAGTTGACCTTCGAGGTCGTGGATTTCAGGCGCTTATCACGCTATTCTAGGGAGACCAGCTTATGCACGCGTTTCATGGCCCGACCATGTTACGTGTATCTTAAAGCGAAGATGCCTGGTCCCAAGGGCATGATCACCATCACGGGCAATCGGAAGAAGGCTGAAGAGTGCTTCGAGAAAGGCTCTAAGATCGCCGATGCTCGATTGGCGATGGTAGAGCTACAAGAGTATCGAAACTGCAGATCTGAGTGATTTGTTCCGAGCTAAGAAGCCCGCCACGGAGTCAAGATTCCAAATGATCGGGCGAGACGAAACAGGTTCACATTCACCCGGTGATCCCGATGCTGCTTCGACCAACATCTCAACAACACTCGACTCAAAATAGGAAGAAGCGCTCATCCAGTTCCTCCGTGAGAACTGGGACATCTTTGCATGGAAGCTCTGACATGCCGGTGTTCCTGTGGGGCTGGCTGAGCATCGCCTCTGAAGTCGACCCAAAATTCAAACCAGTTAAAGAGTATCTTGACGGTCCGCCATCCGGAAGAAAAGCCATTGGCGAGGAGGTGGCTCGGCTCTTAGCAGCGAGTTCATCCGAGAGATCTACCACTCGAGTGGCTCGCCAACATTGTCATGGTCCCCAAGAAAGACAAGTCGCTATGCGCATGTGCATTGATTTCAAGCATATCAATCGGGCCTGCCGAAAGATCATTCCTCTTCCTCGCATCGACCAAATAGTCGACTCAACTGCGGGATGCGAGAGGTTGTCTTTTTTAGACGCCTATTCCGGGTACCATCAGATCCGTCTGTATGGACCCGCTGAGATTAAAACAGCGTTCATCACTCCATTCGGGTGCTTCTGTTATGTCACCATGCCATTCGGTCTCAAGAATGCCGGAGCCACATTCATGAGGATAATTCAAAAGTGTTTGCTCACTCAAATCAGTCGGAATGTGGAAGCGTACATTGATGATATAGTGGTCAAGTCACGAAAGGGTTCTGACCTGTTGACTGACCTTGCTGAAATATTTGCCAATCTCAGGAGGTATGATATCAAGCTTAACCCATCAAAGTGTACATTCGGAGTCCCTGGTGGAAAGTTACTTGGTTTTCTCGTTTCTGAGCGAGGAATCGATGCTAACCCAGAAAAGGTTGGCACCATACTCCGAATGAAGCACCCTGTGCATGTGCACGATGTCCAGAAACTTAATGGATGCTTGGCTGCTTTAAGTCGATTCATCTCTCGCCTCGGTGAAAAGGCATTGCCTCTGTACCGATTGATGAAGAAGTCAGACAAGTTCGAGTGGACTCTAGAAGCTGATGCAGCGTTCGCAGAGCTCAAAGCTCGCTCTCCACCAACCGGTGCTTGCTTTGCTCCAATCAGCAAGGAGCCTTTGCTGCTTTACATTGCAGCCCTTTGGACAAGTCGTCGATCGCATGCCGTACTTACGGTCGGCCGGGAAGAAGAAGGAAAAGCCTTCAAAGTTCAACGCCCAGTCTATTATCTTTCTGAAGTACTGACCCCGTCAAAGAAAAGATACCCTCACTATCAGAAGCTTGTTTATGGGATCTATATGACCATGAAGAAGGTTGCTCATTATTTCTCTAATCATTCCATTACGATTCGTCGACGCCCTTTGTCGGAAATTCTTCATAACAGAGATGCAACTGGTCGAGTGGCAAAATGGGCGATTGAACTCCTTCCCTTGATATCAAATTCAAGCAAAGAAAGCCATCAATTCCCAAGCAATAGCAGATTTCCTCGCCGAGTGGATCTGAGCAATGACTTCCGACCCAAGTTCACTCGAACCTTTGGACTATGTTTTTCGACGGTTCTAAGATCTTTGAACGGTTCTGTGCGAGGGTTGTATTGGTTTCCCCGAGGAGATAGGCTCAAGTATGTTCACCAGATTCACTTTGATTCTTCCAACAACGAAGCGTAATATGAAGCACTCCTGTATGGGTTGCGCATGGCCATTTCACTTTCGGCGTCCGCCGCCTTATGGTTTATGGCGACTCAGATCTGGTTGTTAATCAAGTGATGAAGGAGTGGGATGTCGTAAGCCCAGCTATGACAGGTTATTGTAATGCAAAGGAGAAAATTTGGAGAAGAAATTGAGGGTTAGAGCTCCATCATATACCTCATTTGAAAAATCAAGCTGCGGATGATTTGGCGAAGATAGGGTCCAAGAGGGAAGCCATTCCAGTGATGTATTTTTAGAACACATTCATGCTCCATCAGTGCAGGAGGATCCTTCCACAGAAGAAGCCCCGCAGCAAAAGAGTGCCAATGATCCGACTGTAGTTGAGGTCCCAGCCGTGGTCGACCTAATTATGGAAGTTGTGGTCATCACTCCCGGCTGGACAGTGCCGTACATCGCATATATCCTTAGGAAAGAGCTCCCAGAAAATGAAGGAGAGGCTCGACAGATCGTCCATCGATCCAAGGCCTTTACAATAATCAAGGGACAATTGTACAGAGAAAGCGCGACTGGAGTAGGCCAGAAGTGTATCACGCCAGAAGAAGGTCAGATAATTCTTGAGGATATCCACTCGGGGACTGAAAGTGCGTTATATCGACTAGAGGGGGGTGAATAGGCGATTTTTAGAGAATTTTACAAATTCTTCACTGAGGAATTTGCTGGTGAGGAAATTCCTTAGCGAAGAAATACATGCAGCGGAATAAGTACTCAGAAGTAAGCATAACAGGTTACAAGCAAAGTCATCATGATGAAATGAAGACAATCACAGAGTACAAAATGTAATCACAGGATAACACAAGATGAAGACAAAGCGGATCAAGAAATTGAACTGAGGAAATTGAGAAAGTCTTCAGTCAAAGTCTTCAAACACAGATATGACAAACACTCAACACAGTTATGAGGAAATGGAAGGGTTGAGGAAATAGAACCGGTTAGGTTGGTGAAGACAAAGATTTGGTAGACCAGTTCCAACTGCTGTCTCAGTTGTACGTCTGGTTGGAGCGGCTGAGTATTTAAACTCGAGGACACACAGTCCCGGACACCCGATCATCGAAAGCACGCAACTCGTGACACCAAGTCCTCACCGTATTCTCCTTGAACTAAGGTCACATGCACCTCGTCCAATCACTCGTGGCAAGTCTTCAGGTGACTTCCAAACCTTCACATACTTGGTCACCCGGCAATCCACAATTCCTCTTGGATGCTCTAGACCTTGACGCCTAACCGTCTGGAAGAAGCACAGTCTTCAAAGGTAAAAGCGTCGGATCCACGCAGGATCAATTTCTTGATGATGCTCAATCACTTTGGGTTTGTTGGGGTTTGGTTTTTGGGTTTTTCTCACTTTTGGGTTTTCCTCACTTGATGATTTTCGCTCAAAGTCCTCAGAGGATGGGTTGCTCTCAAATGACAAGTGTCAAGTTCTCTCGGAGCAGCCAACCAACTAGTGGTTGTAGGGGGCGGCTATTTATAGCCTAGGGAGCAGCCCGACATGATAAGACATAAATGCCCTTCAATGATATGACCGTTAGGTGGATAAGATATTTTGGGACAGGCTGGCAAAGACAAGAACGGTCGGAAATTTGACTCTCAAATTCTTGAGGCTATCATGTTCCTCCTTTGTGTAGGCAATTCGCCTTTGGCGAATTCCTAACTCCTCGATCGAACAAATTCCTCGCTGATCGGAAGAGCTTCGTCTCATCCTTGAAGAAATTGACTGATCGTATGAGATTTCCAAAGCTTCACTCGAAGGGTTTGGTAGGTGTAGGATTTTGAGTTGAGCATCAAATGGAAATTTTCCCTTAGTATTTCCTCGACCCCCTTTAACAGTACGGTGTTTCCTATGACTCAAGAAAGAGAAAATGAAACTACGAAAACAAAGTCTTCACGCTTCATCTTCCTCAAGCGAATACCAAGTCTTCAGGATCACACCAATTTCTTCACTTTCAAAGTCTTCAGAAAGTCTTCAGAATATCAAAGTCTTCAGATGAAGAACTTCATTTTTAGAATTCGACTTTCTCTGTAATTATCAAACTCCTCATAGTCTTATAGACCTGTGTACACTCACAAACGCATTAGTTACTTAACCTATAAGTCTTCAATACACCAAAATCACTAAGGGGCACTAGATGCACTTACAATCTCCCCCTTTTTGGTGATTGATGACAATATGGGTTAAGTTTTCAACGGGGATAAACATATGACTTGTAAATACTGATAATGAGGAATTTGATTGCAAGATATAGAAGAACTTCCCCTGAAGATGTGCATAGTGAGGAATTGAATCATGGAGATCTCCCCCGATATCTTGTAATTCATACACGCATTTGACATATAATATGAAGAATTTGAAATGCATGATGAAATATGATGCTTGGTGAAATTCAGCATGAGGAATCATAGCACATAAAGTATCAGAGCACAAGTAGATTTGCTATGAAGCATAGTGCAAAATCATAATGCATCAAAAGTATCAAAGCACCATAGGGTTGTAACTTAATAAAATACTGTATATAGACAAAAACTAGACCCGCTTGAAGACTAACTCAAATTTCTCCCCCTTTGTCATCGAATGACCAAAAGGATCGAAACTGAGGACTAACGCTCTTGAGGAATATCAAGTTGAAGACGGAGCGCCAGCATTGTCGGGGTTGTTTGTTGAAGTAGGACCAGCAGCAGTGTCTTCCAAATCTTCATTTTCATCGATTGTCGCGAGATGAAGAATAGGAGCTGGCCACCAAGGAAGGAACTTTGACCTTCTTGAATTTCTTCGAGGAGGTGCAGACCAGTCAAATTCTTCCTTGAGACCCATTGATGTCAGTTCTTCTTCATTATAGACATGTGAAAGAACAGCCCAGGTGCGCTTGAAGGTTTCATGAAGGTAGTAGTGGTTTTTCTTCACTGCATTGTGAGTAGACGTCATATTGTAAAGAAGAGTACCAAACTGACGTTTGACCCACTTATGATTGCGATCAACCTTCTGATGAAGACTGAGGAGTAATTCACGATCAGTCATCACCCTGGGTGCAGTTCCTTGAGGATTTTGCTTTGCTGAGGTATTTGCTTCTTTGAGTCATGTGTGGCGTAGTCATCATTGGTGGAGTAAGATGCTGCTTATTAAACTGTCCATCCAATGGACGAATACCTTCATCCATCACAGCGATAGCCTTGCCCTTTTCATCGGTGAGGCAATTTGCCGTTTGAGGACTTCAATCGAGGCGAGATAGCTGCGATGATTCAAAGTATCGACCTTGTAATTGATGAAGATCTTGACTGATGAATCTCATAATCCAAGGCGCATAAGGCTTCAGCTCAAAAGGTGACATGGCAATGTTAGCCGAGTCCTCATGAAGAAATCATGGAAATTGGACGGAACGCCATGGATGATGTTGAAAAGCATATTCTTCATGATGCCAACAACTTCTTCATCATTAGAGTCGTGGCCTTTGATAGGACTCATAGTCTTCGTCAAGATTCGATAGACGGTCCGAGGCACATATAATAATTCCTTGACGAGGAATTTGGTTCTTGGTGCCTGCCTTGGCTTCAATGGCTTCATCGGCACTTGCATATAGTGATTTGAAAGTTCCTTTTCTTCATAGATCCGGCGTGCACCATCAAGCGGAGGATCGAGTGGTAGAGCACGAAGCAATTCAATTGCAGTGCCTTGTAGTGAGTGTTTTCAGTCATCCAATCTAAGACCCATGAATTGACATCTTCAGCGTCTCGGTGATATGCGGGGTTGCATAGAATCAAGAATTAGCTCTTCGTTCGATCCACAAATATCGGTCAGAAGTTTAGAAGTCCTGCGTCGTGAAGAACACGGAGGACTGGCTCAAAGCTGGCAGTGTCTCCATATCCACATGAGGAATATGAGCATGATCGAAGATTTTATCCTTGTTGAAAAGCACCGAGGAATAGAAGTTGGCTTGGTGGCAGTCCGAAGCGCCTCTTCCTAATTCGAGCGAGAATCATAAGGATTATATTCAAGTGAAGAACACGTGCTCGCAAAGAAATCTTCAGCCTTGAACTTTTGCTTGGTTGAGAACGGATTCTTACGCTTGGGCGAGAGGGTGTCGATGATTTGCATCACCACCTCGGGAATCACACGTTCAGTTTCTTCACCGAGGAATTACTTGCTCCTCAACTTGTGCAACGAGGAATAGCAAAGAAGCAGAGCTTTCATCGGCACTAGTGGCTGGAATTTCTTCATGCACCGAACCGGTTGGTTGATTTTCTCGAGTCTATTTGGACAGTTTGTGCGGGGAGTGAGGAACTTGTTGGAGCGGAGTGAAGAGAGGAGTATTGGGATGCTGATTTTCCCAAAAATCATCATTGAACAGGTGTGGTGCATCCAATATCCACATCTTCATCTTCAATTTCTTCAAAGACCAGCCCGAGGAATTTCATAGTCCGATGAGGAAATTCTTTGGGGTTGAAGGGATAGCTTCCACTTCAATTTCTTCATCCATTTTCTCTAATGAAGCAGCAGATTGATGTTCTTCATCAGATCCGGTTGGCACCTCATATTCTTCTCCAAAAGGAACTACTTCCTTTGAAGGTATGGAGGAAATTGGAACAGCATCAATTGGGTTTTCAACGGAGCTGGTCATTGGCTTCATTTTCTTCACAGCCGAAGAATCTGACGCAGCTGATGCTTTCCTTTTCTTCACAGCAGCTCGTTCTGCAGCCTTGGTTTTCTTCACATCAGAAGCAGATGGAAGAATTGGAGTTGGAGTTGGCTCTGGAGGAGCTGAGGAATTTGGTGCAGTTTCTTGAGAGCAACCGATGCAGTTCCTGTCTAGAGCAATTTCTTCAAGCAACTGATGCAGTTGCCCTGACTTGAGCAGTTTCTTCAGGCGCACCACTAGTGGGTGCCCTGGCAATTTCTTCAGCGGCTGGGATGGGATCATCAGCCCTGGAATCAGCATTTTCTTCAGCAGGCTGAACTGAGGCTTCAGCCTGAGGAATTTCAAGTTGCACAGGTGTAGCAACACTTGTGAGATTCTTCGTCAGATTGACGAATCTGTCCTTGGCTCCTTGCCAATCAGCATTGAATGAATCGAAGTTTTTGTTGAGGTTTTGAATTTCAGTCTGGACTTGGAGAAGCTCCTCAGGTGTCATCTTGACAATGTTTTTCTTCAGGAACTTCTCCTTCCTGTATTGAGCCTTTTTGATTTCCCTCGCCTTTTCATACTTCCATTTTTCTTCAGCTATGAAGTGAGTCAACATATGACTTTGACCAGGTGTCAAGTGAAGATCGAGCGGAGGGGTATTGGGATCATTGTGCCGTAGATCAATAAAGTCGAGGACTATCTTCGTGTCCAATAGCGATGCACGGATGTACCTTAGGCTCTAGCGGCCCTTGCTTGACGGTCTCTGATGATTTCTGCGAGTTCTTCATCAGATGACACATCCTCAGATGGCACATGGAATGCAACCATTTTCTTCGTCTTGCTAGGCCGAGGACCTCGACCAGCTATTGCTTTGGTCTTCAAATTTGAGTCGGACCCGGTTGAAGAAATGGGAGCTGCTGAGGAACTTGCAGAGATGCCTGAGGCAATAGAAAATCCAGCAGTCCGTTGACATGTAGCTAGGTGCACAGGAACTGAAGGTTTTGACGGAGCTGTTGAGGACTTTGGTGGAGCAGCAGCAGTTTGAGGAATTTGCTTGGAAGGTGCTTTCGAGGAACTTGGCCGTGAGGGCGCGAGATGATGAAGCACTTGGCTTATGAGCAGGCTTCTTTTGCATTGATTTCCTCGGTTTGACCGAGACCTCTGTGGCGATGGCAATGGCGAGAATCCTCATTGAATTTCTTCACCGCTTCCTTTGCTTGCTTTGCCAATTTTGCTTGGCGTTTAGCCCATTCCTTAGGAAAGTCCTCACCGCGTTTGGCGCTAGTGGGATCAGCTATTTGGCGGTGCCAAAGGAGCTCTTGGGCATGGAGGGTTAAGAGCGAATTTCTTCATGTACTTAGGAGTTACATATCTATATTCCTCCATTCCGTGCCCATCTTCGTTCAATCTTTCCTAATACGCACTTTATGCTGATTTTTGCTTTCTTCATCTGGTGTGCATGAGTCGATAGATTTCCTCGTGGATTTCAAATGCTGTCATAACCTCTGGTTTCTTTCCTCCCTTCGTGGCTTCTTACCGTCTGCCATTTTCTTCGGGCTTGAGGAAATTGAACAATTGAGTTCTCTGAAGAAGTGTGCAGTTTTTCTTCGAGGAACGCTGCAAATGAGTTAAGTTGATGAGAACCTAGGGATTCGGCAGCGGACATTTGTACCTGTGAACAGAGTATAGGTGCGAGGAATTTGGAGAGGTCATATGCGTTCTCAGAAGGTTTTTCAAAAAGAACAAGTTTTGAGGATTTTGACCAGATGAACCTTGAAGAATTTCAATAAGCGTTCTTTGTCTTAGGTTCCAGAGTTGTATAGATCGAAGATCCACACAATTGAGGAATCTTGAAGAAAATCATAGCTTAGAGAAGCGAGTCAAGAGATTTGAGGTGTTCATATGTGTGAAGATTTGAGGAATAAACACCTTTGAAGATTTTGAAGAAAATTTCAGAATCAAAGCGAGTAATAAAAGTACTCTTAATTACCCGAAGTGAAGAACACGACGAACTGAGATGAACAGTTTGGAAGTTCGTCCGTTCAGATCTTCCACGCCCTAACTTGGCAGAGGAAATCAGCTACGGGCGGCGGAGTGAAGATATTCCACGGTCGGTAGCGAATGCGTCGGCGAAGAGGTCAAGGCAGTGAAGCTTTTCCTCACCGGCGACGATGGAGTAGCGGCGGCGCTAGGGTTTGAGGAACTAGAGCGGGAGAGAGAGGTCGAGCGGAGTAAAAAGAGTGAGGAAGGGAGAGAGGGGTATTTATAGGCACGGTGAAAAAGCGGATCGTCCAAGATTTAGGACGAACATGCCCCTGACCACTTCCCTTCTCACGACATGTGTCACCCACGTACTGTGTAGTGGAGATCGTGTACGATCGTGGGTGAATATAATAAAGCATCGTGGGATGCGGAACGGTTTGAGCGGCAAAGACGAAGGTTTGAAAAAGATTCGTTTTAAAGTTCCGGTCGCAATTTCTTCAGCTGCCAAGGACACAGTGAAGATTTTGAACGAGTTTCAAAGTAGAACGCACATGAAGAATTTGTGAATGGATTGGGTTGAGTATAGCATAGAGGAAGGGTCCGATCACATTCACTTAGCAGAAAACGCGATTTGAGGAAATAGCCATAAGTGAATGCTGTAGAGGACATAAATCCATATATATATAGCCAATGAAGAAAGACGACGGAAATAGTGAAGAATTTGCAAAGTTGAAGAATTTGAAAAACTGAAGAATTTCAAGAATTTGAGGAAAAACTCAAATTGAAGATTTTCAACTTTGTTGGTGGCGTGACCCACCGTATAAGAATGATGATTTCAGACACCGCGTACAATTGTCGTAGGGTTCTGAGAATCAAATTCTTCATTAATTTCTTCACACTTAGAGTGTTATTCTTCATTGATTGAAGAAAAACGTTTCTTCATGTGTTGCACATCTAAGTCATCAAATTTGCATAAGTGTTAGGATGTGTGTCCTTTTCAAAGAACATTCAAGATTCTAAGATATTTAGCTCACACCGCAACTTGCTAAATCTCTTCTCATCCAAGGGCTTAGTGAAGATATCAGCTAGCTGTTCTTCGCCTTCACGTGCTCGATAGAAATGTCGCCCTTCAACACATGATCACGAAGAAAATGATGACGAATTTGAATGTGCTTTGTCTTCGAGTGCTGAACTGGGTTGTGAGCAATCTTGATGGCACTCTCATAGTCACAAAGAGAGAGGCACATTCTTCACGTTGATGCCGTAGTCCTTGAGGGTTTGCTTCATCCATAGTAATTGAGCACAACACGAGCCAGCAGAATGTATTCAGCTTCCGCAGCGGGACAAGTGATACGCAGTTCTGCTTTCTTCGAGGACCAACAGACCAAAGATCGTCGAGGAAATGACAAGTACCAGATGTTGACTTGCGGTCCACACGATCACCAAAGCATAGTCGAGTCAGAATATCCAATGAGATCAAAGGTAGAACCCTTGGGGTACCATAATCCTAGTGTTGGTGTGTGAGCTAGATATCGAAGAATATGCTTCACGACCTTATGGTGTGATTCCTTGGCGTAGCTTGAAATCGGGCACACATGCAAACACTAAGCATTATATCTGGCCTAGATGCACATAAGTACAATAAGGAACCAATCATGGAGCGGTATACCTTGTGATCGAAGTCAATACCATTTTCATCAGTGCATAGATGGCCATTTGTGGGCATAGGAATTTTGACACCTTTGCAATCTTGCATGCCGAATTTCTTCCGGACATCTTTGACGTATTTCTCCTGAGATATGAATATGCCATTGTGTTGTTGACGAATTTGAAGACCTAAGAAGAATTTCAACTCTCCCATCATAGACATTTGATATTCTTCACTCATCATATAGGCAAATTCATCACTATAACGTTGGTCAGTACAGCCAAAGATAATATCATCAACATATATTTGGCACACAAAAAGTTCACCATCATAAGATTTAGTAAAGAGAGTAGGATCGAGTGAACCAGGTGTGAAGCCATTCTTCACGAAGAATTCCTTCAATGTATCATACCACGCCCGAGGGGCTTGCTTGAGGCCATAGAGGGCCTTATTGAGTCTCAAGACTTTGTCGAGATTCTTTGGATCTTCAAAACACAGGGGTTGAGCAACATATACTTCTTCCTCAAGCTTACCATTGAGGAATGCACTTTTCACATCCATTTGATATAAAGTGATATTGTGATGGTTAGCATAGGCGTAGTAATATGCGAATAGACTCAAGTCTAGCGGCAGTGCAAAAGTTTCATCAAGTCAATTCCTTCAACTGCGTGTAGCCTTGAGCTACTAGTCGTGCCTTATTCCTCACCACAAGACCATTTTCATCTTGCTTGTTGCGATAGATCCACTTTGTGCCAATGATATTATGCTTGCGAGGATCTGGACGTTTGACCGGTTCAGACATTGTTGAGCTCGAATCGATGTAATTCTTCTTGCATGGCCTGAATCCACTCCGGCTCCAAAATTGATTCATCTACCTTAGTGGGCTCTGTGATAGAGACAAAAGCATAGTGCCCACAAAAGTTAGATAAATGTGAAGCTTTTGAGCGAGTGAGAGGACCTGGCGCTTCAATGTCATCGATGATCTTGTCAACTTGCACTTCTTTTGCAACGCGAGGATGAGCTGGTTGTCTTCGAGGAATTTGACCATTTTCCTCAGCACCATTTTCTTCAGCATTATCTTCAGGTGCATCAGCTCGACATTCTTCGCGTACAGGAATGAATTCTTCAGCAGTTTCTTCAGTAGGAATGACATCCTCAGTTGCCTTGAACCTGATAGAATCCTCAGGTGCTGGTTCGTCTAACACAGAAGGTAGGTGCTCTCTTTGCGAGCCATTAGTTTCATCGAACCGCACATCTACAGTTTCAACAACCTTGTGAAGGGCGATGTTGAAGACTTTGTAGGTGTGCGATTCCTTTCCGTAACCAAGCATAAAACCTTCATGTGCTTTTGGTGCAAATTTAGAGGTGTGGTGAGGATCTCTAATCCAGCATTTAGCAATCAAGACTTTGAAATAACTTACATTAGGTTTCTTGTCGGTGAGGAGTTCATAGGCAGTCTTCTTGAAGAATTTGTGAAGATATACCCTGTTGATGATGTGGCACGCAGTGTCAATTGCTTCAATCCGAAGCGACTAGGCGTTTTGTATTCATCAAGCATAGTGCGAGCCATCTCAACAAGAGTTCTGTTCTTGCGCTCCACGACGCCATTTTGCTGCGGAGTGTAGGGAGCAGATAACTCATGAGTAATACCAAGTTCATCAAGATAGTCATTAAGACCGGAATTCTTGAACTCAGTTCCATTGTCACTCCTGATGTGCTTGATCTTCACACCAAAGTTGGTTGAAGCCCTCGAGGAAAATCGTTTGAAGATTTCACGCACTTGATTTTTGTAAGTAACAATGTGTACCCAAGTGTAACGAGAGTAATCATCAACAATAACAAAGCCATATAGTGATGCTTCATTAACGATAGCTGAATAATGATTGGGACCAAAGAGGTCCATGTGAAGCAATTCAAGGGGCGAGTAGTGGTCATGATAGTCTTATTTGGATGCTTGGCCTTGGTCATTTTTCCAGCTTCACAGCTCCGCATAGGTGATCCTTGAGGAATTTGACATTCTCAATGCCAATGACATGCTTCTTCTTATGGCGTGTGCAAATTCCTCATGCCCTGCATGACCAAGTCGTCGATGCCATAGCCAGCCTTCCAAGCTTTTGCAAGTAGACACACGGCTGGTTGTGGTCCTGTGGAAAAATCAACAATATACAAGTCTCCTCTCCTAAAGCCTTGAAGACTTTTGGAATTGTCGACTTCCATAATCACAACACACCGATACTTGCCAAAGATGACAACCATATCAAGATCACAAAGCATTGAGACTGACATGAGGTTATATCCTAAAGACTCAACAAGCATGACTTTGTCCATGTGCATGTCCTTAGAGATAGCAACTTTACCAAGTCCCAATACGACTTTTGCCTTTGTCGGCCAAAGATGATATGCTTCAGATGTGACGGTGATAAGCTAGCATCCATCAATAGATTCTTGTCACCGGTCATGTGATTTGTACATCCACTATCGAGAACCCACTCGGTGGCTTTGGGTTGATCATCCTGCGTAAGAATTAGTACAACTTACGATCTCATATACTTCATCGGTGAAGAATATGATATCAAGTTCATCGATGAATTTCATCACCAAGATATCTGAGATAAGCAGTATGAGGACGTGTGAAATGAACATTCATTTCATCATGATTAGCCTGCGTCCTTTCAGGCAATTTGTCAGGCCCCCAGCAAATTCTTCAGACGTTAAGGCACGTCTGGAGACCTGACTCTGCAGAAGATATTAGTTCTTTTTCTTTACCACCCACATCTGAAGGGGTGGCAAAGAGTTCATCATTCTGCGAGCACCATATGAGAATGGTGGCATAGAGGCCAAACCATTTCGTTTCACATAAGAGGGGTTAGGGTAAACATATGAATAAGCAGAGAAATTCTTGAGGACTTATGAACATAATGATTTGAAGAATAATGTACATATTCATAGCCCTTAGCTCTACCTGCGAAAGCGAGTTATTAGCACGATGATAATCATATGAGGACTTTGATCCTTTTGAGGAATTTGATCCACGTGAGGAATTTGGTCCGTATGAGGACTTGGATCCATATGAAGAATTTGGTCCATCTGAAGAATTTGATCTGGGGTTCCTTTTCTTCACAGGTGGTGTCATGAGGACATTCACCTGAAGACTTTCAAGGCACTTCTTGGGAACCCAGATTTTCTTCATAGGGGAACCGTTCCTGCAGTTAGTGCCAACATATCTAGCAAATACATCACCATTCTGATTTTTGAATAGTTTATAGTTGGAGTCAAATGACTCATCAGCAGAATGAGGAAATTCACACGAAAAACCAGATAAGGTAGATGGATCAATCGAGGTCCCTTTGCAGCAACCCATGAGGTTTTGGGGTACCGCTCGGGCTTCCAAAGATGTTCCATCGGCATTTAATTTCCTCTCAAATGCGATACCCTCTTTCCTAGGGTTTATGTTGAGGATCTGCTTTTAAGCACATCACAAAGAGTCTCGATGCCCTTTGAGGCTTTTGTACATGCCTGTCATGTACAATTCCTTCAATCCTGCATCGTCGATTGATACTAGCAATGTCCTCAGATGAGGAATTAGTGATAGCGGAGGCAGGTGAAGAATTTGTAACAGTTGAAGCATTTGAACATTCAGGTGAAGAATTAGCAGATTCACGTTCAATGCACTTTAAGCATGGAGGAACAAATTCTTCCTGAGAAGCGCTGATTTGTTGAGCAAGTAATGAATCGCGCTCCTTCAGAAGATCTTCATAACTCACTCTTAGCTTCTCAAGATCTTGCTTTCTTTGAAGTAAATCATAAGAAATTTTCTCATGATCAGATAAGAGAGTGTGATGATGACCGTGAAGGTTATCACGCTTAGACCGAAGTCTCTGAAGATTTTCGATCGGGGCTTGAGTGCGATCCATTTCTTCACCTAACATATCATCACTCTTATCTAGCATGTTTTGAACCTTTTCAAAAGCCCTTTGTTGTTTTATAGCAATCTTAGCAAGTTTAGAGTAGCTGGGCTTGAGATCCTCATCGATTCATTTTCTTTGGATTCAGAGGAGGTGAAATTGAGTACCTTGGCACCTTTTGCCATGAAGCAATAGGTGGGGCGTAGTCATCGTTTTCCTCATCGGGTTTGTCGGTGGAGTCGGTTTCTTGATATTGAAGATGGACTTGCTAACATAAGCAGATAGCAAGAGCCGGACTAGCCACACCAGATTCGGATTCTTGCACTCCTCCTCTTCCTCATTTTCCTCAGATTCAGCTTCAGAGTCCATTTCCTTGCCAATGAATGCCCGAGCCTTTTGGAGCTGCTTTTCTTGTGAGAAGGTTTTGAGGATTTTGATGATGAAGATTTTGATGATTTCTTCTTCTTCTTCACGCCATCGTAACTGTAATCCTTGTGTTTCTTCTTTCTTAATTCCTTTTCCCACTGAGGACAATCTTGGATATAGTGACCAGGTTTCTTGCATTTGTGGCAAAGTCTTCGCTTATAGTCACTAGATGAGGAATCACTGCTTCTTGAGGATTTTCCAAAACGACCACGTCTTGAGAATTTCTGGAATTTCTTCACGAGCAGTGCTAGCTCCTGGCCAAATTCTTCGTGATCTCCAAGGCTACTACCGTAGTCTTCACTCTCGATTCAGATTCAGCCTTGGCCTTTAGGGCACGTGTTTTCCATAGCCGTAACCATAGAGATCTCTCTTTTCAGCAAGCTGGAACTTCGTGAGTATTTAGCCTTTCGAGGATATCAGCAGGATCAAGAGACTTGTAGTCAGCTCGTTCTTGTATCATCAGTGCCAGAGTGTCAAATGAGGAATCAAGCGATCTTAGCAATTTCTTCACCACCTCATGGTCGGTGACGTCAGTGGCACCCAGTGCTTGAAGCTCATTTGAGATGTCAGTGAGGCGATCGAAGGTTTGTTGAACATTTTCGTTGTCGAGTCTTTTGAAGCGGTTGAAGAGATTTCGAAGAACATCAACTCGAGAGTCACGCTGAGTTGAAACACCTTCATTTACTTTGGACAGCCTGTCCCGGATGAGTTTGGCAGATTCCAAAGCACTCACTCTTCCATATTGACCTTTGCTCAGATGGCCACATATGATATTCTTCGCTTGAGAATCGAGTTGCTTGAATCTCTTCACATCAGCATCATTCGTAGAAAGTGTGACCGAGGAAACACCTTTTGTCACAACATACCGTAGATCGTTGTCAATTGCTTCAAGATGCATTCGCATTTTGTTCTTCCAAAGAGGGATAGTCCGTCCCATCGAAGGTAGGACACCCTGCTGAGACCTTGATCATACCTGCGGTCGACATAACTAAAACTCCAGGTGGTTAAACCAAAATCACACAGAACAAGGGAGTACCTTGCTCTGATACCAATTGAAAGTGCGTTATATCGACTAGAGGGGGGGTGAATAGGCGATTTTAGAGAATTTTACAAATTCTTCACCGAGGAATTTGCTGGTGAGGAAATTCCTTGGCGAAGAAATACATGCAGCGGAATAAGTACTCAAGTAAGCATAACAGGTTACAAGCATAGTCATCATGATGAAATGAAGACAATCACAGAGTACTGAAAAGCGTAATCACAGGATAACACAAGATGAAGACAAACAGACTGAAGAAATAGAGCTGAGGAAATTGAGAAAGTCTTCAGTCAAAGTCTTCAAACACAGATATGACAAACAATCAACACGATTATGAGGAAATGGAAGGGTTGAGGAAATAGAACCCGTTAGGTTGGTGAAGACAAAGATTTGGTAGACCAGTTCAAGCTGCTGTCTCGGTTATGCGTCTGGTTGGAGCGGCTGAGTATTTAAACTCGAGGACACACAGTCCCGGACACCCAGTCACTGAGCACGCAACTCAGGACACCAAGTCCTCACCGTATTCTCCTTGAACTAAGGTCACACAGACCTCGTCCAATCACTCGTGGTAAGTCTTCAGGTGACTTCCAAACCTTCACATACTTGGTCACCCGGCAATCCACAATTCCTCTTGGATGCTCTAGACCTTGACGCCCTAACCGTCTGGAAGAAGCACAGTCTTCAAAGGTAAAAGCGTCGGATCCACGCAGGATCAATTTCTTGATGATGCTCAATCACTTTGGGTTTGTTGGGGTTTGGTTTTGGGTTTTTCTCACTTTTGGGTTTTTCCTCACTTGATGATTTTCGCTCAAAGTCCTCGGAGGATGGGTTGCTCTCAAATGACAAGTGTCAAGTTCTCTCGGAGCAGCCAACCAACTAGTGGTTGTAGGGGCGGCTATTTATAGCCTAGGGAGCAGCCCGACATGATAAGACATAAATGCCCTTCAATGATATGACCGTTAGGTGGATAAGATATTTTGGGACAGTGGCCAAGAAGACAAAGAACGGTCGGAAATTTGACTCTCAAATTCTTGGGGCTATCATGTTCCTCATCGTAGGCAATTCGCCTTTGGCGAATTCCTAACTCCTCGGTCAGAACAAATTCCTCGTTGATCAAGAGCTTCGTCTACATCCTTTGAAGAAATTGACTGAACTGTATGAGATTTCAAAAGCTTCACTCGAAGGGTTTGGTAGGTGTAGGATTTTGAGTTGAGCATCAAATGGAAATTTCCCTTAGTATTTCCTCGACCCCTTTAACAAAGACGGTGTTTCCTATGACTCAAGAAAGAGAAAATGAAACTACGAAAACAAAGTCTTCACGCTTCATGTTCCTCAAGCGAATACCAAGTCTTGAGGATCACACCAATTTCTTCACTTTCAAAGTCTTCGTAAAGTCTTCGTAATATCAAAGTCTTCAGATGAAGAACTTCATTTTTAGGGGTCGACTTTCTCTGTAAATATCAAACTCCTCATAGTCTTATAGACCTGTGTACACTCACAAACGCATTAGTTACTTAACCTATAAGTCTTCAATACACCAAAATCACTAAGGGGCACTAGATGCACTTACAGGGACCTGTGCCCATCATGCGTCCTCTCGGACCATTGTGGCTAAAGCATACCGAGCGGGATTTTACTGGCCGAAGGCAAATGAAATGGCAAAATAAATAGTCGACAAGTGTGAAGGATGTCAGTTCTATTCCAACAGGTCGCACAAGCTAGCCTCAGCCTTGAAGACCATTCCAGTCGTTTGGCCCTTCGCTGTTTGGGGATTGGACATGATTGGACCTTTGAGAACTGGCAGAAGCGGCTTCACTCATTTGCTAGTAGCAGTCGACAAGTTCACCAAGTGGATCGAAGCCAAGCCCATCAAGAACCTCGATGCATGCACTGCTATCAGTTTCATCAGAGAGTTGATATTCAGATATGGAGTTCCGCATAGCATCATCACTGATAATGGGTCAAACTTCGATAATGACAAGTTCAAAGCCTTCTGCGCCTCTCAAGGCACGCGGGTTGACTATGCTTCAGTGGCTCATCCTCAGTCGAATGGACAAGCAGAACGTGCAAACGGCCTCATTCTCAAAGGGCTGAAACCTTGGCTGATGCGTGATCTCAAACACGCAGCAGGAGCTTGGGTCGACGAGCTTCCATCAGTTCTCTGGGGATTGAGGACCACTCCTAATCGGTCGACTGGGAGAACTCCATTCTTCCTGGTCTATGGAGCTGAAGCAGTTCTGCCGAGTGACCTGCTTCACAATGCGCCTCGAGTCGAGCTATACTCTGAAGAGGAAGCAGAACAAGCCCGGCAAGATGCAGTCGACCTCTTGGAAGAGGAGAGAGAGATGGCCTTGATCCGCTCGACTATATATCAGCAAGACTTGCGTCGAATCCATGCTAGAAATGTGAAGAGTCGAGCCTTCCAAGAGGGAGATTTGGTCCTCCGAGTGGATCAACAGAAACCACACAAGCTTGCTCCCACTTGGGAAGGTCCCTTCATCGTCACGAGGGTCCTCCACAACAGAGTGTATCATCTATACAACATTGATCGCCAGATCGACGAGCCTCGAGCTTGGAACGCGGAGCTGCTCCGCCCCTTTTACACTTAAAACTCACTCGGTTGAGATGTAATAAAAGTACTTTTGTAGTTTGTTTATCTAAGACAAGAATGTTATAATTCTCCCAGTGATTAATATTGCTTTTTTGGAATTTCCCCCAGTGGGTGGCTTAGCTGCGAATCCGATTTGCCTAAGTTTGTAAAAAAAATCCTTTCCAAGTGCGAGCCAGTCTCTCACTCGGGGGCTTAGCTACGAATCCGCTTCGCCTAAGTATTCAAAATCCTACCGAGTGGCGAGCCAGCCTCCCACTCGGAGGCTTAGCAAGTACTCGCCTAAGTATCCAAAATCCTACCGAGTGGCGAGCCAGCCTCCCACTCGGAGGCTTAGCTGCAGTCCAAGTACTCGCCTAAGTATCCAAAATCCTACCGAGTGGCGAGCTAGCCTCCCACTCGGAGGCTTACCTGCAGTCCCAAGACTCGCCTAAGTATCCAAAATCCCATCGAGTGGCGAGCCAGCCTCCCACTCGGAGGCTTAGCTGCGTCCAAGTACTCGCCTAATTGTTCAAACCCTACCGAGTGGTGAGCCAGCCTCCCGCTCGGGGGCTTATAACAGCCCAAGGATTCGCCTCAAACATCCAAAGTAATAGAAATCCTACCGAGTGGAGAGCAAACCTCCCACTCGGGGGCTTAGCAGAGGCCGGTGCTGCGCCTAAGTAATAAAAATCCTACCGAGTGGAGAGCAAACCTCCCACTCGGAGGTTTAGCTGCAACCCAAAGTGCTCGCCTAAGTAATAGAAATCCTACCGAGAGTAGAGCAAACCTCTCACTCGGAGGCTTAGCTGGCAGCAGTGCTCGCCTAAGTAATAGAAATCCTACCGAGAGTAGAGCAAACCTCTCACTCGGGGCTTAGCCTGCAGCCCAGTGCTCGCCTAAGTAATAAAAATCCTACCAGTGGAGAGCAAACCTCCCACTCGGAGGCCTAGCTGCAGCCCAGTGCTCGCCTAAGTAATAGAAATCCTACCGAGAGTAGAGCAAACATCTCACTGGGGCTTAGCTTGCCCAGTGCTCGCCTAAGTAATAAAATCTTACCGAGTGGAGAGCAAACCTCCCACTGGGGCTCACCTACAAGATGCTCGCCTAAGTAAGGAATTCATCCCAATCCGCAAGAACGACGAGGTGCAGGTCGACTGCTACCTCCTCCTTCGGAGCTTCGCCACAAGTACAACGTGCGGTCCATCCCAATCCGCAAGGACGACGAGGATAGATGAAGCTCAAGTCGATTGGAATTTCAACGGAATATCTTCCGAAATGAAGAATAAAGTTCTCTCGAAGGCAAGCAAAGCATGTTAAAGGAAAAATCAAGTTCGGATAAACGTCCTACGGATCCAAAGGTGCTCAGGCGCTAAGCCTGTTAAAGTTTATCGGTTACAGAAACCACTCGGCATTCCGATGCAAATTTAAAGTGGGACTTAGAAGTTTTTTACTCCTCCGGCGAAGGACTGGAAAGCGCAACAAACTGGTCGAGGTCGATTCCGTCGGCAATATGGGTAGCAGCAGCGATGAAAGTCTCCATGAAAGATCTAAAGTCGTGCTTCCTGGTATTGGCAACCTTGAGAGACACCAACTTGTCCTCTTGCGCTTCTTTGCAGTGGACACGAACCAGAGATAGAGCAACATCAGCACCACAACCGCAGATGACTTCTTCCATTCTTGCACTCGACTTGGAATCTCGTTCAGTCAAGTCATCAAAGATTCAAGATCATTCTGGAGAGTCTGTTCTGGCCAGATAGTCGAGTCGATCCGCGACACTGCAACTTTCAGTCGAGCAAGATAATCCACTACGCTAGCAACACGAGACTCCAGTCGGAGCACATTCATAGCAGCTTCGTCCTTCACAGGAGAGTTGATGGGGTCCAAACTGGTTTCCACTCGACTGGTTTCTTCTTCAAAGTTTTGGCAGAATTCTGAAAACACAACTCAGATTCAAAATGAAGATCATATGATGAGCGGTGAGAGCAAGGCGGTTGGATAAAAGAGATTACCTTCAAGCATGAGAAAGCGACTTCTTGGCGAACCCTCCAAGATAAATCTCTAGGTCGCTTTCGCTTCCCCTTGGTGGCCAACCTTGTCAGACAGAACATTCTTGTCGTTCTTCAGTCGACTGACTTCCTTGTTAGCCGCGTCAAGAGAGGCTTTCAGCTTGGCATTTTCATCTTCAAGTTTGTCGACTCAAGCAAGCTTCTCTTCAGCGAGCTTTGTTTTCTCCAAAGCCGCCTTCTGTGCCTCTGCAAGGTCAAGGTCCTTCTTCTTCAAAGTCTCTTCCAGTTTATCTGCAAAGCAACAATGAGAACAGAGTTGAGAATGAGCAGAAAAACAGTGGCAGTCGTCAAAAATTCTCACAAGCCATACCTTTTGCTTCATCCTGTGCCTTCTGCAAATTCTCCTGAGCAAGCTTCAAATTGAGGTTGAGCTGAATCTGCTTTTTCTCTAACTCAGTATAGCGAGCCACAAGTTCGCAAGATTTCTACAAAGAGTCAACCAACGAAAGACATCAAAGACAGATCACTTCCGAGTGACTAAGGAAAAATAGTAGCATTTCTAAGACTACGGTCGAATAAAAACATTAGACAGTAGTCTCGGGGACTACACCCCAGGGTGCACTCAGCGTGCCCCACTGGTTTACCAATTTGGTTCGATCAATGACCAAAAGAG
This sequence comes from Aegilops bicornis, assembly GCA_021605145.1. NCBI lineage: Eukaryota > Viridiplantae > Streptophyta > Magnoliopsida > Poales > Poaceae > Aegilops > Aegilops bicornis. The sequence continues at coordinate 140,265,507 of CM038670.1, read as the reverse complement.
GCAAAGAGGCTATGATTCTAAAAACATGGCTAATTGTCGTGATCGGCCCATAAAAAAACAGTTCTTTAGACTATAGTCAACTGCACGCAGTCGACCTTAGTCTCGGGGATACACCCAGTGGGTGCACTTAGCGTGCCCCCGCCGTTTCTTCAGTTCCATTCGACTTGGTCCGTCCAAGTCGAGTGAAGAAGGTCACAGCATAAAGACCATAGCCGACTGCACGCAGTCGACCATAGTCTCGGGGACTACACCCAGTGGGTGCACTCAGCGTGCCCCCACAAAAGTTCAAACGACACACACACCCAGTGGGTGTACAGATATGGAAATTTCCAGAAGAAAGCAGTTTCAGATAGTATATCCTAACAAAGCAAGCGACGACTGACTTACTTGGACATTGCTCTGGAGAGCTGAACTAGCATCATAGGCCGCCTGACTTGCCTCTCGAGCCGCTTTCACCTGCTCCATCATGATCCCTGCCTGGCGTATGCCCTCCTTAGCAGCACTTACTTGGTCTTCCGGGACGTGGTGTGTAGCAAAGAGAGATGGTGGATCAGCAGTCGACGTGGTGGGTCGGGCACTTGTCAGCGGCACAGCGGAAGATACAGAAGTCCGAGTGGGGTTGCCTCCCTCGGAAATCAATGTCTCAGGAGTCGCCGCGACTTGAGCAGCCTTGCCAGAAGGCACTTTCTTGTTCCTCCTTTTCCTCAATGGCGCTTCCTCGTCATCATCGGGAAGATCAATGACGTGAGGCGGAACTACAAGAGAGATCCAGAAATAAACATCGAAGCCCAATCGACTAAAAAGTCCCAGTCGGCTAAAAGTGAAATCTCAGAGATCTTACCAAGATTGGAAGTAGCCGCATCCTCCATTTCCTGATCATCGTGCTTGGCTGAAGTCTCGGAGGTAGCGGCTGTTGGGGAACGCAGTAATTTCAAAAAATTCCCTACGCACACACAGGACCATGGTGATGGCATAGCAACGAGAGGGGAGAGTGTCTGTCCACGTACCCTCGTAGACCGACAGCGGAAGCGTTATAACAACGCTGTTGATGTAGTCGTGCGTCTTCACGATCCGACCGATCCAAGCACCGAACGTCGGCACCTCCGAGTTCTCGCACACGTTCAGCTCGATGACGATCCCGGACTCGATCCAAAGCAAAGTGTCGGGATGAGTTCCACAAGACGACGGCGTGGTGACGATGATGATGCTCCACCGACGCGAGGCTTCGCCTAAGCTCCGCGACGATATGACTTCTCCGGCGCAGGGCTTCGCCTAAGCTCCGACGATATGACCAAGTGGAATATGGTGGAAGGGGCACCGCACACGGCTAAGGAAAGATCCGTAGATCAACTTGTGTGTCATGGGGTGCCCCTGCCCTCAGATATAAAGGAGGGAAGGGGAGGGCTGGCGGCCAAGGAGAGGAGGCGCACCAGGTTTCCTACTCCTACTAGGAGTAGGATTCCCCAATCCTAGTCCAACTAGGTTTCCCCAAGTGGGAAGGGAGAGAGAGGGGCGCCTTCTCCTAGTCCTAATAGGACTAGGGAAGGGGGAAGGTGCGGCCAGCACTTGGGCCCCCTTTTCTCCTTTTCCACTAAGGCCCATGTTGGCCCATTAGTATTCCGGGGGGTTCCGGTAACCTCCCGGTACTTGGTAAAATTCCCAATTTCACCCGGAACACTTCCGATGTCCAAACATAGACTTCCAATATATGAATCTTTATGTCTCGACCATTTCGAGACTCCTCGTCACGTCCGTGATCTCATCCGCGACTCGAACAACCTTCAGTACAGAAACATCATAAAACTCATAGTAACTGCCATCGAAGCGTTAAGCGTGCGGACCCTACGGGTTCGAGAACTATGTAGACATGACCGAGACACCTCTCCGGTCAATAACCAATAGCGGGACCTGGATGCCCATATTGGCTCCTACATATTCTACGAAGATCTTTATCGGTCGGACCGCATAACAACATATGTTGTTCCCTTTGTCATCGGTATGTTACTTGCCCGAGATTCGATCGTCGGTATCCAATACCTAGTTCAATCTCGTTACGGCAAGTCTCTTTACTCGTTTCGTAATACATCATCTCACAACTAACACATTAGTTGCAATGCTTGCAAGGCTTATGTGATGTGCATTACCGAGAGGGCCCAGAGATACCTCTCCGAGCAATCGGAGTGACAAATCCTAATCTCAAATATGCCAACCCAACATGTACCTTCGAGACACCTGTAATGTACCTTTATAATCACCCGATTCGTTGTGACGTTTGGTAGCACCCAAAGTGTTCCTCGTGCAAACGGGAGTTGCATAATCTCATAGTCATAGGAACATGTATAAGTCATGAAGAAAAGCACTAGCAACAAACTATACGATCGAGGTGCTATGCTAATGGAATGGGTCATGTCAATCAGATCATTCAACCAATGATGTGATCCCGTTAATCAAATAACAACTTCTTGTTCATGGTTAGGAAACATAACCATCTTTTGATTAACGAGCTAGTCAAGTAGAGGCATACTAGTGACGCCTCAGAGGTTTATGTATTCACACATGTATTATGTTTCCGGTTAATACAATTCTAGCATGAATAATAAACATTTATCATGATATAAGGAAATAAATAATAACATTATTATTGCCTCTAGGGCATATTTCCTTCAGTCTCCCACTTGCACTAGAGTCAATAATCTAGTTCACATCATCATGTGATTCAACACTAATATTCACATCTCGTATGTGATTAACACCCATAGTTCACATCGTCATGTGACCAACACCCAAAGGGTTTACTAGAGTCAATAATCTAGTTCACATCGCTATGTGATTAACACCCAAAGAGTACTAAGGATGATCATGTTTTGCTCGTGAGAGAAGCTTAGTCAACGGGTCATCACATTCAGAGCCGTATGTATTTTGCAAATATTCTATGTCTACAATGCTCGCACGGAGCTACTCTAGCTAATTGCTCCCACTTTCAATCAGTATCCAGATTGAGACTTAGAGTCATCTGGATCGAGTGTAAAAGCTTGCACCGATGTAACTCTTTACGACGGGCTCTTTTATCACCTCCATAATCGAGAAATATTTCCTTAGTCCTCACTAAGGATGTTCTTGACCAATGTCCGATGATCTACTCCTAGATCACTATTGTACTCCTTGCCAAATTCAGAGCAAGGTATACAATAGGTCCGGTACATAGCATAGCATACTTTTATAGAACCTATGGCTGAGGCATAGGAATGACTTTCATTCTCTTTCTATCTTCTGCCGTGGTCGGGGTTTTTGAGTCTTACTCAATTTTACACCTTTGTAACACAGGCAAGAACTTTCTTTGACTGTTCCATTTTGAACTACTTCAAAATCTTGACAAGGTATGTATTTATTGAAAAACTTATCAAGCGTTTTGATCCATCTCTATAGATCTTGATGCTCAATATGTAAGCAGCTTCACTGAGGTCCTTCATTGAAAAACTCCTTTCAAATACTCCTTTATGCTTTGCAGAATAATTCTACATTATTTCCGATCAACAATATGTTATTCACATATACTTATCGTAAATGTTGTAGTGCTCCCACTCACTTTCTTGTAAATACAGGCTTCTCCAAAAGTCTCAGATAAAACCATATGCTTTGATCACACTATCAAAGCGTTTATTCCAACTCTGAGATGCTTGCACCAGTCCATAGATGGATCATTTGGAGCTTGCACATTTTGTTAGCTCCTTTAGGATTGACAAAACCTTCTGGTTGCATCATATACAACTCTTCTTTAATAAATCCATTAAAGAATGTAGTTTTGACATCCATTTGCCAGATTTCATAAAATGTGACAATTGCTAACATGATTCGGACAGATTTAAGAATCGCTACAGTTTGAGAAAATCTCATTGTAGTCAACACTTTGAACTTGTCGAAAACCTTTTTGCGACAAGTCGAACTTTGTAGATAGTAACACTACTATCATCATCTGTCTTCCTCTTGAAGATCCATTTATTTAACTTGACTTGCTGATCATCGAGCAAGTCAACCAAAGTCCACACTTTGTTCTCATATATGGATCCTATCTCAGATTTTATGGCCTCAAGCCATTTCATGAATCTGGGCTCATCATCGCTTCCTCATAGTTCGTAGGTTCATCATGGTCTAGTAACATGACTTCTAGAACATGATTACCGTACCACACTGGTGCGGATCTTACTCTGGAAGACCTACGAGGTTTGGTAGCAACTTGATCTGAAGTTTCATGATCATCATCATTAACTTCTTCACTAATTGGTGTAGGAATCACTAGAACTGATTTCTGTGATGAACTACTTTCCAATAAGGGAGAAGGTACAATTACCTCATCAAGTTTCTACTTTCCTCCCACTCACTTCTTTCGAGAGAAACTTCTTCTCTAGAAAGGATCCATCTTAGCAACGAAAAACTTGCCTTCGGACCTGTGATAGAAGGTGTACCCAATAGTTTCCTTTGGGTATCCTATGAAGACACATTTCTCCGATTTGGGTTCGAGCTTATCAGGTTGAAGCTTTTTCACATAAGCATCACAACTCCAAACTTTTAAGAAACAACAACTTTGGTTTCTTGCCAAACCACAGTTCATACGGTGTCGTCTCAACGGATTTAGATGGTGCCCTTTTTAACGTGAATGCATCATCTCTAATGCATAGCCCCAAAACTATAACGGTAAATCGGTAAGAAACATCTTAGATCGCACCATATCTAGTAAAGTGCGATTACGACGTTCGGACACACCATTGCGGTGGTGTTCCGGGAGGCGTAAGTTGCGAAACTATTCCGCATTGTTTCAAATGTAGGCCAAACTCGTAACTCAAATATTCTCCTCCACGATCAGATCGTAGAAACTTTATTTTCTTGTTACGATGATTTTCCACTTCACTCTGAAATTCTTTGAACTTTTCAAATGTTTCAGACTTGTGTTTCATTAAGTAGATATACCCATATCTGCTCAAATCATCTGTGAAGGTGAGAAAATAACGATATCCGCCATTTAGCCTCAACATTCATTGGACCACATACATCAGTATGTATGATTTCCAATAAATCTGTTGCTCTCTCCATAGTTCCGGAGAACGGTGTTTTAGTCATCTTGCCCATAAGGCACGGTTCGCAAGTGCCAAGTGATTCATAATCAAGTGACTCCAAAAGTCCATCAGTATGGAGTTTCTTCATGCGCTTTACACCGATATGACCTAAATGACAGTGCCATAAATAAGTTGCACTATCATTATCAACTCTACATCTTTTGGTTTCAATATTATGAATATGTGTATCACTATGATCGAGATCCAATGAACCGTTTTCATTGGGTGTGTAACCATATAAGGTTTTATTCATGCAAACAGAACAACAATTTATTCTCTTACTTAAATGAATAACCAGTATTGTAATAAACATGATCAAATCATATTTATGCTCAACACCAAATAACACTTATTTAGGTTCCACACTAATCCCGAAAGTATAGGGAGTGTGCGATGATGATCATATCAAACTTGGAACTACTTCCAACACTCATCGTCACTTCCCTTCAACTAGTTTACGCAACTCCCGTTTCAAGTTACTACTCTTAGCAACTGAACCAGTATCAAAAATACCGAGGGTTTGCTATGAACACTAGTAAAATACACATCAATAATCTGCATATCAAATATACCTTTGTTCACTTTGCCATCCTTCTTATCCGCCAAATACTTGGGGTAGTTCCGCTTCTAGTGACCAGTTCCATTGCAGCAAAAGCACTTAGTCTCGTGCTTAGGTCCGGACTTGGGCTTCTTCACTCGAGCAGCAACTTGCTTGCCGTTCTTCTTGAAGTTCCCCTTCTTCCCTTTGCCTTTTCCTTGAGACTAGTGGTCTTGTCAATCATCAACACTTGATGCTCTTTCTTGATTTCTACCTTCGTCGATTTCAACATCATGAAGAGCTCGGGAATCGTTTTCGTCATCCCTTGCATACTATAGTTCATCACGAAGTTCTAGTAACTTAGTGATGGTGACTAGAGAATTCTGTCAATCGCTATCTTATCCGGAAGATTAACTCCCACTTGATTCAAGCGATTGAAGTACCTGCACTATCTGAGCACATGCTCACTAGTTGAGCGATTCTCCTCCATCTTTTAGCCATAGAACTTGTTGGAGACTTCATATCTCTCAACTCGGGTATTTGCTTGAAATATTAACTTCAACTCCTGGAACATCTCATATGGTCCATGACGTTCAAAACGTCTTTGAAGTCCCGATTCTAAGCCGTTAAGCATGGTGCACTAAACTATCAAGTAGTCATCATATTGAGCTAGCCAAACGTTCATAACGTATGCATCTGCTCCTGCAATAGGTCCATCACCTAGCGGTGCATTAAGGACATAATTCTTACGTGCAGCAATGAGGATAAACCTCAGATCACGGATCCAATCCGCATCATTGCTACTAACATTTTTCAATACAATTTTCTCTAGGAACACATATAAAAACATAGGGAAGCAACAACGCGAGCTTATTGATCTACAACATAATTTGCAAAATACTACCAGGACTAAGTTCATGATAAATTAAAGTTCAATTAATCATATTACTTAAGAACTCCCACTTAGATAGACATCTCTCTAGTCATCTAAGTGATCACGTGATCCAAATCAACTAAACCATGTCCGATCATCACGTGAGATGGAGTAGTTTCAATGGTGAACATCACTATGTTGATCATATCTACTATATGATTCACGCTCGACCTTTCGGTCTCCGTGTTCGAGGTCATATCTTATATGCATAGCTCGTCAAGTATAACCTGAGTATTCTGCGTGTGCAACTGTTTTGCACCGTTGTATTTGAACGTAGAGCCTATCACACCCGATCATCACGTGGTGTCTCAAAGACGAAGAACTTTCGCAACGGTGCATACTCGGGAGAACACTTCTTGATAATTTTTAGTGAGAGATCATCTTATAATGCTACCGTCAATCAAAAGCAAGATAAGATGCATAAAGGATAAACATCACATGCAATCAATATAAGTGATATGATATGGCCATCATCATCTCGTGCTTGTGATCTCCATCTTCGAAGCACCGTCATGATCACCATCGTCACCGGTAGCGACACCTTGATCTTCATCGTAGCATCGTTGTCGTCTCGCCAAACTTATGCTTCTCGACTATCGCTACCGCTTAGTGATAAAGTAAAGCATTACAGGGCGATTGCATTGCATACAATAAAGCGACAACCATATGGCTCCTGCCAGTTGCCGATAACTTTGGTTACAAAACATGATCATCTCATACAATAAAATTTAGCATCATGTCTTGACCATATCACATCACAACATGCCCTGCAAAAACAAGTTAGACGTCCTCTACTTTGTTGTTGCAAGTTTTACGTGGCTGCTACGGGCTGAGCAAGAACCGTTCTTACCTACGCATCAAAACCACAACGATACTTCGTCAAATAGACTCCGTTTTAACCTTCTCAAGGACCGGCGTAGCTACACTCAGTTCAACTAAAGTTGGAGAGACAGTCTTCCGCAAGCCATCTATGTGCAAAGCACGTCGAGGGAACCGGTCTCGCGTGAGCGTACGCGTAAGGTTGGTCCGGATCGTCTCGTCCAACAATACCGCTGAACCAAAGTATGACATGCTGGTAGGCAGTATGACTTGTATCGTCCACAACTCACTTGTGTTCTACTCGTGCATATGACATCAACGCATAAAACCTGGCTCGGATGCCACCTTGTTGGGGAACGCAGTAATTTCAAAAATTTCCCACGCATTACGGGACCATGGTGATGGCATAGCAACGAGAGGGGAGAGTGTCTGTCCACGCACTCGTGAGACCGAAAGCGGAAGCGTTATAACAACGCGGTTGATGTAGTCGTGCGTCTTCACGATCCGACCGATCCAAGCACCGAACGTCACGGCACCTCCGAGTTCTGCACACGTTCAGCTCGATGGCGATCCCGGACTCCGATCCAGCAAAGTGTCGGGGATGAGTTCCACAAGACGACGGCGTGGTGACGATGATGATGCTCCACCGACGCAGGGCTTCGCCTAAGCTCATGACGATATGACTTCTCCGGCGCAGGCTTCGCCTAAGCTCCATGACGATATGACCGAAGTGGAATATGGTGGAAGGGGCACCGCACACGGCTAAGGAAAGATCCGTAGATCAACTTGTGTGTCATGGGGTGCCCCTGCCTCAGATATAAAGGAGGGAAGGGGAGGGCTGGCGGCCAAGGAGAGGAGGCGCACCAGGGTTTCCTACTCCTACTAGGAGTAGGATTCCCCCAATCCTAGTCCAACTAGGTTTCCCAAGTGGGAAGGGAGAGAGAGGGGGGGCGCCCCCTTCTCCTAGTCCTAATAGGACTAGGGAAGGGGGGAAGGTGCGGCCAGCACTTGGGCCCCCTTTTCTCCTTTTCCACTAAGGCCCATGTTGGCCCATTAGTATTCCGGGGGGTTCCGGTAACCTCCCGGTACTTGGTAAAATTCCCAATTTCACCCGGAACACTTCCGATGTCCAAACATAGACTTCCAATATATGAATCTTTATGTCTCGACCATTTCGAGACTCCTCGTCACGTCCGTGATCTCATCCGGGACTCCGAACAACCTTCGATACAGAAACATCATAAAAACTCATAGTAACTGTCATCGAAGCGTTAAGCGTGCGGACCCTACGGGTTCGAGAACTATGTAGACATGACCGAGACACCTCTCCGTCAATAACCAATAAGCGGGACCTGGATGCCCATATTGGCTCCTACATATTCTCTGAAGATCTTTATCGGTCAGACCGCATAACAACATATGTTGTTCCCTTTGTCATCGGTATGTTACTTGCCCGAGATTCGATCGTCGGTATCCAATACCTAGTTCAATCTCGTTACTGCAAGTCTCTTTACTCGTTTTCGTAATACATCATCTCACAACTAACACATTAGTTGCAATGCTTGCAAGGCTTATGTGATGTGCATTACCGAGAGGGCCCAGAGATACCTCTCCGACAATCGGAGTGACAAATCCTAATCTCGAAATATGCCAACCCAACATGTACCTTCGGAGACACCTGTAATGTACCTTTATAATCACCCGATTACGTTGTGACGTTTGGTAGCACCCAAAGTGTTCCTCGTGCAAACGGGAGTTGCATAATCTCATAGTCATAGGAACATGTATAAGTCATGAAGAAAAGCACTAGCAACAAACTATACGATCAGGTGCTATGCTAATGGAATGGGTCATGTCAATCAGATCATTCAACCAATGATGTGATCCCGTTAATCAAATAACAACTTCTTGTTCATGGTTAGGAAACATAACCATCTTTTGATTAACGAGCTAGTCAAATAGAGGCATACTAGTGACGCTCTGTAGGTTTATGTATTCACACATGTATTATGTTTCCGGTTAATACAATTCTAGCATGAATAATAAACATTTATCATGATATAAGGAAATAAATAATAACATTATTATTGCCTCTAGGGCATATTTCCTTCAGCGGCGCTGTAGATTTCAACAGTCGGCTGATCAGTCATCAAGTCGACTAAAAGTTCACTCATGTTGAAAAAAGGAAATACAAGGTTCTGTTGGTTACCCGGAGATGGTGGGGATGACCATTCGCATCTTGGGCAGGGCCTTCGCCGGCTTCGACGACGTCGCTCGAGGTTGCTTCGGCAGCTTCTCAGTCGGCGCGGGAGAAGTTGTCCTAGGTTGCTTCGTCGACTGACCGGTGGGCACAACAGCTTTACCGCGTCCGGCCGCTGGGTCGTGCATCGACTTGGACCTTCCCTCCAAGCGAGGGTCGACGTCTTCCTCCTCTTCTTCCTCCTCCTCCTCATCATCAGAGCCATCATCCTCCTCATCCTCTTCGCCGTTGGACTCCCATTCCTCCGGACTCTCACCTCCACTTCCTTCTTCTTCTTCGGCTGCTTCCTGCGCCCCGTTGGGCATTGAGTACATCTCAGTGGTGACCTGGAAGACAACAAAACAAGGCGAAAGTCAGTCGACGAATTGGCATCAAAACAGAATGAATGCAGCAGAATCACAGCCGGAGATAAGTGGCTATACCTTGTCTGGTTCGTAACTCTGGTCGAGTGGTGGAATCCTCCTAGCTCCGCGAGGGTTATCTTTATTTCCTGTGATGGCAGTCATCCACTTCTCCAGTATGGCGTCATCAACCTCCTCCGGATGGACCCGAGTGGTATCATCCGTACCGGAGTACATCCACATCGGATGACCTCGGTATTGGAGTGGCTGAAAACGCCGTCGGAGAAAGACCTCCAGGAGATCCATGCCGGTCACCCCTTCGCGAATAAGCTGGACTATACGCTCCATCAGAAGCTTTACTTGGGCCTTCTCCTCTGGCAACACCTTCAGGGAAGATGGCTTGTTCACTCGACTCATGGAGAAAGGAGGGAGCCCAGTCGACTGCCCCGGCGTCGGCTGGTCTTGGCAATAAAACCAGGTCGACTGCCACCCTCTAACCGAAGTCGGGAGAGTCATAGCCGGAAAGGCGCTCTTCCCCTCATCTGGACTCCGAGTCCCCCACACATTTGGATTACTTGGGTCCTCTCGTCATTCGGGCTCGTTTTCTTCACCGTTCGAGAGCGACAGTGAATATGTGCTTGAAAAGACCCCAATGCGGTCGACAACCCAAGAAATTTCGCAGAGCTTAAACGAAAGCAAGAAGATACACAATGGAGTTTGAAGTGAAATGGTGGAGTTAGCGCTCCAAAGAAGTTCGTAAACCCCGGAAAAAGGATTTGGCGGCAGAAAACCCCCTATCTACGTGGGTGGCCAGGAGGACGCACTCACCCTCTTCAGGCTGCGATTGCCACTCCGTGCCCGGAAGCCTCGCCGACCCATGGGGGATCAGTCCTTCGTTGGCTAGATCGGTGAGATCTTTGTCGGTGATGGTTGAACGGATCCAGTCTCCTTGGACCCATCCCTGCGGCAGCTTGGACCGCGAAGAGGAACCGCCCCGACTAGGCGCTCTCCCCTTGGCCTTCGCCGCCGTCTTCTTCACCCGTTCCAAGGCGGCAGTCTTGTCCTTCACCATGGTCGCCGGCGAGAAAGGTACCGAGCTTCGGTGCTGGACGGACGGGGAGTGTGGCGAGAAAGTTTTGGAGGCGGAGAGAAGGGAAATCTGAGGGCGCACTGTTCAAAATGCCCGGTCCAACGCCTTATATGGGGTCGCTTCCGAGTGGCTGACCGGTAGGCCCAGGCAATCCCGTCACGATCCCGCAACAGGCGCGCGCACGATACATGGCGAAAAAGGCGGCGCGAGGATCGAGGCGTCATCGTCTTATCCCATCCGAAAAGTGCCGCGGTTTTCTCGCTTAGCTTCCCAAAATTCGGATCCCACGAAATCCGCTAACCGCAGAGCAACTCGTCCGATAACAGATTTCCTCGAGATCCGCCGCCGAAATCCTCGTGTTCACAAAGTTCACTCGACAAACATGAAGAATGGATCAAGGCGACTGAAAGAAAGGTTGACGTCATCACCAAAAGGTCGTTAATCCAGAGTAAGACGAACTCACAACACGAAGAACAGGTCGGAAAGATTCTCTACTCCTTCCTCACTCAAACCTCGATCCATTCGGGGGCTAATGATGAAGTCATGTACCTGGGGTAGGGTCATGGACCTGCCCAAGGGTACCCTCCACAAGGACATTCATAAGAGAAGCAGCCTTCCAGTCGACCTCGTAGGCTTCCACTCGACAGATTCAAAAGCACTCGACTATGAAGACCCACTCGACCACCAAGAGTCCAAGAGCCACTCGGTGTCCAAACGGTCTGTAGTTAAATAGTATTTATGACCTTAATGACACTTTATGTAAGGCGTTACCAGTAACGCCTAGCTTTAATGTACCTTAAACCCTCTACTACGTGGGCTGGCTGGGGTCCTGGCGCACTCTATATAAGCCACCCCCCTCCACAGGTAGAAGGGTTCGCACCTCTATAACACATACGCAGATATTCCAGTCGACCGCCTCAGGGCTCCGAGACGTAGGGCTGTTACTTCCTCCGAGAAGGGCCTGAACTCGTAAATCTCTTGCGTATACAACTACTCCATAGCTAGGATCTTGCCTCTCCATACCTACCCCCCATTCTACTGTCATACTTAGAACCACGACACTGACCGCGCCTATTCCGGGAGACACTGACACCGAGATGCTGGAGGCGCGCCGCCTTCAGCTCGTCGAAGGCGCGAAGAAGCTGGCAAGCATGAGACGCTTGTCAGAAGCCTACCAGCATGAGATGGATCGCGCTATGGGCGGCTCGCCGGCCCCAACTGGGCCTAGCCGCCTAGGCGCGGTCCGGCAGCGTGGCGTGGCCATCGCCAACCTGTTCGGGGCCAATCGCCCTGTGTACGCCACGCCTGCAGAGAACATCCGCGCCACCCAGGCGGCGGCGGACGAGCTAGAAAACTTCGAGGGTGAAGAGCGCCGCCTGATGACGGAGCGAGTCTAGCGGCTCCTCGACGCGGCTGCAGCGTAGAATGAAGCCGGCTGCCGCACAGAGGCGCTGAAACGACAAAATGACGACCTGCCTCCCCACCGAGATCAAGGCGCGATGTCTCGGACACCAACTGGAGGTGTCCGCGGAAGGAAAGACAAGGATCCGGCTGTCAGCCACAGCCGGACTCGCATCACCATTGAGCGCGACCAAGACGGCCACCCAAGAGCAGTGGAATGGCGGGACGACTATCTGCCTCCTCCTCCTCGCAAAGAAAGGCCAGTCTCCTCGCCACCCGTTGAGCATCCGACTCTCGGCGACCGCCTTGGCCACCGAGAGTGAGTCGGAGAAAATGACGCCCGCCACCGGATCCCTGGCGCTGGAAGAAGAAGACGAGTTGGGTTCGCCCTGTTTTGGACCTCGCATCTGAGACGAGCCCTTTCCCAAAGGGTTCACGCTCCCCCGAGATACGCCCAAGTACACCGGCTCCGTGAAGCCGGAAGACTAGCTGGTTGACTACTCCACGGCCGTCAACATAGCGAACGGCAACAAGCGTGTTGCCGTAAAGTATGTTCCACTCATGCTCCAAGGCACGGCCCGGACATGGTTGAACAGCCTGAAACCCCGCAGCTTCAACAGCTGGGTCGACTTCACCGAAGCCTTCGTCCGCAACTTCACAAGCACGTACAAGCGACCTCCCAAGCCTCGCCAACTTTCCTTGTGCGTGCAAGGCCCCGACGAGTCAACTCGCGACTACCTCACGCGCTGGGCCGAGCTTCGGAACTCCTGCTAGGGCGTGCACGAGGTGCAGGCTATCGAGTACTTCACTGCCGGGTGCAGAGAAGGTACCCTCCTCAAGCACAAGCTCTTCTGCGACGAGCCAGAGACCCTCGACGAGCTGCTGATCATAGCGGACAAGTACGCCACAACCGACTCCTCCATGAAGGCGGAGATTCAAGTTAGTGCGACCGGCAAAGTAGCCACTCAGGCTCCCAAACTCCGGCTGGGGACACTAGTCGGCGACAACAACAGAACGATCACAAGCGCAAAGCCCCACAGCCGGCTTCCAGCAGTCGGCAAGTTGCGATAGTCGAAGACCAGCAGCCGGAGGAGCAGCCTCCGGCCAAGCGACAGAAAGGCGGCAAGTCCAACTGGTTGCCGGCCTTCTCTTACGAGCAGACTCTAGATGGCCCCTGCAAGTTCCACAGCGCACGCGAAGCCGTCCGAACCACACCACCGGAAATGCCATCGCTCACCAGAATCGCCAAGGAGACGGCTTCCTGCCTCCCCACTTTCTTTGGGCCGCCGCCTCCACCGCCGCCCCAGCAGCCGGCTGTCAGGCCAGTCGGCGCAGTACAAGACGAGTACCCAGAAGAGCACGGAGCCTATGTGGTGTTCACCAGTGTGGCTGACGATCGACACAGCAGGCGGCTGCAGCAGCAAGAAGTGAATGCAGTAGCATCAAGTACTCCAGAGTTCATGCACTGGTCCGAGAAGCCTATCAGTTGGAGCAGAGCTGATCACCCAGAGGTGATGCCGAGTCCGGTCTCCTACGCCCTGGTCTTAGGTGCCACCTTTGCCACAGATAGGCGGACCGCTCGCTTCTCGCGAGTGCTGATAGACGAAGGAAGTAGCATCAACATCCTGTACAAGGATACCATGGAGAAGTTAGGAATCAAGCAAAGACAGCTTCAGAGCAGCCGGACTGTGTTCCACGGCATTGTTCCTGGCCTTTCCTACTCATCAATCGGCAAGATCCTGATAGACGTCCTCTTTGGAGACAAAGATCATTTCCGCCGAGAGCTAGTTTGGTTTGAAGTGGTGGACCTTGAAAGCCAATACCATGCGTTGCTTGGCCGACCTGCTTTGGCCAAGTTCATGGTGGTCCCCCACTACGCCTACCTCAAGATGAAGATGCCGAGTTCCAAGGGGATTCTGACCATACCCGGCGACTACAGAAAGTCGTCCGCTTGCGCGGCCGAAAGCAGTCGGCTAGCCGAGTCCTTGGTGATCGCAGCAGAGAAGCGGCTTCTTGATCGGGTTGTAGCGATGGCCGACAAGCAGCCCGAGATGTCGCCCAACCCCAAGGAGTCGGAAGCAGAGGGTTCGTTCAAGCCGGCCAAAGAAAAGAAGAAGATACCCTTGGACCCGGAACACCCAGAGAGGTACACTGTCATAGGTGCAAACCTTGACAACAAATAGGAAGGCGAGCTCGTCGATTTCCTCCATGAGAATCGAGACATCTTCGCATGGTCCCCTAAAGACATGCCAGGTGTACCGACGGAATTCGCCGAGCACAAGTTACATGTCTGATCTGATGTTACATGCGCCGCCTGTCAGAAGAGAAGAGAAGCGTTGTTGGAGAAGAGATAGCCCGGCTCCTGGCAGCCGGCTTCATTATGGAAGTATTTTTCCCAGAGTGGTTAGCAAACCCGGTCCTGGTGCTGAAGAAGAACAAGCAGTGGCGGATGTGTATTGACTACACAAGCCTCAACAAAGCTTGCCCCAAGGACCCATTCTCTCTGCCGAGAATTGGTCAGGTGATAGACTCCATGGCCGGATGCGAGCTGCTGAGCTTCTTAGATGCATATTCAGGATATCACCAGATCAAGCTGAACCCGGCTGACAGACTGAAGACCGCCTTCATCACGCCGTTTGGAACCTTCTGCTACCTGACCACGACGTTCGGCTTGAGGAATGCTGGCGCCACCTTTCAACGTTGCATGCAGAAATGCCTCCTCAAGCAACTCGGCAGAAAGGCCCACATCTACATGGACGATGTGGTGGTGAAGACGGAAAAGCATAGAACACTGCTGGAAGACCTTAAGGAAACCTTTGAGAACCTGCGCCGATTCCAGATCAAGCTCAACCCTGAGAAGTGCGTCTTCGGAGTACCAGCCGACCAACTCCTTCGCTCCGTGGTCTCTGAACGCGGCATAGAGTGCAACCCCGTAAAGATCAAGGCCATCGAGAGGATGGAAGTACCCAGCCGACTGCTAGATGTGCAAAAGTTTACCGGCTGCTTGGCGTCCATCGGCCGATTCATCAGTCGGCTGGGCGAGAAGGCTCTCCCTTTATAACAGCTCATGAAGAAGACGACCTTTTTCGAGTGGAACCCCAAGGCGGACGAAGCTTTTCTCCAGTTGAAGAAAATGTTGACTACTCCCCCCGTGCTGGCGGCCCCGAGTCCTAAAGATCCCATGCTCCTATACATTGCCGCCACCAGCCGGGTAGTCAACCTGATCATTGTAGTTGAACGCATAAGGAGGAAGGCAAGGCGCTACCTGTCCGTAGACCGGTATATTACCCGAGCGAAGTACTCGGCCTCCAAGCAGAACTACCCCCACTACCAGAAGATGTGCTACGGCGTGCACTTTGCCGCCAAGAAGTTGAAGCCTTACTTTCAGGAGCATCCAATCACTGTGGTTTGCACAGCCCCACTAGCCGAGATCATCGGAAGCCGAGATGCTTCTGGCCGAGTGGCCAAATGGGCCATTGAGCTGGCTCCCTACCCCATCTACTACCAGCCCTGCACCGCCATCAAGTCGCAAGCACTGGCCGACTTCCTCGTCGACTGGGCCGAGACCCAGTACCTGCCGCCAGCGCCCGACTCCACCCATTGGCGGATGCATTTCGACGGCTCCAAGATGCGCACCGGCTTGGGAGCCGGCGTTGTCCTCACTTCTCCCAAAGGCGACAAGCTCAAATATGCGCTGCAGATCCATTTCGCCGCCTCCAATAACGTCGCTGAGTACGAGGCGATCATTCACGGGCTCTGGCTTGCCAAAGAACTTGGCATTCGCCGGATCCTATGTTATGGCGACTCCGACTTAGTGGTCCGGCAGTCATCTGGCGATTGGGACGCCAAAGATGCAAACATGGCGAGCTACCGTTTCCTTGTACAGCAACTCAGCGGATATTTCGAGGGGTGCGAGTTCCTTCACGTGCCAAGAAATGACAACGACCAAGCAGACGCCCTGGCACGAATCGGCTCCACCCGCCAGGCAATACCATTTGGTGTCGCCCTTTGGTGCCTCCTCAAGCCGTCCGTCAAGCCTTCACCAGAATCAGACTCCATCTTTGTGCCGGCTCCCCCCGAAGAAGTCGGATCCGACTCAAGAGCCCCAGCAGACGGCACGAGAACTCTTACAAATGGCTCCAAAAACGCCGCAGTTGAAGCCGGCCCGGGGACTTCAGAACCCGGCCCGGGGACTGCAGCGACCAGACCGAAGACTCCAGAACTCGGCCCGGGGACTGCACCAGTCGACCCGGGGACTTCATCAATCCAGCAAGCGGCCGCGGACTCCAGCCCGCCGCCTCCCAGCCCAGCCGCCATCGTCCAAGTCGCAGTGCTGGTAGTCGAAGAACTAGCAGCACCCTCATGGGCCCAGCCCATCCTCAAGTTCCTAGTGAGCAAAGAGCTGCCAACCGATGAAATCTTGGCTCGGCAAGTACAACGCCGAGCGGCAGCCTACGCCATAGTCAACAAAGAGTTGGTCGGTAGCGCGTCACTGGTGTCTACCAGCGTTAAGGCCGAGCGAGCAAGGCCAAGCAATTCTCAAAGACATCCATCAAAGGCGAAAAGGCCACCATGCGGCTTCAAGAGCACTCGTCGCCAAAGCCTTTCGACACGGTTTCTTCTGGCCGACTGCCCTAGAAGAGGCCAAAGAATTGGTCCAAAAGTGCAAAGGGTGCCAGAAGTTCCGCTCCAAGCCACATCAGCCGGCTTCCGCACTCAAGACTATCCTCATCGCCTGGCCCTTTGCGGTTTGGGGCCTGGACATGGTGGGACCATTGAAAACAGCACGAGGCGGCCTAACTCACTTACTTGTCGCGGTGGACAAGTTCACCAAGTGGATAGAAGTAAAGCCCATCAAGAAGTTGAATGGTCCGACTGCAGTGACTTTCATCGCCGACATCACGACTCGGTACGGCATACCACACAGCATCATCACCGACAATGGCACAAATTTTGCCAAAGGTGCCTTGGCCCGTTTGTGCGCGACACAGGGCATCCGATTGGACTTAGCGTACGTTGCCCATCTGCAGTCAAACGGCCAGGTAGAGCGAGCAAACGGCCTCATCCTGTCTGGCATCAAGCCTCGACTAGCCGAACCACTGGAGCGTTCGGCCGGCTGTTGGCTTGATGAGTTGCCAGCCGTCCTCTGGAGTCTGCGCACGACTCCAAACAACTCAACCGGCTTTACACCTTTCTTCCTCGTCTATGATGCTGAAGCCGTCATCCCAACGGACATAGAGTTCGACTCCCCGCGAGTCACCATGTACACCGAGGAGGAAGCAGAAGAAGCACGTCAAGACGGTGTCGATCTGCTGGAAGAGGGCCGGCTGTTGGCACTCAGCCGGTCCAGCATCTACCAGCAGAGCCTGTTGGGGAACGTAGCATAAATTCAAAATTTTCCTACGTGTCACCAAGATCTATCTATGGAGAAACCAGCAACGAGGGGAAGGAGAGTGCATCTACATACCCTTGTAGATTGCTAAGCGGAGCTGTTCAAGAGAACAGGGTTGAAGGTGTCGTACTTGCTGCCGTGATCCAAATCACCGGAGATCCTAGTGCGAGCAGACGGCACCTCCGCGTTCAACACACGTACAGCCCGGTGACGTCTCCCATGCCTTGATCCAGCAAGGAGAGAGGGAGAGGTTGAGGAAGACTCCATCTAGCAGCAGCACAACGGCGTAGTGGTGGTGGAGGAGCGTGGCAATCCTGCAGGCCGCCCAAGCACTGCGGGAGAGGAGGAGGTGTCACGGGAGGGAGGGAGGCGCCGAGGAGCTTCAGGTGCGGCCACCTCCCTCCCTCCCTTTATATCTGTGCCAGAGAGGGGGGGAGGGCGCAGCCTTGCCCCTTCCTCCAAGGAAGGGGTGCGGCCAAGAGGGGGGAGGAGTCCATCCTCCCCAAGGCACCTCGGAGGTGCCTTCCCCTTTTAGGACTCTCCCCTTTTTCTTATATCTTGGCGCATGGGCCTCTTGGGGCTGGTGCCCTTGGCCCATATAGGCCAAGGCGCACCCCCTACAGCCCATGTGGCCCCCCGGGGCAGGTGGACCCCCCGGTGGACCCCCGGACCCCTTTCGGCACTCCCGGTACAATACCGATAACGCGCGAAACTTTTCCGGCGACCAAAATAAGACTTCCTATATATAAATCTTTACCTCCGGACCATTCCGGAACTCCTCGTGACGTCCGGATCTCATCCGGGACTCCGAACAACATTCGGTAACCACATACAAACTTCCTTCATAACCCTAGCATCATCGAACCTTAAGTGTGTAGACCCTACGGGTTCGGGAATCATGCAGACATGACCGAGACGTTCTCCGGTCAATAACCAACAGCGGCATCTGGATACGCATGTTGGCTCCCACATGTTCCACGATGATCTCATTGGATGAACCACGATGTCGAGGATTCGATCAATCCCGTGATACAATTCCCTTTGTCTAAGCGGTATTATACTTGCCCGAGATTCGATCGTCGGTATACCGATACCTTGTTCAATCTCGTTACCGGCAAGTCTCTTTACTCATTCCATAACACATCATCCCGTGATCAACCCCTTGGTCACATTGTGCACATTATGATGATGTCCTACCGAGTGGGCCCAGAGATACCTCTCCGTTTACCGGAG
This sequence comes from Aegilops bicornis, assembly GCA_021605145.1. Taxonomy (NCBI): domain Eukaryota; kingdom Viridiplantae; phylum Streptophyta; class Magnoliopsida; order Poales; family Poaceae; genus Aegilops; species Aegilops bicornis. Next base: position 140,246,388 of record CM038670.1, on the reverse strand, counting down.
TGACAAATCCCAGTCTCGATTCGTGCCAACCCAACAGACACTTTCGGAGATACCTGTAGTGCACCTTTATAGCCACCCAGTTACGTTGTGACGTTTGGTACACCCAAAGCATTCCTACGGTATCCGGGAGTTGCACAATCTCATGGTCTAAGGAAATGATACTTGACATTAGAAAAGCTTTAGCATACGAACTACGATCTTTGTGCTAGGCTTAGGATTGGGTCTTGTCCATCACATCATTCTCCTAATGATGTGATCCCGTTATCAACGACATCCAATGTCCATGGTCGTGAAACCGTAACCATCTATTGATCAACGAGCTAGTCAACTAGACGCTTACTAGGGACATGGTGTTGTCTATGTACCCACACATGTATCTGAGTTTCCTATCAATACAATTATAGCATGGGTAATAAACAATTATCATGAACAAGGAAATATAATAATAACTAATTTATTATTGCCTCTAGGGCATATTTCCAACAGAGCCTGCACCGATACTACAACAGGAAGGTCAGGCCGAGATCTTTCCAAGAGGGCGACCTTGTGCTCCGACTGATCCAACGAACAACCGGCTAGCACAAGCTGTCGGCGCCTTGGGAAGGCCCCTTCATTATCAGCAAAGTGCTGGGCAACGACTCCTACTACCTGATCGACACTCAGAAGCCCCGAGCACGCAAGAGGGACGACTCCGGCAAAGAGACGGAACGCCCATGGAACGCAAATCTTCTCCGATGATTTAAAGTTGATGCAACTACTAAAGCAGATAAAATGAAGGCAAGACGGCAGCCTAGGAAGCGGCAGACGGGTTCGGAGGGTCGGAAGAGACGGCGGTGTCAGGCGCCGGAGCGGCCGGCCGGGCAGTCTCGGCTTGATCGTCTCCGGCTGCAGCCTCGCTTTCGGCCGGGCGCGCTTCGTTCTTTGGAGGCGCGGTCGAGCTGAGGCTGGTCGCCCGCTCCGTCTTCTGGCGCCTCCGTCTCACCTCCGTCCTCCGCCTCGCCTTCCTCCTCGGTGCTGGAACTGATTACCTCCGCCGAGTCCTCGTCATAGTCCGGGTTCATCCCGAACCACTCCGGCAGCGCCTCCCCGCCGTCTTCAGCTTGATCAGGGATGAAGGTGCTGGTGTCTGCGTAGTCGGCGATCGCCGCTGCACGCGCGACGAGGGCGTCTTCCACAGCTATCAGCTCCGCCTGGGCCTCTGACCGGAACACGGCCAGCCGGTCCAGGTCCAGCCCTGGATACCATGCCTTGACGAATTCTAAGGCCTGCCGCGCTCCAGCCCGGGCCGAGGAACCCTTCCAGGCCTCAAGACGACCAGCCGCGACCTCCAGCGAGTCGGCAGTCCGACTGGGAGTGCACAGAACCGGCATGTCTGGCCACAGGGCAGCAATCGCCTGGGCGCCGGCACGTTGAAGCCGGCGCAGCATCAGATGGGCCGGCCGCAGACGAGCCTCGATGCTCAGAAGCTGCTCATCGAGGGTCCAGGGGGCGTTGGCGGCAATCTCCGCACCATTTGCCCTCCGCGCCTCGCGATCAGCCTCGATGGCCTGAGTGACCGCATGGGAGTGGCCAGGGAAGAAGTCTGCCAAGACGAAAAAGAAGCAAGTCAAAAAATCAGGAGTCAGCCCGACCTATAGTCAGCAGCTCAAAGATATAAACAAAGTAAAGAAACTCACCATCGACGATGTCCTCAATCTCATGGAAGCTGGAGGTCAGCATGCCCCCTTGTCGGTCCAGGAGGAGCGTTCACTTTTGAACTCGGCCAGGAGAGCAGTCTCTTTCTTCTCCGCCTCGTCCTGTGCCTTCTTGAGCAGCTCCCTTTGCTCCGCCAGCTACGCGGCCCGCAGGTCGCGCTCTGCGGCGAGCTTGCTGCACTCCTCCCCCTTGGCATGCAAGGCGGTGTTGGCTTCGCCCAGCCGCTGCTGAAGAGTGGCATTGGCCTCTGAAGAATAAAAAGGAAAAAGAGGTTAAGTCGTCAACAAAGAAGGTCGCCGGGAAAATCCGGCCCAACTGCTCAGCAGTCGGCCCGAATCTCGGGGACTACAGCCCGCGGGTGCGCCAGCGCGCCCCCGCGAAGAAGAAGGAGGACTCACTCCGGCTCTCCGACAAGTCGGCAGTCCGCTTGCCCAGCGCCTCAACATTGCGGTTGAAGGCAGTGACGCGGAGGTTGTGATACTCCTGTGATAAGTATTTTAGACAAAGGTAAATATTTGGAACTCGCCAGATGGAGTTCGAGCCGCTTCTTTCGGCAATGACGGCGAAAACTCGAGGGACTACACCCGATTGGAGTGCTGATGCGCCCCACAGAGAAGAACAAGAAAATACAAAGTCAAAAAAGAAAAGAAAGCATACCCGGACGGCTGCTCGCGACGCTAGATGCGCCTTGGTGCAGTTCTGGATGGCGTCGCCCTCGGCTCGCAGCTTCGCCTAAATGTCGAGCGCGCTGGTTCGGCGGGCTGTCGCCTCCTCGCACCCACCCAGGCGCGGCACTCGTCGCCTCGGCGTCACTGGATAACGGTGGCGGCGCCGGTCTCAAGGCGTGGCGCCAATCGCCTTCTCAAAGGCAGCGGCGCGGCGAGGCGACTTGAAGGAGCAACCGCCGCGGACTCATCCTCGATCGGCGGCACCGGCGGGCCGCCGCTGTTTACCTGCGCACTCGACGGGCGGCGGAGGCGGCGGTGGCGGCACGGCCGTGTCCGACATGGAGGCCTCGCCGCTTTCCTTCTCCATGATGGGGTTCTCGCCGCCGGCTTCCCCAGTCTGCCCCGTGAACTCCGGGGACGGCAGCGCGGAGCTCAGCGGGATGACGAGCAACGCCGATTGGCGTCTGCGGCCTCCTCGGCTTCGCCGCCTTGCCGCGGCAGCGGCTTGGCCTCATCCAGCTTCCTCTGGCGGAGGCCGCCACCTTCTCGGCCTCCGCCTTCTCCAAAGGGCGGCTTGGCCCTCGTCGTATTTCTCCAGCGTTCAGCTCCGTCGCCTCCCGGAGGTCGGCAGCGGGTCAATCCGTCAAGTAGTGGCGGGCGTCTCTGCCGACCCCATGGCGGAGGCGGCGGCGACCCTCTCAAAGGTAAGGGAGCCACAAGCGAGAAGGCATGTAAAAGATTTGGACAAAATTCACCAGTAGAAAACAAGACAAAAGGCGGAAGCACTTATGCAGAGACCAGCGGCGGCTTTTTCACTTCCTTACGGAAGTGGTTGGCTTTCGCGACCGCCTCATCCCGCTTGGTCGCGGCGTCCGCCCCCTTGAACTTCTTCAACCGGCCGCCAAGCAAGCTTGGCCCGGCCCGGCGCCTCTTCGCGTCGCCTTGACCATCCAAGCCGGCGGAGGAACTTGCGCTCGGCTGGCCGACCTTTGGTTGGTGGCGCGGGGCAACTTCCCCCTCGGCGTCGTCATCAGGACAGTCGGCAAAAGTGGCCGAGGGCCTGAAGCCTCCTCCTCCTCCTCCTCCTCCTTCGGCGTCGGCCTCCATCGCCGCCGCCCCCAAGTCAGGGTCGTCGACGTCGCTCTCCGCTCGGTCGGAGACAAACTGACGGGCCGGGCCCGTGGTGCCGGCTGAAGGCTGGATGAGGGGGTTCTGACTCGGAAAATCCAAAAAATATCAGAAGTCGGATTCGGCTGCAAAAGAAGACAGAAGAAGAAGAGAGACGACTTACAGCAGGCGGGGGGTTGGTACGTGAGTACGGCTCCTTGCCGAACTGCCAATCCGCCGCGAGATTGCAGTTTGCGATGTAATTCACCGTGTCCGCCACCTCCGCGTGGGGCATGTCCTTGGAGCACATCCGACTCGGGTCCCGGTGGACGCTCATCTGACAGATCAGATGAGGTCGGCCTTGGAGCGGGAGGACTCGGCGCGCCACGAAGGCGGCCAGCAGGTCGGCCCCGGTCAAACCCTCCGACTGCGTCAGCACTCGGAGTCGCGCGACGGCGGCGGCACCAGCGGGAGTCAGCGTCCTGGCCCGGTGGGACCAGCTGGGGAGCCTCCCAGCCGGTGCGCCGGCTTTGTAAGGCGGCAGATTGACCAAGTCGCCGTCTGGGGCGACGTTCTTCACATAGAAATAAGACCGCTGCCACATCTTCACCGACTTAATCAGCGAGATGGTGGGAAATGGGTTGTCGGCCACCGATCTCCGCATCGCGATGAAGGCACCACACTAGGCCGGCATGCCGGCGACGTGCGTGCCGAGCTTGGACTGAAAGAACTCCCCCCATAGCTCGATGGTGGGGAGAACGCCGAGGAAGCCTTCGGACAAGGTGGCGAAGGCAGCCAGCAGCACCACCGTGTTCGGAGTAAGGTGGTGCGGCTGGAGCCCGTGGAACTCCAAGAAGGAGCGGAAGAAACCGCTCGTCGGGAGCCCTAGGCCGCGCATGAGGTGCGAGCGGAATACAACCCGCTCGCCCTCCTCCGGCGCCGGCAGTACTTCCCCCGCCGGCGCGGCGTGGGCCCGCACTAGGTTCTCGCCGGGGAGGCGACGCGTTTTACGAAGAAACTCAATGTGGTCGTCGTCCACCTCGGAGCCGTCCCACACGCCGGAGCGCACGACAGGAGGTGCGGCGGCGGAGGAAGAGCTCATTGCTGCGGGCGTGGCATGGTTCGGCGCGTCGGCTCGAGAGGAAGAAGAAGCAAGAAAAAGCGAGGGGAGTAGGGGAGATGGGCGCGCGTGCTTCGCCGCCCCCCTCCCCCTGCCTACTTATAGGCTCGTGGGCTGAGAAGCCGATGGGGCGGACGTGGGATCAACTGTGCCCAGGACCCCACGCCCCCCATGATTTACCACATGAAGTAACTGCGTGCAGTTACGACGTGGGAACCACAACCGTCCGCACGGCCGCAACAGATCCGTTCGCGCGCCGAGGCGCGGTAGTGGCGGGCCTCGCCTGACGGCCTGTCCCATCGCGCGCGTGGGTGGGCAGACTGACCCTGCCGCGTGGCGCCACGCGACGGGTCCGCAACGGGCAGCTGCCTGGAAGCTTATCAGGCACGCTGCATGTATCCCGCCACGACCTTCAAACTCTTTAAGGGGCAAGACGGCCTTATGCGAGTCCGGCTCCAGCTAGTCGGCCTAGAGGAAGACGGCAAGCAAGGTCCAGATTCCACCACCAGAAAGATGAAACTGTTGAGGCTCCTCGACATGTCTCCCTCGGCGCCTCACCAGCTTTGGGGACTACTGTCGGAGTAATGGGCCACGGGTAGGCTAACCCGAGCCCCTGAACCTTTCAAGATATCAGGGCGGGCTGCGCCCCTCAAGACCCCACGATAAAGAGCCGCCTTCTGAGAGTCGGCGGCGAGGCCGCCGACTGCCCCTCACTGCCGAGTCCCAGGCGACTTGAGATAAGCCGACTCCTAATCTGGCGGCTTCCGGAGAAGCCGGCCATGGGAAGTCGGTTCACGACCTCCGACCACCTCCTGCCCGCCGCGATGGGCCAGGGGCGGGGTATGGTCACCGCATGGCCCATCCTCGCCCCGCTTATGCGAAGGCGAGCATGGCCATAGTCGCCATATCGATAGAGATCTCCATCCGCACGCACTTTGTTGCCATGCCTTGACATCGGCCCGTGGCGCGCCTGCCCGACGGCCTGCTGTCAGACGGCCGAGAGACGGCGGGTCCCACTCGTCAGTGGGGGTACAGATGACGGCAAAAGCACCAAATGACGGTCCCGTTGGGTGTCGGCCCCCGGGTGTCGGCCAGCCCCGCCGACGGGCCCCGCACGCCATTAACCGAATAAGGCGGGAATGGCAATGTTGATCGTCCGTCAGCGGTAGCGGCACTGTTACACGACCCATGACCAAGACAGCTTCATTAGAAGCACGGCTACAGTAATCCGCAGCCGGCACGACCCGCCCGCGGCGGACAGGGCATGTCGGCTCCGTACCGGGCCTTTTGGCGGGGCCCGCCAGTCGGCGGGCCCCAGCGGTCGGCGGAGAAGACGACGGCCTAAGAGACAGACGGCTGGGGCCCGCACCCAGCCGGATTACCATTGTATCCCTGAGGGGCAGGCCTATATAAGACCCCAGGGCACCCATGCAAGGGGGGTCGCTTCTTGAGCACTAGACCAGATCATATAGGAAGGAGGGAGCTTGCCTTGCCTTCTCCTACCTCCAGGAAACAGCTCAAGGAGCAACCTTGTACTCACTTTGCCATAGTGATCATGTGGAGACCCCGCAGAGCAGCAGTAGGGGTGTTATCTCCATGGAGAGCCCTGAAGCTGGGTAAGATCCGCCGGCGTGCATGTCTTCGCCTCATCCCGTTTCCAAGTACCGGCGACGTTCTACTCGCCCCCACCATGATAAGCCATCCCTTAGCATATATCGCACCCAACCCCCGACATATTTGTTGTCAAGGTTTGCACCTATGACAGCGTGCCTCTCCGGGTGCTCCGGGTCCAAGGGTATCTTCTTTGTTTCCTTCGCCGGCTTGAATGAGCCCTCAACTTCTGACTCCTTGGGGATGGGCGACATTTCCGGCTTCTTGCCTGCCATTGCCACAACCCGGTCAAGGAGCCGCTTCTTAGGCGCAATCACAAGGGACTCGGCCAGCCGGCTGCTGTCTGTGGTGCAGGCGGATGACTTCTTGTAGTCTCCGACTACGGTCAGGATTCCCTTGGTACTCGGCATCTTCATCTTGAGGTAAGCATAGTGGGGGACCGCCATGAACTTGGCCAGAGCAGGCCGGCCAAGCAGCGCATGGTAGGGGCTCTCTAGGTCCACCACTTCAAACCAAACTGGCTCATGACGGAAATGATTGTTGTCTCTGAAGAGAACATCAATTTGGGTCTTCCGATTGGTGAGCAGGAAAGGCCAGGGACTATGCCATGGAATACAGTCCGACTGGGGTGGAGCTGCTTATGCTTGATTCCCAACTTCTCCATTGTGTCATGGTACAGGATATTGATGCTGCTGCCGCCATCTATCAGGACTCTGGAGAAACGAACTGCTCGCCTCTCTGTTGCAAAGGTAGCATCTAGGACCAGGGCATAGGAACCAGGGGAGGGCATCACTTCTGGGTGGTCGGCCCTGCTCCAACTGATGGGCTTTTCAGACCAATGCATGAATTCTGGAGTTTCTGATGCCACTGATTGTACTTCTTGCTGCTGCAGCCATCTGCTGCGCCTGTCATCGGCCACGCTGGTGAACACAACATAGGCTCCGTGCTCCTCAAGGTACTCATCTTGTATGACAACTACTGGCCGAGCCGCCGGCTGCTGGGGCGGAGGAGGCGGCGGGCCAACAGGCGGAGGAGGCAGGAGTCCATCTCCCTTGGCGATTCTAGTGAGCTAATGGCACTTCCGAGTGGTGTGATTGGATGGCTTTGCGCCACTATGGAACTTGCAGGGTGCACCTAGAGTCTGCTCGTAAGAGAAGGCGGGCAACCAATTGGGTTGCCGCCCTTCTGACGCTTCGGCGCTGGCAGCCCCTCTGGCTGCTGGTCTTCGACTGTCGCCACCTGCCGGCTGGTGGAAGCCGGCTGGGTGGCCTTGCGCTTGTTGTCGCTTGGTTGCTATTGCCGACTGGTGTCACCAGCCGTAGTCCGAGGAGCCTGAGGAGCTACCTTGCCGGACGCATCAACTAGGATCTCCGCCTTCATGGAGGAGTTGGCCGTGGCGTGCTGGTCAGCGATGATTAGCAGCTCGTCGAGAGTCGCAGGCTCGTCGCAGAGAAGTCGGTGCTTGAGGAGGGTGCCTTCTCGGCACCCGGCGGTGAAGTACTCGATTGCCTGCACCTCGTGCACGCCTTTGCAGGAGTTGCGCAGCTCGGCCCAGCTCGTGAGATAGTCGCGAGTCGATTTGCTGGGCCCTTGGACGCACAAGGAGAGCTGTTGGGGCTTGGGAGGCCACTTGTATTTGCTGGTGAAGTTGTGGATGAAGGCTTCAGTGAAATCAACCCAGCTGTTGATGCTGCGGGGCTTCAGGCTTGTGCCTTGAAGCACAAGCGGGGCGTACTTCACAGCAACGCGCTTGTTGCCGTTCGCTATGCTGACGGCCGTGGAGTAGTCGACTAGCCAGTCCTCCGGCTTCACGGACCCGGTGTACTTGGGCGTATCTCTTGGGAGTGTGAACCCTTTGGGGAAGGGCTCATCTCGGATTCGTGGGCCGAAACAAGGCGGTCCCAACGCGTCTTCTTCTTCTAGCGCCAGGGATCGGTTGAGGTGGTCGATCCGATGGCGGGTGTCGTTCTCTCCGACTCCCTCTCAGCGGCCAAGGCGGTTGCCGAGTGTCGGGTGCGTGACAGGTGGCGGAGTGGGATGCCTTTCTCCACGAGGCGGAGGGGGAGGCGGGTCACCTTGCCGATCCACTGCTCGAGGGCTACCGTCAGCGTCATGCTCGATGGAGAGGTGATTTCGACTGCGGCTGGAAGCCGTCTCATTGCCTCTTCTTCCGTGAGCGCCGCCAGTCGGCGTCCGGGATGTCGCGCCATGGTCCTGACGAAGGGGCGGTTCGTCGTTTCGCCGGACGGGCACTTCGGCGCGGCAGCCGGTTTCATGTTGCGCGGCAGCTGCATCTAGGAGCTGCTGGACTCGCCCCATCATGTGGCGACGCTCGTCGCCCTCGTACTTGTCCAGCTCATCCGTCACCGCCTGGGCGGCCCGGATGTTATCTGCAGGCATGGCGTAGACGGGACGATCCGTCCCAAACATGCTGGCGATGGTCCCGCCACGCTGCAGGATCGAGCCAATGTGGCTAGGCCCCTTTGGAGCCGGCGTTCCACCGCCAGCTCAATCCATCTCGCCCCGGTAGGCCTCCGAGAGGCGTCCCATGCTGGCCAGTTGGTTGGCGCTCTTGATAATCTAGATGCGGCGTGCCTCCAGCATCTCGGCATCTGCGCCTTACGGGTTGGGCACTGCCAAGTCTCGCAGCGCCGCGTCAAGTGGGTCTCGGATGCCTCTGTCCGAGTGCTCACCACTATTGATGACAAGCTCCTCCGTGATGGTGCTCCCACCGCTGTGCTCGCGAGGAGGCGGCTCGTCGTAGACCACCATGTTGGTGGGGAACGTGTCAAGCGACGCCGTGTAGGAGTCGGATCATCGGGTCGGTGGAGCCAACAGACTCCAGGTCCATAGCAGGCTCGCTGGTGACGTGAAGCTGGCCGAGGAGGCTGACGAGGCGGCTCTCGGAGCAGCCGGTGCCCACGTTGCAGGCCGGCTCGTCGGAGAGGTGGATCTCGCCGACAAGGTCGGTGAGGCAGCTCGCCGCATAGGCGATCTCCGCGCCGTGCAGCGCGTCGATGCTGACGCCGTTGGGCATGCTGGGCTGGCTTTGCTCGCCAGGAAGGAACAAGATTCCCGTCCAGAGCAGGTCTCTAGAAGATGGTGCACCTGGCCCCACGGTGGGCGCCAAATGTCGGGTGTTGGGTGCAACATATGCCAATGGATGGCTTATCATGGTGGGAGCGAGTAGAACATCGCCGGTGCCTGGAAGCGGGATAAGGCATAGACACGAAAGCCGGCGTACTTTACCCAGGTTAGGGGCTCTCCTCGGAGATAACACCCCTAGTCCTGTTCTGCGGGGTCTCTGCATGATCACTAAGGCACAATTGATACAATGGTGCTCCTTGAGCTGTGTGCTAGAGGTGGAAGGAGGCATGGTTAGCTCTCTTCTTCCTCTAGGGTAGTGGCTAGTTCTAATGAGGTGGGAACCATTTGCATGGGTGCCCTGGGGGGTTTATATAGGCCTACCCCCAGGGTTACAATGGTAATCTGGCAGTGCTCGACCGGCCATCGGTGTCTCCGATGTTGGCTTCTCCGAGGGCGGCTGGGGCCCGCCCGTCTGGTGGGCCTCGTGGCTGATGCAACCGCAGGGCCGGACAGGCCGCCTTGTTGGCAGGTCTGGTTGGTGGCTGATCACTGTAGTTGTGTTGCAAATGACACGGCTTGGTCAGTGGAGCGTGGCTACAGTCCCTGCCGCCTGGTGGGAGATCACTGTAGCCACACCATGTCTTATCTGGTTAATGGTGCACGGGCCCCGAGGGAGGAAATGGCTGCCTACTAGAGGCCGGCCTCCCTCAAGTCCGGCTGGTCTGGCTTCTGACGTCGTCCGGGCTCTTGCTGCCTGGTAGGGCCCGCCGCGTGCAGGCCGTACCAACAGGTCGTCGTGGGGAACAGGGCTTCGCCTATCAGGAGTGACGTCAGGTGGGAGTGGCAACAGTGTTGCGCCGTGCGGAGATCTCCGCCAGTACGGGACACTATAGCCATGCCAATCCCAGGATTCGGGGGTGAGGGACTACACTGTAGCCTCACCCTGTCTTGTCCTCTTGATGAGGAGCGCAGACTCTAGGGTGCTGGGTGGCCGTCTTCTAGACGTCGGCCTCTCCGGAGGCCGTCTGCTAGGAGCCGGCCGGTCTTGGTGTCGTCTGCTGGTGCTTGGCCGTCTTACGGGCAGCCGGCCGTTGGGACAGCCGGCCACCGGAAGGCGGCGCTTCATTATGAGGTTTCGTGGGGCGAAGCCGGCCCAAAGTCTTGAAAGGCTCGGGGCCTCGGGTGAGGCTACCCGTGGCCCATTACTCCGACACTGACCCATTTGGTCACTTTGCCGTCGGTGGCATACGACAAAGGCTAGTGTGACTTTGCCGTTGGTGGTGGGCGGAAAAGTCTGCCAGTAGCCACCTAAGGCCAGCTAACGTCACCTGGCAGACAACAAAGGAGCTTGTCTCTTTGTCGTCCACAGGAAGACGACAAAGTCTGCCGTTAGCCACCTAATGGGGCTAACTTCATTGCTATGTCGTCCAATTACTTTGCCGTCCGTTTTGCGTGTATGGCAGACGGCAAAGGTCTTTGCCATGTACTTTATTTATGTAGGCGAAAAAGTAGCCCTTTACCATGGTTTCCTGTGCTGGAAGTGGGGCCGTCTGCCAGCAGACGGCTAAGACATTTACCATCCATGAACATGTCCTTTGCCATCTGCCAAGGCAGACGGCAAAGCACATGATTCCTGTAGTGACAGATCCACACCGACCCCTCTTAATAGTGCGGTCTTTCCTACGACTCGAATCGAACCAAAAAGTAAACCTTCGAATCGATGGTAGAACACGTCTTTGATCTTTTTGAATTGGGGGGTTGCACACCTCCATCAAGAAATACTTAGAACCAATATCCTGAGATAAACTTTAGCACCCAATATTAGTTTCACTAACCATATTGTCATCACACCAAAATATAATTAAAGTTCTACTTGCACTTCCACTTAAAATTAACGAATACAAGGCAATTGACAACCCTCTTGTGCGAGTTGGGTGCAAGCATTTGCTCTTGTGTGTATAAGTATTATTGACGGTGGTTTATGTGAATCTCGTATTGGTTAGATAACCTTAGTTCTCTGCTAAGGGGACTACTATCCTCTACTATATTACTTTACTCTTCCTCTTTAGGAAACATCTCAATGCAGCTCACAAGTAGCAACCACCTGTACGCAAGTACACACTACTCCCTCCATTCCAAAATAAGTGTCATGGTTTTAGTTTGAATTTGAATTAAAACCATGACACTTATCCTAGAGAGCAATTTTGGCATGGTCCCTCTTGCCTCCTTTTTTACATGGGAGGTTAGAAGGTAAGAGTTACTCAGACCCTCTTAATAAAATCAACAACTCAGATATATCACATACTCTTACCTCTCATGTGAAAAAGAAGAGGTGAGAGGGGCCATGTTAAAACTAGTCATGAATTAAAGATAATTGGAAAAAATAGGCGAGTGGTTGAACGTGCGTAGGTGCTATGCAACAATAAAATGCCCAATGCAATGGTGCTAGGCGTGTGCTATAGGGGCTAGACAGTGGCTCATTTGTTTACTACTCCTTGTGTTCCAAAATAGAGAAAGCACTCCTTCTTTCTGCTATTTTTTGATCGATTTCCTATCTGTAAATCTGCACGGTACCGAGTATGCTCACAGGAAGCAAAGACATGCATGCGAGGATGGAATGTGACCTGCTAAGTGCTAACAATTATGAAAATGAACATCCTAAGCTATGTTCCCAACAATAATCCCTTCGTCCTTGGGGAAAAGTCATTTCATCTCATTTTGGAAGTAACTCCTTCATCATTAGCGGAAAGCCATTTCATCTCACTTTGGAAGATGTAGATCATCTAATGGATTTCCTCTCGACGGGCAGGAATTTGCTTCATATGAGTCATACAAAGTTCCGAAAGACCCTTTCGAAAACAACATAACCTTGAAAAGCCTCGTTGAAAAGATAAAAACAACAAGGGTTTATCCACATATTTTTCTACCAATTGCACTTGTCCCGCCGCATTTTCACACTAAAGGGGCAAATGAAACAGACCCTGTGATACTGAAACAAGCTGTAGTTGGAGACAACTACAATAATTCAATTTTTGGTGCCCTGTTCCGAGAAGCAAAATTTAAAATTTGGTATTACTTTGAGTCAACTTCTATCAAATGGTGTCTGTCATGGAATTAACACGTCAGATGTCCTAGTGAGAGGACTTAGTCGTGGAGCCATCGCAACGAGATTAGCAAAAAGGGGTTAAACCGGACAAAGGACAGGGGGACTTTATACTGGTTCGGCCCCTTGTGGTGAAGGTAAAAGCCTACGATCCAGTTGTGGTGGAATTGATGGGGTCTCGATGAGTAGGGAGCGAATCCGCTTTACCTATCTCTCAAGTTGTTGTTTTCTTGTCCCTGAACCGCCGTCGGGTCGTCCCTTTATATACATAGGTTGACGCTCGGCGGTTTACAGAATACCAAGGCCGGCTCATACATGTGTCCGGCTCGGTTTCTACCTTTCCCTAACTTACAACACAAGTTACATATCTCATGGCGGTTTATGTCTATGGGCCCTAATCCGCCCTTGGGCTCTAGGCCTCTAAGCTTCAATAGTAAAGCGCCATACTCTTTGTCTTCATGGGCTTCAATATGGATGAGTATAACCTGGCCCCTCCTGGGCGGTTTATACTCAGTAGTTATATCCCCAACATTAGGCCCCAGATTGATTTGAACCTGTTCATGTCAATCCTTAGAAAAACTCCTTGATCTTCAAAGAATCTTGTAAACCGCCATGATTCCTTTCCATATGCACTCGGTAAACCGCCGTGACATCATCTTTTAAGATTGTAATAAAGCGTCGTGATGTCATCTCTATAAAAACCTGTAAATACATCTTTTTCATTAATGACCCTCCGGAAACCGAGGCGACAGCCGTGTCAGATATCCATTTTTTGGGTTCCTCGATTCCCGCGCCTGTCACTTATCCCTTCGCCTTATAAATATGGCTAGGGGTAATTCTTTCCTTTCCCCTTCGTGCCCCTTCGCCTCATCGTCTTCCTCGCGTCGCCTCCGAGCTCGTGCGCAGCCGCCGCCATCGACCTTCACTTTTGCACCGCCAACAGCCGCTGCATCAACCTGATCGGACCAGAGAAACACAATGCCTCATCCGCTGTTCCGCAGCGCCAGTAAGTACTTCTATTCTCATAAAATAGATCTACATTAGGGCTTCCGCTGTTCATCAGCGTTCTTCACCGTTCCTCATTTTCTTATTTTTAGATCGCGAAGTTTGATCTGAATCTGATAATAAAGGCGAGCAATAGTAGTTTGGCATCTCTTCTAATCAAAGAAGATACCCTTCTTTGCATAAGATCCCATCTGAGCATATGTGTTCCTTTGCTGTCATGATTTTAGGTTTAAAACTTATCCCCTTTTCTGAACTGCGATAGATCCAAAATTATCACACCAACTTGTGAAACCTGTTTGTACAACACTTAGGAATTTTTCAGATCTGTAACTTCTGCACCATTGTAGGCGGTTTATACTTTTAGAAAATGATAGCCCGCCGGGTACCATTAGCCCTCCTTTTAAACCGCCAACTCATCTTTAACATAATAATCCGGGTTATCATGCGCATAGGCTTCAATTTGTTTTTCCTATCTTCTAAACTGGATTATCTACATCAATCAAAACCTTAAACCGGCCTTGGTTCTCTTTTCCAGCTTCCTGTTCAAATGGCAAAAACGTTTTATGCTTGCAATTGGGTCCCTTCCCGAGTTACTGAAGAGCAACTGACTGGGTATGTTGTGACTGACGCTTTAGCGAGCAAGGAAACCATTCGCAGGAGAGTCCCCGGTTTAGAAAATCCTCCTGAACCTCAGAATGGAGAAGTGATTGTTTTTACTGATCATCTGAATCGAGGGTTGAGCCCTCCCGGATCAAAATTCTTTCGTGATGTTCTTGCTAGCTTCCAGATCCACCCTCAAGATATTGGACCAAACTTTATGTCCAATATATGTAATTTTCAAGTATTTTGGGAAGTCTATCTGCAAGAGGAACCCACAATGGAATTATTCCGGGACTTCTTTTACTTAAACCGCCGTACTAAATTTCCGGACGGGCCCAATACTGAACTTGGGGGTGTTTCAATCCAGAAGAGAAAGGATGTTGACTTCCCTCACGCTAACATCATAGCCACCCCAAGGACTGGAACCAAACTTGGTTTTACTGCCGCAATACAGCTCCAGACAATGAAAATCCTCTGCCGGGTTATCGTGCATACCGGCTTACCGAAACTCATCAGTTCCCTCAGAGGCTGACTGCCAAGGAACGATCCAACTATGCACCACAGCTCTCAAAACTCAGAGCCTTCATGGCAAACGGTTTAACAGGTGTTGACTTCGTCCGCTGCTGGATATCTTGGAGCGTTCTGCCTTTAAGCCGGCGCCCCGGTTTAATGTGCGAGTACACGGGGGACTTGAAAGATCCTCAATGTCATATTGATATTCAGCTAACAAAGGATGAAGTTACTGAAGCTGTTAAGAAAATAGTTGATGAACCGGTGGATGCATGCAGCAGCGTAGGGCTTAGCCCCTCTTATGCGTACAACAAACCGCCAGCTGTGAGAATTTTCTTATTTTGCTTCAACCCTTTCCTCCTTAATCATTCCTTTATAATTTGTTATCCATCTGCACAGGGCGATGATCCGTTCGGGAAGAAGAAAGCACAGGATAAACTGGCGAGAGCACCTCGTGTCAAGACTAAGGCTACCAAAAAGCTAGCAAAGAAGAAAACCGTTGAGGCTGTTGATCTGCCTAATGAAGAGCTTGATAATCTGGAGTCAGAGGTAGAACTTGATTCTCTTGGTTCTTTTTTCATACACCTAATTGACAATGATTATTATCAGGATGATGCGGAAGCTAGCCACGCTGGTGATGTAGAGGTAATTATTCTATCCTCCGACTCAGATCATGTGCCAGTACCCAAACTTCATCGAGCAGTCCGAAAAGTAAAACCTTCACATCCTCTTGATCATTTGGATCCACACTTTTCTTTCAAGACACAGTAGCATGAAGCCCGCCGCACAACCCGGCACAATGGTCAAGTGGTTACCTCTTCCGGTTTACCCTATTCCCCGGTTCGCAAGCGTCGTCAAGAGGTCTCTTGTTCTTTTGATACACTTTATCCCAAGGCGGGTTACTTCCGATATCCTCTTAATCCGTCTGATCCGAATTATCAGGGAACCTCAAATTCATCCTCCGGTGATTCATCAACCGCACATATGCCTCCACTCAAGACCATTCCTGGGTAAGTATAGTAGACTTGGTTTTTATGCCTTACACGAGTTTATTGTACTAACTTTTGCATTTGTTCTTTTTAGTGCCAAAGCCAGACTTAGCAAAAAAGCCAAGCTAACTACACCAAGCAATGATAATCCGGCTATTGAATAGGAGAGAACCTTAGAAGCTCTTGATCAAAACGCTGATATTGCTCTGGATGATCCGGTACCGCAAGGTCAGCATACTTTCGTTGATCCACCAGAAGTTAATCCAACTAGTCATCATGCTGATCCGCCAAGCCCAGCTGCCGATCCACCAAGCCCAACTGTCGATCCACCAAGCCCAGCAAAAGCTTCTGCTAAACAGTCCAACCCAGACAAGATTGTTGATGGCACGACAGATGATGTGGTGATTACCGGCTTTGGCCACACTTCTCCTGGCAACCCTGTTGCTTTATCAAAGCACAGTGCCAAAGAAGATTTTTCTGTTGTGGACAAAGGCAAGTGGAAGACTGATTTGTCAAGCTATGTTCATCTCAATGCTCAGGACATCCATTCTGGATATTTGAACCGGCTGTATACAAGTCGTGACTATGAAGCCGGTTTAGTAAACTTGATGAAAGAGCGATATGAGGTAAACTTTTATTCCTTTGCATAAGTCCTTTTCCCTTAGAATCTGCTTCAATTATTAACTCCAGTAGCCCCCAAGGGTCGGTTCATCAATATGAATGTGAACCGAGAATTGTAATAAGAGAACTAGGTTTTGCTTGTGTAGCCCCTATAGACCGGTTTACACTACTAGGGAAAAGGCTAGGAGCAGCACGGGTTTTAGGTGTATCAGTAGCGCTGGCAGGCGCGCTACTAATAAGGCGCTACAGCTATTGCTTAGCAGTAGCGCGTGCCCGCACGCGCTACTGCTAGGACAAATAGCTGCAGCGTTTGTCCAATCCCACGCTACTGCTAATGTAACTACTGACAGCGTGTTTTCTCTCCATCACTACTAGTATTCTTTTTTTATTTTTTTTATTTTTAGTGTATTTATGCGCCATCGTACAAATATTGGTACAATACTAGTTATGAGGTTTACATCATTATGTCCATAATAGTGTGTCAAATGAAGGTGGATTAGGTTCAAGTGGAGGCAATATGTGGTGCATGTCAAAAGTATACTACTAATCCAAACTTGATCTAGTTTGGACTAGTAGTACTTTTGATGTGCACCACATGTTGCCTCCACTTGAATCTAATCCGCCAGCACAAGCTATTTAATCATCATAATAGTCATTACCACCAACAATATTTATTTAATCACCACTAACACTAGCTAATAATAATCATCATAGTCATTACCACCAACATTAGCTATTTTATCATCATAGTAATAGTGTAGCACATCATCATTCTCAAACTCATTTCTAGCTAGCTAATCACTCCTGCTGCTCTCTCTTAGGTAGAATAACATAAAACATGTGTAGCTCTCCTCCTTGATCAAGTTGGAGCATGCAGATGAACCTGTCTCCTAATCATGGGTAGCGCATCTGGTTGCTGTCCCCTAAAATAACATATTATCACTAATACATCACGAATAGTGTCATACATATAACATCACTAATACAACTAAAACCCTAGCACACGACGGGTATCGGCGCGGGCGGTGGACACCCACAGAGAAGGAACCATCACGGGATCATAGCTCGGTGAGATCCCTGGAGAACCTGCCAGGTATTGGAGAACATGTGCTCCAACGCAAACACGTAGCGACGGACGTGCGCGTCCTCCTCACTGACACGGTGACACACCACCTCCGCAGAGTCCTCGAGCCTCTGGACCGTCACTGGCCCACGCGACCGCCACCAAAGAAGGTTCGGTCAACGACAGGCTGGCTCCTCACCAACCTGCGCCCCCCGGTAGGTAGCGCCTCCCAGTACCACCACGGCGGAGCCCAGTCCTGGACATGGCCCAACTGGTCAAGCAGGTGTCGTCCTCTGCCGACTCGACAACGAGGATGCGGGATAGGCATCGTCCACGTCGAGGCGGGAAAAATTGCTTTAACTAAAAAATAACAACAAGTTCTTACTAACTAGTTCTATTAATTCAACTAGTTCTCACTAAAAATAAACTTACTATAAATAAAAATATTCTAGTACCTAATTAGTGTTAGGGAACGTAGTAATTTCGAAAAAATTCCTACGCACACGCAAGATCATGGTGATGCATAGCAACGAGAGGGGAGAGTGTTGTCCACGTACCCTCGTAGACCGAAAGCGGAAGCGTTATGACAATGCGGTTGATGTAGTCGTACGTCTTCACGATCCGACCGATCCAAGTACCGAACGTATGGCACCTCCGAGTTCAGCACACGTTTAGCTCGATGACAATCCTCGGACTCCGATCCAGCAGGGTGTCGGGGATGAGTTCCGTCAGCACGACGGTGTGCTGACGATGATGATGTTCTACCGACGCAGGGCTTCACCTAAGCACCGCTACGATATGACCGAGGTGGAATATGGTGGAGGGGGGCACCGCACACGGCTAACGAACGATCACGAAGATCAACTTGTGTGTCATGGGGTGCCCCCCTGCCCCCGGATATAAAGGAGCCAGGGGAGGCGGCCACCAAGGGAGGCGGCGCCAGGAGGAGTCCTACTCCCACCGGGAGTAGGACTCCCTCCTTCCTAGTCCAACTAGGAGAGGGAAGGAAGGGAAGTAGAAGGAGAAGGAAGGAGAGGGAGGAAAAGAGGAAGGGGGCCGGCCCCCTAGTCCAATTCGGTTTGGGCTAGGGGGGCGCGCGCCCTGCCTCCTCCCTTCCACCACTTGGCCCATGAGGCCCATTGCTTCTTCCTCGTATTCCCGTAACTCCTCGGTACCCCCGAAAATACCCGAATCACTCAGAACCTTTCCGAACTCCGAATATAGTCGTCCAATATATCGATCTTTACGTATCGACCATTTCGAGACTCCTTGTCATGTCCCCGATCTCATACAGGACTCCGAACTCCTTCGGTACATCAAAACACATAAACTCATAATATAATTGTCATCGAAACCTTAAGCGTGCGGACCCTACGGGTTTGAGAACAATGTAGACATGACCGAAACACTTTTTCGGTCAATAACCAATAGCGGAACCTGGATGCTCATATTGGCTCCCACATATTCTACAAAGATCTTTATCGGTCAGACCGCATAACAACATACGTTGTTCCCTTTGTCATCGGTATGTTACTTGCCCGAGATTCGATTGTCGGTATCCAATACCTAGTTCAATCTCGTTACCGGCAAGTCTCTTTACTCATTACATAATGCATCATTTCGTAACTAACTCATTAGCTACATTGCTTGCAAGGCTTATAGTGATGTGCATTACCGAGAGGGCCCAGAGATACCTCTCCAGGCAATCGGAGTGACAAATCCTAATCTCGAAATCGCCAACCCAACATGTACCTTGAGACACCTGTAGAGCTCCTTTATAATCACCCGATTACGTTGTGGCGTTTGGTAGCACACAAAGTGTTCCTCCATTAAGCAGAGTTGCATAATCTCATAGTCATAGGAACATGTATAAGTTATGAAGAAAGTAATAGCAACATACTAAACGATCAAGTGCTAAGCTAACGGAATGGGTCAAGTCAATCACATCATTCTCCTAATGATGTGATCTTGTTAATCAAATGACAACTGATGTCTATGGTTAGGAAACTTAACCATCTTTGATTCACGAGCTAGTCAAGTAGAGGCATCATACTAGTGACACTCTGTTTGTCTATGTAATCACACATGTATTATGTTTCCGGTTAATACAATTCTAGCATGAATAATAAACATTCATCATGAAATAAGGAAATAAATAATAACTTTATTATTGCCTCTAGGGCATATTTCCTTCAGTCTCCCACTTGCACTAGAGTCAATAATCTAGTTCACATCGCCATGTGATTTAACATCAATAATTCGAACCAAAGTTGCTTATGTGAAACCAAAGTTTGGGCTAGGGCATATTTCCTTCAGTCTCATAATAAAGTTATTATTTATTTCCTTATATCATGATAAATGTTTATTATTCATGCTAGAATTGTATTAACTGGAAACATAATACATGTGTGAATACATAGACAAACAGAGTGTCACTAGTATGCCTCTACTTAACTAGCTCGTTAATCGAAGATGGTTATGTTTCCTAACCATAGACATGAGTTGTCATTTGATTAACGGAATCACATTATTAAGAGAATGATGTGATTGACTTGACCCATTCCGTTAGCATAGCACCCGATCGTTTAGTATATTGTTATTGCTTTCTTCATGACTTATACATGTTCCTATGACTATGAGATTATGCAACTCCTGCTACATCGGAGGAACACTTTGTGTGCTACCAAACGTCACAACGTGAATCGGGTGATTATAAAGGTGCTCTCAGTGTCTACAAAGGTACTTGTTGGGTTGGCATATTTTTGAGATTAGGATTTGTCACTCCGATTGTAGGAGAGGTATCTCTCGCCCTCTCGGTAATGCACATCACTTAAGCTGCAAGCATTGCAACTAATGAGTTAGTTGCAAGATGATGTATTACGTAATCGAGTAAAGAGACTTGCCGTAACGAGATTGAACTAGGTATTGGATAACGACGATCGAATCTCGCAAGTAACATACCGATGACAAAGGGAAGAAACGTATGTTGTTATGCGGTTTCGACCGATAAAGATCTTCGTAGAATATGTAGGAGCCAATATGAGCATCCAGGTTCCGCTATTGGTTATTGACAGGAAACGTGCCTCGGTCATGTCTACATTGTTCTCGAACCCGTAGGGTCCGCACGCTTAAGGTTTCGATGACAGTTATATTATGAGTTAACATGTTTTGATGTACCGAAGGAGTTCGGAGTCCCGGATGAGATCGGGGACATGACGAGGAGTCTCCAAATGGTCGAGACATAAAGATTCATATATTGGATGATATGGTTAGGCCAAGGGGTCATGCCCATGAGGCTTTAGGTCGGTGCAAAAGGAGTTTTGCGTGAGGCCGAGGGCAAACGCCATGCACCTGGCGTTCGGCCCCCGGGCCACGCTGAGGCCCATGGCGTCTGGGCCGACGCCAAGGATTGTGGCGTTTGGTACCGAGTCCGAGTGGGACTCTTGCCTTTCGGGCAAAACCGACTTTGAGGAGGCTTTTGCTCCAAGTTTCGACCCCAGGGCTCAACATATAAATAGAGGGGCAGGGCTAGCACCAAAGAAACAACAATTTATCCCTTGGATCTCTTAGCCGTGTGCGGTGCCCCCCTCCACCATAGTCCACCTCGATAATATCGTAGCGGTGCTTAGGTGAAGCCCCTGACGGTAGAACATCAAGATCGTCACGCTGCCCGTTGTCTTGTGGAACTCTCCCTCGACACTCGGCTGGATCGGAGTTCGAGGGACGTCATCGAGCTGAACGTGTGCTAGAACTCGGAGGTGTCGTAGTTTCGGTGCTTGATCGGTCGGGCCATGAAGACGTACGACTACATCAACCGCGTTGTGCTAACGCTTCCGCTTACGGTCTACAAGGGTATGTAGACAACACTCTCCCCTCTCGTTGCTATGCATCACCATGATCTTGTGTGTCCGTAGGAATTTTTTTGAAATTACTACGTTCCCCAACAGTGGCATCCGAGCCTGGTTTTATGCGTAGATGTCATATGCACGAGTAGAACACAAGTGAGTTGTGGGCGATATAAGTCATACTGCTTACCAGCATGTCATACTTTGGTTCGGCGGTATTGTTGGATGAAGCAGCCCGGACCGACATTACGCGTACGCTTACGCGAGACTGGTTCTACCGACATGCTTTGCACACAGGTGGCTGGCGGGTGTCAGTTTCTCCAAATTTATTTGAATTGAGTGTGGCTACGCCCGGTCCTTGCGAAGGTTAAAACAGCACCAACTTGACAAACTATCGTTGTGGTTTTGATGCGTAGGTAAGAACAGTTCTTGCTAAGCCCGTAGCGGCCACGTAAAACTTGCAACAACAAAGTAGAGGACGTCTAACTTGTTTTTGCAGGGCATGTTGTGATGTGATATGGTCAAGACATGATGCTAAATTTTATTGTATGAGATGATCATGTTTTGTAACAAGAGTTATCGGCAACTGGCAGGAGCCATATGGTTGTCGTTTTATTGTATGAAATGCAAACGCCCTGTAATTGCTTTACTTTATCACTAAGCGGTAGCGATAGTCATAGAAGCAATAGACGGCATAAACGACAATGATGCTACGATGGAGATCAAGGTGTCGCGCCGGTGACGATGGTGATAGTGGAGGTGCTTCGGAGATGGAGATCACAAGCACAAGATGATGATGTCCATATCATATCACTTATATTGATTGCATGTGATGTTTATCCTTTATGCATCTTATCTTGCTTTGATTAACGGTAGCATTTTAAGATGATCTCTCACTAAAATTATCAAGAAGTGTTCTCCCTGAGTATGCACCGTTGCGAAAGTTCTTCGTGCTGAGACACCACGTGATGATCGGGTGTGATAGGCTCTACGTTCAAATACAACGGGTGCAAAACAGTTGCACACGCGGAATACTCAAGTTAAACTTGACGAGCCTAGCATATAACAGATATGGCCTCGGAACACGGAGACCGAAATGTCGAGCGTGAATCATATAGTAGATATGATCAACATATTGATGTTCATCGTTGAAACTACTCCATCTCACGTGATGATCGGACATGGTGTAGTTGATATGGATCACATGATCACTTAGATGACTAGAGAGATGTCTGTCTAAGTGGGAGTTCTTAAGTAATATGATTAATTGAACTTAAATTTATCATGAACTTAGTCCTGGTAGTATTTTGCAAATTATGTTGTAGATCAACATCTTGCGTTGTTGCTTTCATATGTTTATTGTGATATGTTCCTAGAGAAAATTGTGTTGAAAGATGTTAGTAGCAATGATGCGGATTGGATCCGTGATCTGAGGTTTATCCTCATTGCTGCACAGAAGAATTATGTCCTTGATGCACCGCTAGGTAACAGACCTATTGCGAAGCGGATGCGAGCGTTATGAACGTTTGGCTAGCTCAATATCATGACTACTTGATAGTTTTGTGCACCATGCTTTATGGCTTAGAATCAGGACTTCAAAGATGTTTTGAACGTCATGGACCATATGAGATGTTCCAGGAGTTGAAGTTAATATTTCAAGCAAATACCCGAGTTGAGAGATATGAAGTCTCCAACAAGTTCTATAGCTAAAAGATGGAGGAGAATCGCTCAACTAGTGAGCATGTGCTCTGATTGTCTGGGTACTACAATCGCTTGAATCAAGTGGGAGTTAATCTTCCAGATAAGATAGTGATTGACAGAATTCTCTAGTCACCGCCACCAAGTTAGTAGAACTTCGTGATGAACTATAATATGCAAGGGATGATGAAAACAATTCCCAAGCTCTTCGCGATGCAAAAAATCGGCGAAGGTAGAAATCAAAGAAAAACATCAAAGTGTTGATGGTGGACAAGATCACTAGTTTCAAGAAAAAGGGCAAAGGGAAGAAGGGGAACTTCAAGAAGAACAGCAAGCAAGTTGCTGCTCAAGTGAAGAAGCCCAAGTCTGGACCTAAGCCTAAGAATAAGTGATTCTACTGCAAAGGGACTGGTCACTGGAAGTGGAACTACCCCAAGTATTTGGCGGATAAGAAGGATGGCAAAGTGAACATAGGTATATTTGATATACATGTTATTGATGTGTACTTGACTAGTGTTTATAGCAACCCCTTGGTATTTGATACTGTTCAGTTGCTAAGAGTAGTAACTCGAAACGGGAGTTGCAGAATAAACAGAAACTAGTTCAGGGTGAGGTGACGATGTGTGTTGGAAGTAGTTCCAAGATTGATATGATCATCATCATACACTCCCTATACTTTCGGGATTAGCGTTGAACCTAAATAAGTGTTATTTGGTGTTTTTGTTGAGCATGAATGTGATTTGATCATGTTTATTGCAATACAGTTATTCATGCAAGTTAGAGAATAATTGTTGTTCTGTTTACATGAATAAAACCTTCTATGGTCATACACCCAATGAAAATGGTTTGTTGGATCCTGATCGTGTGATACACATATTCATAATATTGAAGCCAAAAGATGTAAAGTTAATAATGATAGTGCAACTTATTTTGGCACTGCCATTTAGGTCATATTGGTGTAAAGCGCATGAAGAAACTCCATGCTGATGGGCTTTTGGAATCACTTGATTATGAATCACTTGATGCTTGCGAACCATGCCTTATGGGCAAGATGACTAAGACTCCATT
The DNA here is from genome assembly GCA_021605145.1 of Aegilops bicornis. Lineage (NCBI taxonomy): Eukaryota > Viridiplantae > Streptophyta > Magnoliopsida > Poales > Poaceae > Aegilops > Aegilops bicornis. Next base: position 140,222,598 of record CM038670.1, on the reverse strand, counting down.
CTCCAGAACAATGGAGCAAGCAACAGATTTGTTGGAAATAATACATACTGATGTATGCGATCCAATAAGTGTTGATGCTCGTGGCAAGTATCGTTATTTTCTGACCTTCACAGATGATTTGAGCAGATATGGGTATATCTACTTAATGAAACACAAGTCTGAAACATTTGAAAAGTTCAAAGAATTTCAGAGTGAAGTGGAGAATCATTGTAACAAGAAAATAAAGTTTCTACGTTCAGATCGTGGAGGAGAATATTTGAGTTACGAGTTTGCCCTTCATATAGAACAATGTGGAATAGTTTCACACCTCACGAAACATGGAACACCACAGCGTAACGGTGTGTCCGAACGTCGTAACCGCACTTTATTGGATATTGTGTGACCTATGATGTCTCTTATCGGTTTACCACTATCGTTTTGGGGTTATGCATTAGAGATAGTTGCATTCACTTTAAATAGGGCACCATCGAAATCCATTGAGACGACGGCTTATGAACTGTGGTTTGGTAGGAAACCAAAGTTGTCGTTTGTTAAAGTTTGGGGCTACGATGCTTATGTGAAAAAAGTTTCAACCTGATAAGCTCGAACCTAAATCGGAGAAGTACGTCTTCATAGAATACCCAAAGGAAACTGTTGGGTACACCTTCTATCACGGACCCAAAGGCAAGATATTCGTTGCTAAAATGGATCCTTTCTAGAAAAGGAGTTTCTCTCGAAAGAAGTGAGTGGGAGGAAAGTAGAACTTCATAAGGTAACTGTACCTTCTCCTGAATTGGAAAATAGTTCATCACTGAAAGCAGTTCCAGTGATTCCTACACCAATTAGTGAGGAAGCTAATGATGATGATCATGAAACTTCAGATCAAGTTACTACCGAACCTCGTAGGTCTTCCAGAGTAAGATCCGCACCAGAGTGGTACGGTAGTCCTGTTCTGGAAGTCATGTTACTAGACCATGATGAACCTACGAACTATGAGGAAGCGAAGATGAGCCCAGATTCCGCGAAATGGCTTGAGGCCATAAAATCTGAGATATTATCCATGTATGAGAACAAAGTATGGACTTTGGTTGACTTGCTCGATGATCAGCAAACCATGTTAAATAAATGGATCTTCAAGAGGAAGACGGACACTGATAGTAGTGTTACTATCTACAAAGATCGACTTGTTGAAAAAGGTTTTCGACAAGTTCAAGGTGTTGAATACAATGAGATTTTCTCACTTGTATCGATGCTTAAAAATCTGTCCGAATCATGTTAGCAAATTGCCGCATTTTATGAAATCTGGCAAATGGATAAATAAAATTGCATTCCTTAATGGATTTATTAAAGAAGAGTTGTATATGATACAACCATAAGGTTTTGTCAATCCTAAAGGTGCTAACAAGATGTGCAAGCTGTAGCGATCCATCAATGGACTGGTGCAAGCATCTCGGAGTTGGAATATACACTTTGATGAGTTGATCAAAGCATATGGTTTTATACAGACTTTTGGAAAGGCCTGTATTTACAAGAAAGTGAGTGGGAGCACTACAACCTTTCTGATAAATATATGTGAATGACATATTGTTGATCGGAAATAATGTAGAATTATTCTGCAAAGCATAAAGGAGTGTTTGAAAGGAGTTTTTCAAAGAAATACCTCGGTGAAGCTCCTTACATATTGAGCATCAAGATCTATAGAGATAGATCAAGACGCTTGATAAGTTTTTCAATGAATACATACCTTGAAAAGATTTTGAAGTAGTTCAAAATGGAACAGTCAAAGAAAGAGTTCTTGCCTGTGTTACAAGGTGTGAGATTGAGTAAGACTCAAAACCCGACCACGGCAGAAGATAGAAAGAGAATGAAAGTCATTCCCTATGCATCAGCCATAGGTTCTATAAAGTATGCCATGCTATGTACCAGATCTATTGCATACCCTACCACTAAGCTTGGCAAGGGAGTGCAATAGTGATCTAGGAGTAGATCAATGGACAACGGTCAAAATTATCCTTAGTGGAATAAGGATATGTTTCTCGATTATGGAAGTGATAAAAGGTTAAGTAAAGGGTTACATCGATGCAAGTTTTGACACTAATCTAGATGACTCTAAGTCTCGATCTAGATACATATTGAAAGTGGGAGCAATTAGCTAGAGTAGCTCCGTGCTGAGCATTGTAGACATAGAAATTTGCAAAATACTTACGGATCTGAATGTGATAGACCCGTTGACTAAAATTATCTCACAAGCAAAACATGATCACACCTTAGTACTCTTTGGGTGTTAATCACATAGCGATGTGAACTAGATTACTGACTCTAGTAAACCCTTTGGGTGTTGGTCACATGTCGATGTGAACTATGGGTGTTAACCACATAAAGATGTGAACTATTGATGTTAAATCACATGGCGATGTGAACTAGATTATTGACTCTAGTGCAAGTGGGAGATCAAGGAAATATGCCCTAGAGGCAATAATAAAGTTATTATTTATTTCCTTATATCATGATAAATGTTTATTATTCATGCTAGAATTGTATTAACCGGAAACATAATACATGTGTGAATACAAAGACAAACAGAGTGTCACTAGTATGCCTCTACTTAACTAGCTCGTTAATCGAAGATGGTTATGTTTCCTAACCATAGACATGAGTTGTCATTTGATTAACGGGATCACATCATTAAGAGAATGATGTGATTGACTTGACCCATTCCGTTAGCATAGCACCCGATCATTTAGTATGTTGTTATTGCTTTCTTCATGACTTATACATGTTCCTATGACTATGAGATTATGCAACTCCCGTTTACCGGAGGAACACTTTGTGTGCTACCAAACGTCTCATCGTAATTGGGTGATTATAAAGGTGCTCTACAGGTGTCTCCGAAGGTACTTGTTGGGTTGGCATATTTCGAGATTAGGATTTGTCACTCCGATTGTCGGAGAGGTATCTCTAGGCCCTCTCGGTAATGCACATCACTTAAGCCTTGCAAGCATTGCAACTAATGAGTTAGTTGCGAGATGATGTATTATGGAACGATTAAAGAGACTTGCCGGTAACGAGATTGAACTAGGTATTGGATACCGACGATCGAATCTCGGGCAAGTAACATCTTGATGACAAAGGAACAAGCGTATGTTGTTATGCGGTTTGACCGATAAATATCTTCGTAGAATATGTAGGAGCCAATATGAGCATCCAGGTTCTGCTATTGGTTATTGACGGAAGCGTGTCTCGGTCATGTCTACATTGTTCTCGAACCCGTAGGGTCCGCTTGCAACAAGGTTTCGATGGCGGTTATATTATGAGTTTACATGTTTTGATGTACCGAAGGAGTTCGGAGTCCCGAATGAGATCGGGGACATGACGAGGAGTCTCGAAATGGTCGAGACGTAAAGATTCATATATTGGATGATATGGTTAGGCCAAGGGGTCAAGCAATGAGGCTTTAGGTCGGTGCAAAAGGAGGTTTGCGGAGGCCAGGGGGCCAAACGCCAGAGACCCTGGCGTCTGACCCTGGGCCACGCTGAGGCCCATGGCGTCTGGGCCAGACGCCAAGGATTGTGGCGTTTGGTCCTGGAGTCCGAGTGGGACTCTTGCCTTTCAGGCAAAACCGACTTTGAGGAGGCTTTTGCTCCAAGTTTCGACCCCGGGGCTCAACATATAAATAGAGGGGCAGGGCTAGCACCAAAGAAACAACAATTGACCCCTTGGATCTCTTAGCCATGTGCGGTGCCCCCCTCCACCATAGTCCACCTCGATAATATCGTGGCGGTGCTTAGCGAAGCCCCTGACGGTAGAACATCAAGATCGCCACCACGCCGTCGTCTTGTGGAACTCTCCCTTGACACTTTCGGCTGGATCGGAGTTCGAGGGACGTCATCGAGCTGAATGTGTGCTAGAACTCGGAGGTGCCATAGTTTCGATGCTTGATCGGTCGGGCCGTGAAGACGTACGACTACATCAACCGCGTTGTGCTAACGCTTCCGCTTATGGTCTACAAGGGTATTTAGACAACACTCTCCCCTCTCGTTGCTATGCATCACCATGATCATGTGTGTGCGTAGGATTTTTTTTGGAATTACTACGTTCCCCAACAAAACCATGACGAGTAAATCGGAACGGAGGGAGTAATTAGTACCTAGGAACTACTGCCCTAATTACCATATAAGTATCCATTTTTAACTAGGGTTCATACTACCTAATTAAATAGGGTTCATACTAATTGTAATTAACTAAGTAGCACTAAAAATAGCCTAGGGTTCATACTAACTAGCACTAACTAGCTAGGGTTCATACTAAGAAAACAAGAGGGATCGGAAGGGGAGAGTGCTTATAGAGGGCGGGGAGAGAGATGGGGTCCGGGGAGACGGCGGCACCGAGGTGCGGCAAGGCGGGTCGGGGAGGCGGCAAGTAGGCGGGTCGGGGGAGACGGCGGCGAGGCGGGTCGAGGGAGACGGCGGCGAGGCGGGGTCGGGGGAGACGGTGGCGAGGAGGGGTCGGGGGAGACGGCGACGAGGCGGGGCCGGGGGAGATGGCGGCGAGACGGCGGCGAGGCGGAGGCGACGAGGTGGAGAAGAGAGAGTGGGGAATTGGGGGAGGAGGCAGATCAGGAGAGGGAATCAGGCCGCACGGGGGGTTAGGTGAAAATACCTATAACAGTAGCGTGGGGTGGCAAAACGCACTGCTGCTAAAATCCGTAGTAGTAGCGCTGTTCCTAGAAGGGTGCTACTACTATACCTAACGCGTCGAGCAGTGTGGCAATTATAGTAGTAGCGGCGTTACGCTCTGCCCGGCGCTCTTGCTAAGCGAATATAACGATGGCGCCGTTTTAGCAGACGCTATCGCTAAATAGCGATGGCGCCTCATGTTAACAAGCGCTACTGTTAAGATTCTGTGTATAAGGTTTTCCCTAGTAGTGTTATGCCTTTAGGATAATCCAGTTTATAATCAGAATTTCTTTCAGTCATTAACATGATATGGTTCATGTAGTAAAATCTGATAACCTTGAATTGATCTGAGATGCATTAGCCCCCAAGTGCCAAGTATATAACATGTTGTATGCTTGGGACTTAAAATATCATTTGACAAAAAATCAATCCGCATTAGCCCCCAAGTGCCAAGTGTATAACTTGTTATGTGCTTGGGACTTTGAAAAATTATTGCCAGCTTATTATCTGTCTTTGCAGGCTGACTTGACCAACATAGATTCTCAAATCGCCGACCTCCAGGAAAATATCAAGTCCCAGCAAGCCGAAACATCCAAGGCCAAAGATGAATTGAAGGGCGCTTCAACAGCCATGGAGCAATTGAAAGATGGCTTCAAAAGCAAGCAAGCAGACTGGGAAACTAAAAAGGCCACTTTGATAAAGCGGGTGGAGGATGCTGAAGCGGCCCTTAAACCGGTGGCGGACGAGCTGATTGGATTAAAGCGGCAAATCAATGCTATGACTTCTGCCATCTTTGGTAAGTAGCCTTGTTATGAACCGTACGGAATCATCCTTGATATCACCGGTTTAACAATAATATTGTAACCATTGCAGGTAGTCGTGTCGCCCATCTTGGCTCAGATATGCACAAGAAACTGAAGGCTGCCTATACTTTGATAGAGCAGTTGTATACCGGCACTCAACGGGTCATCTGCACAGCCTCATACAATAAACTGTCGTCAACATTAATCAAGGATACATTGGCCAAACTTTCCATGACACCTGCTCAGCTAGAAGAGATGAAGAGATCTGCTGCAAGGGCTGGCGCTTTATGTGCACTAACTCGGGCTAAGGCTTGGATAGCTGATCTTGATCCGGAAGACATTGGAAATGGCTATCCTAGCCAAAAAGAAGACGGATCAGAGTTTGACAATGAAGCCCTCAAAGCCTTGACAAAAGAGATGCGCCCGCTTGTAAGTAGATTGACCGAAGAGACTGATTTGTCTTTCCACCGGTCCATCTATGATGCAAACAACAGACGGATCGATGCATCGGTTTATGGAGCCCAAAATCTAATCCCGCCAATTCGTAAGCACACTTATGCCCCTGATGTTGAACCGTCAGATCTTATAAACGATGAAGCTGTCTTCCGAGCTTTGTCTGGAATTGACTGGGCAACCATTGACTTCCAGCCAGTGGGTGGGGAGGCGGAGGTTGAACCGGCGCAGGATGATCCACAACCTTCTCATCAAGCTGAAGAGGAATCATAATCCGGAAGCCGGTTTGTCATTTGACACCGTCCTCTGTACGAGAAACAATTATCCTTTTGGGCAGTTAAAACGCCTTGTAATAGGCTAGCTTAAAACACTTGGTCTACTATGCCATCATGCATAGCTTTAAACACTTGGTCTGCTATGCCATCGTGCATAGCCACTTTCCTGAGACTGTCAATTTGTCATGATATGAAATGTCTGCTTATGATCTTTAACAGTGTTATGCAATCCTGTTTTCTGCATGTGATAAACTGAAAAATTATCCTGGCGGTTTACCGCCGGACGGGTTATGATACCCAATATAAAGCCAGAGTTTATAACAAAGGCTGTAAAGATGATAAAATATAAAATACATCATACCTGTGATATTGAATCACATCGTTGGTTTACCAACGTTCTTGTAGTAAGGGTGATAACCCAAATCTTGAGTGTTGATAACTCCCACCATGTTGTGCTGGTTTATAATAAGCCATGTCGGGTTATGATAAACACTGGATGATCGTCTTGGCGACTTATAGTCAATGCCAGACCGGGTTAAGAAACACCGGTTTAAATTTGATTGTGTACTAACAACTGATAGTTCAAAGCCACGCCGGATTAACAAATACCGGGTTATATTGATGACTTTTAGTCAGGCCGGGTCAATAGACGTCGGTTTACTTCAAAACCTTATAAAAGGAGAAAAACTTTGACAAATAAAAGCAAATAAAAACTTGTAGTCGAGGCTTTGCAAGGGCTACCAGGCCCAAATTCGAGGCTTTCTTCATGGGCTGCCAGGCCGCTGAGTTAAACCATTTTACAAAGCCTTTTAAGATGGACCTCACATTAACCAATCGTTGTTTTTGATGGGGAACGTTGCAGAAAATTAAAATTTTTCCTACGGTTTCACCAAGATCCATCTATGAGTTCATCTAGCAACGAATCAAGGGAGAGTGATTGCATCTACATACCACTTGTAGATCGCGTGCAGAAGCGTTCAATGGAACGGGGTTGAAGGAGTCGTACTCGCCGTGATTCAGATCACCGATGACCAAGTGCTGAACGGACAGCACCTCCGCGTTCAACACACGTATGGTACGGACGACGTCTCCTCCTTCTTGATCCAGCAAGGGGGAAGGAGAGGTTGAGGAAGATGGCTCCAGCAGCGGCCTGACGGCGTGATGATGATGGAGTGACAGTCTCGGCGAGGCTTCGCCAAGCACACGCGGAGGAGGAGAGGTGTTGGGAGGGAGGGCTGCGCCTTCAAGTGTGTTGCAGCCCTCCCCTCACTCCTCTATTTATAGGGGAAGGGACAAGGGGCCGGCCTCTAGATCGCATCTAGAGGCGGCGGCCAAGGGAGGGGACTTGCCCCCAAGCAAGGGCGCCCCTCTAGGGTTCCCCCCAAACCCCTAGGCGCATAGGCCCAAGGGGCGCCCAGCCCACCAGGGCTGGCTCCTGCCCCACGCAGCCCATGTGGCCCCCGGGAGGTGGCCCCTCCAGTGGACCCGGAACCCTTCCGGTGGCTCCGTACAATACCGATTTGCCCCGAAACTTTCCGGTGTCCGCTTGACAACTTCCCATATATAAATCTTTACCTCCGGACCATTCTCGAACTCCTCGTGACGTCCGGGATCTCATCCGGTACTCAACAACATTCGGTTTGCTGCATACTCATATTCATACAACCCTAAGCGTCACCGAACCTTAGGTGTAGACCCTACGGGTTCGGAGACAAGCGGAACATGACCGAGACGGCTCTCGGGCAATAACCAACAGCAGGATCTGGATACCCATGTTGGCTCCCACATGCTCCTCGATGATATCATCGGATGAACCACGATGTCGAGGATTCAATCAACCCCGTATACAATTCCCTTTGCCAATCGGTATTTTACTTGCCCGAGATTCGATCGTCGGTATCCCAATACCTCGTTCAATCTCGTTGCCGGCAAGTCACTTTACTCGTACCGTAATGCATGATCCCGTGACCAAACACTTGGTCACTTTGAGCTCATTATGATGATGCACTACCGAGTGGGCCCAGTGATACCTCTCTGTCATACGGAGTGACAAATCCCAGTCTCGATCCGTGTCAACCCAATGTACACTTTCGGAGATACCTGTAATGCACCTTTATAGTCACCCAGTTACGTTGTGACGCTTGGTACACCCAAAGCACTCCTACGGTATCTGGGAGTTACACGATCTCATGGTCTAAGAGATACTTGACATTGGAAAAGCTCTAGCAAAACGAACTACACGATCTTGTGCTATGCTTAGGATTGGGTCTTGTCCATCACATCAATCTCCTAATGATGTGATCACGGTATCAACGACATCCAAAGTCCATAGTCAGGAAACCATGACTATCTGTTGATCAACGAGCTAGTCAACTAGAGGCTCACTAGGGACATATTGTGGTCTATGTATTCACACGTGTATTACGATTTCCGGATAATACAATTATAGCATGAATAAAAGACAATTATCATGAACAAGGAAATATAATAATACTTTTATTATTGCCTCTAGGGCATATTTCCAACAGTCTCCCACTTGCACTAGAGTCAATAATCTAGTTACATTTTGATGAATCGAACACACATAGACTTACGGTGTTGATCATGTTTTGCTTTCATGAAGAGGTTTAGTCAGCGGATCTGCGACATTCAGATCCGTATGCACTTTGCAAATTTCTATGTCTCCATCTTGAACATTTTCACGAATGGAGTTGAAGTGACGCTTGATGTGCCTGGTCTTCTTGTGGAACCTGGCTCCTTGGCAAGTGCAATAGCTCCAGTGTTGTCACAGAAGAGTTTGATCGGCTCCGACGCATTGGGTATGACTCCTAGGTCGGTGATGAACTCCTTCACCCAAATTGCTTCATGTGCTGCCTCCGAGGCTGCCATGTACTCCGCTTCACATGTAGATCCCGCCACGACACTTTGCTTGCAGCTGCACCAGCTTACTGCTCCACCATTCAACATATCAACGTATCCGGTTTGTGACTTTGAGTCATCCAAATCTGTGTCGAAGCTAGCATCGACGTAACCCTTTACGACGAGCTCTTCGTCACCTCCATAAACGAGAAACATGTCCTTTGTCCTTTTCAGGTACTTCAGGATATTCTTGACCGCTGTCCAGTTTTCCTTGCCGGGATTACTTTGGTATCTTCCTACCAAACTCACGGCAAGGTTGACATCAGGTCTGGTACACAGCATGGCATACATAATAGATCCTATGGCTGAGGCATAGGGAATGATACTCATCTCTTCTTTATCTTTTGCCGTGGTCGGGCATTGAGCCGAGCTCAATTTCACACCTTGCAAAACAGGCAAGAACCCTTTCTTGGACTGATCCATTTTGAACTTCTTCAAAATTTTATCAAGGTATGTGCTTTGTGAAAAACCTATGAGGCGTCTTGATCTATCCCTATAGATTTTGATGCCTAATATGTAAGCAGCTTCTCCAAGGTCCTTCATTGAAAACTCTTATTCAAGTAGGCCTTAATGCTGTCCAAGAGTTCTATATCATTTCCCATCGAAGTATGTCATCTACATATAATATGAGAAATGCTACAGAGCTCCCACTCACTTTCTTGTAAACGCAGGCTTCTCCATAAGTCTGCATAAACTAAACGCTTTGATCATCTCATCAAAGCGAATGTTCCAACTCGAGATGCTTGCACCAGCCCATAAATGGATCATTTGGAGCTTGCATACCTTGTTAGCATTCTTAGGGTCGACAAAACCTTCCGGCTGCATCATATACAGTTCTTCCTTAAGATAACCGTTAAGGAACGCTGTTTTGACGTCCATCTGCCATATCTCATAATCATAGTATCACGACAATTGCTAACATGATTCGGGCGGACTTAAGCTTCGCTACGGGAGAGAAAGTCTCATCGTAGTCAATCCCTTGAACTTGCCGATAACCCTTAGCGACAAGTCGAGCTTTATAGATGGTGACATTACCATCCGCGTCCGTCTTCTTCTTAAAGATCCATTTATTTTCTATCGCCGCCGATCATCGGGCAAGTCTCATCAAAGTCCATACTTTGTTTTCATACATGAATCCTATCTCGGATTTCATGGCTTCGAGCCATTTGTTGGAATCCGGGCCCGCCATCGCTTCTTCATAGTTTGAAGGTTCACCGTTGTCTAACAACATGATTTCCGGGACAGGGTTGCCGTACCACTCTGGTGCGGAACGTGTCCTAGTGGACCTACGAAGTTCAGTAGCAACTTGATCCGAAGTACCTTGATCATCATCATTAATTTCCTCTCCAATTGGTGTAGGCACCATAGGAACATTTTCCTGAGCTGCACTACTTTCCCGTTCAAGAGGTAGTACTTCATCGAGTTCTACTTTCCTCCCACTTACTCCTTTCGAGAGAAACTCTTTTTCCAGAAAGGATCCGTTCTTGGCAACAAAGATCTTGCCTTTGGATCTAAGGTAGAAGGTATACCCAATGGTTTCCTTAGGGTATCCTATGAAGACGCATTTTTCCGATTTGGGTTCGAGCTTTTCAGGTTGAAGTTTCTTGACATAAGCATCGCATCCCCAAACTTTTAGAAAGCGACAGCTTAGGTTTCTTCCCAAACCATAATTCATACGGTGTCGTCTCAGCGGATTTAGGCGGTGCCATATTTAAAGTGAATGTAGCTGTCTCTAGAGCGTATCCCCAAAATGATAGCGGTAAATCGGTAAGAGACATCATGGATCGCACCATATCCAATAGAGTGCGATTACGACGTTCGGACACACCGTTACACTGAGGTGTTCCAGGTGGCGTGAGTTGTGAAACGATTCCACATTTTCTTAAGTGTGTACCAAATTCGTGACTTAAATATTCTCCTCCACGATCCGATCGTAAGAATTTCATCTTTCGGTCACGTTGATTCTCTACTTCATTCTGAAATTCCTTGAACTTTTCAAATGTCTCAGACTTGTGTTTCATCAAGTAGACATACCCATATCTACTCAAGTCATCTGTGAGAGTGAGAACATAACGATATCCTCCATGAGCCTCAACACTCATTGGACCGCATACATCGGTATGTATGATTTCCAATAAGTTGGTTGCTCGCTCCATTGTTCCGGAGAACGGAGTCTTGGTCATTTTGCCCATTAGGCATGGTTCGCATGTGTCAAATGATTCATAATCGAGAGACTCTAAAAGTCCATTGGCATGGAGCTTCTTCATGCGCTTGACACCAATGTGACCAAGGCGGCAGTGCCACAAGTATGTGGGACTATCGTTATCAACTTTACATCTTTTGGTATTCACACTATGAATATGTGTAATATTACGTTCGAGATTCATTAAGAATAAACCATTGACCATCGGAGCATGACCATAAAACATATCTCTCATATAAATAGAACAACCATTATTCTCGGATTTAAATGAGTAGCCATCTCGCATTAAATGAGATCCAGATACAATGTTCATGCTCAAACTTGGCACTAAATAACAATTATTGAGGTTCATAACTAATCTCGTGGGTAAATGTAGAGGTAGCGTGCCGACGGCGATCACATCGACCTTGGAACCATTCCCGACGCGCATCGTCACCTCGTCCTTCGCCAGTCTCCGCTTATTCCGCAGCTCCTGCTGTGAGTTACAAATATGAGCAACGGCACCGGTATCAAATACCCAGGAGTTACTACGAGTACTGGTAAGGTACACATCAATTACATGTATATCAAATATACCTTTGGTGTTGCCGGCCTTCTTATTCGCTAAGTATTTGGGGCAGTTCCGCTTCCAGTGACCCTTCCCCTTGCAATAAAAGCACTCAGTCTCAGGCTTGGGTCCATTCTTTGACTTCTTCCCGGCAACTTGCTTACCAGGCGCGGCAACCTCCTTGCCATCCTTCTTGAAGTTCTTCTTGCCCTTGCCCTTCTTGAACTTAGTGGTTTTGTTGACCATCAACACTTGATGTTCTTTCTTGATTTCAACCTTTGCTGACTTCACAATTGAGAATACTTCGGGAATGGTCTTCACCATCCCCTGCATATTGTATTTCATCACAAAGCTCTTGTAGCTTGGTGGGAGCGACTGAAGGATTCTGTCAATGACCGCCTCGTCCGGGAGGTTAATGTCCAGCTGGGACAAAGCGGTTGTGCAACCAGACATTTTGAGTATGTGCTCCTTGACAGAACTGTTTTCCTCCATCTTACAACTATAGAACTTGTCGGAGACTTCATATCTCTCGACCGGGCATGAGCTTGGAAAACCATTTTCAGCTCCTCGAACATCTCATATGCTCCGTGTTGCTCAAAACGCTTTTGGAGCCCCGGTTCTAAGTCAGTAAAGCATGCCGCTGAACGAGGGAGTAATCATCGGACGAGACTGCCAAGCATTCATAATGTCTTGGTTCTCAGGATGGGTGCTTCACCTAGCGGTGCTTCTAGGACATATTGTTTCTTGGCTGCTATGAGGATGATCCTCGTGGTTAGGACCCAGTCCGAATAGTTGCTGCCATCATCTTTCAGCTTGGTTTTCTCTAGGAACGCGTTGAAGTTCATGGTGACATTAGCGTTGGCCATTTGATCTACAAGACATTTTGCAAAGATTTTAGACTATTGTTCATGATAATAAAGTTCATCTAATCAAATTATTTAATGAACTCCCACTCAGATTAGACATCCCTCTAGTCATCTAAGTGTTACACGATCCGAGTCGACTAGGCCGTGTCCGATCATCACGTGAGACGGACTAGTCATCGTCGGTGAACATTCTCATGTTGATCGTATCTTCCATACGACTCGTGTTCGACCTTCGGTCTCCGTGTTCCGAGGCCATGTCTGTACATGCTAGGCTCGTCAAGTTAACCCTAAGTGTTTTGCATGTGTAAAACTGTCTTACACCCGTTGTATGTGAACGTAAGGATCTACCACACCCGATCATCACGTGGTGCTTCAAAACGACGAACTTTAGCAACGGTGCACAGTTAGGGGAGAACACTTCTTGAAATTGTTGTAAGGGATCATCTTTACTACCGTCGTTCTAAGTAAATAAGATGCATAAACATAATAAACATCACATGCAATTATTGAGTAGTGACATGATATGGCCAATATCATATAGCTCCATTGATCTCCATCTTCGGGGCTCCATGATCATCTTGTCACCGGCATGACACCATGATATCCATCATCGTGTCTTCATGAAGTTGTCACGCCAACGACTACTTCTACTTCTATGGCTAACGCGTTTAGCAATAAAGTAAAGTAATTTACATGGCGTTCTTCAATGACACGCAGGTCATACAAAAATAAAGACAACTCCTATGGCTCCTGCCGTTGTCATACTCATCGACATGCAAGTCGTGATTCCTATTACAGGAACATGATCTCATACATCACAATATATCATTCATCATTCATCACAACTTCTGGCCATATCACATCACATGACAATTGCTGCAAAAACAAGTTAGACGTCCTCTAATTGTTGTTGCATCTTTTACGTGGCTGCAATTGGGTTCTAGCAAGAACGTTTTCTTACCTACGAATAACCACAACGTGATTTTGTCAACTTCTATTTACCCTTCATAAGGACCCTTTTCATCGAATCCGCTCCAACTAAAGTGGGAGAGATGACACCCGCCACCACCTTATGCAACTAGTGCATGTCACCGGTGGAACCGGTCTAACGTAAGCGTACGTGTAAGGTTGGTCTGGGCCGCTTCATCCCACAATACCGCTGAAGCAAGATAATACTAGTAGCGGCAAGCAAGTTGACAAGATCTACGCCCACAACAAAATTGTGTTCTACTCGTGCAATAGAGAACTACGCATAGACCTAGCTCATGATGCCACTGTTGGGGAACGTTGCAGAAAATTAAAAATTTTCCTACGGTTTCACCAAGATCCATCTATGAGTTCATCTAGCAACGAGTCAAGGGAGAGTGATTGCATCTACATACCACTTGTAGATCGCGTGCGGAAGCGTTCAATGGAACGGGGTTGAAGGAGTCGTACTCGACGTGATTCAGATCACCGATGACCAAGTGCTGAACGGACAGCACCTCCGCGTTCAACACACGTACGGTACGGACGACGTCTCCTCCTTCTTGATCCAGCAAGGGGAAAGGAGAGGTTGAGGAAGATGGCTCCAGCAGCAGCACGACAGTGATGATGGTGGAGTGACAGCTTCGGCGAGGCTTCGCCAAGCACACGCGGAGGAGGAGAGGTGTTGGGAGGGAGGCTGCGCCTTCAAGTGTGTTGCAGCCCTCCCCTCACCCCTCTATTTATAGGGGGAAGGGACAAGGGGGCCGGCCCCTCTAGATGGCATCTAGAGGGGGCGGCGGCCAAAGGGAGGGCGGACTTGCCCCCCAAGCAAGGGGGGCGCCCCCTCTAGGGTTCCCCCCCCCCAACCCTAGGCGCATAGGCCCAAGGGGGGAGGGCGCGCCCAGCCCACCAAGGGCTGGCTCCTGCCCCACGCAGCCCATGTGGCCCCCGGGAGAGCTGGCCCCTCCCGGTGGACCCCCGGAACCCTTCCGGTGGCTCCGGTACAATACCGATATGCCCCCGAAACTTTCCGGTGTCCGTTTGACAACTTCCCATATATAAATCTTTACCTCCGGACCATTCCGGAACTCCTCGTGATGTCCGGGATCTCATCCGGGACTCCGAACAACATTCGGTTTGCTGCATACTCATATTCATACAACCCTAAGCGTCACCGAACCTTAAGTGTGTGTAGACCCTACGGGGTCGGGGACATCTTGAACATGACCGAGATGGCTCTCGGCAATAACCAACAACAGGATCTGGATACCCATGTTGGCTCCCACATGCTCCTCGATGATATCATCGGATGAACCACGATGTCGAGGATTCAATCAACCCGTATACAATTCCCTTTGCCAATCGGTATTTTACTTGCCCGAGATTCGATCGTCGGTGTGCCAATACCTGGTTCAAGCTCGTGGCCGGCAAGTCACTTTACTGCATCAGTAATGCATGATCCCGTGACCAAACACTTGGTCACTTTGAGCTCATTATGATGATGCACTACCGAGTGGGCCCTGATACCTCTCCGTCATACGGAGTGACAAATCCAGTCTCGATCCGTGTCAACCCAATGACACTTTCGGAGATACCTGTAATGCACCTTTATAGTCACCCGATTCGTTGTGACGTTTGGTACACCCAAAGCACTCCTACGGTATCCGGGAGTTACACGATCTCATGGTCTAAGGAAGAGATACTTGACATTGGAAAAGCTCTAGCAAAACGAACTACACGATCTTGTGCTATGCTTAGGATTGGGTCTTGTCCATCACATCATTCTCCTAATGATGTGATCACGTTATCAACGACATCCAAAGTCCATAGTCAGGAAACCATGACTATCTGTTGATCAACGAGCTAGTCAACTAGAGGCTCACTAGGGACATATTGTGGTCTATGTATTCACACGTGTATTACGATTTCCGGATAATACAATTATAGCATGAATAAAAGACAATTATCATGAACAAGGAAATATAATAATACTTTTATTATTGCCTCTAGGGCATATTTCCAACAGTTTTAACTTTGACAAGTTCAGGGTCTGTATAAGATTGACTTGTCAAACCTTCGACGGGTCATACCAGGATTACCTGGACGGATTGGCTTACTTGATGAAGGCAGGTTAACCCGGGGTTATAGGTGAATACACCTGGCTTCCAAGCCTGGCTTGATAGACTATTACAAGGGTCCTTTCAAACTCTTTGTTGCTGTGCACAAAGAGCCCCCAAGTAAAAAAATTGAGCTGTGCTCGGTGGGTGCCTATGTTTGAGCTGTGCTTTGCAGCAGACTCTCTTTGGCCCCTTGGGTGTGAAGCTCTCAAGCTTTGTTGTGGCTTTATAAGCCGGTTTTAATGGAAAACTCTTCTTTATAAGCATGAGCCCCCATATAACCAAGAAGACATATAAGACGAAATGGCAGAGGCCCCGCTTTAGCAAGGATGCCGGTTTATTTATTGATCATAATATGTACATTGTCAAAAATATATACATAGTAGGAGCCTGTGGCTCAGGTGTAGTAAGGCCGAAGATGAGCTATATTCCACGGCTGGCGAGTCTCCTCCTCTGACTTGCGTGAGTCTTTGTGCTCTCGAACATCGATGAGGTAGTATGACCCGTTGTTCAGATTCTTGCTGACCACAAAGGGCCCTTCCCAAGGTGGGGATAACTTGTGCATATCCGGCTGATCCTGGATAAGCCGAAGCACTAAATCACCTTCCTTAAAAGTTTTGGTTTTAACCCGGCGGCTATGATAACGCCGTAGGTCTTGCTGATAAATCGCCGAACGAGCTGTTGCAATATCCCGTTTTTCATCTAACAGGTCCAATGCATCTTGGCGTGCTATTTCATTGTCCGCTTCAACATAAGCTGCCACTCGGGGCGAGTCATGGCGAATATCACTTGGGAGAACTTCTTCTGCTCCATAAACCATGAAGAAGGGTGTGTAACCCGTAGATCTATTGGGGTGGTGTTAATGCTCCATAAAATGGACGGCAACTCTTCCACCCAACAACCCAGCGTCCGCTTCAAAGGGACCATAAGCCGGGGCTTGATACCATTTAAGATTTCTTGATTAGCTCTTTCCGCTTGACCATTTGATTAGGGGTGGGCCACTGATGACACATCAAGCCGGATGTGCTCACGTTGACAGAACTCTTCCATAGCACCCTTCAAGAGATTCGTGCCATTATCTGTGATAATGCTGTGTGGAAAGCCAAAGCGGAAGATCACCTTTTTCATGAATTGAACCGCAATGGCCGCATCATACTTGCTCACTGGCTCTACCTCTACCCACTTGGTGAATTTATCAACCGCCACTAGAAGGTGGGTCTTCTTATCCTTGGACCTCTTAAAGGGCCCAACCATATCCAGCCCCCAAGTTGCCAATGGCGAGGTGATCGGAATCATCCTCAATTCCTGAGCCGGAACATGAGCTCGGCGTGAAAATTCCTGACATCCATCGCACTTTCTGACCAGATCCTCCACATCAGCATGAGCTGTTAACCAGTAAAAACCGTGCCGGAATGCTTTAGCTACCAAGGATTTTGAACCAGCATCATCACCACAATCTCCTTTGTGGATTTCACGCAGGATCTCACAACCTTCTTCAGGAGAAACACAATGCTGGAACGCCCCTGAGACACTGCAATGTCGTAAATCACCATTGACAATAGTCATGGACTTGGACCGCCGGATTATCTACCTGGACAAAACTTCGTCCTCTGGTAACTCGCCCCGGGTCATATATGCCAAGTACGGTACTGTCTAACCAGGGATAGCATGAAGAACTGCTACCAATTAAGCTTCCGAGTCAGGAATAGCCAGATCTTCCTCCGTCGGTATCTTGACCGACGGATTATGCAAAACATCCAGAAAAACATTAGGTTGCACCAGTTTACGCTGGGATTCGAGCCGGCTTAGAGCGTCTGCCGCTTCATTCTTGCGCCGGTCAATGTGCTCGACCTGGTAACCCTTGAAGTGACCAGCAATGACATCCACCTCACGTCGATAAGCCGCCATAAGTGGATCTTTGGAATCCCGCGTACCAGATACTTGCTGAGCCACTAAATTGGAGTCACCAAAGCAACGTACCCGGATTAAGTTCATCTCCTTAGCCATCCAAAGACCGTGGAGCAAAGTCTCATACTCAGCTACATTATTAGTACAGGGAAACATTAAACAGAGAACATAACAAAATTTGTCACCTCGAGGGGAAGTAAGAACCACTCCAGCCCCCGAGCCCTCCAATTGTTTGGATCCATCGAAGTGAATAGTCAAGTATGTGTTATCCGGTTTATCCTCTGGTGCCTGCGACTCTGTCTAGTCATTGATGAAATCCACGAGCGCTTGGGACTTGATAGCAGTGCGAGGCATATATTTCAACCCGTGAGGCCCAAGCTCAATAGCGCACTTAGCAACCCGGCCGGTCGCCTCCCTGTTCTGAATGATATCTCCCAACGGAGCGGCCTTGAAAGTATTGCTTAAGCTTCCGACTCGCCATAAACATTCCATACACCAGCTTCTGCCAATGGGGATATCTCTGCTTGGACTCGATAAGTACCTCACTAATATAATAAACCGGCCGTTGAACCGGATACTCCTTACCATCCTCCTTGTGCTCCACCACAATAGCCACGCTGACTGCCTGGGCGTTAGCAGCCACATACAATAGCAATGGTTCCTTATCAATAGGGGCAGCAAGGACGGGCAGTTCAGCCAACTGCTTCTTCAGATCCTCAAACGCCGCATTAGCATCACTCCGCATAAAAGCTATCGCTTTCTTCAAAGATTCGTCTGTAGGGATCGCCTTCTCCCCCAACTGGATGATAAACTGGCTCAGCGCTGCAATCCGACCCGCCAGTCTCTGAACATCATTGATACATGCCGGTTTAGCCAAGGATGTAATAGCCTTGATCTTTTCCGGATTAGCTTCAATGCCCCTGTTAGACACCAGAAAATCCAAGAGCTTGCCAGCTGGCACACCAAAAACACACTTGGCCAGATTAAGCATCATCTTATAAACCCTTAGATTATCAAAAGTTTCTTGCAAGTCAGTTATGAGTGTTTCTGATTTCCTGGATTTTACCATGATATCGTTCACATAAACATGAACATTGCGCCCAATCTGATTATGAAGGCAATTCTGCACACACCGTTGATAAGTCGCCTGGGCACTCTTGAGTCCAAAAGGCATAGATACATAACAGAAGGCTCCAAAGGGAGTTATAAAAGTCGTCTTCTCCTGGTCCTTAACTGCCATTTTGATCTGATGATAACCCGAATAAGCATCCAGAAAACTCAACCGCTCACAACCCGATGTAGCACCAATAATTTGATCAATACGAGGGAGGGCAAAAGGATCAGCTGGGCAAGCCTTGTTCAAATCTGTGTAATCCACACACATACGCCAAGTGCCATTCTTCTTGAGTACCAGCACCAGGTTAGCCAACCACTCAGGGTGAAAAACTTCCACAATAAACCTTGCTGCCAAGAGCCGGGCTACCTCCTCACCAATGGCCTTGCATCTCTCTTCATTAAAGCAGCGAAGAAATTGCTTGACCGATTTAAACTTGGGATGAATATTAAGAGTGTGCTCAGCGAGTTCCCTCGGTACACCTGGCATGTCAGAAGGTTTCCATGCAAAGATGTCCCGGTTCTCACGGATGAACTCGATGAGTGCGCTTTCCTATTTTGGATCCAAGTTTACGCTGATGCTGAATTGTTTGGATGAATCGCCAGAAACAAAATCAACCAACTTAGTCTCATCAGCCGATTTAAACTTCAAAGCCGGATCATGCTCTATAGTAGGTTCTTCAGAGAAGTCATATCTGTCGGATCAACATTGTCCTTATAGAATTTTAACTCTTCTGTTGCACAAACCGACTCAGCATAAGCCGCATCACCTTCCTCACACTCCAGAGCAATCTTGCGACTGCCATGAACCATGATGGTCCCCTTATGACCCGGCATCTTGAGCTGTAGATAAACATAACACGGCCTTGCCATGAACTTAGCATAAACCGGCCAACCAAACAGGCATGCTACGGACTTCTGATCTTTACCACTTTGAAGGTTAACGCCTCTGATCTTGAATCATGATCATATCCAAAAACCACTTCCAGAGCTATCTTACCGACCGGGTAAGCCGCTTTACCAGGCACTACACCGTGAAAAACGGTGTTCGACGGTTTAAGATTTTTATCTGTCAACCCCATACGCCGAAAAGTTTCATAATACAAGATGTTGATATTGCTCCCTCCCTCCATCAACTCCTTGGTGAACTCCAACCTGCGGTGCGACCACCAACACCAGATGACCCGTATTATCAACCCCGGGCGGATGATCTTCTCGACTCCACACAATGGGTTGTTCAGATCAGCACAGGTAACGGGGCACTGTAGGTTCAATGGAGTTTACTGCCCTCTTATGAAGCTTCTGATCGCGCTTGCTCAGACTAGTAGTGAAGACATGGTATTGTCCACCATTTAACTGCTTCGGGTTACTCTAATAACCCGACTGCTGCTGTTGCTGATTCCCCTGTTGATTATGACCACTTTGGTTGCCCTGATTGCCTTGATTGCCCTGTCCACCTTGGTTGCCTTGAAAACCTGAACCGGAATTACCTCCACCATAACCCGACCCGTGAAACCCGGGTCCTGAACCACCGGATGGTCCATGATCATACCGGAAGAGATCTAATTTTTTGAACTCTCGCATAATGAAGCAATCCTTCCATAGGTGCGTAGCCGGTTTATCTTGCGTCCCATGCTTTGGGCAGGGCTGGTTCAACAGATGCTCCAGATTCATACCTAATCCTCCGCCCCGTGGGGGCGATTTACCCTTAGGGCGCTGATTATTACCTTGTATGTTGGTGTTAGCTACAAAATCGGAATTATTGTCTGCTTTGCGCTTACCATTATTCCCATGGCCAGCCTGGTTATGTTGCTGTCCCTTTGCGCCGACATTCTTCTTTCCCTTCTCCGGCTTCTCTTCGTCAGACTCGGGATACTTGGTACTATCAGAATCGGCATACTTAACCAAAGCTGCCATAAGTGTTCCCATGTCATTGCAGTGACGCTTGAGCCGTCCCAATTTCTGCTTCAGCGACTTAAACCGGCAATTGCCCTCCAATATTATGATTGCCGAATCAGCATTGATGCGGTCCGACGAATGCAGGATATCCGAAACCCGGCGCACCCAATGAGTCGTTGATTCGCCTTCTCCTTGGACACAAGCAGCCAGATCCACGATCGACATGGGTTGCTTGCACGTATCTTTGAAGTTTGCTATAAACCGGGCCTTCAACTCGCCCATGAACCGACAGAGTTAACGGGCAGAATTTTTAACCAAGTGCGAGCCATTCCGTCCAACATCATGGTGAAGTACTTCGCACACGCCGCTTCGTCCACATCCAGCATCTCCATTGCCATCTCATAACTCTCGACCCATGCCTCAGGGGGCAAATCGGCAGTGTAATTAGGCACTTTACGCGGGCCCTTGAAATCATTGGGTAACCTCACATTATGTAGAGCCGGTGTGAGACACGACACTCCCCAAGAACTGAAAGCCAGTCTTCGTTGCACTGACGTCGTCGGTTGAACCGGCACGGGTTGATGATTCTTGTACTGCACTGCTAACTGCGCTGCTAACTCGGCCTCCCGACGCGCTCTACCATTATCCACCACATCTAGAGCATTCGCACCACCGCGTGCCAGATTAGGCCCCCGAAGGGCGTCACGGTTCCGCACACTACTTGACACAGCCGGTTCCTCAATGTGCCTGTTGTAACTCTTGCTCGGGCGAGGGGTTGAATGAATTATGTCCCGGCTATATGAGTAGGCTTGCTGCTGCACCATAGCGGTTTGAAGAAGATCCCTGGCCCGCCGCGTCTCAACCGCCGCCGGAGACTCACCCTCCATTAGAATAGCTGCCAACCGAGATGCTGCAGCAATCATGTTATCCAAAGGGGTGGAGAAGTGACCCAGCGGGGGCGACATGTACTGCGGCAGATTATCTGTGTGTCGAGGCCGGTCCGTCACCCGTGGCTGATCCGGCACTCCTATCCCAAGCGCTTCAGTCCGGTTCACTGCTGCCAGATTACTGGGTCCTGCTCCTGGTGTGTTGAAGAGATTCGTTGCTTCATAAACCGGTGGTAGACGAGACCGATGCCTCCTCCTCAACACCTCGTTCGAAGCATTCTGATCCAGCATAAGCCGGTAATTCTATGCCTGAATCCGTTGTGACTGGGCATCTAAAGCGGCCCGTTCATCAGCCATCCTGGTTTCCTCAGTCACCAAGTCCTCCTTGGCCTGAGTTATCTGATCCCGTAGCTTTGTGACCTCCGTGTTATGCTGATCTTGAGTCTCCGGGGTAACTGTCGTGGTCAACAATGTCGTCCAGGCGTCCAATAAACTGGAAAGAACTTGAGCTGGCCGGCGCACGGGGCCTCCTACCCCGGCTGCCGACCCGAAAATCATTGCTGATGCAGTTGAAGATTGCAATGTGGGCTATGTACCGGCCATGAAGATCGCAACCCGGTTTGGCGGTTCAAGGGGGTCTGGAATACTGTCGCCATCGGAATAGCCCCCAAACCGGCAATCTTGCATCTGGTACAGCGACTCGGTCTCGCCGGTGGATGATTCGCCATCAGAGTAAACGACCGTCTCACCATCGGACACCGGTTCAGATTCCGCACCATGAATGAATCCTATGAATGCACGCTTTATGGCAGGCTTAACCCGGGGAGGACTCGCACGCTGAGCCGTCTCGACGAGGTCGGTGCAGATGTCCGGCTCAGGGCCCGGTTCACCGATCTTGCCGATGAAAACATGAATTCCGCCGAAGGGGACCTGGTACTCGTACTCGATTGAGCCAGCCTCGGGGCCCTAGCCTACGTCATCGATGTAGAGCTTGTCGCGACGATTCTTGGTCATCCGGCCAACCGTGTACCCCTTGAGTCCTTCAAAGTTGCCCTTTAAGAACTCGAAACCGTCATGCGATAGCCCCACAGTGGGCACCAACTGTCGTGGAATTAACACATCAGATGTCCTAGTGAGAGGACTTAGTCGTGGAGCCATCGTAACGAGATTATCAAAAACGGGTTAAACCAGACAAAGGACACAGGGATTTTATACTGGTTCGGCCCCTTGCGGTGAAGGTAAAATCTACGATCCAGTTTGTGGTGGAATTGATGGGGTCTCGATGAGCAGGGAGCGAATCCGCTTTACCTATCTCTCGAGTTGTTGTTTTCTTGTCCCTGAACTGCCGCCGGGTCGTCCCTTTATATACACAGGTTGACGCCTGGCAGTTTACAGAATACCGAGGCCGGCTCATACATGTGTCCGGCACGGTTTCTACCTTTCCCTGACTTACAACACAAGTTACATATCTCATGGCGGTTTATGTCTATGGGCCCTAATCCGCCCTTGGGCTCTAGGCCTCTAAGCTTCAATAGTAAAGCGTCATAATCTTTGTCTTCATGGGCTTCAATACGGATGAGCATAACCCGGCCCCTCCTAGGCGGTTTATACTCAGTAGTTATATCCCCAACAGTGTCCGCGGGTTTGGTTGTGTCAGATGTATGTATGTGGCTATGTGATGTACAAAACATTGTAACAGATGTGATGCTGGTGATTTAGTTGGTCCGTAGGTGTAATAGAAACAAACTTTTCATAAAAATAAAATAAATGCAAAGATGTCATCTTTTCAGACACCAAGTTGAAATGAGGAATGACCTATAATCTGAAGAGCTTTAAAGTCAAGCACTTGGACAAGGTAAACGCAAGGCTCATAAGCTAGGGTGGTTTGGTGTGAGTTTGGTCGAGTTAGATGTATGTATGTGGTTATCGTATGTACCAAACTTTGTAACTAATGCGGTTGCCAACAATTTAGTTAGCCAGTACGTATAATGGAATCAAACTTTTTATTTTAAAAACAAAGATGTCACATTGAATTTTTTTAGAAAAGGAGGATGACCCCCGGCCTCTGCATCTGGGTGCTGCATACGGCCACTTTATTAATTATTCTCACGAGACCTTATAAAGTCATACAACAGTAAGATTAAAGCCGTCGTCTAAGCAATAAACTGTCGCTACACCTATCCAGTTGATGAAGGGGCGCAGATAGCCTGGGCCTAATACCAAACAGACATCGCAGCTAAGCCTAACATCTAAGACCTGAGACCCCAACCTAGCCACTTGCCGGGTCTGGGGCACACACTGGTCCGGCATGCTCTCAGAGGCCGCCACCGCCAACTGCCACCGCTCCATCTTCAGAACTGTACTAGTGCATCAACCTTGCTCGGTCTAGCTAATGTCGACGCCACCACGGCGCCCAACGGCACCTCCTCCCTGCGCGCAAACAGATGAACACGTCGCGGTCGCCACTGATACACCTCAGCGCCATGCTGCCAGGTACCACCAGCCGACACATCTTGAAGTCCTTGGAAGATCTGTCGTGCGTAGCACCTGCCGACCAGGCATGACAAAGCGTAGCACCTGTCGGTCAGGCATGACTTCACATCTCCACCAAAGCTCTGTGCAAGACGAAGCCGCTCCACCTCCTTCCTCTGACTTCCAGCGCTTCTCCGCAAACGATGCTCCCAAGAGAGAAATGACACTGCAGTGCCGCCATCATCCGATCTGGAACACCAGATCCTAGGGTTTCCCCCGGAGCAGTGCCCATCACCAGCAACCATCAAGGAACCACACAGTGCCCACCACCACTCTTCCCTCGAGGCGACGCCTTCAGGAAGGTCACGGCGTCAAGGACACCGCCGCCGCCCTCCGGAGTTAGGGTTTTCACCAGAGAGGTAGAGAGGGGGAAATGAAGGAGCAGACATAGACCGACGTCTCCAAGAAGGAAAATGGCGCCCTTGAGCGTCGTCGGCGGCGTGGCCGACCGTGGCCGACCAAGGGGTTTCCCCCTCTCTGGATCTCCTCCACCAGCTTCACCCGCGGCCAGGGTCCCGGCAACCACGCCGGCACCGTCGAGCCCAGCGGAGAGAAGCCCGATCGAGGCGGATGATCGCGGCGGATCTTGCGCTAGAACCCACCGCCCGCGCGCACTGGCAGCCGAACAAGCCGACCCCAACAACACCGGCCATAGATCTGGCCACACCCAGATCCGACGCACCAGCCGCGCCGACGACCACCTCCACTCGCCGGAGTGGAGAACCTACCCCGACCGTGCAGCCAAGCGCCGGCGACACCACGGGCCGCCACCACCCACAGCAGGATGAATCTTGGCAGGGGGCGCCCAGATCCACCGCCACCACGTGCCATGGATGACCACCACGCTGCCCCGGCAGCCATGGAGGCGCAGCCCCGCCGAAATGCCCTGGAGCCGCCGCTCCAGCTTCCTATCTCCGACGCCACGCTTGATGCCCAGGGTCACCGTCGCGCGCAGCCGGAGTCCGCCCCCAGGATGAAGGGCGAGCCCACCACCACCGTCAGCCGGACAAGCTTTGCTCGCCGGCTTCCTCCGACGGCGGCGGGGGAGGGTGGGTCGGGGTGGGTTGGGGGCGGCGGCAGCTAGGGTTCGCCCGAGCCGCCCCCCTGGGGGCAGCACGAGCGCGTGGGCATGAAAGGGTTAGATGTCACGTTGAAATGAGGAATGGCCTGTAATCTGAAGAGCTTTAGAGTCAAGCACTTTGAAAAAGCTAAACCCAAGGTAACATGTGACACAATCATTTTCATCCCCGGGCCTAACATATGTAGAATATATGTAATCTCTTATGAGAGAGAGAGTCAAGGAAGTAGAAATGGCTTGAAAATTGTCTTATGATATGAAGAAAAAATTTACACTACCAAGGACTCCAATGGGTGGCCAGCAGGGGCCCTCCCAACATCCAAATTTCCTTACTACTATGTGTATGAATAGTGACACTTTTTAACTGTTCTCTACAGCTGCCCCCCCCCCCTCCCCCTCAATATCAGATTATAGGTATTCCTGCCTCCACCATTGCAGGACCCTAACCCCGGTGGTTAGTGTGCGCTCCCACACAACTGACCAACGGAGCGACGGTTTGTTCCTGTCTTATGATATTTGACAAGAAAGTTAGATACATCCATCCCTCAACAATTAATATGGATCCCATGGAATAGGTAATTTGACAAGAAAATTATCCTATAATACGTGAGTTGTTCTAAACCTCACGATGAGTTGTCTTTTTTTAGGGGAAATATAGGGAGTTTTATTCAACGAAGGCCCCGGTGTAGCATCTAGTGCCCCTTAGTGATTTTGGTGTATTGAAGACTTATAGGTTAAGGGACTAATGTGTTTATGAGTGTACACAGGTCTATAAGTCTATGAGGAGTTTGATATTTACAGAGAAAGTTGACCCTAAAATGAATATCTTCGATCAAGATTTTGGTATTTCAAGACTTTCATGAAGACTTTGAAAGTAAAGAAATTGGTGTGTCCGTGAAGACTTGATATTCATGCGAGGAATATGAAGCTTGAAGACTTTCATTTTCATAGTTTTGTTTTCTCTTTCTTGAGTCATAGGAAACACCGTCTTTGTTAAAGGGGTCGAGGAAATACTAAGGAAAAATTTCCATGTGATGCTCAACTCAAAATCCTACACCTACCAATCCCTTGAAAGTGAAGCCATTGGAAATCTCATACGATTCAGTCAATTTCTTCAAAGGATGTAGACGAAGTTCTTACAGTCATTGAGGAATTTGCTCGACCGAGGAGTTAGGAATTCGCCAAAGGTCTGGATTGTCTACACATTGAGGAACATGATAGCCCCGAGGAATTTGAGAGTCAAATTTCCGACCGTTCTTTGTCTTTACGCCATGACTATCCCAAAATATCTTATCCACATAACGGTCATATCATTGAAGGGCATTTATGTCTTATCATGTCGGGCTGCTCCCTAGGCTATAAATAGCCGCCCCCTACAACCACTAGCTGGTTGGCTGCTCCGAGAAGAAACTGACACTTGTCATTTGAGAGCAACCCATCCTCCAAGGACTTTGAGCGAAAATCATCGAGTGAGGAAAATCCAAACCCAAACACCCACAAACCCAAACTGATTGAGCATCACTAAAGAGATTGATCCTACGTGGATCCGACGCTTGTTACCTTTGAAGAATGTGCTTCTTCCAGACGGTTAGGCGTCATGGTCTAGAGCATCCAAGAGGAATTGTGGATCGCCGAGTGACCAAAGTCTATGAAGGTTTGGAAGTCGCCTGAAGACTTACCACGAGTGATTGGACGAGGTCTGTGACCTTAGTTCAAGGAGAATACGGTGAGGACTTGGTGTCCCGAGCTGCGTGCTCAAGGATCGGGTGTCCGGGACTGTGTGTCCTCGAGTTTAAATACTCAGCCGCTCCAACCAGATGTACAACTGAGACAGCAGTTGGAACTGGTCTACCAAATCATTGTCTTCACCAACCTTACTAGTTCTATTTCCTCAACTCTTTCATTTCCTCATTACTGTGTTGAGTATTTGTTCATATATGTGTTTGAAGACTTTGACTGAAGACTTTCTCAATTTCCTTAGTTCAATTTCTTCAGTCTGTTTGTCTTCATCTTGTGTTATCATGTGTTTACGCTTTCTGTACTCCGTGTCTATCTTCATTTCATCATGATGACTATGTATGTCTTCTGCCATGCTTACTTCTGAGTACTTATTCCGCTGCAAGTAGTTCTTCGCTAAGTAATTTCCTCACCAGCAAATTCCTCAGTGAAGAATTCATAAAAATCGCCTATTCACCCCCCCTCTAGTCGATATAATGCACTTTCAATTGGTATCAGAGCAAGGTACTCCCTTATTCTGTGTGATTTTGGTTTAACCACCTGGAGTTCTAGTTATGTCGACTGCAGGATCGAGGAACGTTACCTGCCCCATCTTTGACGGTCATGAGTATCCTCGATGGAAGGCCATGATGAAAAAGCGACTCATGGCTATGCACAGCGAACTGTGGACCATCACCGAGATCGGTCTTACCGATCTATGCAAGATGGCTGAGGCTGATGACATTCGCAAGTACACACTGCTTAACCTCACAGCGAAGGATGTCATCTGCTCTAGTCTGTCCCAAAATCAGTTGAGGAACGTCATGCATCTCAATCATGCAAAGCTAATCTGGGACCGTCTCTCTGAGGTTTATGAAGGTCATCGGACTCGTCATGATCCTTGGTTTGAGGATTACAAGGAATCTCTCAATGCAATGACATTCGAACCAGAATCATCATCATCTAACACCTGCCTTATGGCAAACGGTGCTAAGGTAACCGAATCATACCTATCCGAATCTAGTGATGATGAATCTGGTGATGAATTTGGACCTAGCTATGTCAAACTTGCTTCCCTTGCCACTAAACAATAAAGAGCGTTGGAAAAAGTTCATTACATGCTAAATAAGAGCGATGATATGTTGGGTGAAGAAATGGATCAGTCAAAATCCTTGGCTGAAAGTCTTCAGGGACTCCATTCCAAGTTTGACGACCTTCAAAGTCATCATAACGCTCTCTTATCTGATCACGAGAAGCTTTCTCTTGAACTTCTTCAAAGAAAGCAAGATCTTGAGAAGCTAAGAGTGAGTTATGAAGATCTTCAGAAGGAGCGCGATTCATTACTTGCTCAACAAATTAGCGCTACTCAGGAAGAATTTGATCCTCCATGTTTAAAGTGCATTGAACGTGAATCTGCTAATTCTTCACCTGAATGTTCAAATGCTTCAAATGTTACAAATTCTTCACCTGCCTCTGCTATCACTAATTCCTCATCTGAGGACATTGCTAGTATCACTGACGATTCAGGATCAAGGAATTGTATATGACAGGCATGTACAAAAGTCTCAAAGGGCATCGGACTCTTTGTGATGTGCTTAAAAGCGGATCCTCAATGAAACCCTAGGAAAGAGGGTATTGCCTTTGAGAGGAAACTCAATGCTGATGGAACATATTGGAAGCCCGAGCGGTACCCCAAAACCTCATGGAGTTGCTGCAAAGGGACCTCCAGTTGATCCATCTAACTTATCTGGCTTTACGTGTGGATCTCCTCATTCTTCGATGAGTCATTTGACTCAACTATAAATTGTTCAAAAATCAGAATGGTGAAGTATTTGCTAGATATGTTGGCACTAACTGCAGGAACGGTTCCCCTATGAAGAAAATCTGGGTTCCCAAAAGTTATGTTGAAAGTCTTCAGGTGAATGTCCTCATGACACCACCAGTGAAGAATAGGAACCCCAGATCAAACTCTTCATATGGACCAAATTCTTCATATGGATTCAAGTCCTCATATGGACCAAATTCCTCACATGGATCAAATTCCTCAAAAGGATCAAAATCCTCATATGAACATCATCGTGCTAACAACTCTGTTTTGCAGGGTAGAGCTAAGGGCTATGAATATGTGCATTATTCTTCAAATCACTATGTTCATAAGTCCTCGAAGAATTTCTCTGCTTATTCATATGCTTACCCTAACCCCTCTTATGTGAAACAAAGTGGACTGGCGTCCATGCCACCTTTCTCATATGGTTCTCGCAAGAGTGATGAATTCTTTTCCACCCCTCCAGATGTGGGTGGTGAAGAAAAAGAACTAATCTCTTATGCAGGGTCAGGTCTCCAGTCGTGCTCAGAACGACTGAAGAATTTGCTAGAGACCTGAACAGTGCCTGAAAGGATGCAGGCGAATCATGATGAAATGAACTTTCATTTCACACGTCCTCGTACTGATTATCTGATAAAATTACTTGATGAAATTGAACTGATGATACTGATGTCATATTCTTCACTGATGAAGTATATGAGTTTGTAAGCTGCACTAATTCATCTGCAGGATGATCAACCCAAAGCAAACGAGTGGGTCCTCGACAGTGGTTGTACAAATCACATGACTGGTGACAAGAATCTATTGATGGATGCTCCATTAACACCGTCACATCTGAAGCATATCATCTTCACGACAAAGGCAAAAGTCAGGTATTGGGTCTAGGTAAGGTTGCGATCTCTAAGGATCGACACATGGACAAAGTCATGCTTGTCGAGTCCTTAGGATACAACCTCATGTCTGTCTCAATGCTTTGTGATCTTGATATGGTTGTTGTCTTTGGCAAGTATCGTTGTGTTGTGATCATGGAAGTTGACAATTCCAAAGTCTTCGAAGGCTTTAGGAGAGGAGACTTGTACATTGTTGATTTCTCTACAGGACCACAACCTGCCGTGTGCTTACTTGCAAAAGCTTCAGAAGGCTGGCTATGGCATTGATGACTTGGTCATGCTGGCATGAGGAATCTGCACACGCTCGCAAAGAAGAAGCATGTCATTGGCATTGAGAATGTCAAATTCCTCAAGGATCACCTGTGTGGTGCCTGTGAAGCTGGGAAGATGACCAAGGCCAAGCATCCAGCGAAGACTATCATGACCACCACTCGACCATTTGAATTGCTTCACATGGATCTCTTCAGTCCTAATCATTATTCTGCTGTGACTAATGATGCATCTCTATATGGCTTTGTTATTGTTGATGATTACTCTCGTTACACATGGGTACACATTATTACTTACAAACATGAAGTGCAGGAAGTCTTCAAACGATTTTCCTCAAGGGCTTCAACCAACTTTGGTGTGAAGATCAAGCACATCAGGAGTGACAATGGAACTGAGTTCAAGAATTCCGGTCTTGATGGCTATCTTGATGAACTTGGTATTACTCATGAATTATCTGCTCCTTATACTCCTCAGCAAAATGGCGTCGTGGAGCGCAAGAACAGAACTCTTGTTGAGATGGCTCGCACTATGCTTGATGAATACAAAACACCTCATTGGTTTTGAATTGATGCAATTGATACCACGTGCCACATCATCAACAGAGTATATCTTCACAAATTCTTCAAGAAGACTGCCTGTGAATTCCTCACTGACAAGAAACCCAATGTGAGTTATTTCAAAGTCTTGATTGCTAAATGCTGGATTAGAGATCCTCATCACAATGCTAAATTTGCACCGAAAGCACATGAAGGTTTTATGCTTGGTTACGGAAAGGACTCGCACACCTACAGAGTCTTCAACATCACTCTTCACAAGATTGTTGAAACTGTAGATGTGCGGTTCGATGAAACTAATGGCTCGCAAAGAGAGCACCTACCTTCTGTGATAGATGAACCAGCACCTGAGGATTCTATCAAGTTCAAGGCTACTGAGGATATCATTCCTACCAAAGAATCTACTGAAGAATTCATTCCAGAACGCGAACATCGTCGAGCTGATCTACCTGAGGAAAATGCTGAAGAAAATGCTGATCAAATTCCTCAACGACAACCAGCTCATCCTCGCGTTGCAAAAGAAGTGCAAGTTGAAAAGATCATCGATGACATTGAAGCACCAGGTCCTCTCACACGCTCAAAAGCTTCACATTTATCTAACTTTTGTGGGCACTATGCTTTTGTCTCTATCACAAAGCCCACCAAGGTAGATGAAGCATTTCTTGAGCCTGAGTGGATTCAGGCCATGCAAGAAGAATTACATCAGTTCGAGCTTAATAATGTCTGGGAACTGGTCAAACGTCCAGATCCTCGCAAGCATAATATCATCGGCACAAAGTGGATCTACCGCAACAAGCAAGATGAAAATGGCCTTGTGGTGAGGAATAAGGCACGACTTGTAGCTCAAGGCTACACACAGGTTGAAGGAATTGATTTCGATGAAACTTTTGCACCTGTTTCTAGACTTGAGGCTATTCGCATATTACTTGCTTATGCTAACCATCATAATATTATCTTACAACAAATGGATGTGAGAAGTGCATTCCTCAATGGTAAGCTTGAGGAAGAAGTATATGTTGCTCAACCCCCAGGTTTTCAAGATCCAAAGAATCCTGACAAAGTCTTCAGACTAAACAAGGCCCTCTATGGCCTCAAGCAGGCTCCTCGGGCGTGGTATGATACTTTGAAGGAATTCTTCGTGAAGAATGGCTTCACACACGGTTCACTCGACCCTACTCTCTTTACTAAATCTTATGATGGTGAACTGTTTGTGTGCCAAATATACGTTGATGATATTATCTTTGGATGTACTGACCAACGCTATAGTGATGAATTTGCCTATATGATGAGTGAAGAATATCAAATGTCTATGATGGGAGAGTTGAAATTCTTCTTAGGTCTTCAAATTCGTCAACAGCACAATGGCATATTCATATCTTAGGAGAAATATCTCAAGGAAGTTCTGAGGAAATTCGGCATGCAAGATTGCAAAGGAGTCAAAATTCCTATGCCCACAAATGGCCACCTATGCACTGATGAAAATGGTATTGACTTCGATCACAAGGTATACCGCTCCATGATTGGTTCTTTATTGTACTTATGTGCATCTAGGCCAGATATAATGCTTAGTGTTTGCATGTGTGCCCGATTTCAAGCAACACCGAAGGAATCACACCATAAGGCTGTGAAGCATATTCTTCGATATCTAGCTCACACACCAACACTAGGATTATGGTACCCCAAGGGCTCTACCTTTGATCTCATTGGATATTCTGACTCTGACTATGCTGGTGATCGTGTGGACCGCAAGTCAACATCTGGTACTTGTCATTTCCTCGGACGATCTTTGGTCTGTTGGTCCTCGAAGAAACAGAACTGTGTATCACTGTCTACTGCTGAAGCTAAGTACATTGTTGCTGGTTCTTGTTGTGCTCAATTGCTGTGGATGAAGCAAACTCTCAAGGACTACGGCATCAACATGAAGAATATGCCTCTCTAATGTGACAATGAGAGTGCCATCAAGATTCCTCACAACCCAGTTCAGCACTCGAAGACAAAGCACATTCAGATTCGTCATCATTTTCTTCGTGATCATGTGTTGAAGGGTGACATTTCTATTGAGCATGTGAAGACTGAAGAACAGCTAGCCAATATCTTCACAAAGCCCTTGGATGAGAAGAAATTTAGCAAGTTGCGATGTGAGCTAAATATCTTAGAGTCTTCGAATGTTCTTTGAAAAGGACACACATCCTAACACTTATGCAAAATTGATGACTTAGATGTGCAACACATGAAGAAACGTTTTTCTTCAATCAATGAAGTATAACACTCTAAGCGTGAAGAAATTAATGAAGAATTTGATTCTCAGAACCCTACGACAATTGTACGCGGTGTCTGAAATCATCATTCTTATACGGTGGGTCACGCCACCACAAAAGTTGAAAATCTTCAATTTGAGTTTTTCCTCGGTTTTGAAATTCCTCAGTTTTTCAAATTCTTCAACTTTACAAAATCTTCATTGTTTCCGTCGGTTTTCTTCATTGGCTATACATATATATGGGTTTATGTCCTCTACAGCATTCACTTATGGATATTTCTTCAAGTTGCATTTTCTGCCAAGTGAATGTGATCGGACCCTTCCCCCTCTATGCTATACTCAACCCAATCTATTCACAAATTCTTCATGTGCGTTCTATTTGAAACTCGTTCAAAATCTTCACTGTGTCCTGTCAGCTGAAGAAATTGCGAACGAAACTTTAAAACTAATCTTATCCAAATTTTCGGTTTTGCCGCTCAAACCGTCCCGTATCCCACGATAGACTTATCTATTCACCCACGATCTAACACGATCTCCACTTCTCAGTACGTGGGTGACACATGTCAAGCGAATGAGAAGGGCCAGGGGCATGTTCGTCCTAAATCTTTGGGCGAACTGTTTTTCACCGTGACTATAAATACCCCCTCACCCTTCCTCACTTCCTTTACTCCGCTCGACCGCTCTCTCTCTCGCTCAAGCTTCTCAAACCCTAGCGCCGCTGCTACTCCATCGTCGCCGGTGAGGAAGAGCTTCACTGCCTCGACCTCTTCGTCGTCGTACTCGCGCCGGCTGCGGAAATCTTCACTCCGCCGCCACCGTAGCAGTCTTCCTCCTCCAAGTTAGGGCGTTTAAGATCTGAACTGACGAGCTTCAAATCTACACTTCTCACTTCCTCGTGTTCGTCATCTAGGGTAATTAAAAGTTACTTTTACTGCCCTCTTTGATTCAAATTTTCTCTACAAAATCTTCAAAGGTGTTTTATTCTTCAAATACTCACACACAAAACACCTCACTAGTCATCTGTTCTTGATTCGTTTCTCTAAGCAACATTTATCTTCAAGATTCCTCAATTGTGTGGATCCTCAATCTATACAACTCTGGAACCTAAGACAAAGAACGCTTAGTGAAATTCTTCAAGACTCATCTGGTCAAATTCCTCAAACTTGTTCATTTTGAAAATCTTCTGTGAACGCATATGACCTCTTCAAATTCCTCGCAACTATACTCTGTTCACAGGTACTCATGTCCGCTGCTGAATCACTAGGTTCTCATCAACTTAACTCATTTGCAGCGTTCCTCGAAGAAAAGTTGCATACTTCTTCAGAGAATTTGATTGTTCAAATTCCTCATCTGAAGAATATGGCAGATGGTAAGAAACCACAGAAAGGAGGAAAGAAGCCTGAGGTCATGACTGCATTTGAAATTCCTGAGGACATCTATGCTGACTATTGCACACCTGATGAAGCCAAGTTTGGAAAAGAGAACAAAAATCAGCGCAAGGTGCGCATACAAAAGATTGAAAGGAGATGGGCAAGAGAATGGAGGGAGTACAGATATGTACCTCCAAAGTATATGAAGAAATTCGCTCTAAATCCTCCATGCCCAAGAGCTCCATTGGCACCTGGTCAAAAGGCTGATCCCACCAGCCTCAAGCGCGGTGAGGATTTTCCTGAAGAATGGGCCAAGCGCCAAGCCAAGTTGGCTAGACAAGCAAAAGAAGCAGTGAGGAAATTTAATGAAGACTCTGTTGCTGCTGCTGCCACAAAGGCCTCTGACAAGCCTAGAAAATCAACAGCAAAGAAGCCCGCTCACAAGCCAAGTCCTTCAACAACTGTGCCCTCACGGCCAAGTTCCTCAGCAATGCCCTCTCGGCCAGAATCTTCAAAGCCCTCACGGCCAATTCCTCACGCTGCTCCAGCTCCTCCAAATTCCTCAGTTGCTCCGGCAAAGTCCTCAACACCTGTTCACCTGGCCACATGCCAAAGGACTACAGGCATATCCATTGCCTCCGGTGTCTCAGCAAGTTCCTCAGCTGCACCAAATTCTTCATCAGGCCCCACTCTGCTGAAGACCAAGGCCACTGCTGGACGAGGTCCTCGGCCTAGTCTGAAGAAGAAACAAGTTGGCTTCCAAGTGCCATCTGACGATGAAGCTGATGATGATGAACTTGCAGAAATCATCAGAGATAGGCAAGAAAGAGCCGCTAGAGCCAAAGGGGCAACTGTGCCACTGCTTTTGGATCCAAAGGCGATCCTCGACTACATTGATCTCTGGCACAAGGACACAAACACTCCTATGCCTGATTTTCATTTGACTCCTGGCCAAAGTCACATGCTGACCCATTTCATCTCTGAAGAGAAATGGAAATTTGAGAAGGCCAGAAAAATCAAGAAGGCTCAGTTCAGGAAGAGAAGTTCCTGAAGAACAACATTGTCAAAATGACACCTGATGAACTCCTCAAGATCCAATCTGAGATCAAAACCCTCAGCGATAATTTCAATTCCTATTATGCTGATTGGCAAGGAGCAAAAGTCAGGTTTGTTAAACTAACTGAGAAGTTCACCAATGTTGCAGCCCCATCACAACAAGAAAGTCCTCATGCTGAAGCCTCTGCTCAGCAAATTGAAGAACATGCCAGCACCGCTGATGATTTTCAGACTGCTGAAGAAAATGCTAGTTCCAGGGCTGATGACTCCATTCCACCATTACCGAAGAAACTAACAGGCATCCACTAGTGGTGCGCTGAAGAAAATAAAGAAGTCGTGGCAATCAGATTGCGCCATACCGAGGAAATTCAACCAGATTCCTCAGCTCCTCCTGCACCTACACCAACTCCTACCCTTCCATCTGCATCAGATGTAAGGAAGACCAAGGCTGCAGAGAAAGCTGCAGTGAAGAAAGGGAAAGCATCATCTGCTTCAGATTCTTCAGCTCCGAAGAAGATGAAGACTATGACCAGCTCTTTGGAGAACCCTATTGATGCTGTTCCGATTTCCACCATGCCATCAAAGGAGCTTGTTCCTTATGGTGAAGAATATGTGATCCCTAGCAGATCTGATGAAGAACATCATTCTGCTGCTTCGTCAGAGCAGATTGATGAAGAAATTAAAGTGGATGCGATCCCTTCAACTCCTGTTGCTTCCTCGTCCATGCCTCAGTTCACAGCTGAAGAGGCCGGCGTTGAAGAACTTGAAGATGAAGACGTGGATATTGGATGCACCACGCCTGTGATGAATGATGACTTTTGGGAAAGTCAGCATCCCAATTCTCCACACTTCACCCCACTACAGCAGATACCTCAGTCCCCTGGGCCAACCGTTCAAATGGGCTCTGAAGAAACTCATCCCACCTCGTCTGTGCATGAACAAATTCCAGCCACTAGTGCTAAAGAAACTGCTGCTGCTGATACCATGAACGTGCAGACTGCCACTGAAGAGGAACCAGAAATTCCTCAGCCTGAAGAACCTGAGATTGTGATTCCTGAGGTTGTGATGCAACTCACTGACACTCCTATGCCCAAGCCAAAGGATCCATTCTCAAAGAAGCAAAAGTTCAAGGCTGCTGATTTCTTCAACGAGCATGTGTTCTTATCTGACTATAATCCATATGATTCTGCTCGCATAAGGAAGAGGCGTTTCTGGACTGCTAGTCAAGCAAATTTCTATTCCCCTGTGCTATTCGACAAAGACAAAGTCTTCGAGCATGCACACATTCCTCACGTGGACATGGAATCTCTGCCGTGCTTCGAGCCAGTCCTCAGTGTTCTTCACGATGCTGGATTACTGAATTTCAGCACTGACATCTGTGATTGGAATGAAGAACTCATTCTTCAATTCTATGCGACGCTGCACATCACAGGAAATTCTGAAGATGTGAACACTTGGGTGCTGGACTGGATGTCTGAAAATACTCACTACAAGGCACCAGCAACTGAATTGCTTCGTGTCCTCCCACTCAGTCCTCCCCTTGATGGTGCTCGTTGCATCTATAATGAACCTGAGCTTACAAATCATTACATGCAAGTGCTGATGAAGCCTTTGAAGCCAGGGCAGGCCCCATGAACCAAATTCCTCGTCAAGGAATTATCAGATGTGCCACGGACTGTCTATCGCATTCTGACGAAGACAATGAGTCCTATCAAAGGCCATGACTCAAATGATGAAGAAGTCGTTGGCATCATGAAGAATATGCTTTTCAATATCATTCATGGCGTTCCCATAAACTTCCATGATTTCTTCATGAGGACTCTGGCCAACATTGCTATGTCACCGTTTGAGCTGAAGCCTTATGCACCATGGATTATGAAATTCATCAGGACAAGGTCTTCACTCAACTATAAGGCTGATACTCTGAACCATGGTTGTTTCTTGCCTCCAATTGAAGTCCTCAAACGGACATATTCCTCAGCTGATGACAAAGGCAAGGCAACTGCTGTGATAGATGAAGCCATGCGTCCATTGGATGGTCAATTTCGCAAGGCTGCATCTTACTCCACCAATGATGACTCTGCCACACATGATTCTGCCGCCAACACCTCTGCCAAGAAAATTCCTCAAGCCACAGCACCCAGGGTGATGACTGATCTGAGAAAAACCTATACTACCTCCATGAAACCTTCAACCGTACCTGGGCTGTTCTATCTCATATCTACAACGCCGAAGATCTGAAGAGCATGGGTCTCAAGGAAGAATTTGACTGGTCTGCACCTCCACCTAAGAAATTCAAGAAGGTCAAGGTTCCTTCCTTGGTGACCAGCTCCTATTCTTCATCGCGCGACACTGATGAAAATGAAGACTTGGACGACACTGCGGCAGGCCCTACTACGACAACCGACCCCGGCAACGCTGGCGCTCCTCCATCAACTTGATATTCTTCAGGGGCGTTAGTCCTCAGTTTCGATCCTTTTTGGTCATTCGGTGACAAAGGGGGAGAAATCTGAGTTAGTCTTCAAGCGGGTCTATTC
Source organism: Aegilops bicornis (assembly GCA_021605145.1). Classification (NCBI taxonomy): domain Eukaryota; kingdom Viridiplantae; phylum Streptophyta; class Magnoliopsida; order Poales; family Poaceae; genus Aegilops; species Aegilops bicornis. Next base: position 140,184,902 of record CM038670.1, on the reverse strand, counting down.
TTGCTAAGTTACATCTTCTAAAACTTTTATTGGATCGAGCTGTAATCTTAAACCCGATGGTGCTCTGATACTTTTGATGCACTGTGCTTTGATTCTGCATGCTTGTTCCTCGTTAATATTATTTCACGCATGCTGAATCTCCTCAGGCACCATATTTAATTCTGCATTTCAAATTATTCATATTATATGTCAAATGCATGTATGAATTACAAGATATAGGGGGAGATCTCCATGATACAACTCTTCAAGTGTGCATTGCTTCAAAAGCAAATTCCTCACTATGCACATCTTCGGGGGGAGTTCTTCTATATCTTGCAATCAAATTCCTCAATATCAGTACTTACACTTCATATGTTTATCCCCATTGAAAACTTAACCTATATTGTCATCAATCACCAAAAAGGGGGAGATTGTAAGTTCATCTAGTGCCCCTTAGTGATTTTGGTGTATTGAAGACTTATAGGTTAAGGGACTAATGTGTTTATGAGTGTACACATGTCTATAAGTCTATGAGGAGTTTGATATTTACAGAGAAAGTCGACCCCTAAAAATGAATATCTTCGATCAAGATTTTGGTATTTCAAGACTTTCATGAAGACTTTGAAAGTAAAGAAATTGGTGTGTCCGTGAAGACTTGATATTCATGCGAGGTATATGAAGCTTGAAGACTTTCGCTTTCATAGTTTTGTTTTTTCTTTCTTGAGTCATAGGAAACACCGTCTTTGTTAAAGGGGGTCGAGGAAATACTAAGGAAAAATTTCCATGTGATGCTCAACTCAAAATCCTACACCTACCAATCCCTTCGAGTGAAGCCATTGGAAATCTCATACAGTTCAGTCAATTTCTTCAATGACATAGACGAAGTTCTTCTGGTCACTGAGGAATTTGCTCTGACTGAGGAGTTAGGAATTCACCAGTGCGGATTGTCTACACAGTGAGGAACATGATAGCCCTAAGGAATTTGAGAGTCAAATTTCCGACCATTGCTGTGCTACGCGCCAGCTATCCCAAAATATCTTATCCACATAACGGTCATATCATTGAAGGGCATTTATGTCTTATCATGTCGGGTTGCTCCCTAGACTATAAATAGCCGCCCCCTACAACCACTAGCTGGTTGGCTGCTCCGAGAGAAACTGACACTTGTCACTTGAGAGCAACCCATCCTCCGAGGACTTTGAGCGAAAATCATCGAGTGAGGAAAATCCAAGCCCAAACACCCACAAACCCAAAGTGATTGAGCATCACTGAAGAGATTGATCCTGCGTGGATCCGACGCTTGTTACCTTTGAAGACTGTCCTTCTTCCAGGCGGTTAGGCGTCATGGTCTAGAGCATCCAAGAGGAATTGTGGATCACCGAGTGACCAAAGTCTGTGAAGGTTTGGAAGTCGCCTAAAGACTTACCACGAGTGATTGGACGAGGTCTGTGTGACCTTAGTTCAAGGAGAATACGGTGAGGACTTGGTGTCCTGAGCTGCGTGCTCAAGGATCGGGTGTCCGGACTGTGTGTCCTCGAGTTTAAATACTTAGCCGCTCCAACCGGATGTACAAGCGGAGACAAAGAAGTTGGAACTGGTCTACCAAATCATTGTCTTCACCAACCTTACTGGTTCTATTTCCTCGACTCTTTCATTTCCTCATTACTGTGTTGAGTATTTGTTCATATCTGTGTTTGAAGACTTTGAATGAAGACTTTCTCAATTTCCTCAGTTCAATTTCTTCAGTCTGTTCGTCTTCATCTTGTGTTATCCTGTGTTTACGCTTTCTGTACTCCGTGTATGTCTTCATTTCATCATGATGACTATGTATGTCTTCTGTCATGCTTACTTCTGAGTACTTATTCCGCTGCAAGTAGTTCTTCGCTAAGGAATTTCCTCGCCAGAAAATTCCTCAATGAAGAATTCATAAAAATCGCCTATTCACCCCCCCCCCCCCCTCTAGTCGATATAACGCACTTTCACCCGGCAAAATCTTCCATAAGGCTAGTTACAAGAAAGCTCGGCACGAGGCCAACCAAAGATCTGTCACATCCAACAGGTTTCGCCGCTTCGCACATAGATGGGCAGAAAAGTTTGCTGTCCTAGAAGTATGTTGAATAACAAAAGAAGTAAAAGAACTAGTGAGCTCCCCTATTTCAGCTATGATTGGCGCCAGCACAGATCGTGAAGCTTGGCGCAAATTCCGGAGAGTGACAAAGTCTTGACAGTCCGTCTCCATAATTACCTTGGAAAAGTCTCACAACTTTGCAAATATAACACCATCTCGTACAGCAAGAGCTTCAGCAATCAGTGGATCAGTGATACCACTATATGGCTTACACCAAGCAGCTAGGAAATCGGATCGAGTCCTTGCAACTCCTCCACCACCACCCCGACGAGAATCCATAGCTATGCTTCCATCGGTGTTGATCTTTACGTAGGTCTCATCCGGCGGACGCCATCTGTGACCAGGTAGAATCCGAGCATGCTCACGTGGAATGTCCAACAATGCCAGTGCATCTCGGGTCATGATAATCGACTGAGTCGGACTTGTTGCCGCTTTATCATGTGTAATATTGTTGCAGGACGTCCAGATTGCCCACATGATAGAGACCAACTTTGCCCTATCAGAATCAGAAAAGCGAGAATCACATAAGATATCCTTTTTCCAAGTAAGTGGATGGAGTTCTGGCTGCTTAATTTGGAGCCATACCGGTGCCTCACTCCAAAAACTCCTGGCATGAGAACAATGCATTAAAGCATGCATTAAGTCTTCTTCAGCGTTCATGCAAATCTTGCATGTACTGTCAGTTGAAACGTGACGATATTTGAGCAAGGATTCAACGGGAAGAATACCTTGCATCACCCGCCACCAAAACACTTGTACCTTGGGAATTACTTTGAGTTTCCACAAACGAGACCACATGTGTTTTTCAGTCACTGAAGATTCCGTACACGTCCCTTCCTCTAGAGCAATGTGCTCGTTCCGAGTCACTAGAGATCGATACGCCGATTTCACAGTATATGTCCCAGTCTTCTCAAAAGCCCAAGCCAAAGTATCCTCACCTCCACCCGATCTAATGGGTATATTCAGTATCGCGTCAGCTTCCGGGGGCATGAAATTTTGCTGTATCATTTCAGTTTTCCACAAGCCACTCTCAGCATCAATCAGATCCGACACCAGGTTCAGTGGTGCGTTAGTGATCTGATGAGGCGTCATGGTGATAGTGTTGGGAATCCATTTGTCCTCCCAAATGGAGATAGTCGTACCACCGCCGACCCGCTTGATCACACCAATCTGTAGAGCCCTCCTCCCGCAATTATAGCTCGCCAAGTAGCGTAAGCGCTCTTGGGCACCGTAGCCTGCATAAAATTGCTGAGGGGAAATATCTTCCTTCGAACGCTGGAGCATAATGAGTTTGGCTCTGTCGGCACGCCATCCATGCTTCCCTAGCAAGGCAAGGTTGAACAGCTCCAGATCCCGGAACCCCATCCCGCCATTCATCTTTGGGTTAGTCATTTCATCCCACGCAATCCAGTGCATTGACCGTCGATCTAGGGATGAACTCCACCAATACTTTGCCATAAGAGACACCAAGCTTTTATAAACCTTCTTTGTCAGTTTAAAACAAGACATGCTGAAATTTGGTATTGCTTGTGCCACTGTTTTCAGTCTAACTTCTCTTCCCGTGCATGAAATCAAACGCTCTGTCCCTCCTTGAAGCTTTCCCCGAATACGTTCACGAAGATGATCAAAAGTTCCACTAGTGATCCGTCCCGTTACCGTCGGTAGCCCCAAATATCTTTCGCTAAAAGCTTCAACCGAGATATTCAGAATTTGCATAAGGCTCTGCCGGACTGTTGCAGGAGTGTTCGGACTAAAATAAATTGAACTCTTTGCCTTGTTTATCGCTTGTCTCGAGCATTCCTCATAGATCCGCAAAATTTCATTTAACCTATGACAACTCAACTCCTTCGCTTGCATGAAGATTAAGCTGTCATCAGCAAAGAGTAAGTGGTTTATCCATGGCGATCGATAACTCACTCGAATCCCTCTGTCCACTTGTGCCCCTCCAAAGTTATTCAACAGCGAGGTAAACCCTTCAGCACAGAGTAGAAAGAGATATGGTGATACAGGATCACCTTGTCTCAAACCACACGATGGGGTAAAAAGCGGTAGCAATTCTCCATTGACCCTCACGGAAAATCTTACTAATGTTACACATTTTAGGATCAATCTCACGAAATCTGTACCGAAACCCAACTTTAACATTATTGACTCCAGATAGTGCCATTCCACCCTATCATAAGCCTTCATCATATCCAATTTAACGGCACACACTGCATTTTCCCCCTTCTTCCTTCTCCTCATTGTATGCACACTCTCATATGCAATTAACACATTATCAGTGATTAGGCGGCCGGGGACAAAAGCACTTTGCTCATCTCCAATAACCTCATCCAAACAAACTCTAAGGCGGTTAGCAATAGCCTTTGCAGCAATTTTATATAGAACCGGGCAAAGAGAAATAGGACGATACTGAGATATCTTTTGTGGAAATTGTACCTTCGGTATTAGAGTAATTGCAGTATCATTCATACCTTCCGGCAGCTCACCACCATTCAAGAAAACAAGCACCGCTGGCACAATATCATCTTTTAAAAAGTGCCAATGGCGCTGAAAAAAACCCGACGTAAAACCGTCCACACCCGAGGCTTTTGACGGTGCCATTTGGAAGAGTGTGTGTTTAATCTCCTCCTCCATATAAGGTTTTTGCAACGCATCATTCATGGCCTCCGTCACCCGGGCAGGAACAAACTGTAGTAACTCATCTAGCTGATGGAATCCTCGGGACCTATAAAGATCCTGATAAAAGGACTGGACCTCCTCATGATCCTCCTCTGAATTGCTGCATTTAGACCCATCCGCCCGTTCCAAACCTTGAATTTTATTCATGCGTTTGCGCTGAGAAGCATGGGCCTGAAAATAACCCGTATTGTTGTCCCCTTCGCGCAGCCATGTGATCTGAGACCTCTGACGGGTCCATATTTCCTCTTGCTTAAGAGCTAGCTTAAGTTGTTTAGTGATCTCCTTCTCCTCGTCAGTTGGGCCCCTTCCAATAGGCCGTACCCGCAAGCGTGTAAGTTTCTCACGAAGCTTACAAACTTTGCGAGCTAGGCATCCAAACTCCCTCGCTCCCCAGGACGATAAATCATCTTGGAGTAGTTGTAGAGCTTGATTGAATCCTTGCAACCCCTGGCCTCCCGCACCTTTTCGCCATCTATCGAGGACAAGCTTATCTCCACATGCGTTTGCCAGACACTTCATAGCGGAAAGGCCTCGGCCCCCTCACTTGATTTTGACCAAGTCGCTCCCGGAGATCTGCCATGACAAAACAATGGTCAGACTCCATAGCCACAATATGCCTCACCTTAATATGTTCAAACATATTTATCAAGGCGGCATTTCCAAACGCTCTATCAATCCGGGCTTTGACATTTGAACCACCAGACTTGCGATTATCCCATGTGTATTCAACTCCTGTCCACCCTAGATCAATAAGCAAACATTCATCCATAACTTCTCTGAACGCACGCATCTGCCATTTAGGGCGTGGTGCTCTTGAAAAGTGTTCCGTACCCAGTAACGTTTCGTTAAAGTCTCCAATGCACATCCAGGCTTGATGCTGAATTGCAAACAACGTCCTCATGAACCTCCAGTTGTGGTGTCTATCCTCTGCCCATGGAGCCCCATAGAAACCAGTAACTCTCCATACCTTCTCGGCATTATTCCCCCTCCGCACCATAACATCTATATGGGCGGAACTATAGTTTTAGCTCAACATCTAAATCATACGTCCAGAACATAGCAATCCCTCCACTGAGACCCACACTATTAACTGCAAAACAGCCCATAAACCCCAAAGAGGACTTCAAGCTTTCCACTCTTGATGCAGCTATCTTTGTCTCCATAACAAACAGGAGACCGGGCGCTTCTTGCTTCACAATACTGCGAAGCTCTCGAACTGCCCCAGGGTTCCCAAGCCCCCGGCAGTTCCAACTTAGGTAACTCATTGACCCTGGCAGGGCTGCCTCGCAGCCTCTGCCAAATTTTCAGAATTCGTCGGGGTGGGTTTTTTCTTCTTCGGTTCTCGTATCTCCCCCTCGCTCGTAACTGAATCTTGTTCCGAGCCATATGCCTGACCCGAAGCACTTGGCTCATCAGCCCCGCCGTCCTTCTCTATATAAGCAGTACTCATGATAAGAGGCATATCAACCCTTCTATACACTTTTTTTGGCTCCTGAGGTCCACCCTTCCTCTTATTCTGTTGTACTTTGACTTTCATTGGGGATGTAACCTCAGCACCTCCATCTGCAGCCGAGGTAGAATTGCGAGTTTCTGCTTTTCTACTCTGTGTACCACTTTGATCTCTCGCATAGTTCTCACTCGATGCTCCTTTCTTTCGATCCTCCGGCGCACGCAGACCCTTCCCATACGTAAGATCGCCCTTTTCATCACTGGTCCCTGGCGTCGGACAATAAAGATCGGCATGCCCTAGTCGGCCACATGAAAAGCAAAAGTGCGGGACATTTTCATACAGTATATCATATGGGTCCATACACTTTCTCCTTTTTGATTCAATTAATATCCATCTCCTCAAAGGCTTCTCCACATCAATTGTGACTCTCGCCCTCAGATACCCCGCTTCTTGATCAAACTGAACCATTGTTGCATGTTGATCAATCTGTTTTGCTATAGCTATACTCCACTTTTCATCACGCAGATTGAACGGGAGATTAACCACCCTAGCCCACATCTGTAGCTTATCAAATCTCAAATCTGATGGCCTCATACACTCATCAAACTCCGACAAAATTACTGCATTCTTACTCACATGCCATGGGGAGCCTGCCCAAACCCGATCACGATCTCTCTGGCTGGCAAATTCAGCGACAAAAATATTCTCTCCAGCAAGCCGAAAAGACAAACCCTTAGGGTTTCCCCACGCGGGACGTAGAGCACTCGTGATGGTTTGGATGTGCAATATATGACGATGAAGAACTTTCCCCGCTAGCAGCCACTTCTTCGGTCCTTCCTCGCAATCATCCAGAACGAGTGGCGTCGCTTCCTCTTCCAAGATCTTCAACTTGCCCAAAGCCTCCGCCAGCTTCGCCCTCGCCGCCGTAGGCGATAAGGGATCCTTTCCCCGATCCCGATCAGGAGCCGTAGCCATCCCCGATCGATCTCACGAGGCGTCTCGTCGATGGGATCAACGAGCGCCACCCCAGAGTCCACCCTCAAAACCCTAGTCGCCTCTCCTGAGGCTCTAGTTTTTTCGGAGGAAAAAACCCGTATACTAAGAGATTGTGGACTCACGATGAGCTGTCAAGGGAGTAGAAATGACTAGTACCCGTAGTGCTGAACCCGGCTACAAAATTCGAAATTTCAAAGACCGGAGCGGTCGGGTGGGCGAAAGCAGACCGCCACTCACGTGTGGGTCCCACCAAACCAACAACGGATACTAGTGTCCTGCTCTGCTCTTCTCCAAAATCTCCGGCTTTCAGGCAGAGGCTTCCAGTTTCCCCTCCCGCCGCCGCCGCCTACGCCCATTTCGTTCGCCGTGCCTTCCTTTGTCTCTCCCCACTTCCCGCCGGTAATAGAACCCTTGAGCCGCTGAGCGGACGGGACGGCGTCCCACCAACCCACCGCATGGTCGAGCTGGTGCTGCATTGCAAGGGCGATTTGGCCATTTGGGGAACCTGTCTCTGTAGTCGTACCCCGGAGGCAGGAGAGCCGCCGCGTTTGAGCTCTCTCTGTGAGGGTTGGGGGGTCGGATGGGCCCGGCTCGCGATGTGGTGGGCATCAGCTCCGACGAGGAGGAGAGCTTCCGCAGGCTTTCCGCCGGGCCGCTCGGGTGGGTCTCCAAACTTTTCGACCGCGTCGTGGTCATCGGCGACTCGCCCGAGCCACCGCAGAAGAAGGGCGGGTCCGACGGCGTCGGCGAGGCTGACGGAGGAGATGAAGACTGCGTGGTCCTCGACGGCGACCCCGACAGGCCCGTCGCCGTTCCGCGTGACATGGGGGCTGCCTCAGATGAGCTGGAGATTGTCGCGGTGAAAGGCCAGGTATTTGTTTCTTGTTTCCCCCCGTTTTGAACGATCCGTAGAAGAAGCAGCACCTTCGTAGGCAGGCTATGTGTAGTGCAGAGATGACCAGGTTGCTTATTTAATTTTGATTCAAATGGTATCTAAGTGCTTAAAGATGCAGTTTTTTTGTCTAATACTGTACTTATAAAAGATGTTTGCTTAAATAGATGCACTGTTCCATGTCAACCTGCTCTTACTGTATATGATTCGTGTGGTTTTTGACTTCATGTCAAATTTGACAAAGATAATTTTAGAGCTTATTTATAGAGATTATACTACTACACTTTGCCTGCAGTAGCATTCCCTCGATCTTTTATTTATTGGCATTGGCTATGTTTCTGCAGATAGCATGCAGGGACTTCGCTCACGCGCGACATTCATGTTCTGAATTTCCCTTCAGCACTACTTTACACGTGAAGCATTGCAGCAAGGTAAGTTAGTAACTACTCCCTCCGTTCCAAAATAAGTGACTCAAGTTTGTACTAACTTTGTATTAAAGCTAGTACAAAGTTGAGTCACTTATTTTAGGACGGAGGGAGTAGCAAACATTTTCATCACCTGATGCTATTGACAATATCTCAATAATACAGTGTTTACAGTAAGGAGAAAATTGAGGTTTTTAATGCGATTTTGTTGCTGTTTTCCAAAATGCAGTGCTACTGTTTTGTTTGTGATGCTCCAGCTCCATGCAAGAATTGGGATAAAGGTCTCTTGAATGATGATCATTGTCATGCTACAGACAAGGAAACAAAGTGGAAAACTCTGAGGCGGCTGTCCAAGTTAAATAGTCTGGCAGCATCTTATCCAGAAAGACACTCGAATGCTCTGTGCCCAACAACGTCGTCACTGGCGGGTCACCAGGAGCACACATCAGCAGAGGAGTACACATCGGAGGACGATGGGGAGTACTTCGAGCCCGATGAGGAGGCCACGGTGTATGTTGGGAACCTACCCTACGACACTGAGAGTGAGTACCTTGCCCAGCTCTTCAAGTATGCCGGAACCGTCGAGTCCTCGGAGGTGAGCCTTCTTGACTCTTCACTGTCCTTGTCCGATATATGAAAAAGGTGTCTGAAGATCCTGGTTCCTTTATAATGTGTACATAACTACAATTGGCTCTGCATCTCCTGTATCAACACCAGGCACTTTAGACTTCCCCTTTAATTGTAGCTCCATCAATTTACAGGGTATACGCAACTAAAATTGGCCCTGCAATTTCTTATGGAGTTTCAGAGGATGACTTTCCTGTGTGCTGAGGCTGGTAATTAGAAGCTATTAATTATCAGATTTATGTGTATCTTGTCACTTGGATTGGCCATTACCTGTTAGTTTGTTGTGGCGTGCAGTCATACTTTCTTAATAAACTCTGAAACATTTACATGCTTTTCTAATGAAGACAGCATACACTGCTTCTTCATCTTCTCTAGGCAATCCATGTTTTATGCGATCTGTTTCATCGGTATTGTTTTTGTCCATCAGCATTATTGGGAGGCAGTTAGACAATATCAGGATATTCATATACTTATTCTTTGTTCTAAAACACATTTCTACTTTGCGATTGTGCAGATCATTTACAACAAGGAAACAGGCCAGAGCCGTGGGTTCGGATTCATCACGATGAGTACCGTTGAGCAGGCTGAGAAGGCTGTGGAGATATTCCATGGCAGTGTGAGTATATTTGATATACATGATAACTTGATGGGGCCATTTTCCTATAATTTTCTGAACTTAGTTGAGCTAGATTTCTCATGGGATGAATGGAATGATAATGACCAAAAACTAAATTCCACGCTCTCCCGTTGGTGCCCCCCGCGTCGCCCTCCCCGAGCGAGGCGACCGGGGCGGCTCCCCCTCGCGAAGTCCCGCCCTTCCCCTCGCCGCTGCCGCCCGGCGCGGCCAGGCGTTGCCAGCGCTCCAGCGGTCCGGTGGTGGCGGCCCTCCTTCTTCCCCGTCTGGACCCGGCTCGGGCGGCGGTCTGACGGCGGAGCCCTTCGGCCCGGCGTTCCCGCGGATCTGACGGGCGGCGGTGCGGTGGCGTTGCCCCTTGGCGGCGGGGACGGCCCGTGGCTTGCGGCGCCCGGCGGCGCCCGGCTGGCCCAGATCTAGGCCCTACGGGCCCGATCGGGGTCGGGCCGGGCCTGCCGGGTGGCCGCGGTGGTCTGTTCTCCGGTGGTTTCCGGCGAAGCTCCTCGCGCGACAGGGCGGCGGCTGCTGTGCCACGGCTGCTGCAAGACGGGCGGCGAGCTTCACGGCCCACGCTGGGCTGGCCGGACAGAAGTGCGGTGTGCCTCTGCCGCTATGCCCGATGCTGCTACCGCCTGTGCGGTGGAGGTTGTTCCCTCCCTCGTGGCTGCGGTGCTGCCGATCCTTGTCTTCGGGTGTCTCGTTTGGATCTGGCCGGCTTCGCTTCGTTGGCCGTGGTGAGACGACGGCGGTGTCCTCGTGATTGTTGGCGCATGTTGGTGGGCGGCGGGTGTGGTGGAGCGAAGGTTGGTCCTGGGTGGTGGGCGCGAGAGGTCGGGAGAAATCCATGTCGGGTCTTGCCGGCACCAACGCTGTGACGCTGCTGCGCCGCCATCCTTCTTGAAGGGCGTCGGGTGACCCTCTCCCCCCCTCTACCCTCCATGTGCCGGGAGAAATCCTAGGATTCGTCCGGGCAGCAGCATCGTCATCGTCGCATTCCTTCTTGAAGGTGGTGCTTGGTACACGGCAACTCGGTGGCTTTGGAGCGTGGTGGCTATCTTCGGTGGGCGCAGCGATCGCGGCATGCCGTAGCTTTCGTTGATCCGGCGTTGTTGGCATTTTTTCTCTTATTTTCTCTTGTTATTTCTTTTGGGCGTGCTTGTGCTGTTTGCCCCAGCGTGGCTCGGATTGTTGTATCGGGTGGTTGCTATATCAATATAGCGGGGCGGAAGCCTATTTCGGTAATGATAATGAGCAGCTCCCAGGATGCAATGCTGCATTGGTTTATCATTCTTAGTTTGGATATAGTGCATGGCAGGGCCCTTTTTGGTTCTTGATTTGGGGAGCATCCATATCTGAAGCCAGCCTAATCGGCCTCTTCGTTCTAATAACTTAGGTTTACTACTATAGTTTCTGATTCATTCACATGGTATTTACATGAATGTCCTTTGATGCAATTCATTTCTTGTAGTTGACACCTACTAATTGAGTTCACCATCATGTGTAACTCATATGCTAATGTTGAAAATCCCCTTACTTGCCTTGAATGTGGACATTTCAGGAGCTGGATGGCAGGCTTATGACTGTGAACAAGGCAGGTGCTTCTAGAACTGCCCGGGCAGAAGAAAGAAGTTCGCCCCGCCGATCCGGGTCTTCCACGTCCGTCAAAATCTACGTGGGTCATCTGCCCTATGAAGTGGACGACTCTCGGCTAAAGCGGCTATTCAGCAGGTACGGTGATGTGGTCGATGCCGAAGTCATCTACGACTACGGAGGAGCGGGTTGGCGCTCCCGGGGCTTTGGTTTCATCACCATGGCAACGCGGGGGGAAGCGGACGACGCGATTTGGGACCTCGACAAACAGGTCAGTGTACGGCTAGTCGGTGGATGATGCTTACATTTTTTATCCTGATCGAAGTGTATGATAAATTATTCTCAAAAGAAGATTGTATGATGAATTGACGATACAATTTTGCATGTCCGTTTTGAGTCATGCAGATATGGAGGGGACTTGAACTGCGCGTTGAAGCTGCCAAAGAGGAGAGGCGGGGTCCAGATTCAGACATGCAGGGCCCTTGCTTCCTTTTTTTTGAGAAAAATTACGAGGTTGTACACTCGTGCCAATCGATTGATGCACTCAGCCGGCCATATGACATTTGTTTTTTCTTTTTATGATCCGTGACAGAATGACGTCCTAAAACATAATCTTGTACTCCCTCCGTCCGAAAATACTTGTCATCCAAATGAATAAAAAAAGATGCATCTAGAACTAAAATACGTCTAGATACATCCTCTTTTATCCATTTTGATGAGAAGTATTTCCGGACGGAAGGAGTAATTTCTATCGAATTGGTGTCTGTTTTCATGCCTAAAACGCTTTATTTGGGGCTGAGTGGGTATTTTGCTATCTATCTATCCTCGTGTATACAGAACCTCAACATCCGAGGGCGTGAACTAGAGCCTAGAGAGACAGCCTACTACAGATTCCACAATGTTATGCCTAAGCAAGCCACCTAGAGCTATTATAATACTCCCTGTCGATACATTACATGCATATATATAGCATTTTTGGCTCATGTAATAAAAAATTGAAGCTTCATGTGTACAAGTTTGTAGTTATAAAGTTGTTCACAAGAAAGCAAACTATATGTGCACATAAATAACTTGAAAAGGATACATTTATTATCACCATGAGTGCTACGTCTTGCTAGATGGAAAGCATACGTTGCCATTTCAATAGTGTTGACGCGCGCATGGCAACCCAACATTATGAGCATAATATGTTACAAACTCCAGTGCTAACACGCAACATATTTAACCATGACGATAGACGGGGCACGTCGTTGATACGTGGTGTTTGTACATGCTACCTTTTTGTATGCATTTTTTCGATAACAAACAAAGAAGTCAATGTGTACTACAAAAATTGCGAAAGACACATAGGCACATTGGTAGTTTAGCACCTTGCTGAAATTGTAACGATCACAAATCACAAAAGAGAGGCTTCACTGATTACTTTGAGGTCATGTTAGTTTAGCATATTGCCGGGATTGCCTTGTCAACATGACATTGTATTGCTTCCAACATGCAGACCATATTTTATCTCGAATCTAACAAAAGAAATTTCAAAATGCTCGCCTCATTGAGATCATATTGGTACAAGAAGCATGATCAAGTGACAACACTTTGGTATATGAATTTGGTAAAAGTTGCATCGGTAAGTGACTAATAAGTACATATATCATGAAAGTAAAATCTATGGCTAAATAGTAATGTTTCCCCATGACAACATTAGCTTAATAATTCTATTGTTCGGCAGTAACCTTCCGTGTGTAAAGTAGTATTTGTAGATTATTTCAAAAATAGAGCACCTCCAATATAAAAAACTATATTAAGAAAAGCATGGACATCCATTCACTGGATGGGCAGAAAATCAAACCTAACCTCATCAGAACAAAGGTGGCATACATGCATTAGACCAATTCTGCTTAAATGTAATCATAAAGTTCTTGACATATAAGGGCAAAGTCCCATAATTGCATTCATACAATTTTGAGTGTGCTACTCGAATAGTTCACATGCACGTGGTCACATCACTCGCCATGCACATAACCACATCCTTCCAAAATTCACGCCCAGCATGCACATATCAGCGGCCTAACCGGACACATCCTTCCGAAATTCGAGCCTAGTCATTGCAAGCACCTATGAGCGGCCAAACCGGAAACAAACAACACAACAAAAATCAACTTGACCAAAACAACAAAAACAAATCCCAAGATAAATCGCTATGTCCCCAAGGAGTGTACCACTTAGTTACCCAGAACTAATAGCGAGCCAATAGAACCTGCATCTAAGTCGAGTTTAAAAAAATTTCTTGTAAATCCCAAAAATATATCAAAAAATAGATAGAAAAAGTAACCCTTTACGTCCAATAGAGAAGTTGCTAATACCTTAAGAAATTAATTAGTTTAAGAACCAGACATGTCGGTGTATCCAATAAAATTTAATAATTAGTTTAGGACAGTACATGTTGGTCAGTTGGTGTATCCGTGTATGCATGTTCAGTTCAACATTGGATTATGTTCAAAAAATCAGATTTAGCACTGAACTGAATTAAAGTATGGTCGTTAAAGCATCAGAGTATAGGCTCTCTGTGACCGTAAATGAAGACTCTCCTCACAATATGATCATGCAATGTACAAACTCTGGACAGGAAAGCATCTAGCAAAGGGCCAAAGAGCAGTTAGTACAAAAGTTTTCGGATAGCAATAGGCCAGGCGGCTACTGCTACCACCATTATGTTTTTGCAAGCAAGTGCATGTCAGCACAACATCTCCGACTCTCAACTAATCAGGAACTAAACATTTTCTCCATGGGACTCGGTGCACCGGGTACGGCAACATGAAAGGACGGTGAAGACACGCTATGGATTCATATGCTCTGGGATATTCTGCACATCAAATAGAGAAAATGGAGCACGCCGTGCACGCACCAGTAGAATAGCCGCTCAGGCTTGGGCATGTCCATCGCGGCTGCCGCCTCAGAGTCAATTCTAGGGGAGGAGCAGACTGGCCAGAGCGTCGTCAATGGTTTATCGAGGAGCTAAGGAGGGAAGTGCAGGAGAGAAGAAAAGGGAGAAAACATCGCCTCAGTTTGGCCACTCTAGAATACGCACACCAACCTGCACCAAGCACGCGCGCACTCAGAGTCACACACACATATACACATTGTGCTGCGCGCACCCATCAGCTAGCACACACTCATCTAGCCTATGCATGCGTCTCGCACGGTTTGTTTTGCTGAGTCGGAGATGGAGAGGGGTATGAGCAAGCGAGCTTCCGCCGTAGCGGGTGCGCCATCTGATGCAGCTCGGCAGGCGCCACCACCTGACATGCGGCATCATCCTCAACACGCTCGACGCGCTGGAGCGGCCGGAGCTGGTGAGGCTCCGACATGACATTGCCACGTGGGTGTTCCACATCTGCCCGCTCCACCTGTTCTTCCCGCGACCGCTGCCGACAGCAGCCTGTTGCGGTAGGACCTGAGCTGCCTGAAGCGCGTGCGGAACAGGAAGGCTGCCCACACCCTGTCGGCGGGCCAGCCGGCCGTGCCATCCTGTCCATACGCACCTCGACGCCGGAGTCAGAGCACCGACGCGGCATGGGGCCGTGAGAAATAGGAGGGCGTCCCATGGCGAAGCACAACACCGGAGCCGATGCCGCAGCGCGCCAAGAGGAGCACCGTCGAGCCGAGAGCCTTCACGTCCTCCGCGCTGGGAGCCGTGCACCTGCCTTAGAAGCCAGGCAGCCGATGGAATCACGTGCAACACTGCGGAGGTCAGTCGCCAAGCCCAGACCTGCACCAGCACGCCGGCGCCGTTGGAATCCTTGTACAACCACAACGCCTGCATGTCCCCTCCTTCACCGCGCTGCTCCCGCCGATAATGCTGCGGTGCAGCTGAATCGCCGCAACTGAACTGGCCGGCGCTAGTTCGCTACTGTTGTCGCCACCGTGTCCGCCGTGGCTCGCTGGTCCCATGAGAACAGACGGGCAGCTCCGAAGCTCCATGGCCAACTGCGGCTTGATGCACACACCCCAGGAGATCCACGCCCTGCTGCTGCACGGGACGCCTCCCAGCAAGATCTGCGAGCAGCACCAGTCGCATCCCATCTCTACCACAGCCGCTCTCGCTATCGCCCTCCACCGCGGAAAATGGTGCATGATTGTTGCAATGAGGAGGAGGAATCAGGGCAGATGTTGAGCCTTTATATGGGAACAATACGGCGGTGGATCGAACGAAAACGAACACATAAAGTCTAGCAGCGACGTAGTGGCACCGATTCAAAAACACCAGAAGTCTCTACAGGAGACGATCGAAGCGGCACCGCTTTTTCAACGCAAGGCGGCAGCGTGAACGCTGACGCAGCCCAACATGAGTTGATAAGAGGCCACGCACAGCCCAGAGAAGGAAGGAGGCCCGCACACGTACACAACCACCGAATGAACCGTAGGGAAGTAGGTCAATGGATCAGGCTGGCCCACGCACACCCCATATCGCTAGATGCACCAACAGGATCGCTACACACGGCAAGAAAAATTTCATCGAGAGTTTACGATCACCAGGTAAATGTACACCACCACATACCAAATTCATACCACGCGGCACATACGCAATACATCCTGGGTCGTTTTCACCCAAGTGGCCGATTCTCACGGCGAAAATCTTGCCTAGAATAGAGGCTTGGTTATCATTTCTCACAGTTTTCTTCTATAGTTTGTTAGGGTTCTTGTTACTTCACAAACACCCCACAGATAAATCAGACAAGTGATTTTGTTTGCCAGATTGACCCATCAAATGTTTCTAGAGGAGTGCTTCGGTACACCCCCCAACAAAACGTAGAAGGGCAGAAGGGTCATACGAAAGAAACGTATACCCGGTCATACGAATATACGTTAGTTTTTTTTTGAGGACCCGCAGCCCACGTACCCTTTTTTTTCTAAACTGATGCAAAAAATAAAATGCGGCGACAAGGATTCGAGCCGCGCACTAAGCGTTCAAGTGTGCCACGCCATAACCACCACGCCACGCCCCATTCTGCGATCAAGTGCATTTTCTGAACCCTTTTCTTCTTTCCGTGGCGCTTAAGCTGGGAGCTCCTGGCGGTTGGCACTTCCGCGCTTCATAGCGGCGGAAGCGTATCAATCATTGGATACATGCAGGAGAATCCATCGGGGTCAAACCCTTATACGACTCCACGATCTCCACGCCCGCCTCTTCCACGATCGCCACGCCCGACTCCGGCCGCCCGGCCGCCATCAGCCCGCCTTCCGTCGCCATCCAGCCCGTCGCCGCGCCCGCCTCCCACCGCCAGCCCCTCCGCCCGCCTCGGCCGGCCCTCTCGGCAAGACGCCCGGCGGCCGCCCGGCAACCCGCCGCCTACACGAGCAGGCGCTGCGTCCTGACGAACGCCGCCTCGACGACCGATCCCGCCACGTCGACGATCCGCAGGTCGCCGTCCGTCCACGATCCGTCCCCATACGAACAACCCCGGCCCGAAGGTAAAGTGAAGTTTCTTGCCGTGGGCGTATGTGAAATCACTGTGTCAAATAGCTAATAGTTGATGTTGTTTTTCATCTAGTATCTAGTATGGAAGAATACGGATAATGTGTTTTACAATTATGTGCAGTGTTGGTAGTAACGTGTGTTTAAATGGACGAAGAAACCTCATTTACGGCTGATGATAATGGTACAAATGATGTCAGTCGGACCGATAACGATCATAGTAATGAAGAAGATGACAGCAGCGATAACGATTCATGGTCATCATATGATATCTTACCTTCAGAGGATTTTTCAAATAATGAACATGGTGCAGACAGTGAAAACGTAAGTGAAGTTTATTTGATTCCAGTTTTCAATTGGCAGAGTACCATATGTGTAATAATTTGTCTGTGTTTTTAATTTACAGGAATATGTGGACGTTGGGAATGAGCAAAATAATTTTGAAGAATCGTGGGCCGATAACTTGAGCCAGGTTTGTTCAAACATTTTGTACCGCGCGCGGTAGTTTGTAATAGATCATAAACACTGACATAGTTTCATATGTAATTTTGTAGGAGGGTTCAGATGGTCCCGATGGTGGTGACGACGAAGCAGAGATGGACATTGAGGAGGCTCAATTCCTGCAGCGTGTTGGAGACACATTGTAAGGTCATGGCTATGACTTTCAGGTCACAACCTGATGCGTATATATTCTACAACAGGCACGCCAAAGAACATGGGTTCAGCATCAGGAGAGAGAAGGTGAAACGAGGGAAGGGTGCTTCAGGAATAATACGGTTCAGGCGGTTTGTCTGCTCTAGGGCAGGGAGAAGGCAGAGGAAATTCATAACCATGGAGGGTCGCACCCGCAGGCTTAGACCCGAGACTCGATCTTGATCGCGGTGCGCAGATGGTGGTGAAATTGGACAGAGGCACGAGGAGTTTGGTTCGTCGCGTCATTCGTGGATGATCACAACCACGCGATGGCTCGACCCGACGAGGTTCCTTTTTGTGGTCACACAGACGGATTGGAGATGGCACGAGGGCAGAGATCTGGCTATGCAAGGGGCTGGAATCAGGAAGCATATAATTGTGGACAACTTCATCAGTAGGGTACGGTTAAATACGACAAATGCGGACTTATTAGGCGGGGCGTGTACAATCTTTGCTGCAGAGAGAAGATGAAGCTCATAGCAAAGGGTGATGCTGAGACGGCGATGGGCATTATGAGGAGCAGACAGGCGAAGGACCCGGACTTCTTCTTGATCTGAGCTAGATAAGGAAGGGCGGTTGAAGTGTATGTTCAGTGCGATGCACAGTCGCGGAGGGACTATCAGGACTACGGAGATGTGGTCGTGTTTGACAGCACGTATAAGATGAACAGATATGGTATGCCGTTCGTCCCCTTCGTCGGTGTTAATAACCACCGTTGCACAACAGTTTTTGGGTGCGCCATTGTTTCCGACGAGACCGAAGCGACGTATGTGTGGCTGCTCCAGACTTTTATGAGGGCAAACTGTCAACAGAAGCCAAAGTCAATTATCACAGACGGTGACGCTGCAATGCTCCGAGCGATTCGGAGTGTCCTTTCAGATGTGCTCCATCGTATTTGCTCGTGGCATATCGAGAAAAATATGCAGAGGCACCTACATTACAAGTCACTAGATGAGTTTAGATCGCTCCTGTACTATGCCACCTCTGAAGAGAACTTTGAGGAGAGATGGACCGCCTTTGTCAATAAATGGAAGACGGATAAAACTGAAGAGTGGCTGAGGAGGATGTATAGGAAGAGGAGACTGTGGGCAGCATCATATCTTTCGGATGGCTTTTTTCTTGGTATGCGTAGTAACCAGAGGAGCGAAAGCCTCAACTCCTCCCTTCACCTTCACCTCGACTATGGTATGACCATAGTTGATTTGGTAGTGCATTATGAGAACTGCATAGTTCGCCTCCGTGAGAACGAGGCGAATGATGACTGTGAGGCCAATCAGAAAGTACCATCGGCGGTTACTGAATATAAGGACATTGAGGAGCATGCAGCCAAAGTATTCACTCCTGCTAATTTCTACATTCTTCAAAATGATTTGAAGAAGATGGGAGAACTGGAGATATTTGAGACGCTGGTGGGAATTGAGCGCCAGACCTTCATCGTCACATGGCAGAATAACCACAAGTTCAGAATAACCACAGTCTGCTTACAATGCTTCGGCGAGTCTGCTAGCGTGTCGATATAAACCCTCGCCCCCTCTATGTGATTCTCATCCATAAAGTCCGTACTAAGGAGAACATCACGTATCTGAAACAGACCTACAGCAATGAGCGGACATGTAGTTAATTAACTACAAATGTTAGAACATAAAAAGCTTTACAAATGTTTTACAATTAACTTACTTTTTTTCACACGTTTGCGTGGACCGTCCTCAATAATAAAGGGGGACCGACAATACTTTGACTCTTGGCGTTTCCGCTTCCCATCATGCTCCTCAGTCCCATTATTAATCGCGTCCTTACAGATTGTTGCCGGACTAGGGTAAATACCTTCCGCTGAATTTTCAGCACTAGACCCTACTGATACTGCATTTTTTTTCTGTGGGTTTCTAGTAAGAGAAGGAAAATCATTCGTGCCTAATGATGGTGATGCTTCCTTGGGTGAACCATTATCCTCAATAATAAAGGGGTCGTTTGCAACACCTTTACCGGGTGTACTGGGCATGACTTCGTCATTGGGAAAGTTCGTACCATTTGGACCCGTGAAGGATGCATCCATCTCCTCCTCCTCGCGTTCTTCCAAAGGAGATGAAGTAACTTCCGTATGATACTTTGGCTTGTACTTCCTCACCAACTCATCACTTTCGTCCTCAAAAGCGCGGTCATCACGGAAGTCCCAACTTCGCTTCACCAGCAAACCCTTCTTACTTAGCTTGTTGAGCAATATCTGCAAGAACACATGGAAGACAATAAGTACATGTAGTTGCTCACGTAAAATAAAGTACACTTTAATAATTACCTCAGCACATTTCTCAGGAATTAGACGTATCTCTTTCTGCATATCTCTTATGCATTTCATGAAGTGTTCTTTCGTACCGCCTCTGCTCGATGAAGCTGTGGGCTTACAACCTTTTCTAGTTCTGCCTCCACCTTTAGGTGAAGGTGGCTCGGTATCTTCCTCTTCGATTATTGCTTCTTTTGCTATTCTGGCATGTCTATATTGTTCGCTTATTAAATCATCAATCTGTGAAATGTTCAACGAATTAAAAATAAGTGATCCGTTATGTACTAGAATTAATGCATGCACTAGAAGATATAAATATTTACCGTGCCATGACCACGGTCGTTCTCGTTGTCATATATGTCACGCTTCTTAGCCTCCATTTCGGACCAATTTACCATCAATGGGTACTCCGACAACAAAGGATCGAATGTTTCTACTGAAGTTGGCTGCACCTTCTCCCAGTACATGTACTGCAAAAACATCAAAAGCATTATTGTTCCTGCAGTAGATAACAAGTAAGTAATTCACAATAAAATTACGGTATACCTGGATGAGCGCCAGATTTCCAACAGGCCACTTGAATTTTTAACATCTTTAACAGTCTTTGTGATTCCTTCAATGCAGACGCGTAACGTGAACGCATTCCAGTTATATGATTTTATGGCTTCACGTCCTCCACCAACTGGTAAAGAAAATGTGGAACATGTCTGGTGGAGTGCTTGGTGCTATTATTGTGCCAATGAGGACTAATACCGCTCGCCGCACAAAGTCGTCATCATACGTCCCACTCGAAACTATGTTGTTGATCAACTGATCGATCACTATTTCTCCACTTCGCGCGTCTACGAACTTAGAAGGAACCATTTCCTTCACGTACTCGTCCATTTTACCTAATGCCTTCATAACATCTTTGCCCTTATTCACAAGGCCAAAAATATGAAAGACATCATCCGTCCGCAAGGATATGACACCTTTTGTCGGACGCAACCACGAATCTTTTTTAATCGGGTCATATTTTTGAATGATGTATTTAAGCAAACACTTTCGCATTTGCACGCTAGGTATCTGCAAAAATTCTGCAAGCTGGTGCCACGTAGCCGCCGCCTTCGGTGCCTGGCGTTTACCTGGCTGACCAGCGTGCACCACTTCTCCACGGAGCAATAAACTTCTCCGTAGTCTTCCATACTAGATACTAGATGAAAAACAACATCAACTATTAGCTATTTGACACAGTGATTTCACATACGTCCACGGCAAGAAACTTCACTTTACCTTCGGGCGGGGTTGTTCGTGCGGGGACGGATCGTGGGCGTGACGGCGACCGCGGATCGTCGGCGATGGCGGGATCGGTCGTCGAGGCGGCGGCCGTTCGTGGACGCAGCGCTTCGTTCGTGTAGGCGGCGGGCTGCTGGCGGCTGCCTGCTGGCATCTTGCCGAGAGGGCGGTGGAGGCGGGCGGAGGGGCTGCTGGCGGTGGGAGGCGGGCGGCGGGCGACGGGGCTGGATGGCGACGGAAGGCGGGGCTGATGGCGGCTGGCGGCTGGAGTCGGGGCGTGGCGATCGTGGAGGAGGCGGGCGTGGAGATCGTGGAGTCGTATAAGGGTTTGACCCCGATGGATTCTCCTGCATGTATCCAATGATTGATACGCCTGGCCCATTAAGTAATTCTGTTGGCTTTTTTGACAACTACGTTGATTTATCCAACTTTGTCTCTTTGGAGAGGGTTCCGAAGTACTTTCTTTTTTCGAGTCCGCCAACCGGCCCCAAACTTTTTCCACACGCTGGCATCATCATCGGCGTCACGCACGCCAGTTTGCACATTTTTTCCAACGCTCGATGCATTTTCTACGATTTTCCCGGTGAAAAAGCCCCGAAACAGTGGCCGGACGTGACGCAACGTTGGTTTGGTGTCCGATTTCGTTCAAACCGTGCGTGGTGGCCTATGTTGGCAGCACCCACATGTGTGCACACTTTCATGCACTTGCATGCATGCGATCACGTACACCATGTGATACCAGCACGGCTTCGGTCTCTGGGAGGGTTCCGGTACTTTCTTTTCGAGTCCGCCAACCGTCCCCAAACTTCTTCCACACGCTGGCATCATCATCGGCATCACGCACGCCAGTTTGCATATTTTTCCAACGCCGATGCATTTTCTACGATTTTCCCGGTGAAAAGCCCCGAAACAAAGGCGGACGTGGCCAACGTTGGTTTGGTGTCCGATTTCGTTCAAACCGTGCGTGGTGGCCTATGTTGGCAGCACCCACATGTGTGCACACTTTCATGCACTTGAATGCATGCGATCACGTACACCATGTGATACCAGCCGCGGCTTCGGTCTCTGGGAGGGTTCCGGCACGTTCTTTTTTCGAGTCCGCCAACCGTCCCCAAACTTTTTCCACACGCTGGCATCATCATCGGCATCACACACGCCAGTTTGCATATTTTTCCAACGCTCGATGCATTTTCTACGATTTTCCCGATGAAAAAGCCCCGAAATAGTGGCCGGACGTGACGCAACGTTGGTTTGGTGTCCGATTTCGTTCAAACCGTGCGTGGTGGCCTATGTTGGCCGCGCCCACATGTGTGCACACTTTCATGCACTTGCATGCATGCAATCGCGTACACCATGTGATACCAGCACGGTTTCGGTCTACCGGAGGGGGTTCCGAAGTACTTTCTTTTTTCGAGTCCGCCAACCGGCCCCAAACTTTTTCCACACGCTGGCATCATCATCGGCGTCACGCACGCCAGTTTGCATATTTTTCCAACGCTCGATGCATTTTTTACGATTTTCCCGGTGAAAAAGCCCCGAAACACTAGCCGGACGTGACGCAACGTTGGTTTGGTGTCCGATTTCGTTCAAACCGTGCGTGGTGGCCTATGTTGGCCGCGCCCACATGTGTGCACACTTTCATGCACTTGCATGCATGCGATCACGTACACCATGTGATACCAGCACGGCTTCGGTCTACCGGAGGGGGTTCCGAAGTACTTTCTTTTTTCAAGTTTGATGAACTTTTTTCAGAATCAATGAACTTTTTTCATATGTGATGAACTTTTTCTTGAATCCCATGAACTTCTTTCAAATCCGATGAATATCTTTTTCAAATTTGTGAACTTTTTTCAAATCCGATGAACTTTTTTTCAATCAAAAATGAAAAAAATTCATCCATTTGAAAAGAGTTCATGAGTTCAGAAAAAATTCATCATGTAAGGAAGAAAAAGAAAAACAGAAAAGAAAAATGAAAAACGAAAAGGAAAGAAGAACCTAAAAAGGAAATTAAGTGATTTAGCCTACTGTATGTGCCGTTGTGGCCGAGTGGTTAGCACGGTGTAACTTGAGACAGGAGGTCGGCGGATCGAGTGACGGCGCACGGGCCAATTTGATTTTAATTTTTCTGTTGGGAGCCCTCCTTTTTGGGCTGGCCCGCTTCCCGTCGCTTACGGCGCCCGTGCCAATTTGATTTTAATTTTTCTGTTGGGCGCCCTCCTTTTTATGGGCTGGCCCGCTTCCCGTCGCTATGAAGCGCCAGAAGCGCCAACCGGCGCTTAATGCGCCATGATTAGGAGCTCCCAGTTAGCGCGCGCTGAATTAGAAAATAAACAAAAGGAAAGAAGAAAAGGATTCAGAAAATGCACTTGGTCGCAGAATGGGGCGTGGCGTGGTGGTTATAGCGTGGCACACTTGAACGCTAGTGCGCGGGCTCGAATCCTTGTCGCCGCATTTTATTTTTTGCATCAGTTTAGAAAAAAAAAGGGTACGTGGGCTGCGGGTCGTCCAGGGTAAGCGTGGTCCAGCGAAGAAAAAAACAAGACATACGCATATACGGGGAGGCGGGGAAGACTTTTCTAAATATGTCGATCGTGCCCCTGATTATGAAAAGGTATCGTGCGATCTCGGCCATCCTTGTATTAGGGGGGGGGGGGTGTACCGAAGCAAAAGTGATGTTTCTATTCCAAAATGAAGAAGTCCCTATGGATCGCCTCAGCAAATGCGACGCCTTTGTTTGCTATCAGAAGACCTTCTTCCTCGCTGCTGCTTGCCACCACTTGTTGCTGCTGCTCGCCGCACCCCTATTCCCCTACACGCCGCTGCAACATTCCCACCCCACAGCTCCTCCTCGGCAGATGCCCCAGCCTGTTGGGGGCGCGGCTAGAGATGCTCAACTTCAGTGTGCTTCAATCTCGATTTGTTGTTGTCCGGTTCCCTGCTCAGACCTGATGGAAAGACAAATGTGGGAGATCATGACTTGCTGTGTCATCTTGCACAACATGATCATTGAGAGCGAGCAGGAAGAGCCAGTGTTTGACACTGAACCATATTACAGGCAGGGTCCTCTTGCCCAAGTTTGATCACCAGCTATCGGCAACCTGGACTGACTACCTTAATATGCGTCAGGAGATCCAAGACTCATAGGTGCATCAAGAACTGCAACACGATCTGGTGGAGCACCTATGGAGGCTCAAGGGCGAGGGCGGGGCGACGCGGGAATGACGTGTGATGAAACTTGAGTTTTTATTTGTGAAATTATATAATTTGTATTGAATTATTTGTTGAACTATTTGATTTATGTGATGAAACACGCCGAAACACGTCGAACCGCGCCGATTCACGCAGATATCGGGCCGTTCTTGGACACAATTGGGCCGAATTCTGGGCCGAAATCGGCGCCTGGGGGCGACGGCTGGGTGCCCAACCACCCCCAGCGCCGAGTATACCGCCGGCTCACCCCCAGACTGCTCTTTTTCGGCGCCCTGGGGGGCCGAACGGCTGGAGATGCTCTAATGTGTCATGTGTGGGGGTTGCGGGCCTGCAATATATTTTTTTGATCAAAAGGGGTTTCCCCCCGCCCCATTTTATTGGAAACGGGGCACACAGCCCAGGTCAACAGTTTATAGTTCTCGGATCTAGCTAGAGTAGCAGAATCAGAAACGTTTAAGAGTTACATTCTCAAGCGAAGAGCAAAAAGGCTAACAAGATACAAGCTAGATCACTACTGATGAGCAGAACGTAACGCCTCGGTCAACCCGTGTGCCCCTTCAGCATGAAGCCTTCTAGCTTGCCTCTCAGTCCCCTGTCCAGGTTATCCGCAGCACTTCGCCTCTTCGACGGTCCAGGAGCAGGAGACAATGCCGTAACAGCACTGAACGATCTCCCCCACAAAGGATCTTCCACTGATGGAGCAGATAATTGCACGGGTACTTGTCCACGGCACGCCCTGAAAACACAAATCGTTACGCATAGTCCAAATGCTCCAAATGGTAGCGACACAAGCAATGTCAATCACACTTTTCTTATTACTAGCGTCCCATAGGATAGAAAGCTCATCCATACTACCCTGTTTTTGGAATTCAAAAGCCTCGACAACATCTTTCCAAATGTAATCAGCAACTACACAATCAAAGAACAAATGTTGTACAATTTCATTATCACTACAAAAAAGACATGTCACATCATTCACAAGACGTCTCTTACAGAGATTGTCTCTGGTGAGGATTTTATTATGATAAGCTAACCACAAGAACACCAAATATCTATGTGGTACCAAAATTTTCCAAAATTTCTTCCATACAGGGGTAGAAACCCCACCCCGGTTAATCATTTCATAGAAGGAGCTCGCACTGTACACCCCAGACGCTTCAAGCATCCAAATGGGGTGATCTTCCTCATTAGTTGGTTTCTTAGTTGCAATCACTTGGTTTAGGTCATCCCATCTAGCGAGGAAGTTTTTGTCAACACATCTGTTGAAGGAAAGCTTCAGGGTCTCTCCATCCCAGACTTGGGAGACTTTGCAGTTTTGTTGTTGACAAATCTCAAAAATATCCCAGAATTGGGTCTTAAGGGGGGAGTCCCTGACCCAAATATCATGCCAGAAACTAATTTGCCTACCATTTCCTAGAGCCCACCTATAGAAAGGTCTTGCAGCAGCCAAAGCCCAAGTGACACCTTTCCAGAAAGGTGAACACACCCCTTGTTTGGACCAGAGCAAGTTGGGTTTATTAGTGTTATTTTTGTGGTTTACTAATTTCACCCAGTCTCTATCCTTATCCTGATAATATCTCTTAGCCCAAGAAGCTAGCAGTGCCATATTGAATTCCCTCAAGTTGGGAACACCAAGGCCACCAAAATCTTTTTTTTGGGAAATCATCCCCCAGTTAACTAGGCGATACTTCTGATTCTCATCAAGATTCCCCTAGAAAAAATGAGTCATCTAAGAAGTGATGGCTTTAATGTCCCACTTTGGAAACTTGATCACAGACATCAAATACATGGGAATACTAGCTATGCAAGCTTTAAGCAACACTAGTTTAGCTTCATAGCTAAGTAGTCTCCCTTTCCACCCACCAAAGCGTTTGATGATTTTATCGACGATGGGTTGTATGTCCTCTCTTCCCAGTTTCAGATAATGGAGCGGAACTCCAAGGTACTTGAGGGGGAAATCCCCCACTTTGCAGCAGAAAATCTGGGCTAAGAGCTTGGCATCAGCAGCATCAAGATTAACAGATACCAAGTCACATTTATCATAGTTGATTTTTAACCCAGAGAGTCTTTCAAAACAGGCAAGCAGCCACTGAAGGTATTTCGTACGCTCAGGATTAGAATCTAAGAACAGAATAGTATCATCAGCGTACTGTAGACTAATAAGACTTTTGGGAACGATATGGGGAATAATCCCTGAAATTATTTCTGCGTTAACAACCTTAGCAAGCATTCTGGAAAAAACATCTGCAACAAGGTTAAAAAGCATTTGAGAGATCATGTCCCCTTGTTTTAGGCCTCCCCCCAGAGTATGGTCCAAGCGCGCCATTTATTTTGACACAAAAAGAACTCTGCTGTAAAATGGATAAAATCCACCCTATCCATTTGCTCCCAAACCCTCGAGATTTTAACATTTCAACTAGAATCCCAGTTAACTCGGTCATATGCTTTCTCGTAGTCTATTTTGAGGACAACCCCCGGTTTACCCGATTTGTGGACCTCATGTATAGCTTCATGTGTCGTAACTACACTCTCCAGGATGAATCTACCTCGCACAAAGGCGGTCTGACAAGGAGATAACAATCTCTGACCCAAAGGGAGACCCTGTTGGTCATGGCTTTACTAAATATTTTTATAGAGCAATTACTCAGGGAAATGGGCCTGAACTTCCTCATGTGTCCGGCGTCAGGCTTTTTGGAATAGGAGTAACGATAGAGTAGTTAAGTCTTTGGATGTCTAGGGTCCCATGCTCAAAGTCTCTCACCAAGGCCATAAAATCATTTTGATCACCTCCCAGAATTGCTCGTAAAATAAAAAAGATAGTCCATCGGGCCCAGGAGCACCACTGGCATACGATCCCATGATAGCCTCCTTGATTTCCTCCTCCGAAAAAGGTTTCTCTAATAACTCATTTTCAGCATCAGTAACAAGCTCATCCGCAGACCGAAAATGGTTGCCCAGGTGGATGTTAGGTCTTGGTTTAAAACCAAAAAACATTTTATAGAAGTCAGTAGCTACCTCCAACATATCTCTGGTAGAGTAGACAGGTCCATCAGAGCCCTCCAGCACAAAGAGGTGGTTTTTTCGTCTACGTTGGTCAGCCACATCATGAAAATATGTTGTGTTTTTGTCGCCCTCCAGGATCTTCCTATCTCTAGACCGTTGCCACATGGCAGTTTCCTTTTTCTCCCATGTCCCCTAGAGCTCCTTAATTTCTTTTATTCTGAGGATATCCCCAGCATCAACTCTGTTTTGTTCAGAGAAGACATCTAAAATATCAAATTCTTGTAGGTCTTTTTGCTTCCTCTTCATGGCAGCTTCCAGGTTAATACTCCACCCTTTCACTGTTTCCCTGAATAACTTAGCTTTAAATTGCCAAGTATCAATGGCAGAGCTAAAAGGGGATGGAGTAGCCTAGATTTTTTCTACTAAGACCTTAAATGCGGGCCTGCAATTGCAATGTCGTGACATCAGTTTACAGTTCTTGACCGTTTGTATTCGATGAACTTCAGGTCTTCAGCACATCACCATTGTCTAGTGTTCTTCCATCAAAACTTGAATTATTCGCAAAAAATAAAATAAAAAATCAAAGCTTGAAAGTTGGAGCCATACGGATGGACGGCCGTGAATCTTCCGAAGACAAAGAAGCGCCCGCAGGTTTTGAATGGAAGGCATTAAAATGGGCCGCGTGACTGGGCTTATGCATGCGCAGAGGGCCCCAAACGGCTCGGCACATACGGCTCCTCCCCTGTTCGGCCTTACCCCTAAAAAGATATACCCTTCAAAAAAAAGGAAAAAAAAGACGCATCACTGTACGGGGCTTCCTCCTCCTCGCCGATATTTTTTCAAAGCAGTGGCCGGCAGCGGCGGCAGCGCCGATGAGCCGGATGCGGCGCGCCTCCGGCTCTCCGGCAGGGCTACGAATTGCTCGGCGGTGTGGAGTCCCAGCTTTGAGCCCCTTCTAATTCGACAGGTGCACTCGCCTTCTCGCCTCCGGTTAATAATCCCCTTTTTGTCTCCGATTGATGTCCGGCCTGAGGCTGAGTGCCGCCGGAGCTCGAGGTCTGACGAACCTGGAAGCGGCCTGGTGCTAACTCTTCTCAAATCGGGCTATGCATTGTAGACATAGGTCTGTTCAGTTCGTCAGTTCGTGGTTCTATGAGAGGGGTACTCCATAGTGTTCAGTTAATGGCCAATTTCTGATCTAGTAGGAAGCAGAAATTTTCTGGTTTCGAGTAAACGACAAATGTTAGCGTGCTATACTACATAGTGCTTTCTTAGTTTAAAATCGTTTGTGGTAAGACCCCTCGCGTCCATGAGTAAAGTGGATGGTTCTTTAGGATCTGGACTGAAGTGGTTGCCTCGTGAGTGCTCAATTACCACACCATTTACTAGTGCCACACAGTAGCTGTCATAAGGCATAAAATTAAAAATACGATGAGTTGGTGTTGAAGCCTCACACCCCGACAATGCACAACTACCATGACATTTCATATTTATTCACAAAGCAGATTTATCATCTTTCATATATCCATGATCCTACAGCACTAACACAGCCATTATTTAAGTTACCCGCATCGTGTCTTGGCACACAATGTCTACTTGTCAAGTTTCATGGGATCTCCTTGGATTGCAATGGATAACTCACCACTCTGGCGAGCAAATGGTGAGTCCCAGTATAGACCAGTAGTAGAATATCTTCTAAATGCATGCTCAGCTGACACTTTTGATGCCTCGTAGCTACTCATGGCCCATCAGTTCTTTTGCCCTAGCCACAAGAGCAGATAGAGGTATGCTGTGCTTCATGAGTCCTGCATCACCCAAAAAGAGCCTGTAGTTTTCAGCCCTTGAAGGTGTACGCTCTACCATTACCAGTGCTTCCATCATCTGACAGTTGTTGAAATAGCTAGCGTAGGCTGGATTGAATTCCATCATGTATATGGCATGTTCAACTATCACCCTCCTTATACCAGGACAATGAGCATTGGGTATCATATTTGAGTTAAGTGCATTGACAAGTCTCTTTATAAATCTTTCCTTAATCTGACCGTTCTCAAGCTCTCGCGCAAAGTCTTCAGGAATGGCATTACATATTTGTGAACTAAGGCCAACAAGGACCTTTAGTTCCGCACCTTCTGCATCCATTATTCCTTCCATCACCTGTAGTGGAAATAACTAAGTTGTGTAAGCCATGATTAAAAATTAGTAGTATTTGCATATTTTTAGTTAAGTGGTAATCCATGTTGTTGCAATTTATTTATTTTCTTGTGTTACCATTTTTTTAGAACATGCAGAAGAGCTATGTATCATGCCATTAAGATAGAGAAAAGAACAGAGAGGGGGCAGAAAGACCCCTGCTCCAACCACATGAAACACACACGCAACACCCACACACCCTGAAGAAACTAGCAAAGAAACGCCACACAAATAGAAGCACATGATCGGCACGCCCAGAGGGTGGACTACAGCCTGTTTGTTTGCGGGGAGTTGGAGCTAGGGAATGGGAGTTTAAGGTGGTTGGGACTAAAAATCTGTTGATTGGTTCATGGACTTGGGAATTAACAAGGGAAGGGGAAGGGGAATTAGGAGGCCAAACTACCATCGATCTCTTCCCTGGGACCCTGGTAATTCCGCAAAGGAGTTGGAGTTGACGCCTAGAAGAAAATTGTTACAGATTTGTTGGCCCACCTCCCGCAGGGGAAAAGGAAAAACTCCATGGAAATCCTACCTAAATACTTGCAGCGACATCATTTTTCGTCCAAATACATCGGCCAACACTAACTGGTTACTAATCTGCAGATGCAATGCCAAGCACGAGCACAACTGATGCCAAGAGGGGCAGCCAGCAGGGTGTAGCCCATCTGATTTTGCTACGTAACAAAGTTTGATTCGTTTATCTTTCCTTCACAGACCGATGCAAATCTATTTCCCCTTTCTACTCTTTTTTTTGCCTTCACATGTTACAGATTTTGTTTCAACAGTTGCGTGTCCCCTTCTTTCTCCATTGTTCATTAGAATTATTCCGACATATAATTCCCACCCCACACCAAACGTGGGATTAGGATTAGTAGTCCACTTCCCAAGCCTAATCTCCAGCCAACTCCCTCTTATAAACTGAAATCACTAATTAAGGAGTACTCGTTTCAATGAACACTCCACTTTCCCAGGTCGCGACAAGTGGATTTTCCCTTTTTTCGTAGATCCATTTATTCAAAACGTTTTATCTCTCAAACCGCGCGTCCAAATCTCGAACCATTTTCACCATTGAATTCCTCGCGTCGAGATCTTAAAAAAACGGACGAAAAATCCCGGGCAAAAACCGAACCGGGAGCATGGTTTTTTTCCCTTTCCAAAAAAGGCATGCCCGTGCCTCTCGCGAAATCACAATCGTGTCTCTCGTGGAAGCAAAACCGTGACTCTCGTGGAAGGGGAAAAAAACAAAAAATGCGTTTTTTTTCCGTTTCCGAGAGGCACGACCGTGACTCTCGCGAAAGCACAACCGTGCCTCTCGCGAAAGCAAAACCGTGACTCTCGCAAAAGAAAAAAACAGAAAACCCGTATTTTTTCCCTTTCGCCGTGCCTCTCGCGAAAGAACAACTGTGCCTCTCGCGGAAGCAAAAGCCTGACTCTCGCGAAAGAAAAAAAACAGAAAACGTGTTTTGTTTTTCCCTTTCTGATAGGCACGGCTGTGACTCTCGCGAAAGCACAACTGTGCCTCTCGCGGTAGCAAAAGCCTGACTCTCGCGAAAGAAAAAAAAACAGAAAACGCGTTTTGTTTTTCCCTTTCTGAGAGGCACGGTCGTGACCCTTGCGAAATCACAACCGTGCCTCTCGCGGAAGCAAAACCGTGACTCTCGCGAAAGGAAAAAAACAGAAAACGCGTTCTGTTTTTCCCTTTCCGAGAGGCATGGCCGTGACTCTCGCGAGAGGAAAAAAAAATAGAAAACACATTTTTTTCGTGAATTTTGTTTTTATTTATTTTTATCAAAAAGCTAAGAAAGACCGAGGAAAAACCAAAACGTCGAAAATACCTGAAAAAAAACCATTTAAAAAACCGAAAATGCGTGCGGAAAAATAAAAAAAACAAAATCCGGAGGGAGCGTCCAGAGCGCGACACGTGGTGAATGGCTGAGAGCACGCCAAGTGGCGCTGATCGTTGCGAGGGTGCCAAAGGAGCGCTCGTTAACTAGTTGCTCCCCTCATAAACTCCCAATCTCTTTCCCATAAACAGCCAAACACGCTCTAAGGGCCTGTTCGGTAGCTCTCCGTGACCCAAAACTCCTCAACTCCTCAGCCCAAATCCAACAGCCAGCTTCTCGGTCAAAAAGGTGAAGTTAATCGATCGTTTGGCGAGCTGGCTTCTCGCACTGGTCTGTTACATTAGCATAAACCACCCTGGAAAACAAAAATAAGATTGCAATCAGGCCCCTGGTCGTCCTGCATCTGTCATCAATGTTGTCCTGCATCTGTGGTCGCCGGCGTTGACCAGGGCGTCCGTGCCTTGAGCTTCCGCGTCGCCACCGGAACGTGAAGCGCAGCTGGTGGCTGATGGAGGAGCACGGACGGAGGATGTGTACGAGGGGTGGACCGGGGATCTTCAGCTGCTCGTGGTCGCTAGGGACGGCACCTCATGGTCCCTGGGAATGGGACGACGACCGCTCGGCGGGAAGACAAGGAGCGGGCGTTGGGGAGGGCGGCGGACGGCGAGTCACGATCACCGGATCGCTTGGTCAGTGTCATACGACTGAGAGGAGAACGAAGGGATTGACCGGGGATTCGTGTTGGGCCTTGTTCACTCGGGCTGTTTCTCGTACCGATTCGATTCGGTAGTCACTTGGCGGTGGCAGAGGAAGGTAATTTCTGTCAAACTCCCACTCCTTCGATTTCTGGGACCTAGCCTTTTCCAACTCCACGACTCCTCCAATTTTACACTACAGAAATAGCCAGCTCCTCACTCCCATAGCCAGGATTTAAACCGTTCGGCTGGACTCTCGATCTGGAGTTGAGGAGTCGAGAAGCTGGAGGGCTAACGAACACGCCCTAAGAGTCTTGGGTGAGCGACCTCAAGAGCAGCTTGTGGAGTCCCCGGGCACAAGCCAAACACCATAGCGCACTCTCATTTGCTGCAGCCTGTAAAACCAAGAAGACACATGGGCTAGCTCCATTAAGCGCACAATGGTTCCTATGCTTCGAAATCTCCCAAACGCCTAAGATGATGAGAAAATTAAGCCCTTTCTGGAATTCCTTGGGGACTCTTTTGCTTGCACTGAACCACCAGCTTGAGAAGCTAACTGCAGTAAGCTGGGGTGCAAGGGCAGCCAAGCCAAGCCTTTGGAGAATTGACGACCAAACCTGCCGAGCGAAAATGCACGACACAAGGATGTGTTGCATTGACTCTTCCGCCTGATCACAAAGAGGGCAGGCCACAGGGTGCGGTAGTCCTCCAACAACGGTTATTGATGGCAAGCCAAATAAAAAAACTTACTACTCAAAGGAGCCCAGCTTTTCCAAGGCGCAAATCTGATAGACCCGAGGAAGAAAGCATTGTAAGCAGACCTGCTGGAATATGAGCCCGACTGTGTGAGCCGCCATCGGTGCTGGTCAGGAATTTCTTGTTGAAGGATCAGACCACCCACCATGCCCCAAGTATGCAAGTATCCAATTAGGACTTGTACAATGAGAGCTCCTTTAATGCCCGCAACAATCTGCGATTATTCAAAGCTGGTGCAATAGTCCGATGCTTGACAAGTCTTTTTCTTTTGAAAGTAAAAGGTAGAGCATTCTCTACCTTATATATTTCAAAACAGGCCAAAAAAGGCCTGGATGACCAAAGGTCAATTACATGATAGGCAATGTGAGTGCCGCACAACCTGTGCAGCTGGCCATACCCATGCCTCTAAAAGAAAATAGAAACAGAAAACCGAATAGGTAGACGGGAAGAGGATTAAGAGAAACGACTGGCCACTGTGTGAGAGTTAGTTTATCTTCCTGGCGCTTGTCTCAGAAGCTCCAAAGCCTGAGGGTGTCTTAGGCTGATGCAGCCACATACGTGTCAGTCCAAACTTTCCTGCCGAATACACACGCGTTCCTGGCGCTCCTTAGTGTTACTGCACATGTGGCAAAGAATATTTGCCATAGATGGCCTTATTTTCTTCTTGCTTCCCTGGAATGCACAAAGTCACACACGTCGATGGAACTGGGAGCGAGATCAGGCACCTTGGCCTTCATCCAGAGTGCTGCGGAAGCCTAACAACACAGCAAGATGTTAGAGATAAACTCAGATGCCGGCAGAGATCGCAGCCATCAAGGGGCAATAGCATGCCAATTCTTCCTAGGCATATTATCTCTGGTGTTCAGCCGTCCCCGAAAAGCAAGCCACAAGAAGACCCATTGTTTTGATAGAATAATATGATCCTAGACATAGGCGGCGTGTGGCCAGGAAATCCCTCTGAAAGTCAAGACTCTGCAGAAATAAGTAGTGGTCACCTCTGAGTCATCGTGACGGGGACCTTTGGTCACTGCGTGTGGCAACTGGCTCAATGTTTTCTAGGTTGTTGAGAAGAATCTGCAGCTCATGCATCGCCATGGTGTAAAGGTTAAGGTGCAGCTGTATATCCCAGCGACCATCGACAAATTGCGTATCAATAGTGCAGTCTTTGCTCCTAGGGAAGGAGAATCGAGTAGGAAAAGAGTGGAACAGCCTGCCATAGCCTGACCAATCGTCCCAACCAGAAGGAGATCCGAGAACCACTCTTTTAGAGATCAGCTCGAATAGGTTTGGAGCCAACTTAGCAATTATTCTACCCTGCAACCAGGGATCAGACCAGAACATGGTGTTGCCCATTGCCTAATAAAATTCTCCACAGCAACACGGAACAATGCTTGAGCGTTTTGTGGAGCCTGGATGGGTAATCCATCCCATGGTTACGAGGCCTCTATTTTCTGCAGCCAGAACCATCGGATTCGGAGTGCCCACCCGAATCTTGAACATTCAGATTACTAAATATCATGGCATGAAAATAAAACTTCCATCAATACTAAGAGCAAACACCTATATGGATTTGCATGCACACTTGCAAAGAGATGTCCACAGTTAGAAAAAAAAGTACTCCCTCCTTTTCAAAATAAGTGTCGTGGTTTTAGTTCAAATTTGAACTAAAAGCACGGCACTTTGTTTTGGAACGGAGGGAGTATGTGCTAATTTTCCACCAACCATTGTGAGAAAGAAAGGGTTACAAGAACATGTGTAAAAATTAAGTTGGAGAATCCTCCTCGAACATTGCACTTCTAGTTTAAATTTCAAGGGCTCACTTGTCGCAAAATGTAGGAGACTTCTTCCAGGTTTGATTTGTGAATCTCACTTCGATCATACACATATATACTCTGCAACAGGCTTGATGCTACATACCTGTACCTGTCACCCTGGATCATAACTGCGAGTTCCTTGATGAATTCATAACCTGGTTCCGCTAAGATAATCAAACAGTTATTTTCACTATCCATTACCAGTAATGCTAGTGCTTGCCCAGCGATCATTTGTAGCAACCGATCTGAATCTGTACTTAGCTGTGCACCTTTGCTGACAAATGCATGCACCAACCTGCTAATGATTACTCGGGTGTGCCCAATCTCCTCCTTTATATTTTCATCCACGGCAAGGTTTCTAATAAGTTCTGCTGCTCCCACCCTAAGTTCTTGGCTGCTCCCACCCTCATCCCAGATTTCTGTAAGATTGCTCCAAAGGAAGGGATTTTCTGCAATTTTATGACGCAAAGTTACACCAAATTTCCCTTTAGTACTCGCAAGTCTTGCCAGCAGCTTCAGCGATGAACGTTTCAGCTGTGTCTTGTGTGTCTCACTAATATTTGTCATGTCAATATTGTTGCTTGTGAACTCTACAATCTTTGAGATGAGGCCAGTTGCTTTGTTGATTTATATACAGTTATCCAGATCAAAGCTAGCAAGCTTTTCAAGAATCAACATGCCCTGTACAGGGAGGAGATCCGGGTCGGTTGATGGCTCCTCCTCTGGAACAGACCAACGTTTTGTAATCTGTCTCCAGCATCTAAGTATATGGATGTTTTCTTCATCCATGTTAGCTGGCTCCTCTCTCGGAATCAAACAGTATAGTGCCATCTGTTTCAACCATTTAAGCAACCTTTGGGGGTCTCGCTTGTTCCTCGAACTTGATGAATCACGTTATCTTGTTGTGGCTCAATGCTAAGAATGTCCAAAAGAGGATTCTTTATATTCTCTTCATGAACAATGTCCAAAAGTGAGGCTATGAGCTTCACCGCCCCAGGGATAGGGATAACTCGAAGGTAATCAGCGAGCTCGGCTGTGACCTTCACGCCAAATGATCTAATATCCTTATCCACTTCACTTGTCCAGCCCAACATGTTGATCAAGCAGGTCACTGTCTTTGTGTAAGTGGTGAGTTCTGATATGGCTTGAGTCTTTAGGAGCTCCTTTTTCAGAAAGCTGTGTAGCATCTTAAGCCCATAGAATTTCATCTTGGCTGAGTCTGACTTTAAAGAATCGATTGCAAATGTAATGAGGTTGGTCTTTTTTGGAGCAAGCATAGCACCTTCCATGCAGCTGTCGAAGGTATATGCGTAGTACAAATTGACATATTGCACTCTGGGGACCTCTGAATCCAATCTGACGGATCGGGGATCTTCGTAGAATGAATGAGAAGATATCCAAGATGCCAGCAACAATATAGAGTATTCCTTGACCAAGCACCATCACATAAAAGATTTGGAGAGATCGCATAAGGTTTGTCTTATCGCCTTGTTCATTGTCACTATAGTAGTCTTGTGGTATATATATAAGACGCCACATCACAGCCCAATGCGCAACGCTGCTGCTGGAATCTGGAGGTTGTCAAATGACATTATAATTAGAGCAAATATGTTGAATACGATAATCCCAAGTTTTGTATAAACATTATTGGAGAACATCAACATGACTGCCGCAGCAAACATGCACAAGTTTGGAATAACTCGATGCCAAAATGCTATTTTGCTGCCAAGAACCCAATCTGCTAGCTTGATGGTACACTGGAACCGCAGCCTGCTGATTGTGAGTAGGAGCACTACCACAAATAGTACCAAGAATACTATGCACTTGGCAATGGAGCTGAGTCTCTGAATGTTGAGATCTTCATCGCCCCTATATAATAGAGAGGGACAAAGCAGTAGGATTGCAACCATTGGGCCCCATAATGATATCGTGGGCTGCGGTGGGATTGCAGCTTCGGACATAGAATTGCGCCAATCACAAGTACTGCCACCGACAAAGTCAGTATGTGTATTGCTTCATATTTGGCCCATACATCATCAATGCTAAACAGAACATTGAAGTGATATATGAGCAAGATCACCCTGCTCCAGCCAAGAGACACGAAAAGCACCTCTCGTGCGGAAGAAAAATTGGTAATCCAGCCTGTTACTGTGGTCAAACATCCTGAAGTACATTTGTATATGGTATAGTTAGAAAAAAATATACAATCAACAATTGGATTGCGGCATGCTTGTATCAAAAATTCAAAATTGAACTGACAGCTGTGAAATTTGGGACCGTAGAGTACTTGACAAGATTTTGGTACAGCTCTAGTCTTCTAGTGTCCAACGTGAAAACTTGAAAAAAAATACAGTTGTTTAAAGTATTTCAGATTAGAGTAAATAAAGTATTTCAGATGGTTTTGATCGGCTTTCCAAGGATAAAAATCACCTAATTTGCAGGCTTGCAACCCACATTCTGGGCCCTTTGCAAAATGGGAAATCATATCTGCTTTGGAACAATATATAATATCTTTGTTTTTAGTCTATGGAACAATAATATCTGATTGAGTGATGGGCATGTTATGTCCATGTCCGGTCCGCTAATTGCTTTTGAATCCCGATTTCCAGTGGTCTCTAGATTTCGAAAACTCGAATGGTTCTATACAAAAATACGTATTTAATAGAATCCCACACGTATATGTGGAATAGTACTACAAAGTTGCAAATTTTCATATAGAATACATTTATTTGTGATCCGCACAAAAAAAAATATTTTGATCTATGAGTGCAAAAAGTAGCACTTCTACTTTGTACTCCCTCCGTGATTTGACATACAGTGCAATGCATCCCCCATAGCTGGAGCTGGGTGTTACAACCACCCAGAGGGCTCGTCCTTGTGAAGATCATGGTGTCTCTTGTGTGTAGCCACTCGGATCTGTCACTTGTATGCCCCTTCGAACAAATTTGCTATCTCTCAATAGCACTGATTGCCTTCTTCGTGATGATCAATCCTGAGTTAGGCTTTGAACTTGGTCGTACCAAGCCATGGTGGCATAGGTCGGCAAGGGGCTTTGTGGGACCTTTGTGATCGGCCTTGTTGAGGCCTTGGTGTGCTTAAAACTTGGACCCCGATAAATGCCACAAGTGTGGCACGAAGCAATTTCGTCCTAATGTTTTTTGATGCAAGTTTATACAAGAGGATGGCAACTTTAGTTATAAAGTATGGCAATTTTCTGTTTGGATGACAAGTTTCATTTTTTCCGGATGGCAACTTTAGTGCAAAAAGCGTCGGTGATGTTACATCGTGCCACACGTTAACATTTGGGCAAAACTTTTTATTCGAACCTTCACCAGCAAGGAGCATGATTTTGCCAACAATCAAAATCTCATGAAAACATCATTGCATTTGTCATGCTGTGTTTGCAGTTCATTTTCCCTATCTCTCTATTACTTGCAAGTTTCACTTCCGCTCTATTACTCTTTTGTGACTTGCTTGTTTAGGCTGTCCTAAGCAACTAGAGGTAGAAAGGCTAAAATTGACCAACTAAAAGGTCAAATTTATTATTGTGTATTCACCCGCATCTAGAACATAATCACGATCCTACAGATGCCGATAAGGGCACACAATTGTTGTTGATGATATAACGGTGTCGTGTTGTGATTGCTTGTCCTCAGGTGATTGACGTGCTCATAAAGCTCATATGAGTCTGGAGCGTGATGTGGAGATCATGTTCTACTGGTGCACAATGATGTGCTGGGATGGTATAGCACGAGGTTAAACATATATGGTTGCACTGGAACAAATTCTTCTAAGGTTAGACATATGAATCCGATGGCCTGTACAGTCTAGCACATCGACCTAGAGGTTAGTCGGAATAGAGAAGTGTGGTAAGATCTGCGCCGACGAAATAAAAGCGTGATGTTGATCGTGACCGCCTTACATACGTGACTACATGCACGCGACGCAAACATGAGGGTTTTTGCACTTGATAAAGACCATGACACATGGTTAACTTAAACGCCTAAGCTTACGCTAGCTACAAGTCCAAACACAAATCCAAATAGAAAGTAACGGCAGAGTTTATTTTGCATACTCACCTCAAGGCTTCTAGAAAAATTGTGGCTGTCGAGATCCAGAAATCCGTGCGGAGGTCGCTGGGATAGCCGTCGAGCAGGATGACGGTCGCCCACGTGAAGGCCAGCGTGCCCAAGGCATTGCCAAGCCTCTCGATCAGCACGACGAAGAGAATGAAGCGATTCAGCCCCATCTCTGGCGCCGCGGCGGCCTTGCGAGCGAAGGGATCCACCGGCATCTGTACGCGGTGCTCCGTGACGTTCGCCATTACAGCAGCAGCGAAACGAACACTACCACACACGCACGGGTCGTCGACTCGTCTCCAGTGAGCCCACAATCTACAGCTGCTTGGTGCCTTGTTGGTGAATCCGGTGTTCTCGGGATTCTCCCCTAAAGTATATCCGCAGACATCCTGTATATATATATATATATCTCCAGTTAACCGAATGCTATGTGGAAGAAACAAAAGATAAACCAAAGGCCAGCCGGCCGCGAGCTAGCGTTTTCATCGTCCAGACTAGCGAGAGCATAGCTGCGCAGGTCGCGCTGTCCAAGTGTCGAGTGTTGTGTTCAGCCAGAACACTCGACCTGCAGGCTGCAGGCATGTAAACAAACGGCAGATCAAGCCGCATGAGACAAGAAAAGTCGAGGAAATCTTCACGGAGACCTAGCACGCGCAGCCTAGTCGAGGACGATGGTCGTTATCCAACCAGTCATCTAAAAGGCGACGCAGTACTTGGTGCTCGATCGTCGAGCGGCGAATGGTCCACGTCACAAAGATTCCACATGGCCATTGCGTGCACGCTGTGGAGTCTCCCACGTACTCTAGGCCCTGCAACTTTGTAAGCGTATCTTCAACGCTGACCTAAAAATTTGCTTCGATATCCCTTCGCGAACATGGATCTTTGGAGCCGGCCATTCAACGCTAACCGCATACATTTCAAGTCGGGTTTTGACTTAGCAGACAAAACTCATGCAAACCAGCTGATATTCTTCAAAGTTTGAAAAGAAAATAGCATAAATCATGCATACATAGCATGCAAATAAGTTTAGTACAGTAATGTCTCAAATTCGATGTCCAACAAGTTTGGGTACAAAAATGGTATAATTGGTGCAGGGCTCTTCACCAAGGCTCTCGAAGACATCGATATGTATGGACGTCCGTGATTTTCTCTTCCAAACTAACAAAACGCGCGCACTCACGGCCAGAGCGCCGACGGCGACCACTAGCGAGCAGCTCGACACACGTTCGTTCCCGTAGGAAAAGGAAAATCCCAACAACCCGTCAAAAATAATCCTAACACTCACGGCTGTAGGGTGATCCATTCTCGCCAATATTTCCTAAGCGGCGGCGGCGGCGACAAAGCGCCCGATGAGCCGGACGCGGCGCGACCGGCCTCTCTGGCAGGGCTACGAATCGCGGGGCCGTGTGGAAGTCGCGTCCCAGCTTTGAGCCCTTTCTGATTTGACAGGTGCACTCTCGCCTTCTCGCCTCTAACTAATCCTTCTTATCTCCGACTGATCTCGCCTGCTCTGACAATCCGGGAAGCACATCGTGACGCATACTTCGTTTCAGTTCATTGGAGATGGGCACTTCGTAGTAGTTCAGTTAATTGCCACGTTTTAGGAAGCAGAAATTTCAATATTTGTGGTGTTCGAGTAAACCAAAAAAATTTACCATCCTACTACGTGGTGGGTTCTTAGTTAAAATAGATTTTGCTAAGCTCCCCTCCATCCATGATCAAATTGCATGGTTCTTTGTCAGGATCAGTGCCATCTACTCCCTCCGTCCGAAAATAATTGTCATCAAAATGGACAAAAAGGAATGTATTTAGAACTAAAATACATCTAGATATATTAACTTCTATTAATTTTGATCACAATTATTTCCGGACGAAGGGAGTATTTGGAAAATCAGCAGGATGAACTTGATGAGCGTTTGGGATATAAACTGCAGTGGGTGATTTGTGACTGGTCACTCAATCACCACACCATTCACTGGTGCCAAACAACCCCGTTGTAAGGCTTAAAATTTAGAAGCCCGTGAGTTGGTGTTACAGAACCTCACACCCTGATATGCGTAACTTCCTCGCAAAAAAACGAGAATGCGCAATATTTCATTTTCAATCGCAAAGCAGATTCATCATCTTCCACGTATGCATGGTCTTGCAACACTAAACATAGGCATTATTTGAGGTGCCATCATCATGGCAGGACAATATCGACTTGTCAACACAGCTTAATATCAACTCCAATTTCATGGGATCTCCTTGGATTGCAATGAGTAGCTCACTACTATGGTAAGGGCATCTTCAGCCGCGCCCCCAGAAAGGCCTTCCCAGGCGATTTTTTCGCGCCGGCGTCGAAAAAACGGCTCAGTCGCGCCCCCAGAAGCCCGATTTTCGCCGGCTTGGGCCGAAAACAGCGCCGGCGGACCCAGCCCGAACACGGCACGCTGGGGGGCGCACGGGGGCGCCGGGGCGAACCGTTTTGGCGCGAAAAAGACGCGGGCCAGCCGCGTCAGCGACTCGGCGCCTCGTCTTCCCCCAACGGCCTCGGTTCCCGCGGGGAATCAATGACAAGGCTGCCGGCGGCAGCCTTACCATTGATTCCTCACGGGCGGCGCTTCACGGGACGGCGCGCCGACGCCTCCCCTCCCTCGCACGCGTACACACGGGCGCGGCCCGGCTATAAAAGCCGGCGGCCTCCACTAGCCTGTGCCCACACCAGACCCCCTCGCCGCCGTCCAGCCCCTCCCTCTCCCTACCTCTCCCGAGTGCCGCCGCCCAGCCCCTCCCTCTACCTCTCCCGAGCCCGCCCAGCCCCCCCCGCGCCCAGGCAGAACGCTTACCCGGCGATGAGGCGGCGGCAACCGGCCGCCGTTCGCTCGCGAATGAGTCCTGGCTCTGTTCGGCGAACATCCGGCGCCGCCGGACATGCGCCGGGCCAGCAGGGTGGAGGCTCAGCGCCGAGTGCCCATTCCCCGTTGTTCGACGCCGTGGCGCGGCCGAGGTACCGCCGAGGAGGTCGACATCGTCTGCGCGTCCCTCACCGACGCCTAACGCTCCCTCCCCGATGCGCCGCCCGACAACCACGCGGCTCGGGCGGCGTATTTCCAACGCCGCCAGCAGCAGCGCTTGGCGTCCACCAACGGCGCTCCGGTGGTCGGCGGCCGCCAGAACAGCGAGGGGCGCCACCTCTGGTGGGGCATCCCCGGCCGCACACTCGAGGGCGTGCTCACGTACCTCGAGGGAGGCAACGACCCGCCGTTGGCGTACCCCCCGGCGAGGGTGGCCGCCCCGGCGCAGCACCGACGCGTCGGGCCATGGGCGCCGAGGAGGTTCGGCGCTTCTTCTTCTTCCTCCTCATCACGCTCTTCTTCCCATTCCTCCGGCTCTTCGGCGCTGCTCGGCGTCAAGGCCGAGCCCGCGGCGGAGACGCCCGCCGGCAGCGCACTTTCGCAGCGCCGCATCGCTATCAACGGGCGGCCGCGCGCCTCGTCTCGTCGGCTCCTCCGCGCCCGTCAAGCCAAAAGCGGGCGGGGCTGGCGCCGGTGAACACGGAGTTCGGCAACGGCAACGCGGCCCTCGAATGGCGCGCCGAGACTCCATCGCGTTGGAGAAAGCGCCGGGAGAAGGAGAAGGAGCGCCCGATCGCCGCCTCGCCGCTTCGAGGAGCGCCGACGGCGGCCGCGAGGAAGCGGGTCGTCGTCTTATGCAACAGCGGCAGCGACGACGCGCCGCCGCCTGTTCGCCAAGGCGACGCCGGGCAGGGGTCCAGCAGGGGCACCCGCGTCAAGGAGGAGAAGGCCGACGATGGCGACGACAACTTCAGCCACTTTCTTTTACTTTAGATTAGGTTAATGTAATGTTTGGACGAATTTCGCCGAAACTTGCCATGGTTGGTCGAAATATAACTAATTTTATCATAACCGCCGAACAGTTTTTTTTTTAAATCTGGCGCTGGGGGCGGCCACAGGGCCGGCAATTTGAGACCGACTTCGCCCAGGACCATTTTTTGCGCCGGCTCACCTCCAGGCGGCGCTTTTAGACGCCCCCTGGGGGGCCAACAGCTGGAGATGCCCTAAGCAAATTGAGTCTACAAGTCTCACACTCCCAGTATAGGCCAGTAGTACAATACCATCTGAATACATGTTCAGGTGACACCGCTGATGCCTCATATCTACCCACGGCCCATCAGTTCTGTTGCTCTAGCCACAAGCGCAGATATAGTTACGTTGTGCTCCATGAGTCCTGCATCACCCGAGAAGAACCTGTAATTTTCAGCCCTTGAAGTTGTACGCTCCACCATTAGCAGTGCTTCCATCATCCAGTATTTGTTGAAACAGTTGGCGTTACCAGGATTACACTCCATCATGTATATGGCATGTTCAACTATCACCCTCCTGATTCCGGGACAGTGAGCAGTGGGTATATATTTGTGTTAAGTGCATCAACAAGCCTCTTTATAAATCTTTCCTTAATCTGACCATACTCTAGTTCTCGTGCAAAATCAACTGGAATGACATTACATATTTGTGAACTAAGGCCAACAAGCACCTCCAATTTTGCCCTTCTGCATCCATTATTCCTTCCAAGACCTGTAATGAAAATAGCTAACGCATGTAAGCCATGATCAAACTTCAGTAACATGGTTAAGTAGAATCCATGTAAGTATTTATTTAGTTGTCTGTGTGTATAGAAGTATATCAAGTAGAATCCATGTAAGTATTTCTTTAGTTGTGTGGTGTATAGAAGTATATCAGTGGTAATGGATGATGTTGCCATCTATTTACTAGAGATTGCTTAAATGGATGCTAAAGAAAATGTTGCAATAACATGTATAAATATAAGGCCCAATATCCGCCTGTAATATTGCACATATAACCTAAATTTGCAGCGCTCACCTCTCTCGTAATGTAGGAGATTTCCATCAGGTCCGAAGTTTCCAAGCTCAGATTGAGCATGCACACACATATTCTGCAACAGGCTTGAAGCTATGTACTTGTACCTGCCACTATGGATCATAATTGTGAGTTCCTTGATGAAGATGTACCCTGGTTCCGCTTAACATAACCAGACAGTTATTGACACTCTCCATTGCCAATAGTGCTAATGCTTGCCCAGCGTTCATTCGTAGTAACTGATCTGAATCTGCACTTGAGGATGCGCCTTGGCTGAGAAATGCATGCATCAACCTGCTAATGATCATCGGGATGTGCCTGATCTCAGTATTTACATTTCCATTGATGGCAAAGTTTCTAATGAGTTCTGCTGTAAGCTCCCTAAGTTCTTGGATGCTCCTGTGTTATCCAAGATCTCTGCAAGGTTACTCCAAAGGAAGAGATGTTCTGTAATCTTCGACGCAGTTACGCCAAATTTGCCTTTAGCACTTGCAAGTCTTGCCAGCAGCTTCAGTGATCAGTGTTTCAGCAGTGTCTCGTGTGTCTCACCAACATTTTTCATGTCACCTCTGTTGCTTGTGAACTCTATGACCTTTGAGATGAGGCCAGTTGCTTTGCTGATTTCTATACAGTTCTCAAGATCAAAGGTAGCAAGCCTTTCAAGAATCAACATGCCCTGTACAGGGAGGAGATCCTGAGGCTGAGTGCCGCCGGAGCTCGGGGTCCATTTAACCCGAAGCGGCCTGGTGCTAACTCTTCTCAAATCGGGCTATGCATTGTAGACATAGGTCTGTTCAGTTCGTCGATTCGTGGTTCTATGAGAGGGGTACTCCGTAGTGTTCAGTTAATGGCCAATTTCTGATCTAGTAGGAAGCAGAAATTTTCTGGTTTCGAGTAAACGACAAATGTTAGCGTGCTATACTACATAGTGCTTTCTTAGTTTAAAATCGTTTGTGGTAAGACCCCTCGCGTCCATGAGTAAAGTGGATGGTTCTTTAGGATCTGGACTGAAGTGGTTGCCTCGTGAGTGCTCAATTACCACACCATTTACTAGTGCCACACAGTAGCTGTCATAAGGCATAAAATTAAAAATACGATGAGTTGGTGTTGAAGCCTCACACCCGACAATGCACAACTACCATGACATTTCATATTTATTCACAAAGCAGATTTATCATCTTTCATATATCCATGATCCTACAAAGCACTAACACAGCCATTATTTAAGTTACCCGCATCGTGTCTTGGCACACAATGTCTACTTGTCAAGTTTCATGGGATCTCCTTGGATTGCAATGGATAACTCACCACTCTGGCGAGCAAATGGTGAGTCCCAAGATAGACCAGTAGTAGAATATCTTCTAAATGCATGCTCGGT
The DNA here is from genome assembly GCA_021605145.1 of Aegilops bicornis. Lineage (NCBI taxonomy): Eukaryota > Viridiplantae > Streptophyta > Magnoliopsida > Poales > Poaceae > Aegilops > Aegilops bicornis. Next base: position 140,139,931 of record CM038670.1, on the reverse strand, counting down.
GACACTTTTGATGCCTCGTAGCTACTCATGGCCCATCAGTTCTTTTGCCCTAGCCACAAGAGCGAGATAGAGGTATGCTGTGCTTCATGAGTCCTGCATCACCCAAAAGAGCCTATAGTTTTCAGCCCTTGAAGGTGTACGCTCTACCATTACCAAGTGCTTCCATCATCGGCAGCTTGTTGAAATAGCTAGCGTAGGCTGGATTGAATTCCATCATGTATATGGCATGTTCAACTATCACCCTCCGATACCGGGACAATGAGCATTGGGTATCATATTTGAGTTAAGTGCATTGACAAGTCTCTTTATAAATCTTTCCTTAATCGACCGTTCTCAAGCTCTCGCGCAAAGTCTTCAGGAATGGCATTACATATTTGTGAACTAAGGCCAACAAGGACCTCTAATTCCTCACCTTCTGCATCCATTATTCCTTCCATCACCTGTAGTGGAAATAACTAAGTTGTGTAAGCCATGATTAAAAATTAGTAGTATTTGCATATTTTTAGTTAAGTGGTAATCCACGTTGTTGCAATTTATTTATTTTCTTGTGTTACCATTTTTTAGAACATGCGTAAGAGCTATGTATCATGCCATTAAGATAGAGAAAAGAAACAGAGAGGGGCAGAAAGACCTCTGCTCCAACCACATGAAACACACACGCAACATCCACACACCCTGAAGAAACTAGCAAAGAAACGCCACACAAACAGAAGCACATGATCGGCACGCCCAGGGGGTGGACTACAGCATGTTTGTTTGCGGGGAGTTGGAGCTAGGGAATGGGAGTTTAAGGTGGTTGGGACTAAAAATTTGTTGATTGGTTCATGGACTTGGGAATTAACAAGGGAAGGGGAAGGGGAATTAGGAGGCCAAACTACCATCGATCTCTTCCCTGGGACCCTGGTAATTCCGCAAAGGAATTGGAGTTGACGCCTAGAAGAAAATTGTTACAGATTTGTTGGCCCAGATTTGTTGGCCCACCTCCCGCAGGGGAATAGGAAAAACTCCATGGAAATCCTACCTAAATACTTGCAGCGACATCATTTTTCGTCCAAATACACCGGCCAACACTAACTGGTTACTAATCTGCAGATGCAATGCCAAGCACGAGCACAACTGATGCCAAGAGGGGCAGCCAGCAGGGTGTAGCCCATCTGATTTTGCTACGTAACAAAGTTTGATTCGTTTATCTTTCCTTCACAGACCGATGCAAATCTATTTCCCCTTTCTACTCTTTTTTTTGCCTTCACATGTTACAGATTTTGTTTCAACAGTTGCGTGTCCCCTTCTTTCTCCATTGTTCATTAGAATTATTCCCACATATAATTCCCACCCCACACCAAACGTGGGATTAGGATTAGTAGTCCACTTCCCAAGCCTAATCTCCAGCCAACTCCCTCTTATAAACTGAAATCACTAATTAAGGAGTACTCGTTTCAAAGAACACTCCACTTTCCCAGTTCGTGACAAGTGGATTTTCCCTTTTTCAGAGATCCATTTATTCAAAACGTTTTATCTCTCAAACCGTGCGTCCAAATCTCGAACCATTTTCACCATTGAATTCCTCGCATCGAGATCTTCAAAAAAAACGGACGAAAAAACCCGGGCAAAAACCGAACCGGGAGCACGGTTTTTTTCCCTTTCCGAAAAAGGCATGCCCGTGCCTCTCGCGAAATCACAATCGTGTCTCTCGTGGAAGCAAAACCGTGACTCTCGTGGAAGGGGAAAAAAACAGAAAACACGTTTTTTTTCCGTTTCCGAGAGGCACGACCGTGACTCTCGCGAAAGCACAACCGTGCCTCTCGCGAAAGCAAAACCGTGACTCTCGCAAAAGAAAAAAACAGAAAACCCGTATTTTTTCCCTTTCCAAGAGGCACGGCCGTGACTCTCGCGAAAGAACAACTGTGCCTCTCGCAGAAGCAAAAGCCTGACTCCCGCGAAAGAAAAAAAAACAGAAAACGTGTTTTGTTTTTCCCTTTCTGATAGGCACGGCTGTGACTCTCGCGAAAGCACAACTGTGCCTCTCGTGGAAGCAAAAGCCTGACTCTCGCGAAAGAAAAAAAAACAGAAAACGCGTTTTGTTTTTCCCTTTCTGAGAGGCACGGTCGTGACCCTCGCGAAATCACAACCGTGCCTCTCGCGGAAGCAAAACCGTGACTCTCACGAAAGGAAAAAAACAGAAAACGCGTTCTGTTTTTCCCTTTCCAAGAGGCATGGCCGTGACTCTCGCGAAAGGAAAAAAAAATAGAAAACACATTTTTTTTCGTGAATTTTGTTTTTATTTATTTTTATCGAAAAGCTAAGAAAGACCGAGGAAAAACCAAAACGTCGAAAATACCTGAAAAAAAACCATTTAAAAAGCCGAAAATGCGTGCGGAAAAATAAAAAAAACAAAATCCGGAGGGAGCGTCCAGAGCGCGACACGCGTGGTGAATGGTGAGAGCACGCCAAGTGGCGCTGATCGCTATGTAGGGTGCCAAAGGCGCCGTTAACTAGTTGCTCCCTCATAAACTCCCAATATCTTTCCTTAAACAGCCAAACACGCTCTAAGGGCCTGTTCGGTAGCTCTCCGTGACCCAAAACTCCTCAACTCCTCAGCCCAAATCCAACAGCCCGACTTCTCGGTCAAAAGGTGAAGTTAATCGATCGTTTGGCGAGCTGGCTTCTCGCACTGGTCTGTTACATTAGCATAAACCACCACGGAAAACAAAAATAAGATTGCAATCAGGCCCTGGTCGCCCTGCATCTGTCATCAATGTTGTCCTGCATCGTGGTCGCCGGCGTTGACCAGGGCGTCCGTGCCTTGAGCTTCCGTCACCACGGAACGTGAAGCGCGGCTGGTGGCTGATGGAGGAGCACGGACGGAGGATGTGTACGAGGTGGACGGCGATCTTCAGCTGCTCGTGGTCGCTAGGGACGGCACCTCATGGTCCTCAGGAATGGGATGTCGATCGCTCGGCGGGAAGACAAGGAGCGGGCGTTGGGGAGGCGGGGGGCGAGTCACGATCACCGGATCGCTTGGTCGGTGTCATACGATCGAGAGGAGAACGAAGGATTGACCGGGATTCGTGTTGGGCCTTGTTCACTCGGGCTGTTTCTCGCGTACCGATTCGATTCGGTAGTCCCAAGTATGGTCAGGAATTTCTTGTTGAAGGATCGGACCACCCACCATGCCCCAAGTATGCAAGTATCCAATTAGGACTTGTACAATGAGAGCTCCTTTAATGCCCGCAACAATCTGCGATTATTCAAAGCTGGTGCAATAGTCCGATGCTTGACAAGTCTTTTTCTTTTGAAAGTAAAAGGTAGAGCATTCTCTACCTTATATATTTCAAAACAGGCCAAAAAAGGCCTGGATGACCAAAGGTCAATTACATGATAGGCAATGTGAGTGCCGCACAACTGCAGCTGGCCATACCCATGCCTCTAAAAGAAAATAGAAACAGAAAACCGAATAGGTAGACGGAAGAGGATTAAGAGAAACGATCGCCACCGTGTGAGAGTTAGTTTATCTTCCTGGCGCTTGTCTCGAAGCTCCAAAGCCCGAGGGTGTCTTAGGCTGATGCAGCCACATACGTGTCAGTCAAACTTTCCTGCCGAATACACACGCGTTCCTGGCGCTCCTTAGTGTTACTGCACATGTGGCAAAGAATATTTGCCATAGATGGCCTTATTTTCTTCTTGCTTCCTGGAATGCACAAAGTCACACACGTCGATGGGCGGGAGCGAGATCGGGCACCTTGGCCTTCATCCAGAGTGCTGCGGAAGCCTAGCAACACAGCAAGATGTTAGAGATAAACTCGGATGCCGGCAGAGATCGCAGCCATCAAGGGGCAATAGCATGCCAATTCTTCCTAGGCATATTATCTCCGGTGTTCAGCCGTCCCGAAAAGCAAGCCACAAGAAGACCCATTGTTTTGATAGAATAATATGATCCTAGACATAGGCGGCGTGTGGCCGTGAAATCCCTCGAAAGTCAAGACTCTGCAGAAATAAGTAGTGGTCACCTCTCGAGTGCATCGTGACGGGGACCTTTGGTCACTGCGTGTGGCAACTGGCTCAATGTTTTCTAGGTTGTTGAGAAGAATCTGCAGCTCATGCATCGCCATGGTGTAAAGGTTAAGGTGCAGCTGTATATCCCAGCGACCATCGACAAATTGCGTATCAATAGTGCAGTCTTTGCTCCTAGGGAAGGAGAATCGAGTAGGAAAAGAGTGGAACAGCCTGCCATAACCTGACCAATCGTCCCAACCAGAAGGAGATCCGAGAACCACTCTTTTAGAGATCAGCTCGAATAGGTTTGGAGCCAACTTAGCAATTATTCTACCCTGCAACCAGGGATCGCACCAGAACATGGTGTTGCCCATTGCCTAATAAAATTCTCCACAGCAACACGGAACAATGCTTGAGCGTTTTGTGGAGCCTGGATGGGTAATCCATCCCATGGTTACGAGGCCTCTATTTTCTGCAGCCAGAACCATCGGATTCGGAGTGCCCACCCGAATCTTGAACATTCAGATTACTAAATATCATGGCATGAAAATAAAACTTCCATCAATACTAAGAGCAAACACCTATATGGATTTGCATGCACACTTGCAAAGAGATGTCCACAGTTAGAAAAAAGTACTCCCTCCTTTTCAAAATAAGTGTCGTGGTTTTAGTTCAAATTTGAACTAAAAGCACGGCACTTTGTTTTGGAACGGAGGGAGTATGTGCTAATTTTCCACCAACCATTGTGAGAAAGAAAGGGTTACAAGAACATGTGTAAAAATTAAGTTGGAGAATCCTCCTCGAACATTGCACTTCTAGTTTAAATTTCAAGGGCTCACTTGTCGCATAAAATGTAGGAGACTTCTTCCAGGTTTGATTTGTGAATCTCACTTCGATCATACACATATATACTCTGCAATGTGCTTGATGCTACATACACATACTGTCACCCTGGATCATAACTGCGAGTTCCTTGATGAATTCATAACCTGGTTCCGCTAAGATAATCAAACAGTTATTTTCACTATCCATTACCAGTAATGCTAGTGCTTGCCCAGCGATCATTTGTAGCAACCGATCTGAATCTGTACTTAGCTGTGCACCTTTTGACAAATGCATGCACCAACCTGCTAATGATTACTCGGGTGTGCCCAATCTCCTCCTTTATATTTTCATCCACGGCAAGGTTTCTAATAAGTTCTGCTGCTCCCACCCTAAGTTCTTGGCTGCTCCCACCCTCATCCCAGATTTACGTAAGATTGCTCCAAAGGAAGGGATTTTCTGCAATTTTATGACGCAAAGTTACACCAAATTTCCCTTTAGTACTACTTAAGTCTTGCCCAGCTTCAGCGATGAACGTTTCATTTGTGTCTTGTGTGTCTCACTAATATTTGTCATGTCAATATTGTTGCTTGTGAACTCTACAATCTTTGAGATGAGGCCAGTTGCTTTGTTGATTTATATACAGTTATCCGGATCAAAGCTAGCAAGCTTTTCAAGAATCAACATGCCACATGTCTGAGGAGGAGATCCGGTCGGTTGATGGCTCCTCCTGCAGAAGCAGACCAACGTTTTGTAATCTGTCTCCAGCATCTAAGTATATGGATGTTTTCTTCATCCATGTTAGCTGGCTCCTCTCTCGAAATCAAACAGTATAGTGCCATCTGTTTCAACCATTTAAGCAATCGGGGTCTGCTTGTTCCTGCGAACTTGATGAATCACGTTATCTTGTTGTGGCTCAATGCTAAGAATGTCCAAAAGAGGATTCTTTATATTCTCTTCATGAACAATGTCCAAAAGTGAGGCTATGAGCTTCACCGCCCGAGGATAGGGATAACTCGAAGGTAATCAATGAGCTCGGCTGTGACCTTCACGCCAAATGATCTAATATCCTTATCCACTTCACTTGTCCAGCCCAACATGTTGATCAAGCAGGTCACCGTCTTTGTGTAAGTGGTGAGTTCTGATATGGCTTGAGTCTTTAGGAGCTCCTTTTTCAGAAAGCTGTGTAGCATCTTAAGCCCATAGAATTTCATCTTGGCTGAGTCTGACTTTAAAGAATCGATTGCAAATGTAATGAGGTTGGTCTTTTTTGGAGCAAGCATAGCACCTTCCATGCAGCTGTCGAAGGTATATGCGTAGTACAAATTGACATATTGCACTCCTGGGGGACCTCTGAATCCAATACGACGGATCGTGGATCTTCGTAGAATGAATGAGAAGATATCCAAGATGCCAAGCAACAATATAGAGTATTCCTTGACCAAGCACCATCACATAAAAGATTTGGAGAGATCGCATAAGGTTTGTCTTATCGCCTTGTTCATTGTCACTATAGTAGTCTTGTGGTATATATATAAGACGCCACCTTTGCCATTAATGCATAGCGCTGCTTCTTTGGAATCTGGAGGTTGCCAAATGACATTATAATTAGAGCAAATATGTTGAATACGATAATCCCAAGTTTTGTATAAACATTATTGGAGAACATCAACATGACTGCCGCAGCAAACATGCACAAGTTTGGAATAACTCGATGCCAAAATGCTATTTTGCTGCCAAGAACCCAATCTGCTAGCTTGATGGTACCGGGAACCGCATGACTGCTGATTGTGAGTAGGAGCACTACCACAAATAGTACCAAGAATACTATGCACTTGGCAATGGAGCTGAGTCTCTGAATGTTGAGATCTTCATCGCCCCTATATAATAGAGAGGGACAAAGCAGTAGGATTGCAACCATTGGGCCCCATAATGATATCGTGGGCTGCAGTGGGATTGCAGCTTCGGACATAGAATTGCGCCAATCACAGTACTGCCACCGACAAAGTCAGTATGTGTATTGCTTCATATTTGGCCCATACATCATCAATGCTAAACAGAACATTGAAGTGATATATGAGCAAGATCACCCGTTCAGCCAAGAGACACGAAAGCACCTCTCGTGCGGAAGAAAAATTGGTAATCCAGCCTGTTACTGTGGTCAAACATCCTGAAGTACATTTGTATATGGTATAGTTAGAAAAAATATACAATCAACAATTGGATTATGCATGCTTGTATCAAAATTCAAAATTGAACTGACAGCTGTGAAATTTGGGACCGTAGAGTACTTGACAAGATTTTGGTACAGCTCTAGTCTTCTAGTGTCCAACGTGAAAACTTGAAAAAAATACAGTTGTTTAAAGTATTTCAGATTAGAGTAAATAAAGTATTTCAGATGGTTTTGATCGGCTTTCCAAGGATAAAAATCACCTAATTTGCAGGCTTGCAACCCACATTCTGGGCCCTTTGCAAAATGGGAAATCATATCTGCTTTGGAACAATATATAATATCTTTGTTTTTAGTCTATGGAACAATAATATCTGATTGAGTGATGGGCATGTTATGTCCATGTCCGGTCCGCTAATTGCTTTTGAATCCCGATTTCCGATTGGTCTCTAGATTTGAAAACTTCGAATGGTTCTATACAAAAATACGTATTTAATAGAATCCCACACGTATATGTGGAATAGTACTACAAAGTTGCAAATTTTCATATAGAATACATTTATTTGTGATCCGCACAAAAAAAAATATTTTGATCTATGAGTGCAAAAAGTAGCACTTCTACTTTGTACTCCCTCCGTGATTTGACATACAGTGCAATGCATCCCCCATAGCTGGAGCTGGGTGTTACCTCCTCCCAGAGGGCTCGTACTTGGGTAGATCATGGTGTCTCTTGTGTGTAGCCACTCGGATCTGTCACTTGTATGCCCCTTCGAACAAATTTGCTATCTCTCAATAGCACTGATTGCCTTCTTCGTGATGATCAATCCTGAGTTAGGCTTTGAACTTGGTCGTACCAAGGCATGGTGGCATAGGTCGGCAAGGGGCTTTGTGGGACCTTTGTGATCGGCCTTGTTGAGGCCTTGGTGTGCTTAAAACTTGGACCCCGATAAATGCCACAAGTGTGGCACGAAGCAATTTCGTCCTAATGTTTTTTGATGCAAGTTTATACAAGAGGATGGCAACTTTAGTTATAAAGTATGGCAATTTTCTGTTTGGATGACAAGTTTCATTTTTTTCCGGATGGCAACTTTAGTGCAAAAAACGTCAGGGTGATGTTACATCGTGCCACACGTTAACATTTGGGCAAAACTTTTTATTCGAACCTTCACCAGCAAGGAGCATGATTTTGCCAACAATCAAAATCTCATGAAAACATCATTGCATTTGTCATGCTGTGTTTGCAGTTCATTTTCCCTATCTCTCTATTACTTGCAAGTTTCACTTCCGCTCTATTACTCTTTTGTGACTTGCTTGTTTAGGCTGTCCTAAGCAACTAGAGGTAGAAAGGCTAAAATTGACCAACTAAAAGGTCAAATTTATTATTGTGTATTCACCCGCATCTAGAACATAATCACGATCCTACAGATGCCGATAAGGGCACACAATTGTTGTTGATGATATAACGGTGTCGTGTTGTGATTGCTTGTCCTCAGGTGATTGACGTGCTCATAAAGCTCATATGAGTCTGGAGCGTGATGTGGAGATCATGTTCTACTGGACGTCAAGCAATGCACAATGATGTGCTGGGATGGTATAGCACGAGGTTAAACATATATGGTTGCACTGGAACAAATTCTTCTAAGGTTAGACATATGAATCCGATGGCCTGTACAGTCTAGCACATCGACCTAGAGGTTAGTCGGAATAGAGAAGTGTGGTAAGATCTGCGCCGACGAAATAAAAAGCGTGATGTTGATCGTGACCGCCTTACATACGTGACTACATGCACGCCGACGCAAACATGAGGGTTTTTGCACTTGATAAAGACCATGACACATGGTTAACTTAAACGCCTAAGCTTACGCTAGCTACAAGTCCAAACACAAATCCAAATAGAAAGTAACGGCAGAGTTTATTTTGCATACTCACCTCAAGGCTTCTAGAAAAATTGTGGCTGTCGAGATCCAGAAATCCGTCGCGGAGGTCGCTGGGATAGCCGTCGAGCAGGATGACGGTCGCCCACGTGAAGGCCAGCGTGCCCAAGGCATTGCCAAGCCTCTCGATCAGCACGACGAAGAGAATGAAGCGATTCAGCCCCATCTCTGGCGCCAGCGGCCTTATGCGAGCGAAGGGATCCACCGGCATCTGTACGCGGTGCTCCGTGACGTTCGCCATTACAGCAGCAGCGAAACGAACACTACCACACACGCACGGGTCGTCGACTCGTCTCCAGTGAGCCCACAATCTACAGCTGCTTGGTGCCTTGTTGGTGAATCCGGTGTTCTCGGGATTCTCTCCTAAAGTATATCCGCAGACATCCTGTATATATATATATATCTCCAGTTAACCGAATGCTATGTGGAAGAAACAAAAGATAAACCAAAGGCCAGCCGGCCGCGAGCTAGCGTTTTCATCGTCCAGACTAGCGAGAGCATAGCTGCGCAGGTCGCGCTGTCCAAGTGTCGAGTGTTGTGTTCAGCCAGAACACTCGACCTGCAGGCTGCAGGCATGTAAACAAACGGCAGATCAAGCCGCATGAGACAAGAAAAGTCGAGGAAATCTTCACGGAGACCTAGCACGCGCAGCCTCGTCGAGGACGATGGTCGTTATCCAACCAGTCATCTAAAAGGCGACGCAGTACTTGGTGCTCGATCGTCGAGCGGCGAATGGTCCACGTCACAAAGATTCCACATGGCCATTGCGTGCACGCTGTGGAGTCTCCCACGTACTCTAGGCCCTGCAACTTTGTAAGCGTATCTTCAACGCTGACCTAAAAATTTGCTTCGATATCCCTTCGCGAACATGGATGCTGGAGCCGGCCATTCAACGCTAACCGCATACATTTCAAGTCGGGTTTTGACTTAGCAGACAAAACTCATGCAAACCAGCTGATATTCTTCAAAGTTTGAAAAGAAAATAGCATAAATCATGCATACATAGCATGCAAATAAGTTTAGTACAGTAATGTCTCAAATTCGATGTCCAACAAGTTTGGGTACAAAAATGGTATAATTGGTGCAGGGCTCTTCACCAAGGCTCTCGAAGACATCGATATGTATGGACGTCCGTGATTTTTCTCTTCCAAACTAACAAAACGCGCGCACTCACGGCCAGAGCGCGACGGCGACCACTAGCGAGCAGCTCGACACACGTTCGTTCCCCGTAGGAAAAGGAAAATCCCAACAACCCGTCAAAAAATAATCCTAACACTCACGGCTGTAGGGTGATCCATTCTCGCCAATATTTCCTAAGCGGCGGCGGCGACAAGCGCCCGATGAGCCGGACGCGGCCGCGACCGGCCTCTCTGGCAGGGCTACGAATCAGCGGGGCCGTGTGGAAGTCGCGTCCCAGCTTTGAGCCCTTTCTGATTTGACAGGTGCACTCTCGCCTTCTCGCCTCTAACTAATCCTTCTTATCTCCGACTGATCTCGCCTGCTCTGACAATCCGGGAAGCACATCGTACGCATACATCGTTTCAGTTCATTGGAGATGGGCACTTCGTAGTAGTTCAGTTAATTGCCACGTTTTAGGAAGCAGAAATTTCAATATTTGTGGTGATCGAGTAAACCAAAAAAATTTACCATCCTACTACGTGGTGGGTTCTTAGTTAAAATAGATTTTGCTAAGCTCCCCTCCATCCATGATCAAATTGCATGGTTCTTTGTCAGGATCAGTGCCATCTACTCCCTCCGTCCGAAAATACTTGTCATCAAAATGGACAAAAAAGGATGTATGTAGAACTAAAATACATCTAGATACATTCCCTTCTATTCATTTTGATGACAAGTATTTTCGGACGAAGGGAGTATTTGGAAAATCAGCAGGATGAACTTGATGAGCGTTTGGGATATAAACTGCAGTGGGTGATTTGTGACTGGTCACTCAATCACCACACCATTCACTGGTGCCAAACAACCCCGTTGTAAGGCTTAAAATTTAGAAGCCCGTGAGTTGGTGTTACAGAACCTCACACCCTGATATGCGTAACTTCCTCGCAAAAAAACGAGAATGCGCAATATTTCATTTTCAATCGCAAAGCAGATTCATCATCTTCCACGTATGCATGGTCTTGCAACACTAAACATAGGCATTATTTGAGGTGCCATCATCATGGCAGGACAATATCGACTTGTCAACACAGCTTAATATCAACTCCAATTTCATGGGATCTCCTTGGATTGCAATGAGTAGCTCACTACTATGGTAAGGGCATCTTCAGCCGCGCCCCCAGGAAGGCCTTCCCAGGCGATTTTTTCGCGGCGTCGAAAAACGGCTCGATCAGCGCCCCGAAGCCCGATTTTCGCGGCTTGGGCGAAAACAGCGCCAGCGGACCCAGCCCGAACACGGCTGGGGGCGACGGGCGCCGGGCGAACTGCGTTTTAGCGAAAAAAGACGCGGGCCAGCAGCGTCAGCGACTTCAGCGCCTCGTCTTCCCCAACGGCCTCGGTTTCAGCGGGGAATCAATGACAAAGGCTGCGGCATACCATTGATTCCTCACGGCGGCGCTTCACGGACGGCGCGCGGCGCCTCCTCCTCGCCGCAGCGTACACAGGCGCGGCCCGGCTATAAAAGCCGGCGGCCTCCACTAGCCTGTGCCCACACCAGACCCCCTCGCCGCCGTCCAGCCCCTCCCTCTCCCTACCTCTCCCGAGTGCCGCCGCCCAGCCCCTCCCTCTACCTCTCCCGAGCCTGCCCAGCCCCGCCTCGCCATGGCAGAACGCTTCCCCGGAGACAAGGCGGCGGCCAGCAACGGGCCGCCGTTCGCTCCATGACGAACAGTCTCGCTCCTGTTCGGCGAACATCCGGCGCCGCCCGGACATGCGCGCCAGACCAGCGGGTGGAGGCTCGGCCGGGAGTGCCCATTCCCCGTTGCCGGCCGCCGTGGCGGCAGTACTTTCGCCGAGGAGGTCGACATCGTCGCGCGTCCCTCACCGACGCCTAACGCTCCCTCCCGATGCGCCGCCGACAACCACGGCCTGGGCGGCGATTTCAACGCCGCCCGGCAGCGCTTGGCGTCCTGTGGCGCTCCGGTGGTCGGCGGCCGCCGAATCAGCGAGGCGCCACCTGCAGTGGGGCATCCCGCCGCACACTCGAGGGCGTGCTCACGCATTACCTCGAGGGAGGTAACGACCGCCGTTAAGCGTACCCGGCGAGGGTGGCCGCCCGGCGCAGCACCGACGCTGTCGGGCCATGGGCGCCGAGGAGGTTCGGCGCTTCTTCTTCTTCCTCCTCATCACGCTCTTCTTCCCATTCCTCCGGCTCTTGGCGCTGCTCGGCGTCAAAGGCGAGCCCAGCAGCGGAGACGCCGCTCGGCAGCGCACTTTTCGCAGCGCCGGCATCGTCATCAACGGGGCGGCGCGCCTCGTCTCGTCGGCTCCTCCGCTTCGTCAAGCCAAAGACGGAGCCGGGCTGGCGCCGGTGAACACGGAGTTCGGCGACGACGCGGCCCTCGAATGGGCGCCGAGACTCCATCGCGTTGGAGAAGGCGCGCCGGGAGAAGGAGAAGGAGCGCCAGTGCGCCGCACTACGCCGCTTCGAGGAGCGCCGACGCGGCCGCGAGGAAGGCGGGGTCGTCGTCTTATGCAACAGCGACGACGACGACGCGCCGCCGCCTGTTCGCCAAGGCGACGCCGGGCAGGGGTCCAGCAGGGGCACCCGCGTCAAGGAGGAGAAGGCCGACGATGGCGACGACAACTTCAGCCACTTTCTTTTACTTTAGATTAGGTTAATGTAATGTTTGGACGAATTTCGCCGAAACTTGCCATGGTTGGTCGAAATATAACTAATTTTTATCATAACTTCGCCGAACAGTTTTTTTTTAAATACGCGCTGGGGCGGCCACAGGGGCGGCAGTGAGGACCGACTCGCCTCAGGACCATTTTTTGCGCCCGGCTCACCTCCGGTAGCGCTTTTAGACGCCCCCTGGGGGGCCAACAGCTGGAGATGCCCTAAGCAAATTGAGTCTACAAGTCTCACACTCCCAGTATAGGCCAGTAGTACAATACCATCTGAATACATGTTCAGGTGACACCGCTGATGCCTCATATCTACCCACGGCCCATCAGTTCATTGCTCTAGCCACAAGCGCAGATATAGTTACGTTGTGCTCCATGAGTCCTGCATCACCCGAGAAGAACCTGTAATTTTCAGCCCTTGAAGTTGTACGCTCCACCATTAGCAGTGCTTCCATCATCCAGTATTTGTTGAAACAGTTGGCGTTACCAGGATTACACTCCATCATGTATATGGCATGTTCAACTATCACCCTCCTGATTCCGGGACAGTGAGCAGTGGGTATATATTTGTGTTAAGTGCATCAACAAGCCTCTTTATAAATCTTTCCTTAATCTGACCATACTCTAGTTCTCGTGCAAAATCAACTGGAATGACATTACATATTTGTGAACTAAGGCCAACAAGAACCTCCAATTTTGCCCCTTCTGCATCCATTATTCCTTCCAAGACCTGTAATGAAAATAGCTAACGCATGTAAGCCATGATCAAACTTCAGTAACATGGTTAAGTAGAATCCATGTAAGTATTTATTTAGTTGTCTGTGTGTATAGAAGTATATCAAGTAGAATCCATGTAAGTATTTCTTTAGTTGTGTGGTGTATAGAAGTATATCAGTGGTAATGGATGATGTTGCCATCTATTTACTAGAGATTGCTTAAATGGATGCTAAAGAAAATGTTGCAATAACATGTATAAATATAAGGCCCAATATCCGCCTGTAATATTGCACATATAACCCTAAATTTGCAGCGCTCACCTCTCTCGTAATGTAGGAGATTTCCATCAGGTCCGAGTTTCCAAGCTCAGATTGAGCATGCACACACATATTCTGCAACAGGCTTGAAGCTATGTACTTGTACCTGCCACTATGGATCATAATTGTGAGTTCCTTGATGAAGATGTACCCTGGTTCCGCTAACATAACCAGACAGTTATTGACACTCTCCATTGCCAATAGTGCTAATGCTTGCCCAGCGTTCATTCGTAGTAACTGATCTGAATCTGCACTTGAGGATGCGCCTTGGCTGAGAAATGCATGCATCAACCTGCTAATGATCATCGGGATGTGCCTGATCTCAATATTTACATTTCCATTGATGGCAAAGTTTCTAATGAGTTCTGCTGTAAGCTCCCTAAGTTCTTGGATGCTCCCTGTGTTATCCAAGATCTCTGCAAGGTTACTCCAAAGGAAGAGATGTTCTGTAATCTTCGACGCAGTTACGCCTAAATTTGCCTTTAGCACTTGCAAGTCTTGCCAGCAGCTTCAGTGATCAGTGTTTCAGCAGTGTCTCGTGTGTCTCACCAACATTTTTCATGTCACCTCTGTTGCTTGTGAACTCTATGACCTTTGAGATGAGGCCAGTTGCTTTGCTGATTTCTATACAGTTCTCAAGATCAAAGGTAGCAAGCCTTTCAAGAATCAACATGCCCTGTACAGGGAGGAGATCCTGAGGCTGAGTGCCGCCGGAGCTCCGGGGGTCTGACGAACCTGGAAGCGGCCTGGTGCTAACTCTTCTCAAATCGGGCTATGCATTGTAGACATAGGTCTGTTCAGTTAAATCGATTCATTGGTTCTATGAGAGGGTACTCCATAGTGTTCAGTTAATGGCCAATTTCTGATCTAGTAGGAAGCAGAAATTTTCTGGTTTCGAGTAAACGACAAATGTTAGCGTGCTATACTACATAGTGCTTTCTTAGTTTAAAATCGTTTGTGGTAAGACCCCTCGCGTCCATGAGTAAAGTGGATGGTTCTTTAGGATCTGGACTGAAGTGGTTGCCTCGTGAGTGCTCAATTACCACACCATTTACTAGTGCCACACAGTAGCTGTCATAAGGCATAAAATTAAAAATACGATGAGTTGGTGTTGAAGCCTCACACCCGACAATGCACAACTACCATGACATTTCATATTTATTCACAAAGCAGATTTATCATCTTTCATATATCCATGATCCTACAGACTAACACAGCCATTATTTAAGTTACCCGCATCGTGTCTTGGCACACAATGTCTACTTGTCAAGTTTCATGGGATCTCCTTGGATTGCAATGGATAACTCACCACTCTGGCGAGCAAATGGTGAGTCCCAGTATAGACCAGTAGTAGAATATCTTCTAAATGCATGCTCGGTGACACTTTTGATGCCTCGTAGCTACTCATGGCCCATCAGTTCTTTTGCCCTAGCCACAAGAGCAGATAGAGGTATGTCCGTGCTTCATGAGTCCTGCATCACCCAAAAAGAGCCTATAGTTTTCAGCCCTTGAAGGTGTACGCTCTACCATTACCGGTGCTTCCATCATCGGCAGGTTGTTGAAATAGCTAGCGTGAGGCTGGATTGAATTCCATCATGTATATGGCATGTTCAACTATCACCCTCCTGATACCAGGACAATGAGCATTGGGTATCATATTTGAGTTAAGTGCATTGACAAGTCTCTTTATAAATCTTTCCTTAATCTGACCGTTCTCAAGCTCTCGCGCAAAGTCTTCAGGAATGGCATTACATATTTGTGAACTAAGGCCAACAAGGACCTCTAATTCCTCACCTTCTGCATCCATTATTCCTTCCATCACCTGTAGTGGAAATAACTAAGTTGTGTAAGCCATGATTAAAAATTAGTAGTATTTGCATATTTTTAGTTAAGTGGTAATCCACGTTGTTGCAATTTATTTATTTTCTTGTGTTACCATTTTTTTAGAACATGCAGAAGAGCTATGTATCATGCCATTAAGATAGAGAAAAGAACAGAGAGGGGGCAGAAAGACCTCTGCTCCAACCACATGAAACACACACGCAACATCCACACACCCTGAAGAAACTAGCAAAGAAACGCCACACAAACAGAAGCACATGATCGGCACGCCCAGGGGGTGGACTACAGCATGTTTGTTTGCGGGAGTTGGAGCTAGGAATGGGAGTTTAAGGTGGTTGGGACTAAAAATTTGTTGATTGGTTCATGGACTTGGGAATTAACAAGGGAAGGGAAGGGAATTAGGAGGCCAAACTACCATCGATCTCTTCCACAGGACCCTGGTAATTCCATAAAGGAATTGGAGTTGACGCCTAGAAGAAAATTGTTACAGATTTGTTGGCCCAGATTTGTTGGCCCACCTCCCGCAGGGGAATAGGAAAAACTCCATGGAAATCCTACCTAAATACTTGCAGCGACATCATTTTTCGTCCAAATACACCGGCCAACACTAACTGGTTACTAATCTGCAGATGCAATGCCAAGCACGAGCACAACTGATGCCAAGAGGGGCAGCCAGCAGGGTGTAGCCCATCTGATTTTGCTACGTAACAAAGTTTGATTCGTTTATCTTTCCTTCACAGACCGATGCAAATCTATTTCCCTTTCTACTCTTTTTTTGCCTTCACATGTTACAGATTTTGTTTCAACAGTTGCGTGTCCCCTTCTTTCTCCATTGTTCATTAGAATTATTCCCACATATAATTCCCACCCCACACCAAACGTGGGATTAGGATTAGTAGTCCACTTCCCAAGCCTAATCTCCAGCCAACTCCCTCTTATAAACTGAAATCACTAATTAAGGAGTACTCGTTTCAAAGAACACTCCACTTTCCCAGTTCGTGACAAGTGGATTTTCCCTTTTTTCGTAGATCCATTTATTCAAAACGTTTTATCTCTCAAACCGTGCGTCCAAATCTCGAACCATTTTCACCATTGAATTCCTCGCGTCGAGATCTTCAAAAAAAACGGACGAAAAAACCCGGGCAAAAACCGAACCGGGAGCACGGTTTTTTCCCTTTCCGAAAAAGGCATGCCCGTGCCTCTCGCGAAATCACAATCGTGTCTCTCGTGGAAGCAAAACCATGACTCTCGTGGAAGGGGAAAAAAACAGAAAACACGTTTTTTTTCCGTTTCCGAGAGGCACGACCGTGACTCTCGCGAAAGCACAACCGTGCCTCTCGCGAAAGCAAAACCGTGACTCTCGCAAAAGAAGAAAACAGAAAACGCATATTTTTTCCCTTTCTGAGAGGCACGGCTGTGACTCTCGCGAAAGCACAACTGTGCCTCTCGCGGAAGCAAAACCGTGACTCTCGTGAAAGAAAAAAAAACAGAAAACGCGTTTTGTTTTTCCCTTTCCGAAAGGCACGGCCGTGACTCTCGCGAAAGCACAACCGTGCCTCTCGTGGAAGCAAAGCCCGACTCTCGCGAAGAAAAAAAAACAGAAAAGCGTTTTGTTTTTCCCTTTCGAGAGGCACGGTCGTGACCTCAGCGAAATCACAATCGCGTGCCTCGCGGAAGCAAAACCGTGACTCTCACGAAAGGAAAAAAACAGAAAACGCGTTCTGTTTTTCCCTTTCCAAGAGGCATGGCCGTGACTCTCGCGAAAGGAAAAAAAAATAGAAAACACATTTTTTTTCGTGAATTTTGTTTTTATTTATTTTTATCGAAAAGCTAAGAAAGACCGAGGAAAAACCAAAACGTCGAAAATACCTGAAAAAAAACCATTTAAAAAGCCGAAAATGCGTGCGGAAAAATAAAAAAAACAAAATCCGGAGGGAGCGTCCAGAGCGCGACACGTGGTGAATGGCTGAGAGCACGCCAAGTGGCGCTGATCGTTGCGAGGGTGCCAAAGGAGCGCTCGTTAACTAGTTGCTCCCCTCATAAACTCTCAATATCTTTCCCTTAAACAGCCAAACACGCTCTAAGGGCCTGTTCGGTAGCTCTCCGTGACCCAAAACTCCTCAACTCCTCAGCCCAAATCCAACAACCAGCTTCTCGGTCAAAAGGTGAAGTTAATCGATCGTTTGGCGAGCTGGCTTCTCGCATCGGGTCTGTTACATTAGCATAAACCACCCTGGAAAACAAAAATAAGATTGCAATCAGGCCCCTGGTCGTCATGCATCTGTCATCAATGTTGTCCTGCATCTGTGGTCGCCGGCGTTGACCAGGGCGTCCGTGCCTTGAGCTTCCGCGTCACCACCGGAACGTGAAGCGCAGCTGGTGGCTGATGGAGGAGCACGGACGGAGGATGTGTACGAGGGGTGGACCGGCGATCTTCAGCTGCTCGTGGTCGCTAGGGACGGCACCTCATGGTCCCTGGGAATGGGATGTCGACCGCTCGGCGGGAAGACAAGGAGCGGGCGTTGGGGAGGGCGGGGGACGGCGAGTCACGATCACCGGATCGCTTGGTCAGTGTCATACGACTGAGAGGAGAACGAAGGGATTGACCGGGGATTCGTGTTGGGCCTTGTTCACTCGGGCTGTTTCTCGTACCGATTCGATTCGGTAGTCCCAAGTATGGTCAGGAATTTCTTGTTGAAGGATCAGACCACCCACCATGCCCCAAGTATGCAAGTATCCAATTAGGACTTGTACAATGAGAGCTCCTTTAATGCCCGCAACAATCTGCGATTATTCAAAGCTGGTGCAATAGTCCGATGCTTGACAAGTCTTTTTCTTTTGAAAGTAAAAGGTAGAGCATTCTCTACCTTATATATTTCAAAACAGGCCAAAAAAGGCCTGGATGACCAAAGGTCAATTACATGATAGGCAATGTGAGTGCCGCACAACCTGTGCAGCTGGCCATACCCATGCCTCTGAAAGAAAATAAACAGAAAACCGAATAGGTAGACGGGAAGAGGATTAAGAGAAGCAGTGGCCACTATGTGAGAGTTAGTTTATCTTCTGGCGCTTGTCTCGTAAGCTCCAAAGCCCTGAGGGTGTCTTAGGCTGATGCAGCCACATACGTGTCGATCAAACTTTCTGCCGAATACACACGCGTTCTGGCGCTCCTTAGTGTTACTGCACATGTGGCAAAGAATATTTGCCATAGATGGCCTTATTTTCTTCTTGCTTCCTGGAATGCACAAAGTCACACACGTCGATGGGAACTGGGGCGAGATCGGGCACCTTGGCCTTCATCCAGAAAGTGCTGCGGAAGCCTAGCAACACAACAAGATGTTAGAGATAAACTCGGATGCGGCAGAGACCGCAGCCATCAAGGGGCAATAGCATGCCAATTCTTCCTAGGCATATTATCTCGGTGTTCAGCCGTCCCGAAAAAGCAAGCCACAAGAAGACCCATTGTTTTGATAGAATAATATGATCCCGACATAGGCGGCGTGTGGCGGAAATCCCTCCAAAGTCAAGACTCTACAGAAATAAGTAGTGGTCACCTCTGAGTGCATCGTGACGGGGACCTTTGGTCACTGCGTGTGGCAACTGGCTCAATGTTTTCTAGGTTGTTGAGAAGAATCTGCAGCTCATGCATCGCCATGGTGTAAAGGTTAAGGTGCAGCTGTATATCCCTGCGACCATTGACAAATTGCGTATCAACAGTGCAGTCTTTGCTCCTAGTGAAGGAGAATCGAGTAGGAAAAGAGTGGAACAGCCTGCCATAGCCTGACCAATCGTCCCAACCAGAAGGAGATCCGAGAACCACTCTTTTAGAGATCAGCTCGAATAGGTTTGGATCCAACTTAGCAATTGTTCTACCCTGCAACCAGGGATCAGACCAGAACATGGTGTTGCCCATTGCCCAATAAAAGTCTCCACAGCAACACGGAACAACGCTTGAGCGTTTTGTGGAGCCTGGATGGGTAATCCAGCCCATGGTTCTGAGGCCTCTATTTTACTGCAGCGGAACCATCGGATTCGGAGTGCCCACCCGAATCTTGAACATTCAGATTACTAAATATCATGGCATGAAAATAAAACTTCCATCAATACTAAGAGCAAACACCTATATGGATTTGCATGCACACTTGCAAAGAGATGTCCACAGTTAGAAAAAAAAAGTACTCCCTCCTTTTCAAAATAAGTGTCGTGGTTTTAGTTCAAATTTGAACTAAAAGCACGGCACTTTGTTTTGGAACGGAGGGAGTATGTGCTAATTTTCCACCAACCATTGTGAGAAAGAAAGGGTTACAAGAACATGTGTAAAAATTAAGTTGGAGAATCCGCCTTGAACATTGCACTTCTAGTTTAAATTTGAAGGGCTCACTTGTCGCAAAATGTAGGAGACTTCTTCCAGGTTTGATTTGTGAATCTCACTTCGATCATACACATATATACTCTGCAACAGGCTTGATGCTACATACCTGTACACTGTCACCCTGGATCATAACTGCGAGTTCCTTGATGAATTCATAACCTGGTTCCGCTAAGATAATCAGACAGTTATTTTCACTATCCATTACCAGTAATGCTAGTGCTTGCCCAGCGATCATTTGTAGCAACCGATCTGAATCTGTACTTAGCTGTGCACCTTTTGGCGACAAATGCATGCACCAACCTGCTAATGATTACTCGGGTGTGCCCAATCTCCTCCTTTATATTTTCATCCACGGCAAGGTTTCTAAGAAGTTCTGCTGCTCCCACCCTAAGTTCTTGGCTGCTCCCACACTCATCCCAGATTTATGTAAGATTGATCCAAAGGAAGGGATTTTCTGCAATTTTATGAAGCAAAGTTACACCAAATTTCCCTTTAGTACTGTAAGTCTTGCCCGGTGACTTCAGCGATGAACGTTTCAATTTGTGTCTTGTGTGTCTCACTAATATTTGTCATGTCAATATTGTTGCTTGTGAACTCTACAATCTTTGAGATGAGGCCAGTTGCTTTGTTGATTTCTATACAGCTTATCCGGATCAAAGCTAGCAAGCTTTTCAAGAATCAACATGCCCTGTCTGAGGAGGAGATCCGGTCGGTTGATGGCTCCTCCTCCGAACAGACCAACGTTTTGTAATCTGTCTCCAGCATCTAAGTATATGGATGTTTTCTTCATCCATGTTAGCTGGCTCCTCTCTCGGAATCAAACAGTATAGTGCCATCTGTTTCAACCATTTAAGCACTGGGGAGGTCTGCTTGTTCCTGCGAACTTGCTGAATCACGTTCTCTTGTTGTGGCTCAATGCTAAGAATGTCCAAAAGAGGATTCTTTATATTCTCTTCATGAACAATGTCCAATAGTGAGGCTATGAGCTTCACCGCCCCAGGGATAGGGATAACTCGAAGGTAATCAACGAGCTCGGCTGTGACCTTCACGCCAAATGATCTAATATCCTTATCCACTTCACTTGTCCAGCCCAACATGTTGATCAAGCAGGTCACTGTCTTTGTGTAAGTGGTGAGTTCTGATATGGCTTGAGTCTTTAGGAGCTCCTTTTTGAGAAAACTGTAGCATCTTAAGCCCGTAGAGTTGCATCTTGGCTGAGTCTGACTTTAAAGAATCGATTGCAAATGTAATGAGGTTGGTCTTTTTGGAGCAAGCATAGCACCTTCCATGCATCATCTGTCGAAGGTATATGCGTAGTACAAATTGACATATTGCACTCTGGGGACCTCTAAATCCAATCTGACTGATCAGGGATCTTCGTAGAATGAATGAGAAGATATCCAAGATGCCAGCAACAATATAGAGTATTCCTTGACCAAGCACCATCACATAAAAGATTTGGAGAGATCGCATAAGGTTTGTCTTATCGCCTTGTTCATTGTCACTATAGTAGTCTTGTGGTATATATATAAGACGCCTTGCCGCCATTAATGCAACGCTGTCTTTGGAATCTGGAGGTTGCCAAAAGACATTATAATTAGAGCAAATATGTTGAATACGACAATCTCAAGTTTTGTGTAAACATTATTGGAGAACATCAACATGACTGCCGCAGCAAACATGCACAAGTTTGGAATAACTCGATGCCAAAATGCTATTTTGCTGCCAAGAGCCCAATCTGCTAGCTTGATGGTACACAGGAACCGCAGCCTGCTGATTGTGAGTAGGAGCACTACCACAAATAGTACCAAGAATACTATGCACTTGGCAATGGAGCTGAGTCTCTGAATGTTGAGATCTTCATCGCCCTATACAATAGAGAGGGACAAAGCAGTAGGATTGCAACCATTGGGCCCCATAATGATATCGTGGGCTGCGGTGGGATTGCAGCTTACGGACATAGAATTGCGCCAATCACAAGTACTGCCTTGACAAAGTCAGTATGTGTATTGCTTCATATTTGGCCCATACATCATCAATGCTAAACAGAACATTGAAGTGATATATGAGCAAGATCACCCCGTTCCAGCCAAGAGACCTGAAAGCACCTCTCGTGCGGAAGAAAAATTGGTAATCCAGCCTGTTACTGTGGTCAAACATCCTGAAGTACATTTGTATATGGTATAGTTAGAAAAAATATACAATCAACAATTGGATTATGCATGCTTGTATCAAAAATTCAAAATTGAACCGACAGCTGTGAAATTTGGGACCGTAGAGTACTTGACAAGATTTTGGTACAGCTCTAGTCTTCTAGTGTCCAACGTGAAAACTTGAAAAAAATACAGTTGTTTAAAGTATTTCAGATTAGAGTAAATAAAGTATTTCAGATGGTTTTGATCGGCTTTCCAAGGATAAAAATCACCTAATTTGCAGGCTTGCAACCCACATTCTGGGCCCTTTGCAAAATGGGAAATCATATCTGCTTTGGAACAATATATAATATCTTTTGTTTTTAGTCTATGAAACAATAATATCTGATTGAGTGATGGGCATGTTATGTCCATGTCCGGTCCGCTAATTGCTTTTGAATCCCGATTTCCAGTGGTCTCTAGATTTCGAAAACTCGAATGGTTCTATACAAAAATACGTATTTAATAGAATCCCTGCGTATATGTGGAATAGTACTACAAAGTTGCAAAATTTCATATAGAATACATTTATTTGTGATCCACACAAAAAAAATATTTTGATCTATGAGTGCAAAAAGTAGCACTTCTACTTTGTACTCCCTCCGTGATTTGACATACAGTGCAATGCATCCCCCATAGCTGGAGCTGGGTGTTACCTCCTCCCAGAGGGGCTCGTGCTTGGGTAGATCATGGTGTCTCTTGTGTAGCCACTCGGATCTGTCACTTGTATGCCCCTTCGAACAAATTTGCTATCTCTCAATAGCACTGATTGCCTTCTTCGTGATGATCAATCCTGAGTTAAGCTTTGAACTTGGTCGTACCAAGCCATGGTGGCATAGGTCGGCAAGGGGCTTTGTGGGACCTTTGTGATCGGCCTTGTTGAGGCCTTGGTGTGCTTAAAACTTGGACCCCGATAAATGCCACAAGTGTGGCACGAAGCAATTCGTCCTAATGTTTTTTGATGCAAGTTTATACAAGAGGATGGCAACTTTAGTTATAAAGTATGGCAATTTTCTGTTTGGATGACAAGTTTCATTTTTTTCCGAATGGCAACTTTAGTGCAAAAAACGTCAGGGTGATGTTACATCATGCCACACGTTAACATTTGGGCAAAACTTTGTATTCGAACCTTCACCAGCAAGGAGCATGATTTTTGCCAACAATCAAAATCTCATGAAAACATCATTGCATTTGTCATGCTGTGTTTGCAGTTCATTTTCCCTATCTCTCTACTACTTGCAAGTTTCACTTCCGCGCTATTACTCTTTTGTGACTTGCTTGTTTAGGCTGTCCTAAGCAACTAGAGGTAGAAAGGCTAAAATTGACCAACTAAAAGGTCAAATTTATTATTGTGTATTCACCCGCATC
This sequence comes from Aegilops bicornis, assembly GCA_021605145.1. NCBI lineage: Eukaryota > Viridiplantae > Streptophyta > Magnoliopsida > Poales > Poaceae > Aegilops > Aegilops bicornis. The sequence goes on along the minus strand of CM038670.1, from coordinate 140,116,403 downwards.
TAGAACATAATCACGATCCTACAGATGCCGATAAGGGCACACAATTGTTGTTGATGATATGACGGTGTCGTGTTGTGATTGCTTGTCCTCAGGTGATTGACGTGCTCATAAAGCTCATATGAGTCTGGAGCGTGATGTGGAGATCATGTTCTACTGGACGTCAAGCAATGCACAATGATGTGCTGGGATGGTATATACGAGGTTGAACATATATGGTTGCACTGGAACAAATTCTTCTAAGGTTAGACATATGAAGCCGATGGCCTGTACAGTCTAGCACATCGACCTAGAGGTTAGTCGGAATAGAGAAGTGTGGTAAGATCTGCGCCGACGAAATAAAAGCGTGATGTTGATCGTGACCGTCTTACATACGTGACTACATGCACACGACGCAAACATGAGGGTTTTTGCACTTGATAAAGACCATGACACATGGTTAACTTAAACGCCTAAGCTTACGCTAGCTACAAGTCCAAACACAAATCCAATAGGAAGTAACGGCAGAGTTTATTTTGCATACTCACCTCAAGGCTTCTAGAAAAATTGTGGTTGTCGAGACCCAGAAATCCGTGTGGAGGTCGCTGGGATTGCCGTCGAGCAGGACGACGGTCGCCCACGTGAAGGCCAGCGTGCCCAAGGCATTGCCAAGCCTCTCGATCAGCACGACGAATAGAATGAAGCGATTCAGCCCCATCTCCGGCGCGCCATGGCGGCCTTGCAGCGGGGGATCCGCCGGCATCTGTATGCGGTGCTCCGTGACGTTCGCCATTACAGCAGCAGCGAAACGAACACTACCACACACGCACGGGTCGTCGACTCGACTCCAGTGAGCCCACAATCTACAGCTGCTTGGTGCCTTGTTGGTGAATCCGGTGTTCTCGGGATTCTCCCCTAAAGTATATCCGCAGACATCCTATATATATATATATATATATATATATATATATATATATATATATATATATATATATATATATATATATCCAGTTAACCGACTGCTATGTGGAAGAAACAAAAGATAAACCAAAGGCCAGCCGGCCGCGAGCTAGCGTTTTCATCGTCCAGACTAGCGAGAGCATAGCTGCGCAGGTCGCGCTGTCCAAGTGTCGAGTGTTGTGTTCAGCCAGAACACTCGAGCTGCAGGCTGCAGGCACGTAAACAAACGGCAGATCGAGCCGCATGAGACAAGAAAAGTCGAGGAAATCTCCACGGAGACCTAGCGCGCGCAGCCTAGTCGAGGACGATGGTCGTTATCCAACCAGTCATCTAAAAGGCGACGCAGTACTTGGTGCTCGATCGTCGAGCGGCGAATGGTCCACGACACGAAGATTCCACATGGCCATTGCGTGCACGCTGTGGAGTCTCCCACGTACTCTAGGCCCTGCAACTTTGTAAGCGCATCTTTAACGCTGACCTAAAAATTTGCTCCGATATCCCTTCGCGAACATGGATGCTGGAGCCGGCCATCCAACGCTAACCGCATACATTTCAAGTCGGGTTTTGACTTAGCAGACAAAACTCATGCAAACAAGCTGATATTCATCAAACTTTGCAAAGAAAATAGCACAAATCATGCATACATAGCATGTAAATAAGTTTAGTACAATAACGTCTCAAATTCGATGTCCAACAAGTTTGGGTACAAAAATGGTATGATTGGTGCAGGGCTCTTCACCAAGGCTTTCGAAGACATCGATATGTATGGACGTCCGTGATTTTTCTCTTCCAAACTAACAAAACGCGCGCACTCACGGCCAGGGCGCGACGGCGACCACCAGCGAGCAGCTCGACACACGTTCGTTCCCCCTAGGAAAAGGAAAATCCCAACAACCCGTCAAAAAATAATCCTAACACTCACGGCTGTAGGGTGATCCATTCTCGCCGATATTTCCTAAGCAGCGGCGGCCGGCGATGGGCGCCCCGACGAGCCGGACGCGGGGCCGTGTGGAAGTCGCGTCCCAGCTTTGAGCCCTTTCTGATTTGACAGATGCACTCTCGCCTTCTCGCCTCTAACAAATCCTTCTTATCTCCGACTAATCTCGCCTGCTCTGACAATCCGGGAAGCACATCGTACGCATACATCGTTTTAGTTCATTGGAGATGGGCACTTCGTAGTAGTTCAGTTAATTGCCACGTTTTAGGAAGCAGAAATTTCAATATTTGTGGTGTTCGAGTAAACCAAAAAAATTTACTATCCTACTACGTGGTGGGTTCTTAGTTAAAATAGATTTTGCTAAGCTCCCCTCCATCCATGATCAAATTGCATGGTTCTTTGTCAGGATCAATGCCATCTACTCCCTCCGTTCGAAAATACTTGTCATCAAAATGGACAAAAAAGGATATATGTAGAACTAAAATACATCTAGATACATTCCCTTCTATTCATTTTGATGACAAGTATTTTCGGACGGAAGGAGTATTTGGGAAATCAGCAGGATGAACTTGATGAGCGTTTGGGATATGAACTGCAGTGGGTGATTTGTGACTGGTCACTCAATCACCACACCATTCACTGTTGCCAAACAATCCCCGTTGTAAGGCTTAAAATTTAGAAGCCCGTGAGTTGGTGTTACAGAACCTCACACCCTGATAATGCGTAACTTCCTCGCAAAAAAACGAGAATGCGCAACATTTCATTTTCAATCGCAAAGCAGATTCATCATCTTCCACGTATGCATGGTCTTGCAACACTAAACATAGGCATTATTTGAGGTGCCATCATCATGGCAGGACAATATCGACTTGTCAACACAGCTTAATATCAACTCCAATTTCATGGGATCTCCTTGGATTGCAATGAGTAGCTCACTACTATGGTAAGGGCATCTTCAGCCGCGCCCCAGGAAGGCCTCCTCAGGCGATTTTTTCGTGCCGGCGTCGAAAAAACGCCCAGTCGCGCCCCCAGGAGCCCGATTTTCGCCGGCTTGGGCCGAAAACAGCGCCGGTGGACCCAGCCCGAACCCGGCGCGCTGGGCGGCGCCGAAGCGCCAGGCGAACTGTTTTGGCGAAAAAGGCGGGCCAGCAGCGTCGGCGACTTCGGCGCCTCGTCTTCCCCAACGGCCTCGGTTCGCGGGGAATCAATGGCAAGGCTGCCGCCCGTGGCCTTGCCATTGATTCCTCACCGGCTCTTCACGGACGGCGCGCCGCCTCCCCTCCCTTGCAGCGTACACGGGCGCGGCCCGGCTATAAAAGCCGGCGGCCTCCACTCGCATGTGCCCACACCAGCCCCCCCTCGCCGCCGTCCAGCCCCTCCCTCTCCCTACCTCTCCCGAGCCCGCCCAGCCCCGCCGTCGCCATGGCAGAACGCTTCCCCGGAGATGAGGCGGCGGCCAACGGCTTCGGCCGCCGTTCGCTCCGCGAACAGGAGTCCTGGCTCCTGTTCCAGGCGAACATCCCGGCGCCGCCGGACATGCGCGCCGGGCCAACGGGGTGGAGGCTCAGCGCCGGGGGAGTGCCCATTCCCCCGTTGCCCGACGCCGTGGCGAAGCCGAGGTACTTCGCCGAGGAGGTCGACATCGTGCGCGCGTCCCTCACCGACGCCCAACGCTCCCTCCCCCAGTACGCCGCCGACAACCACGCGGCACAGGCGGCGTATTTCAGCGCCGCCCGGCAGCGGCGCTGGCGTCCTGTGGCGCTCCGGTGGTCGGCAGCCGGTAACAGCGAGGGCGCCACCTGCAGTGGGCGTCCCGTCCGCACACTCGAGGGCGTGCTCATGTACCTCGAGGGCGGCAACGGCCCGCCGTTGGCGTACCCCACGGCGAGGGTGGCCGCCCCGGCGCAACACCGACGCGTCGGGCCATGGGCGCCGAGGAGGTTCGGCGCTTCTTCTTCTTCCTCCTCATCGCGCTCTTCTTCCCATTCCTCCGGCTCTCCGGCGCTGCTCGGCGTCAAAGGCGAGCCAGCAGCGAAACGCCGCCGGCAGCGCACTCGCAGCGCCCGGCATCGTCATCAACGAAGCGGCGGCGCGCCTGCGTCCTCGTCGCTCCTCCGCGCTTCGTCAAGCCAAAGACGGAGCCGGGGCTGGCGTCGGTGAAGACGGCGCCGGGGCTGGCGCCGGTGAACGCGGAGTTCGACGACGACGATGCGGCCCTCGAATGGGAACGCCAGGACTCCATCGCGTTGGAGAAGGCGCGCCGGGAGAAGGAGAAGGAGCGCCAGTGCGCCGTCCTACGCCGCTTCGAGGAGCGCCGACGCGGCCGCGAGGAAGGCGGGGTCGTCGTCTTATGCGACAGCGACGACGACGACGACGCGCCTCCGCCTGTTCGCCAAGGCGACGCCGGGCAGGGGTCCAGCAGGGGCACCAGCGTCAAGGAGGAGAAGGCCGGCGGCGATGGCGGCGACGACTTCAGCCACTTTCTTTTACTTTAGATTAGGTTAATGTAATGTTTGAACGAATTTCGCCGAAACTTGCCATGGTTGGCCGAAATATAACTAGTTTTTATCATAACTTCGCCGAACTGTTTTTTTTAAATACGCGCCTGGGGGCGGCCCTAGGGACCGACTCGCCCCCAGGACCATTTTTTGCGGCGGCTGACCCCCAGGCGGCGCTTTTAGACGCCCCCTGAGGGGCCAACGGCTGGAGATGCCCTAAGCAAATTGAGTCTACAAGTCTCACACTCCCAGTATAGGCCAGTAGTACAATACCATCTGAATACATGTTCAGGTGACACCGCTGATGCCTCATATCTACCCACGGCCCATCAGTTCTTTTGCTCTAGCCACAAGCGCAGATATAGTTACGTTGTGCTCCATGAGTCCTGCATCACCCGAGAAGAACCTGTAATTTTCAGCCCTTAAAGTTGTACGCTCCACCATTAGCAGTGCTTCCATCATCCAGTATTTGTTGAAACAGTTGGCGTTACCAGGATTACACTCCATCATGTATATGGCATGTTCAACTATCACCCTCCTGATTCCGGGACAGTGAGCAGTGGGTATCATATTTGTGTTAAGTGCATCAACAAGCCTCTTTATAAATCTTTCCTTAATCTGACCATACTCTAGTTCTCGTGCAAAATCAACTGGAATGACATTACATATTTGTGAACTAAGGCCAACAAGAACCTCCAATTTTGCCCCTTCTGCATCCATTATTCCTTCCAGGACCTGTAATGAAAATAGCTAACGCATATAAGCCATGATCAAACTTCAGTAACATGGTTAAGTAGAATCCATGTAAGTATTTCTTTAGTTGTCTGTGTGTATAGAAGTATATCAAGTAGAATCCATGTAAGTATTTCTTTAGTTGTGTGGTGTATAGAAGTATATCAGTGGTAATGGATGATGTTGCCATCTATTTACTAGAGATTGCTTAAATGGATGCTAAAGAAAATGTTGCAATAACATGTATAAATATAAGGCCCAATATCCGCCTGTAATATTGCACATATAACCCTAAATTTGCAGCGCTCACCTCTCTCGTAATGTAGGAGATTTCCATCAGGTCCGAGTTTCCAAGCTCAGATTGAGCATGCACACACATATTCTGCAACAGGCTTGAAGCTATGTACTTGTACCTGCCACTATGGATCATAATTGTGAGTTCCTTGATGAAGATGTACCCTGGTTCCGCTAACATAACCAGACAGTTATTGACACTCTCCATTGCCAATAGTGCTAATGCTTGCCCAGCGTTCATTCGTAGTAACTGATCTGAATCTGCACTTGAGGATGCGCCTTGGCTGAGAAATGCATGCATCAACCTGCTAATGATCATCGGGATGTGCCTGATCTCAGTATTTACATTTCCATCGATGGCAAAGTTTCTAATGAGTTCTGCTGTAAGCTCCTAAGTTCTTGGATGCTCCCTGTGTTATCCAAGATCTCTGCAAGGTTACTCCAAAGGAAGAGATGTTCTGTAATCTTCCTGACGCAGTTACGCCAAATTTGCCTTTAGCACTTGCAAGTCTTGCCAGCAGCTTCAGTGATGAGCGTTTCAGCAGTGTCTCGTGTGTCTCACCAACATTTTTCATGTCACCTCTGTTGCTTGTGAACTCTATGACCTTTGAGATGAGGCCAGTTGCTTTGCTGATTTCTATACAGTTCTCAAGATCAAAGGTAGCAAGCCTTTCAAGAATCAACATGCCCTGTACAGGAGGAGATCCTGGTCGGTTGATGGCTCCTCCTCTGGAACAGACCAATGTTTTGCAATCTTTCTCCAAAGATCTGAGTATGTGGCTATTCTGTTCATCCATGTTAGTTGGCTCCTCTCGGAATCAAACAGTATAGTGCCATCTGTTTCAACCACTTAAGCACCGGGAGGTCAGTTCGTTCCTGCCAACTTGCAGAATCATTCTATCTTGTTTTGTCTCAGCGCTACCAGTGTCCAAAAGAGGATTCTTTATATTGACTTCTGCTTCGGTACACCCTCCTTAAACACATCAAGGGCTGAGATCTGCCCATACCCCTTCGCTGTCAGGGGCATGATCGTCTTATGTAAAAAATCCCCCAGCGTCCACGCCGATACCCCCAGCGCTTTGTGTATACGGGCTGCCGCCTGACGAAACCTCTTGGCAGCCGTGAGGACGCGAGCCGAGCCGAGCCGTTAGCATCCATGGGCCCACAATGTCAGATGCAGGGCGTGTCGGTGGGGGCGTACGTGTGGTCGTGGCGCGGTCGTGCAGTTAACTGCGCACTAATTGCGGCGCTGACTGCTCGCGGCCGATCTCCTGCCGCCAGCCTTCTGCCGTCGTAGTCCGTGCCCTCCATTGCCGCGCGTGCGGCGACCGGGCGCCTTCCGCCTCGGGCCGGCAGGCACGCGACCGTTAATTGCCGCCGTTCGCGGCGACCGCCCGCCTTCGAGACGCCACCAGCGCTTGGCTGCAGCGTGCCCCCCGCACCTTCCCACGCCACCGATGCCTCGCCTGCTGTGTCACGCCTTCACACGCCGCCGCTGCCTCGCTTTCACACGGCACGGCTGTCGCGCGTGCCGCCAGCCGCCCGCCTCTCCCTCGGGGCGCGCGCCACCGACGGCTCGCCCGCCCACCTCCCTCCCCCGCCGTCTATAAAAGGCCACGCCAGCCCTGAGCAGGCCGTGCCATCTCCCTCGCCCCGCCCATCTCTCTTCCTCTCCTCGCACGCCCGTCTCCCTCTCCCGCGCCGGCAATGTCTTCCAGTGACTCCGACGAGGGCGCGTGGCCGACCGGCGTTTGGCCGCTGAGCCTCACCGTCGGCGACATGGAGGATCTGGCCCGGTACAGCGTGATGGTGCCGCCGGCAGCCAAAGTGCCGAGGCCGTGGCGGATCGGGGCGGACGGCATCCCCACCATGGGACCGCCGCCGACGAGGCAGCAGCTCCACGCGTTCCCTGGCGGCCGCTACAACCGGAGGGCCCGGCGCAGGTGGTGGCGCGGGAAGAACTTCGACATCGTCCTCGGCGCGTTCAGGGATGCAGAGGCCGGCCGCACCGTCGGGGACATTACCGGCGAGGCCGACACTTCCCGTGGTCGCCGCCGCCACGGCCCACCTCCACCGCCTCATCGCCCGCACAAATAGCGCCCGACCAAAGCGCTGGTCGAGATCCCGCCGGTGCAGGCCGCCCTCGCGCAAGACGGAGACCCGGCGACACGCCAGGGGAACTGCGGTGTGCTGGCCCGGTCGGCGGAAGGGCGGCGGTGGCCACTCGTGAGGAACGAGAGCGGCTGGCGGCCATAGCGGCGGTGCAGGAGCAGCAGGCGCGGGAAGACAACTGGTGGGATTTCAGCGACGACGACGACGGTGGCGACGATGGCGGCGACGGCGGCGAAGGAGAGGCCGGCGGTATGGCGCCGGTCGTCGACCTCACCGGCGCCAGCGACGACGAGTAGTCTAGTTTTAGGGTTTTTATTTGAATTTCCGTCTAAGTTATGTAAGAGCAGTGCTCGGTTATGTTTAGTGTTATGTAAGGTAGTTTGAATTATGAATGAACTCGGAATGGCTTATCTGCGAAAAAAACGTATGTTTAATTTGATGTTAGTCGTGCAACTTCAAAAAATAAATGAAAACATGCATTTCAACGCTACGAGAAAAATCAGTGCTCGGTTACGCATGCATGGGGCCTTCACTCATACTCGAACGGTCTCTGAAAAATTCTTAAAGCCATAAAAAAGCCAGAAATTTTTTCATGCATCCTAGTGATGATGGTGGAACACTATAAAAAAATGTGGGTACATTTGAAGGCTGTCGAAAAAAACTCCTTTCAGACGGGGCCTTCGGTCCTGCCCAAACGGGGTCTGGAGAAGGAGGCCAACTTGTCGACATATTCAGAAAAATTATAACATTCATAAAGCGATGAAAAATACAAAAAACTTGGCATGCATCGTACTGATAAGGGTGGAACACTATAAGAAAAATTTATAAAAGGAAAAAAACAATTATAAGAAAAATTTATAGAAGGAAAAAAACAATTATAAGAAAAATTTATAGAAGGAAAAAAACAATGATAAAAAAATTGCCTCCTGTGCTTGCAGGCCACAACTGCGCTTAATCGGTCCGGCCCGATCAAGCCGGGCGGCGAAACGGCCGGCCTTTCGGCCCAGCTACGGCCTGCAGCACAGTCAATCGGGGCAGTGGCGGGACGGGGCGGGAATCAGAGGAGTTCGAAACGGAGGTGGGAGGCAGGTATATAAGGCGATCGCGGCGTCGTTCGTGGGCGAGGTGGGACTAAACTTTAGTCCTCACCCCGCCGACCCTGCCCCGCACTCGCAGCTGGATGTCAATGGGCCGGCCCACAAGGCGTCACTGCCATCCTTTGTGCCGACCAATGCACGCTGTCGAAGACTTTTTTGTTTTTTGTTTTAAAAATAATATTAATAAAAATCCATATGTAATATATAATTGTTAACTATATTTATTATAATAATGAGTTGTTTATTAAAATTTATACGAAAAACTATAGAGTTTTTTATAATTAATTGCTAAAACAATAATGAGTTTTTTGATAATTAATTCATAATGAGTTTTTTTGTAATGAATATTTTAATCAGTTATTTCTGTCAATTAGTAATTACATTTTTAATATTTATGTAATGTTAATAAATGTCTAAATAATATTTAAAATATATGCAAAGTTTAGTACTGTAATGTGTTGCATTAACGGCTAAATGTGTTTACATAATAATAATGCGTTGTTTTTTTTAATTTATAAGTAAGAATAATGAGTTTTCTATTACAATTTATAGGTAAAAATAATCAGTATTTTTTTTAATTTTTTATGAGTTTTGTGTAAATGCCTAACATTTTGCAGCTTACTAAAAATTATTAGTCAGTTTTTTTGTAGATTAGTAATTACGTTTTTAATATTTTTGTAATGATAATTAACGTCTCAAAATACTTAACATATATGCAAAGTTTAGTACTGCAATGTGTTGCATTAATGGCTAAGTGTTTATACATAACAACAATGTGTTGTTTTCTATAACTTATAAGTAAGAATAATGAGTTTTTGTATTACAATTTATTGGTAAAAATAATCAGTTTATATTTTGAAAGGCATAAATTTTGTTAACAATTGTACAATACATAGGGCTTTTCATTATTGGAAAACCCTAGAAAATGCGCCGAGCGCTGGAAAAAAAACGCGAATTGGCGTGGGTGCTGTGGATGGTGATGGCAACGTGTGGAAAAAGTGTCGTGGCGTTTGACGGAGAAGAAAAAAAACCGTAGTTGGGGACCCCCCCCCCCCCGGCAGACCGAGAGGTAGGTGGTTGCACTGGGGCTACGTGATGGCATGCATGCAATTGCACCAAAGTGTGCGTACATGTGGTCACGGCCAACGTAGGCCCCCACGCAAGGTTGGAACGAAAACGGACACAAAACGAACGTTGTGTCACGTCCGGGCAGTGTTTTTGCGATTTTCGACCTGAAAAACCCTAGAAAATGCGCCGAGCACCGGAAAAATACGCGAATTGGCTTGGGTGCTGTGGATGGTGATGGCGACGTGTGGAAAAAGTGTCGTGACGTTTGACGGAGAAGAAAAAAAACCGTAGTTAGGAACCCCCTCCCCGGCAGACCGAGAGGTAGGTGGTTGCACTGGGGCTACGTGATGGCATGCATGCAATTGCACCAAAGTGTGCGTACATGTGGGCACGGCCAACGTAGGCCCCCGCGCAAGGTTGGAACGAAAACGGACACAAAACGGATGTTGCGTCACGTCCGGGCAGTGTTTTTGCGATTTTCGACCTGGAAAACCCTAGAACATGCGCCCGGCGGTGAAAAATCTGGCGAATTGGTGTGGGTGCTGTGGATGGTGATGGCAACGTGTGGAAAAAGTGTCGTGACGTTTGACGGAGAAGAAAAAAAACCGTAGTTGGGAACCCCCTCCCCGGCAGACCGAGAGGTAGGTGGTTGCACTGGGGCTACGTGATGGCATGCATGCAATTGCACCAAAGTGTGCGTACATGTGGGCACGGCCAACGTAGGCCCCCACGCAAGGTTGGAACGAAAACAGACACAAAACGGACGTTGTGTCACGTCCGGGCAGTGTTTTTGTGATTTTCGACCTGGAAAACCCTAGAAAATGCGCCGAGCGCCGGAAAAATACGCGAATTGGCGTGGGTGCTGTGGATGGTGATGGCAACGTGTGGAAAAAGTGTCGTGACGTTTGACGGAGAAGAAAAAAACCGTAGTTGGGAACCCCCTCCCCGGCAGACCGAGAGGTAGGTGGTTGCACTGGGGCTACGTGATGGCATGCATGCAATTGCACCAAAGTGTGCGTACATGTGGGCACGGCCAACGTAGGCCCCTACGCAAGGTTGGAACGAAAACAGACACAAAACGGACGTTGTGTCACGTCCAGGCAGTGTTTTTGCGATTTTCGACCTGGAAAACCCTAGAAAATGCGCCGAGCACCGGAAAAATACGCGAATTGGCGTGGGTGCTATGGATGGTGATGGCAACGTGTGGAAGAAAAAGTGTCGTGACGTTTGACGGAGTTAAAGAAATCTTAGTTGGGAACCATATTTAAAAAAATTTGTTTTCTATTTGAAGTTAAAAAATAAACAAAATGACAAAATAAACATATTTAATACTGTGATGTGACTTTACCTAACTGCCCGGGCAGTTCACCAGACAGTGTACTGCCAGGCAGTTATGTAGAGCCATATCACAATATAAGATATGACCATGCATGGACTACCGGAGGCGGCTATATAAACTGGTGTGGACATCATTCGGCTGCCGAGGTGGGACTAAATTAGAATGGCTGCTGCATTGGCCGACCCAGTGACTGTGCGCGACGGCGCGCGTGGGCCGGCCCATTGACTCTGCGCGCGGTGCGGGGGCAGGGTCGGCGGGGGTGAGGACTAAAGTTTAGTCCCACCTCGCCCGCCGAACGACGCCGCGACCGCCTTATATACCTGCCTCCCACCTCCCTTTCGAACTCCTCTGATTCCTGCCCGTCCATACTGCCCGATTAACTGTGCTGCAGGCTGTAGCTGGGCCGAAAGGCCGGCCCTTTCGCCGCCCGGCTTGATCGGGCCGGACCGATTACGCGCAGTTGCGGCCTGCAACCGGTTGGGCTATTTTTTTTTTGCATCACTTTTTTTTTTGCCTTCTCGCGTGCCGAGGGACGCCACGACCGGCTTATATAGCCGCGTTCATGCTCTTTGTTAGATATAAAATAGCTAATACTAAAGAGATTTGACGTTACATACCTGCCCGGGTAGCTATGTAAAGTCAAATCACTTTATTAACTAGCTATCTTTTTTTTTCATTTTGTCCCTCTGTGCACTTTTTTTTTAAAAAACCGTATGTTTAATTTGCTGTTAGTCATGCAACTTCAAAAAATAAACGGAAACATGCATTTCAACGTTACGAGAAACATGTTGCGTCACGTCCGGGGGTGTGGTATGTGGTGTTTTCACCGAAAAAATTATTGAAAATTCATAAAGTAAAAAAAGCCACAAAACTTGTCATGCATCTTAGTGATGATGGTGGAACACTATGGAAAAAATTTGAGTTCATTTCAAGGATGTGAAAAAAAACTCCTTTCGGACGGGTCCTTCAGTCCTGCCCGAACGGTCTGCGGAGAAGGAGGTCAATTTTTCGACAAATTCAGAATGACCACAACTATTGCAAGTGAATTGATATGGTCATCCTGACATTCAATCCAAGAATTGAACGTATTTGAACACCAAAAATATGTTGTGTCACGTTCGGGGTGTGCTCTGTGTTGTTTGCACCGAAAAATTTATAGAACAATCATGAACACGCATGATGGACCTAGCGATGGATGCGTGTCCAAAAAGTTTGGGGTCCACCGGCTGAGTCAGAAAAGAGAACGCATTACGGGGCTGACATCGGCCATATCAGAACAGTGCCGGTTGTATTGATGGTACGAGGTGGCATGCACGAAACGTGACCCAATTTTGGGAGGCAGTGGGCATGCCCATCTTAGGGCCTCACGCAAGAGTTGAACGATTTCGGACACCATATGCACGTTGCGTCATGCCCGGTCAGTGTTTTCGGTGCGTTTCACGAAGAAAAACATAGGAAATTCATACGGTGCCGGAAAATTATGAAAACTTGCACGCATGATGGACCTGGCGATGGGTGCGTGTCCAAAAAGTTTGGGATCCACCGGCTGACGTTAAAATGGTTGCATTAAAAAATGCATTAATAATTTCTGACGTTAAAAAAACATCGAAGATAATGGCTCTCTTTTTGAAGAATATGCATGATCCATGTGAACCTTCACAAGCTCTGAGCAGGTGAAGACTCACATCGATCCTGCATATCCTCCAAATAGAGTCCCAGGAACTGAGATGTTTGTTCATTGACCGAAAGAAAATTATATAAAGGAGTCAACGGTGCGCCGGCTTAGCGATGTGGTATTAAACTACAATGCATGTTTTTAATAAATGCATCGTGGGCCAGCCGGCGGTAGTTTCTGGGACGGGCCAAGTGGCCCACTATGGCGTGACCACGCCGATGACGCCCAGACATGCGTGCATGGCATGAAAACCAAGCCGCCATTACCTCGCCCCAAGACCGCCTAGCCCCGCCGCCTCCACGCACGTCCTCACCTGTCCCCGATCCGACGTTCGCACAGCCGTGGCTGTCCAAACTCCCTTCCCTGCCGGCCTCACGGCGGCCATACAATCCGTCATCTGCGCGCGCGACTTGGATCTCAGGCCCGGCCGTGCCGTCTCGGCAAATTCGCCGGCACCCTAAACCCTAGGACGGGCCGTCGGCCAGCGCGCTCGTGTGGGCAGAGGATGTGCGGCTGCCACGACTAACCCACACCGGGTGGGGTTTGGCAACGGGGGCTGTCGTGCTCGTCTAGACGCCGGAAGGTATGGTATTAAACCATATGTAATCTTTTTTGAATCTCGTAACTAGTTAGATAACTGGCATCTTATTTAGAATGCAAGAATTGGAAGATGTGTACTGCTCGGTTGAGAAGTGGTGTGAATTGGTGGGAAAATTCACACCCAGACAACGCATGATGCTACGTGGCACAAATTTGGACAGTATGTTGAGAATTCCTTCCGTGAAAATGAGGAAAAATTTATTGGAATTTATGATTACAACGTATGACAGTACTAGAAAGCGATTTATTATTCGGCCAAATCTTGGCGGCATCAGTGTGCTTAATGAAGATGTTTACGACATATTCGCTACGTAACGAGGGTGATGATGTCGGTAGCATGATAGCAACAGTACAACTAGATGCCAAAAATGGTTCCGAATCGGTTTCTAGACAAAAGAACAGGCCTAATCCTCATCGATGAGTTGATAAAAATATTGTTGATACTCAGTCATATGATGATGATTTTGTGAGAAGGGTCGTACTGGTTCTTATGGGTACAGTCTTAGCACCACAATCCACCAAGTTTGTTCCTTATCGTTATGACAAAATGGTGGAGGACGTGAACTCTATCAAGTCATACAATTGGAACGATTTCACGTTGAGGGTGTGCATGGATGCTATTAAAACATCGGTCGAAGATCTTGAAAAATTCAAGTGGCCTATCGGGAACTTGGCTCTTCTTTAGGTACAAGTCATTTCGTAATAGTTGTATGTACATATATTTTTTATGTGATCTATGTGTCCGACTAGTTGTGTTTACTATCATGCAGTATATATACTGGGAAAAAGTTGAGCCAATTGGTGTGGATACATTTGATCCTTTGTCTCGTGAATACCCACTAATGGTTAACTCGCCAGAAACGGAAGGGAAAAAGAGAGACGACTATGACAACATGCACGGGCATGGCACCGGCAATGTAAGTCAATAAGTATAGTCCTTATTGGCTGCACATAGTAATTAACTATAGTTGTTATTTTATTTATTTATTTTTTTGTTGTACAGCTTGAAAATTGCGTTAGCCAAGAGTACAGACGTGCTAAGGTAGCACGTGAAGGGACTGTCCCAGATGAAGAAACGAAGAAACCTAAACGGAAAGGTGGTGGCAGGAGTAGAAAGCCAAGCACGTCAGGGGTTTCATCGAACACGACTAACATTATGGACCATGTGATGACATACATAAAGCTGCTTCACAAGGAGGTTCTCAATATACCCGAAAGATGTGCACAGGTAATTTAGAAGTTATATTAAACATGTTTTAGTTGTTCAAATGCTTATCGTGTTTCATTTGTGTTTGTAGATGGTAATGGAAAAGTTGAACACGGAAGGTGTGCTGTACAAACCCAATAAGAGGGACACCAATGACGAATTTGATAATGTAGGTGAAGGAGTTGGGATGGAGAATGGCCAGTACAAGTCATCCAAATATTGGCCAGATATTGATTCACCTACCGACGTGGAGCTAGTAACATCTTTCACGTGTTTCAATGATACCGACGTGCCCGTTGATGACACGGGTGCTCCGGCGACGACACCGGGTAAAGGTGACGCTACTGATCCTTTCATTATAGACGATAATGGAAAGTCTCCATGTTCGTCATCAACTGTACGTACAAAAGAGTTTTCGTCTATGTCCCGAACCCCGCAGAATGCTGATATTTCTGTTGAGTCTATGGGTGGTTTGTCACCAACAAAGTCTGAAGACATGTCTGAGAGTTTCCCGGCAAAGAGCAACATAGGTAATGGTGAAGGCAGTCAGGACAATGAAGGTAAACGCATAAACAAAATCCGTCGAAATATTGTCAATCCCGTCGACCTTCTCATTACCCGCAAGAAACGTGTTAAAAAAAGTAAGTCAAGTACTACTTTATAATTCATTCACGCGTTACGTAAATTTTTTATTATTTTTAACGACTGTAGCTGCATTGTTTTAGATCTGTTTGCATCGTCACCATATTCAATTCTGGCAAGTTCTCTTAATATGACTCCGGATCACATAGAGGCAGCGAGAGTTTTTGTTGAGACTCTCGCATCGACAAAGAAGCATGCACACCGAACCGTGGTCGATATGTCGCCACCAGATGGGGACATATGCACGCCAGCTATGCTTCACGATGTCCTGAAGTTTAAATGGTTGAATGGCGCTGTAAGTATGAGTTTGGTTTTAACAAAAGTCTCATCTGTACTTCAAAAGTTGATAGAACTTTTTTGTTTATGTATGCAGATAATCAATGCATATTATAAACACCTACAACACCGTGATTTCTCTGACCGTTTCATATCAACAATGTGGTTCCCGAAATTTATGTTGGGTAGGGCTAGGGGAAAGACCAAGTCAATGATGATTTAGAATCAGAACAAGTTACAAAGAAAGCAAAAGTCGTCGCAAGAGTAATGGATGAGTATTTCAGACGGGACAATGTATTTCTTTCATATTTATTTGTTTTTGTTATTCATTACTATTTAATTGTGCTAACATCATTTGATTACTATATAGGCGTATTTTCCTATGCACGTTAATGATAATCATTGGATAACCATAGTGATGCACACCGTCAAGGAGGAGTTTCAAGTTCTTGACTCAAATTCTAAAGGCGCAATTAGCCAAAGAATTCGCAATATGATTGCCACCCTGGTACGCTATAATTTTCACACTCGCATTCAGAAAATTATTGAGTCAAACATTAAATTCTGGTTTGTTAATTTGTTTCAGAGAGCTGAAATTTCTAAGGATATTATGGAGGCCAACTCTATTCTTGAATCAAAAAAATTTCCAGATGTCTCATCGTGGCCAATTAATGAGTATAAAATGCCGGCACAACATGATGGGTAAGTTAAATGAGTACAAGAAAGTGCATGCTATATCCTAAGCTGATCACAGATGTTTATTGCAGAGTGTCTTGTGGACTTTTTGTGATGTGGTGTATAAAATACTGGGACAGAGATCGCTGGACACATGAATTTGACCAGCAAGAGATTAATGAGTCAAGGCCACGTATTGTCGCGGAAATCATTTTTTCTGAGGTCAACAGATTAGAGAAAGTGAAGATGAAAATTGTTAAAATCATGGAGAAGGAGTAGGTATTAGCATCGGTAGGGTTTTAGTCCTGTAGAAGGTTTCCCTACCGTTGTTGGATACTTTGATCGATTGTAATGCGACATGGCACTGGCATAGATTTCGACAATTTTCCACGTTTTATTTATTGCTTTCGTGAGACACTACACATTTAAATGCGTGTGGGCAAATAATATTTTTTCTGTCCTAAAATGTATTAGTTTGCCTCTGCGATATTACATGTACTGTTGTTGTTGTTCCTACTTGCGGCGGTCATTTTTTTATTAAAAAATATGTCCGCTGTCCTGAGTTGGTGCGATGTGGATAAAACCTGCACAATATCCCACGTCGATTCTGGTGGCAGCAGCGGCGCTGGATCCGACGAATATTCCAGGCCGTGCGGTGGCCGCCCGCCGAGGCAGTTGCGGGCCCGCGCAGTCCAGCTAGTGCGGGCTGGCGCCATTCGCCGTGCGCCACGCGCGGGTCTACTGGCCCAGCACCCGGCCGACCGACAGCCGCACACGTCTCGTCCTGCCCCAGCCAGCGGGCACATGCAACAATCCCGAGGGGGAATATGGCGATCTGTCGGCCCATAAACGACGCGCGTCGGGCGCGTGGGCCGATCCTCTTCGTGCGCGTTGTGCCGAGTAGGTTTAGTCCCATCTCGCCCGCGGAGAGACGCGTCGACCGGTTAACGTACCCGCGTCTTCGCCTTCTCACAAGCTCGCTACAGAACATTAATGAATGCCCTGCTGTGCGCCGTGGCCTCCCTGCTCGGCGGCCGAAAGGCCTCGCCAGAAGGCGTTGTAGTTTACTGTCCGTGCGCGCGCCGGCCACGGCTGGGGCTTTTAAAAAAAATGTCACATACATTAAATTTTAAAAATGTTCATAAGTTGACTAAGTCATGACAGCAGTAACACATTCATACAAATATAATATGTTTCACACATAATAATATAAATCGCATGTTTTCATATAAATCACATGTCTCATAACATTGAACAAGGTGGCATAAACATTAACTCAAAGTGCCATGTCTATTATTCTTAAACAAATAAACTGAAAGTGCTAATGACTTTCATCGAACAAGGTGGTTTAAAGAATAAACTCAAAGTGCCATGTCTCTTATTCTTAAACAAATAAATTGAAATTGCCAGTGCCTTCAATTGATTATGAATATTTCATCTTTATGCCCGGTTCCTACATAACAAATTGTAAACAACTCATTAGACAATTGTGAAGAGAGAACCAAAAAATAATTAAAATAATGAAAAACTTACTTTTCATTCTCAGGGCACGTTTGCCGTCTATGGCCCTCTGTCTTACAAATGCCACAAAGAGGACCGGGTTTTTCTCAGAAAATGATCTTGGTCTTCAATTTTTTGTAACATTTGGATCTTTCTTTGCCCGCCCTGTCCTGCTCTGTTTAGGGGCGCCCTTCATGGAAACTTTCACGGGATCACCTATGACATCAACATGTTGTTCCGGCTGACGTGGCTCCTCATGCACATTTCTTGTACTACCAACAACATCATCATCAGGGACCTTTTTCTTCGCTATTATATTCTGCAGACATTGCATCAACTCATCATAGACGAATGGATCATTTGAAGCAACATGAAAAGCTTCAGCTCCTGTTATACTGAGTTGACTGTAGCGAGCACGCTGCTCTGCCCCTGTCCAACCCCAGCAAAACAAGTCACTCTTTATTTCGTGCAGGCAGCCCACCTCTCGCAACTTTCGACATCCTCTTAAGGATGCAACACTTAGGTATTTTAGATATTTTGAGATGAACCAACACATACAGAATGTGTTTGCAAGGCAATCCTTTCCGAAGCATTCATCCACAACTGCAGTCTATCGTATTCTCAGAGTTTTCAGCTCGATAATTCACGCTGAACTGAAATTTCCGGTTATTTCACCATGTCACGATGAAGGTGTGGCAGTCAACTCCCACTAGCGTCTCAAAAATCTCAAGCTCTCCCATCTTCTTCAGATCTTGTTGAAGAATATAAAAATTGGAATGAGTGAATACTTCCGCATGCTTCTCAATATCCTTATATTCAGGATCGATGGTGGCAATGACTGATTTGAAACACAGTCATCATGCGCCTCGTTCTCACGTAGTCGGACTATGCAATTCTCATAATGCACAACTAGGTCAACAATAGTCATACCGCCGTCCAAGTGCAGGTGAAGACAAGAGTTAAGACTTTCACTCCTCTGATTACTGTGCATACCCAGAAAAAAACCATCTGACAGATATGATGCTGCCCACAGGCTCCTCTTCCTGTACATCCTACTCAACCACTCTTCTGTTTTATCACTCTTCCATTTACGGATGAAAGCGTGCCATCTCGCCTCAAAGTTGGCTGGAGAGGTGGAGTAGTACAAGAGTGCCCTGAACTCACTTAGCGATTTGTAATTAAGGTGCTTCTGCATGTTTTTTTCCACGTGTCATGAGCAGAGACGGTGCAACACATCAACAAAAACCAACCGAATAGCTCGTATCATTGCAGCGTCTCCATCTGTGATGATTGACCTTGGCTTTTTCTGACAATTGGCCTTCAGGAATGTCTGGAGCAGCCACATGTACGTCGCTTCGGTCTCGTCGGACACAATGGCACAACCAAAAACTGTGGTGCAACGGTGATTGTTTACACCAACAAAGGGGATGAACGGCATACCATATCTGTTCATCTTATACGTGCTGTCGAACACCGTCACGTCTCCATACAATTGATAGTCCCGCCGCGACTGGGCATCGCACCAGAACATGCTCTTCAAACGACCCTCCTTATCGAGCACGTACTCAAAGAAAAACTCTGGATCCTTCTCCTTTCTGCTCCTCATAATCCCGATTGCCGTGTTAGCATCACCCTTCGCAATCAACTTCATTTTTTCTCGGCAACATAGGTTGTACACGTCTCGCCTCGTAAACTCACACTTATCATACGAGCCATACCTGCTAATGAAGTTGTCAACGATGATATGCTTTCGATCCCAGCTCCTTCTATCGCCAAGATCTCAGCTATCTGGTGATCTCCCATCACCGATGTGACCGCAGAAATACCACCTCATCTGGTCTAGCCAACAAATGGTTGTGATCATCCATAAAAGCTGCCACGAACCAAACTCCACGTCCTTTGTCCAACTTCACGACTAAATGTGTGCCACACTGCAACGAAGTCTCTGGTCTTAGCCTGCGGGTACGGCCCTCCGGGTTTAAAAATTCTTGAGACGCTTTCCTGCCCTCGAGCAAACGTATCTCCTATACCGAACAGTGGTTGAAAGTCATTTTCCTCGTTTCACCTTATCTTTTACGATACTGAATCCACGGTCTTTAGGCGTAGTTATTATAGAACATGTGAGCCTCCCATTGTGATGCAAATGTCATACCCATAACCTTCAACTGTGTCTCCAGCGCACGTTGCTGGATTTCAGCTTCCTCAATGTCCATATTAGCTCCATCCTCATGCTCATATCCATCTTCACCACTCCAACCATCAAAGTTAGCCTACAATATTCCACATAATCAAGTGTAAGTTGTCATTACCAACTTTTTATTATTCAATGACATCTTAAATTTTGGACCGAACCTGGCTTATGTTATCCCCGAAAGATTCAACACCATGATTTTCCTCGTTCTGAACGTCAATATCCTCCTGCACATAAAAAATCATATGCACGTGTAAGTACCATATGGTTCTTCATCCGACGAAAAGAATGTACAAGACACTTACGTTTTCACTACAAGCACCCTCCTCCTTCTTTTCAAAATCCTCCTCAGGTAAATTATCGTACGATGACCAGGATTCATTGTCGCTGCCATCATCATCATCTTTACTATCATTACCATTAAATGCGATCAACACTATCGGTACCATCCCACTCACTCGTGTCCAAAAACAGATCCGTAAATCCAGTTTCTTTATCCATTAAATGATCTCTCAACCAACACTGCAATATTATAATAAAATTGATCTATCAATTTTAAATCAAATTAAATGTACTACGATCATACAGATGAGAAATTCTTATCTAACAAGTGACTGCACATAATTATTTACAGATTCAATTTTTTTGACAAACTAGAAGGCTTACATGGCAAGCACCTGCACTTGACGGCCCGGCGTGGCTGCGGATGGCGAGGACGTTCGGAGAGGTTGATCACGGAGTTGCGGGCGGCGACGGCGTCCACGTAGGCCACGTCACCGCGACGACCTGCACGGAGGCGACATCACGTACGGCGGGCGACTCCAAGATCTGTCCGCGCCGGCCAGATCCTGGGTGAAGACGGGGAGAAGGCGGCGATCGGCCGAACGGGAAGACGTTGGAATTGGCAGCGTGATCACGTCTAGATCGGCGGGGAAAGGCAGCTATCGGCGGGTAAGGGCGGCGATCGACGGGGCGGACCGACGTTGGAATGGGCCGCGTGATCAGCGCAGGTCGTGGTGTTTTTTTCGCGCGACGGGGAGAGGGTGGTTGCGAGCCAGCCGTATCGGCTCGAGCCGTGCGCTCGGCTCTACCTGTATGGGTACGCCGCATACGGCGCGGGATACGTTAAACACCGTATGCCCAAAATGCCCTTATACGTTAAGCGCGGGGGGGGGGGTGTGTACCGAAGCAGAGCTCCTTTGTATTATGTCCTTGAACAGTGTCCAAAAGTGAGGCTATGAGATGTGTCGCCCCAGGGATAGGGACAACTCGGAGGTTTTCAGCGAGCTGGGCCGTGATCTTCGCGGCGAATGATCGAATATCTGTAGCCCCCTCACTTGTCCAGCCCAACATGTTGATCAAGCAGGGCACTGCCTTTGTACAAGTGGTGAGTTCTAATATGGCCATAGTCCTTAGGGGCTCCTTTTTTAGAAAGCTCTGAAGCATCTTAAGACCATAGAGTTGCATCTTGGGAGAGTTTGACTTTAAAGAATCCATTGCAAATATGATGAGGTTGGTCTTCTTTGGGCCAAGCATAGCACCTTCCATGCATCTATCGAAGGCATATGCATAGTACAAATTGACATATTTCACTCCCGAGGGTCCTCCAAATCCAGCACGACGGATGAGTGGTCTTCGTAGGATGAATGAAAAGATATCAAAGATGCCGGCAACAATATAGAGTATCCCTTGGCTAAGCACCATCGCATAAAAGATGTAGAGAGATGACAGAAGATTTATCGTGTTCTCATGGTTCTTCTGGTCATTATAATCTTTTTGTATAACTATAAGGCGCCACAGTGCCAGCCCAATTCGGAATACTGCTGCCGGAATCGGAGATTGCCAAATGAAGTTATCGCTAGAACAAGTATGTCCAGTGTGATCAGCCAATATATACACCTTCTATTAAAACTGAACACAGACATCACTGTCGCAGCAAACATGCACAAGCTCAGAATAACTCGTTGCCAAAATGCTATGTTGCTGCCAAGAATCCAGTTTGCTAGTTTGTTGATGCTTGGGAACCTCAGCCTGCTTACTATGAGTAGGAGCACTACCACAAATAGTACCAAGTACACTGTGCAGTTGGCAACCGAGCTATGTCTTTGAAAGATTGAATACTTATAGAAGGACCATACAGAAGGACAAAGCAGTAGGATTGCAACCATTGGGCTCCATAATGAGATCATGCGGCGTAACATGGGTGGAATTGCAGCTTCTGGGCATAGAATTGAACCAATCACAAGTAGTCCCACCGCTGACAAAATCACTATCAGTATTACTGTATTAGTGTTCCATATAGCAAGAATGCCCAACAAAACATTGACGAAGCATATGAGCGAGATATGCCCATTCCAGCCAAGAGACCTGAAAGCACCTCTCGTGCGGAAGAACAATTGGTAATCCATCCTGTTGCTGCGGCTGAACATTCTGAAGTACATACGTATATGGTATTGTTAGAAAAAATGTCGACATTTCAATCAACAAAAGTGAAGACATGTTGTGTCTAAATCAGAGTGACAGTTGTGAAATTTAGGACCATGAAAACTTATTCTGGCAACATTTTGGTAAAGTTCTGGACTTCTACTCCCTCCGTTCCAAAGTGTCGTGGTTTTAGTTATTTTGGAATGGAGGTCCAAGGTGTTAACTGGAAAAATAGTTGTTTAAAGTATTTCAGATTTTTTTAGGCATAAGTATTTAGATGGGTTCATCGCCTTGGCAATGGTAATATTCAAATCTCTAGGGCTTGCAAGCCACATTCCGGGCCCATTGCAAAATGAGAAATGATACCCGCTTTGAAACAATAAATCTAGTTCAGTGAAAGAGATTATTTGTCCATGTCCGGCAATTGCTTTGGGATCCCGGTTTCCAGTGGTCTATATTTTGAGAAGTTGAATGATTGTATCCAATAGAAAAGTTCAATAGGACAACGGAATGGGGCTCCACCGATTGATGCTGTCCGGCCTGGCATCGCGATATGCGCCATGCATAGTCATTTGTCAACAACTGGAATCTCCAATGCCGACCCTTAAACAGGACACCGCATTTATGTGCGGACAATGGACTAGTCCGTGGACATGAATACGGGAGCCGACCATCCAAAACTGTCCGCATATGTCCGATTGCATTTTTAGAAGACTTATAACGAAAATAAACAAATTTGATGCATATTTAAACGCGTCGGATGATATTCCTTCATATTCAGATAATTTTTACATAAATTTGGATGCTTGTCATCTAAACTGGAGCAAATTCATTACATTTAGACATCAACCAGTCCGGACTCTAAACCTAGCTTGAAATGACCGCTAGTTTTCCATCTCCGGCTGATCATGAGCCCCGAAAAATGAAGCTCCACCTCTGCAGCCATGAGCGTCGGGAACTCAAGTTATCCACCTCCACGTCATCCGCAAGAGGCTAATAGGTCGATGATGATGATGAGGCCGCCAAGCTTGAATTCAACGGGAGGGGGGAGTGGTGGCCTTCATGGGATAAAAGCGCCGATCGACCTCCCATGCGCTACTCTTCCTCGTTGACGCCGGCACCCGCAGACGTGTCGGCTTATTGGTCATGACAAGGGGGCGCGGCTGAGCTGGCAACCTCGTCTTCTTCCTTGCTCTTGACGAACACCTCATCCGCCGCCTTGTCGAACTCCTTGTATGCAGCTTCTAACTTTGCCCACCATTGGCGGTACCACCAGCAGTCACGGTGGATGTTGCGGGCGAAGCGATAGGACTTGAGCAACGCCTCCTGCTCGAGCACGTCCACATCAGGTGTGGTGGCCGTGCAGCCGGCAAGTAGCTCCTCAGCGCGTTGGTGCTCGTCGAGGAGGCAGACGTTGTACTCTTGGTTGGCCTGCACCTGCCGAAACGCGGCCTCTTGCTCGGCCAAGACCATTTCAGTGTAGTGAGCACGGGCCTCGCCCATGGTGATGCCGGCATGGACCGACGAGGAGGGTGGCGTCGGCTCGTCGTCGGTCACGTCCTCCATTTGGACGTCCCTAGTGCCATCCTCTGTCTGCCTGCTGGCCTGCCAGCCGGCTGCAATGGCGGTGATCTCCTGTTTCTGCTCGGAAGAGAGATTGTCCCAGATGGCTTTGGAGCTTGAGGAGGGCATGAAGGGCGTGGTGCAGAGAGGAGGAAGGGAGCGGAGGATGTTGGATGTGGCTATGGCCGGGCCTGTGGTTTATATAGCGGGCAGATGGCAGGGCAACTAGTGAGGTGATTAATGGTGCGCGGCAAACAGACAGACGGGTGGCGCCGGCTTACCGTTCCTCGGCGACCTAGGCAGACGGTAGGTTGTTGTTTGAACGCGACGCAGCCGCATGCACCGGGAAGCGGCGAGGGTGGCACTCTCGGTCGGTGCACCGCTGCAATGCCGAAGCGTTGTGAGAGGTCGCGTCGCTCTGAGCCATCATGAACGGCACTGGTGCTCTGGAGCGCCCTGGCCCCTTCGGGCGGGAATGTGCACGGGCGAGGGAGGGGTTTTGGGTAGGATAGGGCACTTAGACACGGTTGTGGCAGCGGTCCGGATGCCCACAAAACCCCCACTAGTTTGGTTTTGGTTTGCGGAAAAAAGTACGCCCGAATCGGTCAATGGACCGATATATGACGACATTGAATGTCAAAACACGTCCGGACCGCGCGGTCCACCACTACTAGGGAAAATCCTAGTAGTAGCGCGGGTTTTGATGCTATCAGCAGCGCGGTTGGCCGCGCTACTAGTACGACGCTACAGCTAACGTTTAGTAGTAGTGCGTTTCGTACACACGCTACTACTATAGACTATATCAGCAGCGCTTTTCCGGAACGCGCTACTATTAGTTAGCTGTAGCGGTTTCCTAGCCCCGCGCTACTGCTATATTTCATCATTTCCCCAATTCCTACCCCGTTTCAGTTTTAATAAACTGCAATTTCCAGATACTAGGTACTACTACATATCAATTTCATAAAGCATTATAGGTACTAGGTAGTACTACTAGATAACAATTTCATATATAGTCAACATGTATCCTCAAGCAGTACTAGGGTGATATCGACGACGATCACCATATGTAGTTCTACATGATATCGATGACATCGACAATGACCATCATATGTAGTTCAAGATGATATAGCCACACGCACATATGTAGTTCTAGATGATATCGACGACGATCATCATCCTGAAGTCTGGGCGGTGGGTGTTCCTGATAGTAATTAGGATGGCCTGTCCAACACGAAGATTCTTGCCAACGAGAAATCTCTTACACCGAACCGAGTTTAAGTGTGCGGTCGTCTGTGTCCATGCGGTAAGTACAGGTGGTGACGGAGCCCATTGCGGTAAGTCGTAGTCCAGCTGAGCCTTCTTCATCAGGCTCGATACCACAACTCACAGATAGGTTCTTTGACAATTTCTAAATAAGAAAAGCATATCAATTAATAAATAGCCTTGCACATACTCTTGCAAATATATTTCTATTAAGCATAGATTTCTACACTACCAAAAGACACAGTACTACGCATTTGTATTAATTAAGCATGAATTCTACTAATAAGTATATATGGATTATCTACACTATTAATAGTTCCTTGGATTCTACACTAATAAGCATGTGATGAGACTCTACACTAAAGCATATCATCGACTAGATTCCACACAGCATATCATCGGACTCTACAGTAAGCATATCATCGGATTCACTAAGCAAATCATCGGATAATTTGCATTTGTAAGTATAACAATAAAGCATAACAATATATCATCAAATTACTATAGTCAGTATAACATACCATTTGATGCCGATCGACCATGGTACTTGTCAGGCGGGTCACGAATGGCACCCCGACAAAGTCATCACGTGGTGGAATTATGTCCCATAGGTTGCACACCTCCTCCTCGCTCAGCCTCATTCTTTGAGTTACGATGGCTTCATGAAGTGGGTTCTCATCATCTTCATCGAGTGGGTCCTCATTATCTTCATCATCTTTGTCATCTTCATCATCTTCATCATCTTCATCATCTTCCATCAGGTTGATATAAATGACAACCAGTGTCACGCCCAATATGCGACCCTATCCAAAAGGAACTCGACGGTCCCACCAAGGATAGACCCGCATATTGAAACGCTTTTGCAAGGTGGATATCATTACATCAACATTACATAATAGATGGGGATACATACATAAGGCACAAATGCCACAAGAATACATCAACTTCATACACGATCAACATCCGACTACGGATGAAACATAAACAGAAACTCAAACGACATCCACCCTGCTAGCCCAGGCTGCCGACCTGGAACCTATCCCCTGAACGAAGAAGCAGAAGAAGAACTCAACGCAAGCAAGCATCGCTCTCTCGTCATGATCATCGCAAACCTGTACCTGCAACTGGTGGTGTAGTAATCTGTGAGCCACGAGGACTCAGCAATCCCATTACCATGGGTATCAAGACTAGCAAAGCTTAAAGGGAAAGGAAGGGGTAACGTGGTGGGGTTGCAGCAGCGACTAAGCATATATGGTGGCTAACATACGCAAATGAGAGCGAGAAGAGAAACAAAGGAACGGTCGTCAACTAGTAATGATCAAGAAGTGATCCTGAACTCCTACTTACGTCAGACATAACCCGTAAACCGTGTTCTCCTCTCGATCAACCCCGAAAAGAGACACTCACAGATTACGCTACGGTTGGTGTATTTTAGAAGAGTTTGCTTCGAGTTTACTACAACCGGATATCAACAAATTCCCATCTGCCACATAACCGGGCACGGCTCTCGAAAGTTTATACCTGCAGGGTGTCCCAACTTAGCCCATGATAAGCTCTCGCGATCAACGAAGGATATTCCTTCTCCCCGGGAAAACCCGATCAGTCTCGGAATCCCGGCTACAAGACATTTCACAGCAATAAAACAAGACCAGGAAAGCCGCCCGGATGTGCCGACAAATCCTGATAGGAGCTGCACATATCTCGTTCTCAGGGCACACCGGATTGTCCAAACTTCCGATAGGCGAACCCAGAGTTGCCCCTGGTGGCCACCGGCGGCTGACGGTTTGGACCAGCACTCACGACGAGCAGCACGGCCCGGGGGCTAAAATAAAGATGACCCTCGGGCTCCGGAAACCCAAGGGAAAAAGGGCATATGTGATGCAAATGGTAAAACCAATTTTGGGCCTTGCTGGAAAAGTCTTATTCAAATCGAACTGTCAAGGGGGTCACATAAATCACCCGACCGCGTTAGGGACGCAAAAATCCGGGAACATAATACCGATATGACGGAAACTAGGGCGGCAAGAGTGGAACAAAACACCAGGCATAAGGCCGAGCCTTCCACCCTTTACCAAGTATATAGATGCATTAATTAAATAAGATATATTGTTATATCCCAACAAGTAAACATGTTCCAGCATGGAACAACATCTCCATGTTCCAACGAGGAACAAACTTCATCTTCACCTGCAACTAACAACGCTATAAGAGGGGCTGAGCAAAGCGGTAACATAGCCAAACAACGGTTTGCATAGGAAGGGTGCAAAAGGTTAGAGGTTGACATGGCAATTTGGTAGGCTTGAGCAGCAAGTGATAGGTAGCGCAGCATAGCGAAAGAACGAAGCAACTAGCATAGCAATGATAGTAGTGAGATCCAGGGTAGCGGTCATCTTGCCTGAAATCCCGCAAGGAAGAAGAACGAGTCCATGAAGAAGATGAACGGAAGAAGCCGAACCAAGCGTGAGCGAGCGAATCCTCACGATCGCATAGCAAACGGGAACTAACAAGAAGAAGCACACAACATAGGTAAACACACCACACATGAACAAGACATGATGCACAACAAGCATGATTTATGACAAAGCTACATGAAGCTACTCATGGCAAAAGATGATGCAAACAAGAGCAACACATCAAAGCAAGTTTAAATGAGGCCGGAAACAACATAGAACAATTCCGGTAAGTCCTCATATGCAAATTTCGAAATTGGTCCAGATCTGAATAAACCTTATGTTCAAGTTGTTAAACAGCAAGTTAATAAGCACCACGATGATCTACACGAAATTCTAGTTAAATTACATATAAAGTTCATTTAATTCGGAGCTACGGCCTAGAAGATATGAGCTAAACAAGATAAACATGGCATTGATGCAAAATGCATACAAATATCAAGCAAACACCTCAAAACAAGGGTGCAACATGATAATATGAAGCTACATGCAAAATCAAGCAAGTTTCATATAGAGCACACTCAAAACGGAGCAACGGTTCAACACATACACACTATACAAGTCATAGCAACAATCTGTCCAAAACAGCAAGTAGGCATATTGCAAGCATCAAAACAACATGCCACATGACCTCAACATAAAAACAAAAGGCATGGGCATGATGTACAGGTAATTTATTACAAAACATGAACACTGAGCTACCTCTATAAATGACTAGAACATGCTCAAAAACACATGGCAAGATTGCAAATAATAACAGTTTCAGGCATTGGCAGAAATAACATCAGGTTGCAATGTTTAGAGCTATCAAACAACATGCTACGGGAACTTATCATGGCAAACAAAGGCATGGAATGAATCTACTAATTGCATAGAACAAAAGTCCTTTAATGACCATAAGCCAAAAGGATCAGAAAATATGATGGCACCCATGTAAACATGGAAAGTTATATTACAGATTTAAACATGGCAGGAACAACAATAAGTAGGCATGTTGATGAGCTTGAACCACTCACCACAGAGCAATACATGGCATGTCAAGGCAACCAACAGTAAGAAGACATGGCATAGAAGCTATACATGGCAAGAACAACATCATAGCATGCAAGGATCAACTACAACAACCTTGGCAAAATTGAATAACATGTAAACAATCTGCCAGGAACATTTTATAGCAAAAGTAAAGCTTGATTGACTCAAGCTAGACTACTCCATAATTGCAAACAAGGGCATGGATGGATAGATAATAACTATATATTCAAAACATCCTTACTGAAGTATCTCAAAATATGCATGGATATCTCGGTAGCTTCAAGTTAACATGGCATAAAAATATAACAGAATCTGCCAGGAAAACAGCAACAGCAAGTACCCTACTTAACAAGCTTGATGCACTCACTACACAACTCACAAAAATACATGGCAAGCACCCCTGGAAAGATGGCATGGCATATTACAAAACACATGTAGGACTCAAGTTCATAGGATGCACACATCAATCATGGCAAAAATGACAAAAGGGCATGTTCTGTTAAGAAACAGAAACTAACATCACATAGCACTCTTCCAACAGCATTTAGAGCATCAAGATGAGCTCAAATGAAAATGATGCAATGAGATTAAATGATCTACTCTTCGAAGCGAACATTTTGACATATTACACGCGCAAAACGGGGCAACGATGACAGAGTTACAACAGGTCAAAGTATGCAATATTCCATAAGTTTCTGGGGACTTGGCAGTTTCTGAAAAAAAAAACAGATGGGCGTCGTATAACTAAACGTCACACTGAGCGGGGCACAGGGGCTGCTCACCCATTGGGCTTCGGCCCAGGATGGAGGGGAAGGCAGGCCGGCTGGGCCGGGCGCTGCTGGGCCTCCACGGGGCCCACGCGGGGTCAACGCGAGCGGGCGGAGGAGGTGCGCGTCGACCTCCTCGGTCCCGACTGGATCGGGGAGGCAGGCGGCGGCGGGCGTTGCCCGGCGGCGAAGCGGCGAAGACGGGCGGGGACCGGCGGATCCGGGCGGATCTGAGCGGCCGGATCCGTTCGGGCGGCGGTAGGGTCGGGCGGCGCTGGGACCAAGGCGGCGGCGACCTGCAGAGGAGAGAGAGAGAGGAGCCGGGTGAGCGAGGGAGGAGACGCAGGGAGGAAGAGGGAGCAGGGGACGGCGAGGCTCTGGCCTGGCGGAGGCGGCGGCCACGAAGCAGTCCGGCGAGGCGCCGAGGTCGGTCTCCGGCGACCAACGGGCGGGCGGCGAAGGCATGGCGCGCGAGACCTCGCTCGGGAGGAGCTCGAGCTCATGGAGAGCGGGGCGCGGCTGGGCTGCCCAGGCCCGATGGGCTCCGTCGGCCAGGGCTGGAGGGCCCGGCGCAGTGGGGAGGCGCGGGAGGGCAGGTGGCCTTCGCGGGTTGGCTGGAGGGGCGCGGGGAGGCGACGTGTCGCCTTCCCGTTGGTCCGAGGCGCTGGTTGCGGCGGTGGAGGCCCGTGGGGGCGCGCCACTTGGCGGCGGTGGGCTTGGCCGGCGCGGAAAACGAGGCCGAGGTGGGAGGTGGCGGCGGCTGCAGGTTAGGGGAGGGGGTAGGCTAGGCTAGACTAGGGTTTAGTCCGAAAATGGACAAGGGAGGTTCTATATATAGGTAGGAGGGCTGGGTTAGGGTGTTTTTGGAGGGGTTTTTGGGCATCGGATCTCGATCCGACGGTCCGGGGCGGAGGGAGAATAGGTGAGGGGTTGGTGGGCTGTGTAGAAGGGCTAGGATGAGAAGAGAGAGAAGGGAAGGGCAGCCCGGCAGCAGTTTCGGAGACCGAAACGTCCGACGAAAGTACCGGCAGCGGTACCGCTATACATTTATCGGTTGGGCAGTCAAACGGACTCCGAATGCGACGAAACTTGACAGGCGCTCTGTCTACGCTATAATAAGACCACATGCCAAGTTGCATCCCATTCCGAGAACATTTTTGTGCCACTTATAAAATAATATTTCGGAGGTGCCGCGGGCGCGTGCGAGTGTGTCTGGCTCAGAACGGACAACGGAGAGAACCGGCGGAACCCGAATGGATGCAAGTTTTGAAAAAAACATGCAGATGAAATGCAGATGATGACATGGCAAAGTGCAACATGCAAGCAAATGACATGGCAACGACGGCGAGTAAATGAACGACACCTGGCGCATCGAATTCGGGGCGTTACAACACTCCTCCACTAACAAGAGATCTCATCCCGAGATCTTAGGACCGAGACGGAAGGGAAAAAGGGATGAGGTGAAACAAGAACTCCAAGAAGAAACAAGGAATCGAGAGCACTCGAGAAGAAGATAGGAACGACGAGAATGACGAGAATCAAAAGCTCACGGAATCAGATAGACTATGAAACAACTCTGGTTAGAACGAGATAAGAAACGAATAAGACTGAAACGATTTAGGCAGCACTCCGGCTAATACATGGAAGGAATAGAATCTGAACTTCAGAGATGAAATGACTCCTGATGAAGACATGACACAAAACCTCCGGAAAGAATTGAATGAGTTGAATGAATTGAGCTTAGAAGGAAGGGTTGAACGAAGTTGTTGGGAGAATCAACAACGAAAAGAATAAGCTTGTTGTGGACTTATAGATAACATCTCAGAAATTATGAGGTGATAACCAACCACAAGCGGAAAAGATTGAATGGCTGAGGGGAACGAAGAAATGCAAAACTCCACTTCAAAATATAACGGAGAATTAATTACACTTCGAGACATGAGAAGAAAAGATACTTGAACTCCACCAACAAAATCTTGATGAACTCTTGAAGGAATGAATTAAATCATGAAGAACCACCGTGAAGAACTCCGGTAACAAAAGGATGCCGAGATAAAATGAAGGATGAAAGAATAAGATGAGCCTTGCGATGATTTAGATGGAGGTTCCGACGAGATGGCCGAGTAAATAATTGAACTCCGGAAAAGAAAAGATGAAAACACTTGGAACTAGAATTTATTAATCAAGAACAAACTCCGAAGGAAGGGATTAATCACCTGGATGATAATAAGAATAAGATTTATTGTATGCTTATCCTTCATCAAATTAAATTGATGACAAGCAATGGATTTCGCATCTTACTTATTTTTCTTGAAAAAGGATTGAGAAGGGATAGCACAAAACTTGAGAAAGTCTTCATGAACCACCGATAAGATTTGAGAGACGAATGGATTAAAATGTTAAACAAGGAAAGAGAATCTTGAATGAACCACCGTAAGAATTTGGAAATGACTGATGAAAGAGAATGAATCACCGGGAAGAATTAGAAAAAGCACGACGATACTTGAGGGAAAATTAGAGACAAGAGAACGAAGAGATCGCGAACTGATTAACGAATGCTTGAACGAAGCGCCGGAAGAATATTGAGACGAACGGAAGGGGCCCGAATAAGGAATAATTGGAGAACGAGTTAAGAAAACTTGGAACGAAGAAATCTTCCGAAAAGATGGCCTCCGGATGATTGGGAGAGAAAACAACTCCTGAAATACTCCGGATGGATGAAAAGAATTGCACGACTAGAAACAATTAGATAGGATAACATCGAGCTATCACCATGAATCTCCGGGAGAACGGACAAGATTTAGAGGAAAACTCTTATTCGGTCTTCAAATGACGACGAGAAACTCCACCAAAATTAATGAGATCCTCCGGAAGAATGAAAAACCGAAAAGGTTAAGCCAGCAATAAAAAGAATTTGGAAGCGATCTTGGAGAAGGCATATGACTGATGAAATTCATTCTTACGTCACACTTGAAAAGAATTGAGAATAACTCCGGGGGAATTAGAAAAGTCAGGTAAGATCCTGGGAAAGACCTGTGGGTTAGGGCCCACTAAAGAGAAACACCGTTGCAAAGGATTGTTGAACAGATAGATGATGCACCAGAAGAACTGAAATATTAGAATGAGGTGACAACCTCGAATTAATTGGAACACAGACGAATCTCCTGAGATGACTTGAACACTCCGGAAGGATAAACTGGCGAGAGGCGAACGAGCAAAGAGAACACTTCGAGGAAAAGAATATGATCGACAATGTAAAAATTGAATTGAGTCCACCGGAAAAGAAAAGAGATGAAGAATGTCGTACAAAACGAGAATTCACCGGTTGAATTAATTGATAGCAGACTGAAGAGGCTCCATATGAATGAAATTGATGGACAAAAGAAACTCGAACTCCGGGAATAATAGGGTGGGAGGGCGGGAAAAAAAAACAAAGGCAACTTGGAAGGGGAAATCGACGAATATCTTGAAGAGAAAACACCGGTTGAAAACATTGAGGAAAGAAAGCAAAGACTTCGCACGAGTAGGATGGATACTCGATTCGACTCAGTTCGAGAAAAGAAGAAGGGAGGCGGGTGGGAAAAACAAAGACAACTTCGGACGGGGAAAAACAACGACGTCGGAGGAAGAATTGAGGATTGAACTTGGCAAAGATGAAGATGGTCGAGTCGACTTGACGAGAAATGCACCAGATGCAAAGAGCTGAGGAACAACGATCGGACTAACTACGTGATCCTAAAAAAAATTGAAGGGGAAGAGGAGTAATTCAAAACACCTACGTCAAGATTTCTCACTAGAGCGACGAAGGGACTGAGGAGTAAAAAGAATTCCTACTCTCCGATATAACTAGACTCAGAAATCCGTTTTCTTCTAGACTCAACAACGGCCAAACTACACGATCAATCAAGGGGGCTCCTAGGGTCGGTCGAGGCTCTGATTACCAACTTGTCACGCCCAATATGCGACCCTATCCAAAGGAACTCGACGGTCCCACCAAGGATAGACCCGCATATTGAAACGCTTTTGCAAGGTGGATATCATTACATCAACATTACATAATAGATGGGGATACATACATAAGGCACAAATGCCACAAGAATACATCAACTTCATACCACGATCAACATCCGACTACGGATGAAACATAAACAGAAACTCAAACGACATCCACCACTGCTAGCCCAGCTGCCGACCTGGAACCTATCCCCTGAACGAAGAAGCAGAAGAAGAACTCAACGCAAGCAAGCATCGCTCTCTCGTCATGATCATCGCAAACCTGTACCTGCAACTGGTGGTGTAGTAATCTGTGAGCCACGAGGACTCAGCAATCCCATTACCATGGGTATCAAGACTAGCAAAGCTGAAAGGAAAGGAAGGGGAGTAACGTGGTGGGGTTGCAGCAGCGACTAAGCATATATGGTGGCTAACATACGCAAATGAGAGCGAGAAGAGAAACAAAGGAACGGTCGTCAACTAGTAATGATCAAGAAGTGATCCTGAACTCCTACTTACGCCGACATAACCCGAAACCGTGTTCTCCTCTCGATCAACCCCGAAAAGAGACACTCACGCTACGCACACGGTTGGTGTATTTTAGAAGAGTTTGCTTGAGTTTACTACAACCGGATATCAACAAATTCCCATCGGCCACATAACCGCGGGCACGGCTCTCGAAAGTTTATACCTGCAGGGTGTCCCAACTTAGCCCATGATAAGCTCTCGCGATCAACGAAGGATATTCCTTCTCCCCGGGAAAACCCGATCAGTCTCGGAATCCCGGCTACAAGACATTTCATAGCAATAAAACAAGACCAGCAAAGCCGCCCGGATGTGCCAACAAATCCTGATAGGAGCTGCACATATCTCGTTCTCAGGGCACACCGGATTGTCCAAACTTCCGATAGGCGAACCCAGAGTTGCCCTCGGTACCGGGCGGTCGACGGTTTGGACCAAAGACTCACGACGAGCACCGCCCGGGGGGCTAAAATAAAGATGACCCTCGGGCTCCGAAACCCAAGGGAAAAAAGGGCATAGGTGAGGCAAATGGTAAAACCAATGTTGGGCCTTCTTGGAAAAGTCTTATTCAAAGCGAACTGTCAAGGGGTCCCATAAATCACCCGACCGCGTTAGGGACGCAAAAATCCGGGAACATAATACCGATATGACGGAAACTAGGGCGGCAAGAGTGGAACAAAACACCAGGCATAAGGCCGAGCCTTCCACCCTTTACCAAGTATATAGATGCATTAATTAAATAAGATATATTGTTATATCCCAACAAGTAAACATGTTCCAGCATGGAACAACATCTCCATGTTCCAACGAGGAACAAACTTCATCTTCACCTGCAACTAACAACGCTATAAGAGGGGCTGAGCAAAGCGGTAACATAGCCAAACAACGGTTTGCATAGGAAGGGTGCAAAAGGTTAGAGGTTGACATGGCAATTTGGTAGGCTTGAGCAAAGAAGTGATAGGTAGCGCAGCATAGCGAAAGAACGAAGCAACTAGCATAGCAATGATAGTAGTGAGATCCAGGGTAGCGGTCATCTTGCCTGAAATCCCGCAAGGAAGAAGAACGAGTCCATGAAGAAGATGAACGGAAGAAGCCGAACCAAGCGTAGACGAACGAATCCTCACGATCGCAACGAAACGGGAACTAACAAGAAGAAGCACACAACATAGGTAAACACACCACACATGAACAAGACATGATGCACAACAAGCATGATTTATGACAAAGCTACATGAAGCTACTCATGGCAAGAGATGATGCAAACAAGAGCAACACATCAAAGCAAGTTTAAATGAGGCCGGAAACAACATAGAACAATTCCGGTAAGTCCTCATATGCAAATTTCGAAATTGGTCCAGATCTGAATAAACCTTATGTTCAAGTTGTTAAACAGCAAGTTAATAAGCACCACGATGATCTACACGAAATTCTAGTCAAGTTACATATAAAGTTCATTTAATTCGGAGCTACGGCCTAGAAGATATGAGCTAAACAAGATAAACATGGCATTGATGCAAAATGCATACAAATATCAAGCAAACACCTCAAAACAAGGGTGCAACATGATAATATGAAGCTATATGCAAAATCAAGCAAATTTCATATAGAGCACACTCAAAACGGAGCAACGGTTCAACACATACACACTATACAAGTCATAGCAACAATCTGTCCAAAACAGCAAGTAGGCATATTGCAAGGATCAAAACAACATGCTACAGGACCTCAACATAAAAACAAAAGGCATGGGCATGATGTACAGGTAATTTATTACAAAACATGAACACTGAGCTACCTCTATAAATGACTAGAACATGCTCAAAAACACATGGCAAGATTGCAAATAATAACAGTTTCAGGCATTGGCAGAAATAACATCAGGTTGCAATGTTTAGAGCTATCAAACAACATGCTACAGGAACTTATCATGGCAAACAAAGGCATGGAATGAATCTACTAATTGCATAGAACAAAAGTCCTTTAATGACCATAAGCCAAAAAGGATCAGAAAATATGATGGCACCCATGTAAACATGGAAAGTTATATTACAGATTTAAACATGGCAGGAACAACAATAAGTAGGCATGTTGGTGAGCTTGAACCACTCACCACAGAGCAATACATGGCATGTCAAGGCAACCAACAGTAAGAAGACATGGCATACAAGCTATACATGGCAAGAACAACATCATAGCATGCAAGGATCAACTACAACAACCTTGGCAAAATTGAATAACATGTAAACAATCTGCCAGGAACATTTTATAGCAAAAGTAAAGCTTGATTGACTCAAGCTAGACTACTCCATAATTGCAAACAAGGGCATGGATGG
This sequence comes from Aegilops bicornis, assembly GCA_021605145.1. Taxonomy (NCBI): domain Eukaryota; kingdom Viridiplantae; phylum Streptophyta; class Magnoliopsida; order Poales; family Poaceae; genus Aegilops; species Aegilops bicornis. Next base: position 140,080,277 of record CM038670.1, on the reverse strand, counting down.
ATAGATAATAACTATATGTTCAAAACATCCTTACTGAAGTATCTCAAAATATGCATGGATCTCTCGGTAGCTTCAAGTTAACATGGCATAAAAATATAACAGAATCTGCCAGGAAAACAGCAACAGCAAGTACCCAGTTAACAAGCTTGATGCACTCACTACACAACTCACAAAAATACATGGCAAGCACCCCTGGAAAGATGGCATGGCATATTACAAAACACATGTAGGACTCAAGTTCATAGGATGCACACATCAATCATGGCAAAAATGACAAAAGGGCATGTTCTGTTAAGAAACAGAAACTAACATCACATAGCACTCTTCCAACAGCATTTCGGGCATCAAGATAAGCTCAAATGAAAATGATGCAATGAGAATAAATGATCTACTCTTCGAGGCGAACATTTTGACATATTACACGCGCAAAACGGAGCAACGATGACAGAGTTACAACAGGTCAAAGTATGCAATATTCCATAAGTTTCTGGGGACTTAGCAGTTTCTGAAAAAAAAAACAGATGGGCGTCGTATAACTAAACGTCGCACTGAGCGGGGCACAGGGGCTGCTCACCCATTGGGCTTCGGCCCAGGATGGAGGGGAAGGCAGGCCGGCTGGGCCGGGCGCCGGGTTTCCACGGGCCCACGCTGGGTCAACGCGAAGCGGCGGAGGAGGTGCGCGTCGATTTCCTCGGCCCCGACCGATCGGGAGGCAGGCGGCGGCGCGGCGGTTGCCCGGCGGCGAAGCGGCGAAGACGGGCGGGACCGGTCGGATCCGGGCGGATCTGAGCGGCCGGATCCGTTCCGGCGGGCAGGGTTTGCCGGGCGCCGGCGACCAAGGCGGCGGCGACCTGCAGAGGAGAGAGAGAGAGAGGAGCCGGGTGAGAGAGGGAGGAGACGCAGGGAGGAAGAGGGAGCAGGGGACGGCGAGGCTCTGGCCTGGCGGAGGCGGCGGCCACGAAGCAGTCCGGCGAGGCGCCGAGGTCGGTCTCCGGCGACCCAACGGCGGGGCGGCGAGGCACTGCGGCGCGAGACCTCGCTGAGGAGCTCGAGCTCATGGAGAGCGGGCGCGCCAGGCTGCCCAGGGCCCTGGCGGGCTCAAGGTCGGCTGGGCCTGGAGGGCCCAGCGCGGTGGGGAGGCGCGCGGAGGCAGGTGGCCTTCGGGTTGGCTGGAGGGGCGCGAGGCGACGTGTCGCCTTCCCGCTGGTCCGGCGCCGGCCGCGCGGTGGAGGCCTGGGGGCGCGCCACTTGGCGGCGGTGGGCTTGGCCATGGAAAACGAGGCCGAGGTGGGAGGTGGCGGCTGCAGGTTAGGGGCGGGGGTAGGCTAGGCTAGACTAGGGTTTAGTCCGAAAATGGACAAGGGAGGTTCTATATATAGGTAGGAGGGCTGGGTTAGGGTGTTTTTGGAGGGGTTTTTGGGCATCGGATCTCGATCCGACGGTCCGGGGCGGAGGGAGAATAGGTGAGGGGTTGGTGGGCTGTGTAGAAGGGCTAGGATGAGAAGAGCGACAAGGGAACGGCAGCCCGGCAGCAGTTTCGGAGACCGAAACGTCCCTTTAAAGTACCGCAGCATACCGCTATACATTTATTTGCTGGGCGATCAAACGGACTCGAATGCGATTTAAACTTGACAGCGCCTGTCTACGCTTATAATAAGACCACATGCCAAGGTGCATCCCATTCCGAGAACATTTTTGTGCCACTTATAAAATAATATTTCGGAGGTGCCGCGGGCGCGTGCGAGTGTGTCTGGCTCAGAACGGACAACGGAGAGAACCGGCGGAACCCGAATGGATGCAAGTTTTGAAAAAAACATGCAGATGAAATGCAGATGATGACATGGCAAAGTGCAACATGCAAGCAAATGACATGGCAACGACGGCGAGTAAATGAACGACACCTGGCGCATCGAATCCGGGGCGTTACAACCAGCTTGGGTCTTTCTGCTCTGAAGGAGAAGCTGATCAACTCACCACTAGTAAGACGCATGCGGGCGAGAAAACGGGCCCATCCATCTCCTCCAATCTGCGACATATTGCATCCTTTCTCGACCTCCATAGCGACGGCCCCCCAGGAGCCTGAAATTTCACAGTGTCTCCTGTCAGCTTGTTGATTTTCAACATCACATTGCACGGGATGATCTGTGTAACAAAAAGCAAAATGACACAATGCAGTAATGCCAACACTAAAAATAAAATAGTTGTTACATTTCATCTAATTTCTTATCGCCGCATGACGAAAACTCGGCTGGAAGTAGATGCCGAACAACTTGCTGGGCAAGGTTGTCAAGCGCACCTTGACTTGCACAGTCGACATGGTGGTGGTGGTGGTGGCGCCATTTTCCTAAAGCAATATGAGCAAAGGATTAACGATCCACTTCACAGGAATGAAAAACAGTAGCATGTGATATTTTTGGTTCTTTTGCGAGAAGCAATTTGATGGACAATTATAATCCTAAGATCTAGTAACATATTAGATGACAAGGTACCACCTACCAAAGCATTTAGGTGGCACCTATTGCCGAAAAAACTTTTCACAAATATCTACCAAATCAGGGTACCACCTACCAAGACATTTCATCTAATTTGGCCCCTATTGCCTAAGATAATTGATTAAAAAAACAAATGGCAAATTTAACTAAATTGGCACCTACATTTTGCCAAAAGATAACTTATTACAGAAAAAAAGCATCTAGCTATCCATGTACAAAAAATAACAATAAATGGTGCATACTAAATCAACTAAATCAATTAGCCTACTAAATCAACTAAATTAACTAGCCTACTAAATCAACTAGCATACTAAATAAACTAAATCAAAATGTTGTAAATCAACTAAATCATATCAACTAAATCAAAATGTTGCATATGAACTAGCCTACTAAATCAAAATGTAGCAGGGAGGAGGGGTTGTGGATGGAGGAGGGAGGAGGGAGAAGGAGGGGCGACTCAAGGAGGGAGAAGAGAGTAGGACGGAGGAGGAAGGCGGAGCGAGGAGGGGCCGGCCGGCGACGAGTGGAGGGAGGACGGAGGAGGAAGGCGGAGCGAGGAGGGGCCGGCCAGCGGTGAGTGGAGGGAGGACGGAGGAGGAGGGTGTACCGAGTCCAGCGAGGAGGAGGAGGTGACGACGACGCAGAGGGAGGAGGGGCGACGGGGGAGGACCAGCGTGGGGGGAGGGGGGGGGTTGAGGGGGAGATCGAGTGAATGTGAGTGAGAGTGGATCGGATAAAGGAGAATGAGGGTGGGAAATGAAATGGCTTAGCAGTAGCGCGCTATAGAGAAAGGCGCTACTGCTAAACGACCTGGCAGTAGCGCCTTTCACAAAGAACGCGCTACTACTATGTGTCAGCATGTAAAAATATACATCAAAAATACATTGATCATCAATGATCTTTTTGTGTACAATCTGATTTGTCGTCAATATGAGTCCTCACCGGTTTAGTAACTGGGAAAGACTCAGACATGCCACAAATTTTACACATAGAGTTCACTGAAGACCAAGGGCTTGTGATAGTTTGAGAAGTAACATATTTAAAGTGGTAGAAACCCTCTTCGCGGAGCAAGGTGGGACTAATTTTTTTTAGTAAACTTAGCAGTAGTGGGTATTATTGGAATGCGCTAGTGCTATGATGTGTAGCAGTAGCGCTCTTCGCGCTAACGCGCTGCTGCTAAAACTAGCTTCGCGGCGGGGTCGGGGAAATTATAGCAGTAGCGTGGCTTTGAGGAGGCGCGCTACTACTAATTTTATTTTAGCAGCGAGTTCTGCTGGAGCGCGCTGCTGCTATATAGCAGCAGCGCCTTATTTTAAAACACGCTGCTGGTAAGATTCTGTGTATAGGCTTTTCCCTAGTAGTGCACGGTTGCTGAGGGTTTGAGGGTCGGCATTAGAGATGCTCTAGCGCTGTTAATCAAAACGCCGCTAAACATTCGGACAACGCAGTTCAGACACTTTGTGCCATCCAACAATGTGCGTCAAATTTTTACGGATCGGTCCGCATGTCTGAGTTCCTACAAATCGAAGCGAAGCCGTGGGAGGTTTGTGGACGTCCGGATAACCGCCACGTAGGCATCGGATACCCTCAGCCCACACAAACCCCACCTGGAGCCTCACTTTTCTCACTCCGTCCATCCACCTTTACCCTATATTCGCTTAGTCTAAGACCGACGCAGCCGTTGTACCACCCATTCCACTGCCCAGGCCTTGTCGGACCTCCGTTGCTGCACGCAAGCGCCAACCCTGACATACGCCTCCCTTCCACCCCTGGTCCGGACGCCGCCTAGGTACCATGCGCCTGCACATTGTCTTCTATGGTGAACACTACGCCTGGCAAGTATTCGTCCAAATGTCATAGCCAAATTTATTGATGTTTTTATTCTTTACTTTGAAGCAAACACATCCATGCCCGACAAGTATTCGGCCAAATGTCATAGCATCATCCTTCAGATGCATCAACAAATTTGTCATGGAGCAACTCATGATCAACTTCAGAATGATTAGGTTGACCATTTGTGGACGCTTCAAGGGAACAACTAAAAAATATCTTAATAAGTTGAATTCAAAATTAAACTATTTTATTCAAAAATGTCATGTCTAGATTGTAATATTTATATTGGAATTTATTGTTACGTTGGAATATTTTCCCAACATGATTATGAATGAAGGATGATATTTATCTTTAATTATTTAATTGCTTTGAATATAGGGAAAGAAGTGCCAGACATATTATGCATAGGGTTGGCAAGCCGCCCCCCTATCCTCTATCTGTGAACATATCCGAATTTGTCCGTAGACGTTGACGTTTGGGGTGTCTGTTTTGATGAGTGGAACTGGAATTGCGCTAATCACGTACTCCCTCTGTAAAAAAATATAAGAGTGTTTAGATCACTACTTTAGTGATCTAAACGTTCTTATATTTCTTTACGGAGGGAGTACATGAATAGTTAACCATGAGGAGCAAAATGCACGAGTGCGGCTATACCTCGCTTCTAGCTAGTCTGACCGAAAACTCGCCTGAGGCACAGCGCTAGATGGGCCAGCCCATGAGCGGGGTCGCCATAGCCTCATTTTGTTTTGTTTTTTTTCATGTTTTTTTACTTGTTTACTTTTTTATACTTTTAAATAATTTAAATAAATATATACAAAAAAAAAATTATGTAACATTTTAGAAAAATGTTAACCAAGCATTTAAAAATGTTGAATGTGCATAGAGAAAATGTTACTCATATATACGAAAAATGTATACAACAAATATACAATGCATGTTAAAAAGTTGACCATGTATTTAAAAAATATTGAATGTGTATAGAGAAACTGTTTCTCATGTATACAAAAATATACAATATATGTGAAAAACTTGACCGTGTATTTAAAAGATACTTATCCAAGCATTTTAACAAATGTTTAAAAATTATTTAAAATTTAAAGTTTTTATAGAAAAAATCTTGATCCTGTATTCAATATATGTTAACTTGTATTAAAAAATGTTAATAAAGCATTTGAAAAATGTGTCAAATGTGTATAGAAGAATATTGACCATCTATTAGAAAATTTAGATCTGGTATTTGAAAAATGTTACTTAAGCATTTGAAGGAATATTAAATGTGTATAGAAAAATGTTGATGATGCATTAAAAAATGTAGATTTGTTATTTAAAAAATGTTATTGAAGCATTTGAAAAATGTTAAGTGTGTATTTAAAAAATGTGACCATGTATTAAAAAAAATCTAGATCTGGTATTTAGAAAATGTTACTCAGGCATTTGAAAATATTAAATTAGTATAAAAACATGTTGACCATGTATTTAAGAAATGTTAATCTCCCTTCAAAAAAAACGAAATGTTAATCTTGTATTTGAAAAATGTTAAACATGTATTATAAAGATATATTAGATATACACCAACAATGTGTATAGAAAACAGTAAAACCCCAAGAGAAAACAAATGAAAACAGATGAAAACGAAAAAAAGGGGGAAAAACAAAGAGAAATGAAGAAAAAGAAAGAAAAGGAAACCTGTGGAAACTGAGAGAGAAACAAAGAAAATAAAAAAAAAGAAGAAAAATCAGAGAAAGAAACAAAGAAAAACGTTTGAAAACAATAAAAATACAAAAAAGGAAAACCAGTGGTAACCCGGCTGTTTTCCTGCACTGGTTGGATGCGTGTTCTAATTTAACGCAAACTCGGGTGTAACCTAGTGGCGAGTAGCGCTACAAAACTACTAGGAGGTCTTGGGATCTAATCCTATCGCGGTCGCTTTTTCTATTGTATTTCTTTTAAGCTAGAAGCTAATGGGCCGGTTTGTTACTGTACACGTTTCACATGAGATTTTCTACCGTCTCGCTGTAAGCGAGACATAGCCTTAGAGGAAATGCACACCCTTATTGACATGCATGTCTACTCTTAACACCGAGGCGCTGACACCAGCCGGGGATATTGGTCGTGGACACGGCGATGCCTGCTGTGGAAGCAGTGGTGAGGGCGTGAGGCCATCGGCGGCCGCTGACGCAGAGACGCTAGTCATGGATGCGGAAGGCGGGGCGCCAGCCATAGACACGGGGATGCGTACGGGAGCAGGGGATATGCGGGGAAGGAGATGCGCTATGGGAGGAGGATGAGGGACATTTTCATCAAAATCGGGGCAATTTTTTCGAACCGGACGATACCCCTTTTCATTGCAACGGAAATACAATAGTTTCAGAAGCATTTTTAGAGGAGCGAAAAAGGAAAAGCGAGTTCGGGCACTGCTAAGAAACCCACCGCACTCGTCTGGCCGTTTAAACGAAAAGTGCTATGGGGCGAAAACCTGATAGCACTAACATAACAGTTTTATAACAGACTACTTCCTATTACACAAAAGGCCGAACCAAGTGAAGGGGTAGATCACTCTCCGGTCCATCCGCAAAAGAAAAGCGGGGCAATTAGCAAACATACACTACAATTTGGAATTTTCGTAAAAAAAACATGTGCACTATTATTTTAGAAGGGAGTACCTTCTTAACTTCCATATGAAATGAGAAGGTAAGAAGGACCATGTTAAAATTGCATACGTACCTCAAGGCTTCTAGGAAAACTATAGTTGCTCCACACCAAAAATCGTCACCGGGACGGAGCACCGTGGGCTAGCCGCCGAGCAGGACGACGGTGGCCCACGCGAAGGCCAGCGCGCCCAGCGCGTTGCCGAGCCTCTCCGTCAGCGTGACGAAGCGAACGAAGCGATTCAGCCCCATCTCAGGGGGCGAGACGGCTTTGCCAGCGGCAGGATACGCCGGCATGTTTACGCGGTGCTCGGCGACGTTCGCCATTCTTCGCTTTTTAGAGCAGCAGCAGCAGCAAACGACACGCCCAATAGCTGCCTCACGTGATTTTCGACCGTGTTAGAATACAACTTGTATTAAGATTTCGACTCCTACTCGGTTTCTAATAAGGTTAGGTCAGATGCTGGCTTGGCTATTATATACTTCTTATACCGGCATAATATTGTATCAACAATTATTCAATACAATTTTACACGGTATCGAACTTTCGATCTTAGGGTATGGCTAACCCGCCAGCCCCGCCACCGCTGCCGCCGCCCGGCTACTTCGAGCGGCGCGCCGCCATCGTCGGCGCAAAGGTCGCCTTGGCCACGACCTCCTCCGTCTCTACCTCTACTCTAGCTCTACCCTCACCAATACCCCCTTCCATCTCCTTCACCGACACCATCTGCGATATTAGCCCCTACATCCCTGTAACCCTAGACCTGGATGCTCACAACTACTATCATTGGCGTCACCTCTTCGACGTTCACCTTGGGCGATGCAATCTCCGCTCTCACGTTGCCGACGACTCTCTTCCCAACTTCATGATCCGAAATGGGTAAAGGATGATCTCGCCATTATTCAATGGATCTACATGCGAGTTTCCACAGGGACCTTCAATCTCGTCCACTGTGACGGTGCCTCCGCCGCCGATTTATGGGCGGCCCTTCGTCAACTCTTCCAGGACAACGTCGACACTCGCGCCAACAATGTCCACACCGAGCTTCGGAATACGGTGCAAGGTGATTCACTAGGCGTCTACTCCCAACACCTCAAGGCGATCACGGATGAACTCCGCGAACTTGGTGATCCGATCGACGATCGCCAGCTCATCAACGTCCTCCTCGTCGGCCTCAGCGAGCGGTTCGAGAAGCAGGCCTCCTTCATCCCTATGATACGTTCGGCCCTCCTTCGCCGAGGTTCGCTCGATGCTCCAATGGGCTGATTGTGCCCTAACTACGAAGGACTCCCGACCTCAGGTCTTCACTGCTTCTCCTCGCCCGCTTGCGTCGACGCCGCCACCGCCACCTCCACAAACAACACCTCCTCAACCATCCGGCTGGCGTCCAAATCCCAACTACCGGGGCAAAAGCCCTAGACCGCCGCATAAGGATGGCAATGGGTCGGGTTTGGATCGGGTTGAACAATACCACATCCATATCCATATCCATATCCATGAAGACAGTCTTTGCCCACCCATGAAAAAATCCGCGGGTGAAAAATTGTGTCCATGTCCAAACCCGATGGATATCCATACCCACTAGATATCCATTGGGTCCTCTCTAGACATATAAATAAGATATAACACAATGTTAACATAAGCTCTTCCATTCTTAACTTCGTGGCATGCTAGGCTTCACTTATGGTAAATCAACCTCCACTAACAACATAAGATCATTTAGTATTTTTCTAACAAATGAGAATGACGAGTCAGTTAACAAGGAGATAAAAATAAGGGAAGGGCGTTGGGGTATGTTACAGAGGGTATTAAATGTCAACTAATAAAAGTTATGACGGGGATTGTGAAATTTCTTTTGCATGTTTTGGATAACAAAGTGTAAAATTGCACTGGGACATGTAACTGTGGGGTAGGGATAGCCGGATTTTCCCATTAAGTCATACTATCGGGTCGGGTTTGGATATAACCACGGGTACAAGATTATATCCATGCCCTACCCACGAGCAATCGGGTCGGGTTTGGGCGCTGCCCATGGACATAAAAGCATATCCAAACCCTATCCATTCGGGTCGGATATCCATGAATATCCATGTCCATGGATAAAATTGCCATCCTTACCGCCGCAGTTCCGCACGGCGCCCGCTCCTGCTCCGCCCCGGCTCCACCAACTACACCACCACTGCCCCCGGCTTCATCAACTGCACCACCACCGCCACCTGGATGGCGCCCATCTCCTGATCCATGGACAGAGCTAGTCCAGGCGTGGCCTATGCCCTGGTCCGCCCCTACGCCATATGGTGCCCTGCCTGCCTATACCGGTGGCTGGCAGCCCGGTGCTCGCCCTCACACCGGCGCGCTCGTCCTCACGCATCGACAGCAGACGACCGCGTACCACGCTGCTCCCTCCTACGCACCACCGATCTACAACACTAGTCCTTATGCATCCTATGGCGCTCCATCGTCCCCTACATGCAGCAGTACAATGATGGTGTCTCTCTCTTTACGCCGATGTCGGCCCTACTGCCGACGCCACCACACCAAGAAGCTCCCATGACTACACCGACCTCTACTTCGACTCCGAGCTGGGACCAAGCTGCTTTTCTACAAGCCATGAACAACTCTGCTACACAAGGGAACTCAGGTACGGATTGGATTTTCGATTCTGGTGCTTCTCGTCATATGTCCGTGATCGAGTAATTTGCTTTCTTCTTGCACACCTTCGTCTTTTCCCTCTATTACTCTCGGTGATGGATCTTTTATTCCTATTTACCGTGTTGGTCGTGCTCAAATCCAATCCCCAATTAAGCCTTTGCTTCTTCGTGATGTTCTTGTAGCTCCTGCTCTTATTAAAATCTGATTTCTGTTCGCCAAATCACCACCGATAATCATGTTTCTGTTGAGTTTGACCCCCTTTGGTTTGTCTGTGAAGGACTAGCCGACTAAGGCCGTGATCGCTCGATTCAATAGCTCTGGTGATTTATATTCTCTCCATGGTTTTCCGGTCGCTGCTCCTCCAACATCTATGGTAGCCTATGTTGATCTGTGGCACCAACGTCTCGGCCATCCCAATAAAAATGTGTTATCCACACTTCTTAGTGAATTTTCAATACCTTGTAATAAAGGCTCTCATAATTCTTCTATGTGGCAAATATGTCAATTGGGCAAACATGTTTGCCTTCCCTTTAGTCCCTCTCAATCATCTAGTACTTTTCCTTTTGAATTACTTCATTGTGATCTCTGGACATCACCCATAGAAAGTGTATCTTGTTTTAAGTATTATCTAGTTATTATAGATGATTTTACTCATTATGTTTGGACTTTTCCTTTACGCAACAAATTCGACGTTCATAATATATTCCTTAACTTTCAGCGCTATGTCTCGGTCCAATTTTTCCTCCCTATAAGATTCATACAATGTGATAATGGTCGTGAATTTGACAACTTTAAAAATGGAAATTTCTTTCTACAATATGGAATTCTCTTGCGCTTCTCTTGTCCTTATACCTCCCCTTAAAACGGCAAAGCCGAGCGTTCTCTTCGTACTCTTAATGACATCATTCACACCCTGCTTGTTTAATCTTCTATGCCTCCGAAGTTCTGGGCTGAGGCCCTCCACACGGCCACATATTTACTCAATATTCGTCCATCCAAAGTTAACCCACAAACTACTCCTTACTTCTCTTTATTTCTCTCTCATCCAAATTACTCCGACGTTCGCGTCTTCGGTTGTCTTTGTTTCCCAAACTCCTACTCCACTTCTCCTAACAAACTTTCCCCGTGCTCTACCCCGCGTGTCCATCTAGGTTTTTCTGACGAGCACAACGGTTATCATTGTCTAGATCTTGTTAGTGGTCATGTTCACGTGTCTCGTCATGTAACATTCGCTGAAAACATTTTTCCCTTTTCCGAGCGTCAACAATTAGTTCCCAGCTCACCCACACCGTCCACTAGTCCCTCTCGTTGCAATCATCTTCCCTTCTTTCACCCATCGACCTATCCAGGGAAACCAGCCGAATCATCTGCCGCGGTAGCGGATCCTGCCGTGACCACTTCTCTCATCACCTCTGTTTCGGCAGAGGAAAACCCATTACACTCTGTCGCGACAGACCTCCTGCCGCCGCAATCTTCCCTGCCATCTCCTGCGTCCGCTTCCTCCGCTGCGCTGGACGCGTCCACCACATCTTCCCCCACCCCTCCTGCTCATGCTATTCCCGTTCCAGCTCCGACTAACGATCATACCATGCGCACACGTGCCAAGTCCGGGTTTTGTTTACCTGCAAAAGATCATCTCAATCTTCATGCATCTCTATCTCTTTCCTCTCTACCCAAATCTTACAAATCAGCTCTCCTAAATCCTAATTGGGCCGCAGCTATGAAAGATGAATATGATGCCCTTCTGCAGAATAACACGTGGTAGTTAGTTCCTCGTCCTTCCAATACAAATATCATTTCGGGAAAATGTGTTTTTCGCCATAAATTTAATTCTGATGGGAGTCTTGCACGTTATAAGGCTCGATGGGTATGCCGTGGTTAATCTCAGCAACACGGCATCGATTATGATGAGACTTTCTCTCCATTTTTCAAGCCCATCACTATTCGTGACCGGCCCTTAGCATCGCCGCCTCTTCTTCCTGGCCAATTCATCAACTAGATGTCAAAATGCTTTTCTTCATGGCTCTCTTCAAGAAACAGTCTATTGTCAACAACCTCTTGGCTTCGAACATTCCTCCTATCCTAATCATGTTTGTCTTCTTCAAAAATCTCTTTATGGTCTTAAACAAGCAACACGTGTCTGGTTCCAATGCTTTTCTACTTATGCTCAAACCATCGGTTTTACCCCTTCCCATTCTGACACTTCGCGCTTCACCTTTCATCACAACAACAACACTACTTACCTTCTTTTATATGTTGATGATGTTATCCTCACAACTTCCTCACAACAATTTTTAGATCATATTATCTCTCTTCTTTGCCACGAATTCTCTATGACAGATTTAGGTCTTCTTCACCACTTCTTAGGTATTGTTGTTATCCGTGACTCCTCTGGTCTTTTCTTGTCTCAATGTCAATACACTCTGGATCTTCTTTCTCGTGCTGGTATCCTTGATTGTCAAACTTCCCGTACCCCTGTTGATACAGGTTCCAAACTCTCTTCCGACGGTGATCCTTTCTCTGATCCTTCTCTTTATCGTAGTCTTATCATTGCACTTTAGTATCTCACTCTCACTCGTCCTGAAATTTCTTTTGCTGTCCAACAAGCTTGTTTATACATGCATGATCCTCATATTCCACACTACAATCATGTCAAACGTATTCTTCAGTATCTCAAAGGGACACTAGACTTAGGTCCTCATATCAACAAATCCTCTCCCACCTCCTTGACAGCTTACTCTGATGCAGACTAGGCTGGTTGTCCAGATACTCGTAGGTCCACATTCGGATTTTGTGTTTTTCTTGGTAACAATTTGGTTTCTTGGTCTTCAAAAAGGCAGGTTACAGTCTCCCCGCTCGCTCATCGAACCTGAGTACCGTGACCGTGGCTCATGCAAAGGTTGATACGGTTTGGTTGCGCCAGTTGCTGCCGGAGCTGCACCGTCCTATTGGGCAAGCTACCATTGTTTACTGTGATAATATTTCAGCTGTCTACATGCCAGGGAATCCGGTTCAACACCGTCACACCAAGCATATTGAGATCGACATTCATTTTGTTCGAGAGAAGGTGGCTCTCGGTCAAGTTCGCGTTCTCCACGTGCCTACTTACGCTCGGTTCTTGATATCTTTACTAAAGGCCTGGCGACTACCCCGTTTCAAGACATTCCTTTCAGTCTCAATGTCGTTGAGCCTACAGTTGACACTGCGGGGGGTTGTTAGAATACAACTTGTATTAGGATTATGACTCCTACTCGGTTTGTAATAAGGCTAGGTCAGATGCTGCTTGGCTCTCATATATACTTCTTGTACCGGCACATATTACATCAATAATTATTCAATACAATTCTACAGACCGGTCTTGCACTCCTATATGTAGTGAAAGAAATGGTACAAGTAAAATATATCCACTGCGGACCGGTCTTGCAGATACCCATGTTTCTCTTCGATGAAATTAAATATAAGAAAAACACACAACGACATGTACTTCTATCGTGAATCGAAGGCCACAAGAGTTTCCATCGCCGGCACTCGCAAGCACAGCTCTCCGGCGACTGATTCTACTTCTATCTATGACCCGAATTAAGAGCATCTCCAGCAGGGCCCTCAATAGGCCCTCTGTGACGCCCCCGATTCAATCGTACACTAATCATACACGGGAAGATATCACAACACAACTCTACAAATAAAATAAGTCATACAAGCATCATATTACAAGCCAGGGGCCTCGAGGGCTCGAATACAAGTTCTCGATCCTAGACGAGTCAGCGGAAGCAACAATCTGAGTACACACATAAGTTAAACAAGTTGCCATAAGTTGGCTAGCAAAAATTGGGATACAGATCGAAAGAGGCGCAGGCCTCCTGCCTGGGATCCTCCTAAACTACTCCTGGTCGTCGTCAGTGGCCTGCACGTAGTAGTAGGCACCTCCAGTGTAGTAAGAGTCGTCATCGACGGTGGCGTCTGGCTCCTGGGCTCCGACATCTGGTTGCGACAACCAGGAAGAAAGGAAAGGGGGGAAAGGGGGAGAAAAGCAACCATGAGTACTCATACAAAGTACTCGCAAGCAAGGATCTACACTACATATGCATGGGTATATGTGTAAAGAGGCAATATCGATGGACTGAACTGCAGAATGCCAGAATAAGAGGAGGATCGCTAGTCCTATCGAAGACTACGCTTCTGACAGCCTCCGTCCTGCAGCATGTAGAAGAGAGTAGATTGAAGTCCTCCAAGTAGCATCGCATAGCATAATCCTACACGGCGATCCTCCCCTCGTCGCCCTATGGAAAAGCGATCACCGGGTTGTCTGTGGAACTTGTCTGGGTGTGTTTTATTAAGTATCCGGTTCTAGTTGTCATAAGTTCAAGGTACAACTCCGGTCGCCCTTTTACCTGTGGACACTTCTATTCAATAGATTAATCACCTGCAGGGTGCACCACATAACCCAACACGCTCTATCCCATTTGGCCGGACACACTTTTCTGGGTCATGCCCGGCCTCGGAAGATCAACACGTCGCAACCCCACCTAGGCACAACAGAGAGGTCAGCACGCCGGTCTAAATCCTATGCATGCAGGGGTCTGGGCCCATCTCCCATTGCACACCTGCACGTTGCGAGGGCGGCCGGAAGCAGACCTAGCCTCCCTAATACAAGAGCAGGCATTCCAGTCCAATCCGGCGCGTGCCGCTCAGTCGCTGACGTCAACAAGGCTTCGGCTGATACCACGACGTCGAGTGCCCATATTCTTCCCACGTAGTAGGTTAGTGCGTATAGGCCAGTGGCCAGACTCAAATCAAATACCAAGATCTCGTTAAGCGCGTTATTATGAAGAAACCGCGAACGCCGACCAGGGCCAGGCCCACCTCTTGCCTAGGTGGTCTCAACCTGCCCTGTCGCTCCGCCACATAGTAACAGTCGGGGGCCGTCGGGAACCCAGGCCCACCTCTACCGGATGGAGCCACCTGTCCTTTCAGCCCCCACATCAGAATCACTTGCGGAGTACGAGCCAACCCGACTTTAGTCACCATCTGTAAAGTATGTATGTATAGTATATACCCGTGATCACCTCCCGAGTGATCACGGCCCGATAGTATAGCAAGGCAGACTGACAAGAATGTAGGGCCACAGATGATAAACTAGCATCCTATACTAAGCATTTAGGATTGCGGGTAAGGTATCAACAACTATAGCAACAATGACAGGCTATGCAACAGAATAGGATTAACAAAACAGTAACATGCTACACTACTCTAATATAGGCAGTAGAGGGTAGAATAGGCGATATCTGGTGATCAAAGGGGGGGCTTGCCTGGTTGCTCTGGCAAGTAGGGGTCGTCAACAACGTAGTCAGTCGGGGCACCAGCAGCGGCACCGGTCTCGTAGTCTACCGGAGAGAAGAGGGGGAAGAAACAATGAATACAATGCAAACAAATGTGTAACGATGCATGACAAAGCAAACAACGGTGTTAGGTGTGCCCTAACATGGTAGGAGGAGATACCGACGAAGGGGGAAAACATCCGGGAAAGTATTCCCGGTGTTTCGCGTTTTCGGACAGATAAACCGGAGGTGAAATGTTGCAGGTTCATTATGCTAGGGACACGTGGCGGAAGAATGGGCTATGTATTCAAATTCGTCTCGTTGTTCTGAGCAACTTTCATATACAAATTATTTTCATCCGAGCTAAGAATTATTTTATATTAATTTTTAAAGTTTTAATTCATTTTCTAGAATTACTGAAATTCTGCGAAGTCCTCGCTTTTAAACATCATTTAGCTGTTTTCTGGAGGCTATAACTACTGTTCTATTCATCCTATGAATTGGTGCCTTATACCAATATTGATCACTTTCATGTGGTCTACAAGATGGTATCAATTGCATCATTGTTAGATCCCTGTAACTTGTTTATTTTCTGCTCCAAAGTTGTTATGGCAGTATATCTGTTTTTTAGTTCTGTCAGTTAACAAAACATAGACTTTTGTCATTTTCATAGGAATTAATCCAGGCAACTTTTGGATTTGGTCCAATGGAAAGAATTGAACCTTGACAAGTGTACTAACCGCACATATTTATTTTAGCTATGTTGATCTTTGTTTAGTTCCTGTTTTGAGGACGTTTAGGGGGCTAACCATTGCAGTTTTAGAAAAGCTAGCAACTGCTAGAGTAACTGAATGTTACTGTAGCAGTGCTGCACTAGTAGCAGCAGCATTACAGCAAGCAGCGGCAACAAAGACAGCAGCGAAGTGAGGAGCAACAAAGAATACCGAAGCGAGTAGTAGAGCAGCGGAAAGGAGAAGGCAGCAGCTTCAGTGGGCGGCGATGCGACCAGAGGCACGACGGGCGGCCAAAGCTTGGGTGACGCAGGCACAGGGCGCGGGCGGACGGGGCGCGCACGGGCGGCCAGGCGAGGCTGGGACATGGCCAGGCGTTCGCGGACGCGGAGCTCCGAGCATGGCAGTGGGGTGACGACTTGCGGTGACGAAAATGATGGGGAAAGGCGAGGGATCGACAGAGGGGCTCACAGCGATCCTGTAGAGGTGCTAAGTGGGCTCGGGGAAGGCTTGGAGCAGATGGACGGCGGCAGCGATCCACGGTGGTCGAGGGCGTCCATCCGCGCGAGGCAGGGGTCCGGAGCTCGAATACGCCCACGTAGTCGACGAAGACGACAGAGGCGGTGCTCTCGGCGCAGTCTCAGGCGACGGGAGGGCAGTGGCCACGAGGATGAGGTCGACCATGGCGACGTGATTCGACTGCAGGCGAGGTGGAAGAAAATGGCGCAGGGGAAAGGGGGAATGACGCTAGGGTTTCGAGGAGGGGATGCTCTTATCCTCGGGGAGGGTCGCGGGATGGCCGACACCTGGCAATCGAAGCCATGGAAGCGGCGCCTGCGTCCACGGCGTTTGTGATGAACAGGGAAGGAGACAGGGAGAGTTGGGCTGGGGGTGGATTGGGCTTGTTGGGCCGGTTGGCCCTGTGGGGGGGGGGGGGTTCATTTTATTTTTGTGTTGTTTTGTCTTTTCTTTTTCCGGTTTTGTTCCTTTTCTTTTACTGTTTTATTTTATTCTACTTTTATAAAACATAAAAGTTGTACCCAAAATAGTAACACTAATCATACCTCTTCCACAAAAAGGTTTAACCCCCAATTAATATAGTTTAGTATTTTATAAAATACAAAGGCGTTTATTTATTTGTTTTACCTACAGTTTTAATTATTTAAATGCATTTAGACCTTTTATAAAAATGTGGTTTCTCCACCAACATTACTTATGAATTATCTGGCACGACCCAAACATTTTAGTTTTAACATTTGAAAACTTTCATCATTTGACTTTAATTCAAATTTGCGAATCGGTTTTAAACTAACATGAGTTTATCGATGGTAACCAAGGTGATGTGGCGTCATTAGCAGAGGTTCACTGTAGCTTAATTATCCGGGCGT
Organism: Aegilops bicornis; assembly: GCA_021605145.1. Classification (NCBI taxonomy): domain Eukaryota; kingdom Viridiplantae; phylum Streptophyta; class Magnoliopsida; order Poales; family Poaceae; genus Aegilops; species Aegilops bicornis. The sequence goes on along the minus strand of CM038670.1, from coordinate 140,063,214 downwards.
CACAATTCTCCTCCACTACAAGAAATCTCATCCCGAGATTTAAGAGGGGGACTAAGGGGGAAAGGCCTGGTTACGAAATTCTAGCGAATCTTCTTGGCCTTGGTTGATCTTCCTGAAGTTGTCGATCCTTTTGTTGATGTCTTTAGTTCTCTACTTCAGGGCATCGCGACAAAGTTGTCATTCTTCCTTCGGGAACTCCATCGTACTTACGAAAGAATAAAGGGTGGGTATTCCGGGAGATCGGACCTCTGCAAGGTTGACTGTCTGGTCGATAACATCAGGGAAGGTGGCGGAAAGTAACTCTCGAATTGAAACTTAAGGAAATATTGAGAGTAAAGTAAGGAGGTATCATGGAAAGTTTTGAGCAGGCAGGCAATCGTTCGATGCCTAAAACAAGGCGTGAAAGGGGTTCAAAGCAACAGGAATAAGTATTGTGTCTGATACTAGAATTTATGATCTCTCGGAAGGTGGTTCGTGGATTACATACGAGGCCAAGCTCGAGGAATAACTTTGGCAACAGGGTGTAATGGAGAGTCCGGTTTCGATCCTGTGGAACTGTGGGTTATGGGCCCACCATGTGGGTTAAAAGTAGGAAAGACACTGACATCTTGCATGGTCATGATAGCAAGGCATGTCAGAGAATAGCCTGTCAGTTATGTCAGAAACAACGTCGGTACCAAGGGCGAGGGACGAAGAGAACCATTTTCCTGCTCGTTGAACGAGGCGGACCAATAGGCAAAGTTCTCGTCCATCGGTGGCTACCAGTATGTCATCAACAATAGTAACTGGGTCTTACTGACAAGCTTGTACACCAAGGTGTTTACATAAGCAGAAGAATATTAGTGCTTAGATCATATGGATCACAAGGAAGGTTAAACAAATCAATGGAAAGGAAAATGTGATCATCAGATCAAATAGAACAATGGAAAGGAAAATGTGTTTGACACATATACCAGGGGTATACCCTTCCCAAGGACAAGGAGAGCAAGATATCCACGACAGGATAGAAAGTATAAACCATTTAGGTAAGGGGGGAGGATTAGATGACAATACCCATACAACAGGGTTTTGGATAATTGATAAAGAAAAGATAGCATTGCTTCAACTGTTCTTATTGAAGATCGGAATACCACCGAAATGCTTCGAGATAGCATTGACATGGTCTTCAATCAAAGGTCGGACTCTGGATACACAAAGGATCCATGAGGAACAACTTATAGAATAAGTCTTACAATTTCCTCATGGAAGAATGGTTAACCTTGTTAAAAAGGAAACTATAACAATAGGTCCTACGGCCAGGTGTGCTGGGCATGACATCACCTTATCGGGTCATAAAAGACCAGTGTTATAACTCTTGGAAATATGTACCAACCATCATATCTGACTAAGATTCAGATCTAATTGGTGTTAGGATACCTCAGACTCAGGATGCCTGAGAAGAAAAGGTGCAACACAATTGACGAGATGACATTGTAAAATTCTTAGGAAATGAACTATGGAAGTGAGTTCCGAAACAAGAGTTCATCATTAAACCAAGGAGAGGATGAGGAGGTGGCTGATGGACTCAACGATAATTCATCGAGACTTCCAAAAAGATGGATTTCCACATTGCGTGAACACGGAGATATCATTTGTTAAATCAATTGATATAATGATGTATGCTCTAGGAAAACATACACAATTAAACATTGGTTGAAAGGTGCACCCGAAATATGTGCTTAGGTAGCATGATCGAGGGTAGAATGGTGTTTCAATAACCAATGGTCTAAGAATAAACGATCGACCATTAACTTCAAAGCAATAGGGTTGCTAGAAGGGCATAATCCAAACAGCACCGTTCACCTATTGGTATCCCGGTTAGAACCAACACGGGGACCAAGAAAGAATGGTGATGGTGAGAAGTATTACTATATCAAGAATTAATAGTTGAGGTAATTCCCTCAATATTCTTCACATAACAGATGGTAATACTCCAAGATAGAATCGTAATATAAGTTGGATAGAAAGGAAACTACACAAAACATGAACAAGTTTTGTATCAGAGGGGATGCGAGAATGTTGTCGATGTTAATACAAATCATCGAGGGGCAAGGATGGTATTACTCATCCTGAATTCGACACACAACTTGGAAGAAGTCCAATGGTTGACAATGATCACGAAAAATTCGCCGAGGGTTTCAAGAAGATGTAATCGATCGGTGATGACATCAATTCAAAGGAATAATGAAGCGAAAGGTTATTGGAACCACGCGTACGTCACAAACTCGGAATCAAGCTTTTTGTTCAAGGCAAGATGATATGACGAGGAAAGTCGACATAAGCTTAACTCATCGTCGAAAATTGTGCTCCAAGAAGAAGGACCAGATAGCACAGTTAAAATTTAACACGATAATGATATAGCCGATCAGGCTAGGAATGACTTGAAGGACTATTAAACTCGTAAGCAACAAAAATTACTTGGAGTTATTGAATCGGAGTGCGAAATCGATTCACTTATCGGTGTTCTCGGTTGACAAACAACCCAGAACCCATGAAGTGACAATGATAGGGAAAGGTAGTACTTCATCAAAAGTTCATAAGATGTAGGTCAATGGCATGATATCCTCGAGATACCAGGGGTAATACTCGAAGGTAGATCATAATAGAGGTTGGGCAGGCGCATTGATCTGTAGAAGACAAGTGCTTGAACTTGTCCGAGAAATGGACCAAAGAAGAACAATCATGGTCGGATCCACAGTTGCAAAGGATCAATTCACAGATACCGAGTGATATTTATCAAGGCAATAGTTATTAGTACAAGAAGCTTCCATGATAGGATCTACATCGTGTCCATGGGCATGAACTCAAAGTTCAAGGTCGACTCGCACTTCTCCAATGCATAACATTTCACTCACTCCTAGCCTTCGACGAAGTTGTAGTGTTGAAATTTTATCTGACATAACATCAGTAGAGTATGACCCGTGAAATCTTTCGGGCTCACATAGATTAGGTAAGGCATTGGTTCAACCCATCGGGGCATCTTAGGAACATATACCACAAACTTCATAGTAAACATCACCAGCTCGAGAGAAGAGCATGGTTGGCCAAAATAGAGAATAAGATTTATCAATGGTATTATGTATCAGGGAAAGAACTTCTGGAGATTTTTGGATACGAAGGACACTATCGGATGATAATTCATCAAAGGACCGGACGGTCCATAACGGAGCTGATGTGAGCATCGGTACTCAACCAGAAGAAGAGAGAATGCAAGGAGATCAGTTTGTAGAAACAACTAACTATTTCAAAGCTCAATTGCAAAGGAATTATGAATTCCAAGACAAGGGATCAGAAGCAATGCTCTGATTAGGGATGGATAAGTTGAATAGCCTTAGGGGTACAATCGATGGCAATTTGATTGGTCGAGATCCAGCTCATGTTTGAAATGACGTCTAAGCCAGAAGGATGAATTCTAGGATATGATTAAGGATCGCGAGCATTTGCAACTTATTGAATCAATGGACTCAAAATGATAGTGACAAAGGATGCAAATAAGATTACTTATGGGATTAACCATAATGCAGCAAGCGAGAATTTCAAGGGCAATAAGCTGCTGAGGATTTTCGGAAGATCGAATTGTACGAAGACCTTTCTGAAATACATGAATCAACTGGGGATGAGCGGATACTCGATAAGTGTGGGAAAATTATCCGTAGGGGTATTCATGGGGCAAGAACTACAAGGCGGTAAGCTCAAAGGATTCTCGGAATAACGAAGAGCAATTCGAGGCATCTTGTATTAACCATATCAATGGGGTTGAACATAAGACTGGCAAGTGTATGCAGTTATCCCTAAGGATATAACAGTGGTAGGGAATGCAAAAAGAGATGACACAAAGTCTTAAGAGAACACTATAAAGTATCTTCGGAATCTTACAGTGCGATGGCGATCATCATGCTAAGGGCTCTTCGGGAGGAAGTGGTCACGAGATCCTAATGTTAGAGTTAGTAAAACCATTTAAACCCGAATAGAAAAGAGTTCAGAGTCCCAGAATATAGATCAAGGAGTAAAAGATCCTAGTACCACCCAATGGCGTCGTGGGCCCATGGGCCGCACAACCATGTTAGTAAAAGTTTTGCAATGACTAGACTCAACTTTGGCCAAGGAGTTTGGAAGGGGGATTCCTACAGGCAGTCGGCTCTGATACCAACTTGTGACGCCCCCGATTCAATCATACACTAATCATACACGCAAACGTAATGCGATCAAGATCGAGGACTCACGGGAAGATATCACAACACAACTCTACAAATAAAATAAGTCATACAAGCATCATATTACAAGCCAGGGGCCTCGAGGGCTCGAATACAAGTGCTTGATCCTAGACGAGTCAGCGGAAGCAACAATCTGAGTACAGACATAAGTTAAACAAGTTGCCATAAGATGGCTAGCACAAACTGGGATACAGATCGAAAGAGGCGCGGGCCTCCTGCCTGGGATCCTCCTAAACTACTCCTGGTCGTGGTCAGTGGCCTGCATGTAGTAGTAGGCACCTCCAGTGTAGTAAGAGTCATCGTCGATGGTGGCGTCTGGCTCCTGGGCTCCGGCATCTGGTTGCGACAACCAGGAAGAAAGGAAAGGGGGGAAAGGGGGAGAAAAGCAACCCTGAGTACTCATCCAAAGTACTCGCAAGCAAGGATCTACACTACATATGCATGGCTATATGTGTAAAGAGGCAATATCGGTGGACTGAACTGCAGAATGCCAGAATAAGAGGGGGATAGCTAGTCATATCAAAGACTACGCTTCTGGCAGCCTCCGTCTTGTAGCATGTAGAAGAGAGTAGATTGAAGTCCTCCAAGTAGCGCATAACATAATCCTACCCGGCGATCCTCCCCTCGTCGCCCTGTGGAAAAGCGATCACCAGGTTGTCCGTGGAACTTGTCTAGGTGTGCTTTATTAAGTATCTGGTTCTAGTTGTCATAAGGTCAAGGTACAACTCCGGGTCGTCCTTTTACCGAGGGACACGGCTATTCGAATAGATTAACTTCCCTGCATGGGTGCACCACATAACCCAACACGCTCGATCCCATTTGGCGGACACACTTTCCTGGGTCATGCCCGACCTAGGAAGATCAACACGTCGTAGCCCCATCTAGGCACAATAGAGAGGTCAGCACGCCGGTCTAAATCCTTTGCACGCAGAGTTCTGGGCCCATCGCCCATTGCACACTTGCACGTTGCGAGGGCGGCCGGAAGCAGACCTAGCCTCCCTAATACAAGAGCAGACGTTGCAGTCCAATCCGGCGCGCGCCGCTCAGTCGCTGACGTCAAGAAGGCTTCGGCTGATACCATGACGTCGAGTGCCCATATCCTTCCCGCGTAGTTGGTTAGTGCGTATAGGCCAGTGGCCAGACTCAGATCAAATACCAAGATCTCGTTAAGCGCGTTATTATGAAGAAACCGCGAACGCCGACCAAGGCCAGGCCCACCTCTCGGCTAGGTGGTCTTAACCTGCCCTGTCGCTCCGCCACATAGTAACAGCCAGGGACCGTCGGGAACCCAGACCCACCTCTACCGGGATGGAGCCACCTGTTCTTTCAGCCCCCACATCGGAATCACTTGCGGGTACTCAACGAGCCAACCCGACTTTAGTCACCATCTGTAAAGTATATATGTATAGTATATACCCGTAATCACCTCCCGAGTGATCACGGCCCGATAGTTTAGCAAGGCAGACTGACAAGAATGTAGGGCCACAGATGATAAACTAGCATCCTATACTAAGCATTTAGGTTTGCGGGTAAGGTATCAACAACTATAGCAACAATGACAAAGTTATGCAAATGTAATAGGATTAACCGGTCAAAGAATATGCTACACTACTCTAATGCAGGCAGTAGAGGGTAGAATAGGCGATATCTGGTGATCAAAGGGGGGGCTTGCCTGGTTGCTCTGGCAAGTAGGGGTCATCAACAATGTAGTCGGTCGGGGCACCAGCAGCGGCGTCGGTCTCGTAGTCTACCGGAGAGAAGAAGGGGACGAAACAGTGGATACAATGAAAACAAATGTGTAACGATGCATGACAAAGCAAACAGCGGTGTTATGTGTGCCCTAACGTGGTAGGAGGAGATACCGGCGAAGGGGGAAAACATCCGGGAAAGTATCCCCGGTGTTTCGCGTTTTCGGACAGATAAACTGGAGGTGAAATGTTGCAGGTTCATTATGCTAGGGACGCATGGCGGAATTATTGACTGTGTATTCAGATTCGTCTCGTCGTTCTGAGCAACTTTCATATACAAATTATTTTCATCCGAGCTACGGATTATTTTATATTAATTTTTAAAGTTTTAATTCATTTTCTAGAATTACTGAAATTCTGCTAAGTCCTCATTTAGCTGTTTTCTAGAGGCTATAACTAGTGCTCTATTCATCCTATGAATTGGTGCATTATACCACTATTGATCACATTCATGTGGTCTACAAGATGGTATCAATTGCATCATTGTTAGTTCCCTGTAACTTGTTTATTTTCTGCTCCAAAGTTGTTATGGCAGTATATCTGTTTTTTAGTTACGCTGGCCAATGTAACATAGACTTTTGTCATTTTCATAGGAATTAATCCAGGCAACTTTTGGATTTGGTCCAATGGAAAGAATTGAACCTTGACAAGTGTACTAACCACACATATTTATTTTAGCTATGTTGAGCTTTGTTTAGTTCCTGTTTTGAGGCTATTTAGGGGGCTAACCATTGCAGTTTTAGAAAAGCTAGCAACTGCTACAGTAACTGAATGTTACTGTAGCAGCGCTGCACTAGTAGCAGCAGCATTACAGCAAGCAGCGGCAACACTACAGAGCAGGCGGACGAGCAACAGCCACGCTGAAAGCAGAGTAGCAGAGCAGCGACGAGGAGAAGGCAACAGTGGCAGTGGGCGGCGACGCGACCAGAGGCACGGTGGGCGGCCAAAGCTTGGGCGACGGAGGCACGGGACGCGGCCAAGGCACGACCAGGGGCACGGGCGGACGGGGCACGCACGGGTGGCCAGGCGAGGCTGGGACGTGGCCAGGGGTTCGCGGACGCGGAGCTCCGAGCATGCCAGTGGGGTGACGACTTGCGGTGATGAAAATGACGGGGAAAGGCAAGGGATCGACAGAGGGGCTCACAACGATCCTGTAGAGGTGCTAAGTGGGCTCGGGGAAGGCTTGGAGCAGATGGACGGCGACAGCGATCCACGGTGGCCGAGGGCGTCGATCCGCGCGAGGCAGGGGTCCGGAGCTCGAATGCGCCCATGTAGTCGACAAAGACGACAGAGGCGGTGCTCTCGGCGCAGTCTCAGGCAGCGGGAGGGCAGCGGCCACGAGGATGAGGTCGACCATGGCAACGTGATTCGACTGTAGGCGAGGTGGAAGAAAGTGGCGCAGGGGAAAGGGGGGAATGACGCTAGGGTTTCGAGGAGGGGATGCTCTTATCCTCAGGGAGGGTCGCGGGATGGCCGGCACGTGGCAATCGAAGCCATGGGCCTTGGCGCTGCGTCCTGGCGTTTGTGATGAACAGGGAAGTGACAGGGAGAGTTGGGCTGGGGGTGGATTGGGCTTGTTGGGCCGGTTGGCCCAGTGGGGGGGGGTTCATTTTATTTTTGTGTTGTTTTGTCTTTTCTTTTTCCTATTTTGTTCTTTTTCTTTTACTGTTTTATTTTATTCTACTTTTATAAAACATAAAAGTTGTACCCAAAATAGTAACACTAATTATACCTCTTCCACAAAAAGGTTTAACCCCCAATTAATATAGTTTAGTATTTTATAAAATACAAAGGAATTTATTTATTTGTTTTACCTACAATTTTAATTATTTAAATGCATTTAGACCTTTTATAAAAATGTGGTTTCTCCACCAACATTACTTATGAACTATCTGGCACGACCCGAACATTTTAGTTTTAACATTTGAAAACTTTCATCATTTGACTTTAATTCAAATTTGAATTTGAATCGGTTTTAAACTAACATGAGTTTATCGATGGTAACCATGGTGACATGGCGTCATTAGCAGACGTTCACTGTAGCTTAATTATCCGGGCGTCACACCCTCACCAGGCGTTTTTGCCGCGCCGGCGCCCAAAAATCGGCCCAGTCGCGCCCCTAGTAGCCCGATTTTGCCGGCTTGGGCCGAAACTGGCGCCGGCGGACCCAAGCCGAAGCCGGCACGCTAGGGGCGCCTGAGGGCGCCGGCACAAGCGAAAAGGGGCGTGGGGCCGCTCTGTCGGCGAGTCGAGAGCATCTTCCCGCTTTTCCCCCACTTTCCTCCCATTCTTTCCATTCCTCCCGCCAATCTCCCTCCCGCTCGCCTCCCAGCCGGACGCCATGCCGTCGAAGAAGTACGTGATCCCCCGAGCCGCGACAGCTGCGACCGCCATAGTCGCCCAGCCGAAGCAGAGGAAGCCGAGGGTGCCGCCGTCCAAGCCACCGGGCCTGACCAACACCGACTGGAGGGCGGAAGTTCAGCGACGGGAGGCTGTCACCGCCGACCGGCGGCACAGGGCCAACGCCAAAAAGGCCCGGGACAGCGCGACGCATGCGGCTGCGGCTGTGGCGGATCAAGCTACGGTGGATCAAGCCGAGGCGTCTCGCGTGGGGATGATGAATCCACCCGGCAGCCACGCCCAACACGCGCCCTGGATCCAACAAAGCGTTGTCTCTCCGGCCGGCTTCTCATCATCGCCGCAACCATGGGGATGAACGCCATCGCCGGGCTACGCTGACGGGAACGCGCACGGTGGGTTCAACCCCAACGTCACCTTCCCCCATGGACACCCGGCCCAGCGCCCGCCCTCGCCCGCCTTCACCGGTGTGCAGTACCCTCCATACAACGACTCGCCGCCGGCCTACACGTCCTCCCCGACGCCCTTTCTCCGCCGTGGCGCGCTGCCCTTCAGACAAGCTTCCACGTCACACCTCCGACACCGACGCGACCGACACCGACATGGACGACATCATCGTGGCAGGCTCGGCTGCGGCCGTCGCGTCCCCCGGGTTCGCTACCCTGGACGACATGGTGGACCTTAGAGGAGGCATGGACGGCGAGCACGAGTACGGCGAGGAGGAGCCGGACAAGGAGGAGGAGGAGGACGAGGAGGAGGAGGAGGAGGAGGAGGAGGAGCAACCGATGACTGTTCCGGCGAGGAGGCGCAAGAAGAAGAAGCGGGCGACCAGGACCGGCGAGCCGCGCATCAAGTGGGCGTCCAAGGAGCAAGAATGTCTCGCCGAAGAGTGGAAAGTCGTCTGCCTCGACCCGACCACCGGCACGAACCAGAGCATCGAGACGTAGTGGGAGCGCATCAAGGCCGTGTTTGATGAGCGCAAGCTCGTCGACCCCTACTTCAAAGGCGTCTATATGTAGTGCGGGTCGAAGGGAATGGCGAACCATTGGGGGCTCATCTAGGCGGCGTGCAACAAATGGCATGGCATGTCGAGGAGGTCGCAGCTCGCCCAAAGAGCGGCGCCAGCATTGAGTATCAGGTATGGCACGTCGGTCGCCCGCTTCTCTTCGCCGTGTGCACCCGCCAACAGTTCGTTCCTCGGTGTAGCTGGTGCGCATGTTCGCCATGTATCGCCAGGACAACAGCGGCCAAGAATTCAAGTACATCCACGTCTTCAAGCAGATTGACAAGTGCGAGAAGTGGGCGGAAGTCCGCGCACCTTCGCCAAGGCCAAGGAGACCTACAAGCCGGACGCGCCGACGCCGGGCGCGTCAGAAGGGCGGCCGGACGGCAACAAAGGGGCCAAGAAGGGGAAACACGCCGACGCGGCTACCGCGCGAGTGCAGGAGTCCATCGAGCATTGCCTCGCCGACGCACAGGCCCGGGCCGCCCTGCGTGAAGAGAAGACCGAGGCGCGGTGGTCGGCGTTGATGACGAACAGCGCCGTCAAGCTCGACCTGCTCCGGACCAACGTCGCCGCGAAGAAGAGGAACACCGACCTGGCTTTTCTGATGGGCGGGGCGGACATGCTCCAGAGCAACGACGAGAAGCTCAAGGCGTGGTACATGGCGGAGCGCGGCCTCATCCTGAACCAGCTGCCGACGAGGGCGCCGCCAACTCCCGCGCCCACGCAGACGCCGCCGCCAAGCCCGAGTGATGATGCCTCCACGACGCCCAGTAGCACCGAAGCCGCCTACCACAGAAGCAGCTCCGACACCGCCAAGCCCGTGCACACTACAAGAAATATGTCAACTTGCGACCATCACTATTGGTCACCGAAAGGTCATTGTTTTTCATTTCTTACCTTTTTGTGACCAAAAATAGAAGGTCAAAAGCTGTCGGTCGTAAACTGAAATTAACGACCTTCTCTATGATATGTAAAAAGTCGTTGATTCCACGACCAAATTTTTGGTCACTAGCAGCCTCCACAGGCCACGTAGGATCCAGTATGGCAAGCTGACGTGGATAAGATTCAGCCCGGTCCAATTCGGTGTTTTACATGGGCCGAGCCCAACAATTCAGCCTTTTTAATATATTTTTTTCCTATTTATTTTCGCTAGCTACATGGGCCTGGCCCAGTAATTCAGCCTTTTTAATTTCTTTGCCTATCCCTTTTGACAGATTTTTTTTGGTCTTGTATTTTTCTGGGCCATTTCTTTGTCAGGCCTCTCAAGTTTTCCCCTCGGAAATAATTGTTCAATATATCTTGGGCTGGGACAAAATAATTGATCCAATCCAACTTTTTTTATTATGCCATTGACATTACAACACATCACACTACAAGCTATCTTGGGCCTAGCCCAGTTCCGATACATTTTCAAAGCAACATGGAATATTATAGGAGCCCGAAATATCTTTACATGCATTCATTCTAGCAGTACATATATTTACATCCAAGGAACCAGTGAGTGCCAAAAAAACTATTCTACAGCAAAGAAAAGAAAATAGATGACATCACAGAAGTTCCTATTGTCCTCCTCCTTCAACATTTGAAAACCTTCACCTGGTAGTAGATCAATCATGAGTGAGAACCAATACAACAGCAAAAAAATGTTCAGACCATGCAAAAAATAACAGTCATTACACATGTTATTCGGGTACAGATTGTAAGTCATGGATCCATTACACATAGTTTTTGTGTTGTGGACTATCTTCATGCAATTGCTACTTGGTAAGGCATTACAATGCTCCAGGAAGTGTACCACACTACAGTCAATAGTCTATAGTATGCACAGCTAGGAATTGTAAGTCACATTGCATATCCACACCAGAAACTAAGTCAAACATGCATGCTACTAATCCACTGTCATGTAGTTGTGTCAAACCCACCAGCATCAGTATTCAGTAGTACTCAACCAATGACAGTAGAAAAATGTACTACCTCGTCACCCATTTCGCGCAGGTGCTTGATGAAGTTCTGGAACTGGTTCTTGTACACAGAGATGTAGTTGCAAACATGCATGGAAGACACACGCAAAATTAGTTCACATATACTAGGAAATTAACAGAATAGTTTATTTGACTAGTGCCATCAAGTTCCACCAATTCACGACAAGGAGAAGAAAGGAGCATGACACGACATATTTATGTAAGACGGTTGATTATTCAGAGAAGTTAAACTAAGTGCAGGTCACCCAAAATTGAATTTCTTGCAATCCAAACAACACAAACATCAGGGAGATCGTTGCATAGATACAAATCCATGTGGTAGCAGCAAAATTGACCAATCTGGACCGCATCTTCTCTGTTTGGTACTAACTAAATAAAAAAACTGGACTTGTTCATACAAATCCCTCTTGAATTCCTTGACACGACTAGGATTTGCATCAAATATTCCTTAATTTAGCGGCATTAGTAAGCAGAGAAAGAGGGGGAGGGAGATGGGAATGCTACCTGCCGTGGTGGGTCGTCGTGGCCGTGCTTGATCTCGGGCAGGACCTCTTGGTCGCACTAGGGGCAGAGGAGAAGGCCTCTCATGCCCCTCCTCCTTGAGCAGAGCAGGGCCGACGGATAGGTGCACCCCTCATCCTCCTCCTCCTTTAGCAGGGCAGCATCTGTTACAATTTGTGTTAAAATCTCCTAGGAGTTCAAAGGCTGGAAACAATCTACTATGGAGAAGTGAAGGACCCCAAGTACCTTAAGAGTAGCGCATGCATTGTACAATTCTTCTTTACGAGTATCTTCGAAACCATCAGCGTTACCTGTAAAAGTGGTAGTCATCACATGGAAAAATTAGCCAAGCACAGCTCTAATATGCAAAGAAGCACTTCTGTATTTCTATTATATATGCTAGAGAAACTGATTTCTAGTGTTAAAACGTGCATCTCTGTATACATAATTTTGGTAAGCTAGGCAGAAGCTTAAATATTCAGTGTACAGAAATAGTCATGTGTATGCATATGTTATACTTTGGTCAAGCGAATGGATGAAGACATGACCGCTCCTGGACATACAGAAAGATGGACAAAGAACAGAGACAGGCTATGGGAACAGAGACATACATCAAATATTTGGTCCAAATAGCTACACAATGCTACTTGCTACATCAAGTACAGTTACTGCTAGTCTGCTACCCTGTAACACATCAAGGGGCACGAACCCCATATGCAGAACCAAGTCATGCATTTCAATCATCAATCAATCAATCAAAAACAGAAAGAAAAAAGATGGAGTGATGCATGCATGTGTACCCATGCAGGAACAGAGAGATGACCTTGAGGTCATCGACAGAAGGAGAATGGACGGAGGAGTAGTAGCCGGCCTCCGTCGCGAATCTGGAAGCGCTAGTCTCGCCATGGAGAATCTGGCGCCGCCTCGATCTAGGGCCTCCCGACAGGAGAGGGAGAGAAGGTGAGTGGAGGGCGCGACGGTGCACGGCCCAGAGAGCAGCGTCAGAGGGCACCGACCGCACGGCCGCGTTGTCGTGGTCGTCGACCGCACGGAAATGGACGAAGCAGACAGAGTCATGGTGGACCTGCGCGCATGCATTGGGAGGGGAGGGAGGAAACCGCATGAGCAAAATCGAAACCAAGCAACAGAGAGAGACCATGAGGGGGAGAGAGAGGAAACCTTCCATGGCCGCCATGGTTGCCCTTGCGCGGTAGTGGATCCGGCGCTACGAGCAGAGGAAGGGCGGATCTGGGCGCGCCATGGCCGCCAGCTCACCCGCAGCCCTCTTCCCCCAAAAGGGATCGAGAGGTGGTTCAGTGAGAGAGAGGGGGCAGCCGAGGCCGTCCATCTCGGCCTTCTCAGGAGAGGGGGAGCTGGAGGAGGTGGGGATCCAGGGGAGATGACGACGACGAGGAGCCGCGGGGCTGCGACAGGGATGTGGCGAAGTTGTCGAGGTCTAGGTCTACGACGAAGGAGAGGTAGGGCGTGGCCGTGTGGGTGGAGAGGCAGTTGGCAAGGTGCGGGCGTCGGAACCCTAGGATGACGACGGCCTGGGTGGGTGGGTGGATCCCGGAGCGGAGCGGGTGGGGGCAGCGAGGTCGGGGCGGTGGGTGAGGAGGAAGGGGGCGGTGGGCAGGGAGAGGAGTGGATTGAGAGGGGGGCGGGGGCGGCGAGGAGATGGGGGGAAGGGTGTGACGGGGGATCGATCTGAGCTAGGGTTTGGGCTGCGGGTGGGGGGTATCTCTTTTTCTTTTCTTTTTTTCTTTTTTTCTGTAGATAGATGGATGGATGGATGGATGGATGTGGGATGGAGAGATGGATGGATGGATGGACGCCATGTCATCGATCCGTGGGAAGAGTTCGGAAAACCAGTGATTTAAAATAGTTTTAAAGTACTAAAAATAGAGAGATTTTGTGAAGTAGCTATCAAAAATATTTTTCAAAAGAGCACCACACACATTTTTACTAGAGTTATAATAATTTTATGGATAAGGACCAATTTGTATGCATCTCTGATCTTTCTAGCTATTTTTAATCATTTTCCGAGTGCTCAAAATGAGTTTTTCTATGAAGGACCTACCAAATAATTGTTGTAAAATTGGACCAAATCAATTTTCTAAAATACTAGGCCATATTTAATGCACAATTGACCAACTGGTTGGGTGTCAAAAGTTTTGATCCACCTCTCGTAAAAAGGACAAATTTCTGTCGATTCAGTTGGAAGCGGGTCAAATTTGAACCGTAGCTTCCTCATAATTTGCTCTTTATTTTTCCCAAAAATCATTTTAGGTATAAAAGTATCTATTTAATCAGAGAAACACCAAAAGTTTTCCAAGATTCAACCACTAGCTAGGAACGGTCAAGCCCGTTGTTTTGACCGCATTTTGAAACGACCATAAAAAATTCAGGAAAAATCAAAAAATTGGAAAACCTTTGCATTATGTCATATTATGTGGCCAAGTTTAAGGAAAAATAATAAACTTGTAATACGATAATTATTTTAAAAAGGTGTTCTCAGAAACGAGCTATCATGTGTGGAGATCAATGGCTTCCAAGCCAAATTATCAATCTTATGGCCACATTCATGGCATAGTTTGTTCAAATGATCTCATATTGTGCACGAGGGTGCATATTGGAATGGCGAACAATATTGCCTAAGAAAGTTTTCATTTTCTTTGGACGAAAAAATTATTTTCCATTTTCCGAGTGTCCAAAATCAGTTCTTTCTGTGAAGGACCTACCATATATTTGTTGCAAAATTGAACCAAATCAATTTTCTAAAATACTAGGCCATGTTTAATGCATATTTGACCAAATGGTTGCATGTCAAAAGTTTTGATCCACCTCTGGTGAAAAAGACAAATTTCTGCCGATTCAATAGGAAGCGGGTCAAATTTGAACTGCAGCTGCCTCATAGTTTGTTTTCTTATTTTTTTCCAAAAAATCATTTTTAGGTACATAAGTATCTATTTAATCATAGAAACAAAAAAAATTTGCAAGATTCAACCACTAGCTAGGAACTGTCGTTCCTGCCATTTTGACAGCATTTTGAAACGAGCATAAAAAATTTAAAAAAAATAAAAAATAGAAAAACCTTCACATTGTGTCATCATATGTGACCAAGTTTTCATAAAAAATAATAAACTTGTAATACAGCAATTATTTTAAAAACGTGTTCTCATAAATGAGCTATCATGCGTGAAGATCCATGGCTTTTAAGTCAAATGATCAATCTTATGAGCATATTCATGGCATAGTTTGTTCAAATGATCTCATATTGTGCACAAGGATGCATCTTGGAATGGCAAATAATACTGCCTAAGGGTGTTTTCATTTTCTTTGGATAAAAAATCAATTTTCCATTTTTCGAGTGTCCAAAATGAGTTTATTTTTTGAAGGACCTACCATATATTTGTTGTAAAATTGTACCAAATTATTTTTATAAAATACTAGGCCATATTTAATGCACAATTGACTAAATGGTTGAGTGTCAAATTTTTTGATCCACCTTTCATGAAAAAGACAAATTTCCGCCGATTCAGTAGAAAGTGGGTCAAGTTTGAACTACAGTTACCTCATAGTTTGCTCTTTACTTTTTCAAAAAATAGTTTCTAGATACATAAGTATCTATTTAATCAGAGAAACACCAAAAGTTTTACAAAATTCAACCACTAGTTAGGAACGGTCATTCCCGCTGTTTCGGCCGCATTTTGAAACGGGCATAAAATATTCAAAAAAATCAAAAAATTAGAAAACCTTCGCATTGTGTCATTATATGTGACCAAGTTACCAGGAAAAATATTAAACTTATAATATGGCAATTTATTAAAAAAGTATTTTTAGAAAATGAGCTATTATGTGTGAAGATTCATGGCTTTCAAGGCAAATGATCAATCTTATGACCACATTCATGGAATAGTTTGTTGCAATGATCTAGTATTGTGCAAAAGGATGCATCATGGCATGGAAAATAATGTTGCCTAAGGAACTTTTCATTTTCTTTGGACGAAAAATTCATTTTTCATTTTTTCGAGTGCCCAAAATGAGTTTTTTAGGACCTATCATATATTTGTTGTAAAAAAACTTCTTCATTTTTCAAAAATATTAGAACACATTTTATGAAAAAAAAATTGTACACTAGAAACATTTTTTATAGATATTAAACGGTTTTTAGTTACATCATAAATATTTTTAATAAATATTTTGATGTCTAATATTTTGAACACATGTGTACATTTTTTAAGACACATTGTACACATTGTTTATATATGTTTAACTTTTCTCAAATACATAATTAGCGTATTTTCATATATTGTTTACAAAAAAAATCTTTTCATATATACCTTTTGATGTCTATATTTGTTTTTACGCATTGTACATTTTTGTATACATATAAAACATTGTTGATATTGGTTAGAAAAATTTAAATAGATGATTAACATTTTTAGAAAATCTTGTTTTGTTATCTACTTTTATATATATATATATATATATATATATATATATATATATATATATATATATATATATAGGACAAATTTTTCCTACTACCGGGTGTAGTTACTCCCACTTATGTTTCATACGTTTTAGGTAGTATCTATCATATCGGAGAGTATGTACGCGTAGTATGTAGTATATAAGAATGTTTAGGTGGTATATATACTACCTTTTGTTAGTATATATCATATTTTGCGCATACTCTATTTCACGTATAAATATGTACGTATTTCACAAATACAATAAAATTATGAGCTCATTTACAATTTTTTCATACAAATCACTTGGGAGTATCTTAGATAGTATAATATATGAACATATTAAAAATAATAAAGTAGAGTATATACTACCACATGATAGTATATGAGAAAGCAGGTGTAGCTACACCCGGTAGTAGGATGCATTTTCCTATATATATATATATATATATATATATATATATATATATATATATATATATATATATATATATATGTATGTATGTACGGTGGCGCTAAAGTAAGCGAGCGCGCAGAATAGGATATCCTACGCGCTGGCCTGATTAGGTGGGCGGGTCGCTCCACTTCTCCCCACTGATTAGTTAGTTGATGGTAAAACTGGTTGAAAAAATAGTAACAGAATTAATTTGGTTACCATAGTATGCGCGTACGCCCCGCTTCTCCGCCATCCCCGCTGATTAGTTAGTCGAGGGTAAAACTACTTGAAGAAATAGTAACAAGATTAATTTGATTACCATCATATGCGCTTGTCCACATATGCCCCACTTGGGAAGTTACTAACTATTGGCAGTAAGATGGATAGAATAGGCGGTAATGGAAGAAAATACTTTACCAAACAAAGAACTACGGGTGGTTTAGTCCGTTGGCTCTTAAGTCTGTTAAAATCATGCTAATATCTAGTAACGAATTACTACATGTGTCTTGCTCACAAAATTGGTAGTAAAAAGGATGAAGTAGATAGTAATGGAAGAAAATGCTTTACTAACCAATGAATTAGAGATGGTTCAGTCCGTTGCCTTGTAAAGCCTAGTAAAACCATGCTAATATGCATATCTAGTAATGAATTAAAATGTGTGAACTCTAAAGACTTCCCTTTTCATTTGTAAGATAGACTTGAAACATAGATTATATTTTTTTTTCAAAAAGGGACAGAGTAAATGATAATGGAAGAAAATGCTTTACCCATTTGATACATTTTCACTCTATGGCTCTTATTACTAACCATGGTAAAAGACATGTTCAATAAAGTAATGAAAATTAATGAGTTACCATCAAGGTGCAACGCCACCCTTGCCACGTTCTCGTTACTCATGCTAGTAAAAGAACTTTGTAAATATAGTAATAGTAACAAAACTAAAAGGGTTACTGTCAACATGCAACGTTGCCTGCCTTGCAATCTTGTAACTAATAGTAGTAAAAACATGGCAAATATAGTAACCGCATTACCATCTGCATGCACCGGCCCCATTTAACATTTTCGTTTCCTACACTAGTAAAAAAATTGGCAAACATAGTAACAGAACTAAAAGATTTACCATAAGTATTCCACCCCTACACCCTGCATTCTCGTTTCGCACCCTAGTAAGAAACCCGCTAAATAAGGTAACCAAATTAAAAGATTTACCATCTGGATGATGTGGTGGGATTAACTTGAGAATGCCGTAACTAAGCCGGCAACTGGGTGCGCTCAGTAGGGCGGAGCCATTATTTATATTTAAAAAATTATATATACATACTGATGATTATTTTTGCATACACATGAAACTTTTTTTATACATATCTAATATTATTTATGATTATCATTTTTTATATGCATGAAACTTTTCAAATACACACATTTAGACACATAATTACATTTTTTGAAATATGTATTAACATTAACATTTTTTTGAATTACACATTTAGTTTTCTAATTGCTAAACCATATAACAAGATTCACGAAGGAGTTCATTATTTTCCTATTCTAATGAAAAATTTGTTATTTTTCCATTTTTGTTGGACCGAATATATGTTTTTTTGAGTAATATGAGGGCATCCCATATTTCTTCCTGGATGGGCCGAGGCCTACATGGCACACAATTTTTTTTAAAAGGTGGCCTCGTTCCACCGAGACCCAAGCCCAGCTTGAGGGACACCTTAAGTACCCCAATGCATCCACGTTCATAACCTCATGACCATTTATATTGGTCATAATCAGGTAGAAAGAAGGTCGTTGACCACTCTTATCTGCTTTATAACCATTTGGTGTAAGGCAATTTCAGGGTTTGAGCCATTCCAAGCGAAATGGCCATGGATTTACGACCAATTCAGTCGGGGTCACTGAGAGAAGGTCACAAGTTGGCATATTTCTTGTAGTGTGCATTCTGTGGAGTCCTGGAGACATGGATTGAAGACACAATGGGCTACACAGGCCTCGTCCAGTCTACGTTCTATGGGGCCCATCAACCAGGTTGCTCAAAAATTGTTACGGGAGCAGCGTCCCCATCTGACACTGGCCCTAGCTATTACTAGGGTTTCGTTTTCTCTCGGGGGCGATTGCGTCGCCGCCGTCGAGGTTTCTTTCCCTCCTTTCGATCTTGCCGTGGGATCGTATCAGGCTTGTACGGGGTGTCTCCCAGGGGACACCGCCTGGTCTGGACGTCCTTTTCGCCACAAGAAGGAAGGTCTAGGGCACCTTGCAACACCCGATCGATCTACATCGAGTTAGGGTTTCCAGTGATGGCAGCAGATGGCGCGTCGGCGGCAAGGGCTCAGGGCGTAGATATCGCTGCGGGGTTAGAGAAGATGATGGCAGAGCTAGGGCTCCGTGAGGAGGATCTGGATGATGTCGTCTATGATGAGACAGAAGCACCTCCGGATGCAGCAAGATGGATGGTTGTCGTCCGGGTGCACATAGATAAGCCGTATAGTCAGTATTGGTTCTTCAAGAACATGCGCGCGGCTTGGGATCTTGCGCATGACTGCAAATTCCGTCCTCTGTAGGACAATCTGTATACAGTTCAATTTTTCTGCCTTGGAGACTGGGAGAGGGTCATGCAATGGACCATGGAACTTCCGGGGGAACGCTGTCATACTCAAGCCTTATGATGGAATCACTCAGCCTTCGATGGTAGCACTAGACACACTTGACATATGGGTGCAGGTTCATGATGTCCCTGATAAGTATGCTCATCTTGTGGAGGCCATGGCAGGAAAGATTGGAGAAGTCCTTTACGCTGAAAACATATCCCAGGATTTTGCTGGCAATTTTTATCGGGTATGGGTGAGGGTCAATGTGTTCAAACCCTTAAAGAATGCAGTAAGTATGATCATGGATGGAAAACGCCAAATCTACAGGGTGAGGTATGAGAAATTCCCAGATTGGTGTGTTGTTTGTGGGCATCTGGGACATATCTATAAGGAGCATGGGGATGGTATTCATGCACCAGCAGCCCTTGTTTTCAAGGATCTTCGTGCTTCATGGGCTATGCGTACGGGAGCAGGGCTCGTGGAGGCCGCGGCCGTAGAGGTGGAAGAAGAGGAGGCCGTGGAGGCCGCCTGAATGCTAGCGACGACAGTAGCGTGAGCTCAAATTGTGAACACAGCTTCATGAAGATGATGATCTAGCTGCTAAAACGGCCACTGATATTGTGATGCAAGAGTCAAACCGGAAAAGGCTGGGAAGAGATGATGGGCAAGTGCAGGAGTCGGAGCAGCTGGGAGGGGTGGTGCCGATTTCGGATGGACGGTCCGGCGGGGGTGGGGTTCTGGATTTGCCGCCATCTCAGACGCCATTGAGCCCGCCCCCAAAACACGACCTGAAGCGGTCCAAGCTCTCAATTGCTGGAGAGAAGAGTAACCAGGACAAGACAAACGGCAAGAAAGGAGGCAAAAACTCAGAAGCATCATCGGCGGGCTCCCCGACGGAGCACCGCCGGGCACAATGAGTCTCTTAAGCTGGAATTGTCGTGGTGTGGGCAAAGCCGCGACAATCCGAGAACTTCGCGAATTAGCGAGAAAATTTGCCCCTACTCTTCTTTGTATTGTTGAAACTCAGCTGGATAGAGCGAGAGTAGAAAGTTTTGCAAGTTCCATTGGTTTTGATAACGCTTTTGCTGTTAGTAGTCAGGGTCGCAGTGGCGGCCTAGGTATTTCTTGGAACAATTCAATAAAGATTGAGATTCTTGGGTACTCGATGTATCACATTGACTGTGAGATTGTTGAACCAGGCCAAGATCCTTGGAGGTCTACTGTGTTCTATGGTGCAGCTCAAACCAGTCACCGCCAATACACCTGGGACACTATGAAAGGAATTGCAAGTTTGAGCCAACTTCCTTGGGTTTGCATTGGGCACTTCAATGAAGTCCTACGTCCAGAAGAACAAGAAGGGATTGGGGAACGCAGTAACGCACAGATTCAGGGCTTCCGAGACGCGTTTGATGTTTGCATGCTTGAGGACTTAGGCTACCAAGGAAATTTTTGGACTTCTGAAAAAAAGGTCAGAGGCGACACTTATACAAGGGTAAGGCTGGATCGAGCGCTGGCTTCAATGGCTTGGCAAGCAAGGTTCCCCTCGGCTTCCTTGAGACACATCACGGCTGTCACGTCGGACCACTCGCCGTTTCTTTTGATGCTACAGGATGAACAATTGAGGCCGGCGGCAAAACCTCCTTTCAAGTACGAGGTCATGTGGGAGACACATGATAAGTGGAAGGACATGATCACGCAATATTGGGGGCAGGAGCAACCGGCCGTTAGTCTAGAGGGTTTGAGAATAAAGCTCCAGGCAATTTCAAGTGATCTCAGCAAGTGGAATAGAGACACGTTCAGCATCGTTCGAAAGGAAATAAGAAAGCTCATCATGGAGCTGGAAAGGTTGAGGGGTGAACCGACGAGGAAAGGTACGTCTCATGTCGAACTCAAGATCAATGAAAAATTAGTTGAGATGTATCACCGAGAAGAGCTAATGTGGCGCCAACGATCGAGGCTGGAGTGGTTGTCTGCAGGGGACAAAAACACTCGTTTTTTTTCACATGCCGGCGAACATGAGAAGAAAGAAGAACATGATTAAGGCGCTAGCGAGCTCACTTGGGGTCTCAGTCAACGATCCGGCCGAGTTGAGGAAGATGGTAACAGAGTTTTATATGAGTCTCTCCACAACGGAGGGCGTCAGTAATATGAATGAGGTTCTCCAGCATGTACCCAGGAAAGTGACACAACAGATGGATGAGATGCTCCTGGCCCCATACACAAAGGAAGAAGTGAAGACAGCTTTATTCCAGATGGTTCCAACCAAGGCTCCGGGACCAGACGGCTTCCCAGCTCACTTCTATCAGAGGCACTAGGACATTTGTGGAGAGGAAGTCACGGCCGCAGTGCTCAGAATAATTCATGGGGAAGAAAGCACGGAGTGTGTCAATGACACGGTTCTAGTGCTTATTCCTAAGGTGATAAACCCTACACTCCTCACTCAACTTCGACCTATTAGTTTATGTAATGTCATATACAAGATTGCATCGAAAGTTATTGCAAACAGGCTGAAAGTAATCTTGCCAGACATTATATCTGAGGAGCAGTCAGCTTTCGTCCCAGGCAGGCTGATAACTGATAATATCATATGTGTGTATGAATGTCTTCACTTCATGAAGAGGAGCAAGGCAAAGATGAATAGTCACTATGCCCTGAAGCTGGATATGATGAAAGCATATGACAGGTTGGAGTGGAGCTATCTTCGGGCTATAATGATTCAGTTGGGCTTCTCACAACAGTGGGTAAACATTATAATGGGTATGATCAGCTTCGTTTCATTCTCTGTCTTATTTAATGGAGACAAGCTTGAGAGTTTCAAACCATCCAAGGCATCCGACAGGGAGATCCTATCTCCCCCTATCTTTTCTTGATTGCAGCAGAGGGCCTTTCGTGCCTACTTAAAACCAGTTCCCAGTCATCAGTGCTTGGAGGGATCAAGGTGGCACCAACAGCTCCGGTTGTAAACCATCTCCTTTTTGCTGATGATAGCCTGTTGTTATTCAAGTCTAGTAATGAGGGGGCAGTAGCAGTTTCATACATGTTGGAGTTATATTGCAGTGCATCTGGACAGCGAGTTAATCATGATAAATCCTCTATTTCTTCAGTAAAGGGTCTCCACAGCACCTTCGGGACAACATTAAGAACATTTTAAATGTGCAAAACGATTCACTGAGTGACCGTTACTTAGGTATGCCATGGATGTAGGACAAAATAACATGGGCACATTCAGATATCTCAAAGGCCGAGTGTGGGAAAAGGTTCGAGGTTGGATGGAGAAGCTTCTGTCGGCTGCGGGGAAGGAGGTACTTATAAAAGCAGTCGCACAGGCCCTGCCGGTTTACTCAATGGCTTGCTTCAGGCTTTCGAGGGGACTTTGTGAGAATATAACGTCAATCATCAGGCAGTTTTGGTGGGGAAGCAAGGCCGGAAAACGGAAACCATGCTGGGTGGCGTGGGATATAATGACAAGGCCGAAACACCTTGGAGGCCTCGGCTTTAGAGATATGGAGATATTTAATCTAGCGCTACTTGCTAGACAGGCTTGGAGGATTTTGTGTGATCCTTCTTCTCTCAGTGCATGAATTCTGAAAGCGGCATACTTCCCAAATTCAACACTACTTGAAGCTGAACTTGGAGGCCGACCCTCCCAGATATGGAGGGCGGTTCCTGATGGTAGAGATATGCTCCGGCCAAGGATCATACGAAGGATTGGGAATGGAGTTACCACGGAAATATGGTCCCATAACTGGTTGCCTAGGCCCGGTATGATGAGACCCATCACCTCCCTAATCACCAACCCTCCGAGGTATGTGTCAGAATTGATCAACACTGCTTTAGCTTCATGGAATGAACAGCTGGTGCGTTCGGTCTTTGTCCCCATTGATTCTGAAGCAATTTTGTCTATCCCGCTTTGCACAAGGGATATTGATGACTTTTGGGCATGGAGTGGAGAGAAACGAGGGTTTTTCACAGTCTGCTTATAAGATGATATTGCAAACCAAGCTTACAAGGGAGAATTGGATTGATGAAAATGATGGACCCTCGGCAGCTGATCAGGAGGGTAAAGCATGGACTGGTCTTTGGAGAACGGAATTACCATCGAAGGTGAAAATGTTTTTGTGGCGTCTAGCCCGGTGTTCCATTCCTACGGCAGACCTCCTCCAGCACAGAAACATGGCAACATCGGGGGCGTGCAAGTTGTGCGGAGCACGGGACTCTTGGGACATGCTCTACTTAATTGTTCCATGGCCAGAAGCACTTGGGCTCTTTCTGATGAGGCCTTGATCGAACAGATGATTCAGTATGATATTGACAATGCAAAGGAGTGGATCTTCAAGATGAAAGAGGCGCTGACAGATGATCTTTTTGTACGAATGGTAATTACACTTTGGGCCATATGGAGTGCCCGAAGAAAAGTTGTCTATGAGGATATTTTCCAAAGCCCTATGTCAACCCACATGTTTATCCAGGCACAGATAAATGATCTCCAGTTTTTGAAGAAACCGACACATGGAAGCATATGTCCAAAAGCTCCGAGGCCTACTCAATGGCTTCCACCGTCGGGAGACTGTGCCAAGATAAATGTAGATGCTGCAACAAGAGCAACGGCGAGGGCAGGCTCTGCCGTCGCGATAAGCAGGGACAAAGACGGCTTTTTTCTTGGGGCTTCAGCTCTGGTGGTTGAGGGCGTCAATGATCCTACTACATTAGAGGCGTTGGCCGTCCGAGAAGCGATGGCACTGGCAGATGATCTGGGCTTACACTCCATCCATGTGGCGTCAGATTGCAAGATAGTGGTTGATGATATCAAGCAGAGGAGTGGAGCATCTTATGGAGCAATAATACATGAAATCATAGAGTACTCTAGTAGTTTTACTACTTGTAAGTTTTTCCATGAGTTTAGGAGCTCAAATTTCGAGGCTCACAAGCTCGCGAAGCATGCTTTACAACTAGGGTCTGGTCGCCATGTCTGGTTAGGCCAGCCTAGTGAACTTACTTTCGTCTTTATAAACATTGTGACGGTTCAATAAAAGCTTCGTGGGATTGTCTCAAAAAAAAAAATCTGACACTGGCCCTGTCGCGGAATCGGACGGCCATACACATTCAAATCGCGGAAACGGACGGTTCCAGTGGCTGATGGCCCGAGAGGGCTTGAAGAGTGCTCGGTTATAATATATTTAAATAGATCGGTAGATATCCATGTTTCTCTTCGGTGAAACTAAAGACAAGAGAAAACACCCCACGGCATGTCTGTCGTCAAACGAAGGCCACAAGAGTTTCCATCGCCGGGAGTCGCAAGCACAGCTCTCCGGCGACTGGTCCTACTTCCATCTAGGGCGTGCATAGATCTCCAGGCTCCGGTGAAAACAACGCTCACGACTTGGCCGTGCTTTCGCGCTCGTCCGGAGTAGAGCTCGAGATCCGGTAACTTTCCACGGAGCGCGTGCGTACGGACAGCCCAGTAGAGGGTTTGTACTTTGTAGAGGACGCGCGAGACAAGTGGTGCTACAAAAACACACCTATCGTACACCCCTTGAACCGAAATGTGTGTGATGCACGCATCACAAACATCAGAAAAATAAAAATATGTGTCAAAGATGAAACGTGTGTGATGGCCGATTCATCGCGCAAGATTTTAAGATGCAAACCGTGTGTGAAACTGTGGATAGGACACAATTCGGCAGAAAGACACGTGTGTGGTAAGTCAGGGTAACGCACGCGGGTCAACTGCTCGGATCGTGTGTGTTGACTGGTAAATGATTTAAATAATTTTTTCGCACCCCCACCCTCAAAAAAACGATTTAAATATTTTTTCACCAAAAGAATGATTAAAATAAATTGATTGTGTGCGATGATTGCGAGCATCGCACATGTTGCGTGATATGCACACTGTGTGCGAAGTTTCACACACTGTTTTCAAGGAAAACTCGTGTGGGACAACTCATGATATCACATATGATCGTTTGTTGATAACTTTGTGCTCTGCCGGCACACAACTGAGTTAAAGAAACTGTGTGCTATTATTAGAATCACTAGATGACCCATTGATGCAAAGACTATTGGTGCAAAGACTAATCACATCCAAGAAGCGAATCAACTAATGCAACCAAAAATTTAGATGAACTAGATGTTTTGTTCTGAATTATCTGAAAGTGATTATGTTTGTATTGCGTTTATATTTGACTTGTATATTTACCAATGACACACAACGATGATTGTTGTTGATACGTCCATTTTGCATAACCATTTCTTATTACAATTTACTCTTTATCAATGATATTTTACACATTGTTGCTCAATTAATGCCCTTTTCCCTTTAATTTGCATGGAACACGCGAAGAAAAAATTCTCAGAAAATTACCGGACATCAGAAAACAGGGCTAAAAATGCACCAAAAGAAAAATAAATTTTTCGGAGCTCCAAAAAATACCAACAAAAACTTTTCGGAAGAAAAAAGCTAGATGGCAGAAGATGGGCCGGAGGGGGGGCACCAGGCTCCCATGTGCCCTGGCCATGTGCCCCTCTCCACCGCATGGTGGGGCCACATTGGGCCCCTGGTCCACCACCTTCGACGCCCTTCGCCTATATTTTTCCCTTGACCTAAAACTTCATCAGGAATTTCTGAGATTACTTAGCTATCGTTACGAGGCGGAACCGATGCAGGGCACTTTTACCCTCCAAACGGGTTGATTCTGTGGGAGATCCATCCCTTCGAGAGGGGGAATTCGAAATCATAGTCATCACCAATACCCTGATCATCATTGGGATCATCATCTTCATCAACACCATTATCATTGCATCTCTTTCAACCCTGGCTTTCTGATCAATGAACTTTTATCTCAAATTCTTACTGAGTATAGTTTCTGAAGTTGATCACTCCTTATAGTTGATGCTTAGAACTTTTATTCATGAAAGATTCATATGTTCAGATTGTTATTCATATATTCATCTTCGCTGATCATGATCGATATGATGTGTTTTGAGTAGTCCGTTATGTTATTGAGGACATGGGATAAACCTTGATGGTGTTAATCTTGTGAAGTTAAATCTAGTTCAATGTTTGATATTGTATTGTGGTGCAATTCTCTAGTGGTGATGTGTGAATGTAGACTCCACATCATTTCACCTATAAAAGCCTAGATGAGAGCATTGTGTGCTTAATTTGTTCATGGATGCCATCGACCACAGATATTAAAAAAAAGTTCTGCAAACCTGCATTTGTTTTGGCCCTGTGTTATCTAATACTAGGAAACAACGTCCTAGAGATTAGTATATGGTCTACCAAGCGGCCTGCTTGATAAGATACTGACAAAAAAATTGCAATCAATGAGATTAAATGGTCCATCTCAAATGGGCGCAACTCGATCAGGATTTAGGGCTTTACACGACACATCGTGGTCATACATGAAAGCAAAGAAGAAGGGCAAAAGATATGAAAATCGATAACAAAAAGGTTTTTTTTAGCAAAAGAGAGGTTTTCCCCCTCTGATTTCATTTAGAGAAACCAAATCCAGTCTTACAATATCCAGAACACTACCACACATCAAACATAAAGTAGCAAAGGTTCTACCCAGTTATCTTACAGACCTGGCAAGCACAGGCCAAGAAACATCTTTTTTCACCATACACAAACTAAGATAATCACTACGCAAAAGCAAGCTACCAACAAGGCAGAAAGAGAAGAGGCCCTCCATGAACTCAGCAACTCAACCACCAAGTCCTGAAACACCCGTCTCTACCCCTGCGAAGCTTGATATACTTCACTTGCCACCCGCTCTATTAGTCTTGCTCCCAGCATCAGCATTTTTTTTCTCTGGCTCCTTTGTTTGCAAAATGGAACAATCCACGATCCAATTACAGTTTACAGATTAGTTTTACCAAATTTATAGGGTCATAAAAATTTCTTTCTATCAAAGACCTCATCACTGCGGCATTTCCAAATAGCCCAGAACAAAGCTGAAATGCATGCTTGGATTGATAAAGGTGACACGCCTAAACACGAACCGGAGCACCAGCGGCGGCCGTGTCATCCGGTCGATCTTCGATCCCGACATGGGCGAGCAGCGCCCAAAGGAGTGTTATCAGCTCGCCGCCACGGTCGATGGCATCCGCGTTAGGGCTGGACACGAGCCGAGCTGAGCCGAGCTTGATGCGAGCTTAGCTTTGATTCGCTCTGGAGCGGCTCGGCTCGGCTCGGCTCGCTCAGCCAACGAGCCTACTTCAAGCGGCTCGGCTCGTTTTGGGTATGGCTCGGCTCAGACCGAGCCGGCTCGAAAGCCAGCTGCCGCCAGTCTTCATTTTTACTTACAGAAGACAGAACTTCTGTATATAGTCCACAATCTTGATTGTTTTGCAGCAATTAAACTCATATTTTGAAAATAAAACAGTATATACTGCTTAAAATGAAACATCCAGCAGTATATTGTTTTAAGAAATGGTCATAGTAATGAAAAATAAGCTTTCTTCTATGATTTCTTCTACAAAAATGTAACAATGGAACATATATGAGAGAAAGAATTGGGCAGCATTTCTATTGAACTTTGGACAGCTCCCTAGTCCGCGTGGCCCTTGATATTGTCTGACGGAGCGTTGGGGAAAAGCTCGCTCATACGTCCAATTCTTTCTCTCATATCTGATCCAGCAAATGAAGGAAACGCTTGGGGAAAACATGATGGAGTTTCCTCGGGCGAAGCGCCAGAATCGAGCTCTGTCTCATTTTGTCATTCCAATGCGTCATCAACTTGCATCTGCATTGCAACAAACAGCCAATCCAATTTGGGACGATAGGAGAAAGCTGCAAGGAGGCACGGTTCACGCAGATGCAAATGAAGGTCACTTTGGTCCAATTGGAGCATATGTGGTAAGCAATATCCCTTGCCTCAGCAAACAAGACAAACACAAGGAGTAAGAGTACTGGCACGAGGTCAAAATACAGGCGTCCAAACAATTGCTGCATTGACACTGACTCCATATCCATACTCGTCCATATCTTTTTCCTACAGTAGTATCTATAACTAATTGTGAACAACTCTTCAGGATGAAACCCTGTCATGTACATCACTGCGATGTCCACTCCAGAAAGTATGCAGTAGCCTATGCTCACAAGTGAGAGAACAATGCTCAATATGGGCAACCAACAATCTGAATAGGAGATTGGGAGGGTTAATCATAATAATCATGAAGAAAAGAAAGCTCATCTGCAATCAACATGTATGCCCTTTCATGATCACCATCTTTCAGCAAGACGCTTCTGAAAAATTGAGGGTGTCCAGAGAGATAATATTGGTGAGTTTGTACCTTGCAAATCGGCACCGTAGCAGCTTGAATAAAGCAAATGACAAGCATATATCTTTTAGTTGTGGCATTGGCATCACAAGCAAGTTGTCCAATTGCCAAACACTGTCAACTGTCACCAAGCCCCCGTCTTGAGTTGCCTTCAAGTTCTTGCTGAAGATGTAACCATGAGGTTGCTTCTCTACTTGCCGATGCGGTTCATCCTCACCCATGACAATAAGTGGAGGAGGCACATCCTCCTCGCCTATCCGTGGCTCAGCATGCCGATCACTTCCTTGTCGCAGCTGCTGCATATATCCAACAACAAGGCAAGGATTGCGTCCGAGTGCGAAGGATCGGCGGGCCTTTAGAAATGCATACCATTTTAATGCCATTTTGCCATAAAACAGACCAAAAGGTATGAATCTGAGATAATCAAGTTTATCAACCAGGGGGACAGTAACGGTGTTGACAGTCAGATAAACCATCCAAATTCCTTGAAGAAGTTCCAAACGGGGATTTATGCTTCAATTTTCTCTATCATCTGTAGCCACTATTGAGCTTGTATTGAGAGCAGACATCAGAACAAGGCAGGCGGATACTATAACAAGGTACGGGTGAAGGAAGTTTGCTTTGCATTTGGCTACCAACTCTCCTTATTGTTTGTCTTCGATATTGACACTAAATGTACCATTTGTGGAGCCAATAGCAGAGAGAACATAAGATATGATGGGTAAAAACAAGGTGGTGGCCGCTAGCAGGACATAGCGGGTGAAGCCATAGTGGCGATAACGATGGCCATAGGCGCCTATTCCGCCTGCGAGGATGGCATTGACGATGTTAGATAATCTTGAGTTTGTAGTGCATGTACCGGTGGTGTAATAGTGTGTGCATGTACGAGTTGGGCTAGGGCGTGTATTCTGTGCACGTCTTGGCTAGGTCGTGTCTGATTAGTACACCGGTGATCTACGTATAGCTGGTGATTAATTAGGAGTTTCCTAGCATTAGGAGTCTACGTTAGAGTCGGTCTTTCATGTCAATATGTAGCAGGTTGTGTTCCGTTCAGGATCCGTACTTGTGGCGTGTCCGTGTAGGTTTAGGCTTTGTCTAAGGTCGGCTGCGTTGGTTGTGTATATATACACAACCAGGCCGTGGGTCTTTTGTGAACGGTGGAGAAAAAAACAGAAAATAAAAAGAGAAGAAGAACAAGGTATGACACGTGCCTTTGGCCATCAGTTTTCTGTGTGAGTTTATCGTGATTTGATGTGATCGATCCTGAAGGCACAGTTCCAACAGACGAGCTGTAAGGTGTCCACTCACCACAGTTGTCCTGTAACGGTGTTGGAGAACTTATCCACGAGCTCTTTGCTGCAGTTTGTCGCACAACGGTACAAGATCGAACCCTCGCAGAACGATGGCAAAGGCTCGTCGCTAGTAGAGTTATCCGCCATGATCTGGTCAAATTTAAACATCAGTACGCAAAAAAAAAAAAAAGATAATGAAAGCAGCTTTTGACAGGAATTATAGGAACAGACACTCTAACGGCAAAAAAGAGA
This sequence comes from Aegilops bicornis, assembly GCA_021605145.1. Classification (NCBI taxonomy): domain Eukaryota; kingdom Viridiplantae; phylum Streptophyta; class Magnoliopsida; order Poales; family Poaceae; genus Aegilops; species Aegilops bicornis. The sequence goes on along the minus strand of CM038670.1, from coordinate 140,033,032 downwards.
AACTTATCAGATTTAATTCGGAACTGAAGGAAAAACGAAACATAATTGTAGGCAACTCATTGCCTTTATTATACACCATTCCTTCTATAATGTTTTTTTAATTCAAACTTCGTAAACTTTGATGAAATATAATAAGGGAAATGCCAACATAAAAAAAATACCATATAAAAGTATGTCTCGTGACGTATCTAATGATATTTATGTGGTATTTACAATGTATGCATTTTTTTCTCCAGGTTTGCTATTTCATATCTACTCCCTCCGTTTCTAAATATTTGTTTTTCTAGAAATTTCAACAGGTGACTACATACAGAGCAAAATGAGTGAATCTACACTCTAAAATATGTCTATATACATCCATATGTGCTAGTCCATTTGAAATCTCTAAAAAGACAAATATTTAGAAACGGAGGGAGTAGATGTGAAATAGTTATCTCTAACTAAGTCCAGAATCGTTGGATCTTATTTGTCTTTAATTTTAGTGCTAACTTGATCTTATGTTTTTTTTGGGGAAAAGCCAACTTTATTACTCAAATTCCACAGATTGTGGGATACAACGTTGGTCATGAGGCTGGCCAAGCCACACATGACGCTCATGAAGTAACGATAAAGAAAACTTAGCTAACTTGTGAGCTTCAACATTTTGAGCTCGACTCTCAAAGGTGAAATTACACAAAAGTGGTGAAGATCTCAGCTTTATTTCTCTAATTATAGCTCTGTGAGTGCCCTGGCTATCCATAGCAATATCGCCAATGACTTGTTTACAGTCTGCGGCCACCACACATCGTTGCACATTAAGATCTTCTGCTAGGGCTATGGCCTCGCGACATGCTATAGCCTCCAGTGTGGCTAGATCGCAAACTCCGGCAATGACAAGTGTTGAACTCCCCAGATAGACACCTTGGCTATCTTTGCATATGGTTGCCGCTGTACCTCCTCTCTGAAATCTGACTGCCGCGTCAACGTGTATCTTAGCATAGCTGGCAGGTGGTGCCTTCGGCCTCGATGTAGGAGTAGTACCAACAGTCGCAGGAACTGCGTTGATCTTTCCAGGGGGTGACACCATTGCCCAAATTAGCCATGAAGCGAGTTATAGACTCCTTCGTCGCCCTAGGTGTTTGGAATATGGATTCATGGATAGCTTTTCTCCTCGAGGTCCAGATCACCCACAAGGTTACCGACAACAAAGTGAACTTCTCGTGTATTAGCGAATTCATTAGTCCAAAGAGCCAGCTCTTCGCCCTCGTCTCTGTTGAAGCGACCAGACTGCAGCCCAAATCCTCATCTACTAACGGCCATATGCATCTGGAGACCGTGCACTCCAGGAGGGAATGACACCTTGAGTCAGGAGCTCCACAGAGGCCGCAATTGCTAGTCGTTGACATATGCCGATGAGCCCTCACATCCTCCGTCGGTAGTGATTGTTTGGACAATCGCCACAGAAACATGCGTACTTTAGCTGGGACTGCAGTTTTCTAGAGAGACTTCCAAGAAGCTTCATCAACGTGGTTGCTGGATGATGCTGCCGAGCCATCTAGCCACGCCTCTCACCACTGCTTCGTAGATACCAGCATGTTATAAGCCGACCGGACTGTGAATTGTCACGTTCTCTCGTGCGTCCAGCTCCAAAAGTCCTGCATAGGAGCCGTACATAGCGGGATACCCATGATGATTTTTGCATCAAAAGGAAAAAAAGTAGCTTCCACCACGGGTCTCTTCCACGAAGCATTAGTTGCATCGATTAGTTCAGATACTGTGTTGGGAGGGTTACTTACGCGACAGTCGTACGGTCTCATCATCTCTGACCGGGGAAGCCAATTTTCATTCCACATTCTAGTACTCTCCCCATTTCCTATCCGCTTGATCAATCCCAGTTTCAGAATGTCATGACCCTCCACTATGGCCCTCCATATCTGACTTGGATGGTTCCCAAGTGTTGCCTCCAGTATAGATGTATGTGGGAAATAAACACTCTTCAGAATTCTCGCACTAAGAGACTCGGGGTCTTGCAACATTCTCCATGCCTGCCTGGCTAGCATGGCAAGGTTGAAAAGCTCAAAATCTTTGAATGCCAGACCTCCCATACTCTTTGGTTGTGCCATTACATCCCATGAGACCCAGTGAGGTTTTCGTTGGCCATTTGTGCTCCCCACCAAAATTTCCTTATCAGCATATTGAGGTGCTCACATAACCCCCTAGGTAGTTTGAAACAAGACATGGAAAATACTGGCACTGCCTTGGCAACAGATTTGACAAGTACCTCCTTTCCTGCCGCTGACAAAGTTTTCTCTATCCATCCCTGAATTTTGCTCCAAAACCTATCCTTTAAATATTTGAAGGCCCCGTTTTTCGAACTCCCTATGTCAGATGGCATGCCTAAATACTTCTCATTCAAAGTTTCATTGGGAACATTGAGCATACCTTTTATTTCATTGCGAGTGACCTTAGGAAGGTCTTTGCTAAAGAATATTGAGGATTTGTTGTAGTTGATTCGCTGACCTGAATCTTGACTAAAAATCTCTAACAACTGGTTAACCTCTGTAGCACCCGCACTATTGGCCTTGAAGAACAGCAGGCTGTCATCAACGAATAGAAGATGGTTAACTGGTGGTGCCTGGGGCGCCACCTGAATCCCACCCAAGTTTGATGACTCACTTTGTGTTTTTAAAAGGCACGACATGCCCTCTGCTGCTAACAAGAACAAGTACGGTGATATTGGATCACCTTGTCGGATTCCATGTGATGGATTGAACTCCTCAAGTTTCTTTCCATTGAACATGACAGAGAATTTTACAGAGGTAACCATGCCCATCGAGAAATAAGGGATGCAGTCACTCCCAGGCGCTCTCAGAGTTCAGTGATTCCTGGCCGTCGGATCGGGCTGTTTGATCTGATCTGGGTCGTAGGATCAAGCCGCTGGACGACCTACGCCGTCGGATCAACCTGGAGGCACTATTGCAATGAACAGTTACCTCTCGTTCCTGCCATCGCGCGTAAATTCGCTGCCCCGCCGAGGGCATTTTCATCATTTCGCGTGGAGATGTATATAAGGCGAAGGCCCGCGTGGGGATGACCTAAGCCGCCTCCTCCCTCCCGCACCCTCCCTCCCCCGCCCTCCCCCGCGCCCAGCCCCTCCCACCTCGCCTCCCTCTCCCTCGAAACCCTAACCCGCGCCCGCCTCCCAGCCCCGCCGCCGCCGCCGCCGTCGCCTCCTCTCCTCTTCCTCCCTCCCACGCCTCCCTGCCCCGCTCCCGTCCCGCCGTCATCTCGCCTCCGCGTCCTCTTCCTTCCTCTCCTCCCCGTCCCCGTCTGCACCCTGCGCGCTGCGCCCGCCCCCTTCGCTTAACCAGAGCCCTCCCCGTCCCCGTCTGCGTCCTCGAGCTCGAGGACCCCCGGTCGCCCTCGGCCCCGGAGTCCTACCGGGTCCTGCTCGTCGTCCTCGCCTGCGTCGCCCTCGGCGCGCTCGTCTCCGCCCCCTCCACTTTGTTTCCTCCATGCTTCGATCTGGTACCTCCACTCCTCTCCATCTCTCTCCCTCTCACCCACCCCCTTGCCATGCGAGTGTGTGTGTGTGCAGTGCCGCGTTTGTGTGAACTTCCTTACTTTGCTTTTTTGGCTAAGCTTGTCCTCACACTCACCGGATACGTTCATCCTGTGATGTGATCCACCGTGGAAGTATTAGTTGGCTACCCGTCACATGATTCTGGTGTCTATATGTTCCATTGAATAGGTTATGGTCTATCTTGTGAAGCAATTAATTTCTGCATTTGTTGTTGTCATTTGGGCTATTAGACTATCAAGGACCACATCTTTAGCTTGGTTGTAGTAGTTAGATTGATGAAACTTCCCTTCTTTGTCTGTTTAGTGAATAACATGTGTACATTTGTTCAAAATATCAGATGTGCCATAAGCATGGAGTGATTCACCGGGACCTCAAAAGAAAGAAACCGCCGCACTGAAAACAATTGATTTTGGCATGTCTGTTTTTTTCACTCCAGGTACAATCATGATATCCTATATTAGCTATCACTGAAGTTTTCCACTTTAGCCTGTCTGTCACTTGTTGATGATACTGTCAGAGGACAAAGCTAATATAGTAGCCTGTCTTATGCTGTTGGTTTTTGCTTGCTTTTGGTCACTCCATCTCCCTTTTTGTATTATTTACAGTCTTTGCTAACAGTTCAAATATAGCATCTCCGGACAAACTCATATATGATTCGATGTTGTATGTTTTTTAACTGATAGATGTATATAGCATCTCCAGTCAATTTTTTTTTCAATATTATTGTTGCCCACTTATCTGTTTAAGTCTCTGGATGACCTAATTATGATTTTGTTTCTTTGCATTATGTAATCCAGGTTCATGTATATTGATGGTGGAGGAGCACAATATGAAACATCGACGTCCCTCTCGCATCCTTCCTAAGCACTCGCCCCTCACAAGGTACAATCTTGCTTGGTTGTGCTATTGTTACACATGTTTTTTCTCCTTGCAAGAGTAGTATAATTTCTTCTAGAATATTTCTGTTATTTCTCACGAGAGCTCCATGTCCAAGAATGTGCTACAATGAGAAATTAACATCTAGGTATATATCCTCCCATGTTTAGACCTCCTTAGGGTTTGTGTATATTATCATGCTTTTGTTTCTAATGGACGATTTTAGTGCCAACTGTATTTTCTTTATTTATTTATAGCACACATATGAAGCTGATCAACAGGGAGCAAGATTAATCATGCACAGGTTGTCTCATTGGTTTCCTTGCAGGTGATTGTTTCCTCTTGCCTGGCCTTCTTGCCGCGATTTGGATGCAGCGTCGCCAGGGTCTGCTTCGGCCATGGCAAGGCAACTATGGTCCACAGGTCATCAGCACGGCGTGTCGAGGAACTCCCTTGCGACGCAGCACGCGCTGGGTGACACCAAGCTCAGGTCACCCGTACGCCAAGCTCCTTCGACATAGGTCTATCTTTCTCTTTCCTTAATATTCATCTTCTATACAAATTTTATCCTTTGAATTACTGCAATACATTAAATTGGCACGAACAATTCTATTTAAAGATATACTATCTGAGGCGTGAAAAAGAAGATGGCGTAGGTTGATGGTCTAGCTGTTTTATAATCCCTTTTATTGAGATCAGATGAAGTTTAGTATGATCTTGCTCTCAATTTCTCTGCATTGTTTTGAAAGTATCTATAGCATAGTCCTCACCATGTTGAGTTAATGACAGGAATGGTCAGCTGGCCTTAACTTAGTTTTTGGCTTAAATCTTCAGTGAGATGATTCGATGATCATACAGTTTAGACCGTCAATTTTATGGCCGGCCTCGCTTTCTTCATGTTCAGCACTATGCTCTGCAGGGGGTGCCTCATGGTTTGTGGATCTGTTTTTTGTTGCTGTTGAACATTTTAACAAAACAACCGTTAATCAGTTGTGAATAATCCTCCTTACGATGGTTGAGCTAAAACAGGGCATTCACATGCAATTATTTTTGGTAGAGAGGAATTTTTATTATCTAATTAGACATATAGATAGTGAAAACACGGTTATAATTACATAAGTAGGAATATAAAATCTTATTCTAGCGGTGGGATATGCTTTTCAAAAGCTAGGTGTACAGTTGTATGGTGATGTGTTTTTTGGCCTCACCATGTTCTTGTTGTGCTTGTTGGCGTGCAGGCTGGCCAATGAGGGCTTTTTGTTTCTCATCTTATTTCTAGCAAAGGACAAAAAGTATCATTCTCTTTGCCCCGGTCTCCTCCACTCCTGGTGTACCTCCTCGCCTCCTTGGCCGCTTCGGTGCCCGTGGAGTTCATGCTCGTCGGTGGGACGGTGCAAGGTGCGACTCTGATGCAGCGGCGTGGATTTGTGGCGTAGGAGGCGGTTTCTCGCCGGTTGGATGGCGTTCAGGCGCAACCCCGGCGCCCACTGAGTACTACCTCGGCTACAACCTCCCTTGGTGACCTCCATCATCCTCCTGTTCCTCTGCTTCGGCTACTATATGGAACTTGGCCGTGGCTATGTTGATGTAGTGCTTGTCTGGTTGATGCTCTGTAGTTGTGGATCCATGCTTGAGCTCTCTCAGAGCTCAGGCACTCTCGGCCGTCGGATCTTTTTCCTGATGCGATCTGGGTCGTTGGATCTCGTCCTCGGTTCACCTCGTCCGTCGGATCAAAACTGAGGCCGTTGCAATGAACAGTGTGCGCCCAGGGTGCACCGAATGATGCATGGCTTTCTGATTAACCAGTTTGTGGTTGTTGAACTGTTCTGTGCTGGATGGACTTCCCATTTTGGCGACTCTGCTAGAGTTGCTCTTAGCTTGCGCGGGGCTATGATGATTGATTACAGCTGATATAAGCATGCTCTCAAGCAATTGAGGCACTTGTGGGTATTAAGTTGGACCCCCTGGTTTCTTTGAGCCGTTTTGATCATGTGCTTATTTTAGTGGCTCTGTCCTTGGATGGTCATTTCTGATGAGTGACAACCAGGGCAGTTTCACCCATGTAAGAACATATTGATCTGGTGATGGAAACACTAGGGGAAGGGTCATGATCGAGCAAAGGCGAATCTGAGCCCATTCAAATGCAGTTCTAGTCTCAAGAACAGTGTGCTATGTTGTCGTTCTGTATTTGTATTTAGCGCCTCTTTGGTTTGTACATTTCCACAATAATAGCTTCAAATCTCTTTTGGTATTTGAAACTGCAGTTTTTTAAGGGTCACACATACACATGATGTGTCCATATGTTAGTTGAAAACTTGGTGAACTGAATATATATCTCAGCTACTATTGATAATCATGGCTAAAGCAAAATTTCTTCTTTTAAGTTTGCTTCCCATGTACATGTGTTACTGCTTGTGAATCTTTACAGTTCATGAGAATTGCTACAGCTCATCATGAATGGGTCGAGGGGAAGATGATCTGATATGTGTCACTGAAAGCGAAGGTAAAATTCCCATACAGCACCTTCATATTACCTGCCAATTCACAAGTGCATGTTCTGTTTCAAATATAATTGTTCCCTGTGTCGAAACATAGATTCTGCATTGTATAGGATTCCAGCTCTTTAACCCTTTCTGCATGCTCTTACATATATGTGCTTTCATTAAGAAGAAAAATCTACCATGCTAGCTTAGTTGATCCAGGGCTTAAGCTATATACCAAAATAACACTGAGAGGAGTTATGTCAGAAGTACCTTGAGCCTTTTTATTTTTATGTTCTGTCTTGCGCACTCATTTAATGCCACTTGGAATCTGAAGTAGAAAATATCATAAAGAGCTTGATGACTTAGTTAATCCAAGCCATTGAGCGGACATTTCCCTTCGTTTTCTTTAGTTTATTCTCAAGCTTTCCCCAATTCTGTACGTCACCACTGCATTTTTTTGGATCCTGCAGTTTGAAAAAACCTCCAACTATAGAGTTTAAAATATGTTACCTACATGAAGAGGAGTTAAATAAGGATGACCTTACACAGCTTAGCCTTATTTTAGCAATGAGAGTATTTTGTATATAGAGCTGATACTCTAAAACTTCTGTTTTTATTGTTGTATTATATTATGAAGGTTCAAGTATTTGGATTCTAGCTCCTACTTGGATATGGTAGATGCTTATTCATTTTCCTATTAGTCTAGCAGGATTACATCATTGATGTTACTTCCCAACCAATATTAAGCTGGCAGTTGTTTATTTTCTCTTTTGCCTAACACATCAAAATCTAGAGCAACACTTTTTGTTGATTGATATTTCTGACAGATACTGATTACTCCTCTTTATTTATTGTACTGTTAGCCAATTTAAAAGGTTTTGTCGTAGGTGTATTTTTTCTGTATGGTATATGTTATGCGAGTTATTTCTAATGCATCTTGATATTATCTTAGAATCATCTGACTAGAGTCTCGGTCCTTCGAGCTTAGTTAACTAAAGCATCTTTTATATCAGATATCAAATTATCTATACTTGTACTAAGATATAATGTATCTAACCAGATATTCACTTCTTTAATGGAGTTTTTAGCACTCGGATTTATTTGAAATAGTTGCTCCTATATTTTTGTCAGTGCTTGCTATACTTTGTTTAAATGTTTCTTCTTGGTAGGATCGGTTCTAAATAGTGGATGTAAGCATGCCTTTTCAAGCTTAAGCATTTGATTTTTGGTGATATGGTGTTCTCTCCTTACAGATGACCTTCTGCTTTCTTATTTTAAAGTTGGATGTAAGTAAATGTTTCTTATTTAAAAAAATAGACAAGTTGGATGCAGTTGACGCCACTCATGTCGCTACAGGAGGAGTGCGCGCAGGGGGAGTGGCGGGTCAAGGTGCGCTCATCGGTGCTGCTGCTGACTAGCAGATCCAGGCACACCCTCTCGGTGCACGCAGGGGGGTGGTGCACGCAGGGGGGTGATCTACGACGACCTCCTGGGCACGACACCGCTGGAGACGGTGAGAAACATGCACTCCGTCCACCATTGGTCACCGGCAGTAGCAGGATGAACCGTCGCCGTAGCCGCCAGGCTGAACCATAAGACGCCTCAACAGCGACTGATGAAGTCGTCGAGGCGAGGTGAGAACCCCCTTCCCGCGCCTTACATCGTCCTCTTCTCCTTTTCCTTCTCAGGCATCCTCCACCTAATCCCCTCCCCTCTTAGGCGACGACCCGGAGGTGAACTGCAGCGACAGTGTGAACTTGGCCGGCGACCGCAAGGACCCATCCACGGGGTCCATTCCTCTCTAAAAACGGCCTAATTGCTGATATCTTGCCTCCCCTCTCCTTCTCCCTCTCTTAATTTTCAAGCAATTTCGGTATGGTATTACTGTTAGGTAACCCTACAAACTTTGTTGGAACCTAAAAAATAGGTACTCTGATGGACTAGAGTGGTTTTGCCTGAAACAACTTCCAATGGATTGTTGAATTAGCCAATGTCATAATTAGTAAATCTGTGTTGTTATATTCTGTAACGAGATCACATTATGCCCATGTTTAGATGACACTGACCCAAGTTTACTTTGTGATTCCCTTAATTTCTCTACCTAATTCTTGTGGCATGCTTTCATTAGTTTCAATACGATGAAGATGACAGATCCAACATGGCATCCTTTACGGATGAACATGATTCAAGATGCATGTGTGTAAGTGTTGCATATACTGTTCGAAGGTCTTCCGTGTCATTCCAATATATACCATGCCATGCTACAGAACGGTCAAACTGGTTTATTCCTTCTGTGATTAATTTCAGGCCACCCAGGCCACACAAAGAAGGCCCAATGATTTTTTTGGACAGGATAAGTGCACTTCAGGCCACCCAGGGTCGAGCATTCAGCAGCGACGCCAGAGGAATACCTTTGTGCGAGACTGCTCTCGGTTGAAAATATCCAAAGGTTGGTGCCTCAAGCTAAACTTATCGCCCGTGATTCTTTCCCTTCTGTTGCTATCGAGTTTGATTCATCTGCTCCATGCAACCCCTTCTCTGGACAAGCGATGGTTATAGTCGTCATGGACTCCGATGCGATTCTCGATGAAGCGATACCCGAGTGGTTGGAATTGGCAATCATATGCTTCCAGCGGTATCACTCGCCATGATGAGCTCCACCATTGGTTCTCACTCTGTGTACATGTCAAGACTGCTATCTAACTGTCACCAGCCTTTGTATAAACGCCTTGCTTTTAGTATTTTGTGATGTTCGGCTGTCCTGTCCTGTAATGTAACCAACTTACTCTAATTATTAATAATGGTATTTCAACTTGTGGGATGCATTCATTTCTATATAAATGACTTGCTGTAATCCTGATCTATCTTACTTTGTACTGCACTTATATTATTTGTATTGGTTTACATACTCCCCTGATAAATACCAGGCGCTGGATTATTGGATCACTACTTAAGACATATTTTTGTAATGACAAAATGTGTCATGTTTGTCATACTTTTGGTATATATGTTGTCTTGCCCTTTGGCATTGCCCTGTTTTTTTATGTAAATTTACTCTATTAGTCTAATCCATTCTGAGCAATCGCTTTAATACCCTCTGTTAACAAACACATTAAAATTGATTATGTCTTAGTCTCATACCGATGATCACCCTTGTGTCTCGCTCCTATCACAACTGAATGTTTCTTCTTCACTATATTGTTATGTTGTATGAATGCGTATACTAAACCTGAATTCATATTAACTTAGCATTACATGTCTGATCAAATGTTGGGACCGGCACCTTCGCGCCTTGGCGCGATCCCGATCTAGTTACAGAGGTTCCCAGCGTGGATGATAACGCTAGGACGGGCCCACGTTTTTTCTTTTCTTGTCCGTGTCAGCCCATTTAGATTTTTATCGTTTCTTAGGCAGCGCTATCACATGGGAACTCCTATTGGACGCTCGCTGCGGCAAGCAGTCGGCGTTTCGCACACAAGCAGCTTGGCTGGGCCGGCCCATATTGCGGGTGCGCCACATTCGTAGGTTAAAAATCGTGAAAAAGGAAAAAGGGTACTGGAATCGAACCCAAGACTTCCTATTGCTAAGCGCGATGAGCTAGCCGCCCCAACTAGCTACTTCTTATGGTAAATTGGCAGCGCGAACCTAAAGAAATTAACAGTAGCGAGAAAACATAAAATCTGAATACGCAAAATTACGATGAACCAAGGTGTGAGCGAGGCACCTGTCAACACAAGTAGGTAGCCACTATAGTTTCTAAGATTTCGTGTCAAAAAAGGTAGCCCAATAAAAATGAACTATAAACCGCGACAAAGGCTATACTTAAAAAAATTCAAACGTGAATTCTTTTGGCAAAAAGTAAATATTTTCTGAAACGCAACCATTTTATAATTTGTGAACAAAATTTTAAAAATTAGAACATTGTATGAAACCGAAAACATTTTTTGGAATAAAAAAGGAAGAAAACTGAAATTGCAAACATTTTGTTTAAATGCGACCACTTCAAAATTTGTGAACAATAATTTTAAAATTAGAACATTTTCGTAATTTCATTTTTCAACAGACAAATTAATTGAATACGAGAACATTTTTCAAATTTGCGAACACTTTTTTGAAAAACAGAATAGAATTGGAAACCCAAACATTTCGAATTTCCCAAAACATTTTTTGAAGACATGAACATTTTTGGAATTTATGAAGAATTTTTTTAAAGCACGAACGATTTTGAATCTTGAGAACAAATTAGGAAGCGCCAACTATTTTTTCAACCACGGACATTTTTGAATCTTGAGAACAAGTTTTGAAATGGAAAACTATTTTGAAATATCCCGAACAAATTTGGAAGCGCGAACAATTTTTTTAAAGCACGAACATTTTTTGAATCTTGAGAACAAATTTTGAAACGAAGAACAATTTTGAAAAATCCTGAACAAATTTGGAAGCGCGAACATTTTTTTCAAAAAGTGAACAAAATATTGAAATGTGCTACATTTTTTGAATTTCGAAATTTTTGAACATTTTTGTGTAACGAGAACAATTTTTGAATTTTGAGAACATTTTTTCAAAAGCTGAACATTTTTTGAAAACATGAACAAAATTTCAAATTTTCGATTTTTTTGAAGAAAAAAGAGAAGAAAAGAAAAATAAATAACAAAGAAAATCCTTTTTTTTTGTAAAACTGCAAACATGTTCTGAAAAACAAAAAGAAACATTTTTGAATCTTGAGAACAAATTTGGAAGCGCCAACTATTTTTTCAACCACGGACATTTTTGAATCTTGAGAACAAATTTTGAAATGGAAAACAATTTTGAAATATCCCGAACAAATTTGGAAGCACGAACAATTTTTTAAAGCACGAACATTTTTTGAATCTTGAGAACAAATTTTGAAAAATCCTGAACAAATTTGGAAGCGCGAACATTTTTTTAAAAAGTGAACCAAATATTGAAATCTGTTACATTTCTTGAATTTGGAAAGTTTTGAACTTTTTTGTGTAACGAGAACAATTTTTGAATTTTGAGAACATTTTTTCAAAAGCTGAACATTTTAAGAAAACATGAATAAAATTTCAAAATTTCGATTTTTTTGAAGAAAAAAGAGAAGAAAATAAAAAGAAGTAACAAAGAAAATCCTTTTTTTTTGTAAAACTGCAAACATGTTCTGAAAAAGAAAAAGAAACTTGAAAAAGAAAAGGTAACAAAAAAGAAAAAATGAAAAAGAAACAGAAAACGAAAAAACAATCAGGAAAGTGAAAAAAAAGTGGAAAACCAATAAAGAAAAAAACGGTTCATGGAACCTTCTAGAAGGTTCATAAAACCGGAGTGGGCAGTTTGTATGCTACGTACGTAAGTGGGCCGGCCCAAAAGCATCGCTCGGTCGCTCGCTGTGTGCGAAGCGCCGGCAGTTTGCCGCAACGAGCGGCCAATAAGATTTTCCCTATCACATGCCCTGGGACCGGGCCACTTTGTGTTCTTTTTCTTTTTCTTCTTCATTTTTGTTTCTTTTCATTCATCTGTCTTTAAATTCATAAACTTTTTTTAAACAAACATGAGATATATTTATCTCATATCTAAGTTTCTCACCACGTGATCTAAAGCTATAATTTTTGTGCAAATTTGTGATCGTCCATTGCACGCGATTTTTTTGAGCAAATCCGTTGCACGTGAATTCCTTCCAATGTTTGCGTGCGCGTGTGGCCTGTTGATTGTGTTACGTGTGCGTGTGGGTTGGTCTTTTTGTTTGTGTGTGGGCCTGATCTGGGCTAGTCTTTTTTCTCTATGTTTGTGTGGAGAGTAGGCCTATTTTGTCTTTATTTTCTGTGCGCTCGGGGAAAGAATTGGAAGTGTCAGAGGCGAGCATTTTTTCAAGTATTTCCTGTTCGCCACTCTCTATACTCACTTTATTTTGTTTTTTTCTTGTTCGGTTTTTCTAAATTTTTCTTTTGGTTTTTAAACTTTTGTTTTTTGTTTCTTTTTTGGTCATAAAATCTTTGATTTTATTATTTTCATATTATATTTTTAAATTCACAACTATTTTAAACGATGTCTCGTCTAAGTTTGTCATTCTTTTGATTTAGTTCCATAATGTTCGTGTAAGCACTCTATCTCCCGCCTCGCTTGTCGTTGTTTGTTTGTTGTGTATGATGTTGTTGGTCTGAGCATGTTTGGCTACACTTTTGTCGACCCATTATCGCAGCCCTCGGCAACCCGTTCGCTATGTTGTTTCTAAACTGTGACGTAGAATTGGAAGAGACAAAGAAAATGAAGCTATATCGCGGTCGCCTTCTTTCCCGGTTCATTTTGACACTGTCTCATTCCTTCTAAATTCATCAAGATGAGATTTAGCAAGATTGTCGGCTAATGTGTTCATGTGTCGCCTATTCTATTTTGTCCACTTTGTCGGCTCATTCGTGGTGCATGTATGGTTTTTGTCGGACTTATTTTTTCCTTGCGTTCTTGTGGCCTACTTTTCATCTCATCTGTGTTGTAGATGTGGGAGACACATGTTATGTCGCTTGTCATTGCCTTTTTCTATTTTCCTTTCAAGTTCGATGTTGAAGATACATGCTCTATTGAAAAAGACAAGCTTTGCCCTGCGGTGGATATGCAACTGGGTCCAACCAATTTTTGTCTTAGTTGCAAGTCCATCCTTAACACTAAACGAGGGCTGCCATTTTTCCCTAGTAGCAACTCTAGCCCTAACATGCAATTTTTGTTCCAGATGCAAATATACCTTCTTTTACCAGTTGCAAGTCCACCCTAGACTCAAGAATCGGGCTAACTAATTTTGTCCCGGTTGCAATTTCACCTTGACTTGCAACTGGGCTCAATCTTTTAGTCTCGGTTGCAAGTCCATCCTTGACTGCAACTAGGGCCGAATTTTTGTCGCAGTTGCAAGTCTACCCTTGACTCGCAACTGCGGTTCGACCATTTTTTCCAGTTACAAGTCCACACTCGACTCGCAACTAGAGCCCTACCTTTTTAGTCCCGGTTGCAATCCCACTCTGGGCTCGCAATTGGGGCCCGACCTTTTTTTCCTAGTTGTAAGTCCACCCTCCACTCGCAACTGGGGGCGAACTTTTTTTGTCCCATTCGAAAGTCCACTCTTGACTCCCAACCGGGATCCCACCTTTCTTGTCGTAGTTGCACGTTCACCCTCAACTCGCAAGTGGGGCTCGACCTTTTTTTGTCCCAGTTGCAATCCATACCTCGACTCACAATTAGGCCCTGATGTTCTTTTGGTCCCAGTTGCAAGTCCACCCTCGGCCAAGCTTTTGGATCCCGAGCGGAGCTTTTTTCTCGTGGGGCACCGGAATTTGCGGTTACCACGGTAACCACAAAATTCCAGAAAAAACAGACGAACTTTAAAAACAAATTTTGAATTCAATTTTTTTAAAGTAGATATAGATAGGTTTATCATTGAATCATTGACCTTTCCCTGGCCTAGTGGCTATTCAACACATGGCGACAACATGGACATACGTCATGAAGTTCGACTCTGAGTCGTCCCAAAATTTTAGCAGCTTTCAAGTCAGCCAAGATTCGAACCCGCGTCTACCTGATCAGGAAAGGCTAGCTTTACCACTAGGACGCCAACAGGTATGTGGTTGAATAAGAGATGGCCTATATTTAACTATACTTTGAGCGTCTGAATTCAAAATTTTCAAATTATTCGAGATTTTTTGCTCGGTATGCGTGTTTCCGCGGGGTGTGTGTGGGGGGGGGGGGGGGTAAATGTGGTAACCGTGCGAGAGCTCAGAATTTCGCTCGGTACCCAAAACCGTGCCCTCGACGCGCAATTGGGGATATACCTTTTTTGTCCTAGTTGCAAGTTCACCCTCGACACACAACTGGACCCCTACCTTTTTGTCCCAGTTGCAAGTTCACCCTCGACTTGCAACTGGGGTCTAATCTTATTGGTCCCAGTTGCAAGTCCACCATTGACTCGCAACCGAGTCCCGATCTTTTTTTATTCCAGTTGCAAGTCTACCATCGACTCACAACTGGGCCGACTTTTTTTGTCCTAGTTGATAGTCCAACCTCGACTCAAAATTAGGGTCGAGCTTTTATTGTCCCAGTTGCAAGTGCACCGTCTACTCGCAACTAGGCCCAACCTTTTTTTTAAATCTAGTTTGCAAGTCCACCCTTGACTCGAAACTCGGTCCCGACCTTATTTTGTCCAAGTTGCAAGTCCACCCTTGACTCGCAACTGGGGCCTGACCTTTTTTTTGTCTCAATTGCAAGTCCACCCTTAACTCGCAACCGGGGTCCGTTTTTTTTCCGATTACAAGTCTACACTCGACTCATAACTAGAGTCGGACCTTTTTTTACCAGTTGCAATCACAACCTCGACTCATAACTAGGGTCTGACCTTTTTTGGTCCTAGTTGCAAGCCCACCCTCCACTCGCAACTGGGGGGCGACCTTTTTTATCCAAGTTGCAAGTCCACTCTCGACTCGCAACCGGGGTGTGACATGTTTTTGTCCCAGTTGCAGGTCCACAATTGACTCATAGAATCGGGCTGCACTCATTTTTGTGCCAGTTGCAATCCCATCCTCGACCCGTAACTGGGCCCCGACATTTCTTACGCCAGTTGCAAGTCCACCCTCTACCCACAACTGAGGCCTTATCTTTTTAGTCCCAATTACAAGTCCTCCCTCGACTTGCGTCTAACAAATTTTAAGAATATTTGTCAATTTCATGGATGTGTAAAAATGAGACACACCCTTTTGAGTCATATCTTTTTGTATATAAAGCTAGTTTGTTCAGCAATTAAAAAATGTCCACGCTTTGAAAAAATATTCGAGAATTTTTAAAAATATCCTCATTGAAAAACCATTATGTCCACCAATTAAAAAAAAATCCGCTTTAGTTTTGTTTCACAATTTCAACAAATGTTATTGTTTTCAAGTTTTGTTTACAAATTCAAAAAATGTTCTGGAATGTTAAATTTACTCACTGTTTTAAAAATGTCCAGAAAATTTAAATACTTTTGCTACTAGGCCTGATGTTTTTTCTGTCTCAATTGCCCGAGTTGCAAGTCCACCTCAACTTGCAAGTGGGACCAACTTTTTTTTATTGTGTAAACATTTTTTAAATGTCACAAACATATTTTTTGAAAAGCTTAAACAACTTATTACAGGGAAATGGTGACGGCTTTAAGAATTGTGTTTTTAGCTTTTTTTAGGCTGGTCCTGTATGACTTTCTCCATATGCATATTTTTTTAGCAAATCTCGATATGCATGTGGCGTGGCCATTTTGCATCGGTGGTTTGCTTGTGTTTTTGCCCATGTGCTTTCGGCCATTCTTTTGTTTTCCTTACTAAGTTTTCACGTGTGTGTGTAAGAAGAGGAGAGACGAGAGCATTTCTGACATGGGTATGCGAAGCTTTTTTAGTGTGAAGCAACACAAGAGATAAATGTTTACGATTATAGAAACTAAATTTTAATTATTATATTTATTGCAACAAGGTCTTCAATATTTTGTTTATATTGCAAGAATATAGCCAGAAAAAAATTGAACTCTACAAAACCCTTTCTCAAAGAAACAAATGATAGTGCCAATACGTGTAGATCAATCGATGAACTTAGGGATAAATACAATCCGCTATATTGAATTGGCAATTAAAATTCAGAATTGCAAAACTAACAGTGTGCAAAGCCGATTGGCCGAGAGGAATGATATGCACACAGCTGTTAGCGGTTGATCACTGCCTGACGGATGAGTGTCGTCGCCGCTGCCGAGGACGAGGGCAAGGCGAGCACACACGACACGATGATGCCGGATGGCCTATCGATCGTCCGTGATCTAGCGATCAGCAACGTACCGGTGCGCTGTATGTCCTATTAGCGATGCACTACCCATACCTAGACTGGTTTTTTCCTTTTCTTTTAGGATTCGGATACCTTTTTCTAGCAACAGGATTCCTAGACCTAGGCTACTATCAAGCTATCGCTGGAAGATTGCAATACGAACAGCCCAAGTCAAGGCCCAGGTATGGAAGCGAGGCGCTAGAGCGCTTCTTTGCCGAATTTCATGCATGGTAGGTGTAAAATGATGGCCATGCTTGATATATATGCATATACGGGTAGATATACAGAAACAAATTAGCAGAAAATGTTGGGTATGCATTGCATACCCTTGCATTAGGCTAGCTCCGCCCCTGACGTGAGCTGTTGTGTAGTAGTTCTTTTAGGACAAAGCTATCGTGTAGTAGTGCTACTATCAGCAATAGGAGAGTGCTTTTGGCAGGTCGGAGCATTGGAGAATTGGAGATACGTTGTAATTTACGAACCACCTTTTATAGAGTTGTTCAGTATTGCCCAAAAGCCTGCAAAAAAGCAGCCCAGGACGAGGACAAAGACGCTTGCCCACTCATATCCAGAAATAAGAGAAGGATGTTCCTACAAGCCTCCTCAGAGCTTAGACGAATCTGGCCGTCCACGGCGTGGAAGAGCTCGTTCGTCGGATCTGGGATCGACACTATAGAAATGAATAGTTACTGCTTCAAACTCCCTCCACGCGCTGCCGTTTACTCCGTTCGTTTGACTGGGCTTCGCTGACATGTGGGTCCCCTCGCGGATGGGCCACATTTGTCAGCGACCGTTTGTATGGCCCGTTTGTCCCGTCGCGTGCACCCGGCGGTAAATATCCCGTGCCACCGCACGTTATATCCTGCCCCCGCCGAGGGTATTCTGGTCTTTTCGCTTCCAGGGGAGTGCGTGTTGTGCGGTGGTTGGCCCGTGCGGCTATGGGATGGGGGAGGGCAGCGGCTTGCACTTTCGTGCTCTCATTCGTCCCCTTCATCTCCTTCTCTCCTCCACTCCCCATCGCGCCCCTCTCCTCAGCCGCCACTGCCATCGCCGGGAGGGGCCGCCGCTTGCGTCGCTCTCCGTAGCCGCCACCACCCCCTCCCCTTCCAAACCCACCGAGATGATGGCGTCGGCACTGGCGCTCGCGGTGGTCGGGTGGCTTTCTCGCGCTCGCGGAGGCCGAGGTGGTCGCGCTGCTCTGGGTCGTGCGCCGCCTCCGTCGCCGGCAGGAGGGGGCCGCAAAGGCCGCCGCCCAGCCCAGCGACCAGGAGCTCCCCGTGTTGGAATAGACGTATAGGAGTTGCATAGGGATAGAAGTTTGTTTAAATTCTGTACTTCATCTCTATCCCTTCTTGTCTTCCTCATCTCCTTGTAACGACCGTCCTGGTCGATCTCCTGATCGTTCTCTCGATCTCCCCTGTAACTTGTATGCCAAGGCTTTTGCCCAATATATACATGCGGCCCGAGACAAAGGGTTCTACGCTTCCCATATACTTTTACATGGTAACAGAGCCTCTTCCTCATCCAATCGAGAGAGATTGCATCTAGCTACCTCCGCGACTGAGACCATGTCCACCACCGCCGCTGCCATGATGCCAAGCACCATGGGTGTGCTCTCCACCACCTCATCCTCCACCTTTGCATCATCTTCCACCTCCACCCTCAACACCACCTCCCTCGGATTTCCACCACAAGAGAAGCTCACGAGGGGCAACTTCCTACTCTGGAAGGCCATCGTGCTCCCGCAGATCAGAGGCGCACAGATGGAGCACCACCTCGACGAGAAGAGCCCGCCACCGCCGGCCACCCTCACCATCACCAAGGACGGCAGAAAAGAACAAATCGTCAACTTTGCGAGATCCCTCTGCTATGCACAACAACAACAACTTCAAGGATACTTAATGAGTTCGTTTTCCCGTGAGATTCTTGCTCAGGTCGCCATGCTCCAGACGTCGGCCGAGGTGTGGCGCACCATCCACGCCATGTTTGCTGCTCAAAGTCAAGCCCAAGCGATAAACACTCGCATCGAGCTCACCAACCTCAAGAAAGGTAACATGTCCATGGCTGATTATCTTGGTAAGATCAAAAGTCTCACCGATGAGGTCGCAAGCACGGCTGCGTCCCTCTCTGATCCGGAGATCGTCTCCAAAATCCATGCTGGCTTGGACATGGAGTAGAACCCGGTGGTTTCTGCGATTGCCGCCAGGGTGGAATCCATCACCGTCCAAGAGCTCTACAGCCAGCTGCCCAGTTTTGATGCCCGCCTCACCCTCCTCCATGGCGGCGACCTTCGTCAGTCCTCCGTCAACTCAGCCTCTCGTGGCTGCGGCCGTGGGCGCGGTCACCAGGGGCAACACGGCGGTGGGCGAGGACGCGGCGCTCCTCCAGGCGATGGCGCCCGCTCTGGTGGGGGTTCTGGCTCCCATGGCGGGGGCGGCTACAACACCAACGGCAATGGCGGCGGCTTCAACAACAACAACGGCTACCGCCCTCCTTCCCGTGGTCGCCCTCGCTGCCAGCTTTGCAAGAAGTCTGGCCACGAGGTGATTGACTGCTGGCATTGTTACGACGAGGACTTCGTGCCCGACGCCCGCCATGTTGCTGCTACAATGCGTGAACAGGGTGGTGATGGCATCTGGTATGTGGACTCTGGCGCTACGGATCATGTGACAAACGAGCTCGAGCAACTCGCCCTTCGTGAGCGGTACCATGGCACCGACCAGATTCACACCGCCAGCGGTGGAGGTATGGATATTTGTCACATCTGTCAAGGTTCTATTAATTCCCCTACACTTAAACGTAATCTTGTTCTTAGAGATGTGCTTCATGTTCCTCAAGCTGACAAGAACCTTGCATCCATGTCTCGTTTAGCCACCGACAATAATGTCTTCTTTGAAACTCACCCTCGTTATTTTTTATCAAGGATCGGTGTCGGTGTCAAAACCGGCGGATCTCGGGTAGGTGGTCCCGAACTGTGCGTCTAAGGCTAATGGTAACAGGAGGCAGGGGACACGATGTTTTACCCAGGTTCGGGCCCTCTCGATGGAGGTAATAACCTACTTCCTGCTTGATTGATCTTGATGATATGAGTATTACAAGAGTTGATCTACCACGAGATCGTAGAGGCTAAACCCTAAGAGCTAGCCTATGATCATGATTGTTCTTGTCCTATGGACTAAACCCTCCGGTTTATATAGACACCGGAGGAGGTTAGGGTTACATAGAGTCGGTTAACGGGAAGGAGATCTGACATGCGAATCGCCAAGCTTGCCTTCCACGCAAAGGAGAGTCCCATCCGGACACGGGACGAAGTCTTGAATCTTGTATCTTCATAATCCAATAGTCCGGCCAAAGTATACAGTCCGGCTGCCCGGATACCCCCTTATCCAGGACTCCCTCAATAGCCCCTGAACCAAGCTTCAATGATGATGAGTCCGGCGCGCAGATTGTCTTCGGCATTGCAAGGCGGGTTCCATCTCCGAATACTCCATAGAAAATTTTGAACACAAGGATCGTGTCTGGCTCTGCAAGATAATCTCCACACACCATCGTAGAGAGCATACTTTTTCATGAATCGAATCCGCTGACATTTTTTCATAACTTGATATCACATTGTGGCCCGGTCCATATCTGAACCGTTTCTCAACCAGCTACTGCACATATTGCGAGGCGGTTTTCTGGGCACGTTTTGTCGAAGCAGAGATCGTGTCCCCCTTATCACGGGACTCTCATCAATACGGGTGCGGGTAGCCCAGCCGTACCGCCAATCACGGCGAGTGGGGAACGAGCAGGTTCCACCAGGCAAGTGGGCAGGCGCAAAGTTTTTATAACCTCTATAAAGAGATAAGGCCTCCTCTTCTTCACCCACGCCTTCTCCTTCCGCTCGTCCATTCCCCTCCGCTCGAGCCCTAGCACCCAAGCGCTCGTCTTCTCCACCAAAAGTATTTCTCCAAAAATGTCCGGATCCGGAGGATGAGGCAAGTGGATGGCCTCTACCGTCCAGGAGAAGAATATCAAAAAGCTTCGAGAGGCCGGGTACCTGGCCAAGAAAATCGGCCATCGTCTTCCAACGGCGGGACAGATCGTCCCTAATCCGGAGCCTCACGAGAGGGTTGTGTTTCTCCCTCATTTCATCTGCGGGGCTCGTGTTTCCCCTCCAGCCATTTGTTCGCGGCATCATGTATTGTTACGGGATTGATTTTCATGATTTGTCCCCTAATTCTTTCCTCAACATCTCGACGTTTATCATCGCGTGCGAGGCCTTCCTCCGTATTTCACCAAACTTCAGCCTATGGCTGAAGATCTTCAATGTGAAGCCCAAGGTGGTGAGCAGCCGAAACACGCCCGAGTCTTGGGCGCCATGGTGAGCAAGATGCCCAAGGTCATATGGCCGACAGGCACCTTCAACGATTCCGTCAAGGAGTGGCAGCAGCAGTGGTTCTACATCACTGAGCCGCGCGGCAGAAAGTGGGCTGCTGCTCCCGAATTCAGATCCGGAGCCCCCCTTGCGGCTCACGTACTGGCCCAAGAAGGGCCTAAACTGGTCCTCGTCCAATGAGTTGTCAGTGCTCCAAACGCGCGTCCAGGGCATGGTAGATAATGACATCAAACTCGTCAATGTAGTCCAGGTGATGTTAGTTTGCCTGGTTCTTCCTTGCCAACACCAGACCTGCAATTTGGGGGAATACAATCCGGTCGAGCACCAGACTCTGCGGGAGCTCTATGGCTCCTCACACAAGGATATCTGGAAGGTGCTCTTCAAGTCCGGCAAACCGTGGCCGGACTCCGCCGAGGACCGTGGGTATCAACTGTCCCGCCCCGCAAGTCCGTTAAGTTATCGCTATGTTTTGTCCATCCATGTTTAGCTGGCATATCCCGAGGAAGACGCTTTATCATGCTTTCCACAATTACCCCAGGAATGGACGAAGAAGGCAGAGCGGATACATTGTCCGGTCCCGCTGCCAGAAGAACCGGCAGGTCCACTTCTGACGAAGATGCTGGTCCCAGTGCCTTACAAGGTGCCGAAGAAAGAGGCCTTGAAGGAGGCCAAGGAGACCCGAAGCAGCCTCCGTTGCCGTGGTGCTTCGGACACAAAATCCGAAGACTCCAACGCCCATCCTTCCTCCGAACATGACGAGGAGGAGGAAGAAGACGAGTCCTCCATGGGGGGAGGAAAGACAAGGACGGCCTCCTCATCCTTGGAGGCCGAATCGCCAAAGAGGGGGGAAAATCCCCTTCCAGATGCATCCACTAAGGCTACCAATAGCAGCCCGGAGTGGGATCCCAGGGCCCAGCCCCTGGTAAAATCGTGAGTACACGAAATATGAACACGCCTACACGTCCAGGATCACTAAGGTGTAATATTTTAACTTGCGCCACACTTTGTGCAGACGGCGAGGTCTCGCGTCGAACAGTCCTCATCGGAGGATTCACTGAGCTCAGACGCCCTAGAGAGCGAGACGCCTCCGGAGGCCCCTTCCCCGAAGCCTGGGCGTGACACCGAGGTGTCTTCCTAGAAGGATCTAGACCAGGGAGGGCACACCTATAGGGCTGGATACACGGGAGCAAGGTTTCCCATGAGCATCGACGGCGGGGGCGATCTTAGATTTGGCCTGCAGCCGGACACGGTCCCGGAAACCTTTAAGGATCCGGGATCAGGCTGGCAGCCCCCCTTGACTGAAGGAGGTGAGCCCGCACCGCCGGCAACCTCTGTCCAACCAGAGGTGCAGGGCAGCTTATCGACAGCGCTAAAGTGTGCTTCCATCGTCGATGAACATCGCGCCCTTATGGGTGCGGTGATTGAAAAGATTCAGTCCGCTGAGAGCGGACTGAATGAGTCCTGCATCAGCCTTATAAAAGGCTTTGAGGTATGTTTTAGGAACTTTTGAAGATTGTCATAGTATGGATAGTAGCCCCTGATGCACTGTCCGGTGAAAAGAGAGAACCGGACAGGGGATCAAATTTCCGCTTTGCAGGAGACTCAGTTGATGACATATATCTCTTCCTTTATAAACATGCGTCTGTAGCAATGACCGCCTCTCATACTGCCAAAGTGTCCGGACTGAAGCAGAGTCTGGAGCGGGCCGAAGAAGAACTTGGCCGAGTGAAGAAGCGGTTGGAGGACAAGCAAGGTATGTAGAAACCTTGATAAGTTTAGCACTAAGGAGTAGTTGTGCCTGATGAAATTATTTGTATTGTGTGCTCTAGGGGCAGGTGCCGAAATTGAGGCGCTTAAAAAGGTTGTGGCCGAAGCCGACAGGAAGGCCGCCGTAGAGCAGGCTCTTCGCGAGAAGCACGAGGCTAGGGTCATTGAAGCTGAACGAGAGCTCCAGGAGGCCGTGAAGAAAAGCGAGACTTTGGAGCAGAGTCTATCAGGGAAAGAATCCGAACTCGCCCAAGCTCTCCAAGCCGCAAATGATGCTCGGGAGGAAGCCCAAGGTGCTCTGAAGGACATTCAGGAGGCGAGGAGGATTGCGGTTGGTAAGGCTTTTTCTTATTCAAAGCGATCTTGATGTAGTAACAGGAGATATTCAAAGTGACAAATTGAATTCTTATTTCTCCAGGGGCGTTTGCGGACCTGCCATGTAGCATATCTGATGCTGCTCAATTCTACCGAGCTGAGGAGAAGAAGACTGTGGAAAAGCATTTCTGGTCGCAGTATTTGGTGCCGAATTATCCGGCGCCATTTGTCGATCAGCTGAAGCAGCTGATTCATTTGCACCAGGCGGCCGAACTAGCCATGAAGGACTTAGTTATCCGGCTATGGCCCGCCGAGCCAATTCCAAGCAGTTACTTCGGGCTCGTGAAGCGGATTGTGGGTGCTTGCCCTCGGCTCGAAGTCATTAAGCGGCCGGTCTGTATAGAAGGTGCACGAATGGCATTTGCCCGTGCAAAAGTGCACTGGGGGAAGCTTGATGCCGAAAAGCTGATGACTGAGGGACCGCCGGAGGGTAAGGAGCACCGCAAGCCCGAATTATATTATGATGGTGTCCTGAAAGGAGCCCGCCTTGTGGCGGAGCAATGTACCAAAGATATTATATTTCCCTAAAGACAGTCGTGCTATCCTTTGTAATGCGGGACGCTGGCACTTTTATTATGTATTGCCTGTTATATGAAAGTTTTTTCCTGCTGTGAGGCCGTTTGATATATATGAATCCTGAGAGTTGGCCAGTCGTCGGCTTCTGCCCCCATGTAGAAAGTACGGGGGCGTTCGGGATAACCCTGAACACTCTTTTATCCCATTTTTGGGTCCTTGAAGGAGGTGTTCAGCACAACGAACCAAACAATCAGACTATAGGGCTTTATCACTCTCACTTAGCCATAGGAATTCGAGTATGGTAGGTGCAGCCCCTGGTGTTCGGAAGACCGCACGAGGGGCTCTAATAGCGCCTGATAGGAAGACTGATCCATCGCACTCTGCATTTGTTATGACGTTATGAGGGATAAGTCTTTAACGATTTTACAACCTCTCGAACAGCTGACCAGCTCTCGCCGTATCATGACAGTCAGTTTTTGGCTTTCTCTACTGAGGTGCTCGTCCGGAAGAACCGGGACACAATCGCAGTAGTTCTCCCAGCGTTACCTTAGCCGATAGAACGGAACGTAAGGTACCAAAACATGGGAGCCGGGCAAACCCAACTAAGACATGATTCGGAGCTGATGCATATAATGTTATAAGTTTGGGGTGCCGGGCGACCGAGAAGGTGGCCGGACTTTGTTGCCATATTATGGGTACAATGAAGCCCCTGGCGTATTAGGGCGTGACACGATGTGCGGATGCCGTTATGACAAAAAGGGTGTCAATGAGGAATGGCAGCCTGCAAGTGTCATGTAACTCTATATGTTGTAGTCGATTGACACGTCTATGCGTATGAGTACGGTTTATACTATAAAAAGAGGAATGATGGCGGAACCTGTTAAGACCGGGCGGGAGGAAGCTGTGTGCGGATCCGAAGTGTATTCGGATTGTCTTCTTGGAGAATATTTATATATTCCCTCTTTGTGCATCCGAGCTGATTCCATGTCGCCAGTCCTGTTCTGCGCAAAAGTAAGCCTGTAAAGAAAATGCTTAGAGACATTTGTGTGTCATAGAGCGGTTGAACCGCGAGGCCCTCCCCAACTTATGCCGGAGTGCTTGATTGAAGCTTGGTTGAGCCGGGCTATCATGCCGTAAAGTAGTTCGGACTCCTTTGTTGGTGTCCGAGAGGTTGGCTGTCGAATCAAGGTTCGATAAAAAGGCACACCTCGCTGCTTCAGTGGCAGTATACTTTCCGGTGCCTGGGTGGAGTTCGGCCTTGCCCGTAATTGAGACTATGTTATGTGGGATTGGCATTTTAAGCTTGCCATAGGCACGGTCTGGTACCGCGTTGAATCAAGCCAACGCGGTTCGCCCCGGGAGTAGGTAATAGTTACTGTATAGGGGGAAAATGTCGAAGACTGACTCTTCAGTATGGTGATTGTTTGGTGATCCGAAGACAACCTGCAGGGTGGTGGGCCTGTAAAACTCACCTATGCACCTAGTATGACATATTGAGAAGATGTTTTTAGCGGGCTTGATCCTCGAGCGATCAATACCTATCTGGCGCACTATGTCCTAGTTCAGCAAGTTTGAGCTGTTATCCCGGCCAATAGGGGCTCGTATGTGGTGGAACCAGCCAACTATTGGGTCGAGGATAAGTGCAACTGAATTGCCATGGTTGAAAATTGGCTGGACGGTCTGTATGATCGAAAATGATCGGCCGTATTTTTGTACCCTGGGGTGACTTTCTTTGTTGAGTTGTCGTCCCGAAGAGTACGCATTCGTTCCCATTTGGGGATGTGGATGGTGTTTATCACGCTCACCTTGTTGGTACGCGGAGAGATTTCTTTTGCCCTATAATGCTTGATGGTCTGGGTTCCTCGTTGTATTTATAGCTTTGAGACCCCTTCTTATTGTTTCCGGCACGTGACCGACCGGCTTGTTTGAAGATCTGGCATTCTCTATTGGTATGTTTGGCTATCGTTCCTGGGGTACCATGAATTTGACATGGGTGGTCAACTATGCGGTCCAGGCCGGATGGGCCCGATTTGTTCTTTTTCCGCTGACCGGACTGGGAGCCGCGGAATCCAGCATCGACTGCCGTGTCTTGGGCATCATAATTGTTCTTGTGGTGCTTGTGTTTATTTCATCGAGGTTTATGGATGCTATCTCGCAGGTCCTGCGTGTTGCCCCGGGCCGTAATGTATTGGCGTCGGGGTGTGGGCTTGTATTTGGGCTGATATGCTATTTTATCTCGGCCACTAGGTGGCCGGTCAGCCTCATCCTGCGCTGGTGGTGTGGTCTTTAGGACCTACTCCTTGAGTTGAGGTAGCAACTTGTGCTTTGGGTAACCTTTGGTGGGGCGCTCGAGTCCGTATTCCTCGGCTGCCAGGACCTCAGTCCATCTGTCTGTGAGCAGATCTTGATCAGCTTGGAGCTGCTGCTGCTTCTTTTTCAGGCTTCTTGCAGTGGCTATAAGACGGCGCTTGAAGCGCTCCTGCTCTACGGGATCCTCAGGCACGCCGAATTCATCGTCGCCGAGGCTCATCTCGTCTTTGGAGGGAGGCATATAGTTGTCATCCTCCAAGTATCCGTCTGTCGCCTGTTCATCTGGGCTAACCTACCCATCTTTCTGTTCGGCCTGCTCAAAGGCAGGCTGATCGGGATTGTATTCATCTTCGGCACCATTCAGATTGTTTTTGTCTCCTGTGCCGATATTGCTGTGGCGGGGCTTAGAGCGGCGCCGATGATGCCCATGCTTTGTTTTCTTCCCTAAGGGCTTATCCTCTATTGCCTCATTGCCATTGTTTTCTTTGGGAGTGTCCACCATGTATATATCATACGAGGAGGTGGTTGTCCAGTGTCTTGTGGGCGGTGGTTCCTATTCTTCTCCTGCATCGTCGTCCATACCGTCGATGTCTTCGGAGTCGAATTCAAGCACGTCGGTTAAATCATCGACATTGGTAATGAAGTGGGTGGTGGGTGGGTAACGAATTTCTTCGTCATCTGCTTCCCACTCTAGCCGGACATAGTTCGGCCAAGAGTCTCCGGACAAAGAGAGGGACTTTAATGAGTTCAGTACATCGCCGAAGGGCGAGTGCCGAAAGATATCCGCAGCGGTGAACTCCATTACCGGAGCCGAATCGGGTTCGATGGGCCCGGATGAGCGCGGCTCGGAACCTACGACTGGACACAAGTCCGGGGGCCCGGTGACACAGGTTTCCTTAGGGGTGGAGTCTGTGTTCGGCTCTACCGCCGATGAGTATGCGGCCTCCGGGGCGGGGTCCATCCACCCGTCCTCGGACGACGCGATCTGCCCCAGATTTAGGTCCGGAGCTACTGCAGGTGCGATGTCCTAGATATTGTCCGACAGCAGATCTAAGTCATGCTCATCGTGACCGTTCGGCGCTCCTGGCGTAGGCACGAATCCGTCGAAAATCAAGTCCCCGCGGATATCGGCCGTGTAATTCAAGTTTCCGAATCTGACCTGATGGCCAGGGGCATAGCTGTCGATCTGCTCTAGATGGCCAAGCGAATTGGCCCACAGTGAGAAGCCGCCGAACACGAAGATCTGTCCGTGGAGGAAAGTCTCCCCCTGGACCACGTTGTTGTTGATGATTGAAGGAGCCATCGAGCCTTGCAGCGACGACACAGAGGAACTCTCAATGAAAGCACCAATGTCGGTGTCAAAACCGGCGGATCCCGGGTAGGGGGTCCCGAACTGTGCGTCTAAGGCTAATGGTAACAGGAGGCAGGGGACATGATGTTTTACCTAGGTTCAGGCCCTCTCGATGGAGGTAATACCCTACTTCCTGCTTGATTGATCTTGATGATATGAGTATTACAAGAGTTGATCTACCACGAGATCGTAGAGGCTAAAACCTAAGAGCTAGCCTATGATCATGATTATTCTTATCCTATGGACTAAACCCTCCGGTTTATATAGACACTGGAGGAGGCTAGGGTTACATAGAGTCGATTACAGAGAAGGAGATCTGACATCCGAATCGCTAAGCTTGCCTTCCACGCAAAGGAGAGTCCCATCTGGACACGGGACGAAGTCTTGAATCTTGTATCTTCATAGTCCAACAGTCTGGCCAAAGTATACAGACCAGCTGCCCGGATACCCCCTTATCCAGGACTCCCTCAATCGGGCAACGAGGGAACTACTTCATCAAGGTAGATGCGTTGGAGGGCTCTACCCCATTCCATCCGGAGCACTAGGTCGTAAGCGTCGTCACATCTACTCCGTCATCAAGCCCTCCTTGGCACGGTGGCATCAACGATTAGGGCATCCATCTTCGATCATTGTCAAAAAAATAGTCAATAAAGGCAAACTTTATTTGTCTCCTAGTCCAATTTGTGCGTCTGTTTGTGAAGTTTGTCAATGTGCCAAGAGCCATCAGCTTCCTTATCCCAAGTCAACTAGTGTGTCTCATGCAAGGGTCTTATAACAATCGCACCGAATTACCATCTAAAATCTGCCACTGCCGTTAGAACTTATTTTCAGTGATGTATGGGGCGATGCCCGAGATTCTTTTGGTAGAAAAAATATTATGTCAGTTTTATCGATGATTATAGCAAGTTCACTTGGATCTATTTGCTTCGATATAAATCTGAGGTTTTGTCTATTTTCCAAGACTTTCAGAAACTTTTTGAGCGCCAATTTGATAGGAAAATCCTTGATGTCCAAAGTGACCGGGGAGGGGAGTATGAGAAACTCCACTCTTTTTTCCGTAGCATTGGGATAGTCCATCATGTATCTTTCCTTCATGCTCATCAACAGAATGGCTCCGCTGAGTGCAAACATCACCACATTGTTGAAGTTGGCCTTTCTCTTTTAGCTCATGCTTCCATGCCTCTCAAGTACTGGGATGAAGCTTTTATCACTGCCACTTATCTTATCAATAGGATCCCTAGCAAAGTTACTGGCAACACTACTCCATTAGAGCGTCTCTATCATCAAAAACCTGATTACAACTATCTTAAAATATTTGGGTGTGCTCGTTACCCAAATTTGCGCCCCTACAATGATCATAAACTTGAGTTTAGATCCACTCAGTGTGTATTTCTTGGCTATAGTAATCTTCATAAAGGTTATAAATGCCTTGAAATTTCTACAGGACGTATCTATATTTCTCGTGATGTTATTTTTGATGAGACACTCTTTCCTTTTGCCAAATTACATCCCAATGCAGGAGCCTTGCTTCGTGCAGAAATTGCCCTACTTTCTGATCCTACCACACTACCTGCTCATGCGGAGGAATTAAATGAACTTGATCATGTACAAAAATCCCAAGGAAATTCTGATTCTGTTGATGTTGTGCAAATTCACGCTGTCATTTTATGTGTGAGGAAACAAACAAGATGGGCACGAAAACTGCTGCTGATTCGGCTAACAGCGGGCGATCCCAGGCAGATTCGCCCGCCCAGCCTGCTGTCTCTGGTGGCGCGCGATCCCAGGTGTATCCCCCCGTGCGCCTGGCCTCACATGGCCTGGTGGCCGACCGCGCTGACTGGGTGGCGCCCACTGGTACCACAGCGTCGCCTCGCGCCGACCCCGCTGCGTCTTCACCCGCCATGTCTCCACGCGCTGACAGCCCATGTGCGGGGGGGGGGGGGACGAATCGGATGCGTCGCCTGCGCAGGCCTCCACAATGCCCGACCGTGGGTGTGGGCCTGACCCCACAGCGGCTGGTCGCGGGCGTGCGGCTGATCCGCTGCATGGATCCGTCTTGGATCAGGAGCCGGAGCCCGCTGGTTCGCTGCATGGATCCGCCTCGGATCAGGAGACGGCTGGATCTTCTGTGGTAGCAATCGCCTCTGTCTGCCTACATCTTCTCTTCGGCAAATACGGTCTCGGTCAGGTATTGTCAAAGAAAAACAGTACAATGATGGTACGATAAGGTATGACAAAATCAAACGTGCCTTTCTTACCACCACCGGTGAACCACTTCATTTGCATGATGCTCTTGCTAATAAGGATTGGAAGGAAGCTATGGATAATGAATATAATGCACTTATGATAAATAAGACTTGGCACTTGGTTCCACCAAAGTATGGAGACAATGTTATTGATTGCAAATGGGTGTATAAGATCAAAAGGAAGTTTGATGGAAGCATAGACAGGTATAAGGCTAGATTAGTTGCCAAAGGATTTAAACAAAGGTTTTGAATTGATTATGAAGATACCTTTAGTCCTGTTATTAAGTCAACTACTATTCGACTTGTCTTGTCTATTGCTTTTTCCAGAGGATGGAGTCTAAGACAACTAGATGTTCAGAACACGTTTCCTCATGGTGTTCTTGA
Organism: Aegilops bicornis; assembly: GCA_021605145.1. Classification (NCBI taxonomy): domain Eukaryota; kingdom Viridiplantae; phylum Streptophyta; class Magnoliopsida; order Poales; family Poaceae; genus Aegilops; species Aegilops bicornis. The sequence continues at coordinate 140,002,971 of CM038670.1, read as the reverse complement.
GGAAGAAGTGTTCATGCGGCAACCACCAGGTTATGAGAATCCCAGCACACCAAAACATGTCTGTAAGTTGGATAAAGCTTTGTATGGTTTGAAGCAGGCCCCAAGAGCCTGGTATTCCAGACTGAGTATGCAGTTGCAACGTCTTGGGTTCATACCATCCAAGGCAGATACCTCATTGTTCTTCTTTAATAAAGGCAATGTCACTATCTTTGTGCTTGTTTATGTTGATGATATAATTGTTGCTAGTTCAAGTTCAGATGCCACTACTTGCTTGCTTAAAGATCTTAAGTTGGAATTTGCTCTTAAGGACTTGGGTGATCTTCACTATTTCCTTGGTATAGAGGTAAAGCAAGTTAAAGATGGCATACTTCTCTCACAGGAAAAATATACAACTGATATTCTCAGGAGATTAGGATTGGAAAATTGTAAGCCAGTTAACACGCCAATTTCTACCTCAGAAAGGCTTACAATGGAAAGTGGAGAAGTTCTTGGACCAGAGGATGCAACAAACTATAGGAGTGTTGTAGGTGCCTTGCGGTACTTAACACTCACTCGTCCTGATATATCTTATTCAGTAAACAAGGTATGCCAATATTTACATGCACCTCGAACTACTCATTGGACTGCAGTCAAAAGAATTCGAAGGTATCTCAGGTTCTCAAAGGTCTTGGCCTCAACATTACCGAATCCTCTTCTATGCTTGTTACTACATACTCTAATGCTGACTGGGCAGGGTGTGTTGATGATAGAAGATCTATATGTGGTTTTGCTGTGTTTCTGGGAACTAATCTTGTGTCATGGAGTGCAAGAAAACAGGCCATGGTTTCTAGGTCAAGCATAGAGGCTGAATATAAGGCCCTGGCTAATGCTACAGCTGAAGTGATGTGGATACAAACATTACTCTATGAACTTGGAGTTAAAACTCCAGGTTGCGAGATTATGGTGTGATAATATTGGTGCAACGTATCTCTTAGCAAATCCTGTTTTTCATGCATGGAGAAAACACATTGAAGTTGATTTCCATTTTGTCAGAGAAAGAGTAGCTCGAAAGCTTCTGGAGATTCGGTTTATTCCCACAGGAGATCAATTCGCAGATGGGTTTACAAAGCCCCTTACCGAGAGAAGGTTGAATGAATTTAAGTACAATCTTAACCTTGGCAAAACTCCTTGAGGTTTAGATTGAGGGTGAGTGTTGGAATAGACGATAGGAGTTGTATAGGGATAGAAGTTTGTTTAAATTCTGTACTTCATCTCTATCCCTTCTTCTCTTCCTCATCTTCTTGTAACGACCGTCCTAGTCGATCTCCTGATCGTTCTCTCGATCTCCCCTGTAACTTGTATACCAAGGATTTTGCCAAATATATACATGCGTCCCGAGACAAAGGGTTCTACGCTTATCATATACTTTTACATCCCCTTGAGCAGCCGTTCCGCTTCGCCGTCTGCCTCGCCCTCTTTGCCGTCCTCACTCCGTCCTCTTCTATGTTTTCTGGATTTGCCGTCGTCGCCTTCTCTGCTCCCAAGATAGCCTCACTCTCCTCCTTGGTGTCCAGCGGGAGAAGCAGCAGACGAAAATTGATGACGCCGACCCCCTCCTCCACGGCAGCGCCTTCGTCCCCGACGACACCCAGTAGCAGCTCACTCCCGGTACTACTACCCTCCCCCTTCTCCCTCCCTCTCTCTCACGATGGTTCTTGGATGGAGGAGACACTGCTGCTCATTCCTGACTTGGTTTAAAATCCACACAAGTTTGCATTGAAGTTCTTCAGCACGTGGCCTACAAGGAGGCGCCGTATCCTACCATGTCTTACGACGGAAGGGAGTGCAGACTGATTAATTACATGCTTAAAGTTTACACCGGAAAACCATTGTTCTTGCTAGGACTTTTTCTGAATGTTTCAGATTCATGGTTTTCTGCTCTGATTTTTACAGGCCCAAAACGAGGCAGCGTTCCCAAATGTGAAGCAACAACCCACAGAAATATGAGCAGGAGCAGATCAGGGTTGAAGCCAAGATCTATGATGGTGATTCTTCCAATAAAATGGTACATCACATGTTCACCTAGCAACTTCTCCCTGAACCAGAAGTCAGCCACTAAACACATTCAGTCTACTTGTCATTCTGACATGTGAACTGATAGATGCAGGTGGCCAATAGCTTGACGGTGCCGTCGATATTGTCTCCTGCAGCGTCAAGGAACCAGCCAAAAACGTCATCGTCAAGCAAGCGACGTTGAGCAAATGTCAGGTGCCATCACGCACCATGGCGTGGCGATCAGATTGACAACGTGTTCGATGCAGCGTACAATGCCAATGATCAGTTCATTTTTGTGGATTGTTGTGGGGGATTGAGGCTTTAAAGCACATGAATTGCAGCAGGAATTGTTCAGGATACTACTGCTATTGCTACTTGGCGCGTTACCATCACCGGGAGGAGTGACGGCCATCCACATCGCCATTGCCATCGTCCTTCAGGTGCTCTTCCTGTCGCTCTCGTCAACCCCCTCCTAGCCACTGATCTGAGATCTCCTCTCCATTTATTATGGCATAGCTTGCAACTGTACCATAGATTTGAGTGATAGGATTGTTGTGTAGACTATAATGTGGAATTAAGATTTTGGTTGCGAGAGAGAGAGAGAGGATCACGATCTTTCTTGTGTCCTGTAATCAGATATAAAGGACACTATATTTATAGTAGATTAGGCACATGGTTCATTGCTGGCTTGCTAGACCAGTGTGGCAAACACCGATGTGTTTATCTGTACATATAGCGGCCTCTTTGAATTTTTCTTCCTCTAGGAGATGATGCTAAAAATGATCACATTTATGAAGTTATGCTCTGCTTTGGCGCATGTTTATATCCTAATCCAAGTAACTGGTTCTCTCTTCTACTGTGCCTTTGATAATTTTCGTGGCATTTGCATCTAATTATCTGCATGACAAGAGTTAGTGTGTGTCAGGGACACTTGAATGATTTTTATCTGAACAATTGAAGTGTGAACTGAATTTACGAGTTGCTATCACTGAAAGTACAAACTGTGAATGTTTCAGATCAAGTATGTGTAGGTAGTCGCGTCTTTAGGAGGTCTGAATATATTATTTGCTGTCACTGACAGACATAGTATGATCGTTTGCTCCTTGGGAGGTCCGTTCCTTCAAGTACAGCTAAAGCAAAGAAACTCCAACTTATTTTAGTGTTTGAGATTCTGATTACCAATCTGCAACAATGTCCATGCCATTTGGTATTGCACTCTAATTATTTTCTTTGCTCATTTGTTCTCCTGCAGATGGTTTACGTCTTAACGGTCTACAACAAAAACAATAAACAGCACCACATCCGGGTACCAAAGCCATCCATGCATTTCATATTCCTCTCATCATACACTTGATCATAAAAATCAGCTTATTTGATTATGACCTGCCATTTAAGCTATCAAACTACTGTTATTGCAACTGGTCTTGAAAGGACAATAAAAAATTGGTTTCATACTTCGTAAATCATGTTTGGTGCCACTTGGATTTGGTTGAGGTGTTGAATTGCACCGTGGATCTGATCAGGATTATTTTAGCTTGGATTTTGTCTTCTTTTCTACCTCTTATTTCACTTTTGGTTAGCTGCTCCTTGGGGTTCTAGCTATCTCCTTTTCTTTAATTTTTCTTTTCTTTGTCTTTGCCTTGACACTGGATTGTATATGAGCTGTTTTGCAGGTACTAATGTTGGTGTGAGCTCAAGGCAAAAGGCAAAACCCATTTGTAGTTTCAGCTTTACGGGCGTTGTCAGCAATGATTGATGAGATAATTGGTTGAGCTACTTTTGGAAGGGGCGACGGAAATCATAAAAACTACGATTGCTATGGAGATTCAACATATAGAAAGATGGAAGAGGTTCCGATTCTCTCTCTCTCCCATCCAATTTCTTTTGATTTAATCCCCAGTCTTACTTATCTACGCCTACATGGTGTACGACTTCAAGGAAAGATTACTCTGTAATATTAGTGCTTCACTGCCTACTCAATAGTGTTCTTTTTTTCTTATGAAATTTAGTTGCAGTCATGGATCACTTACATGTACATTATGTTACATCTCACGGTTATCTGACTTTCTTACGCAATATATATCTCTGTCATTCACATATATATGTTTAATTCGTGGAGAAATATATCTTTTGCTATAACATAATGTCGATGATGATGGCCATAGAATCAGCCAGCTCACCTGTACTAACCTTCTTAAAAGATAGATCTATGGCCCTTTAGGTTATTTGCTAGGCATATCATCCAATCCAATTTACTTACAGTCAAGTGCATCCCATCAATCAAATCAATAAAAGAATATATGGTATTAGAGTCCGTCAGAGATTTTTGTTCTGCTATGCCCTTTCAGGTCCTGATTCAATAACTTTCTTATAAGTTTCTTTATTTTGTCCTATTAGATTCCAAATCTGACTTTGCGCGATTGCCTGAGGGAGTTTCCACTTCTTTTTGTGTGTGTGATTCTTGCTATAATGGCTGAATTGGTCCTGTTGTGTGCATACTATTGAAGCACCTATTAAGTTTAAACCATTTGAAGAATTTGACAAAAGTGATGATAATAAGATAACAATGTTTCTTAAGCCTGCATTTAGTTTGTACAGGCTTATTTTGGAAAGGCTTTGAGAGGTTGTATGAATCATGACCTTATGTTAATAGAATTAAATATAGTTTTGCACATATATTTCATTTTGTATAGGGATACAAAGTACAATCAAACAATCTGCACCTTAACACAACTGTATTTCCTGGATTCTCCAATTTAGGATCTGAGCATTGAGGCATTGAATATGTCTATATGAACTGTAGTTCTATATTTCCTGTTACTCGAGTGTTTTGATTTATGGAGTTATCTATCTATTGATTTGATGTTCTGCGTCTAGAATGCAGAATGCCCAAATAGGAGGACGTTGTTGAGTATGTATTTTGTATTGCACGTGTATTGGAGTTGTGGCCCACCTCCTAGTGTTGTATAGTTGAGGTAGAGGCCTTCCTTTGTATTATATATGCGCACCAGCACCCCAATCAATACAACGATTATTGTATTGCAAAACATCTCTCTACATGGTATCGGAGCCAAGAGGTCTGAGTTCAAAATCCGGCTGGCACAACTAAATTACAGCCCACTTTCGGTCCACGTTTTGGCCTGAGGGAGCCACACGTGAGGGGGAGTGTTGACATATGATGTGCTACCTAGTCTCTTCCATCAGATCGGTCTTTTGGTTGCATTGGCTAGAGCATGCACTTCTACATGGTATCAGTTTTTAGGTTTTAATCCTCGTCTTCCGGCACGCCCGCCGCGCGTCTCGCTCCTCCCGCGCCCGTAGCCGCCCGCCACCCACCACGCCCGGCGTGCTTATCCGCGCCCGCCACCGCCGCGCGACTCCTCCCGTGCCGCCGCCCGTCGCCGTGACCCAGCGCCGCCACCGCCGTCGTGACCCCAACAACACCGCCGCCTTAATCCTCCCGCGCCACTGCCGTGCGAATCCTCCTGCGCCCGCCCGCCGCCGACTCCTCCAGCGCCGCCGCCGCCGACTCCTCCACACCGCCATCCGCTACCCGGCCGCCGCCGCCTGCGAGATTTCCTCCAGCGCCGCGCGCGCTCCTCCGCCGCCGCCCGCTACTTAACCGCCACCATCGGACCCGCAATGGCGTCCACCGGCCGTCCACCGTCGCCTCTGCCGTCCGCCCGCCCGGCGCCGTGCAGCGCGCCAGCGTCACCCACATGCGATTGGCACCCTCGACGCAGCCCGCTGCCGTATGGCGCGGCCGCCGCCTACGGCACGCCCAGTGTCACCTACATGTAGCCGGCCCCGTCGATGGCTTCTCCGGGCTGGTGTTACCCGTTGCCGCCTTACCAGCCGAATGGCGCCGGCTACGACGCCCTCCTTGCACCGCCGCCCATCGGCGGTTATGGTCCACCCGTCCCGGCGCCACCCTACGGGGGCCTCCCGCCGCCGCGTTCCTTTGGTGGTTATGGCCCGCCCGCCCTGGCGCCGCCCTACGAGGGCCTCCCGCCGCCGCCGATACCTATGTTATGGGACCCCACCCTCCTCGCCGCCCAACACTCCGCATCATTGCCGAGTAGCTCTGTCGGTGGAGGCGACTGGTACATGGACTCAGGTGCTACTGCGCACATGACAGCTCATCCCGGTAACCTAACCTCCTCCACTCCTATTCGCACACCCACTTGTATCAGCGTCGGCAACGACTCCTCTTTACCTATCACTCACATCGGTATCACTAGTTTTCCCTCCACTTCCACACCCATTACTATGTCTAATGTTCTTGTTTCCCCTGAATTAGTCACAAACCTAGTTTCCGTTCGTCATCTTACTAGTGAGAACCCACTTACTGTTGAATTCGACGGTGTTGGTTTTTCTGTGAAAGACGCCCGTACCCGGATGATCCTTCACCGATGTGATAGTCTCGATCATCTCTACCCCATGCACGCCGGGCGCCTCCACCTCCACACCAGTCACCCTTGCCGCCGGCGTTGACCTCTGGCATGCTCGCTTGGGCCACCCCAACCCCACAGTATTACGTCAAATTCTTAGGAGTTTCTCTTTCTCATGTAATAAGCTCGACCAGCACTCTTGTGAGGCCTACCGCTTAGGCAAGCACGTTCGTCTTCCCTTTAGTGCGTCTACCTCAGTTTCCACTTTTCCGTTTCAATTGCTTCATAGTGATGTTTGGACGTCTCCCGTTGCGAGTAACACGGGCTATCTATACTACTTGGTGATCCTAGATGATTATTCTCATTATGTGTGGACTTTTCCTCTTCGTCGTAAATCCGATGCTTTAGCCACACTCACCGCCTTTTATTCCTATGTCACCACCCAGTTCGGTCGCCCCATACTCACACTCCGAACTGATAACGGAAAAGAGTTTGACAACGTCGCTCTTCACACACTTCTCGCCTCTCACGGCACCACCTTCCGTCTGACTTGCCCCTACACTTCTCAGCAGAACGGCCGCGCCGAGCGCATTCTCCGCACTCTGAATGACTGCGTTCACACGTTACTTTTTCACTCTAATGTGCCTGCTCGGTTTTGGCCTGATACCCTCGCTACCGCCACTCTCTTAGTTAATATTCGTCCGTGTCGCCCTCGGTGGAACTACGCCCCACACCACCTTCTCTTCGGCACACCACCGTCCTATGATGGTATCCGCATCTTCGGGTGGCTCTGTTATCCTAGCACCGCGTCCACCACGATCCGTATCATGCATCTTCCTTGGCTATCCTCCTAGCACCAAAGGTTACCGGTGCTATGATCCTGTCACTCATCGTGTGTACACCTCGAGGCATGTGTACTTTGTCGAGACGGTGTTCCCTTTTTTCAGGTTCCTCCGGCTTCGGCCCCTTCGGCCCCTCGTGGAGCGATGCGCGGCGGCAGCCCCCGACGGCCCCCCCTGGCACGGCGCCCTCTGCCTCCACCACCTGGCTTCGTGACTCCCTCCCCTGAGGTCGAGTCTGAGCGGGCCCCCGGGTCCCCGTCTCCCTCACACGAGGTTGAGCCCGGCACCCCGCCCGCCCACCCTACGACGGGCTCGACGTCACCCTCGCCCGTCGCCTCCTCTGCCGTCGGTTCGGCCGCCGCTTCGGCCTCCACCGCCTCCGCCGCCGCCGTGGCCCCGCCAGACTGGTGCCCCTGCTGCCGCCTCGCCATCAGCCGGGTGCCCTGCCGCCACGGCACCCGCCGCCGCGGCACTCGCCGGCCCTGCTACCCGCCACTTGGCGTGACTACCCGTGCTCGAGCAGGAGTGCTTCGGCCCAGCACACGCTACTCCGCCGACGAGTATGTGTGCGCCGCCTCGACGTCGACACCATCACCCGTCCCCACGTCCGCTCGTGCTGCCCTTCGAGATCCCCACTGGCTAGCTGAGATGCAGGAGGAGTTCGACGCCTTTACAAGAATCAAGACGTGGCAACTTGTTCCGCGACCCCACCGTGCCAACATCGTCTCTGGCAAGTGGGTGTTTCTCCACAAGACTCGCCCGGACGGTTTTCTCGAGCGCTACAAGGCTTGATGGGTGGTTCATGGTTTTCGGCAGCGCGCGGGCATGGACTTCACCAACACCCTCGCCCTGATTGTGAAACCGGGCACGATCCGCGCTGTCCTTCAGCTGGCTGTCTCGCTACCGCATGTGCATCAGTTGGACGTTTCCAACGCCTTCTTGCACGGTCATCTTGCCGAGCAGGTGTTCTATGAGCAGCCTACTGGTTTTGTCGATGCCGAGCGGCCCGACTTCGTCTGCTTGCTCTCCCGCTCTCTGTACGGGTTGAAGCAGGCGCCTCGGGCTTGGTACCAGCGTATCGTAGCCTTCCTGCAGTCTCTGGGATTTCGGTCCACTCGCTCCGATGCCTCATTCTTTGTGTATCATCAGGGAGCTGACACTGCATATCTGTTGCTCTACGTCGACGACATCATCCTCACGGCGTCCACCCCCGATCTCCTTCAGCAGCTGACTGCTCGTCTTTGTGATGAGTTCGCCCTCAAGGACTTGGGGCCCCTGCACTACTTTATCGGCATCGAGGTGATCCGCCAGGCTGACGGTTTCTTTCTGCATCAGCAGAAGTATGCCCACGAGCTCCTTGAGCGTGTCGGTATGCTTAACTGCAAGCCGGCACCCACCCCCATCGACACGAAGGCATAGGTCTCTGCTCTAGAGGGGTCTCTCGCGTCCGATGGAGCGTTTTATCGCTCTATTGTAGGTGCTTTACAGTACTTGACGTTGACTCGCCCCGACCTGTAGTACGTTGTTCAGCAGGTGTGCCTCCATATGCACGCCCCGCGTGACTCTCACTGGACTCTGGTGAAGCGTATTCTCCGTTACATACGCGGCACCATGTCCTTGGGACTCACCCTGACGGCCTCCGCCTCCACCGACCTCGTGGCCTACTCGGATGCTGACTGGGCTGGCTGCCCCAACACGCGACGCTCTACGTCAGGCTACTTCGTCTACCTTGGGCCCTCGTTGATCTCTTGGTCATCGAAGCGGCAGCCCACGGTCTCCCGCTCCAGCGCCGAGGCAGAGTATCGCGCCGTGGCCAACGCAGTGGCCGAGTGCTCTTGGATACGTCAGCTGCTCCAGGAGTTGCTTTGTGATGTTCACAAGGCCACTCTTGTCTACTGCGATAATGTCAATGCGGTCTACCTCTTCGCCAACCCGGTGCACCATCGACGGACGAAGCATATTGAGCTCGATATTCACTTCGTGCGTGAGCAGGTTGCCCTTGGCCGTGTTCGGGTTCTCCACGTGCCGACGACGCAACAGTTTGCTGATGTGATGACTAAGGGATTGCCTACTCCCGTCTTCGAGGAGTTTCGGTCCAGTCTCTGTGTCTCCGGCGATGCTTGAGAACGACTGCGGGGAGGGGGGGGGGGGTGTTGAGTATGTATTTTGTACTACACGTGTATTGGAGTTGTGGCCCACCTCCTAGTCTTGTATAGTTGAGGTAGAGGCCTTCCCTTGTATTATATATGCGTGCACCAACACCCCAATATATACAATGATTATTGTATTGCAAAACATCTCTCTACAGACGTGTTGCTGCTCCTTTCTTGTGGTGTTTGTGTTTGTGTGGCTTGCGGTAGTTAGGCAGATCCTACTAGCGCTTAGAGGCGGATATCCTCGGCCAGAACAAAGGATGGACTTCCATGTCCCTAGGTATAGCAAATCCTCACCTGTTTCTTTCTTTCATAGAGTAGGATGAACGCAGTTCAGTCTGAGTTCATAAGGTGTGTGTCCTCTCCAATGCTTTATGTTGATGCTTCATGTGATTCAACAAGGATTTTTTGTTCTATTGTTTTACAGTATTTAATTTCCTCTTTGGATATTTGTACGGCTAGAATCAGTAACCATTATCATTTTTGCAGGCATTATATTTATTTGCATAATTATGTCGGGAAAGAAGATATCCATATGTTATACTTGATGGATCAACATCCATTATTAAGAGGTAAAAGTTGATGAATCAATCCAATGACCTATCTAGAGCACGTAACATCAGCCTTATACCCCCAACTTCAGAAGTTAGAACCTACCATTGTATCTGAAATTACTGTATTGGAAGAACGAGTTTGTCTTTCTATTTAGTAGCAAGGAAGGTGGTTGTGGGCTTAATTTGGCGGGTGGAAATTGATTGGTTCTCTTTGACCCTAATGGGAACTCTGCCAATAATAAGCAAGTTAATATCTGCACATCAGTGATTTATCACCTTCTGAAGGTTCTTTTCAATTTCACACACCTTGTATGAGCTGAACCTTTTCACCTATTGGCATTTGTGAAGGCTGCTGCTAGAGTATGGAGAGATGGACAAAAGAAGAGTGTACATACACAGGCTCTTGAGCACTGGAACCGTTGAGGAGAAGGTTCTCAGCTCCAAATCTTGTATTTTTCATGCCTTCTTAGTTTTTCCATTATCTAGCGAAAAAATACTGAGTTATGTTACTTTCTTCTGCGGACAATATGATATGCCACATTCATCTGTAGGTATACCAGTGTCACATGGCAAAAGAAAGCCTCCAGAAAAGTATTCAGCAGGAACAAGCTAACGACAAATTCAGGTTCAAGTGCGTGGAGTAATCTTTTGCTTTCTTTTCTATCCTTAAAATTGCAAAATACATTGATTTCTCGCGTCTTCGTTTAACGTTTACAGGGCAATTCTCTTTGAACAGAAGGTCTGCGTGATCTTTTCTCTTCATCAACAAGTCAGTCCTGGCATTGTAACTCGTGGTTTACCATCCCACATAAACCCATGTTGTCTGATCATCGTGCAGTGGCAACATCTAATTAAATTAGCCTACTGCTATTGCACACAGTCTTCCTTAAATAGTTAGCCTGGGCTAATTATTTTCTACAACTATACTGTATTGTCTATACCTTGGGTCTGCAGTTGTTGCTCCTTTGTATTGGCTAGCCCTGCAGCTCCTTTAGATTGGATGGGTATGAGGCTCTTCTATTCATTTGGATTGGCTGGATCTGTGTTGCCTGAGTCTGCATCTACTGCTTCTTTGGATTGGGCTGGGTCTGAGGCTGCTGCTCCTTTGGATTGGCTGGGCAGGTGGCTATTGCTCCTTCAAATTGGTTGTTTCTTTGACGCGTCTCCACTGCAGGTGCTTTAGGTTTTTAGTTTTTATTATGTGAACTATTACTGTGTATGTTCCCTTTACCTGTGCCTGTTGATTCATGGTAGGATATCCCAATAATTATCGCACGCCTCGTGCTTCTGAGGTAGGAAGTGCGGCATTTTGCCAATAATGATGGTTTGTATTTTTTGTACTTGATGTTAGCTTGGCTTCTAAATGGTCTGCATGCTTATGACGTAGGAAGTCATGCATGGATTTTTTTATCAGACAAATTTATATTCTTCAGATTAGTAATCCTATATTTTTCTGAGAGAGATATATATTTCTTCTTGCTCATTCTTTTGGGCCTAGAGCCAGTAGAATAATTAGAACATGCCTCGAGTATTTGTGCCATCTGCATACACTTCAGCTCAAAATAATAATGTGCTTCTTGTTACTTGCTTTGTTTTGGTAATGTACATACATCAACTGTGATATATAATTGGTAGTAGATAAACAATATTTGTTATGCAGTGAATGATTTTAGATTCTTCCATGAAAGCATCTTCCCCCTTTTGTGATTTGCACTACATGAAATGAGTTGCGATCATTGTCGTGATATATTTCTTCTCTGAATATTTATTACCATGGAACTCGAGTATCCGGTGTGTATAGTTGATTAGTTGTATACCTCATTTTAAGAAAGGAAAAAAATCATGAGTGCCCATTATACCTGAATCATAAATTACTACTGCGCACTGATCAGGGCGTGTAGCATCAGATCTACACCTTACAAAAAACAGAAAACAACTCAAGTAATGACGCTAAAATATTTTGGTTTGAGCTTGAGGCTTGGTTACAAGACAAATTTCTCATGGAATATACTTAAATCCATGGAAAATAATAAATTGACGTCTTTTATTATTGTTTTGCAGGTTATGAACATGATCTTATTGTGCTCCACTTGATTCATAACTAAATGTCACAGTAGTAGCTCATATGCACTTCTGCTTTGTTGTACAACCATTTATTGCTTTGTATTGCCAGCATGCTCTAAAATGTTTGGAACATGCTTTTGCAGACTGCTTTTTTATGGGGAGAGATTTTATTGTTTCAACCGAGTCAAATGCAAAAGGAATGGGCACATCTGCTTCCCTCCTGATGTTCACATATACTGTTGATGTTGAAATAATTATTGAAGACTGAACTATAGAAAGATGGGATCAGAATTAGGAGATATGTAAATATGTAATTTCTCTCGAAGATGAGCTCAGAATTAGAAGAACCATATCTGTTGATCTCTTTCACTATCGTTAGGACCTTCTTTTGGTATATCATGATACATTTTCTATGACATGCTCAAAGTGATATAATGAACGGAACCATTTTATTATTACAAGTTACTCCCTCTTATGTCATTCTTTGATCCTTTGATCTGTTTGTTGCCATGTACCTTTGCATGTTGCAGACATGTGAAATATATGTTGTATATTACCATGTTATCTAAATGGTACATGTGGTATTATAGTATAACTATACACATGTTTAGCCACAATTGTGGGGACCCAGCAACGCGCGCCAAGGCGCGCTACAGGTCTAATGTGCGTTGAACGGACCGAGCCTGCAGTGCACTGGGGCGTCCGGCACGAAACGTGTTGTGCTAGGCTGGACTAATACAACCAAAACAAACAAATAAACAAACAATCCCGTGACAAACAAACAAGCCTGGGAACGAAATTAAAAACGGGAGGAAGCGAACATAGTTGTCAACAATAGAGGAAATAATTTTCGATGATGTCATGTTAGATGTGAGATATTATCTCACATCTAGATGAGATATATACACACCCTTTTTTCTCTACACCCTTGATCAAGATTTGAAATTATATATACACACTACATTATAGAAAGAATGGAGTGGTATAAAACTTACCTTATGAGTAGGGGAGAATAAAAGAGCACGATCTAGCGGAGATGTTAACCCAGATCGCCTGGTCGGCTGTAGTGGACGACTAGTGTGTGCGTGTTGATCTGCAAGCATGGAGGACATGGAACTTAGAGAACTGCTATAGACCAACAAGCCATTCTTATAAGGATAAGGAAGCTTTTCTCTTTTATTGGAATATGTTCCTTTCTCTTTCTCTTTCACATGTGCCCCAACTTACTTTATCTTCTTTTAGTGGTTTCCCTCAGATCTTTGTTGTGTATGCATGTTTACCGTCTCATGTCTCGGAACATATTCTTTGCTTGTGTGAGTCTCCAGGGGGTTAGGATCCTCTGCAGTACTGTACGGTGATGTACAGTCACTGTCATGTGGGACCTGGCCCCACATGTCATCCGCACTACAGCATCATACGGTACTGCAGAGGATCTCAACTCGTCTCGAGGATAGCTATCCATGGGCTCTGGCCATTGCTTTGTACAGCACATGTGCAGCGTTCCTTCTGAGAGAAACGTTGATGGACAATGCCACAATGGTACATCTGCTGCTGCTAAGCACAATTTTAGTTACCGGCGCCTGTCCTGATGGTTTGGGGATATAATGAGCCTTGCACACATCACCTTCCTTGATTTACATTTGCTTTTCCCTCGGACAGCAGAAGAATCCATACGACGAACACAGCAGTTTGAGAGCCTGTGGAAGACTGGAAGAGGAGTGCCATCTGGTGTTCCTATTGGTAGTGGCATTAGTTATTGTTGATTGTTGATAAGACCATCAAGCAACTAAATGATTATATATTCAAGTGTGCAACAGGTTCAAGTCCCAAAATAGTTTGGTTCAACAGACACTATTGACCACTCAAAATAATGCCAACAATATAAGATTTCTAAACTTAACAGGCACTATTCTATTGCGAGCATGCAATTTCTAAGTGCAGAAAATTATCTTTTTTTTCCGAAAGGGTGGTTATTTCAGCCTCTCGTGATCGAACGATGCATACGGCCATGATTATTAATAAGCAAAGGTCCAACACAAGTCTCTATGTCTCGATCAAAAAACAAAAAAGGCTCACGAAGAGCAAAATGGTAATAGAAAAGCCACAACCGGCTGGCATAAAAAGATAGGAACACTAAATGTCTATCCTATTACATGACCGCCATCCAAACCGGTTGAAAATATCCCGTGCTATCATCTCCCATCGGGTAAATCCAGTAACCAAATGCTCCCTGGCCTCCGTCGAAGTGAGTAGCGACCACATACGGATCAACGCAGTGGATCGAAAGATAACCTACAAAAAATGAATATTTGTTGTTCTATTAAAGACCAAATCATTTCTGCAGTTCCAAACTGCCCATAATAAAGCACATACTCCTACACGAATGTCTCACTGTGTCAACATCTATTCCATCAAGCCACGCCCCAAATAACATGGTGATGAAATTCGGAGGAGTAATGTTAAATGCTATGTGAACCGTCCGCCACATAATTTTTGCCAGAGGACAATCAAGAAAGAGGTGTTTGATTGATTCATGTTGGTCACAAAAGCTAAATCTCGTAGAACCTGTCCAATTGCACTTTGTCAAATTGTCCTTGGTTAAGATAACTTGTTTATGTACAAACCACATAAACACTTTGATTTTAAAAGGTACTTTGACTTTCCAAACATGTTTCATTCGGGGAAATCATGCTAGAATTGATAACATCCAAGTACATGGATTTAACTAAAAACTCTCCACTCTTAGTTAGTTTCCAGCACAATTGATCGGGCTGTTGAGACAACTGAACATCCATCAATCTTCTCACAAGATTGAGCCATGCTTCCCAACGGGCTCCAACTAGCACTACAAAAAAAGACACATTCGTGACATTTGGGCCGAACGAAAAAAATTTCTGTCATACATATGACACTTCTATGACGATAATTATGACAAAACCCGGTATCATCATAGATGTGGTGGCTCCTACTTCTATGACAAAAAATCATGACAGAAAATGGGCTTTTCGTCCTGGGCGGGCCGGAGACACAGCTGCATGACATTCTTTGGGCCGTCCATGACGGAAAAAACCGTGGTAGAAGCGAGGGGGAGGAAAATTTGAGGAGTTGCGGTTATGGTGGGAGGTCGGGGCCGAGCGATGCACGCTTTCTCGTACACATACGCTGCTGCAGCGTGTGTAGGCGTTATTCTAATCGAACCCGACCGAGGCGTTGGGCTCTAATCGAACCCGGCGACAGACCGCAGTTGCTACGTTCTCGAACTCGAGCGATCAACAATGGCTGTTAATCGAACCCGATGGAGCGATTCTTCGCTCTGCTGCTAATCAAGCCGGTCAATTGGATGAACAAAGGCGTTGCGGGGGGTTGGATGAGCGGTGGCGGTGGCGTTGCCTGCGGATGAATAGGACCCCATGGTGTGGAGGGCTAGATGAACAGTGAAGCGGTGGAGGGGTGGCCGTGGAGGGTGGTTGAATAGGACCCCATGGTGTGGAGGGCTGGATGAACAGAGACGGTGGAGGGCTGGATGAACAGTAGATGTTGGAGGGTGGTTGAGCGATGGCCCGGTGGAGTAGCGCGCGGTGGAGGCTGGATGAACAGGAGCCCGTGGAGGCTGGAGGAGGTCGACGGTAGCCCGTGGAGGCTGGAGGAGGTCGACGGTGGAGATGAACAGTATCCCGTGGAGTCTCGTTTTGCGGTACACCACACCCCTCTCGATGAACTAGACCCCCGTTTCGACCGTAGGAGGTCCATTTCGTCCGTTTTGCGGTACGCCACACCCCTCACGATCAACAGGACCCCCGTTTCGACCGTAGGAGGTCTGTTTCCTCCGTTTTGCGGTACGCCACACCCCTCTCGATCAACAGGACCCCCGTTTCGACCGTAGGGGGTCTGTATCCTCCATTTTGCGGTACGCCACACCCCTCCCTATCAACAGGACCCCCGTTTCGACCGTAGGATGTCTGTTTCCTCCGTTTTGCGGTACGCCAGGCCCCTCCCGATCAACAGGATCCCGTTTCAAACGTGCCCAGTCGAACACAAGGTCGTTTCCTCCGTTGTGCAGTACGCGAGACCTCGTTTCCATCGCCTGTTTCGTCCAAGCCCTCCCGATGAACACGACCACGCATTCCGTTCCGACCCAGCCGGTTGGCTCCCCATGAACACGACGACGACGATGTTTCTCCATTCTGACCCAGCCATGTATGTATGCACGAGTAGGCATTCGAGACCCTGCCCGTATGTACGTACGTGGCCATATTTTCTTTCTTGCACCCTCGCCGCTGTACGTAGGTGTACATGCTACGTGCGCGCCTCTACTACGACACGCGCGCGCCTCTACTACGACACGTGTGTGCCTCTACATCGACCAGTATGTACGTACACTTTTGCGACCAGAATGACAACGCTACGTATGCTTCCACCAGGTGGGTCCCGACTGTCAGGCACTTCCTTGCGTGTGAAGATGTAGCTGGTGGGTCCCAGCAGTCAGGGGACGAATCGTTTTGGTTTTTTTTGCCCGGACGCACTTCCTTGCATGCGAAGGTGTAGCTGGTTGGTCCCAGCAGTCAGGAGGGAAATGTTTTTTTCGCAAAATACGGTGGCCCGTCCGGTAGGTCCCTGCTGTCAGGTGGAGGAATCATTATTTTCCGCGTAATAAGGAGGCACTTCTTTGCTGCGGCCGTGGACCCAGCTGTCAGCCTCTCGACGTACAATCCACGTCTGATGGAAGTCATTCCTTGACCACGTTGACCACGCCGCGCCGAGAGCACCAGGGCGGTGGACGACGGCGAGGCCTAGGAAGGGGACGACGCGGAGCCGATGAACACGCGGCAGTGGATGCCCACGCGGAGAGGAGTATGAGTATTCACTCGTTCGGCTGCGGTGTGAGGCTGTCGTCGCTGTAGGGCTTGGCCTAAGGTGGGAATAGTAGGGGGCGGTGAGGCCTCCGCGGCAGCACAACCGGCCACGGGAGGCAGGAGCAGGCGGCACGACCGGCGCTGATTTGAGCGGCTGGAGCAAGAAGACCAGAGGTTGAAGAAGCACTACGGCCGTTGGATGGACATCGTACGGTCATTGGAGCTAGAATCGTTCATATTGACTAAGTTGACAAAGCCCTCCGTCCCCGTCAACTTAGTAGGCCCACAAGTCAGCTTCCCACCAAGGTGAGTCCCAGCTAGCAGGGGGAGTATTCATTTTTTGTGCGTAATAAAGAGGCACTTCTGGTGGGTCCGAGCTGACAGCGGGGGGAATGTTTTTTTCGTGAAATACGGTGGCCCGTCTGGTGGGTCCCAGCAGTCAGGGGGGAAATGTTTTTTTCGTGAAATAAGGTGGCCCGTCCGGTGGGTCCCTGCTATCAGGTGGAGGAATAATTATTTTGCGCGTAATAAGGAGGCACTTCCTTGCGGCCGCCGTGGATCCAGCTGTCAGCCCATCCACGTACAGTACTCTTCCGATGGAAGTCGGTCGTTGACCACGTTGACCACGCCGCGTCGAGCACCAGGGTAGTGGACGACGGCGACGCCTACGAAGGGGACGACGCGGAGCCGGGGAAGACGTAGCAGCGGAAGCCCGCGCGGAGAGGAGTACGAGGGTTCACTGGTTCGGCTGCGGTGTGAGGCTACCGTCGCCGCAGAATAACAGGGGGTGTGGGTGAGTGGAGGGATGGCCTGGCCAGCGGTGGGAGTAGTATGGGGGCGGTGAGGCCTCCACGGCAAAGACAGCCGGCCACGGAGGCGAGGAGCGGCGACACGACCGGGCGCTACTTTGGGCGGCTGGACCAAGAAGACCCGAGGTTGAAGAAGCACTACGGCCGTTGGATGGACATCGTCACGGTCCTTTGAAGCTAGAATCGTTTATATTGACTAAGTTGACAAAGCCCTTGGTACGCTCCAACTTAGTAGGCCCACAGTCAGCCTCCGAAATGGTGCGCCCGGATGTCGTGGGAGGAATCATTTTTGGGCGGCCGAAGCTAAGAATATCCGAGATTGAAGAAGAAGCACGACATCCGTTGGATAGATATCCAACGACCACCTTGCTAGAACCGTGTGTTGACTATAATAAGTTGACAAAGCCTTGCATACGCGTCAACTTACTTTTTTAGGGACGCGTCACTTATTAGGCCCACAAGTGTGTGGCAGAGAACTTATAGCCCATTTGCGTTTTGTAAGAATGTACAGCCCATTTTTGAATTCTAATGGAATTTACAACAGCCCATTTACAGTTTGTTAAAAGTACAACACATTTTCTAGCTAGGACAACGATTAATAATTTCAACCAACCGTTGAAGGCAGAATTCAATAAAATTTCCCACATTTTGATGGGATCCGAAATATTTTTATCCCGAAATTTCTAGTCAGATTAAATATAAATCTGTATTACGTAAAAATCCAACGAAACATTACTGCAACAATGAAAATTTAAGATTTTCAAAATCCATAAATAATATTTTATAAACTAATTTCGTGTTTGGTGCATTTTTTATAGTTACTGCCCAGTTTTTATAATTACATCCCATTTATATTTTCTAAAGCCCATTTTCCTGTTAAGCCTAATGCATCCCTCCTAGGAAAGATTTGCAGCCCAGCGGGGCGGAGAATAGCAAGTTGACCTTGCCTGGGTATTCCTCAAAAAGACGTATAGCTGGGCTAGCCATTTTCATCTTGAAAAAAGTAGTATCTGGCTAGACGGGCCACAGCCCGCCCAGTTACCCTGCTATCCTCTGAAAAACAACGAAATCATCGCCAAGAAAAACTCTGCAGTGCTCACGCCTCAAAAACACAAATACTGCTCGAGCTGCTTGGTCCTAGCTATCGGCCGCACCTTGTGCAATTCTCTTGTTTATATTGACCACATAGGTTGACAATGGTGTGGGACCGTGATGTCAGGAAACCAGGAGAAAGCAAAAAAAAATATAGTTGTACATAATAAGGAGGCACTTGCGTACGTACGGCTATGGCCCTAGTGGGTCCCTAGTGTCATCCAGTCAAAATAAAGTCATCTCCTGAATCCTCATGTTCGTTGACCATGTTAACAATGATCGGCGCCACAGCGAGCGCAAAAACTCGAAGGACAACGGAGAGGGCCTCGCGGGCCCTACAGAGGTCTGATACAGCGCCCGCTGCTCATTCAGGAAGCTAGTATCATCGGACACCTATGAGCACCTTCGAGAAACTGAGACGGCATGAAACGGTAAGGCCGCGCATGGGAGCTCTGGTTTATTTCAAACCTGTATTAACATACAAGTGTAATTTACTCGTCAGTGGAAGGCCCGAGGTCTATAAGTAAAACCGGCGGGTTACGGTGTAATTTGATTGACCAGTTTATATTTTACGAGGACTGCTATATGGACGACATTACCAGACGATACATGCACAATGTGTGTATCATGCCATCCATGGGCAAGGCTGAAATAGCAGCTAACGGCTGGATTAGCAATCGTCCGAGTGTCGTTCAGTGTTTTTATCGTGTGTGAAGTACTTCCGATATTTTACTAGTCGAAATCGACCAACCAAGCACCTTCGCCTGAGACCATCTGCTTTAATTTACAAGCGTCAGTTTTACAAGCGGTTTCGGTTGGAAAACGACGATCCAATCACGACCTAATATCATGAGTTGTCGGAAGATCATATGGTTTCACGTCTAACCTACCCGACATGCTGTATAGGCTATGAATGAAACATTAGACGATGAACTTCTTACGCACGGAAACAACAGAAGAGGATGATCTTCTTAATAAGAAAATCACTGGCATTAGATCGACATGCAAAACAATACGAAGCATTATTCTCAAGAGGCACGGTGAACAACTCGTGATGCCGCATGCCACAACATTCCAAGCTCAACTTTGCAATCAAACACAAGGCCTGGCATTACATAGACAATATTCGAACAAACTCTTAACACAGGAATATCTCAGCAGAGTAACTATTTACTTCTAAACTGAACACGTGAATAGGAAAAAACACTCGGCGCTGCTCTCACAGCAAGGGCGTCCCGCTCAAAATATCAAATGCATGTCTTCCGCTAACATCAATGAGCAAATTTTGACAGGGTTTTCCAATTCCAATATATTAAACTAACGTCTTCTTGCTAACATCAATGATTAAACTTTGACAAGCTTTTCCCATTCAAAATATGTAATGCCTATGATCATGTCCTGTCGTAGCTTCTTGTACTTGTTTGGGCACTTTTTGCCCAGGGCACTCCATGTGTTGTTAAATTGCCAAAGGTCTCTGCAGACTAGTCATGTCACCGGTGTCTAATAATACTCTCTAAAGCTTCTCGGTCATTCCTTCTATAATGTACCGCAACTAGTGACTGCTTCTTTCTGCATAGTGGAACAACCAACTGGACCCAGTAACGCAGTAGTTTGCCTTGGACACATTGGCTCCTTTTGTGCAGTTCAACTAAAATAGAAGTCGGAATAAAACCGAGCTTTAATTTTGATATCCCTATAAGCAAAAATAGGTATAAGGGAAACAATTACTGAGAAATAATGGTTGATGACTTGTCTTAATGGGAAACAAAGCAAGAGAGTAGCAATTCTCCATCAGTGTGATTCATTCATATTGACCGAGACTTTATCTTAACAATGCCTTGTTTCAACATGTATAAAGAATGACAAAGCAGAAAAGTACCATTCCTAAAACAATGCAACTGATTCATTTTTAAAGAGACATTATCTTAACAATACCTTGGTTAAACATGTAGAAAGAACTACAAAGCAGGATAGTACCATTCCTAACAAGTGTTGCAGTTTTGAACTAAGATTCAGTAGTTAATTAATTCTGAGAGTGGCATTGCTTAATTCTACTAGCAGCATTAGATTAACGAAAAGCATAAACAGTTCCAGGGGAGAGTGGGCGCAACAACAATATGTGCTTCCATCTATTTATAAAGGGGTGATGCAGAGTTTGTTGTAACAAAGCAACAAGCATCATGTCTAGGTTGGTCCCATTTTTGTTCACTACTTAATGGGAAAAGACAGCAATACAATAGCTTCAATTCAACATTTATTTAAAATAGTACCAATACAGGTAGCACAACATCTCAAAGCACACTGCACAATCATGTGGATGAAGGCCTGTACTGACCTTTCATGAGAACACCATGATAAAATACGAATCAGCTAACACGAATAGGAAATCCAATCTCCTTTTGTGCAGTTGCACTGAAATCGAGCAAAGTGTTTCGCGTAGAGATGCAAAATGTCGCAATAGCAACAAGTTGAATAGATATCATGTGGTTGAGACCAAGATTTGAAACAACTCGACAGGTACACTGGAAACAAATATCGGTTCTCCTTTTGTGCAGTTCCACCAAAATTAAGCAAAGTCATTGGTGTGACATTCAAGTTGAACTGCACAAAACACTCTTAAAACATAAGTGTTTGAGTAGCAAAGCAAAATGTCGCAATAGCAACAAGTTGAATCGATACCCTTGTTTTAACAGAGGCAAAAAGGAAACAATTACTTGCCGATAAAGGAGGATGAAACAAATGGTGACAGAAAGAAGCATCTAACTTATCTTGGATGGAAAACAAAGTAGGATAGTAGCATTTGTAATACGGTTGCATTGATTCATATTAACAGAGACACTCTCTTGAAACAACATTCGTCAAAAAATGTAATTTACTTTTAACAGTGGCATTACTTCAATTTTCCGGTGGCATTCTTAGATTAACAACAGCAAAATAGTTGTATGGGACATGCTAGCACCATAAAAGGCCCACACGATAAATGGGTGATGCAGAGTATGTAGCCAAGCAGCATAAGCATGTTGGTCCCATATTTGTTCTCTTTGAACTTTTTTCCTATGTGAGGGCAGCAAATCTAGTCCTGCACAAACTACCCGAACCCCCCCCCCCCCTAGTTTCTTTCCCTTTTCAACAAAGAGATCGGTCCCTTATAGATGTGTGTACTGGGTTACCCCCTTTTTCCCTTTTCGACCAACAAAGCGGCGGGATAGCCAGTCTATACTACTTTTCCTCCCTCCTTTCCTCATTGAACCACGTCCTAGATTCATGCTCCACCCCACCGCACCTTTATTTCCTCTTTGAACCAAGACCTAGATTCGACTACAGATCGAAAAAGATCCACATGCAGCTAGAGCAACGACGGTTTCAGAGAAACTTATACCTTAGGGTCGTCGGGATGTGGCAAGGCGTGCGGCGGGAGCCCGGATCTGCCCACACTATGTACGGCAGCGAGGAAGAAGGGGTCGGTGGCCCTCCCGCACAGGCGCTGGGTGAAAGAGAACAGCGCAGCCGGCAGTGGATTGCCTCCCTCACCGAAGGCGATAGAGTTAACGCTGCACCTCCTCCCCTTCTCGGTGCGACGGGATACGGACGCCTCCTTCACCAGCTGTGAGGGGGAGAGAGAGACAAGAGGCCAACGTAGTCTTGTTTAGATCTGGTGAAGAGAGGGTGAGAGACTGTGAATATAGCAAACCCTAGCAAATGAACGCTGAGCCTCCAGCGTGTTACATATATGTATTGCGGCGACCGTGTGGAGAGTGCAAACCCTAGCAAACAAGCGCTGAGGCTCCCGCTTATATATATACTAATGTAGTACGGACTGAGCTCATGTGCCTTCACTCCATCTTCTTTTGGTTGTAAGACAGGTGAGCCAGCCACATTTTGGGCTCACCTGTCATAAACCCAAAGGCAGGTGCACTAAGTCAATGAAGCTGCGTCCATATAGTACTCTCGTGTGTATACGACTAATATATAGTGGAGTTGTTTTCTTATTCTCTCCATAACAATCGTTTTAAATTGTGTAAGTACGAAACGGAACTCTTTATTTAATGTACAGTGAAGAAAACTAGTACTACTTCCGATGAACTAACGATCCACGCCCACGCCGTCCCGGTCGCTCTTCCTGTCCTTCACGTGTGGTACACTACCCTCCCTTAATTGAACAACCACACATGCGCCAAATTATCAGAAACGTGTGAGAGTGTGTACAAATAAATAATTTTAATTTCAATTATCGGAAAGGTTTGAGAGTATTACAAAGTTTGACTTCAGTCAAATCTAATATCTTGAGTAAATAAAAATGTAGGGCTACTATGTCCATCCGGGTTTTTAGTCCACACCATTTTTAAATCAAAGTTAATAGCTAGATAAATAAAATTACAGGGGAGCTGGAGACAAAGTTGTAAGAAGGCTTAGAAATCAATACAAAACTTATGCTCTTAGTACCAACATCGATCCTTCTTCGAGGAAACATTTGGGTCATAGCCAATTGTGTGATAAAATTGCACCAACATGAAAGCCGACTGCGTCTCCAATGCAACCAAGGTGAACTGACAAAGGATATCATCTTTGTGGGTAACAAGCAAAGAGCACTGATGGAAGACATCTTGTTTTTCATTGAAAATCGACCAGCTTCACCAGCCGACGCAACCATGAGGCGCAACCATGAGCATCGATAGGTCATCGTGGTGATGCATCATCCATTTGGCATCAAGTTTGGGTGAGGCACCTATGAAGTTCGACAAATCCTCACTGTGGCCTGTTTCTTCTCAGTAATCAAGCTCGAGGAAGGAAGAACCACGTGGCAGAGGACAGTGAGGCGGAACAACAATGGCCATCCAATTTTGTGCAGTTCCACTAAAATTGAGTAAGACATGCCCGGGTATGGAGACACGCATCGCTGTTTCCACAAATATAAAAAAGGGTTCATGAAAAGTACACCAACAAACAGAAGCATCATAATTATATCTTGATGGGAACTAAACTAGGATACCCGAGAAAAAAGCATTTCTTCATTTAACCAGTGATAGTACTACCACCATATGGACAATGACCGCACAACCACCATGCACTTTTTGTTGAAACAACATGTATACCTCCACCAAGGCATAAATCAGGACAACTTTCGAGTGGCATTTCCTCTATAATAGTACTAGTAGGTGATGTTGGACTAGCCGACGAACCCTAGCTACTATGCATGGGGAGCTGGGGAGTAGTCGCATAGAAGAAAATCCGCACGCAGCGACCTAGGGAGCTGGACCAGTACAAGAAGTTATACCTCAGGTGGGCGAGATGTCGTTTAGGCGGGCGGGCGGGATCTGCCCACACGACGGCAGCGAACAAGGGCGCGGAGGATCTTCGTCCGCGCCAGCGCCGGCTCCGAGAGGACGGTGCGCATCGGCTCCCTCCGTCGCCGACGGCGACAACGTCAACGCTGCACCTCCTCACCTCCCGCAGCGGACGGGATTCGGCCGGATCTGTGACCACCGGTGAGGAGAGAGATAGAGTGGACACTGTCATCTTGTTTTGATATGGAGAGGGTGAGAGAGCGACGCGAGAAACTCTATCAAACAAGAGGCTATAATGGAGTAAAAACATCTCTCCATAGCAGTGGTTTTAAATAGAATACGCGCGTTCCCGGAAAAAAGAAACGAAAACTGGCGGACAATTTTTTTAGGGTCTGTCTAGGACACATCTAGATGTCTAAGTTGATGTCCACTCTATTTGTGGTCTATTTTTTTGTCCTAGTTTTTTTGTTTCTTGTTGCTACATTATATACTTGTGGGAGCTTAGATGTGATATCCTTAAATAACATCTAGATGTGAATTAGACAAACTGATTTTCTAACGTACCAAGAAAGAAAACTCGATCAAAACACGCCCGCTTCCAGGTCGCGAGAGTCGTCGCGCACACGCACATTGACATAGACATGCATATCCGTGTTTACGTAAAATTCCATTTCCATCTCCATCTCCAGTCATATTTGTCCAACTGGCACATTATTTACGTTGTTAATTATATACGCAACAATATTAACATACAACATCTCTTGTTTGCGCACGTCCGGACCGCTGCCACGGCCGGTCCTGACCAACCCGAACCCTCTTCATCACCCGCGCGTGCTTCCCGCCCGAAACGGTCAGTGCCGCATTCATGCCCGGCCAGAGCGGACGTGACCTCTCACTGGCGCCGGCATTGAAGCGGCGCGCTGGCCGAGAGAGCGTCGCCCGTGCCGCTTCCAGGTGCACGCGGCTGCTCCGCGTTCAAAGGTCTCAATAACCTGCTACAACATGCATGTAAAAAGTTCTTGGGAGTCCGTGCTACAGCTAGCTATCCTCCCCCAACTCGTCAATCTCTTCCAGTAGTGCTAGTAGTACTCCATGGCGCGATACATCGACAAGCAGGCGGGAAAGTTATCGTATACTCGGTTTGCGGTGAGTGGCATGCCGAGCGACCGTGTGGGGTCGAGCCGTGGAGGAGGGTGAGACACGAACAGGACAGACGTGATTTAAATGTTGGTTTTGCTCGATGGCGCGATCCAACGAAACGAAACGTTGGTTTCTCTCCGTTTCCATTTTTCTCCTGAAAACGAAAACTTTCCACTCCATTTTCATTCCTATTCCAAGGTTGCCCGTTACAACATCCCATCAAATACAAAGGAAAACTAACACGCATCTTGATGCATCTCAATGATTCATAGATCATAGCCAATATTTACTTCACAACTAAAGAAAAAGTAGTGAGAGCGCAATGAAAGAAAAACTACTGATGGGGTCACTACGACTTAAACCCTAAACCTAAACATGATTTAATTCCCTGGCCAGGTAGAACCTGTCGAAGGAAAGACGGCTGGCACCCTCGGATCACACGATGCTTTTGTGCAGTTCCACTAAAATCGACCTGAGCATCCGTGATGGCAAAGATATTGAAGAAGTGTGATTACAATAATAGTACTGGCACTAGTTCATGAGACATAAACTCATCACAAGTAGAAGCCGGTAGAAGTAGAGAAAGATCGACATGGAGATGGAGCTACGGCAGTGGAGCAAGACGGCTCCAAAAGGAAGATGGACTACCTGGGACGTCGGGCTGTACCTAGAAGGGCGGTTGGGATGTGGCATCGGCCCATACCACAGTGACCCCCGATTGGGACGCACCGACTGTGGGTTTTCTCCCTCGCCGATGTCGATCAAGGCGTCACGCAGAACATTGTTCCTTCCCCAGCCAAGTGGATCAGGCCCGTCGTTCTATGCTTGTGAAGAGAGCAACCTAAGCAAGCAGGCTTGTAGCTTAGGCTCCTGCTAGTGTATATATAGTGGTTTTCCTTTCTCTCCATATCAACCATTTTATATTGCGACGTGTCATTCAAGAGTGAAATGATGGTTGCTTCTTCCGACTAACTTATCGTGTGATTTGACTGCTCCTTAGT
Source organism: Aegilops bicornis (assembly GCA_021605145.1). Taxonomy (NCBI): domain Eukaryota; kingdom Viridiplantae; phylum Streptophyta; class Magnoliopsida; order Poales; family Poaceae; genus Aegilops; species Aegilops bicornis. The sequence goes on along the minus strand of CM038670.1, from coordinate 139,976,753 downwards.
GGCCCCTACATCGCATTCCCCTACGTGTATGCAACAGTCACACGTACACATGGACGCAAAAATGCGCGCGACGCCCTAATGCATGCATGTCCGAGCACACGACGGAACACACACGGTCACGCTAAGTGCTCAACCTACACGTGCATGCACACACATACTCAGTCAGGGTGAGCTAATGACCGTATAAACACTGGAATATATATATACATTGAGCGCAATGAGCGTATTATGAAGTCCACTGACCATATTTTTACAAATATACAGTGATGCATGCTGTATTTATCTCGCTTGAAATTAATCCATATTAACCGGAGAGGAGGCAGTATGGACTAGCATTACTTAATGCGGTGGCTCACAGGACAAGGAGAAACTTTTGACTAATGCAAGCTCTCCCTCGCTCAGGCGGTGGACGTGCAACAGTTAATTCGGTGTCAGATTGCCAGAAGCATACACTATACTACTAGTGCTACTATTGTTCGACTTCCCGAATAGGCAAACAGCCAAGCGCAAAGTTTACTAGTACTAGTACTACTAATATAGTCTATAAAGGTACGTACTATAATAGTACTAGGAACCGGATGTAGGAGCGTCTGCACTCTTATTATAATTTTAAAATGTGATAAAGCAATCTTCAACACATTTGGTTCTCTTCGAGGGTTCTCGCATGTGATAATGGAAGTTGATTGCATGGAACACTCGCCACAATTCTCGCTTAATTCTGGCTCATATCCTGTTACAAATAGTAGCGCTCGGTAATATTTCCTCTTTTTTGTTATTCAACATGTAAACAGGTCAGTAAACCTTTGCGGGCATCTTCGTGCGAACCGTGCTTGCTGCACTTTAAATGTGGCCGAGCTGGCTTGATGAAACACCTCGCTTCCTACTTCTTTTTTTATGGGTACCTCGCTTCCTAGTGACCAAAGTGTCTTGGCTGATCGTCCTAAGAATGCTTATATATGAATAAAGCTCTCTCATTTACCCGCAAAAAGATTAAGCCATATTAACCGGAAAGGAGGGAGTATGGACTAGCACTACTTTTTGGTGTGTCTCACAACTCGCATGAACGGGGAGAAGCTTGCAGGACAAGGTGAAGCTCGCTTACGCCTTTTGACTAATGCAACCTACCCTCGGTGGACATGCATCAGTCCATTCGGTGTCAGATTGTTAGAGGCATACACTGTAGTACCCAACATGCGGAGTACCATCATTGTTCGACTTCACGAAGATGCGAAGAGCCAAGCGCAGTAGTACGAGTCTAAATCAAAAATGCATGTTGGGAAAAAACTAGTTGTCTGGAACATGCAACATTCCATTCATTTTGTGCAGTTCCACTAAAATAGAGCCGAGCGTCCCTGTTCCAAAGATATTAAGTGTGATTACGATAATAGAGGACTGCTGATGAAATAATAAACACATAAGTAGAAGCCGGTCACCTTTGCAGTCTCTCTTAAGACTAACTAGTTGGAGAAGATTAGGCTCGGAGTTGGATGAGGAGGATAGAGAAAAACCAATCTCCCTTTGTGCACTCACACTGAAATGTAGAGACGTTACCCATGTGACATTTTTGTACAACTGCACAAAACACTCTTAAGAAAAAAGTGATTTGTGCAGTTCACCAAAAGGTCGCAATAGCAACGAGGTGAAATGGATAGCCCTATTTGCAAAAAAGAGGTAGAAAGGAAACAATTATCGCCAATAACAGTTGATGACACATGCGACGACAAAAAGAAGCATATTCCTTGCCCTAAGGGAAGATAACAACATGGTTGTGTTTGTCTAAAACAGTGTGAGGACGAGAATGCAATATGGAAAGTACGCTGGACGAGCTACGTTTTCGGCAAAGAACTATGGAAGATCAACATGCAGCGACGTGGGAAGATGGGAAGTGGAGCAAGGCGGAGGATACCGGAGGTCGTCGGGATGTAACTAGGTGAGCAGCGGCGGGCGTAATCTGCGAGCAGGTGGCGTAGGCCCTGCCGCGCCGGAGCTTGGTCAGAGAGAACAGTGTGTACCGCAGATCGGGACGTGCTGCCTTTGCACCATCGAATGGAGAAACGATGCACTTCCTCCCTTTCCCCCGGCGGACGGGATGCGGCTGGATCAGTGACCAACGGTGAGAGAGAGAGAGAGAGAGAGGCCACCGCACTCCCTTTCCCCCGGCGGACGGGATGCGGCCGGATCAGTGACCAACGGTGAGAGAGAGAGAGGCCACCACACTCCCTTTCCCCCGGCAGACGGGATGCGGCCGGATCGGTGACCAACGGTGAGAGAGAGAGAGGCCACCGCAGCTTTGTGTGAGATACTCTGAAGAGCGACAAACCAGGCACGCAAGGCTCCATTGTATATAGTGAGTGAACTACCTTTTTCTCCATAAAAATCATTTTATATTCTGTGTACGTGCCATTGAGCGCTATAACTTTATTTAAAAATGACGCGGCAACGCGTCAAGTCAAACTTTGTTTCGTGCAGGCGTGGTACACGACCTACCTAGGTAAACAACCGCTACAGGCGTTCAAATTAGCACGTGGGCTGCCATTTCGTAAAGAAATGAGCTCCACCGTGTACCCGCGTGGGTGTGGCTGGGCACGAAGCGTGAGTACGTGCATGGTGCACCTATTCTCTTCTTGTATACATACACCACCTACGTGGGGTTGTGTGAGAGAGATACAAACCTAGAGAGATATAGTGTGTGGGTTCTTGAGAGTTTTTTTTTGGGGGGGTTCAATCAAAATATGTAACATATGCAATGTGTGTGAAATAGAGTCCTGGATATAACATATATATAGAGGGGGCGATCCACGAGAAGAGAGTGGAGGTATCACCGGCTTGAGGTGTCCATAGAATCGAAAAGAGGGATTATGTGTGTGTGTGTGCGCGCGCGATCGATAAAGAGTGCCATCGAATTTGTGTGTGCCCACGTCAAAGATATAGAGTGGCTGGCCCTCTTGGAACGTGAGAGGGGACATGTGCAGTTTGTCTCTGTGGCATGGATACCTACCTGCAGCGCTCGACTATCGGTGTGTGGTGGGGGAAGACGGAGGCCCAATTAACTATAGAGGTACAATGGATGGTATGTGTGTGGAGGAGGAGAGAGGCCTACCTCATGTATTAAGGAGATCGATCTGCCTCATGTATTAAGGGATATTGATCGGCATCCATGCATATGTGCAGGAGAGGAATAAGGTTGGGAGAGAGACAAAGCTAGAGTGTTGGAGGGGGTGGTAGTGGAGTTGCTTCTAACAAATGGTGGGATAGGCTTGCTAGAGAAATGGAGGGCACGCCCATAATATCAAAAAGAGAGGAGATGGCTGCTTGTTGTCTGGCACGTGCGTGTGAGAGACGGGTCAGAGGCATGCACAAATGATGAGGGGGACGATGTGGCTGTGGTAAGGCAGACATAACTACATAGGAAGATCAATCACCCTTTGTTAGAGAAAGGAGAGACATAACTTGTGAGGTACGTCGATCGATGGGGGGGGGTACTTAAAGTCGATCCAGGTATATGTTGGGAGATCGATTGGTATACATGCATGTGTGTGTTAGAAGTAAACAAGGCACGAGGAGAAGGATAGAGATAGAGGGATGCATGTAGGAGGTGGTACGAGAGGCATACTATATCGAGCGGGGAGGAGTGTGCGAGTACGAGAACGATGAAAAGAGTGGTGGGAGTGAGGCATGGACGGTAAACAAGGGAAGAGGGGAAGCTTGTGTTTGTTCTAGGCACACCTGGCTAGAGAGGCATATCGATCGATGTGTGCCGTAAAGAAGGAGCTGGGGGGCCTACACACACCGTGGGTGAACGACCTAAAGTGAAAAGACGAATTTGCGCGATGGAGCTAGAGAATGCTGAGGGAGGGTGAGAGGGATGCGGGCGTGTGCATGCACAAGAGAAAGTTAGCGCTAGCTACAAAGATAAGAGGGTTGTGTGGGCGTAAAAGACGAATAGAGATCATATATACTTCATTATAAAAAGCAAATTCGGATATTTGAAGAATTTATCATAGTGTTTTGAACCGACGCATGTGTGAATATATATAACGGTGATACACATGGTGTGTTTATGAACATGTTATACTACATTTAATATATTTTATATCTACTCTTATAAAAAACGGAGTTGATGATGATGGTGTGCCTGCCATCCTGCATTATAGGCCGTCCGATTTATATCTCATGGATAGCAAGGAAACTATGATGGTTGAAGTTGGCAACAATCATGATTGTAGATTCTTATTGAAATAAAGAAACAAATTCAAATTTAGTTCGAATTGCAGTGGTAGTATAGACATTTGGAATGCACTAAAATGTTGGTATGAGTAGGTTACATGCATTATACAACAAGCGAAAAAATTTAGTCGGACATAACATGGATTCATACTCCCCCCTTCCATCTATATAGGGCGTAATGAGATTTTTAAGATTAATAGTACATGACATGCACAATGTGAAAATTATATCATTGAAAGAACCTTTCACAGACGAAGTTAACGGTGTGCTTTGTGTAAGTTGCATGTCATATATCATTGCTCTAATATTTGGTCAAAGTTAGCATCGAAAAACGCATTAGGCCCTATATAGATGGAAGGAGGGAGTAGCTTTGAATAGCATTTGTATAGTAAAATGGGGCAAGACTCTCTCTTTGTGTGGTGTGAATAGTTTTATTTTTTCCGTTTTCTTTTTGGTTGAGGCAAGTGCGAATTGATTTGGTACGTACAAGTACAATATTACTACACGTTAGGCTTGTCCCTAAAATTCAACCCGCGTCTTGTTATATCCAGAAAATTCAGACATCGTGCTCCCAAAACTGGCGCCTTCACAACCCGCGCCTTGCTATCCCGAAATTACAATGCGCGCGAAAACTCACTCCAGCTGCCAAATCCCGACACGCGAAATCCCCCTTCTAACCCTGAGCCGAAAGGGCCGCTAGTTCAAATCTGTGGGGGGTACTTTTGTAACACACCCTACATTTTGGACAAGCGCGTCCCTAAGTCATGCTTCACCCCCTCCCATTGCCCCCTTTTCGCCATTCAAAATCCCAGGCCGCCATAACCTCTCTGCTCCAGCCGCGAAACCCCACCCTCCTCCATCCGCCACGTCACGGCTGCCCAGCCGAAGCCTCTTCCCTGACGACTTCGTCCACAGCAATAGCTCGACGTCCCTCGTCCACCTCCCCGGATGAGGATCCGTCGTCCATCTCGCCGTCCAGCCGGTTCACCCGCCCTGTCCTCCACCTCCAAGGAGCTGCTCCGACGATCGCCTCGTCTATCGCGGCTGCTCCATCCCCACAGCGCCGCCTTAACCTGCTCCACCGGAACCGCAACATCCTCCCCGACTCCTCGGATGAAGCCGAGGCCTACTCGGCACCACCAAAGAGGTTGTACACTCATCGCATCGCACCTTCTCCTTAAGTCGACCTCCCGACGCCGACGGTGCTCCATCCCGCACCCCATGGAGCTGCTACCTTGAAGCTGGCGCCGCGGACAACATCTCCACGGCGGCTCTCCCCCAGTGTGAGGCCCCTTCGTTGGCGGCGGCCATACCAGCCGGATCTGCTGCTACTGCTTCGGCTCTCGCTCGCTCGCTCGCGCTGCTGCTGCTGCTCTGGCTCTTGCTTGATTGCTCGCTCGCCCGGCTGCTGCTGCTCTCCCCTCCCTCGTCTTCTTTGCTCTGCTCGATTAAGCCACACTTCATCGAGTGAATTGACTTTTGGGTCACCGATTTTCAGGGGTTGGGGGAGCTGCCTGAGTTAAGGAAGAACCACCGCAGGGGACGGGGCTCACGGAGAGGTACCCCACTATCTATCTTAGGATTCAGGGTGGGGGCGGGGGGCCTAGAGGGCTGGCCGGGGCAGCGATGGCGAGTTGTTTCGGGGCGGCGAGGCTGCGCTGGGGCCGGCGGTTCGGCCGGTGGAGGCTGGCGACTCAGGGGGGTGCAGGCTGAAGATGAACTGCAGGCCCTCCCTAAACTACATGTCAAGTGCCTCTCTGCTACCATTGCGTTCAGTTTCGACAAGAGTATTCTGATTCCACAAGAAATTTCAGTTTCGACAGCTTAAGTTCAGAGTCAACAATTTTACCTCATCTGTTGTAGTCAGGTGGTTTTTGGTGATGTTAATTTTACATCCATTTTACATCATCTATTGGAGATGCTATTAGAATCCCACTTGAGATTGACGATGTCTGTCTTGTGCTACTTCAGCCTTGATGTCTTACGGCTCACCGGAGCTGCTCCAACGACAGAACGATCCATCACAACAGAGCAGCAAAGGCTCGGACGCCGCCTAAAAATTCCACGATCTCCTCCACACCTCCAACAGCCACCTCGCCTCAATCGCTTCAAATACCAACCCAATGATGCTGAGGTCGACACGGCTACGACAAAGAGGTTGTACACTTGTTGCATCACTTATTACTATACATTCATGTCGATCCATTAGGGCTATTTTGGTTCAACGGAAAAACAAAGCAATAGGTAATTTTCCAATGGCACTCTACTATTCAATTATTCATGCATTTTGTTGAAAGGAATGAAGTAAAACATCCACCTGGACCTACTTTTCAAAATCCTATGCATGAAAACAAGACCAAGTGCATTAGTGCCAGAATAACATTCTAACTATACACGCTTTCATATGGTTTCTCTTTATTTTGGCCATGTTTCTTTCCATTCCTCTGCTCTTCCAATTCCTGTAAACCAAACACCCAAGTTGACAGAAATCCTGTGTTTACAAATGCTCTGTCTACCATGTGCATTTTCCTATCCTACTCCGGTGTTTTTCCTATCCCTGCGTTTTAAGAATCATGCAAGCCAAATGAGCCCTTACAGAATTACTTTAGGTACAGGTACGTGTCGAAGGGAACTTTGTGTGGTTTGTCCTGCTCCTGCCGCGACGTCGTCCACTTCACCTGAGCTGCTCCATCGACAGAAGCATCCACCAAACCAGACATCGCGACTCCTGACCTTCTTTCACCACCTCAGATCTCCTTCCCTGCCGCCGGCACCCACCCCAGCGGCATCACCATCATCGACTCAGAAGATGAACCTGAGGAGTACACGGGTCCACAAGAGAGGTCGCACTCTTTTGTTTCTGCTTATGTTATGCATTGCTTAAACTTACACCGCTACTTTATCGTCTCCGTTTCAGCTCTTAGACTCCCAACTCAGGTCCAAATTAATGTTCAAACTTGAGTTCTAAATTAGTTGTGGGGCACATATTGAGGAAGCAATGAATAGTATGTCTGTCTAATATCTGGTTCACCTAGGGTATGCCTATGTTGTTAATCTTGGGTGGGAAACACATAGTAAAGGAATCATCATCTGTCTTTTTATTAATTTAAAGCAATCATCAGCCTGCTATCATTATTTTTGGATCCATCCACTGGTTGTTACCATCACTCTAAATTTCTGCATGCTCTCCTTACATAATCTCACCATATTTTTTCGTATGCATGTCGATATTGTACACAGTCATCTTGAACATGTAGAGAAAAGAGAAGTGTTTTCTTGTGGCAATACAATGTCATGCAGACATCGCTCCATGGTGGGTTCAATGGAAAACCCTCCCCACCCCTCTCCAGATTGTAGTCCAGAGGAAGATATCTGTTCTGAGGTGGATTCAGACGTTGCTGACCACTCCTATTTACCCCCCAAGGTGTTTGCTCTACCTTGGCATGATGATGTTAGTCATATCATGCATATGTTGCCTTGTAGTGCCTACTTTTGACATCATATATGTCATCTGCTTAGTTTAGACATGTTCTGTAATGCCACCTATTTAGTTTCTATATCATATATGGGAATTATGCAGTCTCATGTCTTTTAGCCAGCCATAATATATGTGAAATGTGCAATGCCATCCTGTTTAACCAGGCATCATATATTTGAATGATATCTTGCCCATCCTTTTCTTCATTACATTTCCATTTGTCGACAATGTTTGTACATTAAACTACTCTTCCTGTGAATCAGCCATTTGGGTGGGAGATGGAAAAATCTAGAGTGAAAACAAGGCCTTGAGCAGAGCGGTGCTACACCGTCAAGCAGATCTCTTGTTGGGTCCCGATAGCTCCTCGTAGATGGATTCGCAGACAGATGACCAGTCCTATTCCTCTCTTGAGGTGTATGCTCTAACTTGGCACGGTTATATCGCTCATATCATGCATACGGTGTCTTGCATTGCATAGTTTAGACATCATATACACAATATTCAACACCATGTTCTTAGTTCAGCCATCATATCGAATGCCCTCTGTTTAGCATATAAATCACATATGTGAATTAAATGATGCGATCCTGATTACTTAGATAACATGTAGGTGAATTATGTCATGCGATCCTATTTAGTTATTCATCATATCTTTGAATTATGTTATGCTATGCTATCCAGTTTAGATAGACATCATATATGTAAAATTATGTCATGCTATCCGTTTTAGTTAAACGATATACATGTCAACTATTTCATGCCCTCTTTTTTCCACACTATCTATTGCATCTGTCTCTCATACAATGTCTGTACATTCAACTATGTTTCCTATTTATCAGCAATTTGAATTGGAGCGGGTGATGCCAGTATCTAGCTGACTAAAAACATGGTCTTCAAATAAAGCAGTGCTACCTCTTGGTGGAGATAGCACCCCGGTTGTACATGCACAAGAACCATCCCTACCACACATAACCCAAACTCTCGCAGATTGTACCCCTACTGTGATGGACAGAGAACCAGCTTCACCCAATCTAACCCCAACCCCAGCCGATAGTAACCCGGTTCCTGTTGACACAGCACCATCTCCACCACAGAGCTCCCAAACAAGAGCAGTTAGTAAGACATCTCAAGTGCCCAAAGGGCCAGAACTATCACGGCGAACCCCAACTCCACTAGTTAGTACGCCTATTCCTGTGGAGGAAGCACAACCAGCCCGTCGTAGTTTAGCATCTATCGCATTTGATGTTGTTAAATCGTATGTGCGTATCTTCCCATCTTGGAAATATTATACTGAAGATGAAGGAAAATGCCAGTTGCAGGTGTTTGTCCATGAGTTATGTGTAAGTAATGTTATTCATGGCAATTACTTTTCTTCGTCCCATACATCCTACCTCCATGATGGTTATAATACAGAAAAATTTCCCATTTTTCTCTATAGAGAAGGACCGATTTGGAAACTCAGGATGAGATAACCTGTGCTAATACCTCTGCTAACTTCAAGAATGCTTGGTGGCAGTATCGGAATTACCTGAAGAATACGTACTTCACCGGCAAACATACTCATCAAATTCCCTTACGTTCTCCTGAGACACATTTACTGGACGATGACTGGGAACACCTTGTTCTGTACTGGTCCCGAACCAAGAATGTGGTAAGTTCTATGAGCTCATTTTCTATTTTAAGTACTATATTCTTGCGTCTTAATGTACTCTGTTCATGTAGAACAAGTGCCTAAACCTGAAAAACAATTTTTCTAATTTAAGATTCCATTGCTATCATAGTTCAAAAAAGCGCTAGGCGTTAATTGTGCATTTTGCCACCGCCTTGCACTTTACTGACCAAAGCGCATGCTTATGCGCAGTTATGCACAGATTAAGCGTAGTTATGCGCAATGTGCTTTTATAACGCCTAGAGCCTAGGCGTGCTTAAGCGCTCGCTTAGGCGCGCCTTTTTTAACTATGATTGCTTTGCTCTTGTATCACTGTATTTACTTATACAAACTTATTTTTAAATTGAAGGATCCAATCGAAACTCCAATGGCACAGCAGGTATGTTCACGCTGTTTCTTCAACATGTTTGCTCTTATCAATAGCTCTTTTGATTTCAATTTCAATTGTGTATACAGTTAACTTTCATATCATGCACATTACTAGCATCACAACACAGCCAATAGTGTTGTTGTACATGTAGACCCGTGGTACCCATCTGAAATCTTGTTATGCCGTGTAGTTTCCCGCACTTTGTATTCTTTCACTGCTGCTTTGTCTTGAACTGATATGATTTGAACCGTGTCTCTACTTTGATTTGGCAAGACAATGCAGTGACCATACGACATAGATATATGTTTGTTTGATGCTTTTATTATGTACTAGTACTTGGCAATAGAAGACTTGGTAGTTTAATCCTATCCACCTTACTAATGAACTGGTTCACCGAAATGAGTTTCATATACTAGTACATGCTAAACTTGTTATGTGTCCTGCTTGTTTCTTCTTTTAGAATGCCGATGTAATATTGGGGAAGAGTGCCTTATTAAGCAATGGTAAAGGAAGTAATGCGATAAGGTTCAGGATAGTGACACATCCTTGTTGGTCTCCAACAAAGCTGATAAAACAGCTAAGGAAGACTATCTTGAAGACAGCGAGACAACCCCAAAGTCCTGTCTTGGTTTAGTGTTCGAGTTGCTGGCCACTAGCGCTTGCACAAGCTATTAAAACTCACTTTCTGAATCAGTTCGGTTTCTTGAGTCTCAACTACAAGCTGAAAGACATCGATTAGCTGTGCTGCGACAAGAAGCGGAAGGACTGCGGAAGTCCGTGGAGCATTCAGATGCATACTTTCTGTTGCAACAAAGAAGCGTTGGAGGATTTTAGCGCCAAAGCAGACAAAGCTAATCAGCTTGCTAAGCTTATTGCCGACATGGTGGATACCGTGATAACGTTTCTTGAGCTCTTCCGAAGTTGTTTCAGTTATGCTCTTGTTTTGCTGTCGCGTTTATTTGCACTGGCGGCCAATTTTGACGGCCAAGTGTATGTAATATGCTGCTCTGTTCCCTATATTTGCACTGGTGGCGAACTTTGATGCCCAGTGGATGTAATATGTGTAATAGCGGTAATAGGCTAGCCTTAATTGCTTGCTTATTTATTTCCTTATTGTCTTGTTTAGTTGTTTGCTTGTAGTCACTGTAGTTCTTTTTCTGTGATTTTCTAGTGGCCACAATAGCCTATTTTTGGTAACTAGGCCAAAATAATGATGGCAACACACGGACTGTTGTAACCATGGGCCTCCTGCAGGCCGTATGATCCACGGGCCTCCGTTCGGCCGTAGGACCATTGGCCTTCTATACGGGCCATAGGATCCATTGGCCTTCTATACGGGCCTTAGGGATCAATGGCCTTCTATGGGCCGTAGGGTCCATGGGCCTTCTACGGGCCGTACGATCCATGGGCCTTCTACGGGCCGTACTATCCATGGGCCTCATACGGGTCGTAGGATCCATGGGCCTTCTACGGGGCGTATCATCATTTCGCCAATCATGGGCCGTACTATTCGTGGACCATAACGGGCCGTTAATAGGCCGTATTTGATAACTCTATGAAAACAGCCCAACGGGTTTTTTTTACATGAAAACGGCCCAACGTATTAACGGTCCGCAAACGGGCCGACTGTGACGACGGGCTGAATTTAGCCCACAAGCTGAAAATGGAAGTAACGGGCCGTATGTAACCGAATGCTGCAAGTGAGCCCAAGGATCAATGGGCCCTGAGAAGGCCAAAATATAACTTGGGCTGGAAACGGCCCAATGGAATAACGGGCCATTAATGGGTATAAAGTGATACACTGTTCATTACGGGCCAGTTTCACCACGGGCCGTTAATGGGCCAAGAGTTACAAAGGTCCTCATATGGGCCGAAAGAAGTCATGGGTCACACATGGGCCGGAAGTTAAAACGGGCTGAATCATATTGGACGGCCCAGATGACGCTACTGGGCCTAATTCGGATAGGGCGTAACGGGCCCTGGGTTAGCTGGCTGTAAATGGGCTATATGCGAATAGGCCGTTAACAAGCTCTCCGTGGGCCGGCCCGCCACCTTTTGACCAAGTCAAATGGGCCGGCCTTTTCACATGAATGGGCCTCTATTGGGTCGTGCCACGTGTCGCCATATCATAGGCGCCTTCGGTCCAATGAGCGGATGACATCTGTCCCAACGGTGAGCCGACACGTGTTTCCTCCAGCCAATGATGATTTTACACATGGAAAATCCCCATTGGTCGGGGCTGTTAACGGCTTATCGGATCCAAAATCCGACCCGATAGCTTAACGGTGTTCCGTTACGGTGGATGCCACGTGTCGGTCACCCTTGACGAAAGCACTTCTGTGACGTGCGATTTATCGTCATGGAAGTGGACACTTCCGTGATGATAATTTTGGTAATGTCATGGAACACTTCTACGACAGCACATGTATGACTATCTTGATTCTGTCATAAATTTGTCATGGATGTACATGCATGACAAAAAACGCGACATACTGTGAGAAACACGTATCATCACGGAAGTGTATTTTTTGTAGTGTAGCGTCCTCCGAAATTGTATGTTGAGCGGAGTAGACTGCAGTACTATTGCAACGTAAGCATCTCTACACTGAACAATACTATACACAGAAGGATATTGAAGTGCTAGGGGCATCTTCCCTAGCCATGTATCCTCCCAGAATCTCGTAGTTGTGCCGTTTCCAACTATGAATCTTGTCCTATTGAAGAAGAGTGATTTAACTCTCATCAATCCTTTCCAAAAAGGTGAGTCAGTCGGCCTCACTGTCACCTGGGACAAGGTTCTAGAGTGGAGGTACTTGTTACGTTGGATCTGAGCCCAAGTGGCCTCCGTCTCGACAGAAATCTTAAACAGCCACTTGCTAAGAAGACATCTGTTCTTGACCTCCAGGTTTTCAATACCTAGACCCCCTTGGTCTTTCGGCCTACAGATTATATCCCATTTAGCAAGTCTGTACTTTCGTTTTAGCTCATCACTCTACCAGAAGAAGCGTGATCAATAAAAGTCTAGCCTCTTCCGGACTCCAACAGGAACCTCAGAAAGGAAAGGAGAAACATGGGCATACTCGTGAGGACCGAATTAGTAAGAATTAGTCGGCCTCCGTATGACATCAGCTTGCCTTTCCAGCAGCTCAATTTCTTCTCGAATCGATCCTTTATACACTTCCATTCTCTGTTGGTCAGCTTATGATGGTGAATTGCTATACCTAAATACGTGAAAGGTAAAGCTCCCAGTTCACACCGAACAATTGTTTTTACACATCTTGGTCGTCATTAGCTCTTCCAAAACAGAACCGTTCGTTCTTCTGGAAGTTAATCTTTAACCCAGTCAATTGTTCGAATAAGCATAACACCAGCTTCACCTTTCGCGCTTTTGCCAAGTCATGCTCCATGAAGATGATAGTATCATCAGCATATTGGAGGATGGATACACCTCCGCCAATTAGGTGCGGGACAAGGCTGTCTACCTGGCCCGCCTCCTTAGCCCTTCCTATAAGAATTGTCAACATATCTACCACTATGTTGAAAAGAACAGGTGACATCGGATCTCCTTGCCTCAGTCCGTTGTGTATTTGGAAGTAGTGACCTATATCATCATTCACTTTAATCCCAATACTCCCTTTTTGCATGAAAGAGTCTACCTGGTTTCTCCAGGCCTGATCAAAACCTTTCATACGCTAAGCCTGTTGAAGGAAAGGCCATTTGACCTTGTCATACGCTTTCTCAAAGTCCACTTTGAAAACAAATCCGTCAAGTTTTTCGTGTGGATTTCATGGAGCGTTTCATGCAGGACTACAACCGCTTCTAGGATGTTTCTGTTTGGCATGAATGCAGTTTGGGACGGCTACACCACAGAGTGCGCAATTTGTGTAAGCCTATTAGTCCCGACCTTGGTGAAAATTTTGAAACTTTCATTAAGAAGACAGATAGGCCAGAACTGCTCAATACGAACCGCATCTGTTTTCTTAGGAAGTAAATTTATCGTTCCAAAGTTTAATTGAAACAACTGAAGTTATCTAGAGAATAAATCATGGAACATCGGAAGCAAATCCCCTTTGATAATATGCCAACACTTTTTTATAAAACTTCACCGAAAAACCATCCGGCCCTAGAGCCTTATTGTTCTTCATTTGCGAAATGGCCTCAAACACCTCTTTCTCCATAAATGGGGCGGTTAGAATATCATTCTCGACTACCGCAAGTTGAGGGACATCCTCAACCCTGGACTCATCTAAGGATACAAAGTTATGCTCCGGAGGCCCAAACAACTGCTTATAGTAATTAGTGATATAAACTTTAAGGTTTTCTTGTCCTAAAATCGTCCCCTCGTCTTGCTCAAGCTGAAATATCCTCTTCTTTCAGTGCTTGCCATTTGCAATCATATGAAAGAATTGATTTTTGTCATCCCCTTGGATGATTTTGCAAACATTAGCTCGCAATGCCCACTTCAATTCCTCCTCTCGAAGAAGTTCTTTCAGTCTCAACTCCGCCTCCACTTTAGTTTCCAGCTCTCTGGTATCTAAAATGGTAGACTCAACCTTTAAATCTAGGGATTGAATAAGTAGAAGGAGCCTTTCCTTCTCAGCCTTATAGATCCCATACGTATGCTTAGCCCATCCACGAAGGAATCTTCGTAACTGCCTTATCTTATTCTGCCATCTTTCAACAGGAGACCTCCCTCCTGAATCTTTAGCCCATTCCCTTGCTATCTGATCCAAGAACCCTTCTCTTTCAAATCACGATAATTCGAAAGAAAAACAGTTTTTATTCCCCACATGGGTGGCCTTACCAGAGTCAACTAGTAATGGGGTGTGTAACACCCTGGATGTAACTTTCCATATTTGTAACTCCAACTCTTGCCATTTCTGGCTATGTGATATATTATTTCCTTCGTGGTTGGGTTTTGTCTTTTGTTTTGCATTTTGTTCATGTCATGCATTTCATCTCATAGCATCACGCGCATTGCATCTGCATGTTTTCATAAAGTTTACATCCGTTCGTAGTTGCCGCGTTCCTCCCTTGCCTTCGTTATCCATTTCGAGACCAACCGTTCATTTGTCGTCCGACCGTTGAGCCTCTCTGCACAGCCACCGACCACCTCCACAACCTAGTCCGAAAACTTCTCCCGGAGCCGACCCGGGCTGTCATGACCGATGGGTCCGGATCATCCCCCAATATCCCTAAAATATCTTCGTTTATTTGTTTGGACTCCCGAAGCATTTTATTATCGACCGTCCGATTTTAATCGAGTGATCCAAACTCCCGTCCTTTTCATATATATATATATATATATATATATATATATATATATATATATATATGTATATATATATATGTATATATATATATTCTTCCCTTGTCCCATCCCCCGCTGCCGCCACTCTCTACCATCTCCCTCGGGATCTCCTCCCAATCCAAATTCTCTCCGACCAAGCCCCTTGTTTTGCATCGCCGACCAACCACATCCGCCACCTCCTCTGCTCCCAAGGCCCCGAGCTCCTCCTCTCGACCCAGAGCCTGAGTGCTTGACTCCCTCATCCACGAGCCCGATCAGGAGAGGATCTCCCGATCGTGCGCGCCTCTGCCTCATTTCTGACCATCGTCGATGCTGCAGACGTCCACCACCAGGGGCACGAGCATCTGGCGCACCCCTTCGCTTCCTCCATCCATGGAGACAAGCTCCTCCCCGACCAGGTCCCTCCGATCCTCTGTGTACACCTCTCTCTCACCATGTCGCGTTTCTTCCTCTCTAAACTCTCTCCCTGTATTCTTTTGGACAGGGAACCAAAGGAGGCACCATGGCGTGAGCTCGGCCTCGAGGTCCCATCGCCGTCTTCTGCAGCAGCTGCTCTGCTGCCTTGCCTGCTGGTAGCAAGCATGCCTCGCTGGTCAGGTCCTGCCGCCGTGCGCCCTCTTTCTCTGTCTCTATTTTGGCCGCTCTGATCTCCTCTGCTCTCCCTCCTTTTCTCTTCGAGAAGAAGCAGGAGCATCCCGCCGCTCCATGAAGCTCGATGCCCGCTGCTGGTCATAATCCTCGCCGGGAACCGCGACCTCCGCCTTGGATCCGTCGGCTTCGTCCCGTTCTGGGTCTTCCCCACCTCAAGCTGCGTCGCCCGTGCCGAGTCCAGCGCCAAGCCACCGCTGTTGCCTCTTTTTCCCGCTGCTGCACCGTGCTGCAACGAGCGCCTGCTCGATGCAGCCGCCGAATGTTGACCGCGCTTCCTCGCTGACCCGCTCGCCCGCCAGTCGCAGCGACCGCACGCGCCTAGGCCGGCTTCGCCTCGGCCCAGCTAGCTCTAGCCCAGCCAGCGTTCCTCCCCACCAACCGGGCCTTGGCCCAGGGTGAGCAGCCCCCGCCCCCTCTCCTGTGCACTTTTGGGCCAGTCAGATTCGGCCCGTTTTCAAGTTTTTTCTTCTTCTACGAATTTAGCATTTATCCATGAGTTTACAGTTTTATAGAAAAACCCCTAGTGTTCATGCATCTAATAACTAATTAACCATGCATCATATTTAAATAATTTATATATGTAAAATGCTTAGAATTTCATCTAGTTTCACATTATGCCACTTTCATCCATGTTTAAAATGTTTAAAATGATGTTTGTTTAAATTTTCTTAAATGCCATATTAAAATGGTCTATTTCATAACTAAATAACCGTAGCTCCAATTTTAATAAACTTTATATGTAAATGGGGTGGAAAAATGCATAGATTAACATGGTGCACTTTGTTTTACTATTTAACAACATTAGAATATGTTTTAGGGCAGAACAGTAGCTAATTCGAAAAATGGACATGGGGATTTTCCGAAATTGTTGTTTGTTGTTCCGGCCTCATTTAAACTTTCCTATATAGTTAGTTTATATATGTTTCACCACTTGCGTTGTTTAACAACATTTAATATTGATGAGTACATAACCGAGAAAGAACTAAATAAGTCATGTGGTGTTTCGTCAATATGCAACTCGTTGCATATTGAGCTCCACTTAATTTGTAGTGTTGCTTGTTGCACTTTGCCATGCCATGGTCATTAAATCGGACATGCATCATACTTGATTGTGCATCATGCCATGTTTATGTGATGGTTGTTTACCATGTTGTTTGCTTCTTTCCGGGTTGCCTCTCTCGTTAGCTTCAGTTTCGTTCTGGAGTTGTGAGGATACGTTCGACTACGTTTGTTCATCTCATGGACTCGTTCTTCTTCCAAGCGGAATTTCAGGCAAGATGACCATTACCCTCGATATCACTGCTATCTTTGCTTGCTAGTTGCTTTGTTCTATCGCTATGTTGCGCTACCTATCACTTGTTTACCATTCCTCCCATTTTGCCATGTCAAGCCTCTAACCCACCTTCCTAGCAAACCGTTGCTTGGCTATGTTACCGCTTTGCTCAGCCCCTCTTATAGCGTTGTTAGTTGCAGGTGAAGTTGAAGGTTGCTCCATGATGGACAGGATTATGTTGGGATATCACAATATCTCTTATTTAATTAATGCATCTATATACTTGGTAAAGGGTGGAAGGCTCGGCCTTATGCCCGGTGTTTTGTTCCACTCTTGCCGCCCTAGTTTCCGTCATACCGGTGTTATGTTCCTTGATTTTGCATTCCTTACGCAGCTTGGGTGATTTATGGGACCCCTTGATAGTTCGCTTTGAATAAAACTCCTCCAAAGAAGGCCCAACATTGGTTTTACCATTTGCCTACCTAAGCCTTTTTCCCTTGGGTTTTGAGCCTGTGGGTCATCTTTATTTAACCCCCCTGTGCCAGTGCTCCTTCGAGTGTTGGTCCGAACCGAGCAGCCTGCGGGGCCACCTTGGGGAAACTTGAGGGCTGGTTTTACTCGTAGCTTGACTTATCCGGTGTGCCCTGAGAATGAGGTATGTGCGACTCCTATCGGGATTTCTCAGCACCTCTGGCGGCTTGGCTGGTCTTGTTTTACCATTGTCGAAATGTCTTGTAAACCGGGATTCCGAGACTGATCGGGTCTTCCTGGGAGAAGGAATATCCTTCGTTGACCGTGAGAGCTTGTGATGGGCTAAGTTGGGACACCCCTGCAGGGTTTAAACTTTCGAAAGCTGTGCCCGCGGTTATGTGGCAGATGGAAATTTGTTAATGTCCGGTTGTAGAGAACTTGACACCAGATTCGAATTAAAATGCATCAACCGCGTGAGTAGCCGTGATGGTCTCTTTTCGGTGGAGTCCGGGAAGTGAACACGGTCTTTGTGTTATGATTGTGTGTAAGTAGTTTCAGGATCACTTCTTGATCACTTCTAGCTTCTCGACCGTTCCGTTGCTTCTCTTCTCGCGCTTATTTGCGTATGTTAGTCACCATATTTTCTTAGTGCTTGCTGCAACTCAACCTCATTACCACTTCCTACCCATAAGCTTAAATAGTCTTGATCTCGTGGGTTTTGAGATTGTTGAGTCCTCGTGACTCACCAGATACTATCACAACAGTTGCAGGTGCCGATGATACCAGTGCAAGTGATGTAACCAAGCTCAGATGAGAGCTCAACGAAGATCTTGGTCGTTGCTATGTTTCGTTTCATGTTGATCAGTAGTGGAGCCCAGTTGGGACGATCGGGGATCTAGCAGTTGGGTT
Source organism: Aegilops bicornis (assembly GCA_021605145.1). Taxonomy (NCBI): domain Eukaryota; kingdom Viridiplantae; phylum Streptophyta; class Magnoliopsida; order Poales; family Poaceae; genus Aegilops; species Aegilops bicornis. Next base: position 139,958,394 of record CM038670.1, on the reverse strand, counting down.
ATCTTCTTTTCTTTTGGCTTCATTCAGTAGTTAGACTGTGGGTTCTCTGAATGATGTATGATTTATTTAAGTACTTGTGTGAAGTGGCGATTGTAAGCCAACTCTTTATCCTAGTCTTGTTCATTACATGGGATTGTGTGAAGATGACCCTTCTTGCGACAAAACCACAATGCAGTTATGCCTCTAAGTTGTGCTTCGACACGTGGGAGATATAGCCGCATCGTGAGCGTTACAAGTTGGTAATCAGAGCCATCCCCGACTTAGGAGCCCGCTGCTTGATCGAATCGCTGACGTTTTTGAGTCTAGAACAAAAATGTTTTGAGTCTTAGGACTATATATATCAGAGAGTAGGATTATTTTTACTCCTTAGTCCCTTCGTCGCTCTGGTGAGGTCTCCTTACGTAGATGTTTTGACTTTCCTCTCCTCAAAATTTTCACTAATTTTTTTAGGATCACGCGGGTATCTTGGGATCGTTCCGATATTCTTATGACGAGAACATTGTTCTTGGTGCCTCCTGACATTTAGGGGCTGTGGCAGTGTCCCGGGGAGTTGAGCTCCGACGTGTTGTCATCATAATTTTATCATTGCAGTTCTAGAATACCTAAGTTTTGCCGACATCAAAAATCTCTTTTATGAAGTTGTTGGTGAGATAACCTCGACGCCACCCAGTACTGGGGCGGGAGTTCGGGAGTATTGCCATAACTCGTATAACGGATGCTTTTCTAAGGTTGAGGCACACGATTTCCGAAGGTTTCTTGGTTATGTGTTAACGGATGGATACAGCTGGATGTAGGGATTGTTAGTTTTGGGTGAGATATATATTGCTTCCCCTGTATCCCCAACACCAGATTGCATAACCAGAAAGTTTCGGGAGTTTCATAGGTGGGAATTCAAGTAGCTCTAGTTTTTTTTTCTTTTCGACAGATGCATGATATGAGATTGGGGTTCGACGTCTAGTGGTCCGCCTATCCACGGTCGTTCTTACAGTGGTCTCATTGTGTCTTAAAGAATCCTTGGCTATACCGATTCGGGGACGCTTCGTATGTCATGTGCACTGCCTTGTACATGATGGTGCTCTACGATCGAGCCCGTGTGGGCCCCACCACGAAAACTTCGGACAAAATCTCTATCATATGTTTGTTTCTGGCTTACTCTGCAAGCCAAATCCTTTGTTTTGTTTTGGTTTGTGGTATTCGAGTTGCTTCAATGTCATGTGTTGATTCCATACCTTTTCCTAAATGGTGTTCTCATATTTCTATGGGAGTGCTAATCCTTCTTGATCATTGAGGTTGTCATCTTAATTCTTTTCCAACCGGAGTGCTTCTCTTCAAGTGGATCCGTTCATTTCAACATCCTCAAGATCAATTATAAGTTTTTCTCAATGGTATCCATTCCATCTGCCCGAAGTTGCCTTTGTTTTCCCGCCCTCCCACCCCTTTTCTTCAGGGACTCAGATTCTTAATCAAGTATCCTTTTATTGATGGGAAGTCTCTCCATTCTTTTCGGTCAATGTTCTTATCTGGTGATTCTCAAGAAGATACTAACGGAGCTTCAAGTTTATTATTCTTCGTCTCTTTTCTTCTCCGGTGGATTAATTTCAAGCTTTCAGTGTTGATCATATTCTTTTCCTCGTGTCAAATGCTTTTTCATGCCGGTGCACCTCTTAATCTTTCACTTCTCGATATTCATTTGTTCTGGAGTGCTGAAGATATCTCACAAGACTAGTGTTTCCATTCTCAATCCATTCAAGTTATTTTGAGATTATTATCTCATTCAAGCCATTTAATTCAATCGGTGCAATCTCGTTTTCAAGTAATTATTTCAACGGTGTTCCTTTTCAGTTGGCCATAACCCACAGGTATTTTCCCAGGATCTTACCTGACTCTTCTAATTTTCCCGAAGCCATTCCCAAATTCTTTTCGAAGTTCGACGTAAGAATGAATTTTCATCAGTCAGATGTCTTCTACAAGACTGCTCTCAAATTCTTTTGATCGTTGGTTCAACCTTTCTATTCTTCATCCCGGAGTGTCTCAACAATACGTGGTGTTGTTTCTCATCGTCATGCTCAACGTAGAAGACCGAAGAGGAGTTTCTCTTAAATCTTGTCTGTTCTCTTGAAGATTCATGTTTATCTTAAATTCTTTACACCCATCCGGAGCAATTCAGGAGTCTTTTCAGTTTGATTCTCCGGAGCCATCATCTCAGAATTATTCATTCCAGCTTTCAGATCTCATTCTCCAAATCTTACCGGTGCATCGTTCAAATACCCTCTAATCAGTTCATGATCTCTTCATTCTCATGTATCTAAATCCCCTCAAGTATATTCCTTCGTTTTCCAGTTCTTCCCGGTGAATTGTGCCTTTGCTACTTTCATCTTCAATTCTTACGGTGGTTCGTTCAAGATTTCACTTCCTTCGTTATCATATCAAATATTCGTTGTTTCCAAATCCCACCGGTGGTTCCATCAATACCTTCTCAAGTTTGCGCTATATCTCTTTTAGTCCTTTCTACGGGAATAAGTAGTGTGCCAAATCCATTGCTTGTCATCAATTGAATTTGATGAAGGATAAGCATACAATAAATCTTATTCTTATTTCCTCGAGGTGATTCAATTCTTTTATTTCCGGAGTTCCAAGTTTTCTTGGTTATATCGTTGCAAAGCTCCATCTAAATCATTGCAAGGCTTCACCTTGTTCTTTCTACTTCTCTTCCTTTCTATCATTCTTTTATTACCGGAGTTCTTCATGGAGGTTATACATGGTGCTTCATCAAGGATTTAATTCATTCTTGAATTGTTCTTCAAGATTCTTGTTGGAGGAGTTCAAGCATTCTTCATCTTACATTCCGAAGTGCAATTCCTTCTATATTATCTTTTGAGGTGGTGTTATGTCATTCTTGATAATTTCCCTTCAAGTTTTATGATTCACAAGTTGTCAAGAATGAGATATTTTAAAACCATCATTTTTCTCTTCGATCATGAGATCTTTTCAACCCAAAGCAATTTCTTTGTTGGAGTATCTTGGGTTATATTTCACCTAAAGTCTTTGATTGGGAATGTTGCTATTTGTGGTGCTTATCAATGATCCAAGCTTTCTCCATATCCTTCTCGGTGAAAGAGGTTTTTCATCTCTTCATTGATCTCAAGCAAGCAATTGTTTTCCGTTAGTGGCCGGTTGTCACCTCATAATTTTGAGATGTTTTCCATAAGCCCACAACAAGCTTGTGCTTTTCGTTGTTGATTTTCCAACCACTCCGTTAAATCCTACTTTGCAAGGATGCTTTTCAAGTTCATTTGTGGAAAATGTTGTCATTTTCTTCTCCGTCCCTTTATCCCAACAATCTAGCTTCTATTCTTTCGTTCCGGAGGCATTGTGATGTTGCTCTCTTCACCCATCACCCCGTTTTGTCAAGATCATGTTATTATCTTGCTCATCCATTTAACCAGAGTGTCATGTCCTCTTTTCAAGTTCTTTTCATCTTATCAAGTCTTGCATCTCTTTTCAACCGGAGTGTTGTCTGAATTTGATCTTGCTTGTTCCTTGTTTATCTCGTTTCAACCAGAGTGGTTCCAATTCCTTCTGGTCCATTGTACTCGTCATTCATAGCTTTGCAGCCTCCAAGGTTCACATGGTGTTCCTTCTTTCTATTCTCTACCGCAGTGCTCTCAATTGTATTCAACTCCGTTGTGTTCTCTCTTTCAACTTTTCAACATCTCAAGGTTCTTTGGTTTCACTCATTTGTCGAAGAAGCAACTTAGTTTTACCTCTTCTCTTCCCTTTCCGTTTTCCCTCCGGTGCCATCCTAGATCTCGGGGCGAGATCCTCTTGTAGTGGTGGAGTGTTGTAACACCCCGTATGTAACTTTCCATATTTGTAACTCCAACTCTTGCCATTTCCGGCTATGTGATATATTAGTTACTTCGTGGTTGGGTTTTGTCTTTTGTTTTGCATTTTGTTCATGTCATGCATTTCATCTCATAGCATCACGCACATTGCATCTGCATGTTTTCATAAAGTTTGCATCCGTTCATAGTTTCCGCGTTCCTCCCTTGCCTTCGTTATCCCTTTCGAGACCAACCATTCATTTGTCGTCCGACCGTTAAGCCTCTCTGCACAGCCACCGACCACCTCCGCAAGCTAGTCCGAAAACTTCTCCCGGAGCCGACCCGGGCTGTCATGACCGATGGGTCTGGATCATCCCCCAACATCCCTAAAATATCTTCGTTTATTTGTTTGAACTCCCGAAGCATTTTATTCTCGATCATTCAATTTTAATCGGGTGATCCAAACTCTCGTCATTTTCATATATATATATATATATATATATATATATATATATATATATATATATATATATATATATATATATCTGCACACCAAACCCTTATTCTTCTAACACCCCCACCCCACCCGCTTCTCCCCGACCAAATCCACCTCCCGCACGACCAGAAATCTTCCTCAACCTTCTTCCACTAACCCCAGCCACCACCAAGGTCAGCCTACTTCAACCACCTCCTACCCCACGCTCAGCCTTCCCCACCTCCCACCCACAAGGGCGGCGCCCCAACCCCGCCACCTCCCACCCCAAGGGCGGCGCCCAACCCCGGCCACCTCCCACCCCACAAGGGCGCCCAACCCCGGCCACCTCCCACCCTGCAGCGGTGCCCCACCCCGCCACCTCCCACCCCACGGCGGCGCCCCCAACCCCGCCACCTCCCACCCCGCAGCGGCGCCCCAACCCCCGCCACCACCCAACCCAAGGCCGCGCCCCCAACCCGGGCCACCTCCCACCCGTGCCTGATGGATACGAGTTCTGCTTGTCCCCGCGGTGATGGATCCGAGCTCGCCGGTCCCTCCTGCATGCCCCGCCACCGGATCTGGGCGTCGCCAGGCCGCGGCCAGCCGTCGCTAGCAGGCCCTGGCTTCCTCCCCTCGCGGTGGGCGGTTGTGCTCCGGCCTCAAAATCCTCCTGCCGGCTGCCTCGACGAGCTCCTCCCTCCCAACCCCGCCACTACTTCCTCCTAGACATGGCCAGACCCCATCCTCTTCCCCGGATCTGGAAAAAGAAGGGGCGACACTGGTGTTCACGGTGGCGGCCCAAGAAGCTCGGAGATGGATCGAGCAGCGCCTGGGCCGGGCTTGCTGGCCCCGGTCAACCACGGAGCCTTGCACGCTGGATCCAATGATTTGGTTCTTCCACGCGCCGCCACTTGGTCCCTCGAGTGCCCACAAGAGATGGCTCCAGCGCTCCGCCAACCGACAAGCGAGGAGGCGGCGACACGAGCTCCTCCTCCGCGAGGATCCCAACAACTACCCAGCCGCCCCATGGCACTTGTCACAGCAAGGATGAGGGTCGAGGATGCCTAGATGCGGGCTGCCGCCAAAGATCCTAGTTCCCTGGTGCAGTCCATACTTTTTGCTAATTGAACCTCAACAAGCTCCAAATCAGAAATGTGGGCGAGGCCAGAGGGGACCGCAATGACGATAAGAAGCTGCACCTATGCTCGATTAGAACTGCAGAGAGGGGACAACGCCATTGTAGTTCGAGCCACCGAGGGCGTCAAGGCGTTCGGTGAGTGCATGCGGTTCGGCGGGGCATCGTATCCTATGGGAGCTGCCTCCCTGGTCCTCGTCGTCCTCTCCGACGGTGGTGGCGTGGTGGGGCTACCTCCCTGGTCTTCGCCGTCCTCTCCGACGGTGGTGGCGTATGGGCTGCCTCCCTGGTCCTCCTTGTCGTCCTCTCTCTGACGGGCCGCATGCGATCAACTACGTGCGCAGGCACGCAGCACGTAGGCAATCCCATGCGCAGTCCACAACATGGGTTCAGCCCCCACAGCGGCGTGCAGCTCCGCCCACGGGCCTATGCAGTACGTGATGAAAAGCTGGTTTCGGTGAGTAAAACCATCAGCGTGTGGTTTGGTGTTTTTCTAAAGTTCACTACTCTCATTCATATCACTTTCCTCTTCTTTTTGGATGGGAATGTTCAGCACTGAAGTTTTCTTTGGCGTGGACTTGCAGGTCACCGGCGAAGCGGCTTATGGTTGGTACAACGCGGACATGCAGTCCACTATCGCTTTTGGTTTTGTGTTTTTGAGGTTGTCGCAGCCTCGAGACGCAAGGTTCACTGGTGTGCTTGTGCCGCTTCGGCGCACATCACGTGCACTTCGCTATTGTGGGATTTGTTGCTGTTGGGAATGCGTTTAATTATTTGTTGAGAAATTCATTTTAATATGCAAGGATGGTTCTTCATGAAAAAATGTTGTTCATCTCACGTGGTGTTGTGGTTCATTTTTTTCGACCATCCTGTGCACTTTGGTCTAAAAAAGGGTCCACTATGAAACAACTCTTCATTACAATCCATTTAGAACAAAAATATATATGCAGTGCACTACGTGAAAATCAAAACTCTGTTAGAAAAAAAGAAAAGAAATGCAATGCACTCCGGTCTTTAAAAAAGTCCACTCCGAAGGACTTTGTAGCACACTCTTGAATTTTTTTACGTCCGACAAAAGAAATCATGAAGTGCGCTTGCTCGTCCGATGCAGTGTGGTTTTTCGTCTGAAGCAGTGCAGTCCACCTCATTTGGGAAAATTTACGTCGCACAAAAAAAAACTATGCAGTGCACTTGCCCATCTAATGAAGTGCGGTATTTCGTCTGAAGCAGTGCGTTCTTCTTCCCCGTCCGAGAAAAAATACGTCTAAACAAAAAGAAACCATGCAGTGCACTTGCCCATCTAATGAAGTGCGGTATTTAAATGCAGCGGCGTTCTTCTTTCCTCGTCCGAGAAAAATACGTCTAAACAAAAACAAACCATGCAGTGCACTTGCCCATCTGATGTAGTGCGATATTTTGTCCAAGCAATGCGTTTCTTCCGTCTGATGCACAGAATATGACGATTTTGGTCTCGCGAAGAACAGAGTGTCCGCTTTTTGATAAAATCAAAACTGCTCTTAAACCGTAAGGAATTAGAGAGAGTGTTCTACATGAAAAAGTTGCGTCTCATCGATATCCTTCCATCGGCGTATGATTTGAATTATTCCGACCAGCCGTTCATAAAAATTTCGCGAAAAAACAGTCGCTGCTTCTCGAAGTCAGCTACACGATTTTCAAAATTAACTAAAAACCGTAAGGAATCTCAAAACCATTTCAACATATGAAAGTTGCGCCTTGTCCGTAGCTTTCCAACGGCGTATCATACATCTCGTTTCGACAAACGGTTAGAAAACTGGAGCAAAAACAGTACCGAAAATTTCAAAACAATTGAAAAACAGAGTTCCGCGATTTAGTAAATTTGAAACTGTTCTTAAACCGTAACAAATTAGAGAAAAATTTATATATGAAAAAGATGCGACTTGATGATATCTATCCAACGGCGTATCGTTTGCTTCCTTCCGACGAGCGGTTTAGAAGAAATCGCCAAAAAACGCTCGCTGTCACTCGCCATGGGACGCGCCAATTTCAAAACTGCTCTTAAACCGTGTGGAATCTCGAAAAGTGTTCAACATGTAGAAGTTGCGCCTAATTCATAGCTTTTCAACGGTATATTACACGCCTCATTCCGATAAACGGTTAAAAAATTAGAGCGAAAACAGTACCGAACAAATAACGCGTGCAGTTTTTTCCGACGAGAAGTTCACTCGTGTGAGTACTGCAGCACACTTGGTTCAAAGAATGACGTGCACTTGCGTTCAGCGTGCAGTGCGAAAGTGGTGTGCAAAATAGTTATTCTGCTAATATTAGCAGAATAGACGTCTGTATATATATATATATACCTAGTCCATTTTGGACATCCCTAAAAATTCTTCCCTTGTCCCATCCCCCGCCGCTGCCACTCTCTACCATCTCCCTCGGGATCTCCTCCCAATCCAAATTCTCTCCGACCAAGCCCCTTGTTTTGCGCCGCCGACCAACCACATCCGCCACCTCCTCTGCTCCCAAGGCCCCGAGCTCCTCCTCTCGACCCAGAGCCCGAGTGCTCGACTCTCTCATCCACGAGCTCGATCAGTAGAGGATCTCCTGATCGTGCGCGCCTCTGCCTCGTTTCTGACCATCGCCGACGCTGCCGACGTCCACCACCAGGGGCACGAGCATCTGGCGCGCCCCTTCGCTTCCTCCATTCATGGAGACAAGCTCCTCCCCGACCAGGTCCCTCCGATTCTCTCTATACACCTCTCTCTCACCCTGTTGCGTTTCTTCCTCTCTAAACTCTCTCCCTGTCTTCTTTTGGACAGGGAACCAAAGGAGGCGCCATGGCCTGAGCTCGGCCTCGAGGTCCCGTCGCTGTCTTCTACAACAGCTGCTCTGCTGCCTTGCCTGCTGGTAGCCAGCACGCCTCGCCGGTCAGGTCCTGCCGCCGTGCGCCCTCTTTCTCTGTCTCTATTTTGGCCGCTCTAACCTCCTCTGCTCTCCCTCCTTTTCTCTTCGAGCAGAAGCAGGAGCATCCCGCCGCTCCATGAAGCTCGATGCCCGCCGCCGGTCATGATCCTCGCCAGGAACTGCGACCTCCGCCGACTTCGTCCCGTTTGGGTCTTCCCCGCCTCAAGCTGCGTCACCCGTGCCGAGTCCAGCGCCAAGCCGCCGCCGTTGCCTCTGTTTCCTGCCGCTGCACCGTGCTGTAACGAGCGGCTGCTCGATCCAGCCGTTGAGCGTTGACCGCGCTTCCTCGCTGACCCGCTCGCCTGCCAGTCGCAGCGACCGCACGCGCCTGGGCCGGCCTCGCCTCGGCCCAGCTGGCTCTGGCCCAGCCAGCGTTCCTCCCCACCAACCGGGCCTTGGCCCAGGGTGAGCAGCCCCGCCCCCTCTCCTGTGCACTTTTGGGTCAATCAGATTCGGCCCGTTTTCATTTTTTTTCCTTCTACGAATTTAGCATTTATCCATGAGTTTACAGTTTTACAGAAAAACCCCTAGTGTTCATGCATCTAATAACTAATTAACCATGCATCTTATTTAAATAATTTATATATGTAAAATGCTTAGAATTTCATCTAGTTTCACATTATGCCACTTTCATCCATGTTTAAAATGTTTAAAATGATGTTTGTTTAAATTTGCTTAAATGTCATGTTCAAATGGTCTATTTCATAACTAAATAACTGTAGCTCCAATTTTAATAAACTTTATATGTAAATGGGGTTGAAAAATGTATAGATTAACATGGTGCACTTTGTTTTACTATTTAACAACATTAAAATATATTTTAGGGCAGAACAGTAGCTAATTCGAAAAATGGACATGGGGATTTTCAGGAATTGTTGTTTGTTGTTCCGGCCTCATTTAAACTTGCCTATATAGTTAGTTTATATATGTTTCACCTCTTGCCTTGTTTAACAACATTTAATATTGATGAGTACATAACCGAGAGAGAACTAAATAAGTCATGTGGTGTTTTGTCAATATGCAACTCGTTGCATATTGAGCTCCACTTAATATGTAGTGTTGCTTGTTGCACTTTTCCATGCCATGCTCATTAAATCGGACATGCATCATACTTGATTGTGCATCATGCCATGTTTATGTGATGGCTGTTTACCATGTTGTTTGCTTCTTTCCGGGTTGCTTCTCTCGTTAGCTTTGGTTTCGTTCTGGAGTTGTGAGGATCCGTTCGACCACGTTTGTTCGTCTACTTCATGGACTCTTTCTTCTTCCTAGCGGGATTTCAGGCAAGATGACCATTACCCTCGATATTACTTCTATCTTTGCTTGCTAGTTGCTTCATTCTATCGCTATGTTGCGCTACCTATCACTTGTTTACCATGCCTCCCATTTTTCCATGTCAAGCCTCTAACCCACCTTCCTAGCAACCTGTTGCTTGGCTATGTTACCGCTTTGCTCAGCCCCTCTTATAGCGTTGTTAGTTGCATGTGAAGTTGAAGATTGCTCCATGATGGACAGGATTATGTTTGGATATCACAATATCTCTTATTTAATTAATGCAGCTATATACTTGGTAAAGGGTGGAAGGCTCGGCCTTATGCCTGGTGTTTTGATCCACTCTTGCCGCCCTAGTTTCCGTCATACCGGTGTTATGTTCCTTGATTTTGCATTCCTTACGCTGTTGGGTGATTTATGGAACCCCCTTGACAGTTCGCTTTGAATAAAACTCCTCCAGCAAGGCCCAACATTGGTTTTACCATTTTCCTAGCTAAGCCTTTTTCCCTTGGGTTTCCGGAGCCCGAGGGTCATCTTTATTTAACCCCCTCCCCCGGGGCAGTGCTCCTTTGTGTGTTGGTCCAAACCGAGCAGCCTGCGGGGCCACCTCGGGGAAACTTGAGGGCCGGTTTTACTCGTAGCTTGACTTATCCGGTGTGCCCTGAGAATGATGTACGTACGACTCCTATCGGGATTTGTCGGCACATCGGGCGGCTTTGCTGGTCTTGTTTTACCATTGTCGAAATCTCTCGTAAACCGGGATTCCGAGACTGATCGGGTCTTCCTGGGAGAAGGAATATCCTTCGTTGACCGTGAGAGCTTGTGATGGGCTAAGTTGGGACACCCCTGCAGGGTTTAAACTTTCGAAAGCCGTGCCCGCGGTTATGTGGCATATGGAAATTTGTTAATGTCCGGTTGTAGAGAACTTGACACCAGATTCGAATTAAATGCATCAACCGCGTGGGTAGCCGTGATGGTCTCTTTTCGACGGAGTCCGGGAAGTGAACACGGTCTTTGTGTTATGATTGTGCGTAAGTAGTTTCAGGATCACTTCTTGATCACTTCTAGCTTCTTGACCGTTCCGTTGCTTCTCTTCTCGCTCTTATTTGCGTATGTTAGTCACCATATTTGCTTAGTGCTTGCTGCAACTCAACATCATTGCCACTTCCTACCCATAAGCTTAAATAGGCTTGATCTCGCGGGTTTTGAGATTGCCGAGTCCTCGTGACTCACCAAATACTATCACAACAGTTGCAGGTGCCGATGATACCAGTGCTAGTGATGTAACCGAGCTCGAATGGGAGCTCAATGAAGATCTTGGTCGTTGCTATGTTTCGTTTCATGTTGATCAGTAGTGGAGCCCAGTTGGGACGATCGGGGATCTAGCAGTTGGGTTATCTTCTTTTCTTTTGGCTTCGTCCGTAGTTGGACTATGTGTGTTCTTTGAATGATGTATGATTTATTTAAGTACTTGTGTGAAGTGGCGATTGTAAGCCAAGTCTTTATCCCAGTCTTGTTCATTACATGGGATTGTGTGAAGATGACCCTTCTTGCGACAAAACCACAATGCGGTTATGCCTCTAAGTCGTGCTTCGCCACATTGGGGATATAGCTGCATCGTGGGTGTTACAGGGTGTGCTCCGAGACTACGCGCGATAACGCTTGAACTGTTACCATGGGGAACTTCTGCTCCCAAACAGCGCTAGCAAGGACACGGTCCAACTTCTCAAATGTCGGGTTTGGTAACGAATTGACCCAAGTGAATTTCCTACCAGAAAGCTCTATCTCTCTAATATCCAAGCTTTTGATTATGGTATTGAACATAAACGACCATGTGCCGTCAAAATTCTCATTATCCTTTTCCTCCCTTCTTCGAATAATGTTAAAATCGCCCCCAACGAGGATTGGGAGCTGCTCGCTACCGCAAATACGGACAAGATCAGCCAAAAATCAAGTATGAGTTCTGGCTGCGCGGCACCATACACCGCCACCAATGCCCAATTAAACCCATCGGCCTTTGATCCGACCCAAAAATTTACCGCAAAATCTCCCATGACCACACTCCGAACTTCCAATGAATCGCACTTAACCCCAAGTAAGATCCCACTATACCTTCCTCTTGGAGGTAGGAAATGCCAGTCGAAGTCGACACCCCTAGATAGAGTGCTAAGGAACTGGGGTGTGAAATTGTCCCTTCCAGTTTCGGAAAGGGCGATAAAGTCCAGCTTGTGTTCAATAGGTGCATCGGCTAGAAACCTTCTTTTAGTCAAGTCTTTAAGACCTCTGATATTCCAAAAAATTCCTCTCATATTTCATCATGAAATTTTTTAGAGGTACGGATCCTAGCACTCCTACACACAGCCGAAACTAGATAAACCTTCCATTTCCACTTCCGCTTACGCTTATTTTGATGCACCAGCCAGTCCTCATAACCGGCCTCCGTGGACCTAACCTCTGGAACATCAACATGGATCGAGTCCCTAGGGGAGCTGAAATCCTCATCCTCCTCTATCTCAGGAAGTAAAGGAGCATGATCCGCACAAAAACTATCAAGAACCCTGACTCCCAACACATCTATATCGGAATCGTTCATGGGTTTAACAGCTGCTAAGTTACGAATCATTTCTAAAGTGCGCTCCGCTTCGAGATCGAGAATATCATTAACTGATCTAGTGATTTCACTACCATTACTACCTAGTGAGACCCTAATTGATTTGGATTTTGAACAATCTCATCATTGGAAAAATGTACAATCGAATTTGACGTATTGACCGACATACCAGTAGTGACCTCAATGTCAAGTTTGGTCGCCAGCATAGCGCACCTTAGTTGCATGTCATCAACATCCGGCTGATCCTGGATATGACTGCTCATCCGTCGTCCTTCAGAAACAGGATCCGGGATCCCTCCAAAAGCAATGATCTCCTATCGCGTGGCCCCGTTTGGGGTGGGGCCTCCTGCCCGACCCCCAATAGAGCTCAACTGAACCGGAGCAGCCAAGAAACCACTGAGAGCCGTAGAAGCCTCCCGCGGCATTGGCCGGCGGCTGTACTCCGGGACACCACAGCAGCCTCACCAACCGTCGGCGCCAAGGGAGAGGAAGGGGCGGAGGCCACCTGCCCACGCCCCCCTCCCGACCTGCTCCCACCAGCTGAGTGAGGCGAAGTCACCACCGGATAGGCCGTCCGAGGCGAGGCGGATGTCGCCAGGGGAGAAGCAGGGACGAAGGCCTCCTGCCCACATCCCCCCTTCCGGTCCTGCCGCCGAAGCCGAGCACGTCGAGGGAGAGGCAGGGGCGGAGGCCTCCTGCCCGCGCCCCACCCTGTCCGGCCAGCGCCATAGGAGAGGCAGGGCGGGGGCCTCCTGCCCATGCCCCCCTCCGGCAGTAATCAGATCACTGGCATGCAAGATAGCCTCCTCAAGATCGGGCCCTGGCTGGGCTCCTCGCCGACGGAGAACCATCACTTGGAGAGGTAGATCATGTTGCCGCCTGCCCAAGATCATCCCCGCCAACAATGCACAGCTGGGCGTCCAGATCAATCGCTATCGGTACCGTCGGTGCACTCTCCACCGAGGGTAACACAACAACAAATGCATCATCCCCAGGAACATCAGCATCAACAAACTCCAGGGTAGGAAGCAATCGCTCAAACACATCATCACGCTCCACCCGATCACTCCACAATCTAGGAGGAGCAGATGCAGGCTCGAACGAACCAAATCTCAACGTGCTCATGGGTGCAGTCGTGGAGGGTGAAGTCCCTTTCCCGGATGCCATCACATCGGAACCCGGGATGTTCGACGCCTCATGCCCACGGTCATCCTGTCGCACCTCCTTGTTACCCAAGCCATCATCCTTATGTTGGGGAACGTAGTAATTTCAAAAAAATTCCTACGCACACGCAAGATCATGGTGATGCATAGCAACAATAGGGGAGAGTGTCGTCCACGTACCCTCGTAGACAGTAAGCAGAAGCGTTATGAGAACGCGGTTGATGTAGTCGTACGTCTTCACGATCTGACCGATCCAAGTACCGAACGCACGGCACCTCCGAGTTCAGCACACGTTCAGCTCGGTGACGTCCCACAAACTCACGATCCAGTAGAGCTTCGCGGGAGAGTTCCATCAGCACGACGGCGTGATGACGGTGATGATGATGCTACAGACGCAGGGCTTCGCCTAAGCACTGCTACAATATGACCAGGGTGGATTATGGTGGATGGGGGCACCGCACACGGCTAAAAGATCAATGATTAACTTGTGTATTTGGGGTGCCCCTTTGCCTCAGTATATAAAGGAGGAGAGGAGGGGAGGTCGGCTGGCCCCTATGGGCGCGCCAAGTGTGGAGTCCTACTAGGACTCCAAGTCCTAGTAGGAGTCCACCAAAGGGAAGGAGGGAAGAAGGAAGGAGAGGGAGGAGAGAAAGGAAAGGGGGACGGCCCCCTAGTCCAATTAGGTTTGGGCTAGGGGGCCACACGCCCTGCCTTGCCTTGCCTCCTCTCTTCCACCAATTGGCCCATGAGGCCCAATACTTCTTTCCCGTATTCCCGTATATCCCCGGTACTCCGAAAAATACCCGAATTAGTCGGAATCTTTCTGATGTCCGAATATAGTCGTCCAATATATCGATCTTTACGTCTCGGCCATTTCGAGACTTCTTTTCATGTCCTCGATCTCATCCGGGACTCCGAACTACCTTCGGTACATCAAAACACATAAACTCATAATACCGATCGTCCTTTGAACGATAGCGTATGGACCCTACGGGTTCGAGAACTATGTAGACATGATCGAGACACATTTCCAGTCAATAACCAATAGCGAAACCTGGATGCTCATATTGGCTCCCACATATTCTATGAAGATCTTTTATCGGTCAAACTGCATAACAACATACGTTGTTCCTTTTGTTATCGGTATGTTACTTGCCCGAGATTCGATCGTCGGTATCTCAATACCTAGCTCAATCTCGTTACCGGCAAGTCTCTTTACTCGTTCCGTAATGCATCATCCCGCAACTAACTCATTAGTCACATTGCTTGCAAGGCTTATAGTGATGTGCATTACCGAGATGGCCCAGAGATTCCTCTCCGACAATCGGAGTGACAAATCCTAATCTCGATCTATGCCAACTCAACAAGTACCATCGGATACACCTGTGGAGCACCTTTATAATCACCCAGTTATGTTGTGACGTTTGGTAGCACACAAAGTGTTCTACCGGTAATCGGGAGTTGCATAATCTCATAGTCATAGGAACATGTATAAGTCATGAAGAAAGCAATAGCAGTAAACTAAATTGATCAAGTGCTAAGCTAACGGAATGGGTCAAGTCAATCACATCATTCTCCTAATGATGTGATCCCGTTTATCAAATGACAACTCATGTCTATGGTTAGGAAACTTAACCATCTTTGATCAACGAGCTAGTCAAGTAGAGGCATACTAGTGACACTATGTTTGTCTATGTATTCACACATGTATTATGTTTCCGGTTAATACAATTCTAGCATGAATAACAAACATTTATCCTGAAATAAGGAAATCAATAATAACTTTATTATTGCCTCTAGGGCATATTTCCTTTACTCTCCCACTTGCACTAGAGTCAATAATCTAGTTCACATCGTGATGTGATTTAACACCAATAGTTCACATCACCATGTGATTAATATCCATAGTTCACATCTTCATGTGACAAACACCCAAAGGGTTTACTAGAGTCAATAATCTAATTCACATCGCCATGTGATTAACACCCAAAGAGTACTAAGGTGTGATCATGTTTTGCTTGTGAGAGAAGTTTAGTCAACGGGTCTTCCAAATTCAGATCCGTATGTATTTTTCAAATTTCTATGTCAACAATGCTCTGCACGGAGCTACTCTAGCTAATTGCTCCCACTTTCAGTATGTATCTAGATTGAGATTTAGAGTCATCCGGATCAGTGCCAAAACTTGCATCGACGTAACCCTTTACGATGAACCTTTTTGTCACCTCCATAACCGAGAAACATATCTTTATTCCACTAAGGATAATTTTGACCAATGTCCAGTGATCTACTCCTAGATCACTATTGTACTCCCTTGCCAAACTTAGGGCAGGGTATAGAACAGGTCTGGTACACAGCATGACATACTTTATAGAACCTATGGCTGAGGCATAGGGAATGACTTTCATTCTCTCTCTATCTTCTACCGTGGTCGGGTTTTGAGTCTTACTCAACTTCACACCTTGCAACACAGGCAAGAACTCTTTCTTTGACTGTTCCATTTTGAACTACTTCAAAAACTTGTCAAGGTATGTACTCATTGAAAAAATTATCAAGCGCTCTTGATCTATCTCTATAGATCTTGATGCTCAATGTGTAAGCAGCTTCATCGAGGTCTTTCTTTGAAAAACTCCTTTCAAACACTCCTTTTATGCTTTCCAGAAAATTCTACATCATTTGCGATCAACAATATGTCATTCACATATACTTATTAGAGAGGTTGTAGTGCTCCCACTCACTTTCTTGTAAATACAGGCTTTAACACAAGTCTGTATAAAACTATATGCTTTGATCAACTCATCAAAGCGTATATTCCTCAACTCCGAGATGCTTGCACCAGTCCATAGATGGATCGCTGGAGCTTGCGCATTTTATTAGCACCTTTAGGATTGACAAAACCTTCTGGTTGCATCATATACAACTCTTCTTTAATAAATCCATTAAGGATTGCAGTTTTGTTATCCATTTGCCAGATTTCATAAAATGAGAAAATTGCTAACATGATTCGGACAGACTTAAGCATCGATACGAGTGAGAAAATCTCATCGTAGTCAACACCTTGAACTTTGTCAAAACCTTTTTCGACAAGTCTAGATTTGTAGATAGTAACACTACTATCAGCGTCCGTCTTCCTCTTGAAGATCCATTTAATTTCTATGACTTGCCGATCATCGGGCAAGTCAACCAAAGTCCACACTTTGTTCTCATACATGGATCCCATCTCATATTTCATGGCCTCAAGCCATCTCGCGGAATCTGGGCTCATCATCGCTTCCTCATAGTTCGTAGGTTCATCATGGTCAAGTAACATGACCTCCAGAATAGGATTACTGTACCACTCTGGTGCGGATCTCACTCTAGTTGACATACGAGGTTCGGTAGTAACTTGATCTAAAGTTACATGATCATCCTCATTAGCTTCCTCATTAATTGGTGTAGGAGTCACAGGAACAGATTTCTGTGATGAACTACTTTCGAATAAGGGAGTAGGTACAGTTTGTTGGAAATATGCCCTAGAGGCAATAATAAATTAGTTATTATTATATTTCCTTGTTCATGATAATCATTTATTATCCATGCTATAATTGTATTGATAGGAAACTCAGATACATGTGTGGATACATAGACAACACCATGTCCCTAGTAAGCCTCTAAATGACTAGCTCGTTAATCAATAGATGGTTACGGTTTCCTGACCATGGACATTGGATGTCGTTGATAACTGGATCACATCATTAGGAGAATGATGTGATGGACAAGACCCAATCCTAAGCCTAGCACAAAGATCGTGTAGTTCGTATGCTAAAGCTTTTCTAATGTCAAGTATCATTTCCTTAGACCATGAGATTGTGCAACTCCCGGATACCGTAGGAATGCTTTGGGTGTACCAAACGTCACAACATAACTGGGTGACTATAAAGGTGCACTACAGGTATCTCCGAAAGTGTCTGTTGGGTTGGCACGAATCGAGACAGGGATTTGTCACTCCGTGTAACGAAGAGGTATCTCTGGGCCCACTCGGTAGGACATAATCATACTGTGCACAATGTGACCAAGGGGTTGATCACGGATGATGTGTTACGGAACGAGTAAAGAGACTTGCCGGTAACGAGATTGAACAAGGTATCGGGATACCGACGATCGAATCTCGGGCAAGTACAATACCGCTAGACAAAGGGAATTGTATACGGGATCGATTGAGTCCTTGACATCGTGGTTCATCCGATGAGATCATCGTGGAACATGTGGGAGCCAACATGGGTATCCAGATCCCGCTGTTGGTTATTGACCGTGAGAACGCCTCGGTCATGTCTCAGATGATTCCCGAACCCGTAGGGTCTACACACTTAAGGTTCGATGACGCTAGGGTTATAAAGGAAGCTTGTATGTGGTTACCGAATGTTGTTCGGAGTCCCGGATGAGATCCCGGACGTCACGAGGAGTTCCAGAATGGTCCGGAGGTAAAGATTTATATAAGGGAAGTCCTATTTTGGTCGCCGGAAAAGTTTCGCACTTTATCGGTATTGTACCGGAGTGCCGAAGGGGTCCGGGGTCCACCGGGGGTCCACCTGCCTGGGGGCCACATGGGCTGTAGGGGTGCGCCTTGGCCTATATTGGACTAGGGCCCCAGCCACAAGATGCCCATGCGCCAAGGAAACTTGGGGAGGGAAGAGTCCTCAAGGGGAAGGCACCTCCGAGGTGCCTTGGGGAGGATGGACTCCTCCCCCCCTCTTGGCCGCACCCCTTCCTTGGAGGAAGGGGCAAGGCTGCGCCTCCCCCCTCTCCCTTGCCCCTATACATAGTGGAGGGGAGGGAGGACATCAACACCTGAGCCCCTGGCGCCTCCCTCCCTCCCGTGACACCTCCTCCTCTCCCGTAGGTGCTTGGCGAAGCCCTGCAGGATTGCCACGCTCCTCCACCACCACCACGCCGGGGAGCTGCTGTTGGATGGAGTCTTCCACAACCACTCCCTCTATCCGTGCTGGATCAAGGCGTGGGAGACGCCACCGGCTGTCTGCGTGTGTTGAACGCGGAGGTGCCGTCCGTTCGGCACTAGGATCTCCGCTGATTTGGATCGCGACGAGTACGACTCCTTCAACCCCGTTCTCTTGAACGCTTCCGCTTAGCGATCTACAAGGGTATGTAGATGCACTCTCCTTCCCTCGTTGCTAGTTTCTCCATAGATAGATCTTGGTGACACGTGGGAAAATTTTGAATTTATGCTACGTTCCCCAACAAAGGGTATCGAGCTAGGTCTATTATGCGTTGATTCTTTGCACGAGTAGAACACAAAGTAGTTGTGGGCGTTGATTTTGTTCAATATGCTTACCGTTACTAGTCCAATCTTGTTTCGACGGTATTGTGGGATGAAGCGGCCGGACCGACCTTACACGCATTTCCACGTGAGACAGGTTCCACTGATCGACATGCACTTGGTGCATAAGGTGGCTAGCGGTGCCGCCTCTCCCACTTTAGTCGGAACGGATTCGATGAAAAGGGTCCTTATGAAGGGTAAATAGCAATTGGCATATCACGTTGTGGTTTTGCGTAGGTAAGAAACGTTCTTGCTAGAAACCCAAAGCAGCCACGTAAAACATGCAAACAACAATTAGAGGACGCCTAACTTGTTTTTGCAGGGTATGCTATGTGATGTGATATGGCCAAGAAGAATGTGATGAATGATATGTGATGTATGAGATTGATCATGTTCTTGTAATAGGATTCACGACTTGCATGTCGATGAGTATGACAACCGGCAGAGCCATAGGAGTTGTCTTTATTTATTGTATGACCTGCGTGTCATTGAACAACGCCATGTAATTACTTTTACTTTATTGCTAACCGGTAGCCATAGTAGTAGAAGTAATAAGTTGGCGAGACAACTTCATGGAGACACGATGATGGAGATCATGATGATGGAGATCATGGTGTCATGCGGTGACAATAATGATCATGGAGCCCCAAGATGGAGATCAAAAGGAGCAATATGATATTGGCCATATCATGTCACTACTATATAATTGCATGTGATGTTTATTATGTTTATGCATCTTGTTTACTTAGAACGACGGTAGTAAATAAGATGATCCCTTACACAAATTTCAAGAAGTGTTCTCCTCGACCGCAATTGCTACAGTTCGTCGCTTCTAAGCACCACGTGATAATCGGGTGTGATGGATTCTTACGTTCACATACAACGGGTGTAAGACAGATTTACACAAGAAAAACACTTGGGGTTAACTTGACGAGCCTAGCATGTACGGACATGGCCTCGGGAACACAGAGACCGAAAGGTCGAGCATGAGTCGTATAGTAGATACGATCAACATGAAGATGTTCACCGATGATGACTAGTCCGTCTCACGTGATGATCGGACCACGGCTTAGTTGACTCGGATAATGTAATCACTTAGATGACCTGAGGGATGTCTATCTGAGTGGGAGTTCATAAGATGAACTTAATTATCTTGAACATAGTCAAAAGACCTTTTGCAAATTATGTCGTAAGCTCGCGCTTTAGTTCCACTGTTTAGATATGTTCCTAGAGAAAATATAGTTGAAAGTTGAAAGTAGCAATTATGCGATCAAGAGAAAGCTTATGTCCTTAATGCACCGCTTCGATTGTCTTTGAACCCCAAAGCGTCGTTTGTGGATGTTGCGAACATCGGACATACACGCTTTTGATAACTACGTGATAGTTCGGTTGAACGGTTTAGAGTAGAGGCACCAAAGGCGTTTTGAAACATCGCGGAACATATGAGATGTTTCGAGGGCTGAAATTGGGATTTCGGGCTCGTGCCCACGCCAAGAGGTATGAGACCTCCGACGAGTTTTCTTAGCCTGCAAACTAAGGGAGAAAAGCTCAATCGTTGAGCTTGTGCTCGATTGTCCGAGTGCAACAATCACTTGAATCGAGTGGGAGTTGATCTTCCGGATGAGAAAGTGATGTTTCTCCAAAGTCATTACCACCAAGCTGCTAGAGCTTCGTGATGAACTATAACATATCAGGGATAGATATAATGATCCCTTGAGGTATTCACGTTGTTTGACATCACGAAAGTAGAAGTCAAGAAGGAGCATCAATTGTTGGTGAAACCACTAGTTTCAAGAAGGGCAAGGGCAAGAAGGGATACTTCATGAAACGGCAAATCATTTCTTTGCTCTAGTGAAGAAACCCAAGGTTGAACCCAAACCCGAGACTAAGTGCTTCGTAATAAGGGGAACAGCCATCGAGCAGCATTACCCTAGATACTTGGTAGATAAGAAGGCTGGCAAGGTCGATAGAAGTATATTGGATATATATTATGTTAATGTGTACTTTACTAGTACTCCTAGTAGCACCAAGGTATTAAGATACCGGTTCGGTTGCTAAGTGTTAGTAACTCGAAATAAAAGGCTACGGAATAAACGGAGACTAGCTAAAGGTGAGTCGACGATATGTGTTGGAAGTGTTTCCAAGGTTGATGTGATCAAGCATCGCCCGCTCCCTCTACCATCGAGATTGGTGTTAAACCTAAATAATTGTTATTTGGTGTTTATGCGTTGAGCATATACATGATTGGATTATGTCTATCGCAATACGGTTATTCATTTAAGGAGAATAATGGTTACTCTATTTATTTGAATAATACCTTCAATGGTCTTGCACCTAAAGAAATGGTTTATTGAATCTCGATCGTAGTGATACACATTTTCATGCCAAAAGATATAAGATAGTAATGATAGTACCACCTGCTTGTGTCACTGCCATTTGAGTCATATTGGTATAAAACGCATGAAGAAGCTCCATGTTGATGGATCTTTGGACTCACTCATTTTTGAAAAGTTTGAGACATGCGAACCATGTCTATTGGTGTATACGCATGAAGAAACTCCATGCAGATGGATCGTTTGGACTCACTTGATTTTGAATCACTTGAGATATGCAAAACATACCACATGGGCAAGATGACTGAAAAGCCTCGGTTTCAGTAAGATGGAACTAGATAGCAACTTGTTGGAAGTAACACATTTTGATGTGTGCAGTCCAATAAGTGTTGAGGCATGCAGTGAATATCGTTATGTTATGACTTCACAGATGATTCGAGTAGATGTTGAGTATATTTACTTGATGAAGCACAAGTCTGAATTATTGAATGGTTCAAGTAATTTCAGAGTGAAGTTGAAGATCATCGTGACAAGAGGATAGAATGTCTATGAT
The DNA here is from genome assembly GCA_021605145.1 of Aegilops bicornis. NCBI lineage: Eukaryota > Viridiplantae > Streptophyta > Magnoliopsida > Poales > Poaceae > Aegilops > Aegilops bicornis. The sequence goes on along the minus strand of CM038670.1, from coordinate 139,936,774 downwards.
ATGATCATAGAGATGAATATCTGAGTTACGAGTTTTGGCACACAATTAAGACATTGTGCAAATTGTTTCACAATTAATACCGCTGGAACACCGTAGTGTGATGGTGTGTCCGAACATCATAGTTGCACTCTATTGGATATGGTGCGTACCATGATGTCTCTTATCAAATTACCACTATCGTTCATGGGTTAGGCATTAGAGACAACCGCACTCACTTTAATGGGGCACCACGTAATTCCTTTGAGACGACACCGTTTGGAGAAACATAAGTTGTCATTTCTTGAAAGTTTGGGGCTGCGACGCTTATGTGGAAAAGTTTCAGGTTGATAAGCTCGAACCCAAAGCGGATAAATGCATCTTCATAGGACACCCAAAACAGTTGGGTATACCTCCTAATTCAGATCCGAAAGCAATAGGGATTGTTTCTTGAATCGGGTCCTTTCTCGAGGAAAAGTTCGTCTCGAAAAGTTGAGTGGGAGGATGGTGGAGACTTGATGAGGTTATTGAACCATCACTTCAACTAGTGTGTAGCAGGGCACAGGAAGTTGTTCCGTGGCACCTACACCAATTGAAGCGAAGCTTATGATAGTGATCATGAAGTTTCAGATCAAGTCACTGACGTACCTCGTAGGGTGACAAGGATGCGTACTACTTCAGAGTGGTACGCAATCCTGTCTTGAAGGTCATGTTGCTAGACAACAATGAACCTACGAGCTATGAAGAAGCAATGGTGGGCCCAAATTCCAATAAATGGTTAGAAGCCATGAAATCCGAGATAGGATCCATGTATCATAACAAAGCATGGACTTTGGTGGACTTGCCGATGATCGGCAAGCCATTGAAATAAATGGATCTTTAAGAAGAAGACGGACGTGGACGGTAATGTCACCGTCTATGAAGCTCGACTTGTGGCGAAGAGTTTTTCACAAGTTCAAGGAGTTGACTACGATGAGTTTTTCTCATCCGTAGCAATGCTTAAGTCCGTCGGAATCATGTTAGCATTAGCTGCATTTATGAAATCTGGAAGATGGATGTCAAAACGAGTTTCCTTACCAGTCTTCGTAAGGAAAGGTTGTATGTGATACAATCGTAAAGTTTTTGTCGATCCTAAGGATGCTAAAAGGTATCTTTGGCTCAGCGATCCTTCTAAGGACCGGAGTAAGCATCTCGGAGTTGGAATGTGCGCTTTGATGAGATGATCAAAGATTTTGGGTTTATACAAAGTTTATGAGAAACTTGTATTTCCAAAGGAGTGAGTGGGAGCACTATAGAATTTCCGATGAGTATATGTTGTTGACATATTGTTGATCGAAATGATGTAGAATTTCCGAAAGCATACATGGTTGTTTGAAAAGTGTTTTTCAATAGAAAACCTGGATTAGGCTACTTGAACAATAAGCATCAAAGATCTATAAGATAGATCAAAATGTTTAATAATACTTTCAAATGAGCATGTACCTTGACATGATCTTGAAGGTGTTCAAGATGGATCACCAAAGAAGGAGTTCTTGCACGAGATGTAAGGTATGAAGTTAAGACTTAAAGCTCGACCACGGCGTAACAGTAGAGAAAGGATTTAAGATCGTCCCCTATGCCTTAGACATAGGCTCTACAGTATGCTATGCTGTGTACCGCACCGGAAGTGTGCCATGCCATGAGTCAGTCAAGGGGTACAAGAATGATCCGGGAATGGATCATTGGACAGCGGTCAAAATTGTCCTTGGACATGTTTCTCGATTATGGAGGTGATAAAGAGTTCGGCGTAAAGCGTTACGTCGATGCAAGCTTTAACACCTATCCGAGTGACTCTGAGTAGCAAACCGGATACGTATAGTGGAGCAACCATTTGGAATAGCTTCAAGTGGAGCGTGGAAGCAGCATTTATAATATGACCTAGAAATTTGCAAAGCACACACGGATCTGAAAGGTTCAGACCCGTTGACTAAAACCCGTTGACTAAAACCTCTCTCACAAGCAAAACATGATCAAACCTCGTAACTCATTGAGTCTAAATCACATGATGATGTGAACTAGTTTACGTACACTAGTAAACTCTTTGGGTGTTAGTCACATGGCGATGTGACATATCGGTGTTAATCACATGACGATGTGAACTAGATTATTGACTCTAGTGCAAGTGGGAGACTGTTGGAAATATGCCCTAGAGGCAATAATAAATTAGTTATTATTATATTTCCTTGTTCATGATAATCGTTTATTATCCATGCTATAATTGTATTGATAGGAAACTCAGATACATGTGTGGATACATAGACAACACCATGTCCTTAGTAAGCCTCTAAATGACTAGCTCGTTAATCAATAGATGGTTACGGTTTCCTGACCATGGACATTGGATGTCGTTGATAACTGGATCACATCATTAGGAGAATGATGTGATGGACAAGACCCAATCCTAAGCCTAGCACAAAGATCGTGTAGTTCAGTATGCTAAAGCTTTTCTAATGTCAAGTATCATTTCCTTAGACCATGAGATTGTGCAACTCCCGGATACCGTAGGAATGCTTTGGGTGTACCAAACGTCACAACATAACTGGGTGACTATAAAGGTGCACTACAGGTATCTCCGAAAGTGTCTGTTGGGTTGGCACGAATCGAGACTGGGATTTGTCACTCCGTGTAACGGAGAGGTATCTCTGGGCCCACTCGGTAGGACATCATCATAATGTGCACAATGTGACCAAGGGGTTGATCACGGGATGATGTGTTACGGAACGAGTAAAGAGACTTGCCGTAACGAGATTGAACAAGGTATCGGGATACCGACGATCGAATCTCGGGCAAGTACAATACCGCTTAGACAAAGGGAATTGTATACGGATCGATTGAGTCCTTGACATCGTGGTTCATCCGATGAGATCATCGTGGAACATGTGGGAGCCAACATGGGTATCCAGATCCCGCTGTTGGTTATTGACCAGAGAACGCCCGGTCATGTCTCAGATGATTCCCGAACCCGTAGGGTCTACACATAAGGTTCGATGGCGACGCTAGGGTTATAAAGGAAGCTTGTATGTGGTTACCGAATGTTGTTCGGAGTCCCGGATGAGATCCCGGACGTCACGAGGAGTTCCGGAATGGTCCGGAGGTAAAGATTTATATATGGGAAGTCCTATTTTGGTCGCCGGAAAAGTTCCGCACTTTATCGGTATTGTACCGGGAGTGCCGAAAGGGGTCCGGGGGGTCCACCGGGGGGGTCCACCTGCCCCGGGGGGCCACATGGGCTGTAGGGGGTGCGCCTTGGCCTATATGGGCCAAGGGCACCAGCCCCAAGAGGCCCATGCGCCAAGGAAACTTGGGGAGGGAAGAGTCCTCAAGGGGAAGGCACCTCCGAGGTGCCTTGGGGAGGATGGACTCCTCCCCTCTGGCCGCACCCCTTCCTTGGAGGAAGGGGCAAGGCTGCGCCTCCCCCTCTCCCTTGCCCCTATATATAGTGGAGGGGAGGAGGACATCAACACCTGAGCCTGGCGCCTCTCCCTCCCGTGACACCTCCTCCTCTCCCGTGAGGTGCTTGGCGAAGCCTGCAGATTGCCACGCTCCTCCACCACCACCACGCCAGTCTTTGCTGTTGGATGGAGTCTTCCTCAACCTCTCCCTCTGTCCTTGCTGGATCAAGGCGTGGGAGACGCCACCGGGCTGTACGTGTGTTGAACGCGGAGGTGCCATCCGCTCGGCACTAGGATCTCCGGTGATTTGGATCATGACAGTACGACTCCTTCAACCCCTGTTCTCTTGAACGCTTCCGCTTAGCGATCTACAAGGGTATGTAGATGCACTCTCCTTCCCTCGTTGCTAGTTTCTCCATAGATAGATCTTGGTGACACGTAGGAAAATTTTGAATTTATGCTACGTTCCCCAACACAGTTACCTCATCAAGTTCTACTTTCCTTCCACTCACTTCTTTCAAGAAAAACTCCATCTCTAGAAACGATCCATTCTTAGCAACGAATGTCTTGCCTTCGGATCTATGATAGAAGGTGTACTGAAACGTCTCCAACGTATCTATAATATTTGATTGTTCCATGCTATTATATTACCTGTTTTGGATGTTTATGGGCTTTATTTTATACATTATTATCATTTTTGGGACTAACCTACTAACCGGAGGCCCAGCCCGTATTGCTGTTTTTTAGTCTATTTCAGTATTCCGAAGGAAAGGAATATCAAATGGAGTCCAAACGGAATGAAACCTTCGAAAGCGTGATTTTTGGAACGAACGTGATCCAGAGGACTTGGAGTGCAAGTCAAGAAGCAGTCGAGGCGGCCACGAAAGGGTAGCCCCCCCCCCCTATAGGGCGTGCCCCCTGTCTCGTGGGCCCCGGCCCTCGGGAGGCCACCGACGTACTTATTCCTCCCATATAAGCCTACATACCCCGAAAACATCCAGGGAGAACCCGAAGAAATATTTCTGCCATCGTAACCTTCTGTATCCACGAGATCCCATCTTGGAGCCGTCGCCGACGTTCTGCTGGAGGGGGATTCCACCACGGAGGGCTTCTACATCAACACCATAGCCCTTCCGATGAGCTGTGAGTAGTTTACCACAGACCTTCGGGTCCATAGTTATTAGCTAGATGGTTTCTTCTCTCTTTTTGGATCTCAATACAATGTTCTCCCCCTCTCTTGTGGAGATCTATTCGATGTAGTCTCTTTTTGCGGTGTGTTTTTCGAGATCCGATGAATTGTGGGTTTATGATCAAGTTTATCTTTGGATAATAATTGAATCTTCTCTGAATTCTTTTATATGATTGAGTTATCTTTGCAAGTCTCTTCAAATTATCGGTTTGGTTTGGCCTACTAGATTGATCTTTCTTGCCATGGAAGAAGTGCTTAGCTTTGGGTTCAATCTTGCGGTGTTCTTACCCAGTGACACAAAGGGTTGCAAGACACTTATTGTATGGTTGCCATCGAGGATAAAAAGATGGGGTTTATATCATATTGCTTGAGTTTATCCCTCTACATCATGTCATCTTGCTTAATGCGTTACTCTGTTCTTATGAACTTAATACTCTAGATGCATCTTTGGATAGCGGTCGATGTGTGGAGTAATAGTAGTAGATGCAGGCAGGAGTCGGTCTACTTGTTGCGGATGTGATGCCTATATACATGATCATGCCTAGATAATCTCATAATTATTCGCTTTTCTATCAATTGCTCGACAGTAATTTGTTCACCCACCGTAATACTTATGCTCTCGAGAGAAGCCTCTAGTGAAACCAATGGCCCCTGGGTCTATCTCTTATCATATTTGCTTCCAATATACTTTTATTTGCATCTTTATTTTTTGCATCTATAATATAAAATACCAAAAATATATTTATCTTATCATATTATCTCTATCAGATCTCACTTTTGCAAGTGGCCGTGAAGGGATTGACAACCCCTTTATTGCGTTGGTTGCGAGTTCTTTGTTTGTTTGTGTAGGTTCGTGGGACTTGTTGAGGAGCCTCCTACTGGATTGATACCTTGGTTCTCAAAAATTGAGGGAAATACTTACGCTACTATTGCTGCATCACCCTTTCCTCTTCAAGGAAAACCAACGCAAGCTCAAGACGTAGCAAGAAGGATTTCTGGCGCCGTTGCCGGGGAGGTCTTCGCAAAAGTCAAGACATACCAAGTACCCATCACAAACTCATCTCCCTCGCATTTACATTATTTTCCATTTGCCTCTCGTTTTCCTCTCCCCCACTTCACCCTTGCCGTTTTATTCGCCCTTATTCTGTTCGTCTTTTTGCTTTGATGTCTTACTTGGCTCGTTTGCTTGTTTAGTTGGAATAGTTGTTTATTTATTGCTAAACAGAGAACCTAAGCTCTATGGATCCTCATCCGCTTGCTAATCTTTTTAAGAGATCCAATTATGATGAACCAATTGCTATTGAGTTTTGTGCACTAGATTATCTTTATGAAGATTTGCTCAAAATTTTTGAATCTGAAAATTATGATGAAGAAATTTATGAAGAGATTCACGATAACTCCATGAATAAAAAGCATGATTGCAATGATCTTCCTATAAATTCTCTTGATGTCAATTGTGCTAATAATATGCAAAACCCTAAGCTTGGGGATGCTAGTTTTGCTATGTCTACTACTTGTCTCAATGATCATGATTGGGGTGATTCTTCTTATAACCTTGAAAATTTATTTAAGCCCCATGATGAATATGAGATTGATAATAGTGTTTGCAATAATATTGAAAGTGGGCTTGGAAGAGTGTCAATTTAGATCCCACATATTTGGAGTATGTTCAATCTTATGATATTTTTGATAAAAGTGGGTATGGAGAGGTCATGACTTTAGTTAATGTTAATCCCACTATTTTGGAAGAGTTTCAACTTCGCATGCATTTGGATCATGTTGAAAATACTTTATGTGATAGCTATTTTGTTGAATTTTCTTATGATCCTACATGCAATTATTATGAGAGTGTAAAATGTGGTTGTAGAAATTTTCATGTTACTAAATTACCTCTCTTCATGTTGAGATTGCTATCATCTCTTTGTTCTTCCTTGCATAAACTAGTTTTTGCTTTCCTTGATAATTTGTTTGCTTACAAGATGCCTATGCATAGGAAGTATGTTAGACTTAGATGTGTTTTTCACATGCTACATGATGCTCTCTTTATGCTTCAATTCTTGTCTTTCATGTGAGCATCATTGAAATCTCAATGCCTAGCTAAAAAGGCTTTAAAGAAAAGCGCTTGTTGGGAGACAACCCAATATTTTTCCTTGCTGTTCTTTAACAAAATTTTGTTTCTACTTTCTGTTTAGATGTGTTTTCTTCTTTTAATTAATGTTTGTGCCAAGTAGAACCTATAGGATAACCTATGATATGAGTTGATTTGATTCTGCTGAAAAACAGAAACTTTGCACTCGCGAGAAAAAATTCAATAAATCACAGGAAAGTGATTTTGCATTTATTCTTTTTTCTGCTGATCAACAAACAAATTTTTAGGACTTCCTATTTTGGTAGGATTTTTAGGTTCCAGAAGTTTGCGTTAGTTACAGATTGCTACAGACTGTTCTATTTTTGACAGATTCTGCCTTTCGTGTGTTGTTTTCTTATTTTGATGCATCTATGGCCAGTATGTAAGGGTATGAACCATAGAGAACTTGGAATACAGTAGGTTTAACACCAAAATAAATAAAGAATGAGTTAATTACAGTACCTTATGTGGTGGTTTTGTTTTCTTTCACTAACGGAGCTTATAGGATTTCTTGTTGAGTTTTGTGTTGTGAAGTTTTCAAGTTTTGGGTAAAGCTTTTATGGACTATGGAATAAAGGGTGGAAAAGAGCCTAAGCCTGGGGATGCCCATGGCACCCCAAGATATTCAAGGATAGCCAAAAGCCTAAGCTTGGGGATGCCCTGGGAAGGCATCCCCTCTTTCGTCTTCATTCATTGGTAACTTTACTTGGAGCTATATTTTTATTCACCACATGATATGTGTTTTGCTTGGAGCGTCGTGTATTATATTAGTCTTTGATTTTTATTTTACCACAATCATCCTTTCTGTAACACACCTTTTTGGGAGAAGCCTATTTGATTAGGATTTGATAGAATACTCTATGTGCTTCACTTATATCTTTTGAGCTTGATAGTTTTTGCTCTAGTGCTTCACTTCTATCTTTTAGAGCATGGCGGTGGATTAAATTTAAAGAAATTTTAGTCTCTCATGCTTCACTTATATTATTTTGAGAGTCTCTTAGAACAGCATGGTATTTTCTTTGGTTATGAATTTGGTCCTAGAATGATGAGCATCCAAGTTGGGTATAATAAAAACTATCATAGAAAGTGAATTGGATGCTAGGATCAATTTTATGCTAGATAATTGTTTTGAGATATTAAGGTAGTAATGTTAGGGTCATGCTGGTGGATAATTATGAAATTGAGAAATACTTTTGTTGAAGTTGGCAAGTCCCGTAGCATGCACATATGGTAAAAGTTGTGTGACAAATTTGTTGCATGAGGTGCTCTTTTGAGTGTCTTCCTTATGAGTGGCAGTCGGGGATGAGCGATGGATTTTTCCTACCAATCTATCCCTCTTGGGGCATGCGTAGTAGTACTTTGCTTCGAGGGTGAAGTAGACTTTTGCAATAAGTATATGAGTTCTTTATGACTAATGTGAGTCCATGGATATACGCACACTCATCCTTCCACTTAGCTAACTTCTATTATACCGCACAATTTTTGCCGGTATCATGAACCCATTATTTACCTTCCTCAAAACAGCCACCATACCTACCTATTATGGCATTTCTATAGCCATTCCGAGATATATTGCCATGCAACTTTCCACCGTTCCGTTTATTATGACACGTTTCATCATTGTCATATTGCTCTTGGCATGATCATGTAGTTGACATCGTATTTGTGGCAAGGCCACCTTCATAATTTTCATACATGTCACTCTTGGTTCATTGCATATCCCGGTACACCGCCGGAGGCATTCATATAGAGTCATATTTTGTTCTAGCTTTGAGTCGATTCCCCCTCCAGCGGAGCGCCGGCGAAGGCTCCAAGATGGGATCTCGCGGATATAGAAGATTACAGTGGTGGAAATTGTTTTTCGTTGGCTCCCTGTATGTTTTTGGGGTACGTAGGTATATATAGGAGGAAGAAGTACGTCGGTGGCCGCTCGAGGGGCCCAGGAGAGAGGGGCACGCCGGGAGGGTGGTGGCGCCTCCTATCTCCTGGACGCCTCGATTGCTTCTTGACTTGCACTCCAAGTGCTCTAGATCAGGTTCGTTTCAAAAATTACGCTCCCGAAGGTTTCATTCCGTTTGGACTCCGTTTGATATTCCTTTTCTTCGAAATACTGAAATAGGCAAAAAAACAGCAATACGGGTTGGGCCTCCGGTTAGAAGGTTAGTCCCAAAAATGATATAAATATGTAATATAAAGCCTATAAACATCCAAAAGGGGTAATATAATAGCATGGAACAATCAAAAATTATAGATACGTTGGAGACGTATCAAGCATCCCCAAGCTTAATTCCTGCTCGTCCTCGAGTAGGTAAATGATAAAAACAAAATTTTTGATGTGGAATGCTAGCTAGCATAATTCTCAATGTATTTTTATTTATTGTGGCATGAATGTTCAGATCCAAATGATTCAAAATAAAAGTTCATATTGATAAAAGAAATAGTAATACTTCAAGCATACTAATCAAAGCAATCATGTCTTCTCAAAATAACATGGCTAAAGAAAGTTCATCCCTACAAAATCATATAGTTAGGCTATGCTTCATTTTCATCACACAAAAATGTTCCCAAATTCTACACCCCTGATGACAAGCCAAGCAATTGTTTCGTACTTAAATAATCTCAAACTTTTTCAACCTTCACACAATACATGAGCGTGGGCCATGGATATAGCACTATGGGTGGAATAGAATATGATGATGGGGATTGTGTGGAGAAGACAAAAAAGGAGAAAGTCTCACGTTGACGAGGATAATCAACTGGCTATGGAGATGCCCATCAATTGATGTCAACATGAGGAGTAGGGATTGCCATGCAACGGATGCACTAGAGCTATAAATGAATGCTCAACAAAAGAAAACTAGTGGGTGTGCATCCAACTTGCTTGTTCACGAAGACCTAGGGCATTTGAGGAAGCCCATCGTAGGAATATACAAGCCAAGTTCTATAATGAAAACTTCCCACTAGTATATGAAAGTGACAACATATGAGACTCACTATATGAAGAACATGGTGCTACTTTGAAGCACAATATATGAGACTCACTATATGAAGAACATGGTGCTACTTTGAAGCACAACTGTGGAAAAAGAGATAGTAACATTGGCCCTTTTTATTTATTTTCTTTATTTTATTTTTTCTTTTTTTCTTTTTTCTTTTTTTATTTGGCCTTTCTTTGTTTTTCTTTTGGCCTTTTTTTTATTTGGGACAATGCTCTAATAATGATGATCAACACACTTTTATTGATTACAACACATGAATTACAACTCGGAACTAGAACAAGATATGACTCTATATGAATGCCTCCGGCGGTGTACCGGGATGGTGCAATGAATCAAGAGTGACATGTATGAAAAATTATGCATGGTGGCTTTGCCACAAATATGATGTCAACTACATGATCATGCAATGGAAATATGACAAAAGTAATGTATGTCATGATGATAAACGGAACGGTGGAAAGTTGCATGGCAATATATCTCGGAATAGCTATGGAAATGCCATAATAGGTGGGTATGGTGGTTGTTTTGAGGAAGATATAAGGAGGTTTATGTGTGATAGAGCGTATCGTCTCATGGGGTTTGGATGCACCGGCGAAGTTTGCACCAACTCTCAAGGTGAGAAAGGTCAATGCATGGTACCGAAGAGGCTAGCAATGATGGAAAGGTAAAAGTGCGTATAATCCATGGACTCAACACTAGTCATAAGAACTCATATACTTATTGCAAAAATTTAGAAGTCATAAAAAACCAAGCACTACGCGCATGCTCCTAGAGGGATAGATTGGTAGGAAAATACCATCGCTCGTCCCCGACCGCCACTCATAAGGATGCACAATCCAAGTACACTTCATGTTTCAAATTTGTTACACAACTTTAACCATGCGTGCATGCTGCGGGACTTGCTAACTTCAACACAAGCATTCTTTAAATTCATAATCACCCAACTAGCATGACTTTAATATCACTACCTCCATATCTCAAAACAATTATTAAGTATCAAATTGATCATAGCATCCAATTCACTTCCTATGATAGTTTTTATTATACCCAACTTGGATGCCTATCATTCTAGGACCAATTTTATAACCATAGAAAATACCATGCTGTTCTAAAAGACTCAAAATAATATAAGTGAAGCATGAGAGACTAGCAATTTCTACAAAATTAAGCCACCGCCGTGCTCTAAAAGATATAAGTGAAGCACTAGAGCAAAAACTATCTAGCTCAAAAGATATAAGTGAAGCACATAGCATATTCTAATAAATTCTAATCAAGTAGGCTTCTCCCAAAAGGTGTGTACACCAAGGATGATTGTGGAAAACTAAAAAGCAAAGACTAATATCATACACGACGCTCCAAGCAAAACACATATCACGTGGCAAATAAAAATATAGCTCCAAGTAAAGTTACCAATGAACGAAGACGAAAGAGGGGATGCCTTCCCGGGGCATCCCCAATCTTAGGCTTTTGGCTATTCTTGAATATCTTGGGGTGCCATGGGCATCCCCAAGCTTAGGCTTTTGCCACTCCTTATTCCATAGTCCATCAAATCTTTACCCAAAACTTGAAAACTTCACAACACAAAACTCAATAGGAAATCTTATAAGCTCCGTTAGTGAAAGAAAACGAAACCACCACATAAGGTACTGTAATGAACTCATTCTTTATTTATTTTGGTGTTAAACCTACTGTATTCCAAGTTCTCTATGGTTTATAAACTATTTTACTAGCCATAGATGCATCAAAATAAGCAAACAACACACGGAAAACAGAATCTGTCAAAAACAGAACAGTCTGTAGCAATCTGCAACTAACGCAAACTTCTGCAACTCTAAAAATCCTACCAAAATATGAAGTCCTGGAAAATTTGTCTATTGATGAGCAGCAAAAAGAATCAACGCAAAAGCACGTTTCTGTGATTTAACAAAACTAATTTCGTGCGTGCAAAGTTTCTGTTTTTCAGCAGAATCAAATCAACTATCATCATAGGTTATCCTATAGGTTCTACTTGGCACAAACACTAATTAAAACATAAAAACACATCTAAACAGAAAGTAGATGCAAAATTTATTACTAAACAGAAACAAAAACAAAAGGCACAAATAAAATTGGGTTGCCTCCCAACTAACGCTATCGTTTAACGCCCCTAAAAGCAAAGATAGATCTAAGTAGTGCCATCTTTGGCACTCAATTCATAAGTAGCTCGCATGATAGATTCATAAGGTAATTTAACTTTCTTTCTTGTAAAGTGCTCCATGCCTTTTTTTAATGGAAATTGGAATCTAATATTCCCTTCTTTCATATCAATAATCACGCCAATCGTTCTAAGGAAAGGTCTACAAAGAATAATAGGGCAAGAAAGATTGCAATCTATATCAAGAACGATAAAATCTACGGGCACCAAATTTCTATTTGCAACAATGAGAACATCATTGATCCTTCCCAATGGCTTTTTAATGGTGGAATCCGCCAGGTGCAAATTTAAAGAGTAATCATCAAGATCATGAAAACCTAGAATATCACATAAAGTTTTCGGAATCGTGGTAACACTAGCACCCAAATCACACAAAGCAAAACACTCGCAACACCTGAGCGAGCGAGATGTGTAGACAAAGGTATATGATACACTACTACCAACATATGTCGTAGACGAAAACTATATATTGTTTCTCTTCGCAAGCTTTAAGACTTGATTTTGGTAGATTATGTTACAATTTCCGTGACATGCTCAGACGGATGTGATAACTGAACCATTACTATTACAAGTGTCCTCCTACTTATTTCTTTCAAAAATTCAGATGATGGATCAATTGTCTATATATGTGTGCCATATCTTACCTCTGAAATATATATTGCACTACCGGGTTGGCTGGAGCTGCACCAGGTGGTATATGATCGTGCAAAGTCTTTCCAGAATCAGCTCGCCTCCTTGACCGCGCGACAAAGGAAGGGCCTCATTCAGAGAGCGACAATGATAGCACTCCGGCAGCTAAAAGTGTCAACAAATTAGAGGTAATCACAGTGTTGGTCAGCTTTTCACTTGCATTCATGTAGTACCACATGTCATCTTACATACAAATCGACATTGACCTCTAGGATGGCCTCATCAAAATTGGCGGCTCACTGCCACCAAATGAAGAAATATCAAAGCGAGTAACATACCATCCCTCCTACTCTTCGGACTTGTAAAACTATATGCATTGCTCGTGTTTGTTGCTTTCCCGGTGAAACAGACCACAGGCCCAGCAAAATCAGAGTCTCAAATTTTCTGCTTGCAGGATTTAGGGTGTGTTTGTTTGGGCTGCAACTTCTTCGGCTGCAGCTGCAACGACTGCAGCTGCAAGGAGCGGCTCTAGCTACTAGCTGCGGCTGAAAGTTTGGAGTTGAGGTGCAGTCGTTTGGTAGCCATCTTTGTAGCAGCTGCGGCTGATCTTTGAAACATGCTGAAATGACCATAACACCCTTTGTTGTTTTGTAGATTGGGTTTAAGTGTTGATTGTATTGATTTAACCGTAAATGACCCGATTAAGAGCTGTTTCTGTTGTAGATGGCTATTTTTCAGAGAACTGAACTGGAATTACACTAGTACGAATAATTTTGACATATATTGGACATATGACGACCCATCACAACATATAGTAGTAATTATATATATAGTCTGTGAATCAACACGGTTAGAGACAGTAGTAATCGAGAGGTGATGCAGTTAATTAATTTTAGACAGTAACCGATGCAGAGAAAGCACACGGCAAGCACACCAACAACAGCGACATAGCAAGAACACACACGTCGTGTACATGTGCACAGCCCACGCTCCATGCACGCAGGGGGCGCACAGCCAGTGCACCACCCACGCTGAACGAGATGGTGGCGTCGTAGGTGACGAGCTCGGGCCGCCGCCGGCGGTGGCGGCAGTGAAGAACTTTGGGCCTCGGGGACGGGGGTGGGGAGGCATGTGGTAGCGTGACGGCATGGAGAGAGGCAGGTAAACTAGGGGGAGGATGATTTTCGGGGCGGATGGAGCCGATGCACTCGCCGGAGGAGAGCTGGTACTCCGGTCGCCGGAGATCCCATGGGTGGCGCGGCGGCGGGGAGCGAGCAAAACCCTATTGGCGTGTGAGATCAGATGGGAGAGGAAGAAAAAGAATGAACCGTTGCATGGCATTATGGTGGTAGTATGTAGTTTGGTGGGGGGGGGGGGGCGCTTAAGCGTCTTTTGCGTTTTAGGAGCCAGCCGCAGCTTTGAGAAGCTCTTGGAGCCTGTTCGAATTTTGCCCGTTTGTTTAGGTTCCGGCTTCTACGGGCCAGAAGCTGGTGGAGACGGTTTATGGAGCCCAAACAAACACACCCTTAGTCTTTAAAGACTAAATGCATGGATCGCATATAAGCAAGTTTCTAAAATCGTTTCCTATGTAGTATCCTTTCTGATTGGAAAATGTTAGTCAGCAGACACAGTGCTCAAGCGTTGCTCGCCTTGCATAAAAAATTCATCCTTTGATTATTTTTTGCTTGTACTTATGGCTTGCTGAATGTAAATCTCAGCGATGGGTTGTTCCTATATATATTCTCCTTTAAAATTGTACATGCCCTGTTTGTCATCACCACTCTCTTTGCGACATATATATTTTGCTTTACAGAAAGTCTGTATCCTGCTCAGCATTTAAAAGATAGACACACTCCATTTCTTCAGCACATACTATGATTTTCTGTTCTTTATTTTCCAGTATTAATCACCCTTGTCAATGCATTACTGTTATGTTGACCACAATGTGATCCAGAAATTGGATACAAATTTCCTTTCAAGATATACAACACGTTGGTAAAATCTGGACATAAAGCATCAAACTTTAGCACAATAACTCAGTGTTAGCTTGCTTATATGTTGTTGGATACATATGAACAATGAGCTCAGGCAAACTCTATTTATCTGGTGTTGCATACTTCAATGTCACATGTAGATATTCCTTTGAATGTCCACATCTAATTGCTTTCTCATCCCCAGCATCCAGGATACGTAGATGGGGATGACATTGCTCAAAGGCAGGCGTATGTGGCCGTGTTGAAGGAGTTGTGGCCTTTGTCTCTGCTTCAAATGTCGGTGATGCCTCTCTGTGCTATCACTCTCATGTCCTTTTTTTTGTTTGTTCAGTGAATGTTGGATTAGACAAGAAGGATTTATTTACGCTGGATCTGTGCAACTATGAACTATTGGTGCAATCATTCGTTTAAGTTTGAAATGAGAGAATTAAATGTTGGGTTTGATCAGTGGTGTTGCATGTGCTTTCTTGCTGTCCGATTATTAATATGAACCGCCGCAAGTAGAATTGTTGCACTTCAAGTTATCATGACACGAAGCCTTAATCTACTACCATTTTTATATGTTGTGAACTGGTGCATAGGCTCTTGCTCCTGAGTGATTGGTTTTTGCAATATCTTTTGCTTACATATCATGCCAGCTCTTCCCTGGCGGAATACCATCTCTATATGAACTTTTTTGTATTTGCGGTTTTTTATACTTGCAATGCTTCAATGGTTGTATAAATGGATTGGATATGACTATACCCGGCAGCGGTGCTGTCGGGTGCGGCAAGCCGCACTTCCTACCTAGTATTCCCTATAGCCCTCTGCAATACATTGATGCTCCCATACCTGTAGTAAAAGATGATCCAGTTAAGCGTTGAGTAGAAAATGTGTTTGTATGTTAAACTTGATCAGGAAGAAAGCTTAGAAGAAAAATAATTAACTGGGAGTAGAGGAGAAGATCAAACAAATGAAAGTACCTCGACGTCCAATATCTAAGGGATGGTGCAGCTTCAAGAAAAACCATCATCCATAATAGGTCGAATTCAATGAAGATGCCTTGTAATGATAGCTTTCTTAGATTGTTCAATGCAGTTCGGAGTTGTTTTCCTTCTGGTTGGATCCAGAGCTGGCAAAAACAGAGAGACAGAGAACATAAGAAAATAGTTTGTGGGCTGACTGTTTCCTAATTAATCAGATGCACCCAGAAGTTATAAATAAAACAAGCATGCATTTTGAATACTTAGAACAAAATCTACACGGACTTACTCCCTTCGGTCTTTTTTACTTTGCATATAAGAATTGTCTGAAGTTAAACTTCACAAAGTTTGACAATATTTATATAAAAAAAATATTAACATCTACCATTTTAAAGTTAAACAACATGAAACTTTAAGCCACGACGCATCTACTGGTATTGATTTCACGTTGTGAATGTTGGTATTCTTTTCTATAAAATTGTTCAAACTAAACGAGGCTTGACTTCAGACAAATTTTATATGCGAACTAAAAAGGACCGGAGGGAGTACATTTTCCCCTTGGAAATCTAATTTTATAGTTTCTATGCTTGTGATACCACCCAGAACCTCACTTAACATAAATCCTTTGTGGACATCTGATGAGGTACATGTGAGGTATAATTTCCTAAGGGGTGGAACAACGTTGAATTTTATGGGGGCATATGGACATAGCGAATTATCCAAATGGAGTTGCTCTAGTTTTGGAAGGGAGAGAACCTCAAGTCCCTCACGCTAGCAAGACTCGAGTTCAAGAACACTGAGTTTCGAGTCTGGTGCATCTATCTTCCATACAACATGTTCCGCATCACAGTTGGATAGAGTTAGATGCTGCAGCTGCGTGCAGCAGTCAAGTAGGAGATGATGCATGTCCCATTTGTTAGGGTTATATTGCTGATGTCTTTTTGCCTTTTGTATTCTAGTCTCTTGGCATCCTCTTGTAGCCTTTTGGCATCCTAATGTATGTGTATATATGCTGGCTTTGGCCTTCTAGTAATACAAGTTGCATATTCATGTTATGGTATTAGAGCCTAGGTTTTTTTTAGCACAAGCAACTCGTGCTTGACCCGTTGCCATGGTCTCCTTCTCTACTCCGGCTGCTGCTTGCCGCTTTCCAATCCATCCGCCGCTTTGCCGGTCCGGCTGCTCCTCGTCCCGTTACGCCGAGGAGCCACTCGTGTCGCCGCAAATCCACTCCTCTGGTTCGAGTCATCTGCCTGGTTAACTTCTCTGCCTGAACTTATCTGCATCGTGCTGCGCCGCCCACCTGGTAGACTCGTCTGGATCGAGTTTGTCCGGGCCGCCCGTGCTGCAACGCGGGGTCACGGGGGCACTTCCGCCTCCGGCTCCTGACGCGGGACGCCCGCCGCTGAGCTGTGACACGGGGTCGCGGGGGCACATCCGCCGCCGCCGCCGACTCCTAACGTGGGACGCCCGCGACGTGGGGACGCGGGGTACATCCTTCGCCGTCGCCGCCTCCTGACGCGGGACGCCCGCGACGCGGGGACGCAGGGTTGCCTGGGTCCCGACTCCTGAATGGGACGTCCGCTGCTGCACTCACTCCAGATCGGGACGCCGGCCGCTGCATTTGCTTCTGTTTCGGATCGAGCTACCCGTCACTCCGGCTGCCTTCTCCAGGCCGTGACCTCTTTGACTGCTCTCTGGCTGATTGGTCCGATGGTTCCCGTGCTCCTATGCTGCTATTTGTTGGTTATCTGCCCGTGTGCATCAGGGATTCATACAGTTAACTGAAGTGGGCTCTTCGGGTGGCCTTTGCATTAAAAAAAGATAAAGAGAGAGAGAGAGATAGAAAAGGAGCAGCATGTCTTCATCAGGCTATGTCGCCATCCCTCGCTGCCCTGTGATATTTGATGGGGCTTATTATGCCGAGTTTGTTACCTTCATGCGCATTCACATGCGTGGCCTTCGTCTCTGGGGCGTTCTTGCCAGTGAGGTCCCCTGTCCTCCGCGCGCAGTCCCTCCTGTGGCTCTTACTCCACCGCCGATGCCACCAGCTCTTGCTGTAGATGCTTCTGATGATGACAGGGCTACAACCAGGATTGCTGCTGATGATGCGACGGCTGCTTATGACCAACACGTCTTGGATTATTCGGATGCTCTTTCCGTTTATCGTGATGATCTGACTGCTTACACTCAGTGGTGTGATGATGATGCTCGCGCTACAGCTGTCCTCACTTCCGGTGTTCTTCCTCGCTTTGCTTCGAGTTTATGGGCCTCGATCGCCTTTGAGATGTGGACTCATTTCGCCAGCGTTATCAGCCCTCTGGTGATGCTCTCTACTTGTCCGTGGTCCGTCAGGAGCATGCTCTTCAGCAGGGAGACTCCACTATTGATGAGTTCTACACTCAGAGTTCTACTATCTGGCGCCAGCTTGACTCTCTTCGCACTACTGTTTGTGTCACTTGCCCATGTTGCCAGACTGTGAGGTCAGACTTGGAGTTTCAGCGCGTCTATGAGTTCTTATCACGACTCCATGGTGAGTTTGAGCCTCGACGTGCTCAGTTGTTTGCTCGTGGTCGTGTTCCTATTTCTGAGGTGCTTTCTAAGCTTCGTGCTGAGGAGACTTGCCTATGTGGTGTCGGTCTGCTTCAGGTTCCTTCTGTGCTTGCGACTCAAGCTACTACTCCACCAATATCCTATCGCTCCAGTGCTCTGCCGCTACTACCCACTCCTTCTGGTAGTGAGGGCCACACTCGTGAGGGCCGCTCTCGTCCTCGTACTCATTGTGGCTACTGTAACAGGGATGGTCACCCCGAGTCTGATTGCTTCAAGAAGCGTGATATGCGTAATAGGGAGCACAGTTCCTCCATTGGGACTCATGCTTCTTCCTCGACGTCGTCTACTGTCTCCTTGACTGAGCAATATATTATGAAGCTTAAGCGTCTACCTGCTACTTCAGGTTCTTCGACAGGTACTACAGGCTCTATGACTGGCGCTTCTAGTGTTGAGCAACCACCATCTACACAGTCAGGTACATCCCCATGGGTTCTGGATTCTGGAGCTTCATTTCATATGTCTTCCGATTCCTTTGTATTGTCCTCTCTTAGATCTCTTGATTTCCCTATTAATGTTCTTACTGCTGATGGTACTCTTCTTCCTGTTGCTAGTCAAGGCATCCTTTCCACTTCTTCATTTGAAGTCCCAGATGTTTCTCATGTTGCTCGCCTTACCATGAACTTATTTTCTGCAAAGTCAGCTTACTATTTCTGGTTGCCGCGTCATTCTTGACGTTGATTCTTGCACTGTCCAGGATCGTCACACGAAGGCCGTGGTTGGGGCTGGCCCTCGCCGCCTTGACTCCCAGGGGCTTTGGGAGTTAGACTGGCTTCATGTTCCTTCCGCTTCCACCACACTAGCCAGTACATCTGCCTTCGCCGCTTCAGCTACCAACTCCTTCCAGCAGTGGCATCATCGACTTGGTCACCTTTGTGGCTCTCGGCTATCGTCTTTAGTTCGTGGTCTTCTGGGGCCTGTCTCAGGAGATGTCTCTTTGCAGTGTCAGGGTTGTAGGCTTGGTAAACAAGTTCAGTTACCTTATCCTACTAGTGAGTTAGTGTCTCAACACCCTTTTGATTTAGTTCATTCCGATGTGTGGGGACCGGCTTCCTTCGCTTCAAAAGGAGGCCATCGATACTATATTATTTTTATAGATGATTTCTCTCGCTACACTTGGCTTTACTTCATGTCTTCTCGTAGTGAGGTTCTCTCTATTTATAAGCGTTTTGCCGCCATGGTCCACACTCAGTTCTCTACACCTATTCGTGTGTTTCGTGGCTGACTCTGTTGGAGAGTATATCTCCAAAATGTTGCGTGGTTTTCTTGCTGAGCAAGGTACTCTTGCTCAGTTCTCTTGTCCGGTGCTCACGCTCAAAATGGCGTGTCTGTGCGCAAGCATCACCACCTTCTTGAGACAGCTCGTGCAATGATGATTGTTGCCTCTCTTCTGCCCCATTTCTGGGCTGAGGCTATCTCCACTGCCACATATCTCATAAACATTCAACCCTCATATTCTCTACAATGAGGTATTCCTCTAGAGCGTCTTTTTGATCATTCTCCTGATTATTCTGATCTTCAGTTGTTTGGTTGTGTTTGTTATGTTCTCCTTGCCCCCCGAGAACGGACCAAACTAACCACTCAGTCTGTCGAGTGTGTTTTTCTGGGCTATAGTGATGAGCATAAGGGTTATCGGTGTTGGGATCCTGTGAGTCGACGGATGCTTATTTCTAGTGATGTGACTTTTGATGAGTCTCGTCCATTCTACCCACTACCATCCTCTTCGACCTTTTCAGTGGAGGATATCTCTTTTCTCATGTTTCCTGATACACCTCCCCCTGTGCCTCATATTCCTACTACTCCTTCTCATCCCACTATTGCAGATCCGACACCATCTTCTCCTATCGTTTCTTCTCCTCCCTTATTGCATGACACTCCACCTTTGTCACCGATGTCTTCGCCATCTCTGTCACCTCCGGTGGTTCCTTCTCATCCCACTTTTCCTTTTCATTATACCCTTCGTCGACGTCTTATGGATGAATCTACTGACGTGCCATCTACTTCTGGTGCACCGTCTTCCTCGTCCCAGCCGACTTATGGTCTTCGAGCTCGACCTTGCCCTCCTCCCGACCGCTATTCTCCTAGCAATATGGCCTTTCAGTTGTACTTGAGCCTACCTCTTATCGTGATGCTGTTGTTCATCCTAAATGGCAGTTTGCGATGGCGGAGGAGATTGCTGCACTTGAGCGCAACGACACATGGGATCTGGTTTCTCTTCCTCCCCGTGTTCGTCCCATCACTTGTAAGTGGTTCTATACAATTAAGACTCACTCTGATGGTTCTCATGAGCGTTATAAAGCTCGTCTTGTGGCTCGTTGCTTTAAGCAGGAGCATGGTCGTGATTATGATGAGACTTTTGCTCCCGTGGCCCATATGATCACTATCTGCACACTTCTCGCCGTGGCCTCTGTTCGCCACTGGTCTGTGTCACAGGTTGATGTTAAAAATGCCTTTCTTAATGGTGAGCTGCATGAGGAGGTTTATATGCAACCAACACCTGGGTATTCAGTTCCTGATGGCATGGTTTGCCGTCTTCGTCACTCTCTCTATGGCCTTAAGCAAGCCCCTCGCGCTTGGTTTGAGCGTTTTGCCTCTATGGTCACTGCTGCTGGTTTTTCGCCCAGTGTTCATGATCCAACATTATTTGTCCGCCTTTCTGCTCGTGGTCGCACACTTCTTCTTCTATATGTTGATGACATGATCATCACTGGTGATGATTCTGAGTACATTGCCTTTGTCAAGGCCCGTCTTAATGAGCATTTCCTTATGTCTGATCTTGGTCCTCTTCGTTATTTTCTTGGGGTTGAGGTTTCCTCCACCTCTGATGCCTTTTTTATTTCCCAAGAAAAGTATATTCAGGATCTTCTTACTCGTGCAGCTCTTAGTGACGAGCGAACTGCTGAGACTCCTATGGAGCTCAATGTTCACCTTCGTGCTTTTGATGGTGAGCCTTTGTCTGTTCCGACGTGTTATCAGCATCTTGTTCGGAGTCTTGTGTATCTTGCTGTCACTCGTCCGGATATCTCCTATCCCGTCCACATTCTGAGTCAGTTTGTTTCTGCTCCCACTTCAGTTCACTATAGTCACCTTCTTCGTGTTCTACGATATCTTCGTGGCACGATCTCTCGTCATCTCTTTTTTCCCCGTTCTAGCTCGTTACAGCTCTAAGCCTATTCAGATACTACATGGGCTAGTGATCCTACGGATCGTCGTTCACTTTCTGCCTACTGTGTCTTTCTTGGTGGTTCCCTCATTTCCTGGAAGACGAAGAAATAGACTACAGTTTCCCGTTCGAGTGCAGAGGCCGAGTTGCAAGCTATGGCTCTTTTGACAGCAGAGGTGACTTGGTTACGATGGTTACTGGAGGATTTTGGTGTTTCTGTTACTACACCTACCACCCTCCTGTCGGACAACACATGTGCTATCAGTATTGCGCGGGAGCCTGTGAAGCATGAGCTTACCAAACATATTGGTGTTGACGCTTCTTATGTGAGCGTTGCTGTGCAGGATCATGTTGTTGCTCTTCAGTATGTGCTTTTTGAGTTACAGCTAGCGGACTTCTTCACGAAGGCTCGGACTGTTGGAAATATGCCCTAGAGGCAATAATAAAAGGATTATTATTATATTTCCTTGTTCATGATAATTGTCTTTTATTCATGCTATAATTGTATTATCCGGAAAACGTAATACACGTGTGAATACATAGACCACAATACGTCCCTAGTAAGCCTCTAGTTGACTAGCTCGTTGGTCAACAGATAGTCATGGTTTCCTGACTATGGACATTAGATGTCGTTGACAACGGGATCATATCATTAGGAGAATGATGTGATGGACAAGACCCAATCCTAAGCATAGCACAAGATCGTGTAGTTCGTTTTGCTAGAGCTTTTCCAATGTCAAGTATCTCTTCCTTAGACCATGAGATCGTGTAACTCCCGGATACCGTAGGAGTGCTTTGGGTGTACCAAACGTCACAACGTAACTGGGTGACTATAAAGGTGCACTACAGGTATCTCCGAAAGTGCCTGTTGGGTTGACACGGATCGAGACTGGGATTTGTCACTCCGTATGACGGAGAGGTATCTCTGGGCCCACTCGGTAATGGATCAACATAATGAGCTCAAAGTGACCAAGTCTCTGGTCACGGGATCATGCATTACGGTACGAGTAAAGTGACTTGCCGGTAACGAGACTGAACGAGGTATTGGGATACCGACGATCGAGTCTCGGGCAAGTAACATACCGTCTGACAAAGGGAATTGCATACGGGGTTGATGGAATCCTCGACATCGTGGTTCATCCGATGACATCATCGAGGAGCATGTGGGAGCCAACATGGGTATCCAGATCCCGCTGTTGGTTATTGACCGGAGAGCCGTCTCGGTCATGTCTGCGTGTCTCCCGAACCCGTAGGGTCTACACACTTAAGGTTCGGTGACGCTAGGGTTATTAGGAAGACTTGTATATGATTACCGAATGTTGTTCGGAGTCTCGGATGAGATCTCAGACGTCACGAGGAGTTCCGGAAGGGTCCGGAAGTAAAGATTTATATATGGGAAGTTGTCATGCGGACACCGGAAAGTTTCGGGGGCATATCGGTATTGTACCGGGGCCACCGGAGGGGTTCCGGGGGTCCACCGGGAGGGGCCACCCCTCTTGGTGGGCCACGTGGGCCGCGTGGGGCAGGGAACCAACCCCTGGATGGTTGGGCGCCCCCCCCTTGGGCCCATGCGCCTAGGGTTGGGGGGGAACCCTAAAGGGGGCGCACCCCATTTGCTTGGGGGGCAAGCCCCCTCCCTGGCCGCCGCCCCCCCTCTAGATCTCATCTAGAGGGGGTCGGCCCCCTTCCCCCTTCCCCTATAAATAGAGGGGCGAGGGGAGGGATGAACACTTGATCCAAGGCGCAGCCCCTCCCCTCCCCAACACCTCTCCTCCTCCGTTAGCGCTTGGCGAAGCCACCAGCCAGTCTTGCCTCTCCACCATCATCACGCCGTCGTGCTGCTGCTGGAGCCTTCTTCCTCAACCTCTCCTTCCCCCTTGCTGGATCAAGAAGGAGGAGAGGTGCTGTCCGTTCAGCACTTGGTCATCGGTGATTTGAATCACGGCGAGTACGACTCCATCATCACCGTTCCCTTGAACGCTTCCGCACGCGATCTACAAGTGGTATGTAGATGCAATCTCTCTCCCATGACTCGTTGCTTAGATGAACTCATAGATGGATCTTGGTGAAACCGTAGGAAATTTTTATTTTCCGCAACGTTCCCCAACAAAGTGGCATCATGAGCCAGGTCTATGCGTAGTTCTCTATTGCACGAGTAGAACACAATTTTGTTGTGGGCGTAGATCTTGTCAACTTGCTTGCCGCTACTAGTCTTTTCTTGCTTCAGCGGTATTGTGGGATGAAGCGGCCGGACCGACTTTACACGTGCACGCTTACGTGAGACAAAGTTCCACCGATCGACATGCACTAGTTGCATAAGGTGGCTAGCGGGTGTCTGTCTCTCCTACTTTAGTTGGAGCGGATTAGATGAAAAGGGTCCTTATGAAGGGTAAATAGAAGTTGACAAAATCACGTAGTGGTTATTCGTAGGTAAGAAAAGCGTTCTTGCTAGAACCCAATTGCAGCCACGTAAAAGATGCAACAACAATTAGAGGACGTCTAACTTGTTTTTGCAGCAATTGTCATGTGATGTGATATGGCCGTAAGTTGTGATGAATGATGAATGATATATTGTGATGTATGAGATCATGTTCTTGTAATAGGAATCATGACTTGCATGTCGATGAGTATGACAACCGGCAGGAGCCATAGGAGTTGTCTTTATTTTGTATGACCTGCGTGTCATTGAAGAACGCCATGTAAATTACTTTACTTTATTGCTAAACGCGTTAGCCATAGAAGTAGAAGTAGTCGTTGGCGTGACAACTTCATGAAGACACAATGATGGAGATCATGATGATGGAGATCATGGTGTCATGCGGTGACGAAGATGATCATGGAGCCCCGAAGATGGTGATCGAAGGAGCTATATGATATTGGCCATATCATGTCACTACTATATAATTGCATGTGATGTTTATTATGTTTTATGCATCTTGTTTACTTAGAACGGCGGTAGTAAATAAGATGATCCCTTATAATAATTTCAAGAAAGTGTTCCCCCTAACTGTGCACCGTTGCTAAAGTTCGTCGTTTCGAAGCACCACGTGATGATCGGGTGTGATAGATCCTTACGTTCACATACAACGGGTGTAAGAAAGATTTACACATGCAGAACACTTAGGGTTAACTTGACGAGCTTAGCATGTACAGACATGGCCTCGGAACACAGAGACCGAAAGGTCGAACACGAGTCGTATGGAAGATACGATCAACATGGAGATGTTCACCGATGATGACTAGTCCGTCTCACATGATGATCGGACACGGCCTAGTCGACTCGGATCGTGTAACACTTAGATGACTAGAGGGATGTCTAATCTGAGTGGGAGTTCATTAAATAATTTGATTAGATGAACTTAATTATCATGAACTTACTCTAAAACTTTTGCAAAATATGTCTTGTAGATCAAATGGCCAACGCTCATGTCAACATGAACTTCAACGCGTTCCTAGAGAAAACCAAGCTGAAAGATGATGGCAGCAACTATTCGGACTGGGTCCGGAACCTGAGGATCATCCTCATAGCAGCCAAGAAAGATTATGTCCTAGATGCACCGCTAGGTGAAGCACCCATCCCAGAAAACCAAGACGTTATGAACACTTGGCAATCACGTGCTGATGATTACTCCCTCGTTCAGTGCGGCATGCTTTATAGCTTAGAACCGGGCTCCAAAAGCGTTTTGAGAAGCACGGAGCATATGAGATGTTCGAGGAGCTGAAAATGGTTTTCCAAGCTCATGCCCGGGTCGAGAGATATGAAGTCTCCGACAAGTTCTATAGTTGTAAGATGGAGGAAAACAGTTACAAGGAGCACATACTCAAAATGTGCTGGTTGCACAACCGTCATTCCAGCTTGGAGATCAATCTCCCGGAAGAGGCGGTCATTGACAGAATCCTTGATCGCTCCCACCGAGCTACAAGAGCTTTGTGTTGAACTACAATATGTGGGATGGTAAAGACCATCCCTGAAGTATTCTCAATGCTGAAGTCAGCAGAGGTTGAAATCAAGAAAGAACATCAAGTGTTGATGGTCAATAAGACCACTAAATTCTAGAAGGGCTAGGGTAAGAAGAACTTCAAGAAGGACGACAAAGATGTTGCCGCGCCCGGTAAGCCAGTTCTTGGGGAAGAAGTCAAAGAATGGACCCAAGCACGAGGACCGAGTGCTTTTATTGCAAGGGAAGGGTCATCGAAGCGGAACTGCGCCAAATACTTAGCGGACAAGAAGGCCGGCAACACCAAAGGTATATTTGATATACATGTAATTGATGTGTACCTTACCAGTACTCGTAGTAACTCCTGGGTATTCGATACCGGTGCCGTTGCTCACATTTGTAACTCACAGCAGGAGCTGCGGAATAAGCGGAGACTGGCGAAGGACGAGGTGACGATGCTCGTCGGGAATGGTTCCAAGGTCGATGTGATCGCCGTCGGCACGCTACCTCTACATTTACCTACGGGATTAGTTTTAAACCTCAATAATTGTTATTTAGTGCCAAGTTTGAGCCTGAACATTGTATCTGGATCTCGTTTGATACGAGATGGCTACTCATTTAAATCCGAGAATAATGGTTGTTCTATTTATATGAGAGATATGTTTTATGGTCATGCCCCGATGGTCAATGGTTTATTCTTAATGAATCTCGAACGTAATGTTACACATATCCATAGTGTGAATACCAAAAGATGTAAAGTTGATAACGATAGTCCCATATACTTGTGGCACTGCCGCCTTGGTCACATTGGTGTCAAGCGCATGAAGAAGCTCCATGCTGATGGACTTTTAGAGTCTCTGGATTATGAATCATTTGACACATGCGAACCATGCCTCATGGGAAAAATGACCAAGACCCCGTTCTCCGGAACAATGGAGCGAGCAACCAACTTATTGGAAATCATACATACTGATGTGTGTGGTCCAATGAGCGTTGAGGCTCGCGGAGGATATCGTTATGTTCTCACTCTTACTGATGACTTGAGTAGATATGGGTATGTCTACTTGATGAAACACAAGTCTGAGACCTTTGAAAAGTTCAAGGAATTTCAGAATGAAGTAGAGAATCAACGTGACCGAAAGATAAAGTTCTTACGATCGGATCGTGGAGGAGAATATTTAAGTCACGAATTTGGTACACACTTAAGAAAATGTGGAATCGTTTCACAACTCACGCCGTCTGGAACACCTCAGCGTAACGGTGTACGGTGTGTCCGAACGTCGTAATCGCACTCTATTGGATATGGTGCGATCTATGATGTCTCTTACCGATTTACCACTATCATTTTGGGGATACGCTCTAGAGACAGCTACATTCACTTTAAATAGGGCATCGTCTAAATCCGTTGAGACGACACCGTATGAATTATGGTTTGGGAAGAAACCTAAGCTGTCGTTTCTAAAAGTTTGGGGATGCGATGCTTATGTCAAGAAACTTCAACCTGAAAAGCTCGAACCCAAGTCGGAAAAATGCGTCTTCATAGGATACCCTAAGGAAACCATTGGGTATACCTTCTACTTCAGATCTGAGGGCAAGATCTTTGTTGCGAAGAACGGATCCTTTCTGGAAAAAGAGTTTCTCTCGAAAGGAGTAAGTGGGAGGAAGGTAGAACTCGATGAAGTATGACCTCTTGAACCGGAAAGTAGTGCGGCTCAGGAAAACATTCCTGTGGTGCCTACACCGACTGGAGAGGAAATTAATGATGATGATCAAGGTGCTTCTGATCAAGTTGCTACTGAACTTCGTAGGTCCACAAGGACTCGTTCCGCACCAGAGTGGTATGGCAACCCTGTCCTGGAAATCATGTTGTTAGACAACGGTGAACCTTCGAACTATGAAGAAGCGATGGCGGGCCCAGATTCCAACAAATGGCTAGAAGCCATGAAATCCGAGATAGAATCCATGTATGAAAACAAAGTATGGACTTTGGTGACTTGCCCGATGATCGGCGAGCGATAGAAAACAAATGGATCTTTAAGAAGAAGACGGAAGCAGATGGTAATGTCACCATCTATAAAGCTCGACTTGTCGCTAAGGGTTATCGGCAAGTTCAAGGGATTGTCTACGATGAGACTTTCTCTCCCGTAGCAAAGCTTAAGTCCGTCCGAATCACGTTAGCAATTGCCGCATACTATGATTATGAGATATGGCAGATGGACGTCAAAACGGCATTCCTTAACGGGCATCTTAAGGAAGAACTGTATATGATGCAGCCGGAGGGTTTTGTCGATCCTAAGAATGCTAACAAAGTATGCAAGCTCCAGCGATCCATTTATGGGTTGGTGCAAGCATCTCGGAGTTGGAGTATTCGCTTTGATGAGATGATCAAAGCATTTGGGTTTATCTGAGACTTATGGAGAAGCCTGCGTTTACAAGAAAGTGAGTGGGAGCTCAGAGCATTTCTCATATTATATGTAGATGACATACTTTTGATGGGAAATGATATAGAATTCTTGGACAGCATTAAGGCCTACTTGAATAAGTGTTTTTCAATGAAGGACCTTGGAGAAGCTGCATATATATTAGGCATCAAGATCTATAGGGATAGATTGAGACGCCTCATAGGTCTTTCACAAAGCACATACCTTGATAAGATTTTGAAGAAGTTCAAAATGGATCAGTCCAAGAAAGGGTTCTTGCACATCTTTGCAAGGTGTGAGATTGAGCTCGGCTCAATGCGACCACGGCAAAAGATAAAGAAGAGATGAGCGTCATCCCCTATGCCTCAGCCATAGGATCTATTATGTATGCCATGCTGTGTACCAGACCCAATGTAAACCTTGCCATAAGTTTGGTAGGAAGGTACCAAAGTAATCCCGGCAAGGAACACTGGATAGTGGTCAAGAATATCCTGAAGTACCTGAAAAGGACAAAGGACATGTTTCTCGTTTATGGAGGTGACGAAGAGCTCGTCAGTAAAGGGTTACGTCGACGCTTAGCTTCGACCAGAGATCTGGATGACTCTAAGTCACAAACCGGATACGTGTATATGTTGAATGGTGGAAGCGATGCTGGTGCGGTACCAAGCGAGCGTCGTGGCAGGATCTACATGTGAAGCGGAGTACATGGCAGCCACGGAGGCAGCGCATGAAGCAATTTGGGTGAAGGAGTTCATCATCGACCTAGGAGTCATACCCAATGCGTCGGGGCCGATCAAACTCTTCTGTGACAACACTGGAGCTATTGCCCTTGCCAAGGAGCCCAGGTTTCACAAGAAGACCAGACACATCAAGCGTCGCTTCAACTCCATCCCTGAAAATGTTCAAGATGGAGACATAGATATTTGCAAAGTACATACGGATCTGAATGTCGCAGATCCGTTGACTAAACCTCCCTCGCGAGCAAAACATGATCAACACCAGAACTCTATGGGTGTTCGATTAATCACAATGTAACTAGATTATTGACTCTAGTGCAAGTGGGAGACTGTTGGAAATATGCCCTAGAGGCAATAATAAAAGGGTTATTATTATATTTCCTTATTCATGATAATTGTCTTTTATTCATGCTATAATTGTATTATCCGGAAATCGTAATACACGTGTGAATACATAGACCACAATACGTCCCTAGTAAGCCTCTAGTTGACTAGCTCGTTGGTCAACAGATAGTCATGGTTTCCTGACTATGGACATTAGATGTCGTTGACAACGGGATCACATCATTAGGAGAATGATGTGATGGACAAGACCCAATCCTAAGCATAGCACAAGACCGTGTAGTTCGTTTTGCTAGAGCTTTTCCAATGTCAAGTATCTCTTCCTTAGACCATGAGATCGTGTAACTCCCGGATACCGTAGGAGTGCTTTGGGTGTACCAAATGTCACAACGTAATCGGGTGACTATAAAGGTGCACTACAGGTATCTCCGAAAGTGTCATTGGGTTGACACGGATCGAGATCGATTTGTCACTCCGTATGACGGAGAGGTATCTCTGGGCCCACTCGGTAATGGATCATCATAATGAGCTCAAAGTGACCAAGTGTCTGGTCACAGGATCATGCATTACGGTACGAGTAAAGTGACTTGCCGGTAACGAGAGTGAACGAGGTATTGGGATACCGACGATCGAGTCTCGGGCAAGTAACATACCATCTGACAAAGGGAATTGCATACGGGGTTGATTGAATCCTCGACATCGTGGTTCATCCGATGACATCATCGAGGAGCATGTGGGAGCCAACATGGGTATCCAGATCCCGCTGTTGGTTATTGACCGGAGAGCCGTCTCGGTCATGTCTGCGTGTCTCCCGAACCCGTAGGGTCTACACTTAAGGTTCGGTGACGCTAGGGTTATTAGGAAGACTTGTATGTGATTACCGAATGTTGTTCGGAGTCCCGGATGAGATCCCGGACGTCACGAGGAGTTCCGGAAGGGTCCGGAAGTAAAGATTTATATATGGGAAGTTGTCATCCGGACACCGGAAAGTTTCGGGGCATATCGGTATTGTACTGGGGCCACCGGAGGGGTTCCGGGGTCCACCGGGAGGGGCCACCCCTCTTGGTGGGCCACATGGGCCGCGTGGTGCAGGGAACCAGCCCCTGGAGGGCAGGGCGCCCCCCCCTTGGGCCCATGCGCCTAGGGTTGGGAACCCTAAAGGGGCGCACCCCTTTGCTTGGGGGCAAGCCCCTCCACAGCCACCGCCCCCCTCTAGATCTCATCTAGAGGGGCCGCCCCTTCCCCTTCCCCTATAAATAGAGGCGAGGGAGGGCTGAACACCTGATCCAAGGCGCAGCCCTCCCTCCCCAACACCTCTCCTCCTCCGTTAGCGCTTGGCGAAGCCACTGCCGAGTATCTTGCCTCTCCACCATCATCACGCCGTCGTCTTTCTGCTGGAGCCTTCTTCCTCAACCTCTCCTTCCCCTTGCTGGATCAAGAAGGAGGAGACGTCCGTCTGCACTGCACGTGTGTTGAACGCGGAGGTGCTGTCCGTTCAAGACTTGGTCATCGGTGATTTGAATCACGGCGAGTAATGCGACTCCATCATCACTGTTCCCTTGAACGCTTCCGCACGCGATCTACAAGTGGTATGTAGATGCAATCTCTCTCCCATGACTCGTTGCTTAGATGAACTCATAGATGGATCTTGGTGAAACCGTAGGAAAATTTTTATTTTCTGCAACGTTCGCCAACACGGACTAGAGCGCAACATGGATTTAATCTCTCCAAACTCAGTGTTGTGGATCCACCATGAGTTTGAGGGGTGGTGGTGTTAGAGTTATATTACTGATGTCTTTTGGCTTTTTGTATTATAGTCTCTTGGCATCCTCTTGTAGCCTTTTGGCATCCTAATGTATGTGTATATATGCTGGCTTTGGCCTTCTAGTAATACAAGTTGCATATTCATGTCACCATTCAGCAAACCACAAATCGCACAAAGATAGTGTCGTGAGGCGATGAAGCACTCTAGGATGGGCAGTGAAAAAACCATTCACAACATGATCTTGCTGCAACATTTGCTCTTTAGTGCAGTCAACAACCTCCGTCTCCTCCAGAATAGATAGGTCCAAATATTTCAAGGTTCCCATGAAAATATTATCACTAAGTAGAGGACCAATGACACTCGCATAATTGCTGATCAAGTAGAGTTTGAGCTGCAACTTTGTGATGGAACCTCTGGTCCTAGGGATAGCTAACAAGCTCATAGCAGTTTTAGTAAGAGATGACATTGCCTCATCATATGTGCATCCTTGATGGGTTTCGGTTGAGGGGCCGGCAGGAAATCCTTGACATTGATGGTGAGATCAGGGAGCAACCAAGGAAGATGTTTCTACTGAGTCGATAAGACACTTGTCCTCGCATCTGTAGTTATGTCGAGTCTCCCCAAGATAGATATTAAGATATTGTCAACCAGCATGCCGAGCCTATCTTCACCCCCGGACCGCTGCAACAAAAAAAAGCATTCATTCGATGGACAAATAAGTTCAGAAATTTGTAATATTTCATAAGGTCACACAGATATAGACATATAGTCATACATACAGTAGTAATCAAGTACATGAAAAATTCACATCATTGGAGCAAAGTATAGGAAATGTGGGTTGGACGAAGAAGTGTTTGCAAAAAATTACCTTGCCCCAACAGTGCCATGAAATGACTCCATGGGAGGCACATTACCAAAATTTCTGAAGACTAGCTCACCACGACTTTCTTGTAACTAATGGAGTCCAAAAAATCGACTACCCATAAAATTGGAGAAAAATATAGTGTCCGTACCCTGATAGCAGACGACGGTGGCATGTCTGGAGCCTCGGCGCTGTGCTGATGCGTGCTGTTAATGTCAGCAGAATTGTCCTCCGGCGCTAGGTGGACAGCGCCCGCCAGTTGATCTAGACGGGGCTCGAGTGCAGGATCACGCCAGGCCGTTGGAACTTCTCGAGTGCGCTATGGCTACCAGTGGAGGGCGACTACGAGTGGAGGGGATGGGCCGGGAGCGGGGCGGGGGTGGGTTGGGTTGGGTCTTTTGGTGTGTGGGTGTGGCAATTAGAAGTGATACGGAGGCTCGCATGCTCCCATGCTCTAGTGCTTCTCCACCCTTGGATCATTGATCCAATGGTCGTACGATCGCTCCATGCGTTCTCGCCCCGTCACTAGTGCTCGCCTTATCTCTATCCCAACCGCTCATCTTTATCTCTTTCCTGACGCGGAGTGTGTGGCTGAGAGTGACACGTTGAGCGGTTGGGATAGAGATAAGGTAGCGCTAGTGGTGGGACCTAAAAAAACGCGTGAAGCGATCGTGCGACCGGCGGAAGGCTTTGGCCAGTCAGGCGTCTAGCGGAATGTGTAGTTAATAATGGCACATTGGTTGGTTGGGATAGAGATAAAGCCAGGGCTTACAGGGAACACATGAACCAATCATGCGGCCGGTGTAAGGCTTTGGTCGGTCAACCGATTTACACCCTTTCCTATTTTGCTTTTTTGAGAACAAGAAGAGCCTATAAAGGCCCAGTACTGCATTAACCAAGCAGTTGAACTGTGCAACTTACAACAAAACTCAAAGAAAACAAGATAACACGACTAATCCCTTGGGTCTTACAAGGCGGACCTGGATAGAAATATAGAAAAACAATCAGGTCCTTGATAACTTCCACCTGGATAACACGATGTCTCTGGGACGCACCACCTGGATGACAAAATTGTCATAGCCACAGTGTCGGTGCAACAAGCCCTGGGTCTGTTGCCCA
Source organism: Aegilops bicornis (assembly GCA_021605145.1). Lineage (NCBI taxonomy): Eukaryota > Viridiplantae > Streptophyta > Magnoliopsida > Poales > Poaceae > Aegilops > Aegilops bicornis. The sequence goes on along the minus strand of CM038670.1, from coordinate 139,904,315 downwards.
GACTGTGCGCAGGCACGCGAGCAAGATTACAACGCCAAGATTAGACCGAAGTGCAAGGGACCAAGATCTTCAAAGGACCAACGTGCACATCAAGAGGACCAAGACCAAGTCAGAGAAGTAAGAAACCACTAGGAGGAAAGCCTCGCTTGCCAGGCAGGCGAGCCTGGCGAGGACGGGGTCGCACCGGAAGAAAACCTCCAAGACGCCCCGGCAGGGCCTGCAGGGACTCGCGGTTGCGAAGCCACCTCACCAAACCACTTCACCACGACGCATGTCGTCAATCAATGCAGTGTCAAGCCGCAAAGTGACTAAGTGATAGTCATTTGCCACATGGCAGCCTCTTTCTGTGAAATACCTCATGCGACACCGCCGTGCGACATGTCGGCGGCAGCGCGAATCGCAAAACAGCCCGGCAAGGCTTGCCGGGCAAGCGACGATGTGACGTTGAGCGGCGCATTTAATGCGCTCTGTCAGCCTGCAGAGTTAGGTATGATAGCACTGTTTGCTTTCTTATCAGTGCATAATGACTAATTTGCCACTGTGGTGACCCCTTAGTCTATAAAAGGAGGTCCGAGGCAACCTTAGAAAGGGTTGGACCTTGTGTTAGCAAATCCACCCCCTCACATTTCATACGCACGTAGTCGTTTTGCCCTGAGGCAACCCTGCCAGGCAAACATGCTGCGCCCACCACCATCTTTCCACCAGCAATCCACGAAAGCAGGAGTAGGATTTTACGCCTCACGGCGGCCAGAACCTGGGTAAAATTGCTCGTGCGATCTCTGCCGTGCTGCCCCACGCTCTTCTGCTCTTTGTGCAACGTGCTGTCCCCCCGCTGAACCAGCAAGGGACCTTTGGTCTCATAGGTGGCGGTGGTTTCCCGCGACCTCTTTGGCGCCAGGTAGGGTGATCACTTGCACGAACCTTCATCGCCATCTTCATCTTCGACGGCGCCATCGACCATGGCGCCCAAGAAGAAATCTGGTGCTTCAACTCACCCGTCCATCTCGAAGGCTCCGCCGCCCGCAGCCACCAATGCTACGGGGAATGCGGAGGCGCACGAGGATGTGGGCGCTGCTGGGGAGGTGGTCGGAGCAGCGACGCCGTCACCACCTCCCGGCAAAGAAGCTTAAACAGAGTAGGAGACACGGAGGAGAGCGGCATCAACAACATCCCGATGGCCATGCTCCACGAGGTACGGATGAAGGGATTATTGAAGGAAATATGCCCTAGAGGCAATAATAAAGTTGTTATTTATATTTCCTTATATCATGATAAATGTTTTTTATTCATGCTAGAATTGTATTAAACGGAAACTTAGTACATGTGTGAATACATAGATAAACAGAGTGTCCCTAGTATGCCTCTACTTGACTAGCTCGTTAATCAAAGATGGTTAAGTTTCCTAACCATAGACATGTGTTGTCATTTGATGAACGGGATCACATCATTCAAGAATGATTTGATGGACAAGACCCATCCGTTAGCTTAGCATAATGATAGTTTAGTTTTACTCCTATTGCTTTCTTCATGACTTATACATATTCCTCTGACTATGAGATTATGCAACTCCCAAATACCGGAGGAACACTTAGTGTACTATCAAATGTCACAACATAACAGGGTGATTATAAAGATGCTCTCTAGGTGTCTCCAAAGTTGTTTGTTGAGTTGGCATAGATCAAGATTAGGATTTGTTGCTCCATGTATGGGAGAGGTATCTTTGGGCCCTCTCGGTAATGCACATCACTATAAGCCTTGCAAGCAATATGACTAATGAGTTAGTTACGGGATGATGCATTACGGAACGAGTACAGAGACTTGCGAGTAATGATATTAAACTAGGTATGAGGATACCGACGATCGAATCTCGGGCAAGTAACATACCGATGACAAAGGGAATAACATATGTCTTAGAATATGTAGGAGCCAATATGAGCATCCAGGTTCCGCTATTGGTTATTGACCGGAGATGTGTCTCGGTCATGTCTACATAGTTCTCGAACCCGTAGGGTCCACACGCTTAAACGTTCGATGACGGTTTATATTATGAGTTATGTGTTTTGGTGACCGAAGTTTGTTCGGAGTCCTGGATGAGATCACGGACATGACGAGGAGTCTCCAAATGGTCGAGAGGTAAAGATTCATATATTGGAAGGTTGTATTCAGACATCGGTGGTTCCGAGTGATTCGGGTATTTTTTTGGAGTACCCAGGGGTTACCGGAACCCCCCGGGGGAATATTCCTTCGCTACTGCTGCTAACTGAAGCCGATCGATGCTGCCTCTTGATGAACAGTGAGTGTTGTTGGGGGGAGGGGGGTTGGATGAACAGTTCTCGGCGGGGGTTTGATGAACAGGACCCCGTGGTGTTGCTGCTAGATGAACAGGACCCGATCGATCGAGTCGGTTGGGGGTGAATGAACAGGACCCCGTGGAGGGCTGGATGAACAGGACCTTATGGAGGGATGGATGAACAGGACCCCGTGAAGGGCTGGTTGAACAGTAGCCGGTGGAGGGCTGGATGAACAGTAGCACGTGGAGGGTTGGTTGAACAGGACCCCATGGAGAGGGCTAGTTGAACAGTAGCCGGTGGAGGAGCAGTGGAGGCTGGATGAACGGGAGCCCGTGGATGCACGGTCTTAGGTGGAGGCTGGAGGAGGTCCGCGGTGGATGAACAGTAGCCCGTCGAGGCTGGAGGAGGTCGACGGTGGAGATGAACAGTATCTCGTGGAGTCCCATTTTGCGGTACGCCACACCCCTCCCGATCAACAGGACCCCTGTTTCGACCATAGCGCTCCAACACAAATCCATTTCCTCTGTTTTGTGGTACGCCACACCCCTCCCGATCAACAGGACCCCGTTTCGACCGTAGGAGGTCCAAGAGAAGTCCGTTTACTCTATTTTGCGGTACGCCAGACCCCTCCCGATGAACACGATCCCGTTTCGACCATGGCCGGTCAAACACAAGGCCGTTTCCTCTGTTTTGCAGTACGCCAAGCCTCGTTTCGGTTGGCTGTTCCGTCCAAGCCGGTTGGCTCCCGATGAACACGACGCATTCCATTGCCTCCTGATGAACACGTTGCATTCCGTTGCTTCCCCATGAACACGACAACGATGTAGTTTCTCTGTTCCGACCCAGCCATGTACATGAGCTCTGGCCGTACATATGCGCGAGTAGGCGTTCGAGACTCCGCGCGTATGTATGTAGGTGGTAGTATTTACTTTATTGCACCCTGCCTGTATGTACGTGTACATGCTACGTGCGCGCCTCTACTACGAATGTGCCCTTCCTTACTCGGCCATGGTTCATCGCTGCAGCCTGCAGATAGACCGATCGTATGTACGTACATGTTTGCGACCAGAATGACAACACTACGTATGCTTCGACCAGGTGGGTCCCGACTGTCAGGCACTTCCTTGCGTGCAAAGATGTAGCTGGTGGGTTCCAGCAGTCAGGGGGAAACGTTTTTTTCGCGAAATACGGTGGCATGTCCGATGGGTCCCTGCTGTCAGGTGGAGGAATCATTATTTTGCGCGTAATAAGGAGGCACTTCCTTCCTGCGGCCGTGGCCCCAGCTGTCAGCCTCTCCACGTACAGTACTCTTCCAATGGAAGTCGTTCGTTGACCACATTGACCAGGCCGCACCGAGAGCACCAAGGCATTGGACGACGGGGAGGCCTTGGAAGGGGACGATGCGGAGCCGGAAAAGACGCGGTAGTGGATGCCCACGCGGAGAGGAGTACGAGGGTTCACTGGTTCGGCTGCGGTGTGAGGCTGCCGTCGCCGCAGAATAACATGGGGTGTGCGTGAGTAGAGGGATGACCTGGCCAACGGTGGGAGTAGTAGGGGGCGGTGAGGCCTCCGCGGCAGCACAGTCGGCCATAGGAGGCAGGAGCAGGCGACACGACCGACGCTGCTTTGGGCGGCTAGAGCAAGAAGACCAGAGGTTGAAGAAGCACTACGGCCGTCAGATGGACATCGTACGGCCACTAGAGCTAGAATCGTTCATATTGACTAAGTTGAGAAAGCCCTCCGTCCCCGTCAACTTAGTATGCCCACAAGTCAGCCTCCCACTATGTTGGTCCCAGCTAGCAGGGGGAGTATTCATTTTTTGTGTGCGTAATAAGGAGGCACTTCCTTGCGTGCGAAGATATAGGTCTGAGCTATCAGCGGGAGTATTCATTCTTTTTGGCGTAATAAGGAGGTAGTTGCTTGCGTGCGGCCATGGACCATGTGGGTCCCAACTGTCAGCCTCTCCATGTACATCCCTCTTCCGATATTGTCGTTTGTTGACAACGTTGACCACGCTGTGCCGAGAACACGAGCACGATGGACGTTGACGAGACCCAGGAAGGGAATGACCCGGAGGCGGCGAAGCCACAACAGTGGAGGGATGTGGGTGAGTAGAGGGATGGCATGGCGAGCGGGAGGAGTAGTAGGGCGGTGAGGCTGCTTGGCGGCCTGACCCGCCACGTGAGGCGGGAGCAGGCGGTCCCGCTGGCGCTGGATTTGGCGGCTGGAGCAAGAAGAACAAAGATTGAAGAAATACGATGGCCGTTGGATTGACATCCAGTGGTTACGTTTGCTAGAATCCTTTGTTATCGTATATAATAAGTAAAAAAATCTTGCATACGCGTCAACTTAATAGGCCCACAAGTCAGACCATTCCCTATTTTTTTAACAATTTATATATATCTCATTGCAACTTCTTATGCAATTTATTGCAGTCCATTATTTTGTTGGCCAGGGCCAGGGTTAAAAATCTAAAAAAAATTCTCATATTTCTGTGGGTTCCAAACTATTTTTAATACTGAAATGTCGAGCCAGATTTAAAGTACTTTGAAGATATATTTAAATTAGGTTAAAGCCAGTGAAATTGGAATCTGAAAATGTGAAAAAATTCAGAAATTATAAAGTAATTGCCAATTTGTCATCTGTTTTTATATTTACAACCCATTTCATATTATTTTCAAGATTTGCAGCGTCTTGAAGAGTTGCAGCCATCGTAGAAAAATAAGTAGGCCTGGATTGGGTATTCTTCAGAAAAAATAAACTGGGCTCATTTTCACAAAGAAAAAATAGTTGGGCTGGTCATGTGGTGAACATAAAATATAAGCCTGGGCTAGACGTGCCACATCCCAGTTGAAACCCTGCTGCATCTCAACAATATCAAACAAAATACTGCTCGAAAGCCACGTCCCAGGTGTCAGCCGATCTTGTGCTATTCTCTTGCCTATTGACAATATACGCTGACAATGTCGTGGGTCCCAGACGTCAGGAAACCACTAGCATGAAGCATTTCCTTTTTCCATACACTGACAGTGGAGTATATATAACAAAAAATGAGGAACTTCCTTGCGTCCGGCCATGGACATGGTGGGCCCGTACTGTCATCCTCTCCACGTATAGTCCTCTGCCAATTCCTCTTGTTTTTTGACCATGTTGACAACGCGAGAGGGCGGTGCCGCGGCGAGCGCACCAAAGCACGTGGAGGACGACGATGAGGCCTTGGACGTCGGTGTTAACGACTTAGGAGAAGGTGGGGCAGCAATGCATGCGCTGAGGCGCAGCCAGCCGTGGGAGGCGGAAGCAGGCGGCCCCGCCGGCGCTGGTTTGCACTACAAAAAAAGGCACATCCGTGACATTTTGGGCCGAACGATTTTTTTCTGTCATACTTATGACACTTCTATGACGATAATTGTGACAAAACCTGGTATCATCATAGATGTGGTGGGATCCTACTTCTATGAATAAAAATCATGATAGAAAATGGGCTTTTCGTCCTAGGCGGGCCGGAGACGCAGTTGCATGATATTCCACGTACAATACTCTTCCGATGGAAGTCGGTCGTTGATCACATTGACCACGCCGCGCCGAGAGCGCCAAGGCGGTGGATGACAGCGAGGCCTAGGAAGGGGACAACACAGAGCCGGGGAAGACGCGGCAGTGCATGCCCACGTGGAGAGGAGTACGAGGGTTCACTGGTTCGGCTACAGTGTGAGGATGTCGTCGCCGCAAGGCCTGGCCAATGGTGGGAGTAGTAGGGGGTTGTGAGGCCTCCGTGGCAGCACAACCGGCCACGACAGACAGGAGCAGGCGGCATGACCGGCGCTGCTTTTGGAGGCTGGAGCAAGAAAACCAGAGGTTGAAGAAGCACGATGGCTGTTGGATGGACATCGTACGGTCACTGCAGCTAGAATCGTTTATATTGACTAAGTTGACAAAGCCCTCGGTACGCGTCAACTTAGTAGGCCCACATGCCAGCCTCCGAAAAGGTGCGCCCCAGATGTCAGGGGGAGGAATCATTTTTTGGGCGGGTGAAGGTAGAATATCCGAGATTGAAGAAGAAGCACGACATCCGTTGGATGGACATCCAACGGCCACTGTTGCTAGAACCGTGTGCTGACTATCAGTTGATAAAGCCTTGCATACGCGTCAACTTTTTTTTAAGGGGACGCGTCAACTTAGTAGGCCCACAAGTTTGTGGTAGAGAACTTATAGCCCATTTGAGATTTGTAAGAATGTACAACCCATTTTTGAATTCTAATGGAATTTACTACAACCCATTTACAGTTTGTTAAAAGTACAACCCATTTTCTAGCTAGGACAACGATTAATAATTTCAACCAAATGTTCAAAATAGAATTTAATAAAATTTAATAAAATTTCCCACATTTTAATGGGATCCTAAATATTTTTATCCTGAAATTTCTAGTCAGATTAAATACAATTTCAATATAAATTTGTCTTACGTAAAAATCCAACAAGACATTGCGCGCGCAACAATTAATGAAATTCAAAATTTCAAAATCCAAAAATAATATTTTATAAACTAATTACATGTATGGTGCATTTTTTATAGTTACAGCCCAGTTTTTATAATTACATCCCATTTATTATTTCTTAAAGCCCATTTTCTTGTTAAGCCTAATGCATCCCTCCTAGGAAAGATTTGCAGCGCAGCGGGGCGGAGAATAACAAGTTGACCTTGCCTAGGTATTCCTCAAAACAAAGTATAGCTGGGCTAGCCATTTTCAGCTTGAAAAAAATTAATATCTAGGCTGGATATTGTAACAGCCTAGATTTCTGCCCTTTTCTTTTTCCTTTGATTTTCTTGGATTTCTTGAATTAATTTGCTTTTCCGTGGCTATGTGGTTTTGAAACTTGGGAAGATCATATCTTCCTAGGTTTATAGTGGCTTGTCATCCTCATCATCATCCTGAAGCCCTGTCATTTTCATCCTTGAACTAACCCAATATTCTTTATTAGGAATATTCCTGTTCTAATAAAGGAATAACCCTTTAAAACCCTAGGTTGTGAAGCAACCTATATTTCTGTCACTCCTAAAATTCCCAAATAATTATCATAAGTTGTTTGGGGCATATTTTGATCAAATATGGAAAAACTTTTCATTGCCATGATAAAAAATAATCCTCAAATAGTTCATTTCCTATTCTGCCCTAAATGGCACATTGTAAAGCAAGTGCTATTTTCTTTTTCCCAAATGACCTCAAACTCCTTGGACATCTTTTAATGTCCATATAATTTCCACATGCCAAAATGCAACCTCATTTTCCTAGTAATTATTTAATTATGATTTTCCAAAGTTTCTATCCAGAAAGAAGCTTTGTGAAGGAGGTGCAAGCTAGGCAAATCCAAATGAGTTGCCATTTTGCATGATCCTTAATTTCATCATATCATAGCCCTCCACCAAAGTTGACCTCATGTCATCCCTCCATGTGAGCTCAGCTTCAATTCTTAGATTCTTCCCAAAATTTCAGTTTGTGAAGCAAGTATATTTTATCTTGCTCCATTATGGCTGCAAATTTTTCTAGGCCTTCTAGTATTCATATAACCTCCCTCCAACAAGATGTGGATCAATCCCTTTGGCCATTTGCCTTGTGGAAGTTTTCCAAGTTTCTGGTCAGAATAAATCTTTCTGAAGCAAGTACGATTTTGGTTCATCGAAATGGCATGAAACTCCTTGGGCATATTTATATCTTCAAATAATTGGGCCATGCCCAAATTCAGCTCAATACCAACTGATATGTGAGTACTACTTCATGTTTTGTATTTCTGTCCAGTCTGGTGGCTTCTACAGCAACCACTAGCTAAACTCCTCTTCTTGAGCTTAAACTCTGCCATCTTAGTCACCTTAGAGTGTGATCATTGCCAGGAAAAATATTTACCACGTTACCAAGCTGGAGTAACCATAGCAAGTTACAAACACCTTCCTGTTGACTTGCTTTGGAGCTAAGTGCAAATCTCTTGTTTTCCCTGGACCGATTTATTTCCTCATTTTGACTAAGGGCACGACGGTCTATCTACTGGACATGGTCGGCCTGGCCAGACCGCGCCGTTTGCTCCAGTGCGCATGGTGATCACGCTGGCGTCACACACATTGCAAGCTCCAACCGTGTCTAGTAGCTGACCCGTGAGCCTCTGCATCGCCCTGTGCCTCTGCCTTGTCGCCGTTCACCATAAATGAGTCGCTAGCTCCATGCCCGTGCCACATCCAGCCTCTGCCCGCCATTAAAGCTTGGTCGGGAGGTCCTCCGTGAGCTCTAGAGCCGTCCTCCGCGCCTTTATAAGGACCCCCGAACCCCTCCGCACCTCACCCATCTCTCCCTCGCCTCATTTGGTCACCAGGATCGCCACATCTCGCCGGAGTTCGCCTCTGTCCTCCATGGCCGCCTCGGCCCTAGCGTGATTCCGACCAAACCAAGCCTCCTCTCCTCCTCTAGCCACATCCACAGCCTCCCCCACCTCTCCACGGGCCGCCCCGCGCACTCAGCCCTCGCCGGAGCTGCCCGTATCGCCAAAGACCACCGCCGTCCGCCGTCCTTTACCTCCCCTCGGTCCTCCTCTGCCCCGCGTCCTCCTCTCCTCCCCGGGGCCGGCTGACCCCCTGGACGGACGAGCCACGCCGGGCCGTGCCCGCTGGTGCACGCGCCCTGGCCGGAGCTGGCCTGGGCCGGCCGCCCTAGCGCCGCCCCTCCCCTGCTTCCTCTCCTCTGCTCACGGGAGCACATGAGCAAGAGGAAGGAGACGACCCGATCGCCCCCACCACTTGCCAGTTCAGCGTAAGTGGAAACGTATTCTTGAAATTCGTTTCCGTTACATGAAAGCGTATTTCGTTTATCTTTTATCTAAAATGCGTTTTCCCCTCTGGAAAGTGTATTCCTGTCTATTGCAGCCTAAAGTGCGCTTTCACTTTTCTAAAAGCATATTTCTGATTTTACGCCTCTGCCTTATCCACTCAGGGACCCGTTGGTGATAAAATATTCACGGATTGGTCCTTGTTCTTCCACACCTCGCAACTTTTTAACCGTAACTCCGTTTGAGGTGATTCCAAAGCCTACTTCTTCGTCTCTTCGAGGCGGAACTTTTGGTATCATTTTAACTATGGTTTGACATAATGGAAATGACCATATTGCGCTTGCCTCAAATCAGCCCCTTCGAGAGAGAACCGTCCGGTGTTTCGTTCCGTGGCTTCACGGCACTTTTTCCTTGAGTCCCGTCACCCCCAGTGTCATGGAAATATCACGTCAGATGTCCTCGTGAAAGGACTTAGTCATGGAGCCATCGCAATGGGTTTGCTTAAAGGGATTAAACCGGACAAAGGACAAGAGGATTTTTATACTAGTTCGACCCCGTCGATGAATGTAAAAGCCTACGTCTAGTTGTGATGGAATTATTGGGGTCTCAATAACCAGGGAGCAAAACACGCTATGCCTGGCTCTCGAGTTGTTGTTTCTTGTCCCTGAACCGCCGCTGGGTCGTCCCCTTATATACACGGGTTGACGCCCGGCCGGTTTACAAAGTCCCGAGGCCGGCTCATACAAGTGTCCAGATCGGTCTATCCTTTCCTAACTTACAATACAAGTTACATAACCATGGTAGTCTACCACTATGGGCCCTAATCCGCCTTTGGGCTCCGGGCCTCTAAGCTTCATTAGTAAAGCGCCATCTTCTGGGTCTTCCTGGTCTTCAATATAGTTGAGGGTGAACCGCCCTCTTGGGCGGTTTACACTCGATGTTATATCCCCAACATTGGGCCCCAGATTGATTTGAACCTGTTCATGTCAATCTTCAATACTTAGAAAAATTCTATGAACATCTTCTTACATTTCTCGTAAACCGCCATGATGTCTTCTCCTGTAAACTTTGTTAAACCGCCGTGACGTCATCCTCTGGATACCGCAGTGGGTTGTCATGACGTCATCTCTGTATAAAAGATTAAAAAGATTCCTTCCATTAATGGTATCCCGAAGATCGAGGCGACATCTGCGCCCTTTTTTGCCGCTTCAGGCTCCTCGATTCTCGCGCCTAGCGCTTATCCCTTTCTTCTTATAAAGAAAGTCGGGGGGTCTTTCCATTTCCCCCTACCTCTCGTCTTCGTCCTCGCGACCTGAAGAGCTCGAGTGCCGCCGCCGCCGTCAACCTTCCACTCTGCACCGACTAGGCCGCTGCATCCTCCTGTTCATACCAGAGATCCTGAGCTGCTCCTCCGCCGCTGCGTGGCCCTGGTAAGTACTCCCTTCCTTAACCGTAGATCCATTAGGGCTTCGTGTTCATCTGTGTTCGTCGGCGTTCATCTTCTCCATTTTCCACCTGACTTCTTACTGTATTTCAGCTAGATCTGATAATTTCTTCCTGCGGTAGATCCATAACTTTAGTCTGTCGTTGTTCAAAGACCTTGTCAAGCTTCTGGATAAATCCTCTCTAGACTTTCTCTGTTCTTCTTAACGCCATTGTAGGACGCAGAAAAGTTTTCTTTACTGAACCATGGTAGATCTAAAATTATATCATCTTTTTGTGAAACTTGTTTCTGCATAACTTAGTGAATTTCAGCTCTGCTGCTTTCCATAGGCGCTTTAACATGTAGAAAATCATAAACCGCCTGGTACCATTAGCCCTCACTTTTAAACTGCCATCCTGACTTGAGTAGTAATAGACGTTTTAACATGTTTATATACCTTGATTAAATTCCCCGGTTTAACACTGGTTTGTGCACATCAACCTTGAGTCGTAAACCGGCCTTCATGCTTTTTGCAGTTTTCCAAAATGACCAAGCAATTCTCCGCTTGCAACAGGGTTCCTTCCCGGATCACAGAAACACAGCTCAATGGATATGTTTGGACTGTCGCTTTGGCCAAGAAAGATGTCCTCCACTGGCGAGTTCCTGGCCCTGAGTGCCCTCCAGAGCCTCAAGATGGAGAAGTAATTGTATTCCTGCAGCATCTAGACCGGGGTTTTAGCCCCCCTGGTTCAAAGTTTTTCCGGTATGTGCTTGCTAGTTTCAAACTCCATCCTCAAGACATTGGACCAAATTCTGTGTCCAATATATGCAACTTTCAAGTGTTCTGCGAAGTTTACCTTCAAGAATAACCAACTGTGGAGCTCTTACGAGACTTTTTCCATTTAAACCGCCGCACCGAATTTTCTGACGGCCCCAACATGGAACTTGGCGGCGTGTCAATTCAGAAGAGGAAGGAAGTTGATTTCCCTCATGCCAAACACCACAACCATCCAAAGGTCTGGAATCAAACATGGTTCTACTGTCAGAACACCGCGCCAACTGATGAGAACCCTCTGCCGGGTTACCGTGCTCACTGGCTCAGTAATGGCCACCCCCTACTAGCACGGCTCACAACCAAAGAACGACAAGCTTATGCACCTCAGCTTGCTAAGCTCCGGGCCCTTCTGGAAAATGGCTTAACCGGCATTGACCTTGTTTGATGCTGGGTTTCATGGGGTATCCTTCCCTTAAGCCGCCGCTCCGGGTTGATGTATGAGTATTCTGGAGAGATACAAGACCCTCAACGGTCTCATGAGATAGAAAAAACTGATGACGAAGTCAGTGAAGCCGTGAAGAAGATGTTGGATGAACCGATCGCTCAATGCAGCAAGACCAGATTGGCTCCTTTTTGTACTTCCAACAAACCGCCAGCAGTAAGAATTTTACCCTTTTCCACCTTTATAGACCGTTTCCGCTTTAACATTATTCTGATAATCCTTTGTTTGTTTTTAGGCCAACAGTTCTTTCTAGAAGAGAAAAGCTTCAGATAAACCGGTGAGGACTCAACGCCCAAAAACCAAAGTCATAAAGAAGGTGGGCAAGAATAAAACTGCCGAGTCCTCTGATCCTCCTGAGGATGTCGATGAATCGGAAAACGAGGTAGAACTTGACTCCCTTGGCTCATTTTTCGTACACCTTATTGACAATGATTATTACCTGGATGATGCGGAAGCCAGTCGTGCGGACCATGTTGAGGTAATCATCCTTTCTTCTGATTCAGAACATGTGCCAGTTCAAGGACTTCGTCGTACAGTTCGGAAAGTAAAATATTCTCACCCTCTTGCTCATTTGGATCCACAATTTTCTTTGAAGACACAGCAACATGAAGGTCGTCGCACAAACCGGCACAACGGCCATCATGTCACTTCTTCCGATTTACCGAATACACCAACCCGGAAGCGTCGTCCAGAGGTTTCTTGATCTCCCGAAAGACTTTATCCCTTGAAGGGTTGCTTCCGTTACCCTCTTAATCCGTCTGACTCGAATTACCAGGTGTCTTCCAATTCTCATCAGTCGGTTCATCAACCACTCAAATGCCTGCCCTCAAGACCGTCTCTGGTAAGTACACTTTTTTAACTTTGTCTTCTTGCACCGGTTTACTAACTGACCTCTTGTTTAATATTACAGCGCCAAAGCCCGTCTGAGCAAGAAAGCAAAAACCACTGTCCCTACTGAAGAGTTTGAACCGGACATAATTTCAGAAGGCCCCAATAGAGATGCTGACATTGCCATTGATGATCTTGTACCTCAAAGTCAGGACACTTATGCTGAACTGCCAGAAGTCAACCCGTCCAGTCCCCGTGCTGATCCACCCAGCTCGGCCAAAGACCAAGATCTGCCAAGTCCGGCCAGGAGTACTGCTAATCCGCCCAGCTAGTCAAAAGGTGATGATGATGATGTTGTTATCACTGGTACTGCTCACACTACCCCTGGCAAGCCAGTTGTCTTGGCAAAACATACTGCCAAAGAGGAATTTGCTGCTATGGGCAAGAGGAAAGGGAAGACAGATTTGTCCAGCTTCGTTTACCATAGCGCTGAGGAGCTTCATTCCGGATTCTTAAACCGCCTGTACACAAGCCAAGATTATGAGGCCGGTTTGGTGAACTTAATGAAGGAGCGATATGAGGTAATCTTCAAATACTTTAGACTTGCTTGCAATATATATCAACTCCATTGTAGCCCCCAAGGGTCGGTTTATCTTCTTGCAGACAAACCGGGTCTTCTAATATTAAGAATACTTCAACTGAGTAGGCCCCAAGAGTCGGTTTACCTTATCAAGATGAACCGAGACTTTCTGTTAACACTGTCTTTATCAACTACCTTCAGCTTGGATTTAACTGATCAATTAGGCTTTAGCCCTCAAGTGCCAAGTTTAATACTTGTATTGACCCTTGGGACTTTAAAATATCCGGTTTAAGAAGCAATCCGCATTAGCCCCCAAGTGCCAAGTGTATAACTTGTTATGCACTTGGGACTTTAAGAGATACTAACCGCTTTATCATCTGATTTTGTAGGCTGATATAAATACCAAAGAGTCTCAAATCGCCGATCATCAAGAAAACATCAAGTCCCAGTAAGGAGAGACTTCTAAAGCCAAAGAGGAGCTAAAGGACGCTTTGACTGCCATGGAACAATTGAAGGATGGATTCAAAACTGAACGCGCCAACTGGGAAACCGAAAAGGCTGCTTTGTTGAAGCGGGCTGAAGACGCTGAAGCAGATCTTAAACCGGTCATGGAAGAGCTGATTGGGCTGAAACGTCAAGTGAATGCCATGACAGCTGCAGTTTTTGGTAAGTACTTTATAATAGCCTGTTGTGAAGTATCTTCAACTCCGTCGGTTTAACATTAAGTTCTTTAAACCATTTCAGGTAAGCGTATTGCTCATCTGGGCGCAGATATGCGGATGAAGTTGAAGGCAGCTTATACTTTGATTGAACAACTGTATACTGGTTCACAACGAGTCATTTGTATAGCTTCGTACAACAAACCAGCACCAACCTTGATCAAGGATACTTTGGCCAGGCTCTCAATGACTCTGCTTTCCGGATAGAAGAGTTGAAGCGATCTGCTGCCAGGGCTGGTGCTTTGTTAGCGCTGACTCATGCCAAATCATGGATAGCTGACCTGGATCCAGTTGATATCGCTAAGGGCTATCCGGATGAACAAGAAAACGGATCAGCATTTGATAATGAAGCCCTGAAAGCCCTGACTAAGGAGATGCGTCCAGCAGCAAGTCAATTGGCTAAAGAGGTGAACTTGACTTCTCATCGGTCCTTCTACGATGCCAACAACCATCGAGTTGACACTGCTGTGAAGGAAGTGCAATATCTTATTCCGCCAATTCGTAAGCACACTTATGCCCCTGATATTGAACCGTCCAATCTGATAAGTGACGAGGCTGTCTTTGAAGCTTTAGCCTGGATTGACTGGACCACTGTTGACTTCCAGCCACTGGGTGGGGAGGTGGACGTTGAACCGACGCCTGAAGATCCGTCAACATCACGTCAACCTGGCGATGAGTCTTGATCCGACAATCTGGTTATTATCACTGTTCTGTGTAAAAACAATCATTATTTTGGGCCTCAAAGTGCCTTGTAATAGGCTAGTTAAAATACTTTGATCTGTGGCACTGATGCATGACTTTGTTGATCTACCATGATATTTGCTATGCTTGATTACACTTTGATAATTTCATGCGATTCTGATATCTGCATAAAAAGAATTGTCCTGGCAGTTTACCGCCGGACGGGTCATAATTCCCAAGATAAAGCCTGGCTGATAACCAAAGCTGAATAAATATGAAATAACTCATACCTGTGATATGAAATCACTTAGTTGATTTACCAACTTTTATTGTAGTAAGGGTGAAGACCCAAATGTTGAGTATTTATCTCTCACCATGCAGTGCTGGTGTATAAAAAGTCATGCCGGGTTACGATGAACACCAGATGATCAAACTGGCGACATGTAGTCAGAGCCAGACCGGGTTTTATAAGACCGGTTTGATAATTAATATGGTCAGACAACTGGTAGCTGAAAGCCAAGCCGGGTTAACAAACACCGGGTTATTATGATGACTGAAAAGCCATACCAGGTCAATAGACACCAGTTTCAACATTAAAATTCATCAAAAGAGAAAATCTTGACCAAGACAAATAAAACCGTGTAGTCGAGGCTTTTCAAGGGCTGCCAGGCCCAAATTTGAGGCTTTTCATGGGCTGCCAGGCCGCTGAGTTAAACCATTTTTGCAAATCCTTTTAAGATGGGCCTCCAACTAACCAATCTTCGTTTTAACTTTGACAAGTTCAGGGTCTGTACAAGATTGACTTGTCAAACGTTCGGCGGGTCGTGCCAGGATTACCTGGATTGGAGTGGCTTACTTGATGAAGGCAGGTTAACCCGGGGTTCTAGGTGAATACACCAGGCTTCCAACCCGTTCTTGATATCATATTACAAGGGTCCTTTCAAACTCTTTGTTGTAGTGCACAAAGAGCCCCCAAGTAATGTGTGTGAGTTGTGCTCACTGGGTGCCTATGTTTGAGCTGTGCATAGCATCCAGGCTCTCTTTGGCCCCGTGGGTGTGAAGCTCCCAAGCTGCATTATGGCATAATAGCCGGTTTAATAGGTAGTACTCCGCTTTGTCAGCTGAAGCCCCCATGTAACCAAAAGACATGTGAAGAAAAACGGCAGAGGCCCTGCTTGTTGCAAGGACGCCGATTTATTATACTAATCATAATATATACATTGTCAAAATATGTACATAAGAGAAGCTTATGGCTCAAGTGTAGTAAGGCCGAAGGAGAGCTATGTTCCATGGCCGCTGGGTCTCCTCCTCAGAACTGCGTGAGTTGTCTCGAACGTCAATGAGGTAGTATGATCCACAGTGATTCTTCTTGACCACAAAGGGTCCTTCCCAAGGTGGGGATAACTTGTGCATATCGGTCTGATCCTGGATGAGCCGGAGCACTAAGTTGCCTTATTGAAAGGTTCTTGTTTTAACCCGGCGGCTGTGATAACGCCGCAAGTCATGCTGATAAACCGCCGAACGAGCCAAAGCCATGTCCTATTTTTCATCTAACAGGTCCAACGCCTCCTGGCGTGCTTGCTCATTGTCCGCTTCAACATAATTAGCAACTCGGGGCGAATCATGACGAATATCACTTAGGAGGACCGCCTCTGCCTCGTAAACCATGAAGAAAGGTGTGTAACCTGTTGATATATTGGGTGTGGTGTTGATGCTCCATAACACAGAAGGTAATTCTTCCACCCAACAACCCGGCGTCCGCTTTAAGGGAACCATGAGCCGGGGTTTGATACCCTTTAATATTTCTTTATTGGCTCTGTCTGCTTGACCATTAGACTGGGGGTGAGCCACGAATGCTATATCAAGCTGGATGTGCTCTCTCTGACAGAAGTCCTCCATCTCACCTTTAGAAAGGTTTGTGCCATTATCCGTGATGATGCTGTGTGGAAAGCCAAAACGGAAGATGATCTTCTTGAGAAATTGAACCGCCGTAGCTGCATCAAACTTGCTGACAGGCTCCGCTTCAACCCATTTATTGAACTTGTCAACCGCCACCAACAGGTGGGTCTTCTTATCCTTGGAGCGCTTAAAGGGCCCCTCCATATCAAGCCCCCAAGTAGCAAACGGCCAAGTGATGGGAATCATCCTTAGCTCTTGAGCCGGAACATGAGCTCGGCGTGAAAACTTCTGACAAGCGTCACACCGCTTTACCAGATCCTCAGCATCAGCATGAGTTGTCAACCAATAGAACCCATGAAGAAAAGCTTTAGCAACCAGTGACTTTGAACCGGCATGGTGACCATAATCCCCTTCATGAATTTCCCATAGAATCTCTTGGCCTTCTTCAGGAGAAACACAACGCTGGAATACGCCTGAAATGCTGCAGCGGTGTAACTCGCCATTGTGAATAACCATGGACTTTGATCGCCGGACTATCTGTCTGGCTAGTACCTCATCATCTGGTATCTCGCCCCGGTTCATATACGCCAAATATGGGACCGTCCAATTCGGAATTACATGTAAAGCGGCTACCAATTGGGCCTCCGGATCAGGAACAGCTAAATCCTCCTCTGTAGGCAACTTAACAGACGGGTTATGCAAGATATCTAAAAATATATTGGGAGGTACCGGTTTACGCTGAGATCCCAGCCGGCTTAAAGCATCTGCTGCTTCGTTTTGCGCCAATCAATATGCTAAATCTGATAACCTTTGAAGTAACCCGCCACAATATACACCTCGCGTCTGGAAGCCGCCATGAGTGGATCCTTTGAATCCCAAGTTCCAGAAACTTGCTGGGCCACCAGATCAAAGTCTCCAAAACATCGTACCCGGCTTAAATTCATCTCCTTGGCCACACGGAGACCATGGAGTAAAGGCTCGTAATCAGCTGCATTGTTAGTATAGGGAAACATTAAACGGAGAACATAACAAATTTTATCACCTCGAGGGGAAGTAAGGACAACTCCAGCCCTCGAGCCCTCCAATTGCCTGGATCCATCAAAGTGAATAGTCCAGTATGTGTTATCCGGTTTGTCCTCTGGTGCCTGTAACAAGGTCCAGTCACTGATGAAGTCAACAAGTGCCTGTGACTTGATAAATGTTCGAGGCATATACTTCAACCCATGCGGGCCAAGCTCAATTGCCCACTTTGCAACCCGGCCCGTTGCCTCCCTGTTCTAAATTATATCGCCCAAAAGAGCTGAACTGACCACTGTAATGGGATGGCCTTGAAAGTATTGTTTGAGCTTCCGAGTCGCCATAAAAACCCCATATACTAGTTTCTGCCAATGCGGATACCATTGCTTTGACTCGATAAGAACTTGACTGATATAGTAAACCGGCCGTTCAACCGGATATTCCTTTCCAGCCTCCTTGCATTCAACCACAATTGCCACATTGACAGCATGGGCATTAGCAGCCACGTATAATAACAAGGGCTCCTTATCAAGCTGGAGCAACAGGATCAGCGGTTCAGCCAATTGTTGCTTCAAGTCTTCAAACGTCGCATCAGCCGCATCACTCCAGACAAAGGTGTCTGTTTTCTTCAACATCTGATATAGAGGGATCTCCTTCTCCCCCAAGCGGCTAATAAACCGGCTCAGGGCTGCAATTCGACCCGCCAGACGCTGAACATCATTAATACATGCCGGTTTAGCCAAGGATGTAATCGCTTTGATCTTTTCCGGATTAGCTTCAATGCCTCTGTTGGACACCAGGAAACCTAAAAGCTTGCCTGCCGGAACACCAAAAACACATTTGTCCGGATTGAGCATCATCTTATAAACCTAAGATAGTCAAAGGTCTCCTTGAGATCATCTATCAATGTCTCATTCTTCCTGGATTTTACAACAATTTCATCGACATATGCATGAACATTGCACCCAATCTGAGTGTGAAGACAATTCTGCACACAATGATGATAAGTTGCCTGGGCACTCTTGAGCCCAAAAGGCATAGAAACATAACAGAAGGCTCCAAAGGGAGTGATGAAGGCTGTCTTCTCCTGGTCCTTAACTGCCATTTTGATCTGATGATAACCAGAATAAGCATCCAAGAAGCTCAAACACTCACAACCCGCTGTCGCATCAATGATCTGATCAATACGCGGGAGAGCAAAAGGATCTACCGGACAAGCTTTGTTCAAATCTGTGTAGTCCACACACATGCGCCAAGTGTCGTTTTTCTTAAGAACCAGCACCGGATTAGCCAACCACTCAGGGTGAAACACTTCGATGATAAAGCCAGCAGCCAACAGCCGGGCTACCTCCTCACCAATGCCCTTGCGTCTTTCCTCGTTAAAGCGGCGAAGAAACTGCTTGACCGGTTTAAACTTGGGACCAATGTTGAGAGTGTGCTCAGCGAGTTCCCTTGGTACACATGGCATGTTAGAAGGCTTCTATGCAAAAATGTCCCGATTCTCACGGATGAACTCGATGAGCGTGCTTTCCTATTTCGGATCCAGATTTGTGCTGATGCTAAACTGTTTGGATGAATCGCCAGGAACAAAGTCAACAAGTTTAGTCTCATCAACCGGTTTGAATTTCAGGTTTGGGTCATGCTTAGTGGTGGGCTTCTTCAGAGGGGTCATGTCTGCCGGATCAACATTGTCTTTGTAATACTTCAACTCCTCTGTGGCAAAACCGACTCAGCATAAGCCGCATCACCCTCCTCGCAATCCAAAGCGATCTTTCGACATCAGTGTACTGTGATGGTCCCCTTATGACCCGGCATTTTGAGCTGCAAATAAATATAACAGGGTCTCGCCATGAATTTTGCGTAAGCCGGCCGTCCAAACAGTGCGTGATATGGGCTCTGGATCTTTACCACTTCAAAGGTCAATGTTTCAGACCGGGAATCATGCTCATCACCAAACACAACCTCCAAAGCTATCTTGCCAACAGGATATGCTGATGTACCTGGTACCACACCATGAAAAATAGTATATGACGGTTTAAGAATCTTATCTGTCAATCCCATGCGACGAAAAGTTTCATAGTACAGGATGTTGATGCTACCCCCTCCATCCATGAGCATTTTGGTGAATTTATAACCTCCCACCTGAGGTGCCACCACTAAAGCCAGGTGACCCGGATTGTCAACCCGGGGCGGATGATCCTCTCTGCTCCACACAATGGGTTGCTCGGACCACCGCAAATAACGTGTTACTGCCGGTTCAACAGCATTAACTGCCCTCTTGTGAAGCTTCTGATCACGCTTGCACAAACTAGTAGTGAACACATGATACTGCCCACCATTCAACTGCTTCGGGTGACTTTGAAAACCTGATTGCTGATGATTCCCCTGATTGTTCTGTTGGTTGTTACCACCTTGATTGTTCTGGTGGCCCTGATTATTCTGAAATCCAGCGTTTGAACTGCCACCACCATGAAAACCTGGACCTGAACCGCCCGACGGACCCTGATCATATCGGAAAAGATCAGAGTTTTTGAATTCCTTCATAATGAAATAATCCTTCCAGAGATGTGTTGCTGGGACCTCCTTGGTCCCGTGCTTTGGGCAGGGCTGGTTCAACAGACGCTCCAGATTCATACTGCCATCACGCTGGGGCGGTTTACCCTTACGATGCTGCATATTAGTGTTAGCCACAAAATCTGAATTATCTGCTTTGCACTTACCATTATTCCCATGGCCTCCCTGGTTGTGCTGTTGTCCCTTCCCACCGCCGTTCTTCTTTCCCTTCTCCGGTTTCTCCTCGTCAGAATCAGGATCCTTGGTACTATCAGAATCGGCATATTTGACCAAGGCTGCCATAAGGGTTCCCATATCATTGAAGTGGCGCTTGAGCCGTCCCAACTTCATCTTCAGTGACTTAAACCGGCAATTACGCTCCAGTGTTATGATTGCTTGGCCAGCATTAATCCGTTCTGATGAATGCAAAACTTCTGAAACCTAGCGCACCCAATGAGCTGTTGACTCATTCTCTCCTTGAACACATGCATCCAGATCCACAATGGACATAGGCTGTTTACATGTATCCTTGAAATTTGCTATAAACCGGGCCTTCAATTGGTCCCACGACTCGATGGAGTTAGCTGGTAGATTTTTCAACCATGTACGTGTTGTTCCCTCCAACATCATCGTGAAGTACTTTGCACAAGCCGCTTCATCCACATCCAGCATCTCCATTGCCATCTCATAACTTTCCACCCATGCCTCGGGCGGTTGATCAGCGGTGTAATTAGGTACCTTACACGGACCCTTGAAATCCTTGGGCAGTCGCACATTACAGAGAGCCGGAATGAGGCACGACACTCCCCAAGAACTAAAGGCAAGCCCGGTGCCTCGATCTACTAACGCTGCAGGTTGAACCGGGGCGGGTTGATGACGACCTGCATACTGTGCTGCTAAAGCGGCCTCCCTTCGTGCTCTGCCATTATCCACCACGTCCTGAGCATTTACCTCACCATGCGCCGGGTTGGGTCCTTGAGGGGCATCACGGCGCCGTGCACTGCTGGACACCTCCGGTTCATCTATGCGCTTGCTATAGCTTCTGCTCAGACGGGGGGGGTCGTGTGAATCCTGTCTCGGCTATATGAGTAAGCCTGTTGCTGCATCATAGCAGTCTGAAGAAGATCCCTGGATTGCCGCATTTCAACCGGCGCTGGCGATTCACCCTCCATCGGAATAGCTGCCAGCCGGGATGCTGCAGCTATCATGTTATCCAAAGGGGTAGAAAAGTGACCCGGCGGGGGCGTTGTGTACCGTGGCGGGTTGTGTGTTCGTCGAGGTGGACCTATTACCTGAGGTTGATCCGGTGCTCCGGTCCTTGGCACGATAGTCCGGATTACTGCTGCCGGGTTGCTAGTCCCTGCCCCTGGCGTACTGAAGAGATTCATCGCGTTATAATCCGCCGGCAAGCGAGATTGATGTATCCTCCTCAATACTTCGTTCGAGGCGTTCTGATCCAACAAAAGTCGATAATTCTTAGCCTGAATCCTCTGCGCCTGGGCATCTAAAGCGGCCCGTTCCTCAGCCATCCTGGTATCCTCCGTCGCCAAGTCCTCCTTGGCATGCGTTATCTAATCCCGTAACTTGGCGACCTCTGTGTTATGCCCATCTTGAGTCTCTGGGGTAACTGATGTGGCCAATAACGTCGTCCAGGCGTCCATCAATCCAGACAGAATTTGAGCCGGCCGGCGCGCGGAGCCTCCTTCCCATGCTGCTGGCCCGGAACCTAATGCCGCCGTGGTAGAATTCTGCAAGGTTGGTTGTGTACCGGCCATGAAGATTGCAACCCGGTTTGGCGGTTCAAGAAATTCCGGAATACTAGTACCATCGGAATACCCTTCGAACACACCGTCGTGAACTTGGTACAAGGACTCGGTTTCACCGGTGGATGATTCGCTGTGGGAATAAGCGACCGTCTCACCTTCAGACACCGGTTCAGATCCGATCCCATGGACACATCCGACGAACGCACGCTTCACGGCGGGCTGAATCCGGACTGGACTCGCACGCTGTACCATTTCGATGAGGTCGGTGCAGATGTCCGGCTCAGGGCCCGGTTCGCCGATTTTGCCGATGAAGACGTGGATTCTTCCAAAGGGGACCTGGTACCCGTACTCGATTGAGCCGGCGTCGGGGCCCCAGCCTGCATCGTCGATGTAGAGTTTGCCGCGACGACTCTTGGTCATCCGTCCAACCGCGTACAATTTGAGTCCTTCAAAGCTGCCCTTCAAGAACTCGAAACAATCGTGCGATGGCCCCACGGTGGGCACCAACTGTCGTGGAAATATCACGTCAGATGTCCTCGTGAAAGGACTTAGTTGTGGAGCCATCACGACGGGTTAGCCTGAAGGGGTATTACCAGACAAAGGACACGAGGATTTTTATACTAGTTCGGCCCCTTCGATGAAGGTAAAAGCCTATGTCTAGTTGTGATGGAATTATTGGGGTCTCGATAACCAGGGAGCAAAACATGCTATGCCCGGCTCTCGAGGTGTTGTTTCTTGTCCCTGAACCGCCGCCGGGTCGTCCCCTTATATACATGGGCTGACGCCCTGCCGGTTTACAGAGTCCCGAGGCCGGCTCATACAAGTGTCCGACTCGGTCTCTCGTTTCCTAATTACAATACAAGTTACATAACCATGGCGGTCTACCACTATGGGCCCTAATCCACCTTTGGGCTCCGGGCTTCTAAGCTTCATTAGTAAAGCGCCATCTTCTGGGTCTTCGTGGGCTTCAATATAGTTGAGGGTGAACCGGCCCCTCCTGGGCGGTTTACACTCAGTAGTTATATCCCCAAAACCCAGGCAAGCCACAATACCCACTTGCATGATAGTCATGCAGTAGCCAAGGTTTTCAACTTGAATATTTATTAAATGTTTGCTTGTTTAAAATATGGTTATCATTGTTTCGGTAATGCTTCTGGGTTAGTGCTTACTTTCTTGCTATGTTGTTATGCCCTTGTTATCATGCCCTGCTAGGTGTTAGTATTCCTTTCATATGCTTATGCTTGGTAGTAGTACATGTTGATGTTGGTGATGGTCTTCGGTGCATGACTGTCATCTGTCCTGAGTACCATTGTTATGCATGTTCCATTGCATCCAGTTGGTGAAATACTTACATGATGGCATTGTTGATATGTTCTTGCATGCTATTTATTGTTAATATTAGTAGTACTTCTATGTTTCTGAGAAGTTTGTACTTGTGATGTTCATGTTCATCATTATGCCATGCTCAGTTGGATATGATTCATTGTTGATATGGTGGATTGTTATGTTGTACCCTCATATGTTGATATCATGCTCATGCATTGTAGTTACATCATGTCAGTTTATCATGGCTCAGCTATTTGCATTCAAGTTTAACCGGTTTAAATTGAACTTGAACAACTGTTGGATGAGTCATGGTGCCACCATATCGAGCTGACCAGTGCAACCACGCTTACCTTTATGGGAAGGTCCTAATTGGGTCTATTGTCGTGCCTCTTGCCGGTGCCTCGAACGAGGGAAGGTTATGGGCGCGCGCTACCCTGATCAGGTAGGCGGACATAAGCCTTGTGAGCTCGAGTTTGGTTATGTGCACATGTCCCCATTTGGGACCGTTTATTGTTTGGCCACGATGGTGGCTGTTGGTGCCTTTGGTAGGCACGGGGCCACCCAGGACTTAGCCCAAAGGGGAGTTGGTCGGAGTGGCCGAGAGAGTGTAAGGGCAGTAGGACGGTTTTGTCAGAATGCTGTTGGTCCACTCGAATGGGAGTGCGAGGCCATGGGTTCTGTCGTGGAAATATCACGTCAGATGTCCTCGTGAAAGGACTTAGTCATGGAGCCATAGCGACGGCTTAGCTTAAAGGGGTTAAACCGGACAAAGGACACGAGGATTTTTGTACTAGTTCGGTCCCTTCGATGAAGGTAAAAGCCTACGTCTAGTTGTGATGGAATTATTGGGGTTTCGATAACCAGGGAGCAAAACACGCTATGCCTGGCTCTCGAGTTGTTGTTTCTTGTCCCTGAACCGCCGCCGGGTCGTCCCCTTATATACACGGGTTGATGCCCGACCAGTTTACAGTGTCCCGAGGCCGGCTCATACAAGTGTCCGGCTTGGTCTCTCCTTTCCTAACTTACAATACAAGTTACATAACCATGGTGGTCTACCACTATGGGCCCTAATCCGCCTTTGGGCTCCGGGCCTCTAAGCTTCATTAGTAAAGTGCCATCTTCTGGGTCTTCGTGGGCTTCAATATAGTTGAGTGTGAACCGCCCCCTCCTGGGTGGTTTACACTCAGTAGTTATATCCCCAATATTAGGCCCTAGATTGATTTGAACCTGTTCATGTCAATCTTCAATACTTAGAAAAATTCTGTGAACATCTTCTTACATTTCTCGTAAACCGCCATGATGTCTTCTCCTGTAAACTTTGTTAAACCGTCATGACGTCATCCTCTGGATACAGCAGTGGGTTGTCATGACGTCATCTCTATATAAAAGATTAAAAATATTCCTTCCATTAATGGTATCCCTAAGATCGAGGCGACAGCTGCGCCCTTTTTTGCCGCTTCAGGCTCCTCGATTTTCGCGCCTGCCACTTATACCTTTCTTCTTATAAATAAAGCCGGGGTGTCTTTCCATTTTCCCCCTGACTCTCGTCTTCCTCCTCGCGACCCGAAGAGCTCGAGCGCCGCCGCCGCCGTCAACCTTCGACTCTGCACCGACTAGGCCGCTGCATCATCCTGTTCATACCAGAGATCCTGAGCTGCTCCTCCGCCGCTGCGTGGCCCGGGTAAGTACTCCCTTCCTTAACCCTAGATCCATTAGGGCTCCTTGTTCATCTGTGTTCATCGGCGTTCATCAACGCTTCTCCATTTTTCCTCCTGACTTCTTACTGTATTTCAGCTAGATCTGATAATTTCTTCCTGCAGTAGATCCATAACTTTAGTCTGTCGTTGTTCAGCACCTTGCTGTTTCCTGGATAAATCCTCTCTAGACTTTCTCTGTTCTTCTTAACTCCATTGTAGGACGCAGAAAGGTTTTCTTTACTGAACCACGGTAGATCTAAAATTATATCATCTTTTTGTGAAACTTGTTTCTGCAACACTTAGTGAATTTCAGCTCTGCTGCTTTCCATAGGCGGTTTAACATGTAGAAAATCATAAACCGCCTGGTACCATTAGCCCTCACTTTTAAACCGCCATCCTGATTTGAGTAGTAATAGCCGGTTTAACATGTTTATATATCTTGATTAAATTCCCCGGTTTAACACTGGTTTGTGCACATGAACCTTGAGTCATAAACCGGCCTTCATACTTTTTGCAGTTTTCCAAAATGACCAAGCAATTCTCCGCTTGCAACTGGGTTCCTTCCCAGATCACAGAAGCACAACTCAATGGATATGTTTTGACTGGCGCTTCGGCCAAGAAGGATGTCCTCCACTAGCAAGTTGCTGGCCCTGAGTGCCCTCCAGAGCCTCAAGATGGATAAGTAATTGTATTCCTGCAGCATCTAGACCGGGGTTTTAGCCCCCCCGGTTCAAAGTTTTTCCGGGATGTGCTTGCTAGTTTCCAACTTCATCCTCAAGACATTGGACCAAATTCTGTGTCCAATATATGCAACTTTCAAGTGTTCTGTGAAGTTTACCTCCATGGGTAGAGCATACAAGCTTCCAAGCTGGAATAAAACACGACAATCCAAGTGCTCATCCTATTCATCCAAGGTCCATGTTAGTGCATCTCTATCCTAAGGAAACACATCGTATGCCACTCCAAAATCTTGTTTCCTTACTATGAATCAACTCCAACAACCCGTTAACTTCCATTAATCAGTACATAATCCATTAATTCTACAAATCCAAGGTCTATGGTGTTCCACATGATCTCCTGAAGTCCCTATAATCCCCAAATACTTGAAAGGGTTGTCTCTACTATAGTAAGCCCACCAATTTCCATCATGATGGTCAAGAAAACTCCAAGGTCATGCTTATATCAACTCCAACAATTAATCCAATCTCCTAGTTTATTGTCCACCGAGAAACATGGTATCATGATTGAGACCATCAATCCAATTCTCTCCAAACCACATATACATACTCAGTATCTATACTCAACTAGGATCACCTACTTAAATCCAAATCTCATGTCCAACGAGAATTTCTATATGTCTCCCCCAAGTCTTCATCGTATTGCCAACTATCTCCCATTAATATCCCCTGGCTAAGTCAAATCCTTATACCTCCAAGTATTTCATCATGCGATCATAATTGTCCTACAAAATCCAGTTTACTAGGGGGTAATGAAAGCTATGCTAATCTATAACCATGATCCCACCAAGTTCATCTACCAATATGAAAGCCTCATAATCCATCAAATAGTCTCAGATTGATTCCTCAGACTCATTGATATAAACTCATCAAGTCATTTGTCCTCTATTCCTATATCCTCAAATTGGTCTTCCCAATGGCATCGTCAGTTTTGGTGCTATCTTAGGATGATAATGTGTTTGTTCACTATGTCCACTAGTTCCATAATGAACCCAGTGATGTGCAAGGTTACGGAGGCTTAACTGGTTCTCTTGCAATTTGTAGGTTAAACACATGGTTAAGGATTCGAGCTGGGGTATCTTGTAAAGTCTCGAAGGATCTAGGGATAGGGTTTTAGTCTTGAGGGCTGCACTTGGTGGAGGAGGTTGTAGCAAAAGTCTTCAGTGCTTGTGGGTCGCCTAGGTGGAATCCATGGTGTATCTTGTCTTGCTTGTCTTCAGTTGAGGAGAGAGATGAGAGGGAAAAGTAGCATAGATGAGGGATGCCTAATGGGGGTTTTATGGTGCAAGTGCAAACAAACAAGTGCCAAAAAGGGGTAAACACAAACAACAAAATAAGGCAGGTGATATAGTCGCGTACTTGTTGCCTATGGAAAAAGGGCGACTGATATCAAAACACAAACAAATAAAAGCAAGAAACAGACAATCATGGTTGTATTTGAACCATCATACAGACTCGACTGCGCATAGGGGGTACATGACTCATCCTACCCTAGGGGTTATCGGATTCAATAGTCGTGCTTTGCTCCATGCCTCATGCAGTCTTCTGGGTTTTCCTCAGGTGTCGCTACGTCTCCTATAGTTGTTTGATGAAACGATCCGCGTTGATCCTGAAGATTCTTCAACAACTTCTCTCCTATTGAAGTGATGGGGTGAAGGTGGATCCTTGTAGCTGGCATTGACTTGGTCCCCTCTTGTCTTCTTATTCATGACAATCCTTTTTGCAGTCTAAGGCATCAACGGTCCTAGGTGGCAATCATTTATGCAATGACATTAACAAGGCATAATAGAGGTCCAATCAGTCGGGCACATTGTTGACAATATCATCACCGAGAGCGGGGGATGAAGAGAACCATTTTCCTGCTCACTATAGTGAGGCGGACCAAATGGCGAGGTTATTATCCACCGGTGGTTGCTGATACAACAACGATAAGGACAAATCCTCTGGGTCTTCATGTTCTCATTCTTCAAAGGTGTACCTTCTGTTGGCATCCTCTTGCTGTGGTGTCGCCAATCTTGTGTTCAGAAGAGGAGGGTGAGTATTTGGCAAGGTGTAATCCTTCTAGGCTATCCACGAGGATTTCAAGGAATCCTGTGGTCAGGGGCTTGAGGGTGCTAGTAACCGTTTGCAATAATTTTTGAAGGAAAGAGATCGATGGGGAAAGTATACCTTAGTTTTCGAAACATTGAGAAGGGAAGAGAAGTATAGATAGTTTTGAAGACTAGTAATAGTTTTGAAAATAGTTTTACCCTATGTAACGACCATGCTAACTAAGGCTTCCTACAACAGATGGCTCGTACCCGACTACGTGGGGACCCGACTCATAAGTTGTGATCACCGAATGCACGTGTATAGTGATTCTAGAGACCAATGCTCACTGAACACACAGAAGCTGATTAACAAGAGTCTTACATCCATACATACCGTATTACACAAGTAAGACCATTATGGTCGAGACTTGAGTATAACTTCGCAGCGGAAATCTTCGTTGATAACTTGGACCCATGCCATCTGCCTTAACCCTACAAGCATTCTGACTGGGAAGCGTCCTAGCTCGCATGTTCATCACTGAAGCATTCTTCATCATATCATGTTCTTTCATGCCTGGCCAATAAAATAACCTGTGGCAAGCCAATGAGTACTTTGAATGTACTCGCAAGCAACCCATATTTTGGCTCAAGGTACAACAATGCATGACATAGTTAAATTTTTGCAGAGAGCTAATTTTGTTGTGCTATGACATGTTCAATAACTAGTAAATCATGCATCGTATGAATTCAAGTAACCATAGGGACTGGTCACACATATCGACATAAAGGGAGTGGGCATCAACCCAACTTTATCATGTCAAGTCCTTTGACTGGACCCAAGTAGTTTTCCCCATTTATCCAAATGCACACACAATGGTTTGTAAATAAGTGGACGTAGCCCAAGAGTGGTTACCCAACTGTCCTTGACCGCGGACATGACTATTCAAATAGTTTTACACTCTGCAGAGGTTGCACACTTTACCCACAAGATCCGGGGAACTTCCGTTTCATCCACGATCCGCGGTACCTCAAGTACCTGTGGTAAGTACCCGATCACTATCTTTCCCTAGACGAAACTAACTAGGAGTCCACTCTTTGTTATGTATCCTCATGATTTACATCATACGAGACTCACTCGAGATCATAGCATCCGAGAGGGGATGCAACGGTGTATCCGGTGCCCTGTAAAAATAGTCATGGCCGCCCTACCTGGCACGACCCCGTCCTGAGAGAGAGCACCAACTCTCCCCCGTCACTAGTAATGCGGGCTCCAAGCTAGTGTCGGCCTAGGTAATCAATAATGCCCTTTCCCATATAAGGGTAGAGTGGTTGCTCATGTAAGGTTGGAATAACGGTCGCAACTTAAACCAATCCGTTTTGAAAACAACACAGACACTTGCCTCGGTACACCACTTCGTCATCAAGTGGTTACCCAGCTCATTATCTCCCTCGGGCATAAGTGGCACCCGATGGGGGCTTCGAAAAGTTTTTGAAAACAATCTTGCTTCCATCACCATGCATATACCCATCCCCTTTTGTGTAGCAACTACTTTAGCATCCTATCTACTCCCACCGGCATAACCCTCATAGAAAGGTGGGGTCATGCATCATGCAAGTGTCAACAAGAAAAGCAACGGAGGCAAACCACCTCAAGTGGTCACCATTTTATCATGAATTCGATGCAAGCAATAAAAGTTCCATATGACATGCATAAAAATGGTTTCTTAGACATGGTCAAAGGGCTGCTTGCCTGGTTCATCAGAGTCTTCAAGTCTTCAGGTCCTTCTCCAAGTACTTCGTCAACTAACATCGGAAACAATCACGATAAGCAACACAACAAGGCAAAAATAAAAGTGCTCTAAAAATATGAGTTGGACTTTTCTAGGATACCTTTGGTCATATGAGGAATGACCAAAGTGGTTTCCTTGGGATTTGGTCTATCGATATCTCTAAACATTTCAATATGATGGAATCAATGGTTTTGTGGATTTGCAAGAAGTGTACAGAAATATTATTTTGAGAAATGAGAAAATACACCCATTTAACAAGGAATGATTTTTGAAGCACCTAGGAGTTGATTTCACTGGATTTGGGGTCCAAATGATTTTTCTATACATTTGCAAAGTTGGCTATATATGAAGAAATAGACCATTATTTGAGGTGGCACAAAAAGTATTAGTAAAAATGTTCAAAAACTAAGTTTTGAACTTATAAGCATCTAGGAATTTTAATCATGGAATTTGGATAAAAAATGGGCTCTCTGTGATTTTCTAAAGTTCATTAAAGAAATGGAAAAACTAGATTTGATAAATGTTTGTGAAGAAAAAGTTTCTGAAAAAATGTGCAAATTCCTCCATGAGATAGATCATGATTTTATGAGCTACTAGAAATTTGAATCCTCAAATTTGGAGTCTATTTGAATTGTTTATGGATTTTACAAATTATACAGAAAAGAAAAAGGAAAAAGGGTTTTACCCAAACAGGCTGGATCTGGGCGGCAACAGCGTGCATTGGGCGAGGCTTAACGGCAGGGCGCCACTGGGCCGGCCCAGCAGCTCAGCCACGCGAACGATAGGGCAACATCGAAGGCGCCTTCGCGGAGTATGCCTCCACTTAAACGGACGGGCCCGCTTGCTGGGTCGCTGACGTGCGGACCCCAGCAGTAGGTCATCTTCCACCTCCCGCGCTAGTGCGACAGAAAGCAGAGGAGGCGCTCGACGCCGGTCGCCGGCGCTACAGGTCGTCTCCAGTGACGTTCTGCCCACCTGCGTGCTCAGGGGACCAGGCCGCGTCCATCCGTGGGTGGCACGGTCGCCAAGGGGCACCGGGTGGAGCAGGGTGCTGGCCGCGGCGGACGAGACCGTCAGTGTGTTTTTGGCACGGCGAGGTAGGCACGGGGAGGAAGGACTGATGTGCGGGGAGAGTTGGCGGTGGTGCTGGTGCTGCTTTGGAACAAAGAGGCCACAGGAGGGGCTCTCAGTGGCGCGAATTTAGGCGGAGGCCGGCGGCATTGCTCCGGCCATGGAGATGCAAGGAGGGCACGAGGAGGGAAGTGGGTTGGTCCAGGGGGTGCACGGGAGGGAGAGAGAGGTAAAGGGGTAGAGAGGAGGCTCGGGGTGGCCTTAAATAGAAGGGGGCGAGGTGCACCGCAGGGCCGTGCGCCGGCGAGGCCGTAGTCATCGTTGGAGGACACGGGAGGGCTTGGCTTTGAGTCGGGGGTCTTCCTGGGCGTGTTCTATGGCCAGGTAAAGAGAGAGGGGGAGAGGAGCGAGCGCGAGGCGGGCCAGGGACGCGACAGCGATTGGCGGACACGGGCGGCGCTCGGGCACGCGCCGCAGGGGCGAGAGGAGGGCGCGGGAGCAATTGGGAGGCCTGCTGGCGTGATGGGATCCCAACGCGCATCGGCAGGCGTGCGGGGAAGGGCCGAGGTGGTCGGAGGCATCGGGCAGAGGGCAGCTACAGTGCTAGGGCGCACTGTAGCACGCTCGAGAGCATGCATATGGCCGGCATGGCCGTTTTAAAAGGTCAGGGGCATGTCCACTTGTGTCCTGGAGCTTCCTTGGATGCTCTAGAGTGGTCAGGAGCTAGGTGTGGCACTGAATATAGAAATGAGAGAGAGATGAGGAGTTGCCATGGGTAAACAGAGAGAGAAAGAGATGGGTCCAAATAATTGAGCTGTTGAAGGAGGAGATTTACTGGAGGTAGGAAGTGACCTGGGGCAGCTGTGGTAAAAAGATAGGGTCATGGAGATTAGTGGACCTGGTCAAAAAGGTGGTTTTGGAAATTTTGCAGAAGGTGTTTGTTGTTGATTTGGGCAAGAATATGAACTCCTCTTTTCATAAGGCTTGACACGGCCAAATGGCATGAGAAAACAAGTGGTTCCACCAAGATTGAGTCCATTTGGGCAAAGTTGCCAATGCAACTTTTGTAAACCCTAGAAATCAACAGAAATAGACTTTCCAAAATTTAGTCATTCAAATCTATTCTCCTTGATGCACCACTTGGTGTAGTGTCATCATTAGAGGTTATGAACATGTCCACAAAAGTTGAGATCAAAAGGAGAAACTTGCCAATGTAGAGTTGTTCAAATTTGGTTCTGGACAGGAAGGGTTTTGGGGCACTTTGATAAAGTTAACTTGTTCCCCAACTTGTTCCACTTGATCTAGATGATTTATTAGACCATTTGAGCATGCGCACCAAGTTTGAGAGAATTTGGGAAAGTTTGATAACGTAAAGTTGTTCAAACTTGAAAAAGGGCAGAAATGATTTTGAGAGGGTCTCATGGGGTTATACTATTCTCCATGACATGAGACTTGTCAAGATCATCAAACATGTCATATGTGACATGATAGAATTTTATTGTAGTTTTTGGAGAATATTTCCTTTGTAATTATTTCAAAAGCTTGAAATATCCAGAAAGGGTTTTTGAGGGTTTTGACCAATATTTTGAACATGACCATGTGTTGAAACTCTTATATATGGACAATATATGTCCATTGAGTTTCCCTAAATTTTCAGAAATATTTTTAAAGCATTAAAATAATTTTAACCTGTTAAAGACCATTTCTGGCCTAAAGAAAAAGCCTTTAAATAAAATAGGAAAATAACTTATAAAATTATATGTTTGTGGTTTTTGGGAGTCCTATACCTAATAGGAGTCAAAAATATTCTTTGAAAGAGTTTTAATATCCTAAATCAAGTACTTGCAGTGCAACCTCAATTCAGGGGGTTTTAGAAAACTAAATTAAAAAAAACCTTTTGGCCAAATTATTTTTGTAGGAAAATTTTATAATGTACTATACACATGGCATGATCATTGGCTCAAGAGTTTGGAGCAAGGAGATGAAGTATAGGAGTTGGAGGATTTATTTTGATTTTTAGAGCACTTGCAAACAACAGACAAAATCCAATCAAGGCAAAGTCCAAAACACTCAAAAGTTTTTGTCAAACCACATTTTATCATGATTTATCATCTTAAGTGTTGTGCCATGAAAATCAGGGTGTGACAATACGCCTGAAACACTGAAGTGGTGTAACTCGCCGTTGTGAAGAACCATGGACTTTGATCGCCGGACTATCTGTCTGGCTAGAACTTCATTAGCTAGTAGCTCGCCCCAGTTCATATACGCCAAATATGGAACCGTACAATCCGTAATTGCATGTAAAGCGGCTACCAATTGGGCCTTCGGATCAGGAACATCTAAATCCTCCTCTGTAGGCAACTTAACAGA
Source organism: Aegilops bicornis (assembly GCA_021605145.1). NCBI lineage: Eukaryota > Viridiplantae > Streptophyta > Magnoliopsida > Poales > Poaceae > Aegilops > Aegilops bicornis. The sequence continues at coordinate 139,871,453 of CM038670.1, read as the reverse complement.
CGGGTTATGCAAGATATCTAAAAAGGTATTGGGTGGTACCGGTTTACGCTGAGGTCCCAGCTGGCTTAAAGCATCTGCTGCTTCGTTTTTGCACCGATCAGTAAGCTCAACCTGATTACCTTTGAAGTGACCCGTCACAATATGAACCTCGCGTCTGTAAGCCGCCATGAGTGGATCCTTAGAATCCCAAGTGCCAGAAACTTGCTGGGCCACCAGATCAGAGTGTCCAAAGCATTATACCCGGGTTAAATTCATTTCCTTGGCCACACGGAGACCGTGGAGTAAAGCCTCGTATTCAAGTGCATTGTTAGTACAAGGAAACATTAAGAGGAGAATATAACGAATTTTATCACCTCGAGGGGAAGTAAGGACAACTCCAGCCCCCGAGCCCTCCAATTGTATGGATACATCAAAGTGAATAGTCTAGTATGTGTTATCCGGTTTGTCCTATGGTGCCAGTAACTCGATCCAATCTTTGATGAAGTCAGCAAGCGCCTTAGATTTGATGGCTGTCCGAGGCATATACTTCAACCCATGTGGACCAAGCTCAATTGCCCACTTTGCATCTCGGCCAGTTGCTTCCCGGTTCTGAATTATATTGCCCAAAGGAGCAGAACTAACCACTGTGATGGGATGGCCTTGAAAGTACTGCTTGAGCTTCCGACTTGCCATAAAAACCCCATATACTAGCTTCTGCCAATGCGGATATCGTTGCTTCGACTCGATGAGCTCCTCACTGATATAGTAAACCGGTTGTTGAACCAGATATTCCTTCCTAGCCTCCTTGCGCTCAACCACAATTGCCACACTGACAGCACGGGCATTAGCAGCCACATATAATAACAGGGGCTCCTTCTCAACCGGAGCAGCAAAAACCAGCGGTTCAGCTAATTGCTGCTTCAAGTCCTCAAACGCCCATCAGTTGTGTCACTCCAGACAAAAGTGTTTGTTTTCTTCAACATCTGATACAGAGGGATCACCTTCTCTCCCAAGCGGCTAATAAACTGGCTCAGGGCTGCAATTCGACCCGCGAGACGCTGAACATGATTAATACATGCTGGTTTACCCAACGATGTAATCTCCTTGATCTTTTCCGGATTAGCTTCAATGCCTCTGTTGGTCACCAGAAAGCCTAAGAGCTTGCCTGCCGGAACACCGAAAACACACTTGTCTAGATTAAGCATCATCTTATAAACTCGAAGATTGTCAAAGGTCTCCTTGAGATCGTCTATCAATGTCTCCTTCTTCCTTGATTTTACTAAAATGTCATCCACATATGCATGAACATTGTGCCCAATCTGAGTGTGAAGGCAATTCTGCACACAGCGCTGATAAGTTGCCTGGGCACTCTTGAGCCAAAAGGGCATAGAAACATAGAAGAAGGCTCCAAAGGGAGTGATGAAGGCTGTCTTCTCCTGGTCCTTAACTACCATTTTGATCTGATGATAACCTGAATAAGCATCCAAGAAACTCAAACGCTCACAACCCGCCATCGCATCAATGATCTGATCAATACGCGGGAGAGCAAAAGGATCTGCCGGACAAGCCTTGTTCAAATCTGTGTAGTCCACACACATGCGCCATGTGCCGTTTTTCTTAAGGACTAGCAGCGGATTAGCCAACCACTCAGGGTGAAACACTTCGATGATAAACCCAGCAGCCAACAGCCGGGCTACCTCCTCACCAATGGCCTTGCGTCTTTCCTCGTTAAAGCGGCGAAGAAACTTCTTGACCGGTTTAAACATGGGATCAATATTAAGAGTGTGCTCAGCGAGTTCCCTCGGTACACCTGGCATGTCAGAAGGCTTCCATGCAAAAATGTCCCGGTTCTCATGGATGAACTCGATGAGCGCGCTTTCCTATTTTGGATCCAGATTGGTGCTGATACTAAACTGTTTGGATGAATCACCAGGAACGAAATCAACCAGTTTAGTCTCATCAGCCGGTTTGAACTTCAGGGTCGGGTCATGCTCAGTGGTGGGCTTCTTCAGAGGGGTCATGTCTGCCGAATCAACATTGTCTTTATAGAACTTCAGCTCCTCTGTAGCACAAACTGACTCAGCATAGGCTGCATCACCCCCCTCGCAATCCAAAGCGATCTTACAACTTCCATGGACTGTGATAGTCCCCTTATGACCCGGCATTTGGAGCTGTAAATAAATATAGCAGGGCCTCGCCATGAACTTCGCGTAAGCCGACCGTCCAAACAGTGCATGATATGGGCTCTGGATTTTCACCACTTCAAAGGTCAATGTTTCAGACCTGGAGTCGTGCTCATCACCAAACACAACCTGCAAGGCTATCTTGCCAACAGGATATGCCGATTTACCTGGTACTACACCATGAAAAACAGTGTTTGACGGTTTAAGACTCTTGTCTGTCAACCCCATGCGACGGAAGGTTTCGTAATACAGGATGTTGATACTACTCCCTCCATCCATCAGCACCTTGGTAAATTTATAACCTCCCACCTGAGGTGCCACCACTAAAGCCAGATGACCTGGATTATCAACCCGGAGCAGATGATCCTCTCTGCTCCACACAATGGGCTGATCGGACCACCGCAAGTAACGTGGCACTGCCGGTTCAACATCATTAACTGCCCTCTTGTGAAGCTTCTGATCGCGCTTGCACAAGCTAGTAGTGAACACATAATACTGCCCACCATTCAACTGCTTTGGGTGACTCTGAAAACCTGATTGCTGCTGATTCCGCTGATTGTTCTGTTGATTATTTCCACCTTGGTTGTTCTGGTTGCCCTGATTATTCTGAAATCCAGAGTTTGAACCGCCGCCACCATGAAAACCTGGACCTGAACTGCCCGACGGACCCTGACCATAACGGAAGAGATCAGAGTTTTTGAACTCCTTCATAATGAAACAATCCTTCCAAAGATGTGTTGCTGGAACCTCCTTGGTCCCGTGCTTTGGGCAGGGCTGGTTTAACAGATGCTCTAGATTCATACCTCCACCGCGCTGGGGCGGTTTACCTTTACGACGCTGCATATTGGTGTTAGCCACAAAATCCGAATTATCTACTTTGCGCTTACCGTTATTCCCATGGCTCCCTTGGTTGCGATGCTGTCCTTTTGCACCGTCGTTCTTCTTTCCCTTCTCCGGTTTCTCCTCATCAGAATCGGGATCCTTGGTATTATCAGAATCAGCAGATATAACCAAGGCTGCCATAAGTGTTCCCATGTCATTACAGTGGCGCTTGAGCCATCCCAACTTCATCTTTAGTGACTTAAACCGGCAATTATGCTCCAATGTTATGATTGCTTGGCCAGCATTAATACGGTCCGACGAATGCAAGACTTCTAAAACCCGGTGCACCCAATGAGTTGTTGACTCATTCTCCTCCTTGAACATAGGCATCCAGATCCACAATGTACATGGGTTGTTTGCATGTATCCTTGAAGTTTGCTATAAACCGGTCCTTCAATTGGTCCCATGACTCGATGGAGTTGGTGGGCAGGTTTTTCAACCAAGTGCGGGCTGTTCCTTCCAACATCATGGTAAAGTATTTTGCACACGCTGCTTCGTCTACATCTAGCATCTCCATCGCCATCTCATAACTTTCCACCCACGCCTCGGGAGGTTGATCGGCGGTGTAATTAGGCACCTTACGTGGACCCTTGAAATCCTTGGGCAGTCGCACATTACGGAGGGCCGGAATGAGACACAGTACTCCCCAGGAGCTGAAGGCCAGCCCGGTGCCTCGGTCTATCGACGTAGCTGGTTGAACCGGGGCGGGTTGATGACGACTCGCATATTGTGCTGCTAAAGCGGCCTCCCTTCATGCTCTGCCATTATCCACCACGTCCTGAGCATTTACCTCACCACGCGCCGGATTGGGCCCTTGAGGGGCATTACAGTGTCGCGCACTGCTGGACACCTCCGGCTCGTCTATGTGCCTGCTATTACTTTTTCTTGGACGGGGGGTCGAGTGAATCCCGTCTCGGCTGTATGAATAAGCCTGCTGCTGCACCATAGCAGTCTGAGGAAGATCCCCGGCCCACCGCGTCTCAACTGCTGCTAGCGACTCACCCTCCATCGGAATTGCTGCCAGCCGGGATGCTGCAGCTATCATGTTGTCCAAAGGCGTGGAGAAGTGACCCGGCGGGGGTGTTGTGTATTGGGGTGGGTTGTCTGTTCGTCGAGGTGAACCCATCACCTGATGTTGATCCGGCACTCCGGTCCTTGGCACGGTAGTCTGGTTTACTGCTGCCGGGTTACTGGTTCCCGCTCCTGGCGTACCAAAGAGATTCATTGCATTATAATCCACCAGTAAGCGAGACTAATGTCTCCTCCTCAATACGTCATTCGAGGCATTCTAATCCAGCAAAAGTCGATAATTTTCAGCCTGAATCCTCTGTGACTGGGCATCCAAAGCGGCCCATTCCTCAGCCATCCTGGTTTCCTCAGCCGCCAAGTCCTCCTTGGCCTGCGTTATCTGATCCCGTAGCTTAGTGACCTCCGTGTTATGCCGATCTTGAGTCTCTGGGGTAACTATTGTGGCCAATAATGTCGTCCAGGCGTCCAACAAACCGGACAGAACTTGAGCCAGCCGGCGCGCGGGGCCTCCTGCCCCGGCTGCTGATCCGGAACCCAATGCCACTGTAGTAGAGTTTTGCAAGGCTGGCTGTGTACCGGCCATGAAGATTGCGATTCTGTTTGGCGGTTCAAGAAATTTCGGAATACTAGTTCCATCGGAATACCCTTCGAACAAACCGTCCTCAACTTGGTACAGGGACTCGGTTTCACCGACGGATGACTCGCCATCGGAATAAACGGCCGTCTCACCTTCGGACACCGGTTCAGATCCGATCCCATGGACACATCCTACGAACGCATGCTTCATGGCGGGCTGAATATGGGCGGGACTCGGACGCTGAGCTGTCTCGATGAGGTCGGTGCAGATGTCCGGCTCAGGACCCGGTTCGCCGATCTTGCCGATGAAGACGTGAATTCCTCCGAAGGGGACCCGGTACCCATACTCGATGGAGCCGGTGTCGGGGCCCCAGCCTGCATTGTCGATGTAGTGCTTGCCGCGACGTCTCTTGGTCATCCGGCCAACCGCGTACCCTTTGAGTCCTTCAAAGCTGCCCTTCAAGAACTCGAAACCATCGTGCGATAGCCCCACGGTGGGCGCCAACTGTCGTGGAATTGTCATGTCATATGTCCTCGTGGAAGGACTTAGTCGTGGAGCCATCGCGATGGGTTAGCTTAAAGGGCTTAAACCGGACAAAGGACACGAGAGTTTTATACTAGTTCGGCCCCTTACGATGAAGGTAAAAGCTTACGTCTAGCTGTGATGGAATTATTGGGGTTTGGATTGCCAGGGAGAAAACACGCTATGCCTGGCTTTCAAGTTGTTGTTTCTTGTCCCTGAACCGCCGCCGGGTCGTCCCTATATATACACAGGTTGACGCCCGGCCAGTTTACAGAGTCCCGAGGCCGGCTCATACAAGTGTCCGGCTTGGTATCTACCTCCCTAACTTACAATACAAGTTATCCAACTATGGCGGTTTACCACTATGGGCCCTAATCCGCCTTTGGGTTCTGGGCCTCTAAGCTTTATCAGTAAAGCGCCATCTTCCTTGTCTTCATGGCCTTCAGTATGGTTGAGCGTGAACCGGCCCCTCCTGGGTGGTTTACACTCAGTAGTTATATCCCCAACAGTGGCTATGTGGTTCTGAAACTTGGGAAGATCATGTCTTCCTAGGTTTATAGTGGCTTGAAATCCTCATCTTCATCCTGAAACCCTGTCATTTTCATCCTTGACCTAACCCAATATTCTTTTTATTGGGAATATTCCTTTTCTGATAAAGGAATAACCTTTTAAAACCCTAGCTTGTGAAGCAACCTATATTTCTATCACTCCTAAAATTGCCAAATAATTCTCAGAAATTGTTTGGGTCATATCTTGATCAAATATGGCAAAACTTTTCATTGCCATGATAAAAAATAATCCTCAAATAATTCATTTCCTATTCTTCCCTAAATGGCACATTGTGAAGCAAGTGCTATTTTCCTTTTCACAAATGACCTCAAACTCCTTGGCATATTTTCATGTCCATATAATTGCCACAAGCCAAAATGCAACCTCATTTTCCTAGTAATTATCTAATTGTGATTTTCCAAAGTTTCTGTCCAGAAAGAAGCTTTGTGAAGGAGGTGCAAGCTTGTCGGCGTTCTGGGAATGGGGGTCCCCAGACTTGCCTGCCTGCGGCCTGCGGCGTGGCTCAGGGGCGGCCCAGCATGGCCCAACTTCACCAACACGAGCTCAAGACCCTCGCGAGGGGCCAAGCCTCACGGGGCGGACGACAGGAGGCCTCCTCAGGCACGGCCTCGTCAGGCTGGCTCGTGAGAAGGCGGAGAGATCAAGGCGGGGTACCTCGCGAAGTGCCCCATGACGCAAGCCATGACGACCATAGCCAGGCGGGCGCCGGCCTGTGCAGAGTCCTTCTTTCCTCTTTGGTGCAAAGGGAGCAAGCGCAGGCAAGAGTATCAAGCAAAGGCAACCATTTCGGTGCAACGAGACCAAGACCAGCAGAACGGCAGGATAGAAGTCATCGTGGAGCCCAAGCCAGCGTCACCACCAGAGCCTTTGGCAGGCGAGGACCAACTTTAGTCAGGATAAGTGTACTAGATGTTCCCCTTCAAAATGGCCAATTGTTGGCGCCCTTCCCGCTCAATATTTGGGAAGAGGCCTAGGGCCTTCACCTATAAATAGGACTAGACACCACGAGGTAGGGGCATCCAGAGATCAACCAGGCGAACCTTAGCCAGAACCACCAACGCAAGAACCCCTCCCCTCGCGAGGCTGTTCTTCCTTGTACTGTCCATCATCAGCCCAAGAGGCAATCCACCACACCACACACTGGAGTAGGGTTTTACACCACAATGGTGGCCTGAACCAGTATAAACTCTGTGTCTCTTGTGTTGTTCCTTTGATTGCCTAGTTTATAGCGAGGCAGTGAGGTACAGGTAGGTAAAAGGCTAAATCTCCGCGCGCACCCCAGTGTTCGAATCTATAGGGTCTGCCGGAACCCTGAATCCGACATTTGGCGCGCCAGGTAGGGGTGTGCAGAAATTTGTCTTCCACCACCCTGTTCTCTACCGGCCACCGTGTCCATGTCAGAGGCTCGTCGGGCCCGCGCCGAGCGCTGGGCCGCTCTCGCTTCCCGCGTCGCCCAGACGTTCCCCGTCGGCAGCCACCCCCGCCGTTCCCCGTCGCCAGCTATCAACGCCGCCACCGGCCCGGTGGGGAACGAGTAGCAGGCATCATTGCAGTATCCATCCATGAGGCGAGACGGCCGCACTGGCACTCATTCGCTCGCCCCGGCCGGTTCTTAGCCCCGTGTGCCCCGCGCGGCCATGGCGGATCGGGCTGCGCTCATCGCGGCAAACGAGCTCCTGTGCTACCGCTTGGTCGACGACGTCTATGAAGAACGGCTCGACCACGTCGCCGAGCTCGTCCAAGCCATAGGGGGCTCCCCCGCGCCGTCCTTCTCACTGCATCACGCCCACCCTGCACGAGCAATGAAGCTCCGAGGCCACCTCAGCCGCCTCCTCTTCAAGAAGGCGTCCTGGCCCCGAGGCGCGTGGCCCCTGGACGGAACCCACCCCGTCCAGCGCCAGCGCAACAAGAGCGGAGCTGCCAAGAGGTTCCTCGCCCCCAAGAAGCCGCCCGAGTGCTCCCTGCTCCGGTCCGTCGCGACCACGCTCCCGCTCCAGCGCGTCAAGACCCCGCGTTGCTCCCAGCTGCAGCACATGGGGCCCCGCAAGACCAAGCTCCTCGTCTCCAGAGGCCTCCCGTGGCCACAGCAGGCTGCCGCGCCTTCACCACCGAGCTGCGCAGTGTCGCGTGGCCATGCAAGTTCAAGCCAGATCTGCCCGCTCGCTACGACGGCACGGCCGACCCTGCGGAGTTCCTCCAGCTCTACGAGCTGGGCATCGAAGCCGCCAACGGGGATCAGAAGGTCATGGCGAACTGGTTTCCCATGGCCCTCAAGGACGGGGCCCGCACCTGGCTCCTCAACCTGGCCCCAGGCATGATCTCCTCCTGGGACGAGATGCACACCCATTTCATAGCCAACTTCCAAGGTACCCACGACCGGCCGCCTGCCGTGAGCGACATGCACCGAATCAAGCGAGAACCGGGAGACCTGCGAAGTACATCCAGTAACCCGACATCGCATGGCTCAAGATTCCTGTGGTGGGGAAGAGGCGATCATCTCAGCCTTCTCCGACGGTGTGCGCGATGTCAAGATGAAGGAGGAGCTGGCGATGCGTGAAGATCTGTGCACTTCCTTGTAGTTTTTCAACCTGGCAACCAAGTGCACCAGGGCTGAGGAGGGGCGCCTTTCCCTTCTCGAGTTACCGGCTGCAGACCCAGAAGAGAAGAAATCCAAGGCCAAGGACGTGAAGCGCAAGGGGGCTGCCGTGCTGGCGGCAGAACCAGACACCAAGCGAGGCAGAGATCAGCCCGAGTCTTTCAAGGGCAGCCGGTACTGTGTGTACCACGACCTCCACACCCACAACACCAACGAATGCCAAGAGCTCCGAGCCGTGCGAGAAGGAAGAGTCGGCCGGCGCCCCGACCGCAATGATCGTGGCTACGACCGAGGAGGAGGAAGGAACGCAGGACGCTGGGAAGACCGCGGCCCTCGCCAAGGGTGGCGCAACCGACCTCGCGAGGATCGCTGGCAGGAACAGCCTCGCGAGGGAGACTGGAGAGAGCAGCCTCGCGAGGATCGCCCGCAAGGAAACGCAGGCCTCCCTCCGCTGCCTCCACAGCCAAGGAGAAACGAAGACCATCATCAGGACGAGGGGGCTGGGGGATTCCAGGAGCCGCGCGCGATCGCCTGTGAAGTGAATGCAGTCCTCCCCAAGCTTGAAGCCACACGCCCCCTCAGGTGGTCGGCGTGCGCCATCACGTTCAGCTCAGCGGATCAGCTCAAGTGCACGGCCACAGCCGGAGTCCTCCCAATGCTTTGCTCCCCAGTCATCAATAACGTGCAAGTCACCAGGACTCTCATTGACGGCAGGGCAGGGCTCAACGTCCTATCCGTAGAGACATTCAACAATCTCCAAGTGCCTTACGATCAACTTCAGCCAACCAAGCCTTTCTCTGGAGTCACCGACGGTTCCACAGTCCCAATCGGGCAGGTCCGCCTCCCTATCACCTTCGGAGCCCGCAACAACTACCGCACCGAGCTCATTGACTTCGATGTCGCCCACATCCGCCTACCATACAACGCCATACTCGGCTACCCAGCTCTCGCCAAGTTCATGGCCGTGACTCATCACGACTACAACATCCTCAAGATGCCAGGAAGTGGTGGAGTTATCACGGTGCCCTGTGAAGAAAGAGACGCGGTGTGTTCCCTCGAACGGGCTTTTCAGGCCACGTCACTTGAAGACCCAGATCGCGGGAGCGGAAGGCTCCCTGAAGCCGCTCCCAAGAAGAAGAAGACATCGCCAGGCCCAACCCCTCAGGAGGCAGGCCCCTCAGGGTCAGCGCCTGCTTAGGGGGCACCTCCTTCTGTCGCATAGGGAGGCGCGCCCGGCGCCCTCCTCAAGCAGGGCTCGGGGGCTCCCCCCTGGAGGGCCGCCGACCTCGCTAAGGTCACGAGAGAGGCGTTAGGGCACCACTTGGAGGCGTGTTTTAGAACATGTTTCCCTCAGGAAGGAGCAAAGCAAGGAGGGCCAAACTCTCAGGAGTTCGTCAGTCAGGTCACACAGGAGTTGCAGGAGTCAAGAGTCATGAGTGGCGGCCGCCGCTTACCCGACGCGGCTCCCAATCCGGGCGAGGATGGTGGGCTGCGTGTCTGCATCGACATCCCAGGGCTCAACCGAGCCGCCTCGAGGCTGCCGCCCCCACGCTGCGTGGGCGCCATGAAGGCCCACCCCACAGCTACGTTCGCATGCCCTACGGCTTGCCGAACGCGGCTGCGGTGCGCCAGCGCCTCATGAGGGGCATCCTGGAAGCTCAGGAGGCCAGGCATTCCGCAGTCCTGGCAGAGATGGAGATGGTTCGCGAGGGGCCACCAGCGCCCCCGGAGCCCCCCGAGGCTCCTGGGCCTGGGGGCTCGTGAAGATCGGCTCCCACAACCCGCTACGTCTACTACTTCAACACCCCTTCGTCGTCAACACTATTAGGTGACACCTTTCAAGTTTCATTTCCAGCTGGGAGCGCCCCCAGGGCTGCATCATTCCCAGGCCGCGTGGGTCCGTCCCTGCGGTGTGTATCCCTTTCGTTCATGTTTTTAGCTTACCTTGCTGGGGGCGCCCCTCGGGCTGCATCATCCCCAAGTCGCTCGGTTCAGACCCAGCGGCATGTATCCCTCCTGCGTTTATCTTCTGGCTATGCAATCAACCCATCATGCTTGTTATTTGGTGCCTGTCTATAGCACCCCTTCTTCCTTCGTGTCGGCCTCTTGCGTGTTAAAGGGGGGGTGCCTGAGCATCGCGACTTAGGGCTCCTACTGGCTCTCCATCCGTCACCCTCTGACTTCGCCCACGGCATCGTGCCCCGGCAAGTCAGCGACGGCTGAGACCAGCTCGAGTGCCGGGACCCGAGGATGTAGAGCGTCGACATCTAACCAAGCTTGCGCGTTAAAGGGGGGGGGTACTTGAGCATCACGACTCAGGGCTCCTACTGGCTCTCCAGCCCTGACCCTTTGGCTTCGCCCACGGCATCGCGCCCCGGCAAGTCAGCGACGGCTGAGACCAGCTCGAGAGCCGGGACCCGAGGACGTAGAGCGTTGACATCTAACCAAGCTTGCGCGTTAAAGGGGGGGTACCTGAGCATCGCGACTCTGGGCTCCTATTGGCTCTCCAGCCCTCACCCTCTGGCCTTGTCCACGGCATCGCGCCCCGGCAAGCCAGCGACGGCTGAGACCAGCTCGAGAGCCGGGACCCGAGGACGTAGAGCATCGGCATCTGGCCACATTTGCAGGGACACATCACAAGTTAAGGCCCAGTGCCAGGCGCAACCCGCCTTTAGGTAGGGCCCCGTAAGTCCCGCGCTGGCTCACGGGTGCCCAGATACACCTCCTCATCCCCTACCGTGCCGGCCACGTGTCAGGGCGGGGCTGTATACGCCCCGGGGGCTCCTCCCGGAGGGGAGCCCCCTCCCACGCACCAGTGGAAGCACCATGCTCCGCGCTGGCTGACGACACTGCCGAGGAGCGGCTATGCCCGTACACATACGGAAGCGCTATGCTCTGCGCTGGTGATAAACAACTGAGGGTGGCCCTCGGCCGCATCAACCTCAGGGAGCCCCGAGCTTAGTGTCTGGCCTCATCGCAATGCCTCCCCTCGGGAGCGCCGCGCGAGGGGGCTGGGCACGGGGGCTACGCCTGGGTCAAGCCCAGGCGTACGCCACCCAGCCAGGCCCTTCGGGCCTGGTTCGTCGCGCGTCTCTCCCCGAGCGGAGCCAAGGTACGAAGGCCGTTTGAGCGTCAAGGGGGACTCCTGAGCATCGCGACTCAGGAGCCTAACTGGTCACCTAGCCCCTCACTCCTTAGTTCCGAAGGCTAACGGCGGTTGAGGTATCTTGCGAGGGCCGGGCTCTGCAGATGTAGAATGGTAGATTCACCCGCACATCTCACCTCCCTACTTGTTGTTCGTGCGCCAAGGGGGACTCCTGAGCATCGCAACTCAGGAGCCTAACTTGTCACGTAGCCCCTCACTCCTTGGTCCCGTCCTGGTTTTCGGTCGGGGCTAACGCGGCCGAGGTATCTGTGAGGCAGACTCTGGGCGTAGAACATAAGCAAGTAGGAAGAGCGCAAATTTCAAGGAATTCAAAGGCAAATATTACAATCCATAACTGTTATCACGACATCAAACGCAAGTTTAAACGCCTCCCCGAGGCACGATGCATGTTGCAGGAACTAAAGCAGAACAGGAGCCACAGCGGAGTCATTCGTTGGCGGCGGAGCTGTGCGGAGCGGGTTCGCCTTGTGGGGCCGAAGGCTCGGAACTTCGACAACAGAGCCTCCGCGCGACCCTTCACGGCCTCAGCAGCGGCAGCGGCAAGCTCGCCGCTCGCTGGCTCCAGCAGGCTGTCAATGTCGACGTTGGGGTCGCGAAGATAGACGTGGGTAAGGAACCGCGTCAGCGCTGCAGAAGACAAGACGCGCGCCTCGGCCTCGGCTGTAGGGCCAAGGCCAAGGGTGACATCTTCAAGGGCACGGACCATGAAGGGGAGTAGCTTGGCGGGGCCGTCTTCGGCGCCAGCCAGCGGGCTTTCCAGGCCGCTATCACTGGGAGGGCAGTCACCATCACTGGGTTCTCGCGAGGACCCTTGAGGCCGGCGGGGCGCAGCACACATTCGTCGAAGTCGGGCATCTGTTTCACAAAGTCGCCCCTATTTGAGCAAAGGTACAGCAAAGCCCCTCCATGCCGGATGCTGCCGGGGGAAGGGTCCCCGGTCAGGACCAAAAGCACCTTCCTCAGTGCTTCGGGCGTAAGGTCCTCCTCCTGAAGCCTCATGCGATCTCCACGCCCGCCGAAGGACCACATCCGGTGGGATTGGCGCTGGAGAGGGGCAATGCGGCGTAGCAGGAACTCCTTCACCACCTTGGGCACCATCACACCAAGCTCCCTCAAGAGCGCGAAGCGACGCCAGACGAAGATGAACCGGGGGCTCGTGAGCGTCTCCTGGCCCCAGCCTGAATTGGGGACAGCAGGCGACTTTGGCTCCGAAAGCAAGGGGCTGGGCACCCCTACATCCACATACAGCCACCGCTCGCGGAACCGAGGCGCGGACGGGGGAAGGCTGAAATCAATCCCCGAAGCCGCTCTCTCTGGTGCGGCAATGAAGCTCACACACCCTGAGCATTGGGTGGGATCGACGAGGCGCAGAGAGAAGAAGTGGCGCAGCAAGGCAACCAAAGGAGGGATGCCCATCATCGCCTCGCAGACAAAGGCGAAGACGGCTAGAAGAGTGATGGATTCAGGACCCAGATGCATCATGTAGATCTGGTAATGGGAAAGCACAGCGTTGAAGAAATCGGAAAAGGGGGAAACCAATCCCACCCACAGGGCGTCGGCAAAGTACTGGACCTCAGTGACCACTCTGTCGATGGAGAAGTGGGATGCGGGCCAAGTCGTCGTCCTCCCGCCCTCGTTGAAGATGGTGGCCAGAGCGGAGCTGACCTTGCCCAAGCCTTCCCGGTTGAGTATAATCGACCGGTCGACAGCGGGAGCCGCCGCCGACGGCGAACGAGACGGAGGCATCGGTTTCTTCCCTTTTCCCTTCTTCGTCGGAGCCATGGCGACGGGAAGAGGGGGGATTCGAGATTGGATTGGAAGCAGAGACTGGAGCACGAGAGGGGGAAGAACAGGGGACGGTCGAGCGACGAGAAGAGGAAAGACTGTGTGCAACCACGGGTCCGCCTAGCTGGGCGCAAAGTAAGGAGGCGTGGGGAAGCAGGGCCGCCCACGTCCAATCAACCGCCACGCGGCGCCCGAGGCCACAGGCTGTTAGGGCCCGCGGCGCTTCGCACTTGCCCTTTCGCCTCTCTACTCGGCCAAGTCCGGGCGCGCCTTGGGCCCGGGGGCTACTGTCGGTGTTCTGGGAACGGGGGTCCCCAGACTTGCCTGCCTGCGGCCTGCGGCGTGGCTCAAGGGGCGGCCCAGCATGGCCCAACTTCACCAACACGAGCTCAAGACCCTCACGAGGGGCCAAGCCTTGCGGGGCGGACGACAGGAGGCCTCCTCAGGCATGGCCTCGTGAGGCTGGCACGCGAGGAGGCGGAGAGATCAAGGCGGGGTACCTCGTGAAGTGCCCCATGACGCAAGCCATGACGACCATAGCCAGGCGGGCGCTAGGCGGGCACCGGCCTGCGCAGAGTCCTTTCCTCTTTGGTGCAAAGGGAGCAAGCATAGGCAAGAGTATCAAGCAAAGGCAACCATTTCGATGCAACGAGACCAAGACCAGCAGAACGGCAGGATAGAAGTCATCGTGGAGCCCAAGCCGGCGTCACCACCAGAGCCTTTAGTAGGCGAGGACCAACTTTAGTCAGGATAAGTGTACTAGATGTTCCCCTTCAAAATGGCCAATTGTTGGCGCCCTTCCCGCTCAATATTTGGGAAGAGGCCCAGGGCCTTCGCCTATAAATAGGACTAGCCACCACGAGGTAGGGGCATCCAGAGATCAACCAGGCGAACCTTAGCCAGAACCACCAACGCAAGAACCCCTCCCCTCGCGAGGCTGTTGTTCCTTGTACTGTCCATCATCAGCCCAAGAGGCAATCCACCACACCACACACTGGAGTAGGGTATTACACCACAATGGTGGTCTGAACCAGTATAAAATCTGTGTCTCTTGTGTTGTTCCTTTGATTGCCTAGTTCATAGCGAGGCGGTGAGGTACATGTAGGTAGAAGGCTAAATCTCTGCATGCACCCCAGTGTTCGAATCTATAGGGTCTGCCGGAACCCCGAATCCGACAAAGCTAGGCATATCCATATGAATTGCCATTTTTCAGGATCCTTCATTTCATCATATCATAGCCCTCCACCCAAGTTGAGCGCATGTCATGCCTCCATGTGAGCTCAGCTTCAATTCTTAGATTCTGCCCAAAATTTCAGGTTGTAAAGCAAGTATATTTTATCTTGCTCCATTAAGGCTGCTAATTGTTCTAGGCCTTCTAGTATTAATATAACCTCCCTCCACCAAGATGTGGCTCAATCCCTTTGGCCATTTTCCCCTGGAATTTTTCCAAGTTTCTGGTCAGAATAAATCTTTCTGAAGCAAGTGCTATTTTGGTTCATCCAAATGGCATGAAACTCCTTGGGCATCTTTATATCTTCAAATAATTTGGCCATGCCCAAATTCAGCTCAATACCAATTGATATGTGAGTGCTACTTCATGTTTTGTATTTCTGTCCAGTCTGGTGGTTTCTACAGCAACCACTAGCTAAACTCCTCTTCTTGAGCTTAAACTCTGCCATCTTAGTAACCTTAGAGTGTGATCATTGCAGGAAAAATATTTACCACGTTACCAAGCTAGAGTAACCACAACAAGTTACAAACACTTTCCTGTTGATTTACTTTGGAGCTAAGTGCAAATATCTTCTTTGCCCCTGGACTGATTTATTTCCTCATTTTGACTAAGGGAACGACGGTCTATCTACTAGACATGGTCGGCCGGGCCAAAACGCACCGTTTGCTCCAGTGCGCGTGGTGATCACGCTCGCGTAACGCACATTGCAAGATCTGGCTCGGTCCGGCCACTGTGCTCGTCTCCTCCCTCCTCATCTCGACCTCCAACCATGTCTAGTAGCTGCCCCGTGAGCCTCTGCATCGCCCTGTGCCTCTGCCTCGTCGCCGTTCGCCATAAATGAGTCGCTAGCTCCACGCCCGTGCCACGTCCAGCCTCTGCCCGCCATTAAAGCTTGGTCGGGAGCTCGTCCGTGAGCTCTAGAGCCCTCCTCCGCGCCTATATAAGGACCCCCGAACCCCTCCGCACCTCACCCATCTCTCCCTCGCCTCATTTGGTCACCAGGATTGCCACATCTCGCCGGAGTTCGCCTCTGTCCTCCATGGCCGCCTCGGCCTCGGCGTGATTCCTACCAAACCAAGCATCCTCTCCTCCTCTAGCCACGTCCACGGCCTCCCCCACCTCTCCACGGGCCACCCCGCCCACTCAGCCCCCACCGAGCTGCCTCACGGGCCCGCGCCTGGCTGAGCCTGGGCCGGCCGCCCAAAGACCGCCTCCCTGCTTCCTCTCCTCTGCTCATGGGAGCACAAGAGCAAGAGGAAGGAGACGACCCGATCACCCCCACCCCTTGCCAGCTAAACGTAAGTGGAAACGTATTCTTGAAATTCGTTTCCGTTACATGAAAGCGTATTTCGTTCCTCTTTTATCTAAAATGCGTTTTCCCCTCTGGAAAGCGTATTCCTATCTACTGCAGCCTAAAGTGCGCTTTCACTTTTCTAAAAGTGTATTTCTGATTTTACGGCTCTACCTTATCCACTTAGGGACCCGTTTGTGATAAAAATATTCACAAATTTGTCCTTCTTCTTCCACACCTCGCAACTTTTTGACCGTAACTCTGTTTGAGGTGATTCCAAAGCCTACTTCTTCGTATCTTCGAGCCTGAACTTTTGGTATCATTTTAACTATGGTTTGACATAATGGAAATGACCATTTTCCCCTTGCCTCAAATCAGCCCCTTCGAGAGAGAACCGTTCGGCGTTTCGGTCCGCGGCTTCACCACACTTCTTCTTGGAGTCTCCGTCACCCCCAGGCAAGCCACAATACCCACTTGAATAATAGTCATGCAGTAGCCATGGTTTCCAACTTGAATATTTATTTAATGTTTGCTTGTTTACGATATGGTTATCATTGTTTCGGTAATGCTTCTGGGTTAGTGCTTACTTTCTTGCTATGTTGTTATGCCCTAGTTATCATGCCCTGCTAGTTGTTAGTATTCCTTTCATATGCTTATGCTTGCTAGTAGTACATGTTGATGTAGGTGATGGTCTTCGGTGCATGACTGCCATCTGTCCCGAGTACCGTTGCTATGCATGTTCCATTGCATCCAGTTGGTGAAATACTTGCATGATGGCATTGTTGATATGTTGTTGCATGATGTTTATTGATAATATTAGTAGTACTACTATGTTTATGAGAAGTATGTACTTGTGATGTTCATGTTCATCATTATGCCATGCTTAGTTGGATATGATTCATTGTTGATATGGTGGATAGTTATGTTGTACCCTCATATGTTGATATCATGCTCATGCATTGTAGTTACATCATGTTATTTTATCATGGCTCATCATATTTGCATTCAAGTTTAACCGGATAAAATTGAACTTGAACAATTGTTGGCTGAGTCATGGTGCCACCATATCGAGCTGACCAGTGCAACCACGCTTACCTTTATGGGAAGGTCCTAACTGGGTCTTTTGTCGTGCCTTTCGTCGGTGCCTCCAACGAGGGAAGGTTATGGGCGCGTGCTACCCTTATCAGGTAGGCGGACATAAGCCTTGTGAGCCCTAGTTTGGTTATGTGCACGTGTCCTCGTTTGGGACCATTTATTGTTTGGCCATGACGGTGGCTATTGGTGCTTTTGGTAGGCACGGGGCCACCCAGGACTTAGCCCAAAGGGGAGTTGGTCGAAGTGGCCGGGAGAGTGTCAGGGCAGTAGGACGGTTTTGTCGGAATGCCGTTGGTCCACCCGAATGGGAGTGCGAGGCCATGGGTTCTGTAGTGTGGGTACAGTATACTAACCTCTGCAGAGTGTATACTAAATCTATCGATAGCCGTGCTCGCGGATAAGGGCCCAGTTCGTGTTGGTCACACTATGGGTCAACAGTAATAATAACAATGTGCTTAATAACAACCCCGGTTCGATGATGAGATAAGTTGTTTATGTGATCCGTGCATGATCACCGTTTGGTTACGAGGTAACCCGTTGAACCACAAGTGGTTCCGTTTGTGATCCGTGAATGATCACCGTGGTATCGAGGATACCGAGTTGTTGGATATTCATGTAATGTACGAGGTTGGTAAGTGATGCATATGATGGTTACGAGGTAACCCTAGCAGAATAAGTTGGTACATGATAATGTTATCATGTTGCATGATAGTGTCATCATGTTTATATGTTCATGCCATTTTCATATTGTTCTAGTGGTATTATGTTCATGTTGGTCATGCAATGTATCCTGATGATCTCATGATAATTCCTGCTTAACCTGTAATTGCCATGCTGTTGTTTGTCTTGAATGCTTCTGGTTATTGTGAGCTTGCAAGTACATTTTATGTACAGACCTGGCGTGTCATGCCAGTTTCCAGGTCGTGCCTGGATTGCTTGCTTGTTTGCTGTGGTTCCTGTGTGCGCGAGCTAGGATAAACGTTCTAGCCAGAGTCCCTGCGGATTGAATTCCATCATCGCCGTTCGTTGTTCCGCTGCCTCAAGTTGTTATGCTGCTTGTATAGATCAAGCGTGGTTGGCGTAGTGTCGCCGTGCCGATGTTATTTATTGTAATATCAGAGACCTTGTATTCATATTCGTGTAATAATAGAAAGCTAGTTTGTTCTATGCTAAGCAGTGCCGTATTCCAGAAGACTTCACCTTGATCTATGGGCTAGAATACAAGGCGTTCCGGTTTTTCTGAGCCGGGGTGCCACAGATATCTGGCCTAGGCTAGACGGGCCACATCCCGCCCAGTTAATACCCTACTATCCTCTGAACAACAACGAAAACATCGCTCAAGAAAAACTCTATAGTGCTCACACCTCAAAAACACAAATACTGCTCTAGCTGCTTGGTTCCAGCTGTCGGCCACTCCTTGTGAAATTCTCTCGTTTATTGACTACATAGGTTGACAATGGTGTGGGACCGTGATGTCAGGAAACCAGGAGGAAGCAAAAAAATATAGTTGTACATAATAAGGGGCACTTGCGTACGTACGGCTATGGCCCTAGTGGGTCCCTACTGTCATCCAGTAAAAATAAAGTCATCTCATGAATCCTTATGTTCGTTGACCATGTTGACAATGCTCGGCGCCACTGCGAGTGCAACAACTTGAAGGACGACGGAGAGGGCCTCGCGGGCCCTACGAATGGTCTGATACAGCGCCCGCTGCTCATTCAGGAAGCCAGGATCATCGGACACCTATGAGCACCTTCGAGAGACTGAGAAGGCATGAAACGGTAAGGCCGCGCTTGGGAGCTCTGGTTTATTTCACACCTGTATTAAGATACAAGTGTAATTTACTCGTCATCGGAAATAACGCGTAAAATAGAGGCATAATGAAACCGAGGGCCCGAGGTCTGTAACAAAAACCAGCGAGTTACACGTGTAATTTGAGAGACTAGTGTATATTTTACTAGTCGAAATCGACCAACCAAACGCTTCGCCTGAGACCATCTTCTTTTATTTACAAGCGTCAGTTTTACAAGCGGTTTCGGTTGGAAAACAACAATTCAACCACGGCCTAAGATGATGAGTTGGTTGGAAGATCATATGGTTTCACCTCTAACCTACTCGAGTTGTCGTATAGACTATGCATGAAACATAAGACAATGAACTTCTTAAGCACAAAAACAACAGAAGAGGATGATCTTCTTAATATGCAAATCACAGGCATTAGCTCAACATGCAAAACAATATGAAGCATTATTCTCAGGAGGCATGGTGAACAACTCGTGATGCCGCATGCCACAACACTCCAAGCTCAACTTTGCAATCAAACTCACAAGGCCTGACATTACATAGACAACATTCAGAACAAACTCTTAAAATACCTTACATAAGTCAACATTCATGTGACTATGCATCTCAGCAGAGTAAATATTTACTTCTGAAGTGAAGATATGCATAGGAAAAAACGATCGACGTTGCTCACAGCAAAGGGAGTCCCACTCAAAAATATCAAATACATGTCTTCTGGCTAACATCAATGAGCAAAATTTGAAAAGGTTTTCCAATACCAATATATTAAACTAATGTCTTCTTGCTAACATCAATGATTAAACTTTGACAAGCTTTTCCCACTCAAAATATGTAATGCCTATTGAGGGAGTCCTGGATTAGGGGGTGTCCGGATGGCCGGACTAAGACCTTTGGCCCGACTCCCGGACTATGAAGATACAAGATTGAAGACTCCGTCCCGTGTCCGGATGGGACTTTCCTTGGCGTGGAAGGCAAGCTTGGCGATACGACATGAAGATCTCCTCCCATTGTAACCAACTCTGTGTAACCCTAGCCCTCTCCGGTGTCTATATAAACCGGAGAGTTTTAGTCCATAGGACGAACAACAATCATACCATAGGCTAGCTTCTAGGGTTTAGCCACTCCGATCTCGTGGTAGATATACTCTTGTACTACCCATATCATCAATATTAATCAAGCAGGAGTAGGGTTTTACCTCCATCGAGAGGGCCCGAACCTGGGTAAAAACATCGTGTCCCTTGTCTCCTGTTACCATCCACCTAGATGCACAGTTCGGGACCCCCTACCCGAGATCCGCCGGTTTTGACACCGACATTGGTGCTTTCATTCAGTGTTCCTCTGTGTCGTCGCCTTTAGGCCCGATGGCTTCTTTGCTCGTCAATCGCGATGCGGTCCGGGATGAGACTTTTCTCCCCGGACATATCTTCATATTCGGCGGCTTCACATTGCGGGCCAACTCGTTCGGCCATCTGGAGCAGATCGAAAGCTACGCCCCTGGCCGTCAGGTCAGGTTTGGAAGCTTAAACTACACGGCCGACATCCGCGGGGACTTGATCTTCGACGGATTCGAGCCACGAGCAGGCGCGCCGCACTGTCACGATGGGCATGATTTAGCTCTGTCATCGGACAACACCCAGAGCGTCGCTCAGGTGTCTGCTTCGACCATTAGCTTGGAGCCCGCTGCGCCAATCGGGGACGAACGGTTGGACGCCGCCCCGGAAGCTGCAACCTCTACGGTGATAGAGCCGGATACCAGCCTAGTTCCTCGCAAGGCCCGTGACTCCAAGGTGCCGGACTCCGATCCGGACTCCGTAAATCCCGCACCTCTTCCGATTAAGCCCGATTTGGCTCCGGTCATGGAGTTCACCGCCGCGGACGTCTTTCAGCACTCGCCTTTTGGCGATATCCTGAATTCATTAAAGTCTCTCTCTTTGTCAGCAGAGCCCTGGCCGAACTACAGCCAACATGGTTGGGATGCGGACGACGAAGAAATTCGAAGCCCACCCACCACCCACTTCATAGCCACTGTCGACGATTTAACCGACATGCTCGACTTTGACTCTGAAGACATCGACGGCATGGACGCCGATGAAGGAGACGATCAAGAACCAGCACCTATAGGGAAGTGGAAAGCCACCTCGTCATATGACATATACATGGTGGACACCCCTAAAGCGGGGGATGGCGAGGAGAAAACGGAGGATGATCCCTCCAAGAGGCAACCCAAGCGCCGACGTCACCGGCGCCGCTCTAAGTCCCGCCAAAGCAAAAACGGCGATTCCGGCACCGGAGATAACAACACGCCGGACAGTGCCGAAGACAACCCCCTCCAGCAGGATTCAGTGCAGGAGGATGAAGGAGCCAGCCCTCATGAGAGAGCGGCCGACAAAGAGGATGAGGACGACAATTACATGCCTCCCTCCAAAGACGAGGCAAGCCTCGACGACGACGAATTCGTCGTGCCAGAGGATCCCGTCGAACAAGAGCGTTTCAAACGCAGGCTCGTAGCCACGGCAAGCAGCCTCAAGAAGAAACAACAACAACTTAGAGCTGAGCAAGACTTGCGAGCCGATAGATGGACCGAAGTCCTGGCGGCCGAAGAGTATAAACTAGAACGCCCATCCAAGAGCTACCCAAAGCGCAGGCTGCTACCCCAACTTGAGGAGGAAGCAACTAAACCTACGTCACCAGCGTACGATGCGCCCGGCCGGCCACCCCGTGGCCGTGATAGAGAGGCCTTCAGGCCCTCAACCCAAGCCGCACCCCGACACCGCTCAAAACATACCGTAGTGCGGGAAACGCAATGCACTGCGAGACATCTTGGAGAATAAGGCAATGCAAACAAGATCGATATACGGATCGCATGGGCGCCCCGCTTCACGTGACGATAGCCGTCATGACGGACATAATAAGTATGGCCCGGCCGAATACAATGCACCAAGCTCGTCCGAAAGCTGCGTTGTGATATAGCCCGAGACAGGGCGCCACACACCCACTATGCTTCACGAGTAATGGATCATCAAATCCCCGAGGGCTTCAAACCCGTAAACATCGAATCATACGATGGCACAACAGATCCTGCGGTATGGATCGAGGATTATCTCCTTCATATCCACATGTCCCGTGGTGATGATCTACACGCCATCAAATACCTCCCGCTCAAGCTTAAAGGACCAGCTCGACATTGGCTTAACAGCCTGCCAGCAGAGTCAATTAGTTGTTGGGAGGACCTGGAATCTGCATTCCTTGACAACTTCTAGGGCACGTCTGTGCGACCACTGGACACCGATGACCTAAGCCACATAATCCAGCAGCCAGAGGAATCAACCAGACAATTCTGGACATGGTTCCTAACCAAGAAAAACCAAATAGTCGATTGTCCGGACGCCGAGGCCCTTGCAGCCTTTAGGCACAACATCCGAGACGAATGGCTTGCCCGGCACCTAGGACATGAATAGCCGAAATCTATGGCATCCCTCATGACACTAATGACCCGCTTTTGTGCGGGAGAAGACAGCTGGCTAGCTCGTAGAAATAACATAACCAAGAGCCCCGGCAATTCGGATACCAAGGATAACAACGGCAGGTCACGTTGCAACAAGCATAAGCGCCGCATTAACGGTGATAATACTGAAGATACGGCAGTCAATGCCGGATTCACAGGCTCTAAACCAGGTCAGCGGAAGAAGCCATTCAAAAGAAACCCTCAGGGCCCATCCAGCTTAGACCGGATACTCGATCGCTCGTGCCAGATACACGGCACCCCCGAACAGCCAGCCAATCACACCAACAGGGATTGTTGGGTGTTCAAGCAGGCAGGCAAGTTAAGCGCCGAAATCAGAGACAAGGGGCTACATAGCGATGACGAGGAGCGGCCCCGGCTGCCGAACAACAAAGGACAGAAGGAATTTCCCCCGCAAGTTCGGACGGTGAACATGATATACGCAACCCACATCCCCAATAGGGAGCGGAAGCGTGCTCTCAAGGACGTCTATGCGTTGGAGCCAGTCGCCCCAAAGTTCAACCCATGGTCCTCCTGCCCGATCACCTTCGATCGGAGGGACCATCCCACCAGCATCCGTCACGGCGGATTCGCCGCACTGGTCCTAGACCCAATTATCGACGGATTTCACCTTACCAGAGTCCTAATGGACGGCGGAAGTAGCCTGAACCTGCTTTACCAGGACACAGTGCAAAAAATGGGCATCGATCCTTCAAGGATTAAACCCACAAAGACAACCTTCAAAGGTGTCATACCAGGTGTAGAGGCCAGCTGTACAGGCTCGGTTACACTCGAAGTGGTCTTCGGATCCTCGGATAACTTCCGGAGCGAGGAGTTAATCTTCGACATAGTCCCGTTCCGCAGCGGCTATCACGCCCTGCTTGGACGAACCACATTTGCAAAATTCAATGCGGTGCCGCACTATGCATATCTCAAGCTCAAGATGCCAGGACCTCGCGGAGTCATCACGGTAAACGGAAACACCGAACGCTCTCTCTGAACGGAGGAGCACACGGCGGCCCTGGCGGCGGAAGTACAGAATAGCCTCTCAAGGCAGTTCTCCAATCCAGGCGTCAAACGTCCGGACAACGTCAAGCGAGCACGAAGCAACCTACAACGAATCCGGCTGGCACGTTCCGAGCAAGCATAGCAGTGCGGCCCCAACCCCAGCACCCGCCAAATGGCGATACTGGTACCACGCGTACATAATTACGCCCTAGAGATACCATGGGCATAAGGGGAGGGGCACAACAACGGCACGCCCAGAATGCGGTTCAACCGCACTAAGGGGCTCCCTATTTCCCCGTTTTCCTTTTTACACACTTTCAGGACCCAACTATTCGGAAGGCCTGCCCGGCAATACACTCGCCGAACCCACGATGCAACAACCAGGGAGAGAGCACGCCACGTCAAAAGTCCAGGTGGTCTCTATAACGAGTTTAATACCTGTTTTACTTACAATCCCGCAGCTTGCCCCTGGAGGGGAACATGTCAAATACTCCCATCTCTTGCTTACCGCACTTCTTGTATCGTTCTGCTTTCGCAGCAGCCCTGTTTTAATAAACAATATATAGCTCTTACCTATTATTGTACTTATCTATTTTTTATACAAATGTGTTCAGTCATGACATTGTGCAACCGTACACTTTGGTGCGGACAATACACCAGGGGCTTACAACACCCCATAACATGGTGTGAGAAGACCAAACACTCCCACGAGTGCGGCACCCCGAACTTATAACACTATATGCATCGGCTCTGAATCATGTCTTTGGTCAATAGTTGGGTTTGCCCGGCTCCCATGTTTTGGTACCTTACGTTCCGCATTGTTGGCTAAGGTAGCGCTGGGAGAACTACTGCGATTGTGCCCCAGTTGAGCTGGGTTAACACCTCAGTAGAGAAAGCTAAAACTGACTGTCATGATAGTGCGAGAGACCGGTCGCTGTTCGCGAGGTTTCTTCGAGTCCTTAAAGACTTATGCCGCTTCGAGCGAGGAGCCGGACTTATCCGGCCTAGGCGTGGATAGCGCCCCGAACTCGGTCTTCCGAATACTAGGGGCTTCGCCAAAATTTAAAATTATAGAATTCTATGGCTAAGTGAGAGTGATAAAGCATTATAAGTCCGACGGCACTGGTTACCGTTGTCTTTGAGCATACTCCTAGATGGACCCAAGAATGGGAACAAGAGCGCTCAGGTTTATCCCGAACACCCCAGCACTCGTGGCATGGGGCCGAAGCCGACAACTTGAATCTCTCAGATTTGATAAACGGCCGCACATAAGGTAATATTTTAAATTAACAAGCATTGCTTAACGCACATGAACAAAGCTTCAGCGTACAGGATAACAAATGCGAGTCTACTAAAAAATTACATCTTTGGAGCACTCATCCGCTATACGGCGGGCACCCTTCAGAATGCCATTATAATACATCTCGGGCGTACAATACTCCTTGCCCGGCGGTGGCGCGTCCGTCAACAGCTTCTCCGCGTCTAGCTTGCCCCAGTGCACCTTGGCACGGGCAAGGGGCCGACGGGCACCTTCACTACAAACGGAGCGCTTGACGACCTCAATCCACGGACACGCGTCCACCAGCTGCCGCACCAGACTGAAGTAGCTCCCAGGCATGACTTCTCCAGGCCACAACCGTGCTATGAGGCCCTTCATGGCCTGTTCGGCCACCTTGTGGAGCTCGACTAGCTGCTTCAGCTGGTCGCTCAGGATCACCAGATGTTCGGCTCCAGAACACTTTTTCCGTCGAGCTCCCCTCTTCGGCTCGGTAGTATGCGGCGGCATCAGACACACTACGGGGCAGATCGGCGAACGCTCCTGGAGAGCTCTGGATTCGGGTAAGTAGTAGATAATTAACTTTTATATTTTTGCTTTGCATAAAGAATGCCTTACCCTCCGCTATCTTCTTCATCACCTTGATCTCCTGAAGGGCCTTCTGGGCTTCGGCCTTAGCGGTCTTGGCACTCTCAAGAGCCAAGGCAAGCTCGGACTCTCGAGTCTTCGAGTCACGCTCCAAACTCTCGTGTTTTTCCACGAGAGCCTGGAGCTCTTGCCGCACCTCCGCCACCCACGCCTCCTGCTTCTCTCGCTCGGTGCGCTCCAAGGCCGCACTCTTTTCGGCCTTGGAGACCGCCTCTTTCAGGGTCGCCACCTCGGTCGTGGCTCCTGCAACATTAACATTGGTCCTGTTATTATTTTGCAACCAAGTATTTCTATATACATTTATAGGAGGTACTATGTACCCTCTTTATCCTCGAGCCGCTTCTTGGCACGACCGAGCTCGCTCTCGGACCGCTCGAGGATTTCCTTCAATGCATTGACCTCCAGTCGGTCTGGCGGGTCGGCGGCACTGCATTCCCATATTGACATATTTCTATTAGACTCCTGCGTATATCTTTTTAGATCCTCAGCTCGGCTTTTCTTTCCGAACACCGAACTAAGCATCAGGGGCTACTGTATATGCGGTAATATTTTTTATATGTTTTTGAACACATACCTCAAAGCCCGTTAACAGGCTTGTACAGGCTTCCGTCAGCCCGCTCTTGGCGGACTGAACCTTCTGAATCACAGCACTCATAACAGTGTGGTGTTCCTCGTCGATGGAGGCGCCATTAAGCGCCTCCAGCAAATTGTCCGGCGCCTCCGGATGGACGGAAGTTGCCGGCGTCGCAGGCTTGCCCTTCTTATGAAGGCGCCGCCTGTCGGACTCCGGAACCGCTGATGGTTCCGGAGCAGTGTCCGGCCCGGGGCCGGACTTAGATCCCTCTAGAGCTTTACCCCCTTTGGGCCTGGAGTCCGGAAGGTTGCCTTGTGGCAACTCCAGGACCACCTCCTCCCGGTTTTGTCCCCTACGGGACTCCACCTCAGCATCGTCTGTAGGGAGAGGGGAGGAGGCCGTCGGAAGTGAAGCGCTATTCACGTCCGACAAATTCAGAGAGCCGCTCGACGAATCGCCAAGCTGAGCTCTGGGTGAACTGCATAATTAGATTTGGTGTTAGAATCTATCGAATAATAAAGGAGTGCAATAAGTCATTCGGGTAGCCGGACACTTACGATTTTGCCAGGGGCTTGACCCTGGATGGCCATTCCCCCCTGCCGTATTCGACGTTGGGGGCATAGTCCGGCAGAAGGGTCTTCCCCTTCATGGACCCTCCGGCTTCCCCAGTTGGGGCGTCCTTTCTTTTCTTTCCTCCCCCCGTTGGAGGGGGAGAGGCTTCTTCTTCTTCTTCCTCCTCCTCGTCTTCGGAGGCAGAGGGTGCAATGGGTTGTCGGACAAATCCGACGCCACCGGGCGCTGTACTCTTTCGGGTCCCCGTGGCCTTCTCCTTGGCCTTCTTCTCCGGCACCACGTGAGGTGCCGGACCGAGTAGCTCCGCTAAGTGTGTGTCTGCTGGGCCTTCGGGCAAAGGGGCCGGACAGTCAAACTGTCCGGATGTCCTCTTCTAGTCCTGTCAGAGGAACGGGAGTTTAGATCCCACATAAAGTCACACTATGAAAATCAGGTATCCCGTAAGGGACTAAATGTAAGCTTACTTTGGAGGATTGACGTTTGGCGCAGAATCCGCGATCCTCGGTGACGGGAGGGGGGACCTCGGAACTCTTGAAAAGCACCTTCCAGGCATCCTCGGGCTTCACTTCGAAGAGCCGGGATAGAGTCTGGTGCTGGGCCGGGTCGAACTCCCACAATTTGAAGTCCTGTCGTTGACACGGGAGGATCCGGCGGAAGAGCATTACCTGGACCACGTTGACAAGCTTGACCTTCTTGATCACCAGGTCTCGGATGCAGGTTTGGAGTTCGGTCACCTCTTCCTGATTGCCCCACGACAGGCCCGTCTCTTTCCACGATGTGAGCCGGGTGGGGATGCCGGATCGAAATTCGGGGGCCGCCGCCCACTTAGGGTCACGCGGCTCGGTGATATAAAACCACCCCGATTGCCACCCTTTGATGGTTTCCATGAAGGCACCCTCGAGCCTAGTGACGTTGGCCATCTTGCCCACCATAGCACCTCCGCATTCTGCTTGTCGGCCTTTCGCAACCTTCGGCTTGACGCTGAAGATCTTTAGCCATAGGCCAAGGTGGGGCTGGATGCGGAAGAAGGCCTCACACACGACGATAAACGCCGAGATATTGAGTATGAAGTCCGGGGCCAGATCGTGGAAGTCCAGGCCGTAGTAGAACATGAGCCCCCGGAGGAACGGGTGAAGAGGAAAACCCAGTCCGCAGAGGAAATGGGGAAGAAAAACAACCCTCTCATGGGGCCTGGGGGTGGGATGAGTTGCCCCACATCCGAAGCCGGTCGCGATGTCGTCGAGACAAGTATCCGCCTTCCTCGGTTTTTGATTTGCCCTCCGTGGCGGAGGAGGCCATCCATCTACCTCCCGCTCCGGACATGGTTGGTGAAGGTTGAGGTGGGAAATGCGGGCTTGGGCGCTGGAGCTCGAGCGCAGGACAGAGCGAGGTAAGAGGAAGAAGGCGTGAATGGAAAGGGCAGATTCTTATCCCCTTATATGGGCGGCCAAAACTACGAGCCCCCCACCGGCCTAATAAAACTCGCTTATCTCCCAAGCGTCGCGGTTAATGGCGCGGTTGGGTTACCCACACCCGTATTGATGATAATACCGAAATAAGGGGACACGATCTCTGCTTTGACAAGACGTGCCAAGGAAACCGCCTCGCTAAACGCGCCGAGGTGGAACAGTAAAATGAATAAAAGCCTGGCCGTGGCATGATGTCACGCCGCGGAATACGTCAGCAGATCCGATTGATGCAAATATTATTCTCTCTACGGTGGAATGTGGAACTTATTTTGCAGAGCCGGACACTACCCTGGTGTTCAACATCTTCTATGGAATATTCGGAGGAGGAACCCGCCTTGCAATGCCGAAGACAACTTGCACGCCGGACTCGTCGTCATTGAAGCCTGGTTCAGGGGCTACTGAGGGAGTCCTAGATTAGGGGGTGTCCGGATGGCCGGACTAAGACCTTTGGCCGGACTCCCGGACTATGAAGATACAAGATTGAAGACTCCGTCCCGTGTCTGGATGGGACTTTCCTTGGCGTGGAAGGCAAGCTTGGCGATACGACATGAAGATCTCCTCCCATTGTAACCGACTCTATGTAACCCTAGCCCTCTCTGGTGTCTATATAAACCGGAGAGTTTTAGTCCAGAGGACGAACATCAATCATACCATAGGCTAGCTTCTAGGGTTTAGCCACTCCGATCTCGTGGTAGATCTACTCTTGTACTACCCATATCATCAATATTAATCAAGCAGGAGTAGGGTTTTACCTCCATCGAGAGGGCCCGAACCTGGGTAAAAACATCGTGTCCCTTGTCTCATGTTACCATCCGCCTAGACGCACAGTTCGGTACCCCCTACCCGAGATCCGCCGGTTTTGACACCGACACCTATGATTGTGGAACAGGCAGGGTTTGTCATCTGATAGTCCGGTGGCTCAAGGTGACGACGAAAGATTAGAGAACCATTCGATGTATTATGCATTATGAAGTATTATGGTGGACACGAACCATCTGAACATTTTGTGCAGTTCCACTAAAATTAAGCTGAGCATCCCTGTGGATTTCGTATTTATATGTTGCAAGAAAACAAAGACACTTCAGCACACAAATGAATATTGGCCCCAGTGTCAACCCACCAATCGATGGACTAACAAATTTAAAGTAATGTAAACAAATTACCATACCCAGATGCCCCATCATTATTGCTTAGAATGACATTGACAGACTTGGAGTCCTGTCATGGCTTCTTGTACTTGTTTGGGCACTTTTTGCCCAGTGCACTCCACGTGTTGTAGAGTTGCCTACGCTCTCTATAGACTAGTCATGTCACCAGCGTCTACTAATACTCTGTAAAGCTTCTCGCTCATTCCTTCTGTAATGTAGGGCAAACAGTGACTGCTTCTTTCTGTAAAGTGGTAAAACCAAATGGACCCATTAATGCAGCAGTTTGCCTTAGAGAAATTGGCTCCTTTTGTGCAGTTCAACTAAAATCAAAGTCAAAATAAAACCAAGCTTTAATTTTGATATCCCTGTAAGCAACAACAGGTATAAGGGAAACAATTACTAAGAAATAATGGTTGATGACTTGTACACCCAGAAGAAAACCATCTATTGATCTACCTTATCTCAATGGGAAACAAAGCAGGAGAGTAGCAATTCTCCATCAGTGTGATTCATTCATATTAACTGAGACATTATCTTAACAATGCCTTGTTTCAACATGTATAAAGAATGACAAAGCAAAAAAGTACCATTCCTAAAACAATGTGACTGATTCATTTTAACCGAGACATTATCTTAACAATAACTTGGTTAAACATGTAGAAAGAACTACAAAGCAGGATAGTACCATTTGTATAACACTTTAACTAATATATAATAACAGTGACATTATCTAAACAATATATTTCTTAAACATGTACTCCGGCGGATCCCTAACAGAAATGGCACTCCCGCTGATCCCTAACAAGTGTGGCAGTTTTGAACTAAGATTCAGTAGTTAATTCTGAGGAAAGTCGGTACTGACCTTTCAAGACCGAAATTTGAAACAACTCATGAGGAAGACCTCAAAGAGATCTCAACACATATGGAAATCTGGTGTACAATAGCAAAAAGTTGAATAGATATCCTTGTTTTAACATAGGAAAAAAGGAATCAATTACTAGCCAATAAAGGAGGATGAAACATGCGGCCGCAAAAATGGTAATACCGCCAATCCCTAACAAGTGTTGCAGTTTTGAACTAAGATTCAGTAGTTAATTCTGAGAGTGGATTGATTAATTTTACCAGCGGCATTAGATTAACAAAAAGCATAAACAGTTCCCGGGGAGAGTGGGCGCAACAACACCATGTGCTTCCATCTACTTATAAAGGGGGTGATGCAGAGTTTTGTTGTAACAAAGAAACAAGCATCATGTCTGGGTTGGAACAATTTTTGCCCACTCAATGGTAAAAGATAGCAGTTCAATTGATTCAATTCAACATTTATCCAAAACAGTACCAATACAAGTAGCACAACATCTCAAAGCACACTGCAGCATCATGTGGATGAAAGTCGGTACTGACCTTTCTTGACCAAGATTTGAAACAACTCACGCGGAGGACTTGAAAGAAACCCCACCACATATATGAAAATCCATGGTCTCCTTTTGCGCAGTTCCACCAAAATTAAGCAAAGTCGTCGGTGTGCCATTCAAGTTGAATTGCACAAAACACTCTTAAAACATAAGTGTTTCGCATAGAGAAGCAAAATTTCACAATAGCAACAAGTTGAATAGATCTCCCTATTTTAACAGAGGCAAAAAAGGAATCAATTACTGGCAAAATAAAGGAGGATGAAACATGTGGCCACAAAAATAGTAATTCCGCCAATCCCTAACAAGTGTTGCAGTTTTTGAACTAAGATTCAGTAGTTAGTTCTGAGAGTGGCATTGCTTAATTTTACCAGCGGCATTAGATTAACAAAAAGCATAAGCAGTTCCAGGGGAGAGTGGGCGCAACAACACCATGTGCTTCCATCTACTTATAAAGGGGGTGATGCAGAGTTTATTGTAACAAAGCAACAAACATCATGTCTTGGTTGCTACCATTTTTGTTCACTACTTAATGGGAAAAGAGAGCAATACAATAGCTTCAATTCAACATTTATTTAAAACAGTATCAATACAAGTAGCCCAAGATCTCAAAGCACACTGCACAATCATGTGGATGAAGGCCTGTACTGACCTTTCATGAGACAACCAACGTAAAATTCGAATATACCAAGACGAATAGGAAATCCAATCTTGTTTTGTGCAGTTGCACTGAAATCAAGCAAAGTTGCCGGTGTGACATTTAAGTTTGCTATAGCAACAAGTTGAATAGATATCCCTGTTTTATCAGAGGCAAAAAAGGAAACAATTACTGGCAAATAAAGGAGGATGAAACATGGGGCCACAAAAAGAAGCATCTACCTTATCTTGATGGAAAACAAAGTATAGGACAGTAGCATTTCTAAAACGGTTGCATTGATTCATATTAAAATAGAAATTCTCTTAAAATAATTCAGTAGTTAATTCTAAGAGTGGCATTCCTTAATTTTACCAGCGACATTAGATTAAGAAAAAGCATAAACAGTTCCAGGGGAGTGTGGGTGCAACAACACCATGTGCTTCCATCTACTTATAAAGGGGGTGATGCAGAGTTTGTTGTAACAAAGCAACAAGCATCATGTCTGGGTAATGGGAAAGAGAGCAATACAATAGCTTCAATTCAACATTTATTTAAAACAGTACCAATACAAGTAGCACAACATCTCAAAACACACTGCACGATCATGTGGATGAAGGCAAGTACCAACCTGTCATGACACACACAAGATCACGTATGAATCTGCCAACACGAATAGGAAATTCAATCTCGTTTTGTGCAGTTGCACTGAAATCAAGCAAAGTCGTCGGTGTGACATTTAAGTTTCCTATAGCAACAAGTTGAATAGATATCCCTATTTTAACAGAGGAAAAAAATAAAACAATTACTGGCCAACAAAGGAGGATGAAACAAACAGTGACAAAAAGAAGCATCTAACTTATCTTGATGGAAAACAAAGTAGGACAATAGCATTTATAAAACGGTTGCATTGATTCATATTAATAGAGACATTCTGTTAAAACAACATTCGTTAAGAATGTAATTTACTTTTAACAGTAGCATTGCTTCAATTTTCCAGCAGCATTCTTAGATTAAGAACAACAAAATAGTTGTATGGGATATGGGACATGGGACATGCCAGCACCATGTGCGTCCACACGTATAAATGGGTGATGCAGAGTATGGAGCCAAGCAACATATCTGCGTTGGTCCCATATTTGTTCTCTTTGAACCTTTTTCCTATGTGAGGGCAACAAATCTAGTCCTGCACAAACTACCCGACCCCCAAGTTTCTTTCCCTTTTCAACAAAGAGATCGGTTACTTACAGGTGTGTGTACTGGGTTACCCCCCTTTTCCCTTTTCGACCAACAAAGTGGTTGGGTAGCCAGTCTATACTACTTTCCCTTCCTCCTTTCCTCATTGAACCACGTCCTAGATTCATGCTCCACCCCGTCGCACCCTTCTTTCCTCTTTGAACCAAGACCTAGATTCGACTACAGAATTGAAAAAGATCCGCATGCAGCTAGAGCAATGACGGTTTCAAAGAAACTTATACCTTAGGGTCGTCGGGATGTGGCAAGGCGTGCGGCGGGAGGCCGGATCTGCCCACACTACGTACGGAAGCGAGGAAGAAGGGGTCGGTGGCCCTCCCGCACAGGCGCTGGGTGAAAGATAACAGCGCAGCCGGCAATGGATTGCCTCCCTTGCCGAAGGCGATAGAGTGTACACTGCACCTCCTTGTCTTCCCGGTGCGACGAGATTCAGACGCCTCCTTCACCAGCTGTGGGGGGAGAGAGAGACAGAGGCCAACGCAGTCTTGTTTAGATCTGGTGAAGAGGGTGACTGGGTGAGAGACTATGAATATAGAAAACCCTAGCAAAGGAACGCTGAGCCTCTAGCGTGTATATATATGTAGTGCAGCGAGAGTGTGGAGAGTACAAACTCTAGCGAACAAGCGCTAAGGCTCCAGATTGTATAGTACTACATATATACTGTAGTACGGATTGAGCTCCGGTGCCTTGCTGGAAACCCCATCTTTTTATTCTCGATGGAAACAATACAATACGTGACTTGCCGCCCTTGCTGTCACTGGGAAAGGACACCGCAAGATTGAACCCAAAGCTAAGCACTTCTCCCATTGCAAGAAAGATCTATCTAGTAGGCCAAACCAAACTGATAATTCGAAGAGACTTACGAAGATAACCAATCATACATAAAAGAATTCAGAGGAGATTCAAATATTTCTCATAGATAAACTTTATCATAAATCCACAATTCATCGGATCTCGACAAACACACCGCAAAAAGAGTTACATCGAATAGATCTCTAAGAAGATCGAGGAGAACCTTGTATTGAGATTCAAAGAGAGAGAAGAAGCCATCTAGCTAATAACTATGGACCTGAAGGTCTATGGTAAACTACTCACGACTCATCGGAGAGGCCTTGGAGATGATGTATAGAGGCCCTCCGTGGTTGATTCCCCATCCGGCGGAGCGCCGGCGAAGGCTCCAAGATGGGATCTCGTGGATACAGAAGGTTGCGGCAATGGAAGTAGTTTTTTCATGGTGCCCCTATGTTTTCAGGGTATATGGAGATATATAGGCGTAGGAGGTAGGTCAGGGGAGCCACGAGGGGCCCACGAGGGTGGGGGGGGGGGTGCGCCCACCCTCTTAGGGCGCGCCTGGCACCCTCGTGGCTGCCTTGAATACTTCTTGACGTCCACTCCAAGTCTCCTGGATTGCGTTTGTTCCAAGAAGATCGCTCCCGAAGGTTTCATTCTGTTTGGACTTCGTTTGATATTCCTTTCCTTCGAAACACTGAAATAGGCAAAAAAAGAGCAATTCGGGCTGGGCCTTCGGTTAGTAGGTTAAACCCAAAAATGATATAAGAGTGTAAAGTAAAGCCCATAAACATCCAAAACGGGTAATATAATAGCATGGAACAATCAAAAATTATAGATACGTTGCAGACTTATCAGCATGACAAAAAACGTGACCAACTGTGACAAACACGTATCATCACGGAAGTGTATTTTTTTGTAGTGTTGGTTTTGGCGGCTGGAGGAAGACAGGACTGAAGAAACACGACAAATTGTAAAAGCAGCTGGAGTACTTAACAACCTTAACTGAAACCAGTAGGGGCACTTAACAACCATAGCTGAAAGCAGTATGAGTACTTATACAGCTTCAACCGTACAAAGCACGCCTCGAACAATGCTACTTTGCCTATAGTTAACCAAGAGTGAGGTCGCCATGCCCCAGGACAAGGCTCAGGTGCCACCCCGCGCATCCACAACCTTCTAAAAGCAGCTTCATCTCGCAATGTGGTCAATGTCGGGGGTTGGGAGCGACATATGCCAAAGGATGGCTTATCATGATGGGAGCGAGTAGAACATCGCCGGTGCCCAGAAGCGGGATGAGGCGTAGACACGAACACCGGCATACTTTACCCAGGTCCGGGGCTCTCCTGGGAGACAACAGCCTAATCATGCTCTGCGGGGTCTCTGCATGATCATTAAGGCACTAGTGAGTACAATGGTGCTCCTCGAGTTGTATGCTAGAGATAGGAGAAAGCAGGGCTATCTCTCTCCTCTCTCTATGTGTGTGTCTAGGTCTAACAGGTTGGGAACCCTTTGCATGGGTGCCCTAGGGGGTTTATATAGGCCTACCCCCCAGGGGTACAATAGTAATCTGGCCGGGTGTAGGACCCGGCTGTCAGCGTCTCTGGTCGCCGGCTTCTCCGCCAGCCGCTGGGGCCCTCCGCCTGGTGGGCCCTCCCGGCTGGTCTGCTACAGAGCCGACATGCTGCCTCCGCCCGCTTGGTCGGCCGGCCTTATTCTTGTGTAGCCGTAATGCTAATGACGTATGCTTGGTCGGGGAGGCGTGGCTACAGTCTCGCTGTCTGGTGGGAGATCACTGTAGCCACTCCATGTCACATCTGGTTAATGGTGCACAGACTCCGAGGGAGGAATGGGCCGCCTGCTTGAGACCGGCCTCCCTTGGGTCCGACTAGTCATGTTTTGCCGTCCTCTGGGCTCTCGTTGCCTGGTAGGGCCCGCCGCCTGTAGGCCGTACCGACAGGCCATTGTGGGAGTAGGGCTCCGCCTGACATGGGTGACGTCAAGGGTGGCGTGGCAACAGTGCCGCGTCATGCGGAGATCTCCGCCTATACGGGGCAATGTGGCTGCGCCGTGCCCTGGATATGGGGGTGATGGGTTACACTTTAGCCACATCCTGTCTTGTCTTCTTAATGGGGGCGCAGACTTTGAGAGTGTCGTGGGCCACCTGCTAGGAGCCGGCCTTTCTGGAGACCGCCTACGAGGAGTCGTCCCGGCTTGGGGCCGTCCTCTGGTGCTTGGTCGTCTTCTGGCAGCCGGCCGCTTGATCCAGCCGTCCACCAGAAGGTGGAGCTTCATCCTTGATGCTTGAGGGGCGCAGCTAGCTCGATGTCTTGAAATGCCCAGGGACTCGAGTTAGGCTACCCGTGGCCCATTACTCTGACAGTAGTCCCCGAAGCTGGTGAGGCGTCGCGAACGATAAGTCGAGGTGCCTCAGTAGTTTCCTTCTCCGAGTGCTCTCGTTGAATGCTTCGTCCGTCTCCTGGCTTGCCGTCTACCGGGAGTCAGCCGTGGCCAGGCAGTCTCACCTGATAATTTTGAAACACCAAGGCAGGAACCAGGTGGCGTGCTTGCTAGGCCTCTCGGCCCGCTGCCCGCTGCAAGCACGCCACGCGGCGTCGGTCAACCGGGCCAACCTACCAGCCCACGCGCACGATGGGACGCGACAGCAGGCTGGGCCCGCCATTACCGGGCCTCGGCGCGCGAGCGGATCCGCTGTGGCCGAGGCGGGCGGTTGCGATTCCATATGGAGTTACTGCACAGTAACTTGCGCAATAATCTCGGGGTCGTGGGGCCATGGGTGCAGTTAATCCACGATCCCACGCCCCGCCCCCTTGGCTTCGCAGCCCGGGGGCTATACATAGGGGGAGGAGGGGGAGCGGCAGAGTACGCGCGCCCTCCTCTCCCGTTGCCATTTTCGTCCTTCTCCTCCTCTTGCTACCGCCACACTTCTACGCTCCACTGAAGCGCTGCCACAGCTCGTCGCCGTTGATCTCCTCCGCCCCAAACCTCTCGCTTCGCTGCGGTCCTTTTCCCTGCTGCCGCGCCATTTCTCTGTCTAGCTCGAACTCCATGGCGCGCGAAAGGGGAGGGGATTGGGAGGGCTCGGTCGTGATAGACGACCACCTCGCCTTCCTTCATGCCACACAACGACTGCCCGGCGGAGGCTTCGTCAAGGTGCACGTGCCTCCAGAGAAGGAGATCTCGTCGGCGCCGAAGGGAGGCGGGCGGGTTATCTTCCGCTCGCACTTCCTCCGCGGCTTCGGCCTGTCGGTGAGTGGGTTCCTTTGTTCCTTCCTCGACTTCTACCATCTTCAACCTCATCATCTGACGCCCAACACCGTGACGTTGCTGTTTGCCTTCGTCATGATGAGCGAGGGCTACC
This sequence comes from Aegilops bicornis, assembly GCA_021605145.1. NCBI lineage: Eukaryota > Viridiplantae > Streptophyta > Magnoliopsida > Poales > Poaceae > Aegilops > Aegilops bicornis. The sequence continues at coordinate 139,835,078 of CM038670.1, read as the reverse complement.
TGGGCATCCCCCTACCATCGAGTTGTGGGGAGCGTTCTTCTACACCAAACTGGGCACCTCCGTCAAGGAGAAGGCGGCCCAGTGCGGCGCCTTTGTCACGGTGCATCGTCCGTCTTCGGAGAATGCCTTCCCCTCCATCAAGCTATCACAGTCGGTGAGACTGTGGCAGAAATCATATTTTTACGTGGAGAACGTCGACCCGGCCGTCGACTTCATCAACCTGTCGCGCTATGAAGCCGGCCCTCCGGCTGAGCCTCGGGCCAACTGGGCTACAAGCCGAAGCCTATGTCGGCCGACGCCACCGCCGCCCTCAACCGACTTCGTGTGCTGACTCGCGCGGAAGGCCTCAAGGCGTCCGACCTGCTGGTCGCCTTCGTCGCGCGCTGGGTTCTCCCACTCCAAGGCCGGCCTCATCTTATCTGGCGGATAGGTAGGCACCGTGACTCGAGCTGGATGTGCACTAGGGACATGCCGACTGCTAAGGTCGCCCGCGTGGTCAACAAGATCTCCGACCTCAAGCTGCCGGAAGGGTCTTGGTGATTTGGCAAGCGGCCATACTCCCGCGCCAACCTGCCGCCGGCTGTAAGTTTCTCAACTCCTTTCTTTTCAGTATCTCATCTTGGTCTTGGTCTTGCTGTCTAGAATGGTCGGTCTTCGGAACGCAGATCTACATGTCCCCGGCGAGGGTCGCCATCGTGGGGCCGGGTGGAGGCTACCAGCCGGACCGGGAGGTGAGCGATGTGGACGACACCGACTTGGGGGCTGCCACCCTGGAGGACGACGCCATAGGCGGCAGCGATGGAGCAGGCAGCACCGAAGACAGAGGGGTCATCTAGACCTAGCCTGATGATGATGAGGATTAGGACGAGCCGCACCATGCGCGAGGCGCCGGCATGGCGGATGTGGGCCCTTCCGCCGAGCCGGTTGCTCAAGGCAGCACGCGCAAACGCAAACAAAGCGTCGTCTTGTTTGGCAGCGTGCCAAAGAAGACCAAGAACCCGACCACCGCGACCCAGTGGAAGGAGGCCGCCGCGAAGGCGACCAAGTTCCAGAAGCTTCCGAAGGTGCCTCCTATGGTGTCGGCGTAAGTATCTTTTCCTTGTACTTTCCTTTCTTGTCGACTCTTTCTGAGCTTCTCTTCTTTAATTTTCGTGACTCAGGGGCCCGCTCTCTCTTGAGAAGTCGGCCGCCTCCTTCGTCATTGGGTCGGAGGAGACCTCCACCACCACCCGGCGAATCGAACCTACTACCGACCTCCGGGAGGCGAGGAACGAAACACACAGGAGGCGCTTGCGGAGTGGGAAGCCACCCGTAGGGAGAAGGCGGAGTCGGACAAGGCGGAGGCCACCGCGTTGAAGAAGCTGGCGGAGGTTGAGGCCGACGCCATGGCAAAGAAGCTGGCTAAGGAAGCCGCGCGCCATCAGGTGCCGCTGTTTGTCGTCCCCCTGAACTCCACACCGCCACCACCAGGGTTCACGATGCCGACCAGGGGAGCCGGCGACGAACATCCGGTCATGGAGAAGGAAGGCGGCGATGTCGTCATGCCGGAGGTAGTCGTGCCTCCGCCGCTGCCGTCTGGAGGAGCGCGGGACAAATAGTCGGTTGACCCGCCGGTGCCGCCAGCCGGAAATGAGGTAGTGACGAGCCCGACTCATGAGGCCCGCACACCATCGTGCCGCCGAGGTGCGAAGGCGACTTCGGCGCCACGACCGCTGGAAGCCGACGTTGTGAGCTCGTCCGTCCCGGATACCAAAGTAACCAGCGCCGCGCCCACTGAGTGGGTGCATGGAGGCGTGACGGGCGACTTAAACTGGGCGATCCTAGACGTTCAAGCCAAACTCCGAGCTGAGGCCACTGCTCTTCAGCACTGCAACAGGGCGTTATTGGATTCACGAGCGGCCATTCCGGTATATTTCTTGCTTCTTCGTCTTTGATTCTTGTATTTCTCTGTAGAGGCGTAGCCTCCATCTGGGTGGCCCCAGTTTAGTCGTCTTTGGCGGCGGTGACTCGGAACTTTAATTGGCAAGCTCCGAGTGCTAACTTTATCTGATATCTTCATTGTAGGATTATCATAACCTTCGCCCGAACACCTTTAACTCCAACGTCCGAGATCTGGACCAACAGACCGCCGACTTGTCGGAAAGCCAGAGTAAATCTTCGTTTTCTCTCTCTGCGGTAGCGCTTGGCCTCCAGAGCTATAACCCGAGATTCGGGCCGACTGCTGAGCAGTCGGGCCGGATCTCCCCGGCAACTGCACTTCTTTTTTTATTGATTGTTGATAACTTCTTTCTCTGGCCGTAGCCCCCGAGATTCGGGCCGACTGCTAAGCAGTCGGGCCGGATCTCCCCGGCAACTGCACTCCTTCTTTTTTGATGGTTGACGTTTTTTCCTTTCTGTATTCTTGCAGAGGCCAATGCTGCCTTGCAGCAGCAGCAGCTGGGTGAATCCAACACCGTGTTGCGCGCTAAGGAAGCGAAGTGCAATAAGCTGGCCCAGGAGCGTGACCGACTGGCCAAGCAACCAACAAAACAGGTGGAGCTTCTCCAGAAGGCCTGGAAGGAGACAGAGGTGTAAGAGTCCAATCTTCTCACCGAGTTCGAGACCGAATGCTCCACCTGGTCCAACCAGGAGGCGCTGATGAAATCCGGCTTCGGTAGTATTGAAGACATAGTTGATGGTAAGCTTTCTTCTTTCTGTTTCTTTAAGCTGCCGGCTGTCGATCGAGCCGGCTTCTAGCTTGTGACTTCTGAATTTTGATTTCTTTGCTTTCTGTCTGAGCAGACTTCTTTCCTGGCCACTCTGACACCGCCAACCAGGCTATTGAGGCTTATCATGAAGAACGGAGGGCTGAAGGCGTGCAGATCACTGCCGACGCCCCGCGGACCCTTAGCGAACAACTTCTCAGAATCCAGGCCCGCCTTCGGCCGTCTCATCGGATGCTATGCTGTCTTCAGCGTGTCGGGGCCCAAGCGATCTCCGCCGTTTGTCCAGACATGCCGACTCCACGCACTCCCAGTCGGACTGCCGACTGGCTGGAGGTGGCGGCAGGCCGACTCGAGGCTTGGAATGGTTCCTCGGCCCGAGCTAGTCAAGGCGTTGTACCTTGGGCTAAATCTAGCCCAGTTGACCATGTTTCGGAAGGAGGCCTAGGAGGAGCTGGTGGCGATGGAGGGCGATCTTGTCAGACGGGCGGCGGCGATTGCCGAGTACACCAACACCAGCGTCTTCGTTCCTGAGTTGACCGAGAACGGTGCCGAGGCACCCCCAGAGTGGTTCGGGCTGAACCCGGAGGACGACGAAGACTCGTTCGAGATGATCGACTCCAGCGACGATGGAGAAGATGAAGAGGATGAGGAAGGCGAAGAGGGTGTGCCAGAGGTCGAAGCGGACGACCAGCCTCAGCTTGACCGTGCATCAAACAACAAGCCACCCTCAATAGCTCCGGTTGCTGCTGGAGACGACCAAGCGGAGACTGACCAGCCGTCCACTCCACCAACCGGCACCACTGACTCCGCCAACCAGCCGGACCCCTCTGCTGCTCCCTAGACCGCCGACTTATCTTTATTTTTCCTGTTTTATCAGTCTCGACAAACTTTGTTAAATTTGCATAATTCCACCCGCAGGGTGTATTTCAAACTCTGTTCTATGCTGGCCAAGGGCCTTTTGACATGTAAATATTCTTCCACACAACTTGTGTGTTTTTGCCGAGTTCTGACTTTTCTTGCTTTATGCTACTTTGCTTTTTCCCTTTGCCACCCTCCGTTGGCCGCCGTCTTGCCAGCCAAGCAGCCGCTCTGCGGACTGCAGATGGGTCAAGTACTTAGCTACTTTCCAGAGAGCAAGTACTTAGCCGCCTAGAGTGCTAGCAAGTTAATAGAAGTCGCCCGGCCGGCCGCTCAGTAGCCGGTCGATGAGGCAGGAAGCCGGCCTGAACTATGTGTATGCTTTGGGTCCTTAGCCATTTTTCATGTGGACACCCTTGTCTGCCTTTAACTCCTGCCCACCGGATAGTCGCTCTGAAAGCCGCGGTTTCTGGCAGGAGAAGTCTTAGGTGCCAACACACTACTTGTCCAACTGCAGGAAGCACCACATAGTACAAGGCGGCGAGCCCCTGGGCCGACTGGTCGAGCCAGGTGCCAGGCGGAATAATGAAATAACACATTCATAGGTATAATACTTATCATTTAGATAAAAGAGGGTAACCCCCGAGCTCTTATGGGGGACCCAGAGTCTTCGTACTTAATACAAAAGGTAGCATGGTACATACTGCATCAACTGTAAAATCTTCGAAGGAGGTTTGCATTCCACGATCGCTCCGTCTCCTTGCCGGAGTCATCTCTCTTGCGTGCTCTGGGCTTCTGAGCATCAATCAGGTAGTAGGAGTCATTGCCCAAAACTTTGCTGATGATGAAGGGGCCTCCCCAAGGTGCCAAGAGCTTGTGCTGGCCGGCTGTTCGCTGGATCAGCCAGAGCACTAAATTTCCCTCTTGGAAGGATCTTGGCTTGACCTTCCAATTGTAGTATCAGTGTAGACTCTGCCGGTAGATGGTGGACCGGATGAGTGCCAATAGCCGGCCTTCTTCCAGCAGATCGATGCCGTCTTCTCATGCTTCTTTCGCCTCCTCCTCGATGTACATGGTGACTCGAGGGGAGTCGAATTCTATGTCTGTCGGGATGACGGCTTCAGCACCGTAGACGAGGAAGAAAGGAGTGAAGCCGGTTGACTTGTTTGGAGTTGTGCGCAGGCTCCGGAGGACGGCCGGCAGCTCATCGAGCCAACAGCCAGCCGAACGTTCCAGAGGCTCGACCAGTCGGGGCTTGATGCCGGACAAAATGAGGCCGTTTGCTCGCTCCACTTGGCCGTTTAACTATGGATGGGCAACGGGCGATAAGTCCAGTCGGATGCCTTGCGTTGCGCAGAAACGAGCCAAGGCGCCTTTGGCAAAGTTTGTGCCGTTGTCGGTGATGATGCTATGTGGTACGCCTTACCGAATGGTGATGTGATGTCTGCGATGAAAGTCACAACAGTCGGACCATTCAACTTTTTGATTGGTTTTTCTTCTATCCACTTGGTGAACTTGTCCACGGCGACAAGCAGATGAGTCATGCTGCCGCATGCTATCTTAAATGGTCCCACCATGTCCAGCCCCCAGACGGCAAAGGGCTAGGCAATGGGGATGGTCTTGAGTGCAGAAGCCGGCAAATGTGGCTCGGAGCGGAACTTCTGGCACCCCTTACATTTCTGGACCAGGTCTTTGGCGTCTTCTAGAGCAGTCGGCCAGAAAAAACCATGGCGGAAAGCTTTGGCAACAAGTGATCTTGAAGCCGCATGGTGACCACACTCGCCTTGGTGGATATCTTTGAGGATTGCTTGGCCTTTCTCTGGCTCCACGCAGCGCTGGTACACGCTAGTGACACTGCGCCTCACAAGTTCTCTATTGACAATGGTATACGCTGCTGCCCGACGTTGCACTTGTCGGGCCAAGATCTCATCAGTGGGCATCTCCTTGTTCACCAGAAAGTTGAGGATGGGCTGCACCCATGAAGGTGCTGCTATTTCTTCGACTGCTAGGGCTGCTACTTGTACGAGGGCGGTTGGGCTGGGAGGCGGCAGGTTGGAGTTGGCTGCCGCTTGTTGTGTTGATGAAGTCCCCGAGCCGACTGCTGCAGTCCGCGGGCCGGGTTCTGAAGTTCCCGAGCCGGGCGTGACTGCCGCATCCCCCGAGCCGCCTGCCGAAGTCCCCAAGCCGACTGCTGCAGTCCCCAAGTCGGATCAGACTGCTTCGGGAGCAGCCGGCATGAAGATGAAATCTGACTCTGGTGACGGCTTAACAGACGACTTGAGGAGGCGTTGTAGGGCGATGCCGGCTGGTATTGCTTGCCGGGTGGAGCCGATCCGTGCTAGAGCATCTGCTTGCTTGTTGTCATTTCGTGGCACATGGAGAAACTCACACCCTTCAAAGTATCCACTTAGTTGCTGGACAAGGAAGCGGTAGCTTGCCATGTTTGCATCCTTGGCGTCCCAGTTGCCTGACGACTGCTGGACCACCAAGTCGGAGTCACCATAGCACAGGATCCCGCGAATGCCGAGTTCCTTGGCAAGCCGGAGCCCGTGTATGAGTGCTTTGTATTCAGCTACGTTGTTGGAGGCGGCAAAATGAATTTGCAACACATATCTGAGTTTGTCACCTTTGGGAGACGTAAGGACGATGCCGGCTCGCAAACTAGTGCGCATCTTGGAACCATCAAAATGCATCCGCCAATGGGTGGAGTCCGGTGCTGGCGGTAGGTACTGGGTCTCGGTCCAGTTGACGAGGAAGTCGGCCAGTGCTTGGTACTTGATGGCGGTGCGAGGCTGGTAGTAGATGGTGTAGGGGGCCAAATCTATGGCCCATTTGGCCACTCGGCCCGAAGCGTCTCTGCTTCCAATGATCCCGGCAAGTGGATCAGTGCGGACAACAGTGATTGGGTGCTCTTGAGAGTACGACTTCAACTTCTTGGCTGCAAAATGCGCGCCATAGCACATCTTCTGGTGGTGGGGGTAGTTCTGCTTGGAGGCGGACAACACTTCACTCAGGTAATACACTGGCCTCTGGACTGGTAGTGCCTTGCCGTATTCTTTGCGCTCCACAACTATGACTGTGCTGACCACCCGACTGGTGGCAGCGATGTAGAGGAGCATGGGCTCCTTAGCAGTTGGAGCCGCCAGGACAGGCAGAGTGGTCAACATCTTCTTGAGTTGGAGAAAATCTTCGTCCGCCTTGTCATTCCACTCGAAAAAGTTGTCTTCTTCATGAGCTGGTACAAGGGAAGAGCCTTCTCGCCCAGCCGACTGATGGATGCCAAGAAGCCGGTGAACTTTTGCACATCCAGCAGTCGGGTGGGTACTTCCATCCTCTTCATGGCCTTGATCTTTACAGGGTTGCACTCTATGCCGCGCTCTGAGACCAGAAAGCCAAGAAGCTGGTCGACTGGTATTCCAAACACGCATTTCTTCGGGTTGAGCTTGATTTGGAAGCAGTGCAAGTTTTCAAAGGTTTCCTTGAGGTCTTCAAGCAGAGTGCTACGCTTCTCCGTCTTCACTACAATGTCGTCCACATAGACGTGGGCATTTCTGCCGAGTTGCTTGAGGAGACACTTTTGCATGCAACGCTGAAACATGGTGCCGGCATTCCTCAAGCCGAACGTCATGTTCAGGTAGCAGAAGGCTCCGAATGGTGCGATGAAGGCGGTCTTCAGCCTGTCGGCCGGGTTCAGCTTGATCTGATGATACCCTGAGTATGCATCCAAAAAACTCAACAGCTCGCATCCGGCTGTGGAGTCTATCACTTGATCGATTCTTGGCAAAGAAAAGGGATCTTTGGGGCAAACTTCGTTGAGGCTGGTATAATCAATACATGCGCCACTGCTTATTCTTCTTTAGCACAAGGATCGGGTTGGCTAACCATTCTGGGAAGAGCACTTCCATAATGAAGCCGGCTGCTAGAAGCCGGGCTAACTCTTCCCCCACGACTCTTCTCTTCTCTTCTGACAGGCGACTCAAGGGCTGCCTGACCGGCTTGGCATCAGGTTGGACATGCAGCTTGTGCTCAGTGAAATCCGTCGGAACACCCGGCATGTCCTTAGGAGACCATGCAAAGATGTCCTGATTCTCACGGAGGAAATCGACGAGCTCGCTTTCCTATTTGCTGTCAAGGTTTGCACCTATGACAGCCCCGACCAATGTCCTTAGGAGACCATGTTTGTCACTTCACCCGGCATACCTGTGACGATCGCGACATACCCCGACAAACGCGACCTACTGTGACGAACACCCGGCATGTCCTTAGGAGACCATGACATATTTCGGCCCATATGAGGCCCTTTGTAACTCTTGGCCCATTAACTGCCCATGGTGAAACTGGCCTGTAGTGAACAGTGTATCACTTTACACCCATTAACGGCCCATGGTGAAACTGGCCCGTAATGATCAGTGTATCACTTTATACCCATTAATGGCCCGTTATTCCGTTGGGCCGTTTCCAGCCCAAGTTATCTTTCGGCCTTTTGAGGGCACATTTATTCTTGGGCTCATTTGCAGCATTCGGTTACTTACGGCCCGTTACTGTCATTTTCTGGTTGTGGGCCAAATTCAGCCCGTCGTTACAGTCGGCCCGTTTGTGGACCGTTAATCTGTTGGGCCATTTTCATAGAATCACCAAATACGGCCTATTAACGACCCATTATGGTCAGCCCATAAAACGTACGATTTCCACTCTAGCCCGTCTATGGCCCATTAAAGGCCCGTACAAGGCCCATAGATGAGTTGGCCCTTACAAGGCCCATGGATCCTACGAGATGTAGAAGGCCCATGGTCCTACGAGATGTAGAAGGCCCATGGATCCGACGGCCCATTGAAGGCCCATGGATTCGACGGCCCATTAAAGGCCATGGATCCGACGGCCCGTACATGGCCCATGGATCGTACGACCCATGGAGGGCCATGGTCACTACAAAGTTTGGGCGAGTTGGCCCCCGTTTGAAAGATATATCATATTCAAAGAATTATCCTACTCAATACTATCACCTCTAAAAACATACACTATACAACAAAGAGACCAAGGCATAGAAACGTAGAATAATCCTACACTATACAATAAAGGAATTACAACCTATTATACCTACTGGGCATTATGGTTTGGCACAGGTGATAATAAAGCATACTCAAACAGTAAATTACATACACTGGGCAAATACAGCTCATACATCATGGACACGCATCAACTTATCTCCATTTGAACTATAATCTCTTCAGAAAATATGATTGGCCGGATTCAGATAGCACAAATTCCAGTCTGCAAAATCTCCAATTCCTTCATGGTTACCTGAGTTTCTTGTTTCATTTTTTGACTCCTGCATCTAATACCTATATGTCCAGTTTCAACTTGTTGATTATACGTTGACAATCATGTACACGTTGTCTTGTCACATCTAGTTGATGCTCGAGAACATCAGCACATTCCAATTCCAATCCATAATCATTCGGTAACGGCCGTGCCGCAATGCTCGCAGATCTTTGTGTTGATGTCACTTCATTCTGAAATGTTTCTGTAAGTACACATGACTAGGGCAAAAACATAGTTACAACAGTGAAGCGAGCAAGACACTATTTTGTACTACATGGCAAAACATGACTAACAATAATGTTACACGTCACGAAGCATAAGCAGGTGATATTTTAAAAATTATAAAAAAGATAATCTCTGCAGCCTGCATATAGAGATCTCTCTTAGCTCACTAGAGGAGCATGATGTTGGGGCACAATCCAAAACACAGACACGTTACAAATTTAGACAACACGTTGCGTATAAGTAAGCAAGCAGTTGGCCATTCTGTAGCTCAATTAAAGTCTTAGGGAGCATAATGAACAGTAGAGGGTTTCATACAAACATACTACAGCAGGCAAAACTATGCAATCATTAGCCTAGTATAAACTAGATTGTGAGCCTCATGCAATAATAGTTGGTTAATAGACTTCAAAGCTTCAGGCACACATCAATAGAGTAATTAAATGGTAAGGCCTTTAATTATGTCAACTAATAGTTATACAAGTACCCAACATCAGGCATGATTCTTTGGGCATCTCATTAACTGAGGACAAATAAAGCAATTGAAAAGAGCAAATTAACTATGCCTCATACAAACAAGGAATTGAACTGTTGAGTTTCATACAGTGACTTACCTTAACAGGTTGAAGAGGCTCAGCGCAGCTTCTACTTCTCTTGCAAGGCTCCTTCCTAACATCTTGTACTTGGAAATCCTCAATCTTATCTTCATTGCACCCCCTCTGCAAGGTGACACAAACTAGTTACTCGTCTCCTTGGAAGATAAATATGCATACTTTCCAGTCTGTGAACACAAAAGGATGAGATTATAACAAAACAACACCACATAATGAAACATGCCGCATCTCTTGCACTTGCACACAATGAAATGAGCATTTACTATGTCTGCACTATGTAAAAACTAGGCATACCTTTGAACTGGATCTCCAGGTACTCTTGGAGAGCCTACTTTAGTGTACAGCCAAACCTTTATGTCACCTATGAGTTAGACAAGGCCCCACTACAGCAGCCCATAGTGTTTAAATCGTTGACAAGCTTTGTTAGAGTGTTAGGTCAAGAACAACAAGTAATCAAAGCAAACAGTCCTAGTATGGCTGGCTTATGCAAACAAGCAATTGAACAGATGTGTGAGCAAATCTTACATATCAAGAAAAGAAGCAAATAAGGAGGCTTAAAGACCATCACTTGACTCACCAGATTTAAGGGGCATTTAAACATCATGTGCAACGTATGAAGTAACATAAACATTGCATATTCCAGATTCTACAATGGAATGCACATGTATTAGGTTATGCCATGTATGATGATGCCTAAATGTACACTATAGCAAGTAGGAGTGATTCATCATTGCACGCACAATTGAATTGCAGGTTAAGGACCAGTTCGATTCTGCCTTTTCAGGGCTTATTGTCAAAATAAGCCATAAAAGATGTAAAGAAGTCATTTTTTAGTTATGGGCTTGGGCTTAACTAATTTAAGCTTTGGAGGGGGTGTTTCGGGTAGAACCTCACTAAAAATTGAAGGGAAGGGGAATAATGAAATGACTCTGTTGTCTGCCTATATTACACTCAAAATGCAATTGCTGACGCCCGTGTCACACCTGACCCTCAAGTAAAAACAAACATGCAAGCGTTCATCGCCCTGCCCGCTTGCATCTCCTCTCCCCTTTCCCTCTACCTTGATCCCCTGCCTGCACCACTAGGGTTCCTCCAGCGAGCCGTCGCCACTCGTCCCATCTGGCCTGGTCCTCGACGATGCTATGTCCAGCTAGGCTACATGGCCGGCGGGTAGGGCCAAATCTCCCTGGCTGCTCCTCCCTCTGGCACCGCCCCTCGTTCTCATGGTCTCCAGTAATTTGCTCCACTATGGTTCGTCCAGCACTTTTCTCCGTGAGCTTTGTAACATCCCAAATTTTCAATTTGGCATGTTATACATAGGTCATTCTTGCATATCATATTTTATTTTCATTCTCGTTTGCCATCCTCGAAAATCCTAAGCAACTCAAGGACCCTCGGAGAGAGTTGGGGATTTTTCAATTTTAAATTTGAATTTTATCAAATAATGAAAGACGAGGATATTGGATTTTAATTATTTTCTCTCCGGAAAACTATTTCAAAATAAATAAATGAGGGGAGATAATATGACTTCTCCAAAATAATTGAAATAACGGAGGAAAAATGTTAAAATCATTTTTCGGGTTTTATTTGATTTTATTGGGAATTTTATTTGCCCTAAAAAAATTTGCACGCTTTAAAAAGATGCATTTTAGGGGCCAAGAAAAGTTCATCTAGTTCTAAATATTTTATTTAGACGGAGAAAACTTGTTTTGGAATTTTTAGATTTTTATTTATTTTTCTAGGAATTTTCTTGCGGCGGAATGTTTAAAAAAAATAGGAACCGCGCCCGACTGGGCCAAAGGCCCAGCCGAGCAGGCCGGCCCAGCCAGCCGCCGCCTCCGCCTGCGCGCGCCGCCGCCGCCACGCCGGACAGAGTCCGAGCCGGACTCCTCGCCCCGCCGCCTTGCCCCCTCCTCCAAGCCACCGCGCCACCCCCCCCCCCTCCTTAAATACCACCGCCCCCCCTTCTAATCACCGCCGCCGCCGCCACCCAACCTCGGACCCAGGCAGGCCGAGCCCAGCGCCGCTGCCGCCTTGTCGCCGCCGCCTCTCGCGCCGCCCGTCCCCGCCAGTCGCCGGAACCGCCCGGAACGCCCGCCCGCCGGGCCGCCTCGCCCGGTGGTACCAAACCCGCCGCCCGGTTTATTTTGTTTTTTAAGAAAACCCTTCGGTTTTTTATATAAAACCCTAGATCATTTTTTATATAGATCGGTTTATTTTCATCGTTTTTTTTATTTAGCGAACGTCCGTTCTTCCGTTCGTTCTAATGAACTGGTTCACTGTTTAGGTTCTGTTAACGAACGTTCGTTTGTTTAGCAGTTCGTCGCTTTTCTTTTATTGGATTTATTCCGCGGTTATTCCGATCGCGATTTCTGATCCAATTTTCAAACATGTTTATCTTTTCGCTCGTTTATCGGAATCAGGCGATTCAAGCGCCTAGAGTTTCATCTCGAAACCCTCTTTCCGAATAATCAACCCAACCAAGTTTTTATCCTTGTAAAAATTTGACCATAGTTCAGATTAGTAAACGGACCTTGTTTTTCTCGCCGTTTGAGTTTTGTTGTTCCGTTTGGTTTGATTGTTTTGTGAACCGGAGTTCTTAAGTTGAACTCTCCGGTCAACCTCTTTCAGTTGAAGTTTCGTTTGTGCATCTTTGCTTGTTTACTTATGTATGCGTTGTTTGCTTGCGATAGAATTCCCGGAGTGCGAAGCGTGTTACTACGAGTCTCTAGGATTCACGGATCGTCAGCAAGGCAAGTAACACTTGATCATATCTTTTCATACCCAATTTTTATGCATTAGCTCGACCCTTCAACATTGCATGATTAGGAAGTCATTAATTTTTGGGTTGGGAAGTAGATGATGAGGTAGGAACCTATTGCCCTGTTACTTTTAAACCCTTGGGAGTTACTTCTATGTTATGCTTATATTGCCATGCTATGCTCGTAGACGTGGTTTGGGTTTGAGAGATATTCACGACAGATGTGAGATTGATAATTAATGGTTTACTATAAGGTGGCAACTTAAATACACATCTGGGTGGATTGAGGCACCTGGGAACCCGGTGTTATGCATTTTCTTGGAAATCCCGGGTATCCGTGTGATCTTCCTATGGACCGCCACCCAGGCTCAAAGGGAACTGAGATTATTCATGCTAGGAACTTCCGTGTGCAGCCACAAGCTATTATGGGCTCTAGTATAGTTGAGTAAGTTACATGAAGCTCTCAAAGAGGTAGATCAGCGGTAGTGGGTTTTATAGGTTTGGTATGATCTATCCGGAGTAGAGAGTTAATGTTTACGAAGAAGCGTGTCTCGGTCATCCGTCTCTCAAACACCATGCGGTCACGAGAAACCAACGGAGGCGATCGAGTCTTGTGGGAAAAGTCATGAAACCTCTGCAGAATGTACAAACTAATCATGGTTAGCCGTGTCCCCGGTTATGGACGTTTCTGAGTATCTAGTACTTGAGTATTCACACGTATCCCAACACTCTTAACTAATTTTGCTGGGTTGTTAATCACGTTAATTGGGATCATTGAGTTGGGGTTACACCTTCTCAATGATGTTTCAACCACCATGATAGTTAAATAAAATTTATTCCTTTGATGTAGGGAAAATTTGGCTTTTCAAAGCGTAACCATAGAGCTTTCCACCATCCATATATGCATGTAGTATAGCTTATTCTTTCATTACTCTATGTGTTACATTGCCAGCATATTCCATGTGCTGACCCGTTCTCTGGCTGCAACGTATTATGTTGTAGATTTTTCAGACGAGGAGTAAGGATTGTAGGTCGTTGCCGTGCAGCTCAGTTATGCCGTTGGAGTTGATGGACTCACTTTATCTTCCAAGCCTTCCGCTGTTATCGCATTAGATGGCCTTCCGTCGTATTATTGTAATAAGTTCTCTTTTGAGACTTTCGCTGTAATAAGTGTGTGATTGCTACTCTGTTATAAATCCTTCGAGTACTGTGTGTGTCAGCATTACCGATCCAGGGATGACACAGAAGCACAGAGACTTGACCATCTGAGGTCGGGTCGCTACAGCTGCACAACTACGGCCGATGCCACACTGCGGCAGAAGGCACCTTATTCCCCCTCCCCTCCTCCCAGGCCATGGCCTTAAGGTGCTGTTGAAGGATGAGGTCATCCAACAAGGTGAGGATCTCCTCTGATTTTTGCCAATTTTTCATTCTGATCCACTATACGATGAATTGCTATGAGCTGCTTCTGCTGCTGCTATATGATGCATTGCTATGAGCTGCTCCTGTTGCTGCTATATGATGAATTGCTATGAGCTGCTGCTGCTATATGATGAATTGCTATGAGTTCTTGCTACTGCTATATGATGAATTGCTATGAGCTGCTGCTGCTGCTATATGATCAGTTGCTATAAGCTGCTCATGCTGATGCTATATGATGAATTGCTACGAGCTGCTCCTGCTGCTGCTATATGATGAATTGCTATGAGCTGCTCCTACTGCTACTATATGATGAATTGCTATGAGCTGCTCCTGTTGCTGCAATATGATGAATTGCTATGAGCTGCTCCTGCTGCTGCTATATGATGAATTGCTATGAGCTGCTTCTTTGGTATATGATGAATTGCAGATCGCTGCTTTGTATGATGAGTTGCTATGAGTTGCTGCTGCTGCTATATGATGCTTTCAGGTGTTGCTGCTATATGATAATAACCAGCCACTTGGACCATCTAATTTCAATAAATAATTGTTCTTCATTTAAATGTGGGTCATGCATTCTTCATTTAAATTAGGCAATGGGATCTCTATGGAAAACATTGACCAAAGTAGATTGTGCCAAGTAGATGGTATCTTTGTGTTTGCATTTTTAGCAAATAGTGACGGTTTGTTTTCCTATCATATTAATTACTGCACTGGGTTCAATTTGTGATGTTTGCAAGTCAAATTAATTTTCATATGGGCAGCAAAAGAAAAAATATAATGCAATCTAGACTTTCCACTGATCATACCAAAGATAAGCTGAAAACGCAATTAAAAGAACTGGTTGGCTTATTACATGGAGCTTTTATTCACAGGTGCTTATTTTCTTAGGATAACTCGTAATAATTATCCCTAAGAAACTTGGCTAATAGAACTGACACACAAATAACATGTCACGATGATTGCAATGGAGGAGTGATGTACCATAGCACACTGTATAGGCTCACCACTGCCTCTCCTTTTTTTGCGATGTTCCATGAAATTGCCACATACATCTTGTACTTTTTCATTGTGTAACCCTATCTACAAGTTGACACGGCTAATTTCAGACATCTCTACATGATACTACATTGCATATCCCTTGCGCATATTTAAACCACCAATTAATGATTGTGCGCGTACCATAAACTAGCCATGACTCTGTGTGCTGGACTAGTAGGCACTCTAAGGGAGCCTAATGTAGTGCACTGGAATTCCTACATGCCACCTACGATTTTGTGTAATGTACTACCCCTGTTCCTAAATATATGTCTTTGTAGAGATTCCAATATGGACCACATACAGATGTATATAGATGCATTTTCGAGTGTAGATTCACTCATTTTGCTCCGTATGTATTCTATAGTGGAATCTCTAGAAATATTTATATTTAGGAGCGGAGGTACAAGGTAGTATGATGTATGACATCTACATATATAATTTAGCAGCCAGTAGTAGAAATCATTGTCTGCACAAAGGGATTACTGGTCGAAAATCCTAGCAAAGCTGGCGAGCCTGAGAACAATACAAGAGAGAGAGACGCATTTACAAGATCATAGCAATGCCTCAGTCCAGGATCTTGGTTGGCCAAGCTGTTAGATCTAGAAGAAACATCGTCCTTGTAGTTTTTGCCAGCTCCATAACAGGTAAAAGCGTCCGGTTAGTATATTTGAAGTACATCGGGCAGGTGATGCTGGACGGGTTTAAAGGTGACAGGTACCTAGGCCGTGGCGGGTGCTTGGCATCTCTCTAGACAGTGGGAGTCAGGTTAGAAATGTCAAGGGTGATGATGCTGCGCTGGCTTACAGTGTCCGGTAAGGAGATCTAGAACCATCGAGTAGGGTGTTTCTGGAGCGGCTCCGGTAGGGTTGACTACGGTGTGGGTGAAGTAGATCTGTGGCCGTGGACGAGGGTGTAGGTGAAGCTGCTCCGGTGGTTGGGTTAAGGATGGTGTCGACGACGTGGATCTGCAGCCATGGACGGGGCGTCAGAAGCTGCTCCGGTGGTTGGGTTAAGGATGGTGTCGATGATGCGGATCTGCAGCCGTGGACGGGGCGTCAGAAGCTGCTCCGGTGCTTGGGTTAAGGATGGTGTCGACGATGCGGATCTGCGGCCGTGGACGACGCTTCAGAAGCTGCTCCGGTAGGTTGGATGAGGGTGCGAGGAAGCGGATCTGAGGCCGTGGACTTGTGAGTTGGCAAAGCATCCCCGGTAGGGTTGAGAATGGTATAGGCGAAGCTACTCCGGTAGGGTTGACGATGGTGTCGGTGAAGCGACTCCGGTAGGGTTGAGGAAGGTGTCGGCGAAGAGGATCAGAGGCCGTCGACGGGGGCGTCGGTGGGGCGGCTCCGGGGGGTGTGGACGAAGCGTCTCATGTGGGGAATCTGAATGAGCCGCTGCAGATGCTGTGGCCAGTTCACAAGAGTAATGTGGCGAAGCAGATCCGGCGCCATGGACAAGGCCCGGCCTTGAATGGGCTGTGGTACAGATGGTGGATGAGCAGTCTACTTGTTTCTAGGGGAGGTGGGAGGGTAGATGCAGCCGCAGAAGAAGATCCGGCAAGGTGGGCCTTGTTGGCGATGAATGGGCTATGGTACGCCCGGTGGATGAGCGATCGAGGGTTTCGAGAGGGAGGGAGAAAGAGGCGATGAAATGCAGACGGCGTGATGTAAGATGCTGCTGGTCTTTGTGCAGTTAGTCGTTTTTGTGGGAGGGGGAGAGGAAATGGGGGTGTTGTGTAGTGGGGGAACCGGAAGTTACCAAAGCAGCCCGGACCTATTATGTAGATGAGGGCGGTCTTATAACTGTTGGTCTATGTGCACCAAGGACAAAAGGGGAATTTCGCATGCTAATGTCTAAGGTGGCGGAAATTTTAGAAGGAGGCGGGAGATTTTTTCCACCCGCGGGATCGTTCGTATCCAGTTTCAACTAATTTTGGACCGTGCTAGCGGGAAGGTCATGCTAGACTGTGTACACGGGCACGCAGCGTCGAGAGTTAATAACTGCTGTGAAGTCCACCCCAGAAAAAAAGACAATAACTCGGGATGATGCGCCGATAACTTGGACGTTCACACGGGTGCGACCAATCCTACGTGTGTAGTGGCGCGTTCACAAAAAAGGGATCAAACGCTCAGCCTATGTATTTCTCGTGTAAATAGATAATTTAGTGCCTTTGGTTATTTACTTTAAACATAATGCATTGACGTGTTAGTGTAGAGGCGCACAAAAAGAAATGGATATTGTGATACGCTACTTAAAAGTGTTACCTCATATGATTACATAGCCTCCATTTCATAAATTGCGTGCCGTTGAATTCATATATGAATATTACATATATTACTTCAAAATAGAAACTTAAATCATCCAAGACTAATGAATTTGAATGCAAGAGTAACAATGGTGCATGTACACGATAGCTACATTGGTTGTTTGAAGAAACATCAACTGTAACTTTGGCATGCACAACTGAAAAGGTTTATTTAAATAGAAAAAAATGTGATATGTGAGTGTCCAATCTTTATAGCATTGAATCGATATTGTACCTTTGACCACGATATGAAGTAGATATTGACTTATGTTCAACCGATGCACGTCCACGATCGCTAGATAGTGATTCGTGAATGAATTGTGCAGTCTCCCTCACACGCATACATATCTCATTTCCCTGTGGGCATCGGAATCACACACGCGCACTTCATGTATTTCTCTCCCTCCGTCAAGGTTAAATTCGTCTTTCTACCCCGTCCTACAAGTCTCTCACACAGAAACACACACGCTCTCTCTGTCTAACATTCCCACCCTTTAATTCTGCCCACCCACAACCACTAATGTCTCAAAGTATAATAATGTCTCTCACACATATGCCTAAGGTTAACTCGAGTTCCGGAACCATATGAATACATAGAATGGGATTCCAACAGAGCACCTTTTGTTTTGAGATTTCTCTCTCTTTCTCTCTCTCTTTGTCTCTCTCTCTCTCTCACACACACACACACACACACACACACACACACACACACAAACACGCGCGCGCGCGCGTGCCCATTGTTTCTCGCTTCATTTTTTCCAGCACTTGCATGCACACCGTTTGTTTATCTTCGTGATGCTTTAAGTATGCATCTCACAAATTCTATCTACCTATCCCTTAATATAGCTAGATATGTGTCACACAAACTCCTTCTCCCTACTAGCAAGATGCCCATGTGTTGCACGGAACATCAAGATGCATTTGTATGAGTAGTTTATCTTGTCGGAGAAAAGGATGAACGAGGGAATGCCTTATTTGCAAATGCGGAGAGGGGTGTGGGTATGTTTTTGCAAAATTGCCATAGTTTCCTTCTTATCCGTTGGATATAAATCGGATGGCCTATATTGCAGGATGGCAGGAACACCATCATCACCAACTCTGTTTTTTTATAAGTTAAGAGTAGAGATATGTGAGTGTCACTTCTGAGGGAGTCCTGGATTAAGGGGTCCTCGGACAGCCGGACTATATACTTTGGCCGGACTGTTGGATTATGAAGATACAAGATTGAAGACTTCGTCCCGTGTCCGGATGGGACTCTCCTTTGCGTGGAAGGCAAGCTTGGATATTCGGATATGTAGATTTTTTTCTGTGTAACCGACTCTATGTAACCCTAGGCACCTCCGGTGTCTATATAAACCGGAGGGTTTGGTCCATAGGACAACAACAATCATAATCATAGGCTAGCTTCTAGGCTTTAGCCTCTACGATCTCGTGGTAGATCAACTCTTGTAATACTCATATCATCAAGATCAATCAAGCAGGAAGTAGGGTATTACCTCCATCGAGAGGGCCCGAACCTGGGTAAAACATCGTGTCCCCTACCTCCTGTTACCATTAGCCTTGCACAGTTCGGGACCCCCTACCCGAGATCCGCCGGTTTTGACACCGACATTGGTGCTTTCATTGAGAGTTCCACTGTGTCCTCGCGATAAGGCTTGATGGCTCCCTCGATCATCTTCAATGATGCGGTCCAAGGGGAGGTTTTGCTTCCCGGACAGATCTTCGTATTCGACGGCTTTGTACTGCGGGCTAACTCGCTTGGCCATTTGGAGCAGATCGATAGCTACGCCCCTGGCCATCAGGTCTTGCTTGGAAGCTTAAACTGTACTGTCGACATCCGCGGAGACTTGATCTTCGACAGATTCGAGCCCATGACAGGTGCGCTGAACAGTCATGATGGACATGACTTTGATCTACCGTCGGACAGTACTCGGGAGATCGCACCTGCGTTGGCGCCGAGAATCAATCCGGAGCAGATCGTGCCTTCCAAGGACGGGTGGATGGACCCCGCCATGGAGGCCACACACTCATCAGCGTCGGAGCCGAACACTGATCCCACCTTCTATGAGAGTGGTGTCATCGGACCCTCGGACTCGTTTCCGGCTGCAGGATCTGAACCGCGTGCGTCCGTGCCTATCGAATCAGATTGGGCACCCGTCATGGAGTTCACCACCGCGGATATTTTTTAGCACTCGCCCTTGGGTGACGTGCTGAACTCGTTAAGGTCTCTTTCCTTGTCAGGAGATTCTTGGCCGAACTATGTCCGGCTCGAGTGGGGAGCGGACGACGAAAAAATTTGTCTCCCACCCACCACCCACTTTATATCCACTATCGATGACTTAACCGACGTACTTGACTTTGACTCCGAAGACATCGACGGTATGGACGACGATGCAGGAGAAGAACAGGAACCACCGCCTATAGGGTGCTGGACAACCACCTCATCATATGATATTTATATGGTGGACACCCCTAAAGAAAAGAATGGCGATGAGGCAACGGAAGATAACCCCTTGGGGAAGCAATCTAGACATCGGCGTCATCGGCGCCGCTCCAAGCCCCGCCATAGCAAAACTAGTGATACCGGCACAAGAGATAACAATCCGGATGGTGCCGAAGACGAAGACAATCCTGCCCAGCCAGTCTTCGAGCAGGCCGAGCAAGAGGATGGGGAAGCGAGCCCTAAAGAACAGGCAACTGATGGAGAATCAGAGGACGATAATTACATGCCTCTCTCCGAAGACGAAGTGAGCCTTGGTGACGATGAATTCATCATGCCTGAGGATCCCGTCGAGTAGGATCGCTTCAAACGCCGGCTTATAGCCACTGCAAAAGCACGAAGAAAAGCGACAACAACTTCAAGCTGATCAAGATCTGCTAACTGACAGATGGACCGAGGTCCTGGCTGCCGAGGAATACGGGCTCGAGCAGCATAGAAAAAGCTACCCAAAGCACATGCTGCTACCTTAACTCAAGGAGGAGGCTTTAAAGCCCACGCTACCAGCGTATGATGCGGCTGACCGGCCACCTCGTGGCAGCGACAAAGCGGCATACCAGCCCAAAATCCAGACCGCACCCCGTCACCAATCAAAAGATAATAACAAGGCCCGGGGCTACACGAAGGACCTGCGAGATGTATTGGAAAACAAAGCAGGACAGTCAAGATCGATCTACGGATCACGGGGGCGCGCCACAAGACTTGACGATGACCGGCATGCCGGATACAATAAACCAAAGTCCGGCCTGGCCGAATACAATAGACCGGATTCATTTGAACTACGTCGGGATGTAGCCCGGCCTGGCCGCACACCCCCTATGCTTCACTAATGAAGTTATGGATCATGAATTCCCAGAAGGGTTTAAACCTGTAAACATTGAATCATACGATGGCACAACAGACCCCGCGGTATGGATCGAAGATTTTCTTCTCCACATTCACATGGCCCGCGGCGATGACTTACATGCCATAAAGTACCTACCACTCAAGCTTAAAGGATCGGCTCGGCATTGGCTGAATAGCCTGCCAGCAAGCTCCATTGGCAGTTGGGAGGATCTGGAAGACACGTTCCTTGATAACTTCCAGGGCACTTACGTGCGACCACCGGATGCTGATGACTTAAGTCACATAACCCAAAAATCCGGAGAGTCGGCCAGGAAATTCTGGACCCGGTTCCTAACAAAAAAGAACCAAATTGTCGACTGTCCGGATGCCGAAGCCTTAGCGGCCTTCAAGCACAACATCCGCGATGAATGGCTCACCCGACATCTCGGCCAAGAGAAGCCAAAGTCCATGGCAGCCCTCACGACACTCATGGCCCGCTTCTGCGCGGGCGAGGACAGCTAGCTGGTTCACAGCAACATCACACCCAAAAACTCAAGCAATTCAGACGCCAGGGATAGCAACGGTAGGCCACGACGAAATAGACACAAGCGTCATAACAATGGCGACAACGCCAAAGACACGACAGTCAATGCCGGATTCAGAGGCTTTAAATCCGGACAGCGGAAAAAGCCATTCAAAAGAAATAGTCCGGGCTCATCCAGTTTAGACCGCATACTCGATCGTTCATGTCAAATTCACGGCACCCCCGATAAAACAGCCTACCACACTAATAGGGAATGCTGGGTGTTTAAACAGGCTGGCAAGTTGAATGCCGAAAACAAGGAAAAGGGGATACATAGCGACGACGACGAGGAGCCCCGGCCGCCGAACACGGGAGGACAGAAGAAATTCCCTCCCCAGGTGAAAATAGTGAATATGATATACACAACCCATATCCCAAAGCGGGAACGGAAGCGTGCACTAAGGGACATCTATGCGATGGAGCCAGTCGGCCCAAAATTCAACGCATGGTCCTCTTGTCCGATCACTTTCGATCGCAGGGACCATCCTACCAGTATCTGTCATGGCGGTTCGGCCGCATTGCTCCATGACCCCATCATCGACGGATTCCATCTCACACGAGTCCTCATGTACGGTGCCAGCAGCCTTAACCTGCTCTATCAGGATATAGTGCACAAAATGGGCGTCGACCCTTCAAGGATCAAGCCCACAAAAACCACCTTCAAGGGTGTCATACTCGGTGTGGAGGCCTGTTGTACGGGCTCAATCACATTGGTAGTGGTCTTCGGATCTCCGGATAATTTCCGAAGCGAGGAGTTAATCTTCGACATCGTCCCCTTCTGCAGTGGCTATCATGCACTGCTCGGACAAACCGCATTCGCCAAATTGAACGCGGTACCGCATTATGCATACCTCAAGCTCAAAACGTCGGGACCTCGCGGGGTTATTACAGTTAACAGAAACACAAAGGGCTCGCTTCGTACAGAAGAGCACACCGCGGCCCTCGCGGCGGAAGTACAAAACAACCTTCTTAGGAAAACAACCAATTCGGTGATAAAGCACCCGGATACCGTCAAACGAGTCCGGAGTACTCCACCACAGGATCGTCCGGCACGCCCAGAGCTCGACTAGCAATTCAGCCTCCGCCCTAGTCCCAGCCAAGTGGCAACATTCGTGCCGCGCGTACACAACTACGCACTTAAAATACCCTAGGCATAGGCAGAGGCACGACGATGACACGGTCCACAATGCGATTCGACCGCCCCAGGACACATGCATTTTTGCACCCCCCCCCCCCCATCTTCATGAGTCTCTTTCGAAGGACCGGCTATTGGACACATAGCGGGGCGGACACACCAGGAGGACAAGAAGTTTCGGCGAACGAGGGAATCCTGAGGTGGTCTCTGATAACGATCGTTATACCTGTTTACATACCCGCATACCTCCCGCTCCTGGTCAGGATGTGTCAAACAGTCCTATTCTGCTTATCACACTACTTGTATATGTACGCTTTGACGTATCATTTGAATAAAAAGGGAAAATAGTATACAACATCAGCTTGCTATTAAGTTTATTTGCCCCTTTTTCTTTACTGCTTATTTATTATACCCGTGCATTTTGGCATGACCAGTTCGACAGGGGCTTCAGTACCCCATAACCTGGCAATACAAGTCCGAACGCTTTTGACAGTGCGGCACCCCGAACTTATAGCATTATATGCATCAGCTCCGAATCATGTCTTGGGTCAATAGTTGGGTTTGCCCGGCTCCTATGTTTTGGTACCTTATGTTCCACTATATCGGCTAAGGTAGGGGAGGGAGAACTACTGCGATTGTGTCCCGGTTGTTCCGAACGAGCACCTCAGTAGAGAAAGCCGAAAACTGACTGTCATGATAAGGCGAGAGCTGGTCGCTGTTCGAGAGGTCTCAAATCCCTAAAGATTTTTTCCGCTTCAGGCGAGGAATCGGCCTCGTCCGATTTAGGCGTGTATAGCGCCCCGAGTCTGGCTTTCCGGATACTAGGGGCTTCGCCAAAATTTAAAATTGTAGACTTCTATGGCTAAGTGAGGGCGATAAAGTCGTATTGTCACAGCCCTAGAGCTTGCTTGTAGCTAGTGGCATTGCATCCACGCATCATGTTTAAATTTCTAAGAAAATTGAAATGGGGATTGCCTAAACCCCTAGCACCAAAATAATGCAAATAGGTTCAACTTCAAAATATTTTCAGTAATCCAAATGGCCTTCAAAAATGTTCATCATTTCTGGAAAAATGTTTTAATCCATAACCAGAGGTGTTGCACATTTTTCATGACATATTTGGTCCTTTGGATTAATTCATTAAGTATTTGCATTTGGGCATTTAAATGCTAATAAATAATTTAAATGCTCAAATAATCCCAAACTGAAATGTTTCTTGTGGGATATATTTCCAACAGTGGTCATGAGCAGTGGCATGAATTTTGGGATTGATTTAGTATTTTTAACAAAGCCCAACAGTTTACAGAAAATTAGAAAACCAAAACAAATAATAAAGAGAGAGAGAGAGGGACTACAGCGCTCACCTCTCAGCCCACCTGCCCAACTCCAGTGACCCAGCCCACCGAACCGCCACCGTCTCCCACCTCGCGCCGGAAGGGCCGAGGCGTGTAACCACCGCCACGCCGCCACGCGCCGAGCCACCTCCGCTTGCCGCTCTCCTCCCCGGCCTCTGGGCGCCTCCCGAGCGCCACGCACCCCTGACCTCTCTCCCTCACCGCGGCCTCGTCCCCTCCTGGCTCCCTCCCTCTCCCACCGGCGGAGCTGTCGCCGCCGCTTCGCCACCACCGCGACCCCAGCCCTCCCTCTCTTCCCGACTAGCCCACAAGCTCCGCCCTCCATCCTCGCCCTCCCCGCCCGTCTGCGACGGAGAAGCCCAGCGCCGCCCCATCGCTTTTCCCCTCCAGCGGACCCGCCCGGATCGCCGTCGCCCGATTAAATCGGCTCGGACCGCCCGACCTCGCCCGGCAGCGCCAGACGCCAGTGAGCTGCTGCGTCGATCCCCTCTCTCCCCTGGCCCTTTTCCTCTCGCTAACGCCATTTCCACCTCACCAGAAAACTTCCCGCCGCCGGCCATGGCGCCGTCGTTGCTAGAGCCACAATGGCTCGACGCCAACCCCACCTCTGTGCTCAGCGCAGCACCCGGAGCTCGTAGCCACCACCCGCTCGTCCTCCCGTGCATCGTAGCATCAAACCCGACCCCGCCCGAACTCCGGCCGCCGCCTTGGAGCTCGCCACCGCCGATTCCGGCCACCCCGACCCCGACTAAGTCGCCGGAGTGGCCAAAACCACTCTCGCCGCCGCGTCGGGCTCGCCGGCGGCTAAACGCCGGCAGCCGACTTTGACTTTGACCAGGGGTGGGCCCTGGTTGACTCTGCTGAGTCAATGACAGGTGGGGCCCAGCCCTGTTAACTATTTAGGTTTAGTTTTAATTAATTTTTAGTTAGGCTAATTATGTGACACGCGGGACCCACCGTCAGGTTTGACCCGGACCATGTCTCGTTGACCACTGACGTCACACTGACATCAGGTTGACGCAGTAATTGATTTTCTGGATTTAATTTAATTCAGGAAATTTCAGAAAATACCCCAAACTTCAAATATTCTTAACTTTTGATCTGTAACTCGAAATTAAATAATTTATATATGAAAAATGATCAGAAAAATATGAAGAATCTGTTTATGGCACTTTCATGCATGATTAAACAAGTTAACCTCACTAAATAGGATGAATCATGATTAGGGCAATTTATGAAATAACATTTGGAGTTGGAGTTTAACCTTGTTTGAATTCCACTTCAATTAACTTGGCTAGATTTTGCATTAGGTGAATTCAGTACCTTAACATGACATGTCATTCATGTGAATGTGCATTGGATTGATTGTGTTCCTTCTCAGTTGCCGGTGTTTGCCCCTCTCGGTGAAGCGGCGTTAAAGCGATTGTTCGATGACACCGATGAAGAACTATATTATCTTGAAGTGCGAGCAAGGAAAACCCCTTGTCCATTCCGATATAATCCCACTCTCTCGCTCCTGCTCTATTTTACTGCATTAGGACAACAAGGACTCATGTGTTACTTGCTGCATAGCTGAACCCCTTTATCCTCTGCATGACTGTCATTCCACGATAATTAGATGAAACCCACTAGCATGAGTAGGAGTTGTTTGAGCCATGTTGTGCCTACTCATTCATGCTTGTTGTCATGCACTACTTTGCTTAGGGTTGAGTCAGTCTGATTCATCGGGAATGAATTGGTATGGTTGTGTGAACATGTCCTACTGTGTGTGAGCTAAGTGTGTGAACACGATTTGGTAAAGGTAGCGGTGAGAGGCCATGTTGGAGTACATGGTGGGTTGTCTCATTGCAGCCGTCCTCAGGAACTGAGTTCTGTGTTTGTGATCCATGAAACAGTTACTACCACGCATTGGGATCCTTAATTTACCCTCTCGGCTTCTTAACCACCCTTGTCCGCAGTCCGGGAGTTGCAAGTAGTTTCTGGTGTTTGTAGTATGCTGGCGGCCGCACGCAACGCTGACCGTAGGGGTGGGTTGTGTTGCGGTAGGCACCGTGGCCCGGTGTACCGATTCGCCCGTTTGGTGTCTCGGGAACCCTGTACACATTGTTCGGGGCTGTATGGGAAACCTCGGCCGGACTCCCTGCGGATGGAACCCGAATAGGCGATAAACCTCGAATAGGGACTTGAGTGTTTAGGTAGGTCGTGGCCGACACCCACGTTGGGCTTCCGCTTGAAGGTTGCCGAGTACATGTCGTGTAAACGGCGGTAAGTGGTGAGAGCGTGTGTGAAGAAGTACACCCCTGCAGGGTTAATATGATCTATTCGAATAGCCGTGTCCGCGGAGAAGGACTTCTGGGTTGCCTATATCAGTTCATAGACAAGTGAAAGTGGATACCCTAAAATGCACAAGATAAGCGTGAGTGCTATGGATGGCGTTCTCGTAGGGAGACGGAGGCGGGTCCATAGTGGTGTATTGATATGGTGAATATGTGGACTCGTGTGCGCCACCTCAAAGAAGTTACTTGCGATCGTAGTTTAGGATAGCCATCGAGTCAAAGCTGGCTTGCTGCAGTCAAACTCCACCACCCCTTTTGATAATGATGCATATGCGATTAGTTACGATGTAAGTCTTCTTGAGTACAATTGTACTCACGTTTGCTTATTTTATGTTTTGCGGAGAGGCGTCGGTCTCGCTAGTAGTTCCGCTTGGACTTCGACGTTTAGCTTGTTACCTCAGCTACGATCTTGTGCCTCGGCGGGATCGGTAGATAGTCGGGCTTCTCAGCCCTTTTCATTTATAGTTATGCGTACTCGGACATGTTTAGCTTCCGCTTGTGGTTTGACTTGTATGCTCGAGTGTTGGGTCATGAGACCCATGTTTGTAATATCCGCTCCTCGGGCCTATTGAATAAATATTTGAGTCGTAGAGTTATGTTGTGATGCCATGTTGTATCTACACATATTGAGCATATTGTGTGTATGTTTGAAATGCTTGGTATGTGTGGGATCCGACAAACTAGTTGTTTATCCTTGGCAGCCTCTCATATGGGGAAATGTAGTCTCGTGCTTACGGCGATAGTAGTCCGCTTCTGGCCGGTTCACGGAGTCCTGCTAGCCCAGCACTACCGCTTGGACACTTGACTGGCGGCATGTGTTTCGCCGTTCCTATGTACATCCCTTCGGGAAATGTCACGCGGTGTTATTGAGTCCTGCCTAGCCTGCTACAGCCGGGATCTTGGAGTCCTGTTAGCTCGATGCTACAGCCCGAATTTATCGTTGATGACCGACATGCTCGATGTGATTCATGTATGCCTGTCCCCATAGGTTAGTGCCACTTTGGGTTCACGACTAGTCATGTCGGCCCGGGGTCTCTGTCATATGGATGCTAGCGACACTATCATATACGTGAGCCAAAAGGCGCAAACGGTCCCGGGCCATGGTAAGGCGATACCGGTGGGAATACCGTGCGTGAGGCCGCAAAGTGATATGATGTGTTACATGCTAGATCGGTGTGACTTAGGATCGGGGTCCTGACAGCGTTGGTATCAGAGCCTGACTGCCTGTAGGATTACCAAGCCAAACTGGTCCAAGTTGTGTCTAGAAATGCTTTAGTTATGTAAGGGAATTGATTGTGGAAGGGAGCGTAAGGCTCTTTTACTCCTTATACCTCATGGCCTTGATGCGAGTCAACCTCTTCTCTTCTACGGGGTTTAAGAACTAGGCTTCTCATCTATCTATCAGGATGACGTGTTACTAATCCACAGACTTTTAAGATTGTTGGTTTTAAGACTCAGTTCAGTTCCTACTATTTATGTATGATAATTGTTGATCTCGGAACCTTGATATTGTGATGTTGAGTGGTTATGCCACCATTTTTGCAGGATGTCTCAAATCATTTTGAGCATTTACAGCCGTTATCTTTGTCAAAGTCATCCCAGGTCTCTGAATAGTCCGATGCATTTGCAAATCCTTTCCTTCCGTTCCGATGTCCTTTTGACCGAATAATCACACAAATTAGTATGTTGAGGTACTCCGCTGCCTCAACATATATGTTGGAGTTATTATTATGACCTAGGTGTTTTAGGAGTCACCTAGTAATCCAGCCATGCTTTGTGTCCCCGGTGTGATGATTCCGGCCATCATTCTCGAAAGCATCCCGTGATGCCACTTAGTAGTAGGTATTCTATTCCTGGGTTCTTGAACCCGAGATTCACCCTACTTCATGTTGTTAGTATTTGCTAGTTCCTTTAGGATATTAGTAACTTTGCGATAGTCCTCGAGGTTCGTGGTATTTCCTTCTTCCAAATGCCATGAACTAGTTAAGGCAGAAGTTCTTTGAATTAAAAGATCACAATCAGAGTACTCTTGAGTAGTTCTCCATTCATAATTGTGACTCTGCCGGTCTCACCTTCTCCGCATGGGTTATCCGAGAGAAATGTTGAGCCTTGCTCGATATACTAATCCATGCCTCCACAACTCAAAAAATTATATGTTCCTTTGAGTTGCTCTCTTTAGTTGTATCCCGACCATCCTCTATCAGTTGATAACCAAGAGTATGTGTGCATTCGTTTATCGATGTCTATTATCCTTGTGGTCCGTCAAGCCATTACATTGCGGAATGACTAGGAGAAACAAACTCCAGTGCCTCATCCATTTCTAGGATTGGGTCAAAGTAGTTGTATTCCGCAGATCAAAATGTCAATTCAGCTTTTGTTCTGTTCTACCCTGAAGTATTACCATCTTTATGTCAAGAATGTCATGAGAATTGCACCTTCTCTTATGAATTCTCGATGCAGTGATACTTCTCGCCATCATTATTCATTCCTCGGTTCCGAGTTGTTGAAACCGGAATGACGACAAGTGAATTGTGATGTGTGAAATCAATACTCCGAGCAACTCGTTGCTTGGCAGCTAATGGACAATATCCTCATTCTTAGCGTGTTGGTTATTAAATCATCATCCTAAGATTGGTCGTGCTACCTAGTCCTTATTTCTGGTGCACACTTCGATTGATGAGTTAGGATTATATCAAGTCCTCACTCATTTGATCATATCGTCTTGCCCTCAAAAGCAAGATTGTTCTCGAGCTTAGTAACATACCGGTGGTTCGTGACTTTCCAAATATCTTCTTGGAAGTGTTATCGGGTTGTCTCTGATCGTTATGTTGAGCTCGTGATCAAGTTGGTTTCTTGTGAACCACCCTTTCTTCAAGAATCCGTGTTGGATATCCCTGAGCTAGTTGGTTAAGCTAGACAACAACTTGGAGAGTTGGGAGATAAAAGCTTGCCTAAATTAGTTCGTTCCAAAGGGATATTCTTGTGTAGTGTGTGTTGAGGAAAGATGATATCTTCATCAATTGGTCCCTGTGATCAGTTGCCGGACCTATTGTCTTATTAATCCCTTGATTTGAGTGTGGGCTATCGTCAAATCAAATCAGTACCAACGATGCTCGTAATGTTGTCTTACTCGTGGTTGATCCCTCGAGCATACCCCATTACATATTTTGGTCTGACCAATGCTATCACAGTGTTCACATGATGGTGGAAGACAAGTGATATGTAAATTCAGATGAGTTGTTTTTGAGCCCATCGGTAGCATTTTGTCTCCCCATGAGTCATGTTGAACATCAACCTAGTGTTGGAAACTTTGTAAGCAATGCTTTTCGTGTGCCGTTCATGAAGCTTATGCTTGGATGGAAGAAGTGACTTCCTCTAATTCACGTCGTTAGGTGCAAGTTGCCGCCATGAATTTGAGAAAGGTTTGTTTTGTTTCCTTGGAATCATCCCAAGTCAGTCATGCACGTGCGAAGTATTACGTGGTTCGATAGGTGATCATCTTCATTCCATATGAATTCCATAGCACACCAAGCCACTTTGGTTGAATTGTTCAAGGAAAAGGAGTTGATGTGCGAATACTAGTTCATGCATACGACTTGATATCCTTGTTGATGGTGCCCAACCTGAACTTCGGTAGTGTTTTATTATAAGACTACTAGGTGGTAATGCTTGTCTAGGACAACGTGTTCACTTGTCGATGGCGTAACCAGCTCATGTTTTGGAGCTTGCTATCGTAGTTCATTCGAGAATCTCGCAACATCTTTCCGCCGATTTGTGTTGCAAACTTTCATTTTCTTTCTAGACTCGATGAGTGCTGAATATCCTAACACCAACAATATCTGAATCTCAGGCAGATATGATGGTTGGAACATTCCCAGCATTTGCATTTTGTTCCCAGCTTGCACCCTATTGTGCCAACTCCCCATGGGCTGCCTTTCTCGGTAGTTGTTGTCCAATATTATCTTCAAAAGTGGACTTACCATGGGTCCCATCCATTTCCGGTGATAAGAAAAATTCATCCATTGCGTTGTCTTCAACAAGGTAGTCCACATCATCCATTCGAGTCTGGGTATGCCATTCCTTGCACTCCACCAAATGATCCTTGTGAATTGCCTTAGGCTGGTATGAAGAGTTTCAATGATCTCTGATTCAAAAGTAATTCTTTTTGCCACTTAAGGGTATAGTTCCTCGCGTCACCTCCCCTGGGGTGCCCCGTTATTGAGTCGTGGCAATTATTTTCCTCGCCACCTTGACACCATCTACCATCTTTCTAAGCGTGGAATTGTTGCCCACTAACCACACATTGTTGTTTGTTCTTCCGTCCCTCTCGATGTGTTTTGTGTCTCAACTCGAGATGTTTTTAAATCTCATTCCGTGAGTCGATCATGTTTACTTGATCTTCGTGAAGATCGAATCATATAGGACCTCCCTCTCTTTCCATTGTTGTGTCGAGTGAAGATCTCGAAGCAAGACGTCAAGACCAAGATGATGGAATGAATCAACATCTTCGAGAAGGGCAAATGGATCATGAAGATTGTGATAGTTTTGTGACTCCCCTTTTCCTCTTACTTCACGTCTTGAATCTCGGGGCAAGATTCTTGTTTAGTGGGAGTGAGTTGTCACAGCCCTAGAGCTTGCTTGTAGCTAGTGGCATTGCATCCACGCATCATGTTTAAATTTCTAAGAAAATTGAAATGGGGATTGCCTAAACCCCTAGCACCAAAATAATGCAAATAGGTTCAACTTCAAAATATTTTGAGTAATCCAAATGGCTTTCAAAAATGTTCATCATTTCTGGAAAAATGTTTTAATCCATAACCAGAGGTGTTGCACATTTTTCATGACATATTTGGTCCTTTGGATTAATTCATTAAGTATTTGCATTTGGGCATTTAAATACTAATAAATAATTTAAATGCTCAAATAATCCCAAACTGAAATGTTTACTATGGGATATATTTCCAACAGTGGTCATGAGCAGTGGCATGGATTTTGGGATTGATTTAGTATTTTTAACAAAGCCCAACAGTTTACAGAAAATTAGAAAACCAAAACAAATAATAAAGAGAGAGAGAGAGAGAGGGACTACCTGGCGCTCACCTCTCAGCCCACCTGGCCCAACTCCAGCGGCCCAGCCCACCGAACCGCCACCGTCTCCCACCTCGCGCGCGGAAGGGCCAGCGAGGCGTGTGGCCACCGCATGCCGGCACGCGCCGAGCCACCTCCTGCTTGCCGCTCTCCTCCCCCCGACGCTCTGGACGCCTCCCCGAGCGCCACGCACCCCCCTGACCTCTCTCTCCCTCACCGCGGCCTCGTCCCCTCCTCTGGCTCCCTCCCTCTCCCACCGAGCGGAGCTCGTCGCCGCCGCTCGCCACCACCGCGGCCACAGGCCCTCCCTCGCTTCCCCGACTAGCCCACAAGCTCCGCCACTCCATCCTCGCCCTCCCCGCCGTCACACGCGACCGGAGAAGCCCCGAGGCGCCGCCCCATCGCTTTTCCCCTCCGCGGACCCGCCGGTCGCCGTCGCCCGATTCGTCGGCTACGGACCGCCCCGACCTCGCCGACGACGCCATCGGACGCGCTGTGAGCTGCTGCGTCGATCCCCTCTCTCCCTGGCTCTTTTCCTCTCGCTAACGCCGTTTCCACCTCACCCGAAAACTTCCCGCCGCCGGCCATGGCGCCGTCTTGGCTAGAGCCACAATGGCTCGACGCCAACCCCACCTCTTCGGCCAACAGCACCGAACTCGTAGCCACCACCCGCTCCTCCTCCCGTGCACCGTAGCATCAAACCCGACCCCGCCCGAACTCCGGCCGCCGCCTTGGAGCTCGCCGCCGCCGATTCCGGCCACCCCGACCCCGACTAACTCCACCAAGAGCTTCGGCTCCTCCCCAGCTCCTCCTAGATGCCCTCCGCGGGCCATTTGGTCGCCGGAGTGGCCAAAACCACTCTCGCCCGCCAGCGTCGCTCGCCAGTCGCTAAACGCCGGATAGTCGACTTTGACTTTGACGAGGGTGGGCCCTGGTTGACTCTCTTTGAGTCAATGACATTGGGGCCCATCCACATTAACTATTTAGGTTTAGTTTTAATTAATTTTTAGTTAGGCTAATTATCTTTGACACGTGGGACCCACCGTCAGTTTGACCGGACCATGTCTCGTTGACCACTTGACGTCCTGCGGCGTCGGTGGCGTAGTAATTGATTTTCTGGATTTAATTTAATTCAGGAAATTTCGAGAAAATACCCCAAACTTCAAATATTCATAACTTTTAATCAGCAACTCCAAATTAAATAATTTATATATGAAAAATGATCAGAAAAATATGAAGAATCTGTTTATGGCACTTTCATGCATGATTAAACAAGTTAACCTCACTGAATAGGATGAATCATGATTAGGGCAATTTATGAAATAACATTTGGAGTTGGAGTTTAACCTTGTTTGAATTCCACTTCAATTAACTTGGCTAGATTTTGCATTAGGTGAATTCAGTACCTTAACATGACATGTCATTCATGTGAATGTGCATTGCATTGATTGTGTTCCTTCTCAATTGCCGGTGTTTGCCCCCTCTCGGTGAGCGGCGTTAAGCGATTGTTCGATGACACCGATGAAGAACTATATTATCTTCGAAGTGCCGAGCAAGCAAAACCCCTTGTCCATTCTGATATAATCCCACTCTCTCTCCTGCTCTATTTTACTGCATTAGGACAACAAGGACTCATGTGTTACTAACTGCGATGGCTGAACCCCTTTATCCTCTACATGACTGTCATTCCACAAGAATTAGATGAAACCCACTAGCATGAGTAGGAGTTGTTTGAGCCATGTTGTGCCTACTCATTCATGTTGTTGTCATGCACACTCTTTGCTTAGAGTTGAGTCAGTCTGATTCATCGGGAATGAATTGGAATGGTTGTGTGAACATGTCCTCTTGTGTGTGAGCTAAGTGTGTGAACACGATTTGGTAAAGGTAGCGGTGAGAGGCCATGTAGAAGTACATGGTGGGTTGTCTCATTACAGCCGTCCTCGAGGAACTGAGTTACGTGTTTGTGATCCATGAAAGCAGTTACTACCACGCATTGGGATCCTTAATTGACCCTCTCGGCT
This sequence comes from Aegilops bicornis, assembly GCA_021605145.1. Classification (NCBI taxonomy): domain Eukaryota; kingdom Viridiplantae; phylum Streptophyta; class Magnoliopsida; order Poales; family Poaceae; genus Aegilops; species Aegilops bicornis. The sequence continues at coordinate 139,801,991 of CM038670.1, read as the reverse complement.
TCTTAACCACCCTTGTCCATGATCAGGGAGTTGCAAGTAGTTTACGGTGTTTGTAGTATCTTTGGGGCCGCCTGCATAGCCGACCGTAGGGGTGGGTTGTGTTGCGGTAGGCACACCTGACCCGGTGTACCGATTCGCCCGTTTGGTGTCTCGGGAACCCCTGTACACATCGTTAAGGGCTGTATGGGAAACCTCGGCGGACTCCCTGCGGATGGAACCCGAATAGGCGATAAACTGGACTAGGGACTTGAGTGGTTAGGTAGGTCGTGGCCGACACCCAAGGTTGCCGGTACATGTCGTGTATGGCGGTAAGTGGTGAGCGTGTGTGAAGAAGTACACCCTGCAGGGTTAATATGATCTATTGAATAGCCGTGTCCACGGAGAAGGACTTCTGGGTTGCCTATATCAGTTCATAGACAGTGAAAGTGGATACCCTAAAATGCGCAAGATAAGCGTGAGTGCTATGGATGGCGTTCTCGTAGGGAGGCAGAGGCGGGTCCATAGTGGTGTATTGATATGGTGAATATGTGGACTCGTGTGCGCCACCTCAAAGAAGTTACTTGCAGTCGTAGTTTAGGATAGCCACTGAGTCAAAGCTGGCTTGCTGCAGTCAAACTCCACCACCCCTTTTGATAATGATGCATATGTAGTTAGTTCTGATGTAAGTCTTGCTGAGTACAATTGTACTCACGTTTGCTTATTTTATGTTTTGCAGAGAGACGTCAGTCTCGCTAGTAGTTCCGCTTGGACTTCGACGTTTAGCTTGTTACCTCAGCTACGATCTTGTGCCTCGGCAGGATCTGGTAGATAGTCAGGCTTCTCAGCCCTTTGCATTTATAGTTGTCTGTACTCAGACATGTTTAGCTTCCGCTTGTGGTTTGACTTGTATGCTCTGAGTGTTGGGTCATGAGACCCATGTTTGTAATATCCCGCTCCTCGGAGCCTATTGAATAAATATTTGAGTCGTAGAGTTATGTTGTGATGCCATGTTGTATCTACACATATTGAGGATATTGTGTGTATGTTTGAAATGCTTGGTATGTGTGGGATCCGACAAACTAGTTGTTTATCCTTGGCAGCCTCTCATATGGGGAAATGTAGTCTCGTGCTTACGGCGATAGTAGTCCGCTACAACCCGGTTCACCGAGTCCTGCTAGCCCAGCACTACTGCTTGGACACTTGACTAGCGGCATGTGTTTCACTTCGTTCCTATGTCTGTCCTTGAGAAATGTCACAGCGGTGTTATTCGAGTCCTGCCTAGCTTGCTACAGCCGGATACCGGAGTCCTGTTAGCCCGATGCTACAGCCCGAATTTATCGTTGATGACCGACATGCTCGATGTGATTCATGTATGCCTGTCCCCATGGGTTAAGCGCCGCTTTGGGTTCACGACTAGCCATGTCGGCCCGGGTTCTTTGTCATATGGATGCTAGCGACACTATCATATCGTGAGCCAAAAGCGCATAAGCGGTCCGAGGCCATGGTAAGGCGACACCCGTGGGAATACCGTGCGTGAGGCCGCAAAGTGATATGATGTGTTACATGCTAGATCGGTGTGACTTAGGATCGGGGTCCTAACACGTATAGTCCGATTGCCTCGTTCGTGGCGCTAAACACCTCCTTAAAAGGACCAAAAACTTGGATAAAGAGTGTTAATATTTATCCCGAAAAACCCCAGTATTAGTTACATGGGGGCGGAAGCCAACGACTGGCAAACTCTCAAGATTTTTTACACGACCGCACAGAAGGTAATATTTTAAATTAGCAAGCACCACATAGCGCACATGAACTAGTTTTCATAATACATGATGACATGAGTACATTCATTCAAATATCACATCCTTCGTACATTCATCCGACACAAGGCGGGCACCCTTAATGACATTTTCATAATATTGTTCGGGGTGACGATGCTCCTTGCCCTTCGGCGGCCCCTCTGTCACCAGCTTCTCGGCGTCCATCTTCCCCCCAGTGTACCTTCGCACATGCCAAGGCCCTGCATGCACCCTCAATGCAGATGGACCGCTTCACGACTTCGAGCCGAGGACAGGCATTCACCATCCGCTTGACAAAGCCGAAGTAGCTGCTGGGTAGGGGCTCGCCAGGCCACATCCGGACTATGAAGTCCTTCATGGCCAGTTCGACCGCCTTGTGAAGTTCGACCTGTTGCTTTAGCTGGTCGCTTAAGGGCATCGGATGTTCGACCCCAATATATTGGCACCAAAACAGCTTATCCGTCGAGCCCCCCTCCTTAGCCCCGTAGAACTCAGCGGCATCAGAGATGCTGCGTGGCAGATTGCGAATGCTCCTGGAGAGCTCCGAATTCGGGTAAGTAAAAGGAAAGTCTCCTTCACATGCTTGCTTTGCATAATGAAAGCCTTAACCGCAGCTATCTTCTTGGCCGCCTCAATTTCCTGGAGGGCCTTCTGGGCTTCGGCCTTGGCATCTAGTGCGCTCTAACGGGCCTTCGCAAGATCCGACTCTTGCGTCTTGGAGTCACGCTCCAAGGACTCGAATGTTTTTACGAAGTCCTGAAGCTCTTGCTGGACCTCATCAACTCGCGCCTCTTGTTTTTCACGCTCGGTGCGCTCCTTGGCCGTGTTGTTCTCGGCCTCAGACAGCGCCTTCTTAAGGGCCGCCACTTTGGTCGTGGCCCCTAGTAAAATTTATCATGCTTATATTAGCATCTACGATTTTTTCCTTTATATAACATTCAGACGGGGTATTGCTTACCTTTGTTCTCCTCGAGCTGCCTCTTCACGAGGCCGAGCTCTTCTTCGGCCTGCCCCAGGCTCTGCCTCAGTCCGGAGACCTCCGCAGTGGCGGCGGTGGCGGCCAGCAGCGACGCCTGCTTATTCACAAAGACATAATATGGTTAGACTCCTGGGAATAATATTTGATCCTCTGTTCGGCTTCTCTTCCCGAACACCAAACAGAGCATCAAGGGCTACTGTCTACACTGTGATACTTTCTCATAATTTAAAATACTTACCTCAAAGCCTTCCAAAAGGCTGGCACAGGCTTCGGTCAATCCGCTCTTGGCGGACTAAACCTTCGCAATCACCGTACTCATAAGAGTACAGTGTCCTTCACCAAGGGAAGTGCTCTGAAGCTCTTCCACCAGGTTCTCCGATGCTTCTGAATGGACAGAGGCCATCGGCACAGAAGGCTCACCCCCCTTGCCGGGTGGCTGCATACCTAAATCCGAAACCACTGGAGGTTCCGGCGCAGTATCCGGCTGGGGGCCAAGCCTGCTGCGCCCCCCTCATCCGAATCCATGGGGATCTTTCCCCCCATGAGCCCGGCATCGGGAGTCTCGCCTTGAGGCGTCTCCAGGACTACCTCCTCCTGGCCCGGTATCCTCTGAGATAACACCTCGGTGTCACCCGCAGTCCGGGGAGTGGAAGCCGTCGGGAGTGAATAGCTATTCATCTCCGACGAGCTCAAGGACCCATCCGAGGAGGGCAAGTCAATGTGGGCTTTGGGCAGACTGCACAAGCAAATCTTGACATAGTAAGTAAAGCTAAGAACATGCAAAAGGTATTATGGCATCCAAATAATTACGACTTTGCCAGGGGCTTGGCCCTGGGTAGCCACTCCTCCTCGCTGTAGGCGGCGGTTGTGGAGTGGTCCGAAGGGAGGGTCCTTCCCTTCTTGGTCCCTTCGGCCTCCCCGGAAGGGGCGGCCTTCCTTTTCTTCTCCCCCTTGGTTTGGGGGAGAGGGTTCTCCTCCTCCTCCTCATTGTCGTTGGAGGATTGCGCCTCGGTGTCTTCGGATGATGAGTCCGGCACCACCTTGCGCCGGAGACTTTTTCTGGTCCCCGTGGCCTTCTTCTTGGCCTTCTTATCCGACACCTCATAGGGCGCTGGAACCTACATCTCCATTAGGAGAGCGGTTGCTGGATCTTCAGGCAGCGGAGCCGGACAGTCGATCCGCTTCGCCGTCGCCACATATTCCTATTAGATCAGTACGGTGACTTAAGTTCCTCCCATGAATATACTGAGGAAAGGCACATCTTGCAAAATGTAGAATGCTTACCGCATTGGCGTGGCGCTTGGCGCTGAGTCCGCGGTCCTCATATGTGGGACGAGGGACTTCGCTCGCCTTGAACAACACCTTCCAGACATCTTTGTGCATCGTGTCGAAGAGCTCTTGCAGTGTCTGGTGTTGGGCCGCGTCGAACTCCCACAGGTTGAATGCCCGTCTTAGACATGGGAGAATCCGGCAAAATAGCATGACCTGGACCATGTTGACAAGCTTGATATTCTTGGTTATCATGTTCTTGACGCAGTTCTGGAGTCCGATCAGCTCCGTGGATGCGCACCAGGCTAGCCCCTTCTTCTTCCAAGAGGTGAGCCGCACGGGGATGCCGGATCAGAATTCAGGGGCCGCCACCCAGCTGGCGTCGCACGGCTCGGTGATGTAGAACCACCCCGATTGCCACCCCTTCACGGTCTCCACGAAGGAGTCTTCGAGCCAGGTGACGCTGGACATCTTGCCCACCATAGCGCCTCCACACTCCACCTGCTAGCCGACCACTATCTTTGGTTTCACGTTGAAGATCTTTAGCCACATGCCGAAGTGGGGCCTGATGCGGAGAAAAGCCTCACACATGACGATAAACGCCGATATGTTGAGGATGAAGTTAGGGGCCAGATCATGAAAATCCAGCCCGTAATAGAACATGAGCCCGCGGACAAATGGGTGGAGGGGGAATCCTAGTCCGCGGACGAAGTGGGCGAGGAACACGACCCTCTCATTGGGTCCCAGAGTCGGAATGATCTGCCCTGCGTCCGGGAGCCGGTGCGCAATATCTGCGGCCAAGTATCCGGCCGCCCGGAGCTTCGTAATGTACTCCTCCTTGACGGAGGAGGCCATCCACTTGCCTCCCGCTCCGTACATGTTTGGCTGTGAGGATAAGGTGAGAACTGGGGCGCTGGAGCTCGAGCGTGCGAGAATGGATTAGCGAAGAAGGAAGTAGGCGTGGGTGAAAGAGGAGAATCCTTATCTCTTTATAACGGCGGTAGAAATTGTGCGCCTCCCCACTTGCCCATTAAGATCGCTTATTTTCCAAGAGTCACGATTGATGGTGCGGTTGGGTTACCCATACCCGTATTGATGAGAATCCCGTGATAAGGGGACACGATCTCTGCTTCGACAAGACGTGTCAAGGAAACTGCCTCGCATTACGTGCGGTAGCTGGTTGTAAAAAACGGTTCGAATAATGACCGAACCGTGGCATGATGTCATGCTATAAAAAGTTGTCAGCAGATTAGATTTGTGGAATATTATACTCTCTATGGTGGAATGTGGAATTTGTTTTGTAGAGCCGGACACGATCCTTGTGTTCTAAATCCTTTTATGAAGTATTCAGAGAAGGAACCTGCCTTGCAATGCCGAAGACAATCTGCACGCAGGACTCATCGTCATTGAAGCCTGGATCAAGGGTTACTCAGGGAGTCTTGGATTAAGGGGTCCTAGGATAGCCGGACTATATACTTTGGCCGGACTGTTCGATTATGAAGATACAAGGTTGAAGACTTCGTCCCGTGTCCGGATGGGACTCTCCTTTGTGTGGAAGGCAAGCTTGGATATTCGGATATGTAGATTTCCTTCTCTATAACCGACTCTGTGTAACCCTAGCCCCCTCCGGTGTCTATATAAACCGGAGGGTTTGGTCCATAGGACAACAATAATCATAATCATAGGCTAGCTTCTAGGGTTTAGCCTCTACGATCTTGTGGTAGATCAACTCTTGTAATACTCATATCATCAAGATCAATCAAGCAGGAAGTAGGGTATTACCTCCATCGAGAGGGCCCAAACCTGGGTAAAACATCATGTCCCCTGCCTCCTGTTACCATTAGTCTTAGATGCACAGTTCGGGACCCCCTATCCGAGATCCGCCGGTTTTGACACCGACAACTGCCCCCCCCCCCACACACACACCCACACACCCACACTTCCCAACACCGAAGGAGTAGGGTGACACCTCGATCTTGATACTAATCTATCAACTGGCTTCTCTCTCAAACATACACACACACACACACACACACACACACACACACTACCCGGCACCGAAGGAGTAGGGTGGCACATCTATCTTGATAATAATCTATCTACTCCTCTTTCAAACACACACACATCCACACACACTAGCTAGTTGTGCCTCTGTGCCTACCGCGCACACTCTCGATACGTATTTCTCTCCCTCCCCCCAACAATGACAGCAGAAGCGTGACAACTCGATCTGATCATAATCTGTCAATTGGTTTCTCTCTCAAACATTGTGTCTCGGTGCCTCACTCTGTAGCCCCCTCGATATGTAGACTTCTCGCGCGCGCACAGATGTAGTGACGATGACGCTGAACCAGTGTGCCTTGTTTTTACCAACCTCATGTGATAGTTTTCACCCTATTTTTTGTTAATTAACAAGGCAACCTTTTGTTTGTTACTACTAGTGAATCTGAAATCATTTGGGGCAGACATAAAATATATCACTTCAACCCAATTATCGCAGCAACTATTTAAAAGAAACTAGCTAGCTGCCCGTGCGTTGCACGGAACATCAAAAAGCATTTGTATGGGTGGTTTATCTTGTGAGAGAAAAGGCCGAACAAGGGAAGGCCTTATTTCCGAACATGGAGAGGCATGTGGGTATATTTTTGCAAAATTGCCATAGTTTCTTTCCTATCCGTTAGTTATAAATCCGATGGCCTATATTGCAGGATGGCACGCACAACATCATCACCAACTCTGTTTTCTACTCCCTCCGTTCCTAAATACTCCCTCCGTCCGAAAATACTTGTCATCAAAATGGATAAAAAGAGATGTATCTAAAACTAAAATACATCTAGATAAATTTACTTTTATAAATTTTGATTACAAGTATTTCCGACGGAGAAATATTTGTCTATTTAGAGATTTCAACGAGTGACTATGACCGGACCTTACCAACATACTCAAAAAAGTAGTCCATAATTTTGATGTTACCCTCTTTTTCTGGCGGTGCAAAGGCCATCTGGATACCTCATAAATAAATCAAGGACAAATCTTACCCCTTCCTGAAAAGACATACGGAGCAAAATGAGTGAATCTACACTCTAAAAATATGTCTACATACACATCCCTATGTGGTAGTCCATTTGAAATATGAAAAAGAAAAATATTTAGGAATGAATGGAGTATAAGATTAGACATGGAGATATATCTCCAGCATGGTCTACAACAAAAATGTGCTGGGCTAGTTAGCGCCGGATGCTTGCAACACGATGACATGAGTTCAAATTCTGTCTTTCAACTTTAGATTTTTATATTATATATAACTTATTTAATATATACTTCTTTCGCTACTGTACTGGCAGTGGAACCGACAGAGTACTTAGAATAAAAGATTAAGGATGGACTTGTTTCTTTTAACTTTACATGCGAAGTCAGTAGCCACCCTGCAAGTCACGTGTACACTGTACATGCAATTAACTTTTTATAGAGGGACAATCATACAGGCAATTAACTCAAATGGAATGGATGTCACCCTATTATTTCCAGCATAAGAGCATCTCCAACGGCAGCCGACAAATTTCCTCCCGCTTCCTTCCGCGGAGGACGACATCAAATGCCAGTGGCATACATTTTTACAACTCTAACCAACCAGATGAAATTCGTGCAAACACGGACTGATTTCATATAAGCATGAAGGATTTCGTATAAAAAAGCCGGATCTTCATATAAACATGATGGATTTCATTACATTTACATGAACAAAGTGGTGCCAATCCGGCTCTCTTGGTATAATTAATACTCCCTCCGTCCGGAAATACTTGTCCTAGAAATGGATGTATCTAGACTTGTTTTAGTTATAGATACATACAATTTATCCATTCTTAGAACAAATATTTCCCGCCAGCTACAGAAGGAGTACATAATCTAAATGGCCGCCCGCGGATCCCTTTGTCTTCCTCATGTCCGTCAGTCACTTGCGGGGTCGACGAAGGTCCTCGAAAGTGACGAAGCAGCAAAGAAACCACCTGAATGCGCAGTCGTCGCCTTGGCGGTGGCCTGCAAGAGTCCCAAGTGGCGGCGGCCTCCCGTGTTCTACTTCCCCTCGATGATGGCGGCGGACACGGAGAAGCTGGCCACTGACTCGTCGCTCTCAATGCACCCGGCTTCTGTCCTACCTGCATGGCACGGCCGCAGGCACGGGAGATGCGCCCATAGACATGGGAGGCGCGGCCACCGCAGACACTGGTGGCGTGGTACGACGCGGCAGGGACGACGCCCGTACCGGCGTACTCGCCGCCGTGCCGGCGTGGAGCAACTCGCCACTCCTCATCGAGCGGAACTAGAGCTGTGAGCTGCTGAACCATGCGCCTGCTTGGGGCGGCAACTGGCTTCGTCGGGCCAAGCGAGGTTGGTGAAGCACCGAGCGGCCTCGCCCGTATCCGGTGGGCTCGACAGGCCACCCAGCCGGGTAATATGCTGGAGAAAAGCTCCTCGGAAGCCATCGGAAGAGTGGAGAAAATGGTGAAGGAGGAGATAGGGGAGCGGCGGAGTGGTGAGATTCTTGCCCGCTGTTTGTCTGGCCTCGTGTAAATAGAGGGCAGACGGTAGGAGCTTGGCCGGCGTCTGGCCTCGTTTAAACTAAGGGCGGACGGGAGGAGCTCGGTCGGTGTTGCGTTTAATTCCGGCCCGCTCATGGACGGACGTGTGGCCGGAGTAGGATTCTCGGTTTGCATGCGGGTTTAACGGAGGGGTTTAATGGAGGCACCGGGCGTGCAGCGGGCGGCGCAGCACTATTCAATTTGATAGCAGTAATGAGCCGTCAAATCACAAAGGCCCTCGCCTCCCATGAAACCGACCAAGCTAGACTGAACCGCCCTCTAGCCTTATAAAAATGTATATACTCCACTTTTGTACAGTAGTAGTATTGATGGATTGTGCCATGGAGCAAAACTTGAAATTTAAAAAAAGGTGGTACATATAGAGAGAGCTCGTTGCCAAATTATGCATATAGTACTATTAAAAAGGCTAGTCACAATAATGGTGTCCAGCACAAGTGCACAACCCACCCCTCAAATAAAACTAAGCACCCTGGAATTATTTGACAAAACTAAGCACCCTCAAATTCTTTGACAACTAAACTGCTGGCTATATGATGTTGGCCATATATATTGTATGTATATAATGTGAAGAAACGAGTGGTAGTACTATACCAACTAAAAGATGAAATGTAAGAAATACTGGTATGTACGTACTGAAGAGTTAAAGTAACGAGAAGGAACATAACATAGTTCTGCTGGGGGCTCAACACAACACACCCCTCAAATTAAACTAAGCACACCTGAAATTAAAGTTTGCAACTACTCCGGTAGACACATTAGAACCACCATGAGCAACGACACTGCCACCTTACTCGGAGTCCTCGTCCACGTCCTCGACATCGTCCTTGTCCCTCTTCCTCCTGGCCTATACTTCTTTGCTTGAACCGCACACTCGGCTCTTGCTCTTCATCCAACCCTTGTAGATATTGAAACAAAGATAACCATCCATTGAAGCGTAGTGGATGTGGTCTATATCTAGTACATTCCGCTACCATGCATGACGATGAAACCTGTATTGAGGTTTCTCCAGTTTACCGTACGATGAATGAACCATGGCTCCTGCCAGGGCCAGCATTGAAGGCTGGCCACTTGAGGCGGCAACGATTCTTCCGGAGGTCGAAGGGTTGCCTACAACGAGGCCTATCCGACCCAGGACTTTTTGTCATTCGTAAAGTCTCTGATGAACGAATTTGACTAGGTTGCTCTTGAGGAAGTTCTTAAAATCCAGGCATTCAACGTCGGCATGGCATATGTGGTAGACCAAGCATAAGTCATGCACGCAAACCTGGATCACGGCAGGCTTCTTCCTCTCTTCCTCCTTTAGATCATTCTCTCGTCCCAAGACTGTGGTGTACTCAACATCTATCCCAGCGACCGACTCATCATCTGAGTTTTCGAACACGCGTCTGAAGCGAGAAAGGCATCCTTTCACCGTCGCGGAAGAATGGGTGTAGATAACGTTGAACTCATCACCGGTGATGGTTCTAACCTTGTACTCACCGCTGATCATGGAGATCTGGGACGCCATGGATTTGGGAGGAGGGTTAGGATTAGTGGAACTGCTGTAATGTGAAAGGACGGGACGACTAGGAGCGAACCTCCATAAGATTAAAGGACGTGCGCGGACAAGTAGGAGCGAATCGCCCGGCGTCTGAACGGCAGCAGGGTAGTGGCTTTCCATTCTCCCATGATACGGGCTTCCGAGAGCCCTTGGATCTGAGATCGAATAGTTGCATGGCGTGATTCTAGACCTACGGGTGAATATCCTATCCTGGAGGGTTATTCTGCAAATTTTCAGCAACTTAGCATGCGACCGTTCGATCTCAGATCCAAGGGCTGCCAGCAGCCCGTATCATGGTCGCGCGTACCACGACCATCGCGTCGCTCGCGCGGTCGCGCCCTTGGAGATTTAACACGGTGCGTTAGGCTATCTGATGTTGGCATGTCATCACTTAGTCACTCATACTACAACAAGGTTAGCTCTAAGGTTGACTATAAGTGTATTTTTTTACTTCTCTCTATCTCTTTCTTCGTACTGTAGTATTTATTGTATTTGCCAAGGAGTGACCTCTTCCAATGAAATGGTGCTTTAGATGAGGTGCTAAGGGCATTAAATGGCTTAGCAATCAAGTCCCCAATGCATATGTGCTTATTAGTTTTTTGTTGCTAAGTTTGCTTCATTTAATTAGTTATAGACTCAAAATTTTCTTTTCACCTAAGTACACGCACTTGGCACCGTTTCTTCCTTGGTTCATCAAACTAGTCTCTCTCTCTTCTTAATTAACTTCCCACATCAGACTTTATGCCTATGTGGCAAGCTTAGCACCCATAGGAGCAAGTAAGTAGTACTACAATATATAGTGGGCTATATGTGGAGGAAAGAGAGGCAAGGAAAAAGTGGAGAAGTGGGCTCTCATGCAAGAGCCAGCCTCAACTACATGGTGGAGCATTGGGAGAGGCACCTGTATGGAGGTGGTCAGGAATCAGGAGACTCAGACCGGTCGTAGTGCCGTAGTTAATATGATAAGGGCAAGTCAAATCACGGGGCCCCACCTGTCCATGAAGAACTTCATTTGTCAAATCACACAGCCCTACGTTTGCAGCAGCCTAGTCCCTCATCTTCTCGCGTCTCTGTCAAACCAACTAGGCCGAATTGCCACGCCTACCGCGCAGGAAAAGCCCCGCCCTCGACAGTATACTCCCTCCGTCTAGGTGACCAAGGTGGAGAGGAAAACAAGAGAACTTAATGTTTATTTGCTAAGGCTGGTTGTAATGGTAGTATCATAGCTACGTCATGCATGCCAACTAGGCAATTTTGATGAGGTGTCATAGAATTAAATGAAGAAAGAGAGAGAGTTGAGTATCATATCATGATACCGTATCATAATAAATGCTATGCTACTATGTGTCAAACATGGCAATAAATAAAGTACTACATGATACTAATATATGATACTAAGTATTATTAATATAGTTTTGCTAGAACTCATCTAGATGAGATATAATTTGGTCTCATTCATCTTTTATAGCCATTGGATGTGATGCTATAAGATGTGTGTGTGCTGACATGGATTGTATTTGTTCTTGTTTTCAAAGTGAATGAGACCAAATTATAGCTCATCTAGATGAGTTCTAGGTACTCCCTTGTTAATATCATTGCGTGCGACGAACTGACCACTACATGTCATGTTTGATAGTCTCAAGTCATTAAAAGCATACAAGCCCCACATCTCGTATTGGTTGATTCCTCTATTTATGTCAAAAAATAAGAGACAACGTGAGAGTTAATGCACCACGCCTATGTTTTTACTATTAGGTTTTCATAAGATGACTTAATACTCACCTAGACGGAGGGAGTATTTAATTTGACAGCGGGCGGCGCAGTTCCCAATACGACTTTAATGCAGACGAGGGAGGGAGTAGCGGTTCCCGAAATGTTGAACGACCAATGCATCGTCCTTCAATTAATGCATGAGGGAACTAATGGGAGGAGGTCCGGGAAAAGAGGCTGCATGACGTGAATGCAACGTAGTTTGCCCTCATTGCCCTCATATAAAGGCGCCCCTCCATTCCAATGCATCTACCACATCGTACGCACCTAAGCATTTGCCTAAGCACCTACACTAAGTACAAAAGAGCTCACTCCAGACCCATGGCGGTGATGCGCGTGAGCGGCCAGCGGCTGTGCCAGATAGTCCACGACGCCGGCCTGCGGCATGGCGCCGAGGATCGTCTCCAGATGGTGTTGGAGACCGGCTGGTGGATGGCCGCTGTCGACACCAACTACAACTTTCACTTGGACCAGATGATCGTTGCCACTAGCAACAAGTTCACGGTCCTCAAGAAGCTCGCAGACGACATCGCCGTACTCCTCCAGCCCGCACGCCCGGGATCCTCATTGCCTACCACCCTAATCGGACTCCTTGGCCGGAACCTCTTTCAAGCCTTTGGTGGCCCTCATTGCCCGCTCACCGGCGCCATGAAGAATGTCCACTGAGGTCGCGCTGCCATGAGGCTCTCGCCCTGCAAGAATTCGTCGACCTACACATCCACGTGTTCGAGCAAATCATGTACATATGTATCTACAAGGCCAGTGAGGACGCTACGACGTTGGCCTTCCTCAACCGGCTGGAAGCCTTGGATGCCTTTGCTGAGAAGCACCGCGACCTCGCCACAAAAGTCGCCATTCCTTAGCCACCGGTCGGTGGCCCGGCGCACTAAGTTGAGGAGGAGGAGGTCGTACGTTCATGGGTCCAGCTTTCTTCTTGCCTTGTGTAACCACCACTACGATCACATCATCGTGGCCTTAATTCTTATGGTGCTATTGCATTCTCGTTCCAGTCAATACCGACATTTGCGATCCCTTTGCTTAATTATATGCATCACTGTAACTAGTACTCCATCCGTCAATTTATAAGTTGTGCTTACCTTTTCCATCAACTTCGTGCAACGTGCGGGCATCTTGCTAGAAACACTAGAATATGTCTATATAATCCGTATGTGATAGTCTAGTTGAAATCTCTAAAAAGACAAATATTTAGGTACAAAGGGAGTAATATATTAGGAGTATATCAAAACAAGAGTGATTTCTTTCAAGTTTGTGAACAAGTACTACTATTCTACTACTTTGGATCCGTCGCAATGCACGAGCACATTGCTAGTAAAAGGAAAAGGCCTGTCGCGTTCGCGTCGCACCCCCACACGCCCGGGAATTGGGAGTACTCCACGGCCCGTCCGGCACGACACATAGCTTAGGGAAGGCGTGTTGCCTAGCATTTTCACTTTCATGTGGGACCACCATTTAGCAAACCGACTATTGGCAAACCGCACTCCGCCTATCGCCGGGTTGGAAAATAGAAACAAGGGGAAGATCTAGCTGTAGCACGGAAGACAAGAAATTTGGTGTCAGATGGGGCTCGTTGATAGAGTAGGAGCATTCCGTACTAGTACTACTCCTAGTACCAAGTTTGTACTCCTAATGCTATATTACTAGTACTACCACTATACAACTAGTAGGTACATGCACGACACAACATCGTAGGAACAAAAAACATGAAGATCTTGTTTTGGGTGATTTATCTTTTTTTTCAATCAACATAGTATGAATAATATGATGTGGGGGCACCCATGAAGCTTATGTGGCTTGGTTGCATGGCTACGAAAGGTTAGAGAAAAATAAATAGATAATGTGTTTAGAGTGCACTCCACTAAATAGATATACTTTGTATCCATTGCAACAGACTGACACATCAATATCTATACCCCCTATATAGTGTGTGAAAAACTTTGATAGTTTGTCGTTGGATGAAGCCAATCCAACGGTACAAAGATGGCAAATCCGAGCACTACTGGCCGTTGGATATCATCCACCAGATTCTGCCACATGTATAATCTAGAAGACTCCATGGTTGAACTTAATTCATGACTAACTTTTCCACAACTAAGCTTAGGCAAAGTTATTAGTTCTTCAAAATGAGAGCCACAAGTTGTCAAGCCTAAGGGAATCTTGTCACATTTGTTGTGTGTATGTCATGTGGGGCCTTATGTGGCTTGCCTAAGGGTGTGGCTTGAACCAAACACTCACCTAAGTTAGTCAAACTTGCCTAACCTTACGTGTGGCAATCTTTGGCAATCTTAGTGGCTGTTTCGTTCCTAGCCACACCTTGCCACACTTTGCCACACCTAACCTTAGGCAAGTTTGACCAAGTTAGGTAGGTGTTTGGTTCTAGTCACACCTAAGGAAAAGATTTTTTATGAGCAGTGAGCCCCACATGTCATAGACACAAAGGGGCTGTTTCGTTCTAGGCCTAGCATTGCCACACTTTGCCACACATTTTTGCCAAGCTTGCCTAAGGTTAGTTCATCAAAATGAGAGCCACAAGTTGGCAAGCCGAAGGGAATCTTGCCACATTTTTTATGTGTATGCCATGTGGGGCCCAAGTGTGGCTTGCCTAAGATGAGGCTTGAACCAAACACTCACCTAAGTTGGTCAAACTTGCCTAACTTTACGTGTGGCGATCTTTTGCAAAGTTAGTCACAAACCAAACAGGCCCTTAACTGTGTGGCAAGATTCCCTTAGGGAAACCAAAGTGTGGCTAACAAAGGGTCTGTTTGGTTCATGACTAAGTTTGCGACAACTAAGCTTAGGCAAAGTGCGGCTACCACCAAAAGTGTGGCTAACAAAATGGCCACCACAAGTGTGGTAAGATTTGGCAAGAAGTTGAGTCTATGACATGTGGACCATGTAACTAGAAATGTATGGCAAGCCACAAGTGTGACAATGAACCAAACACATGCCTAAGATATTGTGGCACGCCTAAGCTTAGGCGTGGCAACCTTAGGCTACAAACCAAACAGGCCCAAAGCAACTCAACTAAGGCAAGTGTGGCAAGTGTGGCAAAAATCATGTGGCAATATATGGCAAAGATAGTCATAATTCAAACAACCCTACTAACCAAACAAACCCTAACCTTAGGAAAGTTTAGCAACATTGTATGATAAAGTGTGGCATTGCTAGGCCTAAAACCAAACAACCCCTATGCCTGCCACAAAAAATGTGGCTAAAAAAATGGGCACCACAAGTTTGGCAAGATTTGGCAAGAAGTTGAGGCTATGACATGTGGACCATGTAGCTAGAAAAGTGTGGCAAGCCACAAGTGTAGCAATGAACCAAACACATGCCTAAGATATTGTGTCACGCCTAAGCTTAGGCGTGGAAACCTTAGGCTGCAAACCAAACATCTATATATCTATATCTATACCCCTATATAGTGTGTGAATATCTTTTAAAGTTGGTTGTTGGATGAAGCCAATCCAACGGTACAAAGATGGCAAATCCGAGCACTACTTGCCGTTGGATATGATCTACATTCCACCAGATTTTGCCACATGTAGAATCTAGAAAATTCCACATGTAGAAGCATAATGCACAAACCACCAGAATCTCATGCGTGCAATGCATGTGTACCTTACTAGTACTACTAGTACTAGTTGGTAGTAGTAAGAAACAAATTCTAGTTTTGGCACAAGCTCGTACTGCGGGAGCACCACAAGTCCTGCCGCAGGAGTTACATTTCCCTCTCGGGGCCCACAGGACCAAACTTCAGTGGCTTAGTGCCCGGCCTATGAGTTAATGACATGCGGACCTTAAATGCGGCTGGCCCACATGTCATTCTCATGGTGGTGGCGTGGTTCATGACTCACTCGTTCAAGATGAACGGGCCACCGCTGGTACGATGGATCCACGGCGAGATTGAATAAGATAGCACGAGCCTTGCACATGGCTGTCAAAGGCGGACCATGCTGTCTGCGGCCGATTTGTTGTCGTACGAGTACGAAAACGCTGTGCTCCTTTCTAGCCGCATCTTCGCGGTGACAAACCAGGGGACTTGTTTTGTATGGGACACATCCTACGATATACTCCCTCTCTCCCATTTTATTTGTTTTGAATCTTTTCGTTTTATAAGTTTCAAATTCAAATTTAGAGCTCCCCGTCACATGTTGAGATTACAATGTCCATCAAATCGCCGCGTGCATGTATAGTAAAGAAACAAATCTCGAGTTTGGCACGAGTTCGTACAGCGGTAGCACCATAAGCCCTGGCGCAGGTGTTAC
Organism: Aegilops bicornis; assembly: GCA_021605145.1. Taxonomy (NCBI): domain Eukaryota; kingdom Viridiplantae; phylum Streptophyta; class Magnoliopsida; order Poales; family Poaceae; genus Aegilops; species Aegilops bicornis. Next base: position 139,785,774 of record CM038670.1, on the reverse strand, counting down.
ATTTCCCTCTCAGGGCCGTCGGGACTGAGCTTCAGTGCCTTACTACTATTATTTTTGGTATTTTATAATATATATGCAAGAAAGTAAAGAAGCGAATAAAAGTAGATTGAAAGCAAATAAGATAAGAGATAGACCCGGGGGCCATAGGTTTCACTAGAGGCTTCTCTCGAGAGCATAAGTATTACGATGGGTGAACAAATTACTGTCGAGCAATTGATAGAAAAGCGAATAATTATGACGTTATCTAGGCATGATCTTGTATATAGGCATCACATCCATAACAAGTAGACCGACTCCTGCCTGCATCTACTACTATTACTCCACACATCGACCGCTATCCAGCATGCATCTAGAGTATTAAGTTCATAAGAAAAGAGCAACACATTAAGCAAGATGCCATGATGTAGAGGGATAAACTCATCCAATATGATATAAACCCCATCTTCTTATCCTCAATGGCAACAATACAATACGTGTCTTGCAACCCTTTCTATCACTGGGTAAGAACACCGCAAGATTGAACCCAAAGCTAAGCACTTCTCCCATGGCAAGAAAGATCAATGTAGTAGGCCAAACCAAACCGATAATTCGAAGAGACTTGCAAAGATAACTCAATCATACATAAAAGAATTCAGAGAATATTCAATTAATATCCATAGATAAATCTGATCATAAACTCACAATTCATGGATCTCGACAAACACACCGCAAAAAGAGATTACGTCGAATAGATCTCCACAAGAGAGGGGGAGAACATTGTATTGAGATCCAAAAAGACAGAAGAAGCCATCTAGCTAATATCTATGGACCCGTAGGTCTGTGGTAAACTACTCACAACTCATAGGAGGGGCAAGGATGTTGATGTAGAGGCCCTCCATGGTCGATTCCTCCTCCGGCAGAGTGCCGGCGAAGGCTCCAAGAAGGGATCTCGCGGAGACAGAAGGTTACGGTGGTGGAAATTGTGTTTCGTGCTGCCCCTGGATGTTTTTAGGGTCCGTAGGTATATATAGGAGGAATAAGTACGTTGGTGGACGCCCGAGGGGCCCATGAGACATGGGGGCGCGCCCTACAACGGGGGTGCGTGGCCCCCTATCTCGTGGGGTCCTCGGGAGCTTCTTGACTTGCACTCCAAGCTCTCCGGAGCACGTTCGTTCCAAAAATCACGCTCCCGAAGGTTTCATTCCGTTTGGACTCCGTTTGATATTCCTTTTCTTCGAAATACTGAAATAGGCAAAAAAACAGCAATATGGGCTGGGCCTCCGGTTAGTAGGTTAGTCCCAAAAATGATAAAGATGTATAAAATAAAGCCCATAAACATCCAAAACAGGTAATATAATAGCATGGAACAATCAAAAATTATAGATACGTTGGAGACGTATCAGTGACTGGACCACATGTAATGCTCATGAAGGCAGAGGGGCAGTGGGGCCAAGAGGGGTGAGCCGCAGGTCGGGGGACGTGTGGTGTCATGGGTTTGAGCGGCGTCGTGGGAATCGTGTGTGGCTGTGGTAGAAACTTGATGCTCGCTGCATTTTAGGTGGCCCACATGTCATGCACACAAAGGCAGAGGGGCGGTGCGGCCGAGAGGGGAGAGGCGCACATCGGGGGACGTGGTGTCGTGGGTCGGAGCGGCGTCGCGGGAATCACGAGATGAAACATGATGGTCGCCGTAGTTGAACTTCCATGGACAAGCTGTCATGTCTACGGACACATGCACTGCATACCGATCACTGGAAGGAGTAGCAGAGCAAGCTATATATGTGGATATATAGTTCCTTATAGTCAAGCGGACCCATGCTACTACTTTGTTCCAAAGACATGCACACCATCAAAATAGTCCATCTATATCAATATACACTAAGAGGGAATATTTTTTTTACAAGAGAGGAAATAGTTCATCCATCCATAATGCCCTCCTGCTGGTGCAACCTTTTCTTCTTCTTCTTCTTCTTCTTCTTCTTCTTCTTCTTCTTCTTCTTCTTCTTCTTCTTCTTATTCTTCTTCTTCTTCTTCTTCTTCTTCTTCTTCTTCTTCTTCTTCTTCTTCTTCTTCTTCTTCTTCTTCTTCTTCTTCTTCTTCTTCTTCTTGGAACTGCTAAAAACTTGCATCTCAATCTCTTTCGCCATTTGGAACTGCTGGAACAGAGGGCTATGGTTTGGAGAATTAGGATTAGATGGCTAGTCTAACTGAAGTAGTAGACGATTATTTAAAGAGGTCAAATCAATGTGAACGCAGTGGGGTTTGGATGCAAATGAAGACTAAGGGGAGGTGGAGAAGCCGAGGAAAATCGGTTCCCGATGGAGAAGTAAATGGGAGAAGTGGTGTGCAAGCAGTTGATTAGACGGCTAGGTAGACTAAACGAAAAGACTATGCGGGTAGACTGTTGAGTCGTACCTGTTCGTGTACGTGCCCATCCTTCCTGATAGGTGGGACCTATGCAAACAGATAAAAAAATGTGTCGTAGCTGGTTCAGATGGATATTGGTGCGTGAGTGGGAGACAGAACATTCTCTGTTTAAGGAATACTCCCTCCATTTAGGTGAGTAAGTCACCTTATGAAAATCAGATTTTCCCAAAACCTTTAGGCGTGGAGCATTAACTTCCTGCTCGATCCCCTCCCAGCCTCGTTAGCCAGCATTCTCTTCCTCTGCTGCCTTGTTCTACCTTTCCATTTTTCCTCTTCTCAAGTGTGGAACGATCTGCATGCCGTCCTTGATGCACCAGAATGACCACTGCATGCATCGCGACATGGCATTGATTGGGCTTGCTTGGAGAGCTGAAAAGGCATCCTTATAACTACGTATTAGTTGCTGATTTTGCTTCCATTTGTAACAATGCCGTGGTTGGACGTTTTGCTCGTCCCGGTGCTCTTTCTCGTCCAATCTACAGCCACCTAGGTTGCGCTCACCTAGACGGAGAGAGTACATGGTTATCCTCATCAAAGGCCAATCTTCGCGCTTCCGCATGCACGAGAATTTGGTTCTGCTCGCAATATGGATGATACCTGAACAATGAAGTGAACAGGCATGCTAGCACGGGAGACCTATTTCCGCTATACAATACTGGAGTACTCATGTTCCTACTACTAGTAGTAGTAGTACAACTGTGGTACACTTGATGGTCAAAATACTATTCATCCGTTCCCCACAGTGAAGTGACAACACCCTGTGCCTGACACTAGTCCAGGCAGCGTGTTCGGGTTACCAAAGTCAGCCTCACCCTATGCACTGTGCAGTCTGTCACCACCGCTGTACATCACATTGGTGCCTCGCCTCGTCTCCCTCTTCCTCCCATAGCACCACTCCATCTCCATCTCGTTCTCCGTCTCCGTCTCCATCTCGCTATGCCCCCGTGTACCATCGCCTCGCTCGCCTCCCCAGTACCACTATTCCATCGCTAGCCGCTCCAGCACTGAGAGCCTTCTCCCCCGTAAATCAAGCCCCCCCAAAAACCCCACCTTCCAAACTCCACCATGGCCGAATGCGAACCACACAACATCCATATGAGCCACGATTGGAGCAATCTCCCCAGTGACATCCTCGACCTCTGTTGTCCGTGTATGGATATGTTGAGCGCCCTGCGGTTGGCTACATGCTCGAGGGACATGCACACGGACATCGTCGAAGTGAGGCCTAAGCTTTTCAAGACACCCTGCTTGCTGCTATCTGGTCTTGCGAGATTGGCTCACCATGATATGGAGGCGTACATGATGCCCCTCGACTTCAATCTGATCTCCATTAGCCGAAACTTCTTTGCAGGTATGTAGTGGGTCACCGTACATCATTTCCCTTGACTTCGATCCGATCACAATCGCCCGAAACTTCTTGGTAGGTATGTACTGGGTCGGCATGATCTCCTACTGGATGGCTGCCTTCAGAGAAGATGGTAAAAAGTTGGTGCTCGTGAACTTCCAAACCTCCCGTGAGATTATCCTTCCTCCGTTGGATTATATAGAGTTTTACCATCGTGGTCCAAGTCATCTAGATTACCACGTCAGTTGGACGGACCTTGTTTTGCAGAAGATTGTAATCTGCCAAGTGCCCACATGACATGCGAATTACGCAGACTTCAAGCTAATTGCCTTGTTCAACCGTGGACTCTCCTATCTTTACGCCGGTGCCTTATTTAGCTGGAGACAACTCAGCTCGCAGTGGATCATCGTCAAAGCTGATACACACTTCTGTGATGCTATTGAACACAATGGCAACATGTACGCGATCGACAAAGCATATGGCACCATGTATTGCTGGGACGGCGCGTGTAAGTTGTTTCCTTCTCATGTTAATGATGACGCCATGACACTGTTTGAACTTTTTGTGATGATTGGCATATCCCTGTTTGAGCAGAATTTGAGTAGAACTATGGCAATGTATTAGAGACGCTATAAATTAGCTATATTTGGAATGAGTTAATTCATGCGATTGTGACCATGTCATTACAGCCAATTTGTACCTGAATAATCAAAGCGGTTAGGAATATATGGATATTATCCTTATTTTACAGTAATCTATATACTACTACTAAATATGAGTGTGTATCAATGGCCATGTTAGTTTCCTCATTTTCATGATGTAGAAACATGCACCACACTGTTGGTTTTATCTAACCATGCATTAGGGAAGTAAATGTGCATATGGAGAACTCTATATTTGGAAGTAGTGAAATCCTGCAATGCTTACCATTTTTACATACCTATATTCGCCCTTCAGGAATCAATGGCTAGAATAATATCCTCACAAAAAATTTGCCCACAGAACACGAGTATATAACAATGCATGGTCTGTTAGTTACCTTGAAGAATTTGTTTGTGAGGACAGAACATGATTACATAACATGCATGACATGGTAGTTTCCTGTGAAGAATTAATCGATTGTGAGATAACATGAGTATAACCATGCATGGCACTTCTATATTTTCGAACCCAGTATACATTTCCCTGTATTTTCGTCCTAGTTACAACAGGGACATATCAATGCTGTTTCTTGCATTATCCTACTCATACTCTAAACAATGCTGATCTTACACTAACAATGCCTGTCCTTTTTGATACAATTTAGTGTCCCTATAGTTACTGCCCTTTGTAATCACACCACCTTTGCCAAAAACAGGGAAGCACAACTGGTTCCTCGTTCGATCAGACGACGACAAAAGACTGATGATCATTCAGACACATGAGCCGGAAAAGTTATATTGCAAAAAACCCACTGTAAACAAGCACCGTGTAATACGTGAGTATCCGGACAGTGGCTGTTACGTCTATGAGCAGGATACCAGCTTGTTGGGGCCTTTAGGATATTTTAGTTGGAGGCGGGTAAACAGCCTTGGTTCACACTCTCTGTTTCTCGGACTCAATTATCCGATTAACCAGGAGATCACCGTTGGTTAGGACCTTGATGGCAGCGAGGCTCTGTTTGCTATGTAAAACTGTGTCTACACGGCGAGCCCTAGGAGTTCAGGAGCAAACTCCCCTGATTGTCAACGATATAGCCTGCAGCCAAAAGAAGGTGAGAATGACAAAGGCATCCGGATTAACTTTCATCCTTGGATGTCTCAATTCTGACGAGCGTTGATGTGGTTCAAGCCTTGAGGTTGATAGGTAATCGGGCTGTGGCATCGAAAGGGTGGAAATCTTGGTGTCTCCGGATCACCGAGTCGTTGAAGCGGGCCCTAAATTATGATGGTGTTGGATCATCTCTTCGAATGACTTTGTTGTCTTTGCTACTGGTTCCGGATGGGTAGTTCTTTCTTTTGAAGCGGAACTGGTCGTTGAAGCGGAACTGTAAATTATGATGGTGTTGGATCATCTCTTCGAATGACTTTGTTGTCTTTGCTACTGGTTCCGGATGGGTAGTTCTTTCTTTTGTTATGCATATTCCTTGTCATTTGGTCATCCTCGTCTATGTCACTCTTACTATGTAATAGTTGCTTCTGTTTAGAACGTCATTCTCGTCTGGATCACGAGAGTCTGAGTGCTGCAGATGGGTGCATTTTGGTCATGTAGCAAGACTTCTTGTGAACTATCAAGTCTTGCTGTTTATGTCAGTAGTATTCACTAGTCAGTGTTTGAATGTTGTATATATCGTTGTTTCGAACAGTTTATTGTCTCGAACTACTGGTGGGCTAAATAAGGGCATCACCATTCTCCAGTGTTCAGAGTATATCTCCTTTTTTCAAGTTATATAATTTGAGCTCAGTGTCTTTTTGATGATGTACACTTGTTTGGGCGGTGAGGTATCGTTGAATATGGGCGAGTAAGTAGTAACGCAATGCCAAACAGGTCAATTATGACTCTCAGGCCGGGCTCTCCAAAGATCCTGAAAAAAGGTCGGGCTCTCAAAAAAGAAAGAATAAGTACTCTTAGGCCGACATGTGGGCGCCACCGGTATTTTCGTGCACTTGCGCGCCGAGAGCATATTGGCGCGTGCTTGAAATTCATGCTACCTTTTGATCCCCAGTCTCCCGCCCCTCCCCCACCTCTAGAATCTCGATTCCTACTCCAGTTCCCCCAAATCCCCCTCCTGTACTCGCTATACTCAAGCGAACTATCATGTCGCCAGTCAACGCGGATCTTCGAGCCGGAGATCCTAAGGTCTGTACTACCTTTGGTCGCTACGTGCTGTCGCTCAATAGTGGCATGGCGGCGCTTGACGACCAGTTTGCCGGCAAAGTTCTGATGGTAACCATCAACGGCGACTGGCCTCCCGTCTCGCCGGACGACCTTGTCAAAGCTCTTGGCATTGCGCACGGCATCCAAATAAGTTACTTGCTCGTCAAAGTCTATCCGCCACCGGCTGATTTCTTCGTCAGGTTCCGGACAACTTTCGACTGAAGTTGTGTGTTCGAATCATCCCGGCATTTGTTCTGTGATGGCGCGCTAGTGAGCTTTGATCGGTGGCACCCAGGATGGGGCTCGGTGCCCTTTGAGCTTGAGTTTTTAACAAAGCATACCTTCCACGGCATGCCTCGACGTGCTTGGAAGAGCGAGTCCATGAACGAGCTTATCAACGACCTTGGAGGTGAGCTCGTAAGTATGTTTGTTCCTCCAGATAGCTGGGCTCTGACGGTTATGGCATGGATGAAGAAGCCGTCCACAATACTGAAGGTGATTGGTGTTGAGATACGGTGCAGAACCGGGTTGTACTATTCGTCGCCACCAAGGCCGCCGCGGACCACGTTAGGGATGTACCTGTATCGAGTGTTCGTGCATGTCGAAGAAGTGGTCAATCCATCAATCGAAGTCCTGCCGCCGCCGCTGGTGCCAGGGCCCGTCAACGACGTCCATTACAGGAGTCAACGTCAGACGTTCCCCGTGTTGCTCAGAACAATGGATGGCATAGGTCCTACTCCATCGCGCGGCGGAGGCCACTTCTTCTTTGGGAGAAGAGGCAGGGCTGGCTGCCTGGATGTGCTCTAATTTGAGGTAACAACCGAATCTTGTCAGATACTAGTTAAATCCGAGCTATGGGTGTGAAGCACTGATATGCTAGTACATTTGATTGTGACATGTTCTAATTTTGTACCTGACTTTTTTTAGAAAGGGATGTACCTCAACTTAATGTGCTAGCAGAACTTATTGTGTCGTCTGTCTATTTTCTTTGCACAACATTCAAGATATTTCCCCGTTGTTGATAAAGACGATGAACCATTATGTACGTCTTCGTTGGTATCAACATAGTCCTAGCCATAGCGATCCACTGCTTCCATCCTGATTGTGCTGCCTGCATGAAATTTTTGTATGCAAGTTCAGTGTGCTATGATGTTTTATATAATTGTGTCAACTATATAAGTTTTTACTGAGCATCAACAATGCATATGGCTGAAAGATGTATTTACGAGCATCGACCGATGGGTCTCTCTCTCTCTCACACATACACACACACACACACACACATACACAAGTGGGACCCGCTGAATTATTTATTTGCTCGTGACAACTTTTAATTAGGTTCCACTGTAATCTAACTTTTTTCTTAAGTTATTAATAGAGCTCAGTGACTTCAAAAAGTTGTACAGAAGCTTTGTTTGGGACTATCCGGCGTCGCTGAATGTGGGCTGAGTAGCCATGTTAGGTTGTACTCTACTACACAGGCCTTTTTTTCAACATTAGCAATGCAACTGGGCCGACAGTTGTACACAATATCTGGGTCAACTTGTTATTCTCCGCCCCGCTGGGCTGCAAACTTTCCTAGGAGGTATGCATTAGGCTTTACAAGAAAATGGACACTAAGAAATAATAAATGGGATGTAATTATAATAACTGGGTAGTAACTATGCACCAAACACGTAATTAGTTTAAAAAACATATTATTTTTTGAATTTGAAAATTTTAATTTCATTACTTGTTGCATGCGCCATATTTCGTTGGATTTTAACGTGATACAACTTTATTTTGAAATTATATTTAACGTGACTAGAAATTTCGGATAAAAATATTTCGGATCCCATCAAAATGTGTGATTTTTTTTTTGAATTCTGTTTTGAGCGGTTGTTTGAAATTATTAATCGTTGTCCAAGCTAGAAGTTGGGTTGTACTTTTAACAAACTGTAAATGGGTTGTAGTAAATTCCATTAGAATTAAAAAATGGGCTGTACATTCTTACAAATCGCAAATGGGCTATATGTTCTCTGCCAAATCCGAGTTGTGGGCCTACTAATTTAACACGTACCAAGGGCTTTGTCAACTTAGTCAATATAAACGATTCTAGCTGCGATGATAAATGCGGTGTCCATCCAACGGCCGTAGTGCTTCTTCAACCTCAGGTCTTCTTGCTCCAGCCGCCCAAAGCAGTGTCGGTCGTGTCGCGTGTTCCTGCCTCCCGTGGGCGTCTGTAATGCCGCGGAGGCCTCACCGCCCCGTACTGCTCAAAACGCTGGCCAGGCCATCCCTCTACTCACCCACACCCCCTGTTATTCTGTGGCGACGACAGCCTCACACCACAGCTGAACCAGTGAACCCTCGTACTCCTCTCCGCGCGGGCTTCCACTGCTGCGCCTTCCCCGGCTCTGCGTCGTCCCCTTCCTAGGCCTCGTCGTCGTCCACCGCCCTGGTGCTCTCGGCACGGCGTGGTCAACCTGGTCAACGATCGAATTCCATCGGAAGAGTACTGTACATGGAGAGGCTAACAGCTGGGTCCATGGCGGCCGCAAGGAAGTGCCACCTTATTACACGCAAAATAATTATTCCTCCACCCGACAGCAGGGACCTACCGGACAGGCCACCTTATTTCGCGAAAAAATGTTCCCCACGACTCTGGGACCCACCGGGCCAGGCCACCGTATTCGCGAAAAAACGTTCCCCATTGTCATTTCGGACCCACCGGAAGTGCCTCCTTATTACGCACAAAAAATGAATACTCCCCACCTTTAGTGGGACCCACCTTGGTGGGAGGCTGACTTAATGGGCCTACTAAGTTGACGGGAACGGAGGGCTTTTGTCACGGCCGGCTTTTCAATAAAATGATTATTGATAAAACCGATCTTTTAAACCCAGTATAGGAAAAGTTATCCTTTCTGGTAGACAAAAGCTTGATAAACAGAGAACTAGTAGCATCAAATATATTACAGGATTGAGCTGAGGCTGCTCAACAGTTTATTACAAACTCGCCAATATCTTACATAAGGGCGGTTATGACACAGGGTGTGGTGGTATGCTATTAGCTCGAGGAAAAGAGGCGGTGGATAACTTGACTTCCACTGGCAGTACATCGAGCGTCGAGGTGAGGCTCGACGAATTTATTCGGGGTTGCGGAAGCGGATAATACAATGACCGAGACAGGATCGCATGGGACTGACTGGGACTCCTCTAGGCGTCGTACTCGCTATCAAACTCTTCATCCATGAGATCGCCTTCATCAACATCTGGCCAAATCAACAAGCCAGGTGAGTACTTGAAAGTACTCGCAAGACAGTTCGGACAAAAGATATAATCAATGAATGCATGAATGCATCATGAACAAGGATGATGCTCATAAAATAACGATAATATTGCAGGACTTGATAAATAAAATAAATAACTAAAAACCGATCGAATTATGCAGGCGACGCCTCGAAAGGTGAATAAATGATATGCATGCCGCAGTCGGACGTCTAAGCGGCATCACATAAAGGGCTTTGAAAGAAATGCCACAGTCGGATGTCTGGGTGACATCACAGACCGGGCCTTAAAAGAAATACCACAGTCGGACGTTTGAGCGACATCACAGACAGGGCTTTAAAAGAAATACCACAGTCGGACGTCTGAGCGACATCACAGACAGGGCTTTTAAAAGAAATACCACAGTCGGACGTCTGAGCGACATCACAGACAGGGTCTATAACAAAAGTAAATAACAGGTATGCCACCGTCGGACGTCTGAGCGACATCGCAGACAGGGCTTGTAGAAAATGTAAATAACAAGATTAGTCCATCCACAAGAATAATCTTTTAACAAGATTCATTACACATAAATCCCACTGGAGTTTTATCACTGAGGCTGATACCTGACAAGATAAGATGAGTATAGTACTTGAACAAAGTACAAGACAATTGACGGATTCGAGACTCTGCAGAGTTTGGATGAACTGACCACAGCCAACGGATTTCCGTAGTCACGAAGGACTAGTTCCGTTCTGATATTTCAGTAGAAACACATTTAACTAGTACACACCCATTTCACCTCACGATGCCAGGAATCACCCCTGACGCCCAAGAAAAACTTTGAGACAGGAGGCCACAACCTCGAATAGCATGGGATCAAATTTCTATCTGGCAGCTCTAAGGGGTGCCCCCCTCTCGGTCCCAACCGGAAACACCCATGCCCCCTGACCGGATGACGGGCTTTAATCCAGGGCCATGGAACCCTCATCCCGGCCTCTCCACTTGGTGTGTACCAGGAAAACGGTTGCAACTTACTATGCCATATCCCTTGCGGAAAACATGTGGCAGCACAGGAAGGAAATGAAGGGAATATGATTTGATCATGTTGACACTGCTGTCAAAAGGACTGGCCTAAGCCTGGCATGTCACAACACTGCCATCTTACCCATCCTCATGCCAACACATGGCTATGCAAATATGTATGCAACAACATAATGCTTACCGAAACTTACTTTCCGATTATGTATATGAAATATAACATTTAAATAGTTGTTCATAAACATGCCATGATCATACTAAAATGCAAACACGCAACAACACTCATCATATCAAGAGTTCAAACATGCTTGCCTTGTTCGGAGTAGTCGGAGTCTAAGCATGCGAGGTTTGCAGCTCCGTCACCTCCTCCGGTATCTACGGTATAAGAAAAGATACGCACGCAACGTAAATACCGTGAGTGTACAGAAAGTGTTCCAAATATTTTTCAAATAATTATGATAAAAAACTAGACAAAAATTTGAAGAGGACAGAAAAAGAATCACTCAAAAATTCCTTTCTGTTAAAAAGTTATAAGGGTTTTAACCTAAGGACCCATGTGTAATGAAACAGAAAACTTCCAGGGGGCTTTGCAGAAAAATTCAGAAAAACGGTTCAGAGTGGAAGCGTATTTGCCAGAGTACGCTTTCAGTAACGATTCAAAATAAAAACACAAGAGAGGCTGACGGGCGTGTCCCACCCGTCAGGTTTGAATTTTCAAACGAGGGAGCAGGGGCTCGTCGGCGCCCGAGAGCCGCGGTGGTCGCTGGCGGCGATCCACGGCGAGGCAGGGAGATCGGAGAGTACCTCTGTGATCAGGGCGCCATTCCGCGTCTGTGGGAGGTGGTGGTGGTCGCCGGAGAGTACCACGTCGGCGACGACGCTTGCTCCAGCGGACGGCGGTTCGGTTGGTCATGGATCTCGCCGGAGAGAGCTGCGAGGTCAAAATTGAGGTGGGGGTTATCTTACTAGAGGTGGTACGATGCTACGGTTGAAAGTAGGGCGGCGGATGAGTTCTCACCGGAGAGAACGATGCCGGAGCTCGAGGCGGACGGAGGTGGCCGGAGTCGAGGTGGAAAGGCCCCTCGAGGCTCGTTCAGTGGTTGGGCGGGGTCTGGTGAGATGGTGGAGTCGTGCCGGGGGCGAGAGCAAGCTCAGGGTGCTATATATAGCCGCCCCGAGGCGGTTGCCGAGAACGGGGTTCTCCGGCGAGGTGATTATGGCGGTGCAGTGGTTGCACGGGAGGGTTCAGGGGTTGAGCGTCGTCGTGGGTGTTCCCTGGTTTCGTTTAGATGCTAACCGCGCCGGGATTGGGTTGTTTAGGGGGAGCTCGACGGAACGGTGCTGCCTGCGTGTGCTGGCGGGGAAACGGCCACGCGGAGCCACCAGGGGGTTTGGGCGGCGCCGAACGGCGTTATGCCGCCGTTCTGCTCCATGGCGGCCGCTACGGTGATACGGCCGCCGCAAGACACGCCGGCGCAGGCGGGCCAGGGCGCCACCGACGCCAGGAACGCGCCAAGCGCTCGTGTGAAGCTCCAGACAAGAGGGATAGGCTGCGAGCAACGTGCCAAGGGCACTGTGGACTCGTGTTGAAAGTTCTTGACGGAGATCGACCGAACTTCTGAATTTAAGCGAAGTTGGGCCGAAGCAGTGCATGCAAGGTGTTCGACAGAATGATCTAGGCATGTAGGGATTTTTCCTTGAGCTGGTTTTTGGTGGAGGGGCCTCTCGTTGCATCTAGAGGCTGCCTGAATATTTGTAGAATTTTTGGAGAGGTGTAGATATGAATTTCACCAAATTTGGCAAATCTGGTCCAAACTTGCAGTGAGTGAAATTTGAAATATTTGAACAGGAGGAGAGTGGATCAAGATGGTTCTGGGTTGTGGGTACAAAGGATTATCCAAGGGTGTTGAGTTGAGGTCAAAAATCAAAAGCATTAGGGTACTTGCTTTGTAATCCACCTAGGCTCAAAGGAAAAGACAGATTTATATTGGGAGGAGAAATGGTTGGAATAAAATTCAAAAATGGATTTTATTTGTTTGGACAGAATGTTTGGATTGTACCAAAGTGGGAGGAGAGGTTTTGGGAAAATTTCACCATAGGTGGCATGGTAAAATTTAGAAGGGATCAAAACACAATAAAAGCCCAAAACTAAAAGGGTTTTCTTTTTAAAAGAAACTAAATCCAAGAAAAGGATTTTTGAGAGGGAAAACTTAGAAGATGGTTTTTAGGAAGGGTTTAAATGACCTCCTTTCAAACCAAGCAAGGCTCTTTTGAAAAACAAACCACCAAATTTTTTGGAGTGTCACAGCTTTGTCAACTTAGTCAATATGAACGATTCTAGCTCAAGTGACCGTACGATCTCCATCCAACGGCCGTAGTGCTTCTTCAGCTCTGGTCCTCTTGCTCAAGCCGCCAAAAGCAGTGCCGGTCGTGCCGCATGCTCCTGCTTCTCGTGGTCGGCTGTGCTGCCGCGGAGGCCTCACTGCCCCCTACTATTCCCACTGTTGGCCAGGCCCTGCAGCGACGACAGCCTCACCATGCAGCCGAACCAGTGAACCCTCGTACTCCTCTCCGCGCGGGCTTCCACTCCCGCTTCTTCCCTGGCTCCGCGTCGTCCCCTTCCTAGGCCTTGTCGTGCGTCGCCATACAGTGCTCTCGGCGCGGCATGGTCTCTCGTGGTCAAGGAACGACTTCCATCGGCGTGGATCAGACGTGGAGAGGCGGCATTTGGGTCCATGGCCGCAGCAAGGAAGTGCCTCCTTATTACGCGGAAAATAATGATTCCTCCACCTGACAGCAGGGACCCACCGGACGGGCCACCGTATTTCACAAAAAAACATTCCCCCCTGACTACTGGGACCTACCGGCTACATCTTCGCACACAAGGAAGTGCGTCCATATTACGGGCAAAAGAAAATGATTCGCCCCCTGACTACTAGGACCCACCAGCTACATCTTCACTCGCAAGGAAGTGAATCCAGGCAAAAAAAATGATTCGCCCCCCTGACTGCTGGGACCCACCAGCTACATCTTCGCACGCAAGGAATTGGCTGACAGTCGGGACCCACCTGGTCGAAGCGTACGTAGCCTTGTCATTCTGGTCGCGAAGGTGTACGTACATACTGGTCGATGTAGAGGCGTGCACGTGTCATAGTAGAGGCACGCACGTAGCATGTACACGTAAGTACAACGGCCAGGGTGCAAGAAAGTAAATACGGCCACGTACGTACATACGGGTGGGGTCTCGAACGCCTACTCGCGCATACGTACGGCCAGGGCTCGTGTACATGGCTGGGTCGGAACGGAGAAACTGCATCGTCGTCGTGTTCATGGGGAGGCAACGGAATGCGTCATGTTCATGGGGAGGCAACGAAATGCGTCGTGTTCATCGGGAGGCAACGAAACGCGTCGGAGCCAACCGGCTTGGACGGAACAGGCGATGGAAACGAGCCCTGTCGTACCGCAGAACGGAGGAAACGACCTTGTGTTCGACCGCCAGGTTCAAACGGGATCCTATTCATCGGGAGGGGTCCATGCATCGCAAAATGGAGGAAATGGACCTCCCTACGGTTGAAACAGGGTTACATTGATCGGGAGGGTGTGGCGTGCGCAAAAGCGGACGAAACGGACTTGTGTTGGAGCGCTACGGTCGAAACGGGGGTCCTGTTCATCGTGAGGGGTGTGGCGTACCGCAAAATAGGACTCCACGGGATATTGTTCATCTCCACCGTTGACCTCCTCCAGCATCCACGGGCTACTGTTCATCCACCGTCGACCTCCTCCAGCCTCCACCTGTGACTGTTCATCCACAGGCTCCTGTTCATCCAGCCTCCACCGCGCGCTACTCCACCGGCTACTGTTGAACCACCCCTCTCCATGGGCTTCTGTTCAACCACCCCTCCATGGGCTACTGTTCATCCACCCTTCCACCATCTACTGTTCATCCAACCCTCCATGGGGTGATCCTGTTCATCCAGCCCACCACGGGGTCTTGTTCATCCAGCCCCAACCGGCTCGATCGATCGGGGTCCTATTCATCCAGAGGCAACGCCACGGCGTCCTGTTCATCCACCTCCACCGCTCACTGTTCATCCACACCCCTCCCCATAGCGCTCCTTTGTTCATCCAGAGGCAACATCGATCGGCTTCAGTTAGCAGTAGTAGCGAAGGAATCGCTTGATTGGGTTTAGTTAACAGCCATCGATCGATCGCTCGGGTTGAGTAACGTGTAGCCTGCAGTGCAATCGCTCGGGTTCAGTTAGAGCCCAACGCCTCACTCGGAGTTAGTTAGAGCCAACGCCTCGCACACACGCACGTACGTGTACGAGAGAAGCACACATCGCTCGGCCCCCGACCTCCCACCATAACCGGGAACTCCCCAAAATTTTCCTCGCCCTCGCTTCTACCACGTTTTTTCCCGTCATGGACGGCCCAAAGAATGTCATGCAGCTGTGTTTCTGGCCTGCCCAGGACGAAAAGCCCATTTTCTGTCATTATTTTTTGTCATATAAGTAGGAGCCCACCACATCTATGATGATATCGTGTTTTGTCACAATTATCGTCATAGAAGTGTCATAAGTATGACATATTTTTTTTCGTTCGGCCCAAAATGTCACGGTTGTTTCTTTTTTTTTGTAGTGCTCCGGGTCCAAGGGTATCCTCTTTGTTTCTTTTGCCGGTTTGAATGAGCCCTCATCTTCCGACTCCTTGGGGTTTGGCGACAGCTCCGGCTGCTTGCCTGCCATTGCCACAACCCGACCAAGGAGCTGCTTCTCTACTATAATCATGAGGGACTCGGCTAGCCGGCTGTTGTCTGCTGCACAAGCAGACGACTTCTTGTAGTCCCTGACTATGGTTAGGATTCCCTTGTTACTTGGCATCGTCATCTTGTGGTAAGCGTAGTGGGGGACCGCCATGAACTTGGCCAGAGCAGGCCGGCCAAGTAGCACATGATAGGGGCTCTCAAGGTCCACCACCTCAAACCAAACTGGCTCTCGGCGGAAGTGATCTTTGTCTCCGAAGAGGACGTCTATTTGGATCTTGCCGATTGGCGAGCAGGAAAGGCCAGGGACTATGCCATGGAATAAAGTCCGACTGGGCTGAAGCTGCTTCTGCTTGATTCCCAACTTCTCCATAGTATCACGATATAGGATGTTGATGTCTTTGCCGCCATCTATCGAGGATTTGGGAGAAGCGGCGGCTGCCTCTCTGTTGCGAAGGTGGCATCCAAGAGCAGGGCATAAGAACCAGGAGAGGGCATCACCTCCGGGTGGTGAACTCTGCTCCAACCGATAGGCTTCTCAGACCAATGCATGAACTCGGGGGTATCTGATGCTACTACATGTACTTCTTGTTGCCGCCGCCGTCTTTTGTGCTACTACATGCTCTTCAGGGTATTCATCTTGTATTGCGCCAACTGCCCAAACCGCCGGCTGCTGGGGAGGCGGAGGCGGCGGGCCGGCAGGCGGAGGAGGCAGGAGTCCATCGCCCTTGGCAATCCTGGTGAGCCAGTGGCACTTCTGAGTGTTGTGGTTAGATGGCTTCGCGCCGCTGTGAAACTTGCAGGGTCCATCGAGAGTCTTCTCGTATGAGAAGGCGGGCAGCCAGTTGGGTTTGCCGCCCTTCTGACACTTGGGAGGAGGCTGCCCTTCCGGCTGCTGGTCTTCAACTGTCGCCACTTGCCGGCTTGTAGAAGCCGGCTGCATGGCCTTGCGCTTGTTGTCATTCTGCTGCTGACAACGGCTGGTGTCTCAAGCCGGGGTCCGAGGAGCTTGAGGAGCAACTTTGGCAAACGCATCAACTTGAATCTCCGCCTTCATGGAGGAGTCGGCCGTGGTCTACTTGTCTGCTATGATCAGCAATTCGTCGAGGGTCGCCGGCTCGTCGCAGATAAGCCGGTGCTTGAGGAGGGTGCCTTCTCGGCACCCGGCGGTGAAGTACTCGATGGCCTGCACCTCGTGCACGCCCTCGAAAGAGTTATGATTCGCCCAACGTGAGGTAGTCGTGAGTCGACTCGTTGGGGCCTTGAACGCACAATGAGATATGGCATGGCTTGGGCGGCTGCTTGTACGTGCTGGGAAGTTGCGAACAAAGGCTTCAGCGAAATCAACCCAGCTGTTGATGCTGCGGGGCTTCAGGCTGTTCAGCCATGTCTGGGTTGTGCCCTGGAGCATGAGCGGAACGTACTTCACAGCAACTCGCTTGTTGTCGTTTGCTATGCTGACGGCCGTGGAGTAGTCGACCAACCAGTCTTTCAGCTTCACGGAGCCAGTGTACTTGGGCGTATCTCTTGGGAGCATGAACCCTTTGGGAAAGGGCTCATCTCGGATGCGGGGGCCAGAACAAGGCGGGCCCAATGTGTCTTCCTCTTCTAGTGCCAGGGATCAATTGAGACGATCAATCCGGTGGTGGGCATCATTCTCTCCGATTCCTTCTCGGGGGCCAAGCCGGCCATCGAGACTCGGATGATCAATGGGCGATGGAGAGACGTGCCTTTCTCTGCGCTGGGGAGGCTGGTAGTCGCCTGGTCATTCCACCGCTCGCGGGCGGCCGTCTTGGTCGCGCTCTATGGTGATGTGCATACGATTGCGGCTAGCAGCCGGCTCCTTGTCCGGCCGTCCTCGGTCACTGCCAGTCGGCGTCCAAGAGGTCGCGCCATGCTCTTGGCGAGCCTGCTGATTCTTAGCTTGCAGGCCGGGCTCCACCACTCGGCCGCCGGCTTCTTGCTGTGCGACAGCCGCATCAAGGAGCTACTGTACGCACCCCATCATGTAGCAACTCTCGTCGCCCTCCAAGTGCTCCAGCTCTTCTGTCGCTGCCTGGGCGTCTCGTATGTTCTCCTGAGGCGTGGCGTAGGTCGGGCGGTCTGCCCCCAGCATGCTGGTGATGGCAGCTCCACGCTGCGAGACGTAGCCCGCGCGGCTGGGCTCGCCGCCAACCGGCGTGCCACTGATTGCACAGTCGACCTCACGGTGGTAGGCCTCTCTGAGGCGCTTCATCGCAGCCAGCTTCTGGGCGATGTCGTAGAGCGCCTTGCGATGCGCCTCCAGCGCCTCGCCGTCGGCAACTTTGGGCAAGGGCGCAGCCAGGTCCTGCAATGCCGCCTGCAGCGGATCCTGGCCACCTCCGCCAGAATACTCGCCATGCCTATGACAAGCACCACCATGACGGTGCTTTCGCCACTATCCGCGCAAAGAAGTGGTTCGTCGTAGACCACCATGTTGGTGGGGAATGCGTCGAGCGATGCCGTGTCGAAATCGACAAGCATCGGGTCGGTAGACCCAACCGACTCCAAGTCCACAGCCGACTCGTTGACGACGTGGAGCTGGTCGAGGAGGGTGACGAGGCGGCTCTCGGGGACATATGTGCCCGCGTCAGATACGGGTTCGTTGGCGAGGCGAATCTCGCCAACAAGATCGGCGAGGTAGCTTGTCGCGCAGGCGACCTCCGCACCGTCAGCGCGTCGGTGCAAACGCCGTCTGGCGTGCCGGGCTGGCTGCGCTCGCCAGGAAGGAACAGGGTCCCGTCCAGAACTTGTCTCCGGATGATGGTGCACCTCGCCCCACGGTGGGCGCCAAATGTCGGGGGTTGGGAGCGACATGTGCCAAAGGATGGCTTATCATTGTGGGAGCGAGTAGAACATCGCCGGTGCCCGGAAGCTGGATGAGGCGTAGACATGAACGCCGACGTACTTTACCCAGGTTCGGGGCCCTCCTAGGAGATAACACCCCTAATCCTGCTCTGCGGGGTCTCCGCATGATGACTAAGGCACTAGTGAGTACAATGGTGCTCCTCGAGCTGTGCTGAGCGTAGGAGAAAGCAGGGCTTGCTCTCTCCTCTCTCTATGTGTGTGTCTAGGACTAACAGGTTGGGAACCCTTTGCATGGGTGCCCTGGGGGGTTTATATAGGCCTACCCCCCAGGGGTACAATGGTAATCTAGCTGGGTGTAGGACCCGACTGTCAGCGTCTCTGGTCGCCGGCTTCTCTGCCGTCCGCTAGGGCCCGCCGCATGGTGGGCCCTGCCGACTGGTCTGGTATAGAGCCGACAGGCCGCCTCCACCGATCACGGGTCTGGCCGACTACTTGTTACTGTAGCCGTAATGCTAATGACGTATGCTTGGTCGGGGAGGCGTGGCTACAGTCCCGCCGTCTGGTTGGAGATCACTGTAGCCACTCCGTGTCTCATCTGGTTAATAGTGCACGGACTCCAAGGGAGGAGTGGGCCGCCTGCTAGAGACCGACCTCCCTTGGGTCTGACTGGTCAAGTTCTGCCGCCCTCCGGGCTCTCGCTGCCTGGTAAGGCCCGCCGCCTGCAGGCCGTACTGACAAGCCGTTGTGGGAGCAGGGCTCTGCCTGACAGGGGTGACGCCAAGGGCGGCTTGGCAATAGTGCCGCGTCGTGCGGAGATCTCCGCCTGTACGGGGCACTGTGGTCGTGCCGTGCCCTGGATATGGGGGTGATGGGCTACACTGTAGCCACATCCTGTCTTGTCTTCTTAATGGGGGCGCAGACTTTGAGAGCGTCATGGGCCGCCTGCTAGGAGTCGGCCCGCCTTGGGGCGTCCTCTAGTGCTTGGTCGTCTTCTGGCAGCCGGCCGCTTGATTCAGCCAGCCACCAGAAGGCGGCGCTTCATCCTTGATGCTTGAGGGGCGCAGCTGGCCCGATGTCTTGAAATGCCCAGGGACTCAGGTTAGGCTACCCGTGGCACATTACTCTGACAGTCAATAAACAGGATATTTGCTTTAGAGCCATGGAAAGGCAGGAACATAATCTTATGTCCTATTCTCCAAGATGGACGAGCCTTCATTATTTGAGACCACCCATGAATAAGTATCTTTTCACCTCCAAGGGGAATTGAGTAGGTCGACATAGACATCATGTTGTGACCAAGCGCAAGTCTGACCCGACCATGGTCAGGCATATGTATAGGAACAATAGAACTGAGCCGTTCCTATTTCAAGAAGATCACAGTTGTAAAACTATGCATAAGCAAGAGTTTATGAACAACATATATAACAGAAAATAGCTCGTACCATAAGTTTCTCAACATAGTTGGACCTGTTCAACGAGTGCAGCAATGGCACACATATCCCACGTGGCCTTCCACCATTGAAACACCCCACAAGGACCTCAAGACGATCAATAAAGTGTAGGAACTTGTGGATGTCGTCCAAGTCAACTTCAGTGCTATCAGTAACAACCGATTTCTTATATAATAACAAATGAGTAGGCTGCTTAACTCTGAAAAATCCTACACGTGTCACCAATTATAAGAAAATATTAGTTGGAAGTAGCATCTTCGTGAGAGATTTGTTGCTACTTCTAAAGTTAAATTGTGATTAGTTAGACAGAATAGGTGGATTAAGAAGTAATCGAGGTAACAAGCAAGAACCATATACAAAACTAACATGGATGAACAATTGGAACGACATCGGGGTGGAAGATCGCAGTGAAGATGAGACCAGGTTCTGCTATTTCCATCAACATTCGTGCGCCAACTTTCAGTCTGTAACACTTGAGAAAGTTTATCCAAGTTCGGCCATAAAAAAAGCAGCGATCTTCTTGGTTCATGAACCCAACTCAGAACTTATATCCATGGCTTGTCTTCACTATGACCATTCAACTAGTGTATTCAGTTATGGCAAGGCCGGGCATCTTGAGTACATGTGTTCTGGCAGAGCAAGGAATGCAGTGTAGGAAAAATAATATGAGAACACAATGTATTCGCTATCCAAATCTAGAAATAATTTCCTCCTTCACGTCAGTGTTGACGATGGTACTAGTACCTTTTATCCAAATATAGCAATCCAAATTTCCAAATTAGTCGACATCATGTTCAAAAAACCCCACCCTCCCGGATAGAAAAGAGGATTCTAGGAACATATTGTGCGCGTTTTAAAGTCATGTGTTAGGATGAGAAGGAACAAGTGTGGCGTCTCGCCGAGGGCGTAGAAACTTATAGGGTCCTCGCACTTTGGGCACTGCAAATGAAACACACTAGATTCAGTAGGAAGAAAAATGCATCAACGGCGGCGGCTGCCATCCTAGGATTACCCGCGATCAAGGGACTTGGATTTATCGGGGATGGATGAAGAATTAGTGCACAGTTCTGCATGAGAAAACCCTATGCAATCACCGAGAGGGTTTTCTCACGAACAAGCGAGCGAGGGAGAAGGGGATTCAGGCCCAGTGAAATATTGCCGCTTCGTCCGTCCAGCTTACTGCTAAAGCTGGAAAGGTGGTTTTTTTGTGATTTGACAGCTCATTGGGCATTACTGCGGTGCTATGACCGGGGTGTGTCTATTGTGCAGTTCTGCACTCTAATTTGGTGCATATGGCACGTGGACCCCGTTGCCGGATGCCCCACAGATCAGCGAACGGAAGTAGAAATACAGGAGTAACTAGTTACACATAAATATATTTTTGACAGAGAGATACTCCCTCTGTAAACAAATATAAAAATCTTTTATATCACAACTTTATACATAATAAAAATGAATATATATAACATATATATTTATAAAAAACAAAGTTTTTTTAACACAGTATAGACGAGTTGGTGATGATGGTGTGCCTGCCATCCTGCAATATAGGTCGTCTGATTTATATCAGACAGATAGCAAGGAAACTATGGCTATTTTGCAAAAAGGTACCCACACACCTTTCCACATTTGCAAATAAGGCCTTTCCTCATTCATCCTTTTCTCTCACAAGATAAAATACTCATCCAAATGCATCTTGATGTTACGTGCAACGACAGGCATTATGGGGGTTAACCTGAGAATATAATATAGATAGACCCACGGTTCTGGACTCTGGGCCACAGGCCGGTGGGCCTGCATGTTTGGGGGCCCATGTGTTCTACCTCAGCGCTTTTCATATTGCAACCGATCGGTACAACACTGGTTTTAGATGCTATCGCAAGGCGAATACACAAAATTGAATAAAGCACGACAACTGTTGGAATGAAATCGAACGATAGTTCCTAACCAGCAATCAGAGTTGCAATTCTATCAACGATACTGTCGTACTACTTATACACATATGACACTTGTTTCACCATGCCATATTATTACATCAAAATCTCTCGGGGGATAGATCAGTTCGGCAGTTGCGTGCTGCTACTGAAGAATTTCAAAGTCGATTTGGACCAGCTCTCCTTGTCGAGAAAGTTTGATCTTGACATCATCCCCTACCGCAAGATATGATTTAGATTTGAACCTTGACCATCCTTTAGCATCAATGATCATGCAACCATCCTTTGTACTTATGGTATATTGAGCAGGTTCATTCACACCAAGGTTGCGCATGGTAAGAGAAACTTGGTCACGGTCGCCCGGATTGTTGAACGACTCCCTCGTTGCTCTAGGAATTCTCTGTTTGGAAATAAGAAAACATACACAAATAGTTAGATCAACACAGTGAATCATGTGAAACAACATGGAAAGAAAAAAGAACGAAGCACTTGGGCGGCCAATGCTTACCAAGAAGGTGGACATGTCGGTTTTTGTAAGGACTTTGGTATATGAAGTGTGAACTGTGGCCCAGTCTATTGCCGGTGCAACTGTTGGTTCCGTTGCCACTGCACGGGCCGGAGTAGATGCAAGTGCAAGTGTTGGTGCAGGTGCCGAAGCCGTTGCTGGTGCTCGTGCCGGTGCAACTGGTAGTGCCACTGCTACTGCCGGAGATGGTGCTCCTTATAGAGCTGGTGCCGGTGTCGATGCCCGATCCTCCGATAGATCAGCCTGATCCACTTACCGGTCGGTGCCCAATCCTCAGCTGGATCAGACTGAGCTGCTACCGCTGTTAGTGCTAGAGCAACTGCCGGTGCTCGATCAGTTGTTGAAGGTGGTACCGATGTGCGAGACAGCGGCGATCGTGTCTGGTCTGCTATGATCAGCTTTGTAACTTGACTAGGCTCTGTGACTGTGATCTAGTCTTTTTCTTCATTTCTTTTAAACACGAGAAGGACTAATTGTGGTGTGTTTGTTAAACCAAACCGCAGTTCATCATAGGGATTCAGCTTGTACTCAGACAACAGACTGATCCAATTTTTCCAGTAATATAAGTGATGGACAGTGCCTTCATTACTGACACAACATAAGAAGTGAAACCTGCAAAAAATATCCATCATAGAGAAAACCAAACGGTTTATTCCGTGATGTATGTCACATGGAAAAACTGCATCATAAAATTGCAGCAAAAGAAAGAAAACCTGACATGAAATCAATAAGATTTAGACAGTAAATCAATAAGATTTACTTGATGTGACACGAGTGAATCCTTACCAGGAAATCACTATGTTGAAGTACTAAACAGAAGACTGATCTTCCAACTACGCGTGGCATGCAGGGCCCCCGCCTACTCCCACAAGCAAGACAGTCCAAAGGTCGTGACAAATCGTATGGACCGAACATCCATGGGACTGGAAATCCTGGTGGGTGCGATAAACCCTGCAATGCATACATATATTGGAGTGTTACCATAATTGATAAACCGTCCTCACAAAAAGATGAGCTGGATACTTCAAAATATACAAACTGAATTTAGTGGACAGACATTGACATAGACTATTCTCAGGACTCACCACACACCAAAAGCGGCAGTACTAAACAATACAGGGTTCACAAACACATATCAAGTACTGAACAATAGTACTTACTACAGACAAGCAAAGTTGCACTAATCAAACTCTGCAGACTATTTCTTGCCACCGACCTACGGGATGAACCCCGCATAACTGACTAGGCCATAGACTTCGTGAGAGATGTCTACCGGCAACATCACCATCTCGTCAACCTTGGAGAACCTAACAGAGTGGTCTTTCCACTCATAAACATGACGATGAAGACAGGCCGCAACAGATTTGTCGGGAAACTTTACAAGAACCACATCCTTCGTAATCGAAGGCACAACCAGGAAATTGTTGTGGTCAAGTACACCCTCAAGAACACGCCTGACAACAATGCTATAGGAAAACACTAGTTCAGGACACGAAAGCTGGATAGTTTAGCAGTAGAACTCATCCTCAGGTCTTCCAGTTCACACGACATGACTTTGAGAACTTCATCTCCACCGCGGACCTGGTTCTAATTAAAACAGAAACCAAATATTTTATTACTACCTCCGTTCAGAAATATAAGATGATTTTCGATATTTTTCTCCATATATGACTACATATACGCACAAAAATGAGTGAACAAAGACACTAAAACATGTCTTTAAAGGCATGAGAGTAGAGGGATTACTTGCAATATCCACAACACAAGTTACTCAGGCAAATATACCCTCTTCAAAGGTAGCATTGATGTTCATAAAGTAGTTGAAAGTAATCTATAAGAAATCAGTGTCAACCTCTCGCATGTTTTGGTCAAAAGAGGAATTTAGAACCGTCATTTGGCACACAAAAATCACATGCAAGATCACCCGGAAAGTTGTACTACTAGTACTAGTTCCGCGTGTTAGATGAAAAAACACGATCAAGATCGAGCAAAAGATCGTCAAGAAGAGATATTACCTGGACTTGCTTAATGAGGGATCCCGGAGAGGGGGGCTTTGACAGGGCGATGAATTTGAGCTTGTGTGCGGTAGTCTCGGCGGGGTTCTTGCACTTCTTCATACCATGAGCCTCGATGGTTTTGGCCAGAGCCGTAGACATCACTTCGGCCGATGCTCCAGCGTCCATCAAGAAACTGTCAAATAGAAATAAAAGAAAAGAAACCATAATCACAGACCCAAAATAAGAATAGAGAGGGAGTTATAGGGTCAGTCTCGGGGTTGCAAGACCGAGCCTTGGCTAGAATCAACACCATAGATGCGCTCACCTTTCCTTCTTTGGGAGAGAAGAACAATGGCATAAGCTGGTCGGGGTTTTCTTTAAGAAATGAGGAACAAGATGAGGGAGAACCGAGTTGGGTAGAGAGGAAGCTGAGAGAGAAGAGTGAAATGATTGTTGCTTTGGCCGTCCAACTTACTGCTGGAAAGGAGGGGGTTTTGTGATTTTACGGCTCATTGGGCATTACCGTGGCGCTTCGATCAGGGTAGTCTACCGTGCAGTTGGGCACTCTACTACGGAGTAACTTAGTGCATGGCTGGTGGACCTCGATGCTAGCTCTCCCACATGTCAGCGAAAGTGAGTAGCAAGGTTCCGGACGACCGTCGAGGAGGATCCGCACGGTAGAGCATGTCCACTGTTTTTCTGAAGAAGAAAAATGATTACAGCAAGCGTTTCCACTCTTACGACGGAGGAGTGCGAAACACGGCAACCACTTGAACATACATAGTGCTCGTACTACTAGGCCTGTGCAGTGGTTCATACGTAAGTACTACATAATCCTGATGCTAGTGTAGTAAGATATGACGATAACAAATGATGTTGTGCACATGTCAACTATATGAACAGTAATGTAACATAGTACCGCTTTTTCGACCGTCCGGTCGAGAATGAATGGTGAGATCAATGTTAACAGAACTAGGTCTACAGCGCATGGAGAGTACGATGCTACAGTACTCCATTTAACATGAACCATATGAAGCACGAATCAGTGTTAGGTAGGGTGTATGAAGGGTGCACGGGATGAGTGTTGGGGAACACAGTAATTTCAAAAAAAATCCTACGCACACGCAAGATCTATCTAGGTTATGCATAGCAATGAGAGGAGAGAGTGTTGTCTACATACCCTCATAGACCGTTAGCAGAAGCGTTATGACAACGCGGTTGATGTAGTCGAACGTCTTCACGATCCGACCGTTCCTAGCACCGAAGATATGGCACCTCCGCGATCAGCACACGTTCAGCTCGG
The DNA here is from genome assembly GCA_021605145.1 of Aegilops bicornis. NCBI lineage: Eukaryota > Viridiplantae > Streptophyta > Magnoliopsida > Poales > Poaceae > Aegilops > Aegilops bicornis. Next base: position 139,760,078 of record CM038670.1, on the reverse strand, counting down.
TGACGTCCCACGAACTCTAGATCCAGCTGAGGTCGAGCGAGAGTTTCGTTAGCACGACGCAGGGCTTGGCCTAAGAACTACAACTATATGACCGAGGTGGACATCTGTGGAGGGGGACATCGCACACGGCTAAACAATCAACTTGTGCGTCTATGGGGTGCCCCCTTCCCCCGTATATAAAGGAGGGGAGGAGGATAGGGCCGGCCTACAAGGGCGTGCCCAAGGGGCAATCCTACTCCGTAGGTTTGTCCCCCCTTTCCTATTCCTCTTGGGAGAAGGAGGAAGGAGGAGGAGAGAAGAAGGAAAGGCGGCCGGCCCCCAAACCCTAAACCAATTCGGTTTGGGCACAGAGGCGCCCACCACTGCCGGTTGCCCTCTTTCTCCACTAGGTCCCATAAAGGCCCATTGACGCCCCGGGGGTTTCTGGTAACCTCCCGGTACTCCGTAAAATACCCAATACACTTTGGAACTCTTCCGGTGTCTGAATATAACCTTACAATATATCAATCTTTACGTCTTGACCATTCAGAGACTCCTCGTCATGTCCGTGGTCACATCCAGGACTCCGAACAACCTTCGGTACATCAAAACACATAAACTCATAATACCGATCGTCATCGAACGTTAAGAGTGTGGACCCTACGGGTTGGAGAACTATGTAGACATGACCGAGACACCTCTCCGGTCAATAACCAATAGACGAACCTGGATTCTCATATTGGCTCCTACATATTCTACGCAGATCTTTATCGGTCAAATCGCATAACAACATACGTTGTCCCCTTTGTCATCGGTATGTTACTTGCCCGAGATTCGATCGTCGATATCATCATACCTAGTTCAATCTCGTTACCGACAAGTCTCTTTACTCATTTCGTAATGCATCATCTCATGACTAACTCATTAGTCACATTGCTTCCAAGGTTTATAGTGATGTGCATTACTGAGAGGGCCCAAAGATACCTCTTCGATACACGGAGGGACAAATCCTAATATCGATCTATGCCAACCCAACAAACACCTTCGGAGACACCTGTAGAGCATCTTTATAATCACCTAGTTACGTTGTCACGTTTGATAGAACACAAGGTGTTCCTCCGGTATTCAGGAGTTGCATAATCTCATAGTCAGAGGAACATGTATAAGTCATGAAGAAAGCAATAGCAATAAAACTTAATGATCATAATGCTAAGCTAACCGATGGGTCTTGTCCATCACATCATTCTCCTAATCATGTGACCTTGTTCATCAAATGACAACACATGTCTATGGTTAAGAAACATAACCATCTTTGATAAACGAGCTAGTCAAGTAGAGGCATACTAGGGACACTTATGTTTTGTCTATGTATTCACACATGTACTAAGTGTCCGGTTAATACAATTCTAGCATGAATACTAAACATTTATCATGAAATAAGGAAATAAATAATAATTTTATTATTGCCTCTAGGGCATATTTCCTTCAGTCTCCCACTTGCACTAGTCAGTAATCTAGTTCACATAGCCATGTGATTTAACACCAATAGTTCACATCAAAATGTAATTAACACCCATAGTTCACATCGCCATGTGACCAACACTCAATGGGTTTACTAGAGTCAATAATCTAGTTCACATCGCTATGTGGTTAACAGCCAATAGCAGTAAGGTGTGATCATGTTTTGCTTGTGAGATAAATTTTAGTCTACGGGTCTGCAACATTCAGATCCGTATGTATTTTGCAAATTTCTATGTCTACAATGCTCTGCATGGGGCTACTCTAGCTAATTGCTCCCACTTTCAATATGTAACTAGATCGAGACTCAGAGTCATCCAGATTGGTGTGAAAGCTTGCATCAACGTAACTCTTTATGAAGAACTCTTTATTACCTCCATAACCGAGAAATATTTCCTTAGTTCTCTAAGGATAATTTTGACCACTGTCCATTGATCTACTCCTAGATCACTATTGTACTCCCTTGCCAAACTCAGAGCAGGGTATACAATAGGTCTAGTACACGGCATGTCATACTTTATAGAACATATGGCTGAGGCATAGGGAATGACTTTCATTCTCTCTCTATCTTCTGCCGTGGTCAGCCTTTGAATCTTACTCAACTTCACACCTTGAAACACAGGCAAGAACTCTTGTCTTCGACTGTTCCATTTTGAACTACTTCAAAAATTTGTCAAGGTATGTACTCATTGAAAAAAACTCATCAAGCGTCCTGATCTATCTCTATAGATCTAGATTCTCAATATGTAAGCAGCTTCACCGAGGTCTTTCTTTGAAAAACTCCTTTCAAACACTCCTCTATGCTTTCCAGAAAATTCTACATCATTTCCGATCAACAATATGTCATTCACATATACTTATCAAAAAGGTTGTAGTCCTCCCACTAACTTTCTTGTAAATACAGGCTTCACCGCAAGTCTGTATAAAACTATATGCTTTGATCAACTCATCAAAGCGTATATTCCAACTCCGAGATGGTTGCACCAGTCCATAGATGGATAGCTCGAGCTTTGCACACTTTGTTAGCACCTTTAAGATCGACAGAACCTTCTGGTTGCATCATATGCAACTCTTCTTTAATAAATCCATTAAGGAATGCAATTTTGTTTATCCATTTGCCAGATTTCATAAAATGCGGCAACTGCTAACATGATTCGGACAGACTTAAGCATCGCTACGAGTGAGAAAAACTCATCATAGTCAACACCTTGAACTTGTCGAATATCTTTCGCGACAGGTCGAGCTTTGTAGATAGTAACACTATCATCAACGTCCATCTTCCTCTTGAAGATCCATTTATTCTTAATGGCTTGCCGATCATCGGGCAATTCCACCAAAGTCCATACTTTGTTTTCATACATGGATCCTATCTCAGATTTCATGGCCTTAAACCATTTCACGGAATCTGGGCTCATCATTGCTTCCTCATAGTTCGTAGGTTCGTCATGGTCTAGTAACATGACTTCCAGAACCGGATTACCATACCACTCTGGTGTGGAACGTACTCTGGTTGACCTACGAGGTTTGGTACTAAATTGATCTGAAGTTCCCTGATCATCATCATTAACTTCCTCACTAATTGGTATAGGCATCACTCGAACTGATTTCTGTGATGAACTACTTTCCAATTTGGGAGAAGGTACAATTACCTCATAAAGTTCTACTTTCCTCCCAGTCACTTCTTTCCAGAGAAACTTCTTCTGTAGAAAGAATCCATTCGTAGCAACAAAGATCTTGCCTTCGGATCTTTGATAGAAGGTGTAGCCAACATTTTCTTTTGGGTATCCTATGAAGACGCGCTTCTCTGATTTGGGTTCGAGCTTATCAGGTTGAAGCTTTTTCACATAAGCATTGCAACCCCAAACTTTAAGAAACGACAACTTAGGTTTCCAGCCAAACCATAGTTCATACGGTGTCATCTCAACGGATTAGACAGTGCCCTATGTAATGTGAATGTAGGTGTCTCTAATGCATAACCCCAAAACGATAATGGTAAATCGATAAGAGACATCATAGATTGCACTGTATCCAATAAAGTACGGTTATGATGTTTGAACACACTATTATGTTGTGGTGTTCCAGGTGGCAAGTTTGTGAAACTATTCCACATTGTTTTAATTAAAGACCAAACTCGTAGCTCAAATATTCGTCTCCGCGATCAGATCGTAGAAACTTTATTTTCTTGTTATGATGATTTTCTACTTCACTCTGAAATTCCTTGAACTTTTCAAATGTTTCAAACTTATGTTTCATCAAGTAGATATACCCATATCTGCTCAAATCATCTGTGAAGGTCAGAAAATAACGATACCCGCCGCGACCCTAAACACTCATCGGACCGCATACATCAGTATGTATTATTTCCAACAAGTCAGTTGCTCGCTCCATTGTTCCGGAGAACGGAGTCTTAGTCATCTTGCCCATGCGGCATGGTTCACAAGAATCAACTAATTCATAATCAAGTGATTCCAAAAGATCATCAGCATGGAGTTTCTTCATGCGCTTTACACCAATATGACTTAAACGGTAGTGCCATAAATAAGTTGCACTATCATTATTAACTTCGCATCTTTTGGCTTCAATAATATGAATATGTGTATCACTATGATCGAGATTCAATAAACCATTTATATTGAGTGTATGACCATAGAAGGTTTTATTCACGTAAATAGAACAACAATTATTCTTTGACTTAAATGAATAAACGTATTGCAATACACATGATCCAATCATATGCATGCTCAACGAAAACACCAAATAACATTTATTTTGGTTCAACACTAATCCCAAAGGTAAAGGGAGTGCGCGATGTTGATCTTATCAACCTTGGAATCACTTCGAACACACATCATCACCTCACCCTTAACTATTCTATTTATTTTGCAACTCCCGTTTCGAGTTACTACTCTTAGCAACTGGACCAGTATCAATTACCGAGGGGTTGCTATAAACACTAGTAAAGTACACATCAATAACATGTATATCCAATATACCTTTGTTCACTATGCCATCCTTCTTATACGGCAAGTATCTAGGGCAGTTCCACTTCCAGTGACTATTTCCTTTGCAGTAGAAGCACTTAGTTTTAGGCTTGGGTCTAGCTTTGGGCTTCTTCATGGGAGTGGAAACTTGCTTGCCATTCTTCTTGAAGTTCCCTTTCTTTCCCTTGCCCTTTTACTTGAAACTACTGGTCTTGTCAACCATCAACACTTGATGCCTTTTCTTGATTTCTACCTTCGCCGATTTCAGCATCGCGAAGAGCTTGGGAATCGTTTCCATTATCCCTTGCATATTATAGTTCATCACGAAGTTCTAGTAACTTGGTGATAGTGACTAAAGAACTCTGCAATCACTGTCTTATCGGGAAGATTAACTCCCACTTGATTCAAGTGATTGTAGTACTCAGATATTCTGAGCACATGCTCACTCGTTGAGCTATTCTCCTCCATCTTGTAGGAAAAGTACCGTCAGAGGTCTCATACCTCTTGACATGGGCATGAGTATGAGATACCAATTTGAAATCTTTGGAACATCTTTTATGCTCCATGGCATTCAAATAATTTTATGCTTAAGTAAATCATGGTGCAGTAAACTATAAAGTAGTCATCATACCGAGCTTGTCAAACATTCGTAACGTCTACATCTGCTCCTGCAATAGTTCTGTCACCCAGCGGTGCATCAAGGACATAATTCTTCTGTGCAGCAATGAGGATAATCCTCAGATCACGGACGTAGTCTGCATCATTGCTACTATCATCTTTCAACTTATATTTCTCTAGGAACATATAAAAAATAAACGGGGAGCTACATCGCGAGCTATTGATCTACAACATAGATATGCTAATACTACCAGGACTAAGTTCATGTAAATTAAAGTTCAATTAATCATATTACTTAAGAACTCCCACTTAGATAGACATACCTCTAATCATCTAATTGATCACGTGATCCAAATCAACAAAACCATGCCCGATCATCACGTGAGATGGAGTAGTTTTCAATGGTGAACATCACTATGTTGATCATATCTACTATATGATTCACGCTCGACCTTTCAGTCTCAGTGTTCCGAGGCCATATCTGCATATGCTAGGCTTGTAAAGTTTAACCCGAGTATTCTGCATGTGCAAAACTAGCTTGCACCCGTTGTATGTGAACGTAGAGCTTATCACACCCGATCATCACGTGGCGTCTAAGCACGCATTTAACTTTTGCAATGGTGCATACTCAGGGAGAACACTTGTACCTTGAAATTTAGTGAGAGATCATCTTATAATGCTACCGCCGAACTAAGCAAAATAAGATGCATAAAGGATAAACATCACATGCAATCAATATAATGATATGATATGGCCATCATCATCTTTTGCCTTTGATCTCCATCTCCAAAGCACCGTCATGATCACCATCGTCACCGCCGCGACACCTTGATCACCATCGTAGAATCGTTGTCGTCTCGCCAATTATTTCTTCTACGACTATCGCTACTGCTTAGTGATAAAGTAAAAATAATTACAGGGCGATTGCATTGCATACAATAAAGCAACAACCATATGGCTCGTGCCAGTTGCCGATAACTCTGTTACAAAACATGATCATCTCATACAATAAAATTTAGCATCATGTCTTAACCATATCACATCACAACATGCCCTGCAAAAACAAGTTAGACGTCCTCTACTTTGTTGTTGCAAGTTTTACATGGCTGCTACGGGCTGAGCAAGAACCGTTCTTACCTATGCATCAAAACCACAACAATTTTTCGTCAAGTGTGCCGTTTTAACCTTCAACAAGGACCGGTCGTAGTCACACTCGATTCAACTAAAGTTGGAGAAACTGACACCCGCCAGCCACCTGTGTGCAAAGCACGTCGGTAGAAACAGTCTCGCGTAAACGTACGCGTAATGTCGGTCCGCGCCGCTTCATCCAACGATACCACTGAAACAAAGTATGACATGCTGGTAAGCAGTATGACTATTATTGCCCACAACTCTTTGTGTTCTACTCGTGCATATAACATCTACGCATAGACCTGGCTCGGATGCCACTGTTGGGGAACGCATTAATTTCAAAGAAAAAAAATCCTACGCACACGCAAGATCTATCTAGGTGATGCATAGCAACAAGAGGGGAGAGTGTTGTCTACGTACCCTCGTGGACCGTAAGGGGAATCGTTATGACAACGCGGTTGATGTAGTCGAACGTCTTCACGATCCGACCGATCCTAGCACCGAAGATACGACACCTCCGCGATCAGCACATGTTCAGCTCGGTGACGTCCCACGAACTCTAGATCCAGCTGAGGTCTAGGGAGAGTTTCTTCAGAACAACGGCGTGATGACGATGTTGATGAAGTTACCGACACAGGGTTTCGCCTAAGCACTACAACGATATGACTGAGGTGGAAATCTGTGGAGGGGGCACCGCACACGGCTAAACAATCAACTTGTATGTCTATGGGGTGCCCCCTTCCCTTGTATATAGAGGAGGGGAGGAGGAGAGGGCCAACCTACAAGGGGCGCACCCAAGGGGGGCAATCCTACTCCAAGTAGGTTCCCCCCTCCTATTCCTACTAGGAGAAGGAGGAAGGAGGAGGAGAGAAGAAGGAAAGGGGGGGCCGGCCCCCCAAACCCTAAACCAATTCGGTTTGGGCCTAGGGGGGCGTGCCCCACCACTTGCTGGCTGCCCTCTTTCTCCACTAGGGCACATTAAGTCCCATTGACTCCCTGGGGGGTTCCGATAACCTCCCGGTACTCCGTAAAATACCCGATACACTTTGGAACCCTTCCGGTATCAGAATATAACCTTCCAATATATCAATCTTTATGTATCGACAATTTCGAGACTCCTCGTCATGTCCGTGATCACATCTGGGACTCTGAACAACCTTCAGTACATCAAAACACATAAACTCACAATACCGATCGTCGTCGAACGTTAAGCATGCGGACCCTACGGGTTCGAGAACTATGCAGACATGACTGAGACACATCTCCGGTTTGTAACCAATAGCGGCACCTGGATGCTCATATTGTCTCCTACATATTCTACGAAGATCTTTATCGATCAAACCGCATAACAACATACATTGTTCCCTTTGTCTATGTTACTTGCACGAGATTCAATCGTCGGTATCATCATACCTAGTTCAATATCGTTCCCGGCAAGTCTCTTTACTCATTCCGTAATGCATCATCCCGTGACTAACTCATTAGTCACATCGCTTGCAAGGCTTATAGTGATGTGCATTATAGGGAGGGCCCTGAGATACCTCTCCGATACATGGAGTCACAAATCCTAATCTCGATCTATGCCAACCCAACAAACACCTTCAGAGACACCTGTAGAGTATCTTTATAATCACCTAGTTACTTTGTGACCTTTCATAGCACACAAGGTGTTCCTCCGGTATTCGGGAGTTGCATAATCTCATAGTTAGAGGAACATGTATAAGTCATGAAGAAAGCAATAGCAATTAAACTTAACGATCATAATGCTAAGCTAATGGATGGGTCTTGTCCATCACATCATTCTCCTAATGATGTGACCCCGTTCATCAAATGACAACACATGCCTACGGTTAGGAAACATAACCATCTTTGATAAACGAGCTAGCCAAGTAGAGGCATACTAGGGACACTTATGTTTTGTCTATGTATTCACACATGTACTAAGTTTCCGGTTAATACAATTCTAGCATGAATAATAAACATTTATCATGAAATAAGGAAATAAATAATAACTTTATTATTGCCTCTAGGGCATATTTCCTTCAATGGGAGCAAAAGTTCCCTTCTCAACCCACTTTTGGGTGTTTGGCAGAGTGCATGAAGGGTGCATGACTCCACACTAGTAGGTTAACACAAATACATGAAGAGGGAACAACTATATTCAGATGAGAATGCAACCAAACACACCCACACGCTTTGTGCTATAGTGACTGATCTACATCGTCTGAGTTTGATCCAACGTTCATGTTGCACTGAGACATGGACATGCCCATGCAGAGGACGCCTAAACACCACCGAAGTCCCTCTGCTTCTCGAGGCGCATGACGTTGGTGATGCAGGGTGCAACCGCCCACAGAGCCCGCTCCCGGTCGACGGGAGCCAGCTCGTCAAAGACAGGCAATGGCACGACTGGGTTCCGGTAACGGAGCCCTAAGAGGATTCGCTCGCCAATGACGACGGCAGCCTGCAACCCCTCCTTGTCCACCTCCGCCCCCACCATCGCGCGGAGACGACTCATCTCCTCGGATATTTAGGTGAAGAAGGAGATCAGGTCAGGAAGCCGCAACTCGTTTAAGTCGACGGGTTGGTCGAACGGGTTTAGCCCGACGACAGGCATGGTCGTGCTGGCGCGATGGTAGGCATCACGCAGCTGCAACACGTGCATGGCAACTTGGTCCACCAAGTGGCTGAGGCGATCCTGGACCTTGCAACGATCGGCGCACCCGTGCTCCAGCCGGTTCCCCTGACGGCCTATCGTATCTCCCGCTTTCTGCAGCAACGCTGCCGATGCCTTGAGCATCTTTGTGGTGGAGGCCTGCCGCTTTTGAAGCTCCGTGAACTCCCGCACATAACAGAGGAGCATGGCACTCCCCTCCTCCTTGAGCTCACGGAGCTCCATGTCATTGGCCCTGAGCTCTGCATCCTTGGACTGGAGCTCCTGTGTCAGGCGCCTCACCTCAGCCTCCGTGATCTGCTGCGCTGCCATGGCACCAGGTAGAAGCAATGGGGAGAGGAAGCAAAGTGGGAAAAACGGCTGAAAAGAAATGCAATCTATGGGAAGGCAGAGGGAGCCAGCCGAGGAGCGAGGAATCTTTTGGTTTTCACCATGGGAAAACGCCAGTCAACGACTTCTCACACTAGGGAGCAGTGGGTTTTACAGGCGGAGTTGTCATGACTAATTGCTGCCGTGCCTACTCCCGTCAATCAAAAAATTAAAAATCTTGTCGTGCCTACTCCCGTCAATCAAAAAATTAAAAATCCTGCGACACCCAAACACCAGAGCAACATCGCGGTGGATATTTAAATTTACCTGCCGGCAAGGAGATAAAAAAGGGGTGAAAAAACAAATGTGGCGGCGGCCTAGCTAATCGGTCACACTAGCCCAACTAGCTAGCCACTGTGCTTCACTGATGTACTCGGTGGGAAAGGTAGTCTTTCGTGATTTGATGACTCATTTACTTGCTTCGGTGCTACGACCGAGGAGCACCAAGAAAACGCCGGGTAGGGCATCCACGTCTCGGCAAAGCAGAATATATGCGTGCACCACCCGGGAGGACCCCGAAACCGCGCGGTAGGGTGTGCCACGTCTCGGCATGGAGGAAAAATGTGCGTGTAAAAATATACTGTATCAGACATAGTACCTATGGTTTGACCTCGGGACCCAGCCAGTCGGTCGAAAACACCCCACTAGCCACACAGCTTCATCATGCTAACGTGGCATGGAGGATAGGTGTGGTTAGCTCCGTCTCGACCAGCCACAACGTCTCTTGTTTTAGGCGATTCTTCTATTTTCCAAGCTTTTTTAGTGATAATAACACCACGGCAAGCTAGCGCCGCTCTTCGTGTGTGCCCGTGCGTCTAAACGTTAGACGATGGAGAGGAGAGAGAGATCGCAAACCTGGGACCCACGAGTAAGTGAGTCAACGGTCATGCACGTGTTGACGAGGCACTCCCTCTACTCTACTCAACGTAATACTGTATAAAATCAAGTTATGGGAAAAGCCAACAACCGTTGTTGTTTCAGGCTATCGACTTACACTTTGTAGTCCAGGTTGCCAGTTCGAATTTCGCCTTTCAGATTTACTAGTTTTAGGTCCAAATTTGATCAATGACAAATGGGACCCCCGTGTGTTGTTCCGATATTTCAGTGTAGGATGGTTTTTTGAACAAACACTTTGCGCGGTTAGACAAGTAACGGCATGAGTTACACGTATTTTGCAAGTTTACGAACAAAAATGACAGCGGCATAGAATATCACATCCACCGCGCAGCTATAACAGCCTGGTTTTTGGCCCTTTTCTTTTTCTTTTTGATTTATTGGTTTTTGCTCTGTTTTTCTTTTTGGAGTGGTTTTGTGGCCTTGTCACCTGGGAAATCATCCTCATTTCCTCTCCCAAGTGACTCATCATCCTCCAATCTACTCCAAGATCATGCCACTTCACTGCTTGACCAAACCCTAATTTCTTTTTCTCAGGAATATTCCTTTTTCTATTAAAGGAATAACCCTGTCCGCCCTAGGTTGTGAAGCAACCTATATTTATGTCCATCCAAAAATTCCCAAATAATTCTCATAATTCCTTTGGGTCATATGTTGCTCAAATATGCCCAAACTTTCCTGTCCTAGTCCAAGAATAATTCTCCAATACTTATTGTTCATTTCTGTCCAGAGTGGCATTTTGTGAAGGAAGTGCCACCTATCCAATATGGTTTGCTCCCAAACTTGTTGGGCATTCTTTTATGTCCAAATACTTGAATCATGCCAAAATTCCACTTTATTTGCCTAGGCAATCTTCCTTAGTGATTTTTCAAAGTTTCTGTTAGACAGAAGCCATTGTGAAGGAAGTACTAGCTAGGGTTATACAAATGAGTTGAAACTTTGCATGCCTCTTCATGTGCTCATATAATTACCCTCCTACAAATTTCAGCCCCATTCAATCATCTATGTGAGCACGGTACCAAATCGTTGATTCTGGCAATATTTTCAGGTTGTGAAGCAAGTGCATTTTATATTGCTTCAAAAATCCTGATAAATTACCAGATTGTGGTTATACCCTTATAACATCTCTCCACCAAATTTTGCACCATTTCACTTAGCCAATATTTCTCTAAAATTATTGCAAGTTTCTGGTCAGCAAGGATGTTTGTGAAGCAAGTGCCATTTTGGTAAATCCAATTGGTATGAAATTTTTACAGCATCATTATATGACTAAATCATCATCCTATGCCAAATTTGAGCTCTAGTTGATGCTTCATGTGAGTGCATCATCCAAATCTTGATTCTGGACCATTTTGGTCAGTTGCAAAGCAACCATGTTGTCTTGTGGTCCAATTATCCTCAAACTCTCCAGGATTATAGTTCTTCCTAAGCTAATCACCACAGGCAAACTCTTTGGCCCCAATCAAGTTCCTGCTGATCACCAGTGCACGTTCAAGTTTACTGCAGTAAACTTCAGAGGTTAATTACTATTTAACCACAGAGCTTTTCATCGATCTACCACCGCAGTTGAAACCTCCCCTGGATGAACTTACCACTAGACAACAGGGTCCGGCCCATTGCCCCTGCTACAAACCAGTGCACGCAGTGACCGCGCAGCTGGCAAGCCTATGCGCGCGCTCTATGTGAAGTGCCCACGTCTAGTGGCCGTTTGTGCTTCGGCACCTCCTCCTCTCGTCGCCTTCACGCGCGTGACCGTGTCCAACGTCTTCATCTCATCGTCGTCGTTCCCCTGGACAGCTCACCCCCTCCGTCCGCTTCCTCACCGACGCAAGCCGCTGCGCGCCCATGGGCGAAAAGTGGCGTTCGGCTTGGAGCTCGATGTCTTCTTCCTCCCTACGCTCCCTTGGCCGCCTCTTCCCCGTGAGCTCAACCTCCTGTTCCCTCTCGTTGCCTAACCCCGAGCTCATGCGCGTGCACACGCGTCCGCGGCACCGGACACGTATCCACGGCGACGCCAGCTCGGCCTCCTTGCCTCGCGCCTATATAAGCCCAACCCGAGGTGCCCCGACCTCACCAAGCTCTTCCTCACTCTCCTAGGAACCCGTCCAGCCTCTTGCCCAAGCCCCGGAGTCCTTCCTCGCCGCAAACCATCGCCATGGCCGGCGTGAAGCTCGGCTTAAATCCGAGCTATCCAAGCCCTCCCCCTCCCTCCTGAACTCACCAGAGGACCACCCGGACCCCATAGCTCTCTCCAGCCTCTCATTTTCCCGCCGGAGTGCCCCAGGCCGCGACCCAAAGATTTAGCCGCCGCCGCACGCCCTCTGTCTTCGTGAGGCGCCATCACTCTGTCCCTCCATGGAACCCGAAGCCTACTCAGATGGACGCGGCGCTCCTCGCCGGTCTCTCCGGTGGCCTCGGTGTGTCGAGGCCCTCCTCTGTTCGGTCATGCCCGGCCGGGAGGAGGAAGAAGGAGCCATGAGGAGAGAGATGGATACGGTGGGTCCCACCTGTAAGCCTCTAAGCCGCCCGGCCCCAGCTTGCCACGCTGGATAAGTGGAGGCGTATTCTTCGGAATGCGTCTTCCCTGCTGAAAAGCGCATTTCGTTCTGTTTCGGCCTAAAATACGTTTCCTCTTTTTTGAAAGCGTATTTTCTCTCTATTTCAGCTAGGAATGCATTTTCCCTCAAGCGAAGACGTATTCTTTAAATTACGCTTTCTGTTTTTCTCTCCAGGCCCTGTTTGAAAATATTTTCATTACAGATAGGTCCCTGGCAAAAAACACTTCACAACTTTTTGCTCGCAACTCCGAGTGAGTTGATTCCAGAGCCCACATCTTCGTCTCGTCGAGCACGTTCTGTTGGTAATATTTTCATGATGTTTTCACATTCTGAAAATTACCATTTTGCCCTTGCACTAAATCATACCCCTCCATGTTGCTATGTTTTCTTGCACTCTGTTATAAAGTTCTACCTGCTAGTATTACTTTCATATTGGTCATGATTGATAGTAGTACATGTTGGGTTGATCATGTTCTTCGGTGCATGACTAACGTCGGTTACCGAGTACCGTTAATATGCATTATTCCTTTGCTGTTAGTTGGTTACGTACTTACTCGGTAATGTTATTGATGTGTTCTTCCATGGTACTTATTGTTGATGATAATGGTAATGTTATGCTATGAGTAGTGTTGTGCTTGTAATATTCATGCTCGTCATTATACCATGCTCAGTTGGACATGATTCATTGTTGACATGGTTGATAGTTATGTTGCACCCCCATGCTTATGTTGATATCATGGTCATGCATTGTAATTGCATCATGTTATTTTATCATGGCTTAGCATATTGCACTCAAGTTTAACCAGATTAAAATGAACTTGAACAACCGTTGGCTGAGTCATGGTGCCACCATATCAAGCTAACCAGTGCAACCACATTTGCCTAATGGGAAGGTCCTAACTGGGTCTATTGTCATGCCTCTCGCCGGTGCCTCCAACGAGGGAATGTTATGGGCGCGCGCTACCTTGATCAGGTAGGCGGACATAAGCCTTGTGTGCCTGTTGTTGTTGTTATGGTACCTTGTCCCCGTTTGGGACCGTTTATGTTTTGCCATGACGATGGCCATTGGCGTCTTTGGTAGACGCGGGGCCACCCATGACTTAGCCCAAAGGGGAGTTTGTCGGAGTGGCCAGGAGGGTGTCATGGCAGTAGGACGGTTTTGTCAAAATGGTGTTGGTCCACCCAAATGGGAGTGCGAGGCCATGGGTTCCGTGGTGTGGGTACAGTGTACTAACCTCTGCAGAGTGTATACTAAATCTATCGATAGCCGTGCCCGCGGATAAGGCCCAGTTCGTAGTTAGTCATACTGCGGGTCAACAGTAATAATAATAACTTGATTAATAACAACCCTAGTTCGATGATGAGATAAGTTGGTTATGTGATCCGTGAATGATCACCGTTTGGTTACGAGGTAACCCGTTGAGCCAAGAGTGGTTCCGTTTGTGATCCTTGAATGATCGACGTTGTATCGATGATACCGAGCTATTGGATATTTGTGATGTTGTGTGAGAATCATGGGTAAAGATCAAACTCCTTTTGGTCATTTAATGATTACTATGGTATTGTTTATACCAAGCTTGATTTGATCCTGAGATGATCGTATGATGCCCGAGGTTGGTAAGTGATGCATGTGTTGGTTACGAGGTAACCCGAGCAGAGTAAGTGGTGCATATAGTGTCATCATGTTGCATGCTAGTATCGTTAGATTTATATGTTCATGCCATGCTCATATTGTTCTAGCTATATCATATTCATGTTTTTCATGCCATGTTATCCTGATGATCTCATGATAATTCCCGCTTAACCTGTAATTGCCATGCTATTGTTTGTCTTGAATGCTTCTCGTTATTTTGAGCTTGCAAGTACATTCAATGTACTAACCTGGCATGTCATGCCAGTTTGCAAGTCATGCTGAATTTGATTGCTTGTTTGCCGTGGATTCCTTGTTTGCGAGCTAGGATAAGCGTTCCAGCTAGAGTCCCTGCGGAGTGCAGTTCACCACCGTCGTTGCTGTTCTGCTACTAGAGTTATTCCGTTGCATCGTGTTGTTCTGCTACTTGCATGGAGCAACCGTGGAAGGCATAGTGTCGCTGTGCCGAAGTTATTCATTGTAATATCGGAGACCTTGTATTTATATTCGTGTAATAATAGAAAGCTGGTTTGTTCTATGCTAAGCAGTGTCGTATTCCAGAAGACTTCTCCTTGATCTCTGGGCTGGAATACGGGGCATTCCGGTTTCTCTGAGCCGAGGTGCCACATGCTTGGTATGAGAGCAGGTCTGGCTGTAGGACGCCCTAGTCAACACGAGAGGTAGAAACCAATAGAAATCAGTAGTTTACAGTTCGGCTTGTTTATTGCATTTGGTTGCTGCATTTGTTTGTTGCATAGCATGCAGATAGCCTTAGTAGTTGTTGCTAACGGTTTATCTGGTGAGTGTAGCTGGCATCGGTTCGGATCCACTACAGCAGAGTGATGCCAAGTGATCCCGACACTGTTTGCAAAAATGGTGCTCAGGTATGTCACCGATATCCTCTTTTTAGCCCCTCCTATCATTTCGGTGAAGAACTTGCTTCTTCCTGAATCGCTCTTTCATTTTGTCATGTTGGCAACCCTTAATGATCTTAGTTATCAAGAAAGGGCAATGTAAGCAACCTCAGTTTTTTCCCGCTATCCTATTTCTTGGAAGAGTACGGATCTTTTTCTGTCCACTTGATAATAATGTGGTTCCGACCTTCGTGTCCCACTACATGATTACCGAGTGCGTCCTAGCCTCCGAGCTACTCCAGGTTGCTACCTGGCTAAGCTAGCACTTGGTGTAGCGCTGTTTACACCAATTCTTCCACACATTTATTCGTCCTCGTGCACATCGTCACATCATGCTAGATCGTAGAACTGGAGATCCCGCGGGATTTGTGTGCTTAAGTAGGCACACATATTGTGTGACTAGCAGTACTACATGACTTTGTTTGAGTGTGTATTGTTTGTTGTTGTGTGCTTTTCTTTAGTTGAGTTTTCTTTTGCTTCTTTCTTTTTGGGCCCCGGTGTTACATTATTTTTCCCCTATAAAGAGTTGCTCATCAACTGACACCAGACTCGAAGAAGTGATAAGGAGTTCAAATATTTGGAAACTCAGCTAAACAGAATGAAATTCTCAGCCGTCTGCAGTATAATGGGCAATATCTGATCTTGAGGCTGATAATCAACTTCGCATTAGTGTGCACTCCTCACAACAGTACGGATAAGTCAAGTCTGCATTAGTACTAATTCCTCACACCAGTAATGATCCAGTCAGCAGCAATACAAGTCAGGTACAAGATCAACGATATATTTTCAGTCAAAGGTATGGATCATATACAAAATTTTGGGCTCAGCAATGCACCATGCTTGAAATATGTTATCATTCAAAATAAAGTCAGAATGTGATATGCTCAAGGGAGATAGTCAAACAAATTTTCTCATGCAAATAGTCAGCTACAGAATATTATGGGCGTGTGTGTAGAGTTCAGTCTGCATATTAGTATGAAGCTTTGGATGTAAGAAACTCAGTCTTCTTCCACACGTTATTAGAAGAAAGTATGATGCAAGGCTCCTCAATTTTGTTCAGCATGATATGTGAACAGTTTCCGATCCAAGATACCCGGTCTTTCTCAGCAAGATACCTCGGTAAAAGATTCTGACAGATGGAAATGAATTTTTCTCAATAACAAAACCCGAGGAGACGCTTCCCAAGTATGGAACCCAAGCTTCTCCAGCACAATAATCAGACCAAGTTCCATGTGTAAGCCACTCAGCCCAGTCAGTACAACACTATGGCTCATGTTGATCCTAAAAAAATGGGCTCATGTCCTTCTGGTGGCGTGCATGGTGCGCACATTAGCCAACCCCAACCAGTCGAGCCTCTGCGTTTTGAGTTGAAATATCTGGCGGCCAGAATTCCAGCCCTAGGAAATCCCCCTCATGTCCCCAGTCCATAATTACTACCGATGAACAATGGAGGGATGCTTTAGTAACTACACAACGTTACCTACCGTGTCGAGCACGGTTCAATTCCCTCGGTCGCCGCTACCCAAGGTCACCGTCAACTTCATTGCCTAGTACTACTACTACACCAGGATGAGCACATAATTGAGCCCGTTTGTTTGTGCCTACTACTTGAGTTAATACATCAGGCAATGCACTGGTACGGAGGGATTATCCTTTTACTCTGCAGATATAACTTGTTTGAATTCTAATTAAGCAAAATGTTTGACCAAATCCTTTCTTAAGAAATACTATAGGAAAGATGTATCGCTTGAAAATTTATTGCATGATGCAGGTTATGATATTGTTTCGAATCCTGGATTTTAAATTTCAGAAAATCCAAAAGTGACCAGAAATTCATGAAATTGAGCATGGTCACCTGATA
This sequence comes from Aegilops bicornis, assembly GCA_021605145.1. Lineage (NCBI taxonomy): Eukaryota > Viridiplantae > Streptophyta > Magnoliopsida > Poales > Poaceae > Aegilops > Aegilops bicornis. Next base: position 139,742,951 of record CM038670.1, on the reverse strand, counting down.
TGGTACAAATATTCCTACGTATTTTTTTTCTTCAATTTGAGACAAGCTGCTTATGAGAAGTTGCACAAATGAAGAGCCAAGCTATTTTGGAACAAAGAGCTGTCACGTTAACGCGAACGCATTCACTATTCAAACCATGGGCGTTTACGGGCCGCCACGAGTCCCACTTCTCATCGGCAGGTGCTGTACGGGTGGCGTGCGAGCAGACTGTTGCGCCGGTTGATAGGGAGGCGTGCGAGTAGACCGCTATGCAGGCTCACCGGGAGGCGAGCCCTTTGACCAGGCTCCGCCGCCCACCTTCGTCCCAACTGCTCCCACTTATAATATCGTCAGTGCCGCAGTTTACAATCAACCCCAGACTACCCGGTATCGCTACAATCTTTTCTCTTCCCCTCCGATTCTCCTGTCGTCTACCTCCAACCAGCCTGACCTAACCGTACGCCATGCCGCATCACGATGGTCTGCCCTTAGTCTTCCAGTGTCCTGAGGAAGACACCCATCCGGAGTCTCAAGAACATAAGGCGGTTTGGGACGAGCTTGAACCGGCTTTGCGGGAAGACGCCACACCTATCCCCGCTCCCGTTCCGGCTCCCGTCGCCCGACTGCACCAGCGCCCATCCCCGTGGCATTGATGGGATGGGAGCCGCACATTGTTGTCGAGCTTGTTGCCACAGGGTTCCATGAGGTCCCCGCCGTCTTTCATTAACCCGTGCACCTACCAGCGCATGCGCCTGCGCGTGCACTGACGCGCACGCCCGTGCCATTGCCCGTGCACCTGCCAGCACATGCGCCTATGTGTGCACTGACGTGCGCGCCCATGCCGGTGCCCGTGCACACAAATGTCTCCACCACGCCTTTGCCAGCGCGTGTCCCCGAGCGGGTGCCAGTGCTCCCCTCAGCAGCATGGATGGATGTCGTCGACCTCTTCCTTGCACCAACTCCAGTCGCCTCCTCCCGCCTGTTGACTCGCTCCTGGAGACCGAAGTCCAAAACATTGTGCCCTTCCTTAAAGCTAGGGCCAACGTCCAGGAGTATGCCAACAACGGCGCAAGACTCCGCCGTCACCGTCGGTCAGTGGCCCGACGACACACAGAGCACGGCAGAGGAGCCGCTTCCCACTGCAAGACGCCCCCGCCACCGCCGTGTAATCTAAATTTGCCATGAAAAATGTTCGAATTGCCATGCTTAAAATCCGAATGTTTATCATTTCCGTTTATTTTAGATCGATCATCGTATGAATGTAAAGTCAGAGTCAGACTGAATGAAATCTATGGTTTGATCGATTGAATGTTCTACTAGAGCCGTATCAAATTAAATATAAAACGCCATCAAACCACATGTATTCCTTCTCATCCAACGACCTAGACTGCTTCAATGTCGAGCGCTCAACACGTTTAGCGTGCTGTTAATTTCATGCCAAAAATAGTGCTAATCACATAATAACACGCAAATAATATCCTACTTAATATCCGCATGCACTTAATATACTTCCAAATTAATGTGCATTGCACATACACATTGACTAGTACTACTAGTACGTGAAACTGGCACTACAAAAAAAGACTCATCCGTGACATTTTGGGCCGAACGAAATTTTTTCCTGTCATACTTATGACACTTCTATAACTATAAATGTGACAAAACCCGGCATCATTATAGATGTGGTGGGGTCCTACTTCTATGACAAAAAATCATGACAGAAAATGAGCTTTTCGTCCTGGGCGGCCAGAGACGCAGCTGCATGACATTCTTTGGGTCGTCCATGACGGAAGAAACTGTGGTAGAAGCGAGGGCGAGGAAAATATCAGGGTGTTCCCGATTACGGTGGGTGGTCGGGGCCGAGCGATGTGCGTTTCTCTCATAAACGCACGCGCATGGGTGCGAGGTGTTGGGCTCTAACTGAACCCGAGCAAGGCGTTGGGCTCTAACTGAACCCGAGCAAGGCGTTGGGCTCTAACTAAACCCGAGCGATTGCACTGCAGGCTACGCGTTACTGAACCCGAGCGATCGATCGATGGCTGTTAACTGAACCCGATCCAGCGATTCCTTCACTACTACTGCTAACTGAAGCCGGTCGATGCCGCCTCTAGATGAACAGTGGGCGTTGCTGGGGGATTTGGATGAACAGTTCCCGGTGGAGGTGGATGAACAGGACCCCGTGGTGTTGCCTCTAGATGAACATGACCCCGGTCGATCGAGCCGGTTGGGGCTGGATGAACAGGACCCTGTGGAGGGCAGGATGAACAGGACCACCCGGTGGAGGGCTGGATGAACAGTACACGGTGAAGGGCTGGATGAATAGTAGCCCGTGGTGGGGTGGTTGAACAGGAGCCCGTGGAGAGGGTTGGTTGAACAGTAGCCGGTGGAGTAGCACGCGGTGGAGGTTGGATGAACAGGATCCCATGGATGAACAGTCGCAGGGGGAGGCTGGAGGAGGTCGACGGTGGATGAACGGTAGCGCGTGGAGGCTGGAGGGGGTCGATGGTGAAGATGAACAGTATCCCGTTGAGTCCCGTTTTGTGGTACGCCACACCCCTCTCGATGAACAGGACCCCCGTTTCGACCGTAGTGCTCCAACACAAGTCTGTTGTCTCCGTTTTGCGATGCGCCACACCCCTCCCGATCAACAGGACCCCCGTTTCGACCATAGGTGGTCTGTTTCCTCCGTTTTGCGGTACGCCAAACCCCTCCCGATGAACAGGATCCCGTTTTGACTGTGGCCGGTCGAACACAAGGCCGTTTCCTCCATTCTGCGGTACACCAGGCCTCGTTTCCATCGGCTGTTCCATCCAAGCCGGTTGGCTCCCACGCGTTCCGTTGCCTCCCGATGAACACGACGCATTCCGTTGCCTCCCCATGAACACGACGATGACGCAGTTTCTCCGTTCTGACCCAGCCATGTACACGAGCCCTGGCCATACGTATGCATGAGTAGGCGTTCGAGACCCTTCCCATATGTATGTACGTGGCCGTATTTTCTTTCTTGAACACTGGCCGCTGTACGTACGTGTACATGCTACGTGCGCGCCTCTACTACGACACGTGCACGCCTCTACATCGACCAGTATGTACGTACACGTTCGCGACCAGAATGACAACGCTATGTACGCTTCGACAAGGTGGGTCCCGACTGTCAGGCACTTCCATGCTTGCGAAGATGTAGCTGGTGGGTCCCATAAGTCAGGGGGCAAATCGTTTTTTTACCCGGACGCACTTCCTTGCATGCAAAGATGTAGCTGGTGGGTCATAGGAGTTAGGGGGAAATGTTTTTTTCGCGAAATATGGTGGCCCGTCCGGTGGGTCCCTGATGTCAGGTGGAGGAATAATTATTTTGCGCATAATAAGGAGGCACTTCCTTGCTGCGGTCGTGGGCCAGCTATCAGCCTCTCCACATAAAGTACTCTTCCGATGGAAGTCGTTCCTTGACCACGTTGACCATGCCACGCCGAGAGCACCAGGGTGGTGGACGACGGCGAGTCCTAGGAAGGGGACGACTCGGAGCCGGGGAAGACGCGGCAGTGGAAGCTCGCGCGGAGAGGAGTATGAGGGTTCACTGGTTTGGCTGCGGTGTGAGGCTGCCGTGGCCACAGGGCCTGGCCAGCGGTGGGAATAGTAGGGGGCCATGAGGCCTCCATGGCAGCACAGCCGGCCACGGGAGGCAGGAGCATGCAGCTCGACTGGCGCTGCTTTGGGTGGCTGGAGCAAGAAGACCAGTGGTTGAAGGAGCACTACGGCCGTTGGATGGACATCGTACGTTCACTAGAGCTAGAATCGTTCATATTGACTAAGTTGACAAAGCACTCCGTCCCCATCAACTTAGTAGGCCAACAAGTCAGCCGCCCACTAAGGTGGGTCCCAACTAGCAGGGGGAGTATTCATTTTTTTGTGCGTAATAAGGCAGCATTTCTGGTGGGTCCAAGCTGACAGCGGGGGGAATGTTTTTTTTCGTGACATACGGTGGCCCGTCCGGTGGGTCCCAGCAGTCAGGAGGGAATTTTTTTTTGCCAAATACGGTGGCCTGTCCGGTGGGTCCCTGATGTTAGGTGGAGGAATAATTATTTTCCGTCTAATAAGGAGGCACTTCCTTGCGGCTGCCGTGGACCCAGCTGTCAGCCTCTCCACGTACAGTACTCTTGCGATGGAAGTCATTCCTTGACCACGTTGACCAGACCGCGCCGAGAGCACCAGGGTGGTGGATGACGGCGAGGCCTAGGAAGCGGACGATGCGGAGCCGGGGAAGACGCAGTAGTGGATGCCCACGCGTAGAGGAGTATGGGGGTTTACTGGTTCGTTGCGATGTGAGGCTGTCGTCGCCGCAGAGTAACAGGGGTTGTTGGTGAGTAGAGGGATGGCCTGGCTAGCGGTGGGAGTAGTAGGGGGAGGTGAGGCCTCCGCCGCATCGCAGCCCGCCATAGGAGGCAGGAGCACGAGGCATGACCGGCGCTGGTTTGGGCGGCTTGAGCAAGAAGACCAGAGGTTGAAGAAGCACTACGGCCGCTGGATGGACATTGTACGGTCACTTGAGCTAGAATCGTGCATATTGACTAAGTTGACAAAACCCTCCGTCCCGGCCAACTTAGTAGGCCCACAAGTCAGCCTGCCACTATACTGGGTCCCAGCTAGCAGGGGGTGTATTCATTTTTTTTGTGCGTAATAAGGACGCACTTCCTTGCGTGCGAAGATATAGCTGGTGGGTCCGAGCTGTCAGCGGCGCTAACATTTTTTCACGAAATAAAGAGGCCCTTTCGGTGGGTCCCAGATGTCAGGTGGAGGAATCATTATTTTGTGCGTAATAAGGAGGCATTTCCTTGCGTGTGGCCGTGGACCCAGCTGTCAGCCTCTCCACATACAGTCCACTTCAGATGCATGTCGGTCGTTGACCATGTTGACCAGGCCGCCCCGAGAGCACCAGGGCGGTGGACGACGGCGAGACCTAGGAAGGGAATGACACGGAAGGCAGGGAAGACTCGGCAGTTGTTTCCCACACGGAGGGGAGTACGACTGAATGAAGGTTTACTGGTTCTTCTACCGTCGCCGGAGAATAACAGCAGGTGTGGGTGAGTAGAGGGATGTCTAGGCCAGCGATGGGAGTACGGTGGGGTGGTGAGGCCTGCGTGGCAGCACAGCCGGCCGCGGGGAGGAGGGAGCAGGCAGTCCCGCCGACGCTTCTTTGAGCGGTTGGAGTAGGAAGAGCAGAGATTGCAGAAGCACAACGGCCGTTGGATGGACATCCAACAGTCATTGCTTGTGCGTCAACCTTTTTTTAGGAAAGCCTCAAATCTGTGGAAAACAGCATACAACCCATCTGCCATTATTTCTAATAATTTAAAGCCCATTTGCTAATTCTTAAGGTTTTTTTTTGGAGCCCATATTATTCTTGTTAGCATTACATCCCATATTGTGGCTACGGTTAAAACATTATACAAAATTTTGCATATTTTGGTGCGGTCTAAATTGTTTTTAATACCGAAATTTCGAGTCACATTCAAACTAATTTTAAAAATGAATGTATATCAATATAAAATCCAACAAATTTCCCACGCATAAAAATTAATGCAATTGAAAATCTCAAAATGAAAAAAAAGATATTTGAAACTAATTGCCTGTTTGATGTGTTTTAAAAATGTATAGCCCATTTCTCATTACTCATAGGCCATTTTCTCGTCCAGGCGAATGAAGCTCTCCTTGTCTTGAAAGATTTGCAGCCTAACAAAGCGACTTACTTGGCAAATCACAAAAAAACTGGGCTAGCCATTTTCAGAAAAAAAAACTACTGGGCTGGTCTGTGGTAAACATAAAAGAGAAGGTTGTCTAGACAGGCCAGAGTGCCCCGCACAGCCTAGTTGACACCCTACTTACGTCTCAAAAAAATATAAATGCCACACTAATTATGGTGATTCATAAAAATGCCACTGCAATTACCAAACTTTGAAAAATGCCACTGCAATTTTTGTAAACTTTGGACAACGCCACTGCAATTTGCAAACTTTGAAAAAACGCCACTCCAGACTTCGAAAAATGCCATTGGAAATGGCATGAAATGGCATTATTCAAAGTTTGGAAATTGCGGTGGCATTTCTCAGGAACACCAGATTTGGAGTGCCATTTATCAAATTAACCCAAAACAAAAATAATCGGGCGAAGCTGTCGGGTCCCTAGTGTCACCGCCACAGTAATTCTCTCGTTTATTGACTACATTGACAATGGCATGGTACCCAGATGTCATAAATCCATTAGGAGGAGCCATTTTTTTATTGGCTTGAAATAAGGAGGCACTTGCTTGCGTCCCTGCTGTCATCCTCTCCACGTACAATCATCTCTTGATTGTGTACGCGTCAACTTGGTAGGCCCACAAGTTAGCCTCTAAACCCGTGGAGGACAAGTACAACCCATTTAAAAAAAATAACAGCCCATTCCATACGTTCAAATGGAAACATTGAGAGCAAAGTAATAGGTCTGATCCACATATAGAGTACTGAACTTCCACGTTGACAACCATCATAGCCAAGTTAACTATCTACTCCCACTAATACTCTAGAAGTGTACACGTACTAACTTGCTCTTAGCTAACTAGATGATGCCGGCCGCCATTTGCGGTACACGCTAAACACCGGCACCGGCGTCCTTCGCCTCGCCTCGGACTTGCCAGAGGTGCGATAAGGCGCGTTGCTCGCATGCGTTGGCCCTTTCCATGCCGGCGTGGTCCACCGAAGCTTCGGCTTCTAAGCGGGAAACCCACTTGAAGAACTGGTAGTAAAAATCAGCATCGCGAACGCGTGCGTGCCCGACAGCCTCCAGGGCTATTTGCCGGGTGCCGGCCTCCACGTAGTCGGCCCAGTTGCGGGCGCTCTCCTCGAGACTTAGAGCATCGGTGTGCTACTGCTCCATGTCCTTCTGGTGGCGCAACTCGGCGATACGCTGCTCCTCCGCCAAACGGTCACGCTCCAACAACTCCTGCTCCTCCGCTAGGCGGTCGTGCTCCAACAAGTCCTCGATCTCCGCATTGCCATCCAAAGACCGATAGAATGCCTCCTCCCTCCGTCTGCCTTGTGAAAAAAACAGACAATAGTTCCAGCGCTAAATGCCTCCGGCCTCGCCTATCGCGGACAGGCGGGGGCATGGCGGACATGGCGAGAGCGAGGATAAGTGGCGAGCGACGTCGGGCCGGTGGGGGCTTATGAGGATAGGGCGAGTCGGGTCATGGTGCCACCATAGAAGGCCGGGAAACAGTACTTATAGGCAGAAGGCGGCATGACGGTCATCGAAATTCAATGCATAATTAAACAGGCATGGCTTAGCGCGCCAGCTTGCCGTGGAAAACTAGAGAAACTAAAATTTTGACTGTGCCATCACGTCCCGTCCGTGATGGGTCGCACGCCCGCATGACGGTCAAACGAGTGCACTAGAATCATCTCCCTCCTTGGCAATAATGATTCCACAGATTTAAAAGGCCCGCAGCAATTAAGGCGCAACTTTTTTTGCATCAGTTAGCTGCCTTAATTACGGCTGGCTGCATGCAGGAACTCAAAATCGCTCGCAGCCAGTATGTGGAGCAGCATGCAACGAGTCGCAACTGAGGGCATTAGTTGATGAACTTTAGCTGGGAGATAAGGCATTTGCGAATGTTTTCACTGGCAGTTTCTTCAGATTTGCATGGCATTTTCTTTAGAGCAGCTTGTCAGTTTCTTCAGAGTTAGGCATTTTTATTCAAAACACTGCCACTTCGGATTTTGCATCGCAACTAAAACTGCCAGGAACGCATTAGTAGGCTAGCTAGTGATCGATCAGTAACTTGTAAACACTGAGCAAACATATATAAGGAACTGTTAATGCATCTCAATGATTCACACATCATATACAAAAATGTAGCTCCAAAAGCAAAGATCTGCCACAACTAAAACCAACTAGTATGATTTCCATACATAAAATCAACATGTTAATGCATCTCAATTATTCACAGATCATATACAAATATGTAGCTCCAAAAGCAAACATCTAGAAAAAAACATATGTTCTTCCTACTAACATGGATGCTTCTCTTGGCCAACATTCAAGATGCATCGAAAGACAAATTTGTTTGTGAAGTCTACAATTCCTCTTGCAAACATAAGTGGTTTCACCAACAGCTCGAACCATGAGAATGAACCACACATGATGGAGGAACATCCACTGCAATATGATTTGGTCTTCTCTCGATCACACGACGAGACTACTTTCGGAATACAAACTTTAACTTAGGCAAAATGATGCCCATTGTATAATCAGAGCAAATTAGTGAAGCACCTAGTGTTGGCCAATAAATAGTACAGTACTACTTTTCTGTAGTCCATGAAGTGACTATCCAATCTTTCTTTGCCTATTTTCAAATGGCACTGCATGCAGTGACTATACTATTCTCTTGTGCAGATCAACCAAAATTGTGGTCACTTTGTGTGTTTGCAAAATAGCAACGGGCAGACATCTCTGTCTGCACAAATATCAAGCAGCTAGTAAGCATATACCCCACCTTGTATTTTCATTTTAAACATGTCTCTTTCGCTTACCATCTGTCATGTTTTGCACTGGAAAATTTGATACAGTCATCTTTTGCCCTGGACAATTTCATACTGAATTGATTTGCTTGTTCAGAGCAGAAATATAGCGCCTATTCTTCATCAGACCAGGGATATCCATGTTCACAGTGATGGAAGAGATGAAATTGATACAACCGAAATTGAGCATCCAATCATTGAATCATGTCCTGTACCTCCAATGTAGGTCCACCCTGCCAATAAATTCACATGCAAACCACTAGTATTACTATCTAATGATAGTACAAAAAGAGTAGCAAGATAGTAGCAAATCATGTACCTTCTTAATGAACAGCTCATAGTGCCACCAATTGGATATAAAGGTTTGCAACAAAACATGCTCCTAATGTTGAACCAATTGGACTTTTTGTGCAGTTCCACTAAAATCAAGCATCATGTTTGCATAGATATTGAAAGTTTGATTACTATAAAAGTGGCACTAGTTGAAGCATAGACTCACAAATATAAGCATTCCAAGTTCTTAATGGGAAAAGGTAGCAAGACTGTTTCTAACCACCTGTATGAAGGAACAAATAAGGCAACAGCGGCAGATGTCAGAAAGGCATATATAGTTCTTTCTGAAAGAATTATCGATTCCTGACCTTTCCTCTTCTTTTAAGCATATTTTGTGCAGTTCAACTAAAATAAAATGCCATCACTTCCTTGACAATTCAGTGACACTGTACAAAAGGAAATGACTTAACATTACATCATGATGTTACGTATGTAGTCGACAGGCATTAGAGACAAACTTACAGACCTCCTCCGATAACATAATGAACATTAATTTTAACAAAGGTTTTACTAGCTTTACCGAGATAATTTGAGTGAACTCTACACCCTTTGTTCCTTAATATAAGACATTTTTGCGGTTCAGTTTAAAGTCCCCAAACGTCTAGTATTTAGAAAAACAAGTAGTAGTTTTCTTGAGCACATATCTGGTAAAGCTTGCCACACTTTATTTATGTCCATACGCTAATGCAACACCATTCAAAATTTTGAATACTACAAATATACACTAATCCAGTGGCTAGTGATACTGTAGAGTAGTTATTTTATTATAGGGTACAGTACAATGGTTTTACTGAACAGATTTCAATGAACTCTAGCACTGGAAGACTTCTATAAGAATTAACAATACAAAATGTAAAGGTAACACGTTTCAGCATTGGTATACTAGTTTTGCATGAGCATTAAACCAAATACAAAAGTCTGAAGGTAACTAGCATTATTAACTAATGATAGTATAATAATATTGCAAACCATGTACCTCCAAGGTAAATATCATTTCGAACTTGGGGGGACCTTAAAAATTTCTATCCCAATCTTGATAATCGATCAAACATAAAAACATGATCGAGTGAATCAAGAGAACAGCCGGAGGAGGAGGTGCCCACTCTTGACCTTTCCTCTTGTCTTCATAATTTTTTGTGCAGTTTAACCAAAATAAAATGACATCAGCACCTTGGCATTTTGGTGACACTGTACAAAAAAAAAAACTTATCTCATGAAAGTGAGGTATGTAATCTATAAGCATTAATAGTGCAAAAAATATAAAGGTAGTAACAAGTTTCTTCGTTGGTATATCGGTCAGGCAACAAAGATTAGAATGCCTTAGCTGAAAAATCTTTAATACATCCACAATCAAGAGCTAACCCTGAAATAATCCAGTGACATTAAATGGAATTGCTTAAATTTAGAAGTAGCATTGCTTGACTTAACTGATGTCGTTATACTAACAACAAAAAAGTGACAATAAGAGCATGAGAGGCCCATTATGACAGTGGGCACACCAGTACGATGTACCTCCACGGATGCATAGAGTGGTGAGGGAGGTATGGTTTCCCAGAGCCACAAATATCCAGGCAGCATACGTGGATTATGTCCCATTTTTGTTATGTTTAGCCACCTTTTTCCCTATGTGAGGACAACAAACCGATCGACCTGGTCATTCTCTATTGCGTTGGCATGCCTTTCTACCCTTCTTCGACCAAGAGACACACGACTCGTTCCTTAGCTACTGCTTTTCCCCTGTTCAACCTAGATGCGGGTTCGATGCCTACTCTCTTGGACAGTATAGTCTCCCTTCCTTTCCTTATTCAACCCAGACATGGATTAGTCTGCATGAAGTAGGGTTTCCTTTAATAGTGCAAATTTAGGTTATGGTTCGAAAAGATCCACATGCAGCGACATGGAAGATGGGGCAATAGAACGGGGGTATGGTTCGAAAAGAGGTAGCATACCTGAGGGTCAGCGGGAAGTGGCTTCGCTCGTGGTCGTCGTCCTCCGCACGCACTACGGCAGCGAGCTTGGGGACGGAGGCCATCCCACGTGGGTGCTAGGTCTGAGAGGACGGCCTTGTCGTCAGTGCGTGACCTCGCTCGCTGACCACGAGTGCATCAACGCTGCACATCCTTTTCTTCCCCGGTTGATCTGTGACCACCGGTGAGGAGGGAGAGAGAGGCCGTCTTTTTTAGATCTGGAGAGAGGGTGATAGTGTGAGAAGCAAGTGAGCAACCCTTAGCAAGAAAGCTCAAGCTCCAAATATATATATCTTTTTATACTACTAGTACTAGAGGTGGAGTAGTGGTAGAGTAGTTTATATTTTCTCTGCAAACAGTACCAGTTAGTCATGCTTCAAAACTGAACGACACGCCATTAAAAAAATAAAGTCGAGAAATAATACGACACTTTGGGCCAACACAGCCAGATCGCATTTTGCACGAGAAATTACACACCATGTTGCGTTGACATGTGGTCCCATTCCAACAAGTCAGTGAGATGACGGCGAGTCCTTTTGTACAATTTCCAAAAGGACGTGTAGGCCGGGGCGCCTCTTCGTGTACCGTGGCAAACTGGCAACCATCCACCGACTCTTCGCCTTTCCCTCTCGATTTGGAACTGTTGTTGCACGCTCTTCCTCCCTCCTCCATTTCTCTTCACCCTTCCTTCTGCCATTGTTCGATCGTCTTCTCCATGGAGGGAACAAGCCGGAAATGACCCCGTTATTCTTGCCCCGATCTGAAAGATGACGTGGTGGGGGAACTCACTAATCGGTGCGACGTCATCACCTCCGCTAGCATGGCAGGTTCATTCAAGAACATTCTCGACTCAACTAATAACATCATTACAAGGAACCCAAGGGTCCAGGAGCGGTTTGATCTCCCTTATCTTCTTTGCTATAAGCCCGTTCGCATGGGTGTGGACGACGGAGGCCTCACCTTGTGCAAGTTGATGCCGCTTGATAACGATACATGTGATGTCAAGATGCCATCGCTTAAGGGTAAGGCATGGGCTGGCGAAAATGGAGATTGGGTTGTTTATATTGGGTACAATTGCGAGTGGGAACTTGTGAATGTGTACACTCGTCAGCGGATTCCACTTCCAAAAATCTAAGAGTACCCTGAGGTTGAGCAAACAGATGATCTACGTACATTCAAATACGATCATGGTGGCTATCGTCTACGGAAGATAGCAATTTGTCGTGTACCCAACCGCTCTTGGAATTACGAGAACTATGAAGTTGTTGCTATATACGTCAAGCTTGTTGATGTCCTAACTCATTCCATGGTTCGTCCATGGATATTGCTCAAAAATCAGTTTCTGTACATGGATGATGAGTACTATGATGCAATTAAATACGAGGATCATGTGTTTGCTTCCACCACTTGTGGCATTGTTTTTGCATGGGATCCTCGTTGTTTTGGTATGTTTGTCTTCCACCGTAATTATAATTGTTTCATCCACATGCATGCGGGTTAGCAAGTTTCCCTTTACTAATTAACCTTCTTCTTGTGTTTCCAAGGTCCTGTGAACATTCCACCACCTATACTTGAAAAATTTTATAACCAAGGGGGAGATGACGATGGTGATGATCACGATCATGAGGACGAGCAGGACTTATATACTCAGTGGTGGCTGGCAAATAATTCCGATGCATGACCTCTTCTTGTATGTATACAGTGCTGTAACATCCCAAAATTCTAAATTTTGGAATGTTATAATAAATAGATAGATTGATTGTTTGTTTGATTGTTGTGTGATTGATTGAGTGAAATTGGAAACTTTTGAAAGTTAAATGAGAGAGAATAAAAGGACTTTCCCAAACTTTCACCTTTGCTTTCAGATCTCCATGAATTCAAATACTCTTCATCACAAAACCCTAGAGAGAAGATGACATGACTTCTTCCATTTAAATAAATGAAAAGGGTTTTGCAAAGATTTGAATTCCATCTGGAACTTTTTCAAATTCTTAAACTTCATGCAACTCAATGATTTTCATGAGAGAAGATAAAATGACTTCTTCAAAACATATGAAATATGAGTTGGGAGTTTAAACGAAATCCAATTTAAAGTCCTTTTGAAATTATTTTCAATTGGGAGTTATTTGGGTTTTATTCAAATTATTTTTCTCCAAAAATAAAATATATGGAAATTAGGGTAACATGATTCCCTACAGTACAAAATTGGAGAGAAATAAATTTTAATTAATTTTGGTATTTTTAAAATGATTTTATTGGGTTTTAAATAGGCCAGTAGCACTGTTTGAATTATTAGAATTGTTGTGGATTTTATTTTAAGCTAGAATAATGTTCATTTTGTAGAGAATCTTTTTCTGATAATTTTGATATATTATATGCCTATATAATATATTTTTTTATTTTTTGTTTGACCGAGAAATGTTTAAAACAAAAATCTTCGGGCCGGCCCAGCCGAGCCAGGCCACGGCCCAACTCGCCGTCGCCGCCTTCCCGATCAAGGAGACCGCATCCCTTGACGTCATGCCGAGTCCATGGCGCCACCACCTCCTCTGACCCCTGCCGCAAGCCAGCGCCCCTCCCGTGGCCTTTAAACAGGCGACACCGACACCGGCCCCTCTCTCCCTCCTCTCGCCTCGCCTTGCCCCGCATCTCGTGCTGCCGCCGCATCTCACCGCCGCCGGAAGCCGCAGCCAACGCTCTCGTCACCGTCGACCGCCGCCGACGCCGCCACCTCACCCGCCGCCCAGCGCCGCCCCTCCCCCACCACTTCGCCGGCCTCGACGACCGCCGGAGTCCGCCGCCTCGCCGGAACCACCAGATCACCCGCCCGACCCGCCGGTTTTCCCGGTCCGGTAATAAAACCTCCGGTTCACCGGTTTTCCTTTAGGGTTTCGATTTTCGTTTAAAACGTGGTTTTATACAGTTAGTTAAGCAGTGAACGCTTTCTGTTTCGTTAGTTTCGGCAAACGTTTTTGTTCATTAGCGTTCGGTAATGAATGTTTGTTATATAGACTTTTTTTTGCTGTTAGTTTTATTCAGGGACTTCTTTGTAGATGTTTAATTTACAATTTAGCCCCTAGAATTCAAACCCTCACAACTTTTGCACCGTTGGTCCAAATTTAACGAAACCAACGCCCACTTCTTTGTTATGATCCCCTCTATCCAGTAAACTAACTAAAACATGTTTTTGACAATTTAAAAATTGAGTCAGTTCAGATTTGCATTCAATCTTGTTTCGTCTGTAACTTGAGTTTCGTAACTCCGATTTGAGTGAATCTTTTTGCAAAATTGAAGCTCTTGACCTAAACTTTCTGATAAGGAAAAATTCATATAATTTTGGTACTGTTAGAAAAAAAATTATGTTGCAAGAGTTATTTGCTAGGTTTTGATGTTTTCTGAATCATTTTCTTCATTCTTTTCGATTCTTTTGCGTGATTGCTTATGTGTGGTTACTATTGATTGCTTACGATAGATTGACCGGAGTGTGACGAATAGAACAATCAGGAGTTGAGTGCGAATCATCTTCAACAACAGTACATGCAAGTTCACACTTTGATCATACCTCTTTACTACCCAGTTTTTATGCATTAGATCAATCCTCAAACAATTGCATGATAGGATCTGATTAATATGTGGGTTTTGGGAAGTAGATGAGGTAGTACCTATTACCTGTTTTATTTTCAAACCCTTGGGAGTTACTTCTATGTTTGCTTATTATGCCATGCTATGCTAGTAGACGTGGATTGGGTGAGTGATTTTTCCATGACAGATGTGAGATTGTTAATTAATGGTTTTTTAAGGTGGCAACTTTAATACACATCTGGGTGGATTGAGGCACTTGGGTATTCCAGGATTGCATGTTTGTTTTTGGACCGCCACCCAGGCTCAAAGGGATCATAAGATTATTCATGCTAGAAACTTCCGTGTGCAACCACATGCTATTATGGGCTCTAGCATAGTTGATAAAGTCGTGCGAACTCTTACAGTGGTAGACTAGCAGATGTAGGGGAAAGTAGGTGTACAGGTATACCCATCGTAAGGTGCTAGCGCTTATGAAAGACTATGTTTCGGTCATCCGTTTCTCAAACACCATGTAGCGCGAGAAAACCAACGGAGGAGATCGAGTCTTGTGGGGAAAAGTGCACAAACCTGTGCAGAGTGTATAAACTAATCATGATTAGTTGTGTCCCCGGTTATGGACGTTTTGAGCATCTAGTACTTGGATTATCATGTGAATCTCCTCACGTTACTTTAATTAATGTTGTTGGGTTTTTAAGGATGATACTTAATTGGGATTGAGAATGCTGTCAACCATTCTCAATGTTTTACAACCACCATGATAGTGAAATAAAATTTATTCCTTTGAGTAGGGAAAAATTGGCTTTATGCAAAACTGTAACCATAGAGCTTTCCACCAGCCAAATATGCATGTAGTGATAGTTATTATTCATCATTACTCTATGGTGTGAATTTGCCAGTACAGTCAATGTACTGACCTACATGGCTGCAACGTCTCATGTTGCAGGAATCTTATGATGAGTAAGTGATACGTTAGGGTTACAGTTTCTATACTCAACTTTGCCGTTGGTGTTGATGGGAATCCACAACCTTGTTACTTCCGCAATATGGATTTGAGGTAATAGTATTTATGTTATTTTATATATGTGATTTACCTCTGTTATAAATCCTCGAGTACTGTGTGTGTCAGCATACCGATCCAGGGATGACACTTAAGCACAGAGACTTGACCCATTCGGGTCGGGTCGCTACAAGATGGTATCAGAGCACATGTTGACTATAGGACGTGACCCTAAAAACTGGCAAGCCCATAGGAAAAGGTATTTTTTCTCCATAACTTTCTTTTCAAAAAGGATCTTTTACCTCTCTTCTCTTCTAAGCTTATTAAAATATTCCCTTTTAGTGAGACTATACCCCTTTCCCTTTTGAGCACGAAGATTCGACTAATGAGACCACTCCAAGAAGTACAAGATATCGGACAACTAAGACCACTTCGAAATAAAGAGGATTTTACCATGCATTATAATGGAAACTATAACGGATGAAGACTCCGAAGACTAGGAGGATTTGAAGGCTTTGAAGAATTTCCAGATTGGTATGACCTAGGAAGGCTACTCTGATAGAGCTTGTCAGGCTAAGGAAGCTGTCAATACCCGAGAATCAAGGTGTATCAGAGAAAGACTGGAGCATGAAGCATTAGAACTCAAAGTTTTTGTCAAGAAACCCTAAGACAGGAGATATCAATTATGGAATGAAAGCTCATGGCAGTAACATGGGCATAGACACGGATACCGATGGTGTTATGCCTGCTTATGCTATTGTCCCTGTGCTGAGTTAAGCATGCAGATGCATGGAAGGATTGGATGGTAGAAGGCTGATGGAGGATCTGTCAGCAAAGGATGAAGATTTAACGTAGCTGGTGTATCATCGGGATCTGGAGTATTGCATCAAGAAGTTTAAGATGGACCTTCAGGAAGCCATATTTGACAAGGAAGCATTTTGTGAAGAACTCAGGACCCAGAAGCTGGAAGTAGCCAAGCTAGAGGAGCTAAAACATCGAGATACTGAAGATTCCTCAAGAACTGAAGGACAGTAGGACCATGGTTCATGTCAAGGACATTGGAACTCAGAAATTTGGAATGCAACTCCAGAATATTAAAGGACGTCATGGGAAACTTCGCGTCAACAGGGATGATCTGGAAAAAAAGGACTTGAGAAGGACAAGCATGATCGAAAGAAGCCATCGGAGACATGAACAATACTTGAAGATTTTGTGACTTTGAAGATTTATTGACTTTTAGAAGACCAAACCCCTGTTATATACTTACGTTAGATGTGACGATTGTGAGCTGTCATTTGTTTGTTGTTTTCCGATAGCCACAAGATAAAATCTGTCTTTTCAAAACTTTTGTTTCTATTGTGTGCATCCCTCTCTATCTCTCTTATCCCACCCCAAGCCCTTGGACCCAATAGAGGACGAATGGAGATGAACTCATATTTTCTGGACCGATGAGTCAATTGGAGACGGACCGATGGATTCAGAACATGGAAGATCATATGGAGAATAACACTATAGCTGGAATGGATATGACCCAACATGCTCTTCAGTGCTTTGAAAGAGGTGCTGCAACTTAGTGGAGGATGTACCAAACCATCAATGGATGGCAAGGAGTAACCACTTGGAAGGAATTTAAGTTGACTTTGCTAAAGTCCCGGCTTGTGTTCCAGAAGATGAAGCCTTATGGAAATGATATGAAGAAGCCTTGTGCATGCAAGATTTGTGGAGGATTAGGACACACCATATAGATCACAAGGATGAATACCCTAATTGTGAAGGAAATCACCCAGCTGAAGAATGCTCAACTAGGCAGATTACTTGTTTCTTGTGTGAAGGAACTACCCACTACCCTGTTCAGTGTCACATTTACCCCCATGGTACAAAGAACCATCCAGCAGAAGAAAGAAACAATTAAAGGAGCCCTCAAGGAAACTTTAGAAGAACCTGTGATGAAGGAAGAGGTGGAGGACACACCCAAAAAAATCCAGTGAAACCCTGCACCAAGTCTTGCTATTCATGTGGAGAAGAAGGACACATCTCCCAAAATTGTCTGAATGGAGATCTAGTAGAATTTCTGACAGAGGAAGTAGAGTATGACTCATAGGAAATAGAGCCCTGACTGGACCCAAAAAAGTCCAGGAAGAGAAATAGATTGGATTCCAGGAAGGACCTAAGTCACATCACTTGTTTTAGGTGCAAGGAGTCAGGGCACTACTTCAGCAGTTGCCCAAAACGGAAGCCGAGGACCCAAGGAGGCTATGTAGTCATGAGGAAACCTCGAGACTTGTCAGAAGTAATATGTTTTCGTTGTGATGAAGTAGGGCACTTTGCCAGAGAATTCCCCAAGGAGAAGGAGACTTGTGATAAATAGTTGAGTCTGTGAGAAGTATAGTAGAAGTAGTGAGAACATTTTTATTATTGAGGTCTTCAGTTGAGGCCTGTAATGGAAATACATGAGATTGTAGTAATTGGAGAATCAATAAAGTTATCATCATTGGTACTGATTTGGATTTTATGAGTTGTTACTCTATGAAGGAAGATTTTGACCATTTTTGAGGATATGAGAGATATCGTCTATGGAAGATTTGTTCATTTTAAGGGTGGTAGTACCCTGTGAGGACCCTTGACCTCTGGAGAGGATTAGGATATTCCACGGAGTGGACTTCAGACAAAAATAAGAAGGAGTTTTGTCTCGATATGTGGGATACCCCAAGAGTATGAAGGAATGAAGTACTATTTGGATATAAAGGAGGTATGATGTTGGTAATATGGAGCAATGGTGACTCTTTGATGAGTCTGAGTAATCACGTTTAGTTTGGTACCAACCGAAGGAAGGGAGACAGTACAATTGGATGGATTTAAGAATGCTAGGAAGTTGAATGTTGGAATAATGATCAGTTCCCCAGATGATGAGTTCAAGGTTTACAAGTGATGAGAGGGGCCATAACCCACGGGCCCCAGGACCTGCCAAAGAAGCAAGCACACTCTTGCTGAAGGAAAAAACCCTGGAAGAGGATATGCCTTTTTCAACCGACGATTTTATAGGAGCAACGCAAAACCTGAGAGTTGTGAAGGAACGATAGACGTTTGTTTGGCTTGCAGAATCAATGGATTTATCCGAACTTAGTTCGTTGACAAGAGAAATTCTGCATTTCTCGTGAGGATGACCGAGTGTTAGAATGCGAAATTCGCCAAACCATATACAAGGTAATGATTTGGGTGCGGGATGGATTGATCACCATACCGACTTACTCTTATTATTCGCTTTGCTATATGGGATGGTAAATCTGAGTGACTTACCTATAGTAGAGCGACGACGATATTAAACCTTGTTTGAACCTTAGAATGGTATAAGTATTTTTTTCCCTGTACAAGGCAGTTGTTGCCAAACGTAGGATATACGATGAGGTTCAACCGAGACCCTTTTCCTGCAGGAGAAACCATAAATTGTTGACCACCATGAGATATCGATAGTTGTTTAGTATTGGCGCCAGACCCGTCAGCTAAGAAGATAAAGTCTCGGAAGAACCTGACCAAGATAAAGGACAGAAGAATTGCGGTAAAGGTCATGCCACCACCAGAAGAGCCAGAAAAGGAATTGTCCTAAAGATCTAAGAAGACTAACATTGTCAACAATAAGGATGGATTATAAGATTTTTTGATGGAACCGTAACAATGTTTCTAAGGGTGGTAGCACCCCAGACCCCTGTGACGATCCGTGGATTTTGAGAAGACCCCCAAACCCTAACCTATTTCTTGCTAGCCTCTCCGAATCTCGAGGATGAGATTCATTTTAAGGGTGGTAGGTTTGTAACATCCCAAAATTCTAAATTTTGGAATGTTATAATAAATAGATAGATAGATTGATTGTTTGTTTGATTGTTGTGTGATTGATTGAGTGAAATTGGAAACTTTTGAAAGTTAAATGAGAGGGAATAAAAGGACTTTCCCAAACTTTCACCTTTGCTTTCAGATCTCTGTGAATTCAAATACTCTTCATCACAAAACCCTAGAGAGAAGATGACATGACTTCTTCCATTTAAATAAATGAAAAGGGTTTTGCAAAGATTTGAATTCCATTTGGAACTTTTTCAAATTCTTAAACTTCATGCAACTCAATGATTTTCATGAGAGAAGATAAAATGACTTCTTCAAAACATATGAAATATGAGTTGGGAGTTTAAACGAAATCCAATTTAAAGTCCTTTCGAAATTATTTTCAATTGGGAGTTATTTGGGTTTTATTCAAATTATTTTTCTCCAAAAAAAATATATGGAAATTAGGGTAACATGATTCCCTACAGTACAAAATTGGAGAGAAATAAAATGAATTAATTTTGGTATTTTTAAAATGATTTATTGGGTTTTAAATAGGTCAGTAGCACTGTTTGAATTATTAGAATTGTTGTGGATTTTATTTTAAGCTAGAATAATGTTCATTTTGTAGAGAATCTTTTTCTGAAAATTTTGATATATTATATGCCTATATAATATTTTTATTTATTTTGTTTTTAATAATTTTTGTTTGACCGAGAAATGTTTAAAACAAATATCTTCGGGCCGGCCCAGCCGAGCCAGGCCACGGCCCAACTCGCCGCCGCCGCCTTCCCCGAGTGTGGGAGACCGCATCCCGCACGTCGCCGAAGTCCGCAGCGCCGCCGCCTGCTCTGACCCCTGCCGCAAGCCAGCGTCCCTCCCGTGGCCTTTACAAAGGCGACACCGACGTCGCCGCCTCTGTCTCCCTCCTCTCGCCTCGCCTCGCCCCGCATCTCGCGCCGCCGCCACCGCCGCCGGAAGCCGCAGCCGCCGCTCTCGTCACCGTCGACCGCTGCCGACGCCGCCACCTCACCCGCCAACCAGCGCCGCCCCTCCCCCACTACTTCGCCGGCCTCGACTACCGCTAGAGTCCGCCGCCTCGCCGGAACCGCCAGATCCGCCACCTGACCCGCCGGTTTTCCCGGTCCGGTAATAAAACCTCCGGTTCACCGGTTTTCTTTTAGTGTTTTGATTTTCGTTTAAAACGCGGTTTTATACAGTTAGTTAAGCAGCGAACGCTTTCTGTTGAGTTAGTTTCGGCAAACGTTTTCGTTCATTAGCGTTTGGTAACGAACGTTCGTTATATAGAATTTTCTTTTTCTGTTAGTTTTATTCACGGACTTCTTTGTAGATGTTTAATTTACAACTAGCAGGGTCACCCGCGCATTTGCGCGGCTAGATTTTTTATTTATAATTTCTCCAGATAGAAGTTGTATCTTTTCATATGAAATATCTTTTGCATTTTAAAATAAGTATCCTATGCTATCATAAGTTTTCAAATTGTGTATTGACCCCATTTAGTTCATTCGTAAGGTGTGTTAAAACACATAATTTTTGACCGATAACAAATTTTATAGAACCATTAATTTAAATATTTACCTATGAAAAATACATTTTTTATTCAAGCGAATGTTCCAAGAATGCATGTACTTATTGTGTGCAATTGCGCCTCAAGATTATTTTAATTCACAATTTCAGACTTTAGAAGCTATTTTTTGACATTTTGAAAATCTTTTACATTTTAAAATAAACATTGTGTTCCATCGTAGTTTTAAATTATATATCTATATAATGTAGTTCTTCGTAAGGGGTATTGAAAAATAATAAAGGCTTTTGATTGATAATGAATAATATAGAACAATTGAATTTGAATATGTATCTATGAAGAAGTACATTTTCAGTTCAAACATGTGGTCCAAGAATGCATGTACTTATGTGTATGCATCGGTGCTGCCTTTGTCTCGCTTCATTAGGGAAACTGTACTGGCAACTTCAAATTTAGTTTTATCCATTCCATGAGAAACTTCAAATTATTTTATGGGTGCAACCACGATTTGAAGTATGTAACCGTTCCATATATTTTTGTCATATTTTAAATTAAGTTGACGTCAAATTAAGTTAATGGATGTGAGATTTTTCCAATTCAATGTACGGATGCAACAAATGAGAAGCATCACTCCAAAAAAAAGGAATAACATGAAGCTCAACCCAGGTAATTTGCTTATATCACTTACGACCATAATACATGTAATGCTACCCAGATTTTTGTGAAATAAATGCTACCCCTATTGGCAGTTGCTGCATGGTCTTTAACGTGTCCGGCAGGCCGTTTAGCGTCCTTGACATGCATGTATCTGATGTTCCAAAATATATACTGTTATTGTCTGGTTTTAATGTGTTAGATAGCATTGCTTGTCTTAAATAGTGTGGCCGACTCTGTGTATACATGTACACGCATATTCCTGTCTTTTATGCATTCAAAGTTAAAAGATGGTTATAGATTAGACGTGTTATGTTTCCTAGGATAATATGACTGTGTGTATGGACGTGTGAAGCAATCAAGAATTTGTAGCTACCTGATTGTCCTTGACAATAATTATTAATCTTCATTGTAGGTATAGACAGTCATAGAAATACCGTATGTAAGTATGGGATAGGTAATACCATATGTCAATTTTCCGTGTACATTTTGTAGTGGTAACTCCTTCACGTGTGCCGAGGATATAGAACCATCACAGGTGAGTGCACCACGGCCACCAATGGCGACGGCAAGTTGTACTACATAGACTTTTTAAGCAGCGTATAGTCTCGTTTACGGTCACAGAGGTCAAGAAAGCGCCTGACGACCTAGAGGAAAACTCCGTAATGCCAGTGACATCTAGCCTGGTCTTTGTGCTTGCCACCACGATCTCGTGCGCCGGAGCAGTTTATGCAATTGACTGTACGGCCATGACCGAACAACCTGGACTCATCTTCGTGCTTGCTACCACGATCTCCACGGCCCCGGGTTCACCAGATACTTTCTTTGTCGAGGTAGCGCGACACTTCTTCCCGCGGTCAAGCCATCCTAGTTTTATGTCACGCTTGATGGAACAACAGAGGGCGCCATGCCTCCACAACACAAAGACGCCGCGAGCACTCCTGCCGAATACATACCTAGTCAACTCCACTTCCAACCCAGCCATGCATCATCCAAGCGTCTTGAAACCTTCTACTGCTCCATGGCGGTGAGCCGTGACCGTGTCCTGGCATCATATCGCTCATACATTTAGACTTTGTTTTTTTTGGCGAGCCCCTCTTTCTTAATTTAGGGAGAGACATGACTCTAGACTTTTCTTTATATATTTTTGTAGGTTTCTGATTTATGAGCGGATGTTTTTTTCTGGAAGGACCGGACCGTATGTTTCCTATTCTATAATGTGTATGTCACATGGTCTGGCACGTGCTCCAGTTGGACTCAAATTGCACGTATGTAATTTGTACATGGCTCATAACGTGGCTGGTGCATACTCTCTTGGGACTACGTGAGGTATGTGCGCCGCCCGTAGATCAAGCATAAATCTCCACCGTTAAAATTTCTATGTTATACACTGTCAAATCTTCACCGTTCCTTTTCTATCGTCTTAATAATATAATAGATAGATAATAGATATAATAGATAGATTTAGCACCTGGACTTCAAACCCTCACAACTTTTGTACCGTTGGTCCAAATTCAACGAACCCAACGCCCACTTCTTCGTTATGATCCCCTCTATCCAGTACACAACTTAAACATGTTTTTGACAATTTAAAAATTGAGTTAGTTTAGATTTGTATTCAATCTTGTTTCGTCTGTAACTTGAGTTTCTTAACTCCGATTTGAGTGAATCTTTTTGCAAATCGAAGCTCTTGACCTAAATTTCTGATAAGGCCAAATTCATATAATTTTGGTACTGTTAGAAATTGTTTTATGTTGCAAGAGTTATTTGCTTGGTTTTGATGTTTTCTGAATCGTTTACTTCGTTCTTTTCGATTCTTTTGCGTGATTGCTTATGTGTGGTTACTATTGATTGCTTACGATAGATTGACCGGAGTGTGACGAATAGAACTATCAGGAGTTGAGTGCGAATCATCTTGAACAACAGTATAGGCAAGTTCACACTTTGATCATACCTCTTTACTACCCAGTTTTTATGCATGAGATCAATCCTCAAACAATTGCATGATAGGATCTGATTAATATGTGGGTTTTGGGAAGTAGATGAGGTAGTACCTATTACCTGTTTGATTTTCAAACCCTTGGGAGTTACATCTACGATTTCTTATTATGCCATGATATGCTCGTAGACGTGGATTGGGTGAGTGATTTTTCCATGACAGATGTGAGATTGTTAATTAATGGTTTATTTAAGGTGGCAACTTTAATACACATCTGGGTGGATTGAGGCCCTTGGGTATTCCAGGATTGCCTGTTTGTTTTTGGACAGCCACCCAGGCTCAAAGGGATCATAAGATTATTCATGCTAGAAACTTCCGTGTGCATCCACATGCTATTATGGGGTCTAGCATAGTTGATTAAGGCGTGCGAACTCTTACAGTGGTAGACTAGCAGATGTAGGGGAAAGTAGGTGTACAGGTCTACCCATCGTAAGGTGCTAGCGCTTCTGAAAGACTATGTCTCGGTCATCCGTTTCTCAAACACCATGTAGTGCGAGAAAACCAACGAAGGAGATCGAGTCTTGTGGGGAAAAGTGCACAAACCTCTGCAGAGTGTATAAACTAATCATGATTAGCCGTGTCCCCGGTTATGGACGTTTTGAGTATTTAGTACTTGGATTATCATGTGAATCTCATCATGTTAATTTAATTAATGTTGTTGGGTTTTTAAGGATGATACTTAATTGGGATTGAGAATGCTGTCAACCATTCTCAATGTTTTACAACCACCATGATAGTTAAATAAAATTTATTCCTTTGCAGTAGGGAAAATTTGGCTTTATGCAAAACTATAACCATAAAGCTTTCCACCAGCCAAATATGCATGTAGTGATAGTTATTATTCATCATTACTCTATGGTGTGAATTTGCCAGTACATTCAATGTACTGACCTACATGGCTGCAATGTCTCATCTTGGAGGAATCTTACGACGAGTAAGTGATACATTAGGGTTATGGTTTCTATACTCAACTTTGCCGTTGGTGTTGTTGGGAATCCACAACCTTGTTACTTCCGCACTATGGATTTCAGGTAATAGTATTTACGTTATTTTATACATGTGATTTACCTCTGTTATAAATCCTCGAGTACTGTGTGTGTCAGCATACCGATCCAGGGATGACACTTAAGCACAGAGACTTGATTCGGGTCGGGTCGCTACAAGTGCACTGAGATTGTTACTACTAAGGGAGCACGTGTTGTCTCCCATGGTCGCCCTCTCCGGACCTATTCCAACACCAATTGCAGGATGTTCGGGATGGATACTGGCATTCTAGCGCCAACACCTTCTCCCTGGTACAGTATTGATAGTCTTGGAGCAAACTCCCTCTTCCTTGGACCAAACTATCCAATGATTGTTAAAGGCGATCCAAATTGTTGACATTAACGTTACTAATCCCTACGTCCCACAATATAAGAATGTTTTGCAAACTAACATATCTTGCAAAACATTCTTATATTGTGGGACGGAGGGAGTACCATTTATGAGAAGCAACTGTATCAATACCTCGGACATGCGTTGGTTCCCTACCCTGCTCCTGATATATGCCGCTTCAACCCAGTCCTGCATTGCTCTTGGTATTGACAATAGCTGGCCCTTCCCAGAGCACCTATGGTTCAAAGCAAGCGTTTCCAACGCCAAGGATTGATTGAGTTGAAGTTCATTTCATTGCTTGTTATTTGTTGTGTGATGAAAACTGCAGTATTTACTAGAATGTTTTGTTGGGAATAATCTATAATCCAACATGTATCATCATCGTTGTATGTAATGAATGGTACATTTGCAATGCATGTCATAGATTCAATTTCTGAATAGTTTTTGAGTCACTTCTTGGAGTGTGAGTACCGTAGTAGTATAGCTAGCATCCGGTTAGTATATGAAGTTGCCACATCACATAGAGCCAACCTAATATTGGAGTACCAGATCTGAGATGCCACGTGTACCAGATGAATGACTTCAAGTTTGACCACCATGATGCTAGGTGCGAGCCGAGGAACACTGTTGGAGAGACCCCCCTCATAATTTTCCTACATTGGTCGTTTGATTCATAGGATAGAATGCTATATGATCTTTTCCTATCTAATCATGTTTTAATTGGCAATCTAGCATCCACTCCAACTTTTGTTTCACTTCCTTTGATCCTACGAAGAGAGTACTTGCTCTAAATGATGTGCCACTGCAAGAGCCGCCCATATTAATTAACCATGCTCTTAAAAGGTGGACCAAATTTGGCTATAGTAGTACTGTACTAGGTTAGTAGGTGACCTTGCGCTTGGCTCTTCTCCTCTTCCGGAAGTCGAACAATAATGATGGTACTACTTCTGACAATCTGACACCAAATGTACTGCTGCACGTCCACCGCTTGTAAGCAAAAGTTTCTCCTGGTGCCGCGAGCCACCGCACACGCGTTGGCGAGGGAGAAGGCATAATAAGCAAGCTTCTCATTATTCTGCGAGTTGAGTACGTCCACATCAAAGTTTGTATATATTAGTACTCTCTTCAAAAAGGGCCGACCATGTCCATGGCTACCATCCCATGCTCTGTCATTGAGTACGTGCACTATTCACATGCCATCGAGGAGAAAAAATATTACGTAGTACTAGGTGCCATCGAAGTGCACGACTCACTTACGCACTGCATATCTCCATTTTCTTGCATGACATGCCACCTTGATGCTAGATGTCCCGCGTGTCATGGAGGCATATAGTATGATTTTGTAAAATGGAGGCATATAGATGTCCCGTGTGCCGACAACAGGATGAACAAAGCTCATGTCTTAAACGAAAGAGTGGAAGAACATAGATTTCCGACGACCGATTAGGAGCTACAAATCTCGGGGTGGAGCGTCTGCACTCATAATATTCTATATTATTCAGCGATATGAAATCAACCAAATCTCTCCACGTACCTATACCATTCTATAGTACTATGAGAATAACTTTGAACGTAAGCCATTGATTCACTCTATCCAATGGTCATAGTTGGAAAATCCAAACAAAACCAAGCATTGGATCAACTCTTTTTTCGAGATCAACTCTTTTAGCCCTTAGATTGTTGCCGCCTGTCCACCTAGCCCACCTATATATCCGCTCACGTGTGATGACCACGGGAGCTATCCACTCAGATTGTATGTTAAAAAATAAAGGTCGATAACTAATGCGGCACCTAGGGCCAATGCTGCCAGATCACATTTTGCACGAGAAATTACACACCATGTTTCGTTCACATGTGGTTCCCTTCCAACATGTCAGTGAGGCGACAACGAGTCCTCTTGTACAATTTCTGAAAGGACGTGTAGGCCGGGGCACCTCTTCGTGTACCGTGGCAAACTGGCAACCGTCCACCGACTCTTCGCCTTTCCGTCTCGATTTGGAACTGCTGTCGTACGCTCTTCCTCCCTCCTCCATTTGCCTTCACCCTTCCTTCTGCCATTGTTCGATCATCTTCTCCATGGAGGGAACAAGCCGGAAACAACCCCGTTATTCTTGCCCCGATCTGAAAGATGATGTGGTGGGGGAACTCATTGATCGGTGTGACGTCATCACCTCGGCTAGCATGATAGGTTCGTTCAAGAACATTCTCGACTCAACTAATAACATCATTACAAGGAACCCAAGGGT
Source organism: Aegilops bicornis (assembly GCA_021605145.1). Classification (NCBI taxonomy): domain Eukaryota; kingdom Viridiplantae; phylum Streptophyta; class Magnoliopsida; order Poales; family Poaceae; genus Aegilops; species Aegilops bicornis. The sequence continues at coordinate 139,715,909 of CM038670.1, read as the reverse complement.
CTAGGAGCGGTTTGATCTCCCCTATATTCTTCGCCATGACCCTGCTGACTGGCGCGGGGACGAGGGAAGCCTCGCCTTGTGCAATTTGATGCAGCTTGATAATGATACATATGATGTTAAGATGCCATCGCTTGAGGGCAACGCTTGGGCAGGTGCAAATGGAGATTGGGTTGTTTATATTGGGTACAATTGCCAGTGGGAACTTGTGAATGTGTACACTCGTCAGTAGATTCCACTTCCAAAAATCTCCGAGTGCCCTGAGGTTGAGCACACAGATGATCAACGTACATTCAAATATGATCATGGTGACTGTCATCTACGGAAGATAGCAATTTCTCGATTTCCCAACCGCTCTTGGAATTACAAGAACTATCAAGTTGTTGCTATCTTCGACAAGTTTGTTGCCGTCCTTCGTGGTTCGACTAGATGGATATTGCTCAAAAATCAGTTTATATACACGGATGTGTACTGTGATGCAATTGAATACGAGGGTCTTGTGTTTGGTGCCACCAATCGTGGCACTGTTTTTGCATGGGATCCTCGTAGTTTCGGTACATTTGTCTTCCACCGTAATTATAATTGTTTCATCCACATGCATGCGAGTTAGCAAGTTTCCCTTCTCTACTAATTAACCTTCTTCTTGTGTTTCCAAGGTCCTGTGAACATTCCACCACCTATACTTGAAAAAATTTATAACCAAGGGGGGGATGACGGCGGTGATGATCACGAGCATGAGGACGAGGAGGGCCCATATACTCAGTGGCACCTGGCAACTTCTGATGAATCACCCCTTCTTGTCTGTATACAGCCCACTGCTAATGTTACTACTACGGAAGCGGGTGTTGTCTCCCAGTCGTTGAGGGAGTTCCAGATTAGGGGGTGTCCGGGTGACCGGACTATAACCTTTGGCCGGACTCCTGGACTATGAAGATACAAGATTGAAGACTTCGTCCCGTGTCCGGATGGGACTTTCCTTGGCGTGGAAGGCAAGCTTGGCGATAGGGTTATGTAGATCTCCTCCCATTGTAACCGACTCTGTGTAACCCTAGCCCTCTCCGGTGTCTATATAAAACGGAGGGTTTTATTCCGTAGGACGAACAACAATCATACCATAGGCTAGCTTCTAGGGTTTAGCCTCTCTGATCTCGTGGTAGATCTACTCTTGTACTACCCATATCATCAATATTAATCAAGCAGGAGTAGGGTTTTACCTCCATCGAGAGGGCCCGAACCTGGGTAAAAACATCGTGTCCCTTTTCTCCTGTTACCATCCGCCTAGACGCACAGTTCGGGACCCCCTACCCGAGATCCGCCGGTTTTGACACCGACATTGGTGCTTTCATTGAGAGTTTCGTTGTGCCGTCGCCATCAGGAAGGATGCCCCATCCTGTTTTTAAAGACAACACTGTTGCTAAAGGAGCTTTGGCTATCGGCCAAACTCTCCGGCTAGGCGGATTTCTTATGACCGCCTATTCAGCCTCCGCGCCGACAATGACTTCTCGGGTCATCGAAAGCAATCTTCACGTCAACGCGGAACTCGCCGAGCAGCTAGATCCGATGGAGCTCTCTTCCTTAACAAGCTCTTGGATCGCATCGCCGCCCTGAGAGTCGCTACAGACCATGATCAGATTGGGCTTAAACCCGATCTGAGAGAGATTAACTCTCCCCAGGTCACCCACCACGTTGCAGTGGTGGAGGAACAATGTGGCAAGCCTTCATCTATATTAAGGACTAGTTCTGTCCGGATTCCCGATCCCTCCAAGCCGGATACCCGTGGAGGGCAGGACGCCACTCAAGCCCCGAACCTAAAGACAGCCAGCGGGCTAGATTCATTGGACGATATCCAAGAACACAAGCTTCCGAGTCCGGAAACCTCTTGGCCCCTGAGCCTCAGATTTGGCGATGTTTCGGATTTAATTCCACCCGCCCATCCAAATATAAGGGATTTATCCCAAATTCAGCAAGAGCCCGCAGAAACAGTACACCATTACTGGGCCAGATTCCTCCTGGTTATGAACAGGATAGAGGACTGTCGCGAGGAGGATGCAATTTCATCCTTCTGCAATAATTGCACGGACAAGGGGATCCTCAACACCATAAGTCGTCGTGAAATTACACACTTCGCCGACTTGGTATCCATAGTACGAAAGTACTATGCGATGGAAAGCGCATGGAAAACCGAAATAAAATTTTGGGACAATCCGGCCCTCAATAGAACCCCAGTCCAAAATAAAATGGTGCATCATCGCCAGGCACCTGGGTCAAACACCAAAAAGCAAATACCCTCTACAGGGCATGGAACCGTACTGGAGGGATGGCTCAATGGACCCTGTAAAATTCATAGTACAGAGGGCACCACACCAACTCATAGCCTTAGAGCATGTTGGATACTCCGGCAGGTGGCCAGAAGTGGCGAGGAGCTTTTAACTCCAGAATTCACAGAGCACCACCCCAGGGATACCAGTACGGTATTAACAGTCTTCGGGACCTTTGCATCAAACAATATGCGGAAACGGACACTCCACAACCTTGCCGAAGTCTACCAAGTAGCAACAATAAACCCATGGAGTGACACGCTATTACCTTCAATGCCAGTGACGAACCTAAATTCCAAACAGCCCGAGCACCAGCCGCATTGGTCCTCAGTCCAATAGTGGACGCCTTTCGACTTACCAAGGTACTCATGGACGGTGGCAGTGGATTGAACCTCATTTATGAGGAAACCCTTCGAAAAATGGAAATAGACTGGAGCCGCATTGAGCAAAGCAACACAACCTTTAGAGGAATAATCCCGGTCGGGAAGCGTCTTTGTCTGACAGAAAAATCACACTGGATGTGGTGTTCGGCATGCCGGATAATTACAGATCCGAGGAGGTCACGTTTCAAGTGGCCCCATTCAACAGCGGATACCATGCTCTATTAGGGCGAGAGGAATTTATAATTTTTCAAGCTATACCCCATTACGGGTACATGAAGCTCAAAATGCCCGGACCCAACGGGATCATCACTCTTGCTAGTGACCCGGACATAGCACTCCGCTCTGAAAACAAGACAGCCGCACTGGCCCTTGAGGCACTTTCCGAAGCCCTAGCGGCTGAAGAACTAACTGCGCTGCGCTCCACGGTGAACAGGGACGATGTGATATTCGATAAAAGATCCAAGTCCACCTCCTTTAAACCGGTGGACGAAATAGTCAAATTCCAAGTCCACCCAACGGACCCTACAAAAACGGCCTCCATCGGGGCGCACTTAAACCCTGACGTAGACGCCGCACTACAAGAATTCCTACGCGAAAATTGGGACATTTTTGCCTGGCACCCTTCAGACATGCCAGGAATCCCACGCAGGATGGCCGAGCACAGCCTTAATATCCTAAAAGGATTCAAGCCTGTTAAGCAGGCTCTTCGGCGATTCTCCGAACCAAAAAGACAAGCCATGGGAGAAGAGCTAGCCAAACTAATGGAGGCCGGATTCATCAGAGACATAAAACACCCATACTTGACCATTACTCCTGCTTGTGTCTATCAAGTCGCAAGTTTTGGCCGACTTCGTCGCCGAATGGACTGAAGCCGAAATCCCTAAAGAGTACGGCACATATTCCAATTGGATCATGCACTTCGATGGCTCCAAAATGTTAGCTGGTCTGGGGGCTGGCGTCGTTTTGACGTCCCCAACAGGAGATACAGTTCGATATGTACTCCAGATAATGTATACAGACTCCAATAATGCAGCCGAATATGAGGCCCTTCAACATGGCCTCCGGATGGCAGTCTCCATGGGCATTCAACGCCTAGAGGTGCGTGGGGATTCGAACCTCGCGATATCCCAAATAAATGGAGACTTTGATGCCAAGGATCAGAAAATGGCAGCTTATCGCAACGCCGTCCTAAAAATGTCAGCTCGGTTCGAAGGGCTCAAATTTCACCATATAGCGCGGGAAAACAATCGGGCAACAGACGTCTTGGCACGCATCGGCACAAAGCGCGATGCAATCCGCCCCAACATTTTCTTGGAAAGGCTATTCAAGCCATCCATATCATGGGAAGGGGAATTCGGAAATAACAGCCCAGATCCAACTGCACTGCCCGACACCGAACATTCTGACACAGCGGAAGGCTTGGCCAACGAAGTAACATCCTCATCCCACGAGATAATGGCAGTCATTGCCCCGTGGACAAAACCATTCCTAGCCTACCTGACCAGGCAGGAACTTCCAGAGGACCAAAACGAGGCACGCTGCATAGTGTGGCGATCTAAAGCATACAAAGTCCATGAGGGAGAGCTTTATAAGAAAAGCACCACCGGAGTCCTTCAAAGGTGTATCTCCGAAGAGGAAGGGAGAAATCTCCTGGCTGAAATTCATGCCGGGCTCGGCGGGCACCACGCTGCAGCCCGGGCCCTTGTAAGCAAGGCCTTCCATACAGGATTTTATTGGCCGACGGCCAGGGCAGATGCTCAGGATTTAGTCCAACAATGCGTCAGTTGCCAGCTCTTTGCTAACCAAAGCCACATGCCACCCACCGCCCTCCAAACTATACCCATCACCTGGCCCTTTGCGGTCTGGGGGCTTGACATGGTTGGACCCCTTAAAGAGGGAACCCACAAGAAAAAAATACTTACTTGTCATGGTGGACAAATCCACCAAATGGATAGAGGCCAAGCCGGTTAAGACGGCTGAATCCGGACCGGTGATAGACTTCATATCAGGGGTCGTACACCGTTATGGCGTCCCCCACAGCATCATCACTGATAATGGCACGAACTTTACGGCCGACGAGGTCAAACTCTGGTGCAAAAACATGGGCATCAAGCTCGACTACGCTTCAGTCTATCACCCACAAACTAACGGTCAAGTCGAGCGAGAAAATGGTCTAATCATGAGCGGCATCAAACCCAGGTTAGTGCGATCTCTCAAGGAATCTAATACGCACTGGGTAAAGGAGCTCGACTCCTTACTCTGGGGGCTGCAGACCACGCCGAATCGCACTACCAGATTCACACCATTCTTTATGGTATACGGCGCCGAGGCAGTTCTGCCCTGCGACATAATTCATGACTCACCTCGCGTGCGCATGTACGAAGAAAGACAAGCCGAACTCGATCGGCAGGACAGTTTGGACGCCTTGGAGGAGGAGCGCGACGTGGCAAAAGCCCGTTCCGCATTCTATCAACAGCAGGCTCAAAGATATCAAAGCAGAGAAGTACGGGCCAAAACTTACAATGTTGGCGAATTAGTTCTACGCCTGCCGGGCAAGAAAAAGGACAAACTCAAGCCCAAATGGGAAGGTCCCTTCATAATTGACCAAGTCCTGACTGGTGGAGTGTATCGTCTGCGAGATGCATCGGATAACCGACTCGAGCCGAGCCCATGGAACGCAGCCCGTCTACGAAGATTCTATGCCTAGCGCCGGACTCTGTGTTCGTCTCCTTCTTCTGTCTATTTTTTACATATTAGTTGTCTTATATTTCTCTCCTTCTCCCTCCTTCTCTCTTGTAGCCTTTGAGGGCTCGTTTGCGTCTTGTTCGCAAACAATTGACGCGCCATCCGTGCTCATTATACCTGGGGGCTTCTTTAACAGAAGCTTGTTTATACGGGCCTCATGCCCAACACATGTGTCACACTTCCGCATGTACCTTTTATTCAACATTATATGCATCGATATGACTTAAGTTTTGGCCAAGTTGGGTTTCCTGGCTCCTGTGCTTACCCCTACGTTCCTGATTGTTCGGCTAGGCGGTAAAGGGAGCACCTCTGCGATTGTTACTGCCGGGTCAGCCGTATGTGTACCTCAGACTGCGTGAAGCCGAAAGCTAGCATTTTTAAGGGAATATTCGGTCGGTGAACTAAAAGGTGATTTCTCACTTGTTTATTTATCTGCCCCTAGACGTTTTTCTGCTTTTTTCGCAGTCCGGACAAGCACTTTACGGCATGCCTCCCAGGGAAAGGAACCCCTAACGGAACGATTCTCCCTGGAAGATGTTTCTTACTAACCATGTAATATAACATAACTAGTTGGGCACTTGTCTGTTCAAGCACTAATGACCCCTACGCCTGGTCTCCACGCATGCCCCGGTTCTTACACAACCGAGAGGGTATTCGGACACACTCCGGACTATCGGGTCCCAAGGTTGAAGCGAAAAGGTCTGCCATGACAAACGATCTACAATCCGGCTAGAAGGCATTTTACACGTCATCTTAAATTACATAGTCAATTTGACTGGGTATATTCCTCTTCAATACCATCCAACAGGCTGTCTAGTTTACAGTCCTGCTGAGAATATTTGGCGGCTAGCTCTACCTGGTCGTACACTAAGCTCACAGGGATCTCCTTCCCATCGGGCCCTACCAGTCCGAGCTCGGCCATGTGGTTTGGGTCAGCCTTCGTGTACCGTGTCTTCACCATGGCCCAGACCTCCCTGGTGCCTTGACGGCAGGCCGATATCTTCCATAATCGGAAGCGCCACCGTGCTCCCTTCAGCTTCTATGCAAGCTCTCCAAGGCCTTCGGGCATGGAGACGGATGGCCACAAAGCCTGGGCGACGCCTTGCATCACCTACCGAACTCGTTCGTACAATTGTAAGAGCTCGGGAAGAAGGTCACCCATAGATCCGAGCATTTCCTCTGCAGGCCTACCTGTCAGCAAACCTACAGACATAACTCTGTCAATCGACTTCCTCACCGAACTCTTTTTCCGAAGTTCGTTCAAGCACTTACTAAAAAGCCGTGTCGAAGCCGCCGATTCTCCTTCAAGGAGTCCGACAGCTGAGTATGAACATCCTTTAGTTCCTCGCCCAGCTGGGTGTTGGCATCTTGGAGCTTATTTTTCTCTTGCCTCACGCTTGTACGCATGCTCTCTCCGACCTTTAACCGGCGCAAGAGTTTTTGTTGGTTCGGATCCACTCCGGCGCCATCTGCAATGTTATTGTCAGATTTTTACACATGCCACACTTTGCAACATACTTATATTTCAAAGCATATAGTACCAGAGGGGGTCTCCTTGGCCTCCCCTGCCGCGGCTAGTCCGGCCTCACGTTGGGCTTTGCACTCTTCCAGCTCCTGGGACAATTGGGTATTCTTTTCTGTAAGATCCTGCATAACAAATGATCCTTAAATCAGTTATTCTAACTGTTTCAAGTCTCGGGGGCTACTGACATATATAACCATGAAATTTTCTCACCCGTATGTCTTTTACATACTGCTCTGTGGCTCTGGCTAGACCATCTTGAGTGGCACGGAGATACGCATCTCCCGTATTGAAGGCATCTAACACCTCTTGGGAGAAACAAGGATCACAAAGAATTGTCCGGCGACGCCTTTGGTTCATGGCACTCTCCACCTCTGAATTGGTGGCAGACAGCCCGTCCGCATCTTCTGTCGGAGGAGCGTCCGGTGCACGCCTCGTACTCGCCTCCACTTCCGGACCGGGCATTGAGCCTGGCCGGTGGAGGCGCGATTGACAACCTTTCCGGATATAGTCCGGCGAGCGCTCTTTTTCCTGAAGAAAGCACGAGCGTTGGTACGCCTCGAGGAAATAAAACCTGGAAACAAAAAGGCATGCCATACCGTTGCGCCGGCGTCTCAATCTGGACCACACTTCTTTTCAGCCTGCCGGGCCTTGATGTCCCTTGTTGGCTACCCACCACAGGCTCGGCCCTCCGCCTCAAGGACTTCCCCTGCAAAAACATCATTGGTATACGGTGACCCAAAATAAGCATGGATGGATCATTTTAAAAATGCTGGGACTTCGGTCTCGGTTACTTGAGAGGCTGGGTGTAGTCCGGGATAATCGGCCGTAATGGCCACCAAGGCGTTGTCCTTGCTCAATTGATGAAACACCCCATCGATCATCTCCACGCCTAAGTCCGGGTCCTCTTGGGAGTCCGGATTGAAGGACCATTCTGGGTCCTCGGGTTGTGGAGGAGGGCTGTTTATCTCCTTTATAGCCTGCCATAGCTCCTGCGTTGAAATTGCTAGATTAAATACCTAACTGTGGGAATATGAAACGGATGGACAAGTGAAAGTATTCGCTTACCCAGCTTGGAGGATTGTACATAGAAAATTCTCCCCGTGTGTTGACGCGGAGAAATTCCTCCTGTTCTCCCTTGTACAAAGCGGACAAGATCTTTATTAGAGCGGCAGACGAATCCGGCCCCTTAAGGCCGCACCGGGTGACGTTGTCCTCCCCGTTGAAATCCCACATGGGGTGGCCTCTATACTGAAGCGGCTGCACCCCCCGCGTAATGCATGTGGCCATGACCTCGATCATGGTCAGTGTGGAATGAGCCAACAACCTTATCCGGCTCATCAGGTAAAGGACGTCCCTGTCATTTTCCTTCCGAGGGCTGCGTGGATGCCAGCTTAGGCGTTTCTTCAAAGGAGCATTATCGAACTCAGGGAGGCCAAACCGTACAGGGTCCGGCAGGGGGACGTCTTCTATATAAAACCATTCTGAAGGCCAGTCTTCGGACGCCTTCTTTGGGATTCCGGATAGATATCCGGTCCCGGCGATGCGCCATAGTTCGGCTCCGCCCACTTGATATATCGACCCCTCCTCAGAATGGGGCACGAGGCAGAACAGCTTCTTCCACAGCGCAAAATGAGCCTCGATACCCAAAAACAGCTCGCAAAGGGCTACGAAACCCGCAATATGCAATATGGAGGCAGGCGTAAGGTTGTGCAACTTGAGGTCAGAAACTCAGTGAGCCCCCGGAGAAACGGATGAATTGGAAATCCGAGCCCTCTTATCAAATAAGGGACAAGGCATACCCGCTCTCCTTTGGAGGGATTGGAATGCTCTCCGCTTGCTCTCCACCATTATAGGTGGCGAGCCCGGCTCAAACCGGGACCATGTAGGCCGGGGGGAGTAATCCCTTGGCTTGGAGTGCCACTAGCTTGCTGTGCGAGACGGTGCATCTCTCCCAATCTCTAGGCTAAGGACTGGGGGGGCGAGATGAGGAGCTGCGTCGACCGGCCATGATGGAATGGATCTCTGTTGAATGCGCTCCGATGAAAGCTCGCGAAGGAAAGATGGTGTGATTCGGATCTAAATCCCTGTCTCTTTTATAGGCAGCTCATTTGCACAGCTAGGGGGGTAAATGAAAAACACCCTGGCTTTTCACATTCGCTTGACACGTGGAAGATGGCCATTATTGGGCACAGAAGCCAAGGAGCACAACATTCACCGTGCGGACACTATTCCACAGGTACATGGAGTTTGGAGAAGAACCCGCCTTGCAATGCCGAAGACAAATCTGCGCGCCGGACTCATCGTCATTGAAGCCTGGTTCAGGGGCTACTGAGGGAGTTCCGGATTAGGGGGTGTCCGGGTGAAGATACAAGATTGAAGACTTCGTCCCGTGTCCGGATGGGACTTCCCTTGGCGTGGAAGGCAAGCTTGGCGATACGGATATGTAGATCTCCTCCCATTGTAACTGACTCTGTGTAACCCTAGCCCTCTCCGGTGTCTATATAAACCGAAGGGTTTTAGTCCGTAGGACAAACAACAATCATACCATAGGCTAGGTTCTAGGGTTTAGCCTCTATGATCTTGTGGTAGATCTACTCTTGTACTACCCATATCATGAATATTAATCAAGCAGGAGTAGGGTTTTACCTCCATCGAGAGGGCCCGAACCTGGGTAAAAACATCGTGTCCCTTGTCTCCTGTTACCATCCGCCTAGACGCACAGTTCGGGACCCCCTACCCGAGATCTGCCGGTTTTGACACCGACAATCGCACTCTCCAGACCTATTCCAACATCCGTTGCATGGTATTCGGGTTGGATACTACTGTGCTAGCGCCAACACCTTCTCCTTGATACAGTATTGATAGTCTTGGAGCAAACTCACTCTTCCCTGGACAAAACTATCCAATGATGGTGAAAGGCGATCCAACTGCTGTTGACACAACGTTACTACCATTTATGAGAAGCAACTATATCTATACGTCGGACATTGCGGTGGTTCCCTACCCTGGTCGTGATATAGTAGGTCGTTTCAGCCTATATGATCAGTCCTGCGTTGGTCTCAATATTGACAGTAGCTGGCCATTCCCAGAGAATCACTTGTGGTTCGAAACAAGCGTTTCCAACACCGAGGATTGGTTGAGTTGAAGTTCATTTCATTGCTTGTTATTTGTTGTGTGATGAAAACTTTAGTATTTATAATGTATCCATGTTGTCGTTGTGGGTTGATGACCTGTTGTATGTAATAAAATGATATGCCTGTGATAAACTTACTAAATTTATGAATGGCTTTTGAGTCGCTTCTCTGAGAGGGTGCTGCGACGAGGCAAAAAAATATTTTCTAAATACATAATTGTACGTGCATTGCAACAGGTTATTGGATGAGGCCAATCAACAATAGTACAATATTTGTACTAGCTTCACATGCTGCACTATCTCGACGTCTACGTACGTAATACAACAAGTTTTGAACTTGAGACCAGCCACCCATCCTCACAAAGAACACTTTTTAACCTAGCACAGACTCCAGGAAATTTGGCCATAGTGTGAGGTGGGCCATATGTTAATGTGTTCGGTGTACATAACCAGCACCTCGAATCCTCGATACTACTACTATAAGTAGTAGGAGTAGTAGGGTGTCATGGGCCAGAACAAGCATTCACGTCCAGGAGTACGGCACACACCACCAGCACGACTTCCATCTGACACCATATTTCTTGGAGTCCGTGCTACAACAATCTCTTCAGCCTCGTCGTTTCTTTAACTCAGCCATCGCATGGCGGGCGAGGTGGGGGTTTTCCAATAGTTGGTTTCCTCAACTGCGGTCCCACTTGTAAGGCCAACTCCAACGCACGACCCCAAACGAACCTCTGTTTTGCCCGGATTATGTTGTTTGGGTAGGGCAATGGGGTCGTGTCTGGGCCATTTCTCGGATGCGGTGGCCATGCACCGAACGTGCGGACTCATCCCGGCCGCGTACATTTTCTTTAAAAACACATATCTTTTTTTCATTATTGATTTTTTGGTACATGGAAATACATCACCAAAATTTTGACTAGAAAAACAGGAACCACAAGAATACATTTTAGAAGATATCCAACTTCCATAACTGCTCCTATAAGTTGGATTAGTGCCTTCTCGATGCATTCACTATTGATCTGCGGAGGCTCGATCCTGCGTGCTTCGAGTGTAAAGAAGTAGACGTGTCTAGCCTCTATTCTATCAACAAGTGCACTAGTCTCATCTCTAGCCTCTATGCTAGCCAAAAGTGCTAGAACATCTACTAAATTGCGCTCTATCAATATATCGTTGTACTCTTCTTCCCGATACCAATCCTTGCATCCATTCTACACAATAAAATTTTAAGTTAGCACAACTAGTCTAATCCGAGAGCACAGCCGAAGATTTGGTCGAGTTCTTCCTCCTTTGGTCGACACGTGGAACATCCAAAGATCCGTGTCGTGTCATGCAAGAAAATAGATTGGTAGTTGAAGCCACGTGATGTGCATCTTGGGTTAAACTGTAAATAGAATCTTACTACTCTTGAGTAACTCCAAAAGGTGCCACTGAAGATCTTTATTGGATTTGTTTTTCATCACCAGCACGTCGAGGTGAAAGATGTGCAGGTTCAGTGGGTCCTCTTGCGTTTTCACTGACATGTGGGACCGCATATGAGCAAACAGTCGATGGGCTTCGCGCATCTGCTGGTTGACTGAGAAGAGAGATAGAGGAGGGCTGAGCACGGACGCCAGGAAATTTGTTCTACGTATCCAACACCTCGATATAGTGGGGTGGCATGGGCCATAACTAGCATTTATGTCTAGCAGTACGGCACACACCACCCACACGAGTCCCATCCGACACCAATTTTCTTGGAGTCCGTGCTACAACCATCTCTTCTCCCTCCTGTTTTCTTAGCCATCGCGCGGTGGGCGGGGTGGGGGTTTGCCGATAGTCAGTTTGCTCAACTGCGGTCGCACTTGTAAGTGAAAATGCAACACAACACGCATTCCCCCTTGAGTGGTGTGCCGGACCAACCGCGTGGGGGTGCGACGCGAACACGGTAGGCTTTTCCTTTTGAACTTGTAACTTGTAAAATTTGGTTCTGCTCCATGGCGCGACCGATAGATAGAAATAACGATTTTCCCTAGAGTAATGAGAAGTTTGGTTCTGGCGCGGTTCATGCATGGAGTACTTGGAAAATTATGAAGTTGATGCGAAAGGTAAGATAATTACTAGTAGTACCATATACTACTACATGGATTTGACGGAAAGATAAAGATACATACGGATCCATCAACGACATCCTCACGCCCTAGTGCACCTGGTCACCAACCGACGTGTGAGGAGCAGCGGCGTTGGCGGCAAGCTCAACGTGATTCTGAACAATGCCGTCCAGGGTTGCCCTGCGGTCCAAGAAGGCCAGCGTGCTATCGTCCTCATCTTGCATGTAGTAGTCCTTGTGGACGATTTGCGCATAGACATGGGTGATTATGTCGATGGTGTCATTCTGTGCCAGGCACTGCGCAGCGAGCGCGACCTCGAGGTGAACATTCTCCAGCGCGACGTTGGGCAATCGCAGGGCCACCAGTGCGTCGAAGAGGTTGTCACCATAGAGGCCATTGAGGGTGGCAGGCATCACAGAGCTTGGGCGCATGGGCTGGAGGCGTACCTCAAGGTCATCCGCGAGCTTCTTGACAATGGTGAACTTGTCGAGGAAGCTGACGAGAACCTCATCGAACAAGGAGATGAAGCTGTCGTCCAAGCGGCCCCTTGCCCTGGCGACCTCAAGCACTACCCGGAGACATTCCTCGGTGTCGACGCGAATAGCGTCGTGGACCGTCACAGCACAGCCGGCTGATGCTCGCTCGGTATCCTCCATGGGTCTAGCTTCTAGTCAACTGATCTTGCGATTGGAGTGATCACTCTTGCCCTTGGGTGCGTAGGTGCATAGGATTTCGTAGATTGGACTGGCGGGAGCCTTTATATGAGAAGTGCAGACTGCGTTGAATTCACGTGCGTGTTGGCCATCTACTCCTCACCCCTCTACTGCACCTGCCTTTGGTTGTATGACAGGTTGGCCAGCCACCCGTTGGGCCCTCGTGTCATACACCCAAAGGCAGGTGCAGTAAGTCAATGAAGCTGCGACCCCCTCCGTGCCCGTGCATGATTTCAATGACTTGAGACTACCAAACATCACATGCAGTGGTTAGTTCATTGCATGTAATCCTATTAAGTAGCAAAAAGACATTAAGTTATCTCGCCGATAGGAATAAAACAATACACCATGTATTTATTAACAGAGGGAGTAGTACATTTTTTGTGACATGCATTACTAGATAGTGCTAGTCAGAAACTAAATCTAGATGGACGTGGTAGTACTACTAAATACAGACGGTGGTGCTAGTACTACTAGTAGTAGTAGTACTACCAATGTAGTAGCGTTGTACTACCCGTTGGTCAAATTATTACCTGTTGCTCCTCATAGTGATGTGACAAGACCCTACGCCGGAGATGACACCTGAGTATAGGCGACGTGTTCGGCATACCATAGTCAGCCTCACCGTCTGCAGTCACTATCGTCATGGCTGTAGACCTAGCCTGCTTACAACTAGCCGTGTTTGACATAATTTCCCATGCATAGATGCCCGTGCATTGCAAGGAACACCAGGATTGGGGGGTGGACGGCGCCGGCATGGCCATCGCCCCATATTTTTCCATGGCCTTCTAGATGTGGTGGGGAGGAGATAAGGCTGATTGTGAGAGATAAGGAGTTGTTTGTAAATAGGGAACAAGTGCGGGCATATTTTTGCAAAACTGGAGAAGTTTGGTTTGTATGCGTCAGATCTAGATCCAACGGCTATTGGTGAAAGATGGCAGGCACAACATCATCACCAACTCAGTGAAGGAAATATGCCCTAGAGGCAATAATAAAGTTATTATTTATTTCCTTATATCATGATAAATGTTTATTATTCATGCTAGAATTGTATTAACCGGAAACATAATACATGTGTGAATACATAAACCTACAGAGTGTCACTAGTATGCCTCTACTTGACTAGCTCGTTAATCAAAGATGGTTGTGTTTCCCAACCATGAACAAGGAGTTGTTATTTGATTAACGGGATCACATCATTGGTTGAATGATCTGATTGACATGACCCATTCCATTAGCATAGCACCTGATCGTATAGTTTGTTGCTAGTGCTTTTCTTCATGACTTATACATGTTCCTATGACTATGAGATTATGCAACTCCCGTTTGCCTGAGGTACACTTTAGGTGCTACCAAACGTCCACAACGTAATCGGGTGATTATAAAGGTACATTACAGGTGTCTCCGAAGGTACATGTTGGGTTGGCATATTTCGAGATTAGGATTTGTCACTCCGATTGTCGGAGAGGTATCTCTGGGCCCTCTCGGTAATGCACATCACATAAGCCTTGCAAGCATTGCAACTAATGTGTTAGTTGTGAGATGATGTATTACGTAACGAGTAAAGAGACTTGCGGTAACGAGATTGAACTAGGTATTGGATACCGACGATCGAATCTCGGGCAAGTAACATACCGATGACAAAGGGAACAACGTATGTTGTTATGCGGTTTGACCGATAAAGATCTTCGTAGAATATGTAGGAGCCAATATGGGCATCCAGGTTCCGCTATTGGTTATTGACCAAGAATAGTTCTAGGTCATGTCTACATAGTTCTCGAACCCGTAGGGTCCGCACGCTTAACGCTTCGATGACAGTTCATAATGAGTTCATAAGTATTGATGCACGAAGGTTGTTCGGAGTCCCGGATGTGATCCACGGACATGACGAGGAGTCTCGAAATGGTCGAGACATAAAGATTGATATATTGGAAGCCTATGTTTTGACTTGAATGGTTCCGAATGAAATCGAATTTACCGAGTACCGGAGGTTACCGAACCCCCTGAACTAAATGGGCCCATAGTGGGCCTTAGAGGAAAGGAGAAGGGGCAGCCCTAGGTGGTCACGCCCCCTTCCCTAGTCCTATTAGGACTAGGAAAGGTGGGCCGCCCCCTCTCTCTCTTCCTCCGGGAATCCTAATCCAACTAGGATTGGAGGAGGAGTCCTACTCCCGAGGGAGTAGGACTCCTTGCGCGCCTCCCCTTGGGCCGCCACCTCCCCTTGGCTCCTTTATATCAAAGGCGGGGGCACCCCAAGACACACAAGTTGATCTACGGATCTTTCCTTAGCCGTGTGCGGTGCCCCTTCCACCATATTCCACCTCGGTCATATCGTTGCGGAGCTTAGGCGAAGCCCTGCGCCGGAGAAGTCATATCGTCATGAGCTTAGGCGAAGCCCTGCGTCGGTGGAGCATCATCATCGCCACCACGCCGTCGCGTCGTCTTGTGGAACTCATCCCGACACTTTGCCTTGGATCGGAGTCCGGGATGCGTCATCGAGCTGAGCGATGTGCGTAACTCGGAAGTGCCGTCGTTCGGTGCTTGGATCGGTCGGATCGTGAAGACGCACGACTACATCAACCGCGTTGTTATAACGCTTCGCTTTCGGTCTCACGAGTGCGTGGGCGGATACTCTTCCCTCTCGTTGCTATGCCATCACCATGGTCTTGCGTGATCGTAGGAAAATTTTTTGAAATTACTGCGTTTCCCAACAAAGTGGCATCCGAGCCTGGTTTTATGCGTTGATGTCATATGCACGAGTAGAACACAAGTGAGTTGTGGACGATACAAGTCATACGCCTACCGGCATGTCATACTTTGGTTCAGCGGTATTGTTGGACGACGATCCGAGACCAACCTTACGCGTACTCTTACGCGAGACCGGTTCCCTCGACGTGCTTTGCACATAGATGGCTTGTGGAAGACTGTCTCTCCAACTTTAGTTGAACTGAAAGTGGCTACGCCCGTCCTTGAGAAGGTTAAACGGAGTCTATTTGACGAAGTATCGTTGTGGTTTTGATGCGTAGGTGAGATTGGTTCTTGCTTAAGCCCGTAGCAGCCACGTAAAATTTGCAACAACAAAAGTAGAGGACGTCTAACTTGTTTTTGCAGGGCATGTTGTGATGTGATATGGTCTAGACATGATGCTGAATTTTATTGTATGAGATGATCATGTTTTGTAACCGAAGTTATCGGCAATCGCAGGAGCCATATGGTTGTCGCTTTATTGTATGCAATGCAATCGCCTGTAATGCTTTACTTTATCACTAAGCGGTAGCGATAGTCGTAGAAGCATAAGTTTGGCGAGACGACAACGATGCTACGATGGAGATCAAGGTGTCGCTACCGGTGACGATGGTGATCATGACGGTGCTTCGAGATGGAGATCACAAGCACAAGATGATGATGGCCATATCATATCACTTATATTGATTGCATGTGATGTTAATCCTTTATGCATCTTATCTTGCTTTGATTGACGGTAGCATTATAAGATGATCCCTTACTAAATTATCAAGAAGTGTTCTCCCGAGTATGCACCGCTATGAAAGTTCTTCGTCTTTGAGACACCACGTGATGATCGGGTGTGATAGGCTCTACGTTCAAATACAACGGTGCAAAACAGTTGCACACGCAGAATACTCAGGTTATACTTGACGAGCTATGCATATAAGATATGACCTCGGAACACGGAGACCGAAAGGTCGGCGTGAATCATATAGTAGATATGATCAACATATTGATGTTCACCATTGAAACTACTCCATCACACGTGATGATCGGTCATGGTGTAGTTGATATGGATCACGCAATCACTTAGAGAATTGGAGGGATATTTTTCTAAGTGGGAGTTCTTAAGTAATATGATTAATTGAACTTAAATTTATCATGAACTTAGTACCTGATAGTATCTTGCTTGTCTATGATGTGTAGATAGATGGCTCGTTCTGTTGTTCCGTTGAATTTTAATGCGTTCCTTGAGAAAGCAAAGTTGAAAGATGATGGCAGCAATTACACGGACTGGGTCCGTAACTTGAGGATTATCCTTATTGCTGCACGGAAGAATTACGTCCTGGAAGCACCGTTAGGTGCCAGGCCTGGTGCAAGGGCTGCGCCGAAGTTGTGAACGTCTGGCAAAGCAAAGTCGATGACTACTCTATAGTCCAAAGGTGCCATGCTTTACGGCTTAGAACCGGGACTTCAACGTGCTTTTGAACACCATGGAGCATATGAGATGTTCCAGGAGTTGAAGTTAATATTCCAAGCGAATGCCCGGATTGAGAGATATGAAGTCTCCAATAAGTTCTATAGTCTGTAAGATGGAGGAGAACGGTTCTGGTGAGCATATACTCGTAATGTCTGGATATAACAATCACTTGATTCAACCGGGAGTTAATCTTCCGGATGATTGCGTCATTGACAGAATTCTCCAATCACGCCACCAAGCTACAAGAGCTTCGTGATGAACTATAATATGCAAGGGATGACCAAAACAATTCCAGAGCTCTTAGCGATTATGAAAGCCGCGGAGGTAGAAATCAAAAAGGAGCATCAAGTGTTGATGGTTAACAAAACCACTAGTTTCAAGAAAAAGGGCAAAGGAAAGAAAAAGGGAAACTTCAAAAAGAACGGCAAGCAAGTTGCTAATCAAGAGAAGAAACCCAAGTCTGGTCCTAAGCCTGAAACTGAGTGCTTCTATTGCAAGCAGGCTGGTCACTGGAAGCGGAACTGCCCCAAGTATTTGGCGGATAAGAAGGATGGCAAGGTTAACAAAGGTATATGTGATATACATGTTATTGATGTGTACCTTACTAATACTCGCAGTAGCACTGGTATTTGATATCGGTTCCGTTGCTAATATTTGCAACTCGAAACAGGGCTACGGATTAGCGAAGATTGGCTAAGGACGAGGTGACGATCTTGGCGTGGGAAATGGTTCCAAAGTCGATGTGATCGCGGTCGGCACGCTACCTCTACATCTACCTTCGGGATTAGTATTAGACCTAAATAATTGTTATTTAGTACCAGCGTTGAGCATGAACATTATATCTGGATCTTGTTTGATGCAAGACGGTTATTCATTTAAATCGAGAGAATAATGGTTGTTCTATTTATATGAATAATATCTTTTATGGTCATGCACCATTGAAGAATGGTTTGTTTTACTTAATCTCGATAGTAGTGATACACATATTCACAATGTTGAAGCCAAAAGATGTAGAGTTGATAATGATAGTGCAACTTATTTGTGGCACCGCCGTTTAGGTCATATCGGTGTAAAGCGCATGAAGAAACTCCATCTTGATGGACTTTTGGAGTCACTTGATTATGAATCACTTGGCACTTGCGAACCGTGCCTTATGGGCAAGATGACTAAAACACCGTTCTCCGGAACTATGGAGAGAGCAACAGATTTATTGGAAATCATACATACCGATGTATGTGGTCCAATGAATGTTGAGGCTCGTGGCGGATATCGTTATTTTCTCACCTTCACAGATGATTTGAGCAGATATGGGTATATCTACTTAATGAAACACAAGTCTGAAACATTTGAAAAGTTCAAAGAATTTCAGAGTGAAGTGGAAAATCATCGTAACAAGAAAATAAAGTTTCTATGATCCGATCGTGGAGGAGAATATTTGAGTTACGAAGTTTGGCCTACATTTGAAACAATGCGGAATAGTTTCGCAACTTACGCCACCTGGAACACCACAACGTAATGGTGTGTCCGAACGTCGAAATCGTACTTTATTAGATATGGTGCGATCTATGATGTCTCTTACTGATTTACCGCTATCGTTTTGGGGTTATGCTTTAGAGACGGCTACATTCACTTTAAATAGGGCACCATCTAAATCCGTTGAGACGACGCCTTATGAACTGTGGTTTGGCAAGAAACCAAAGTTGTCGTTCTGAAAGTTTGGGGCTGCGATGCTTATGTGAAAAAGCTTCAACCTGATAAGCTCGAACCCAAATCGGAGAAATGTGTCTTCATAGGATACCCAAAAGAGACTGTTGGGTACACCTTCTATCACAGATCCGAAGGCAAGATTTTTGTTGCTAAATTCGGAAACTTTTTGGAGAAGGAGTTTCTCTCGAAAGAAGTGAGTGGGAGGAAAGTAGAACTTGATGAGATAATCGTATCTACTCCCTTATTGAGAAGTAGTACATCACAGAAATCAGTTTCCGTGACACCTACACCAAATAGGGAGGAAGCTAATGATGATGATCATGAAACTTCAGATCGAAGTTTCTCTGAACCGTAGATCAACCAGAGCAAGATCCGCACTGTAGTGGTACGGTAATCCTATTCTGGAAGTCATGTTCTTTGGAACATGATGAACCTACGAACTATGAAGAAGCGATGGTGAGCCCAGATTCCACAAAATGGCTTGAGGCCATGAAATGCGAGATGGGATCCATGTATGAGAACAAAGTGTGGACTTTGGTTGACTTGCCCGATGATCGGCAAGCAATTGAGAATAAATGGATCTTCAAAAAAGAAGACCGACGCTGATGGTAATGTTATCAGATATAAAGCTCGACTTGTTGCAAAAGGTTTTCGACAAGTTCAAGGGATTGACTACGATGAGACCTTCTCACCCGTGGCGATGCTTAAGTCCGTCCGAATCATGTTAGCAATTGCCGCATTTTAATATTATGAAATTTGGCAAATGGATGGTAAAACTGCATTACAGAATGGATTTATGGAAGAAGAGTTGTATATGATGCAACCAGAAGGTTTTGTCGATCCAAAGGGAGCTAACAAAGTGTGCAAGCTCCAGCGATCCATTTATGGACTGGTGCAAGCCTCTCGGAGTTGGAATAAACGTTTTGATAGTGTGATCAAAGCATTTGGTTTTATCTGAGACTTTTGGAGAAGCTGTATTTACAAGAAAGTGAGTGGGAGCTCAGTAGCATTTACGATATTATATGTGGATGACATATTACTGATCGGAAATGATATAGAATTCTGGATAGCATAAAGGGATACTTGAATAAGAGTTTTTCGATGAAAGACCTCGGTGAAGCTGCTTACATATTGGGCATTAAGATCTATAGAGATAGATCAAGGCGGCTTAATAGGACTTTCACAAAGCACATACCTTGATAAAGTTTTGAAAAAGTTCAAAATGGATCGAGCAAAGAAAGGGTTCTTGCCGGTGTTACAAGGTGTGAAGTTGAGTAAGACTCAATGCCCGACCACCGCAGAAGATAGAGAGAAAATGAAAGATGTTCCCTATGCTTCAGCCATAGGCTCTATCATGTATGCAATGCTGTGTACCAGACCTGATGTGTGCCTTCTTTGTAAGTTTAGCGAGCAGGTACCAAAGTAATCCAGGAGTGGATCATCGGACAGCGGTCAAGAACATCCTTAAGTACTTGAGAAGGACTAAGGATATGTTTCTCATTTATGGCGGTGACAAAGAACTCGTCAGAACGGTTACGTCGACGCATAGCTTTGACACTGATCCGGACGATTCTAAATCGCAAACCGGATACGTATTTACATTAAGCGGAGGAGCTGTCGGTTGGTGCAGTTCCAAACAAAGCGTCGTGGCGGGATCTACATGTGAAGTTGAGTACATAGCTGCTTCGGAAGCAGCTAATGAAGGAGTCTGGATGAAGGAGTTCATAACCGATCTAGGTGTTGTACCTAGTGTATCGGGTCCAATGAAAATCTTTTGTGACAATATCGGTGCAATTGCCTTGGCAAAGGAATCCAGATTTCACAAGAGAACAAAGCACATCAAAAGACGCTTCAACTCCATCCGGATTTGGTCCGGTGGGAGACATAGAGATATGCAAGATACATACGGATCTGAATGTTGCGCACCCGTTGACTAAGCCTCTTCCACGAGCAAAACATGATCAGCACCAAGACTCCATGGGTGTTAGAATCATTCTTGTGTAATCTAGATTATTGACTCTAGTGCAAGTGGGAGATCAAGGAAATATGCCCTAGAGGCAATAATAAAGTTATTATTTATTTCCTTATATCATGATAAATGTTTATTATTCATGCTAGAATTGTATTAACCGGAAACATAATACATGTGTGAATACATAAACCTACTGAGTGTCACTAGTATGCCTCTACTTGACTAGCTCGTTAATCAAAGATGGTTGTGTTTCCCAACCATGAACAAGGAGTTGTTATTTGATTAACGGGATCACATCATTGGTTGAATGATCTGATTGACATGACCCATTCCATTAGCATAGCACCTGATCGTATAGTTTGTTGCTAGTGCTTTTCTTCATGACTTATACATGTTCCTATGACTATGAGATTATGCAACTCCCGTTTGCACGAGGTACACTTTTGGTGCTACCAAACGTCACAACGAATCGGGTGATTATAAAGGTACATTACAGGTGTCTCCGAAGGTACATGTTGGGTTGGCATATTTCGAGATTAGGATTTGTCACTCCGATTGTCGGAGAGGTATCTCTGGGCCCTCTCGGTAATGCACATCACATAAGCCTTGCAAGCATTGCAACTAATGTGTTAGTTGTGAGATGATGTACTACGTAACGAGTAAAGAGACTTGCCGGTAACGAGATTGAACTAGGTATTGGATACCGACGATCGAATCTCGGGCAAGTAACATACCGATGACAAAGGGAACAACGTATGTTGTTATGCGGTTTGACCGATAAAGATCTTCGTAGAATATGTAGGAGCCAATATGGGCATCCAGGTTCCGCTATTGGTTATTGACCAAGAATAGTTCTAGGTCATGTCTACATAGTTCTCGAACCCGTAGGTTCCGTGACGCTTAACGTTTCGATGACAGTTCATAATGAGTTCATAAGTATTGATGCACCGAAGGTTGTTCGGAGTCCCGGATGTGATCACGGACATGACGTGGAGTCTCGAAATGGTCGAGACATAAAGATTGATATATTGGAAGCCTATGTTTTGACTTCGGAATGGTTCCGAATGAAATCGGGAATTTACCGGAGTACCGGGAGGTTACCGGAACCCCCCCGGGAACTAAATGGGCCCATAGTGGGCCTTAGAGGAAAGGAGAAGGGGCAGCCCTAGGTGGTTGCGCCCCCCTTTCCCTAGTCCTATTAGGACTAGGAAAGGTGGGCCGCCCCTCTCTCTCTTCTTCCTCCGGAATCCTAATCCAACTAGGATTGGAGGAGGAGTCCTACTCCCGGAGGGAGTAGGACTCCTTGCGCCTCCCCCCTTGGGCCGCCACCTCCCCTTGGCTCCTTTATATCTGAGGCGGGGGCACCCCAAGACACACAAGTTGATCTACGGATCTTTCCTTAGCCGTGTGCGGTGCCCCCTTCCACCATATTCCACCTCGGTCATATCGTTGCGGAGCTTAGGCGAAGCCCTGCGCCGGAGAAGTCATATCGTCGCGGAGCTTAGGCGAAGCCCTGCGTCGGTGGAGCATCATCATCGTCACCACGCCGTCGTGCTGACGGAACTCATCCCCGACACTTTGCTGGATCGGAGTCCGGGATCGCCATCGAAGCTGAGCGTGTGCGTAACTCGGAGGTGCCGTCGTTCGGTGCTTGGATCGGTCGGATCGTGAAGACGCGTGCGACTACATCAACCGCGTTGTTATAACGCTTCGCTTTCGGTCACGAGGGTGGGACGGATACTCTTCCCTCTCGTTGCTATGCCATCACCATGGTCTTGCGTGATCGTAGGAAATTTTTTTTGAAATTACTGCGTTTCCCAACACTCAGGACCTGTTTGATTCGCAGGATTTTGAAAATGCGGGAATAGGACACGGCAATATTACAAGTTTCAAACTGATATTACAAATGTTAGGAGCAATGTTGCACCTACGAAGAGGGAATTATTAGGAAGTTTACGTAAGAACTTTCATTACTTTAGGTGGATGCAGCATTATCGTACAAACTAAAATCCACCGCCCTGACAAGTCACTAATGGGCAAATAAGTTTTCAAGTCTCTGGCCACTTGATGTTTCAAAAACAAATTCAGCTTCTGCGGAGACTTTGTCATTTAGGCTTAGACGCTTGCGGTGATCAGCACGCCATTCATTGTTGCGCCAGAGAATGCCAAACCTCATTACCTTGAGCACACGTGCCTCCAGAACAAAGAACCTTTCCAATTTAATCTTAGATGTGCTGCCTCGGTAGTCGATCAAATCAGTTTCTGTAAAATGGAGATCAAGGCATTCGATGAGATTGTTATAGTGCAGCACATTTTTCACTTTCGGGTCTTTTTTTATCTGCAAAAGAAGAGAACATATTAGAGCAGCTGGCTATATAAGATTGTCGTGTCATCAAGAGGTACCAATATCATTCGCTCATACGATAGGGTTGGCTGGCTAGTGATATTTTTTCACTCTCTCTCTCTTTATCTTTCCTCTAATTTACCTAGGAGTACGTGAAGAGCTTGGGCATTTGTTGACTTCCACTATGTGGCTGATGACATATTTCGCAAAAGTTTGCCACATAATACGCATCGATGTCAAATCAAAAGATTTTGGCACCCCGTTGTGCACACAGACCCACATCTATAAACAAATCAATCAAACTAACAACACCAGCTCTCACTCTCCCAAACAAGTGTTTTTTTATTGGCTCATTCCTCTCTCTCTCTACCATCCAAGTGTTTTTTCATTGCGTGAGTTAATTTGGCACCGGAGCAAAATAGGTGATCCAGATTGGGGCACCAGGTGAGCAATGGAGGGGCATCGATGCCAAATGCATCACAAGTGAATTTGGCACGTATTTTGGCCTACATAGTGGAGGGCCATTATAGCCCACTTTTGTACTACCTCTTATTTAGTATAAAATTTTGACCATAGATTTACGTAAGAAAATGCCAATGCATGTCACTAAAAATTACACCATTTGAAATTATGTTCAAATATGAATCCAACGATATAGTTCTTAGTGACATGCATTAACCTTTTGTCAGTTAAATCTATGGTCAAATTTTTATACTACAAAATAGGAAGAGTAAACCAGGACGGAGGTAGTTCTTGCTCTTAGGGTAACCATAGAGTTACTGGAGTAGTCTAAGTTACTTTCTACTATGACTAGCCTAGGCTACTATAGTAGTACAACAAAAAACAATGCAGGTGATCACGTGAGAAAAAAATACTAAAAACATTTCTTTCAGTGCATTGCGTAGATGCAGTTTTAAACACTACACTTGTCATCGTAATTTGGGAAAATTACGAAAAATTTGAGCTACGTTGTGATTACCGTTTACTAATAGGAAAGAAGTTTCACCTTGATGAGTAGCTTCTCCGTGCATGGAAAGCATGTAAGGAATCCAATAACTTGAACCAGATTGGGGCCAAAAGATTTTATTGCCAAGATCTTCACTGTGCGCATAGACTGGGTCGAGCTTGTGGGAATCATTTTCTGGAAGACGGTCGTAAATACATCAAGAAGAAATTTAAAAATGTGAATTTCAAGAAGACGGAGAAGAATATGAGTGATGTACCTGAACGATTACGGATCCAATAAAGAGTTCGGAGAATTTGGCAGACGAGTGCACCAACGCTGTCAATTTTGGCGCGTCAATGACCCTGATTTTCGTTGGACCTTTTAGATCCCATACAAGCAATCTCTCAAGGAAAGGCACATTCTCAATGACCATAAAATGGAACAGCTGGAGTGATCTCTTACCAATTGATGTCTTGTCGCGGGGCCAGCAAGACACATAAATCCATCGGATATTAGTCGAGGCGATGTGGAGGCTAATGAACCCGTCGATTTGCTCAAGACGAAGGTACTCGAGCGCAGTACAACCGCGGAATAGGTGCTCCATAGCCTTCTTCGAGATGACAACATCAAAGAGGTCGAGCTGCTTGAGTTGAGGGAGAAGAAGGGCGGGCGCGACATTAATCTGGGGAAGATAGCAGGAGCTGAAGCTGGCGCGGTGCAGCGTTGGCGCGAGGCGAAGCGCGGATGGTGGCGGAGAGCGACATCGTCCAGCTTCAAAGCTGAGCTCCTCGAGCTGATCAAGGGCGGGGGATAAGAACCACACATCGAACTTGGGTTGGACCTTGAAGTTGGTACTGAACATGCGGATGTCAAGGCGTCTGGCTGGCCCAGGGTGCGATGAAAGGATCTTGGGGACTGCGGCCATGCGTTTGCAATCCCCGTCGCAGAGGCAGCTGTCGACGACGAGGTTGAGGGGGACGCGGCGTGAGAGGAGGCGCCACCGCTGGGAGAGCAGGGCGGTCCGCACGGCAGATTTGGTGGGGAGGAGGCCGATGATGACGAGCAACATGTCATTGGGGAGGCTACTGATGAAGTCCAGGCTTGCCGGATGCGGTTTTGGCTCGAGCCGCCTCCGCTTGTTGGCTGCCTCGCCGTCCATCTCAACCGGCAGCGACACCGGTGTACACACGTGCTGGTGTGTGTTGTGTGCTGGGTGTGCGCGAGTGCGTCCTTCTGTGTATGCCACCGTGCAGTGGTGAATTTTGCGCGAGTGCGTCCTCCACACGGAAGAAGTGTGTCCTCAATGCGCCCTCGATTTACTAGCATGCGGGGTGCTACCCCAAATGGTTTCAACTTTGTTTACTTCACCGTGTGTCAGATGGGCCTCTAGTTTACTTATTTTCACCCACTGCCACATGGCCAGCACACGAAGATACAGAACACGAGCTGACAAGGCAGCATGTGGATTGGTTGACCAGTCAACTAAACAATATACGGAGCTATACGCTGACACAGTGAGCATATAATCCGTCGGTATAGAGTGTTCGTGTGAGAGGGGAGGCCCATGAGAGATGGCAGAGAGAGAGAAAGAGCTACTCCCACCATTTGATAATGTAGTTCCAACATTTTTTAATAGTCTAACTTTTGAAACTTTGACCAAGTTTATAGAGAAATTACTTATATCTATAATACTAAAGATAAATGATAGTATGAAGTAAGTACATGTTGTGATGAATCTAATGATCTTTCCAGATGTAAATGTTTTTCTCCACATATACCTGGTCAAACTTTTCTGAGGTTTGACTTTTCAAAACATCCATATGCTTATGGACGTGAGAGAGTCCCTAACTAGAGAGAGAGATAGATAGATAGAGAGAGAGAGAAATAGAAAGAGTGAGTGAAAAAAGTGTGTGTGCGTCTGTGAAAGAGACATGGATAACACTCGATAAAGGTCGAGATAAAATGTGTGTGTCTTATGCAAACATATCACACATGCATCTTCGACAACGGAAGCAAGGTGAGGAGATAGTGTGTGGTTGTTTGCAACCGAGAGAGCAAGACCCCTAGCACATGGCCGAGAGGGGTCTGACAAACAAGGGAGAGAGGTCAAGAGAGATGTACGGAGAAAATGCAGACATGGAGAGTAGAGAGTGTATGTTTGTCATAGAGAGATCCGCTGGAGATCGTGATGGGACTACATGGGTCGGAGATCGAGTGACAAGGTATGTGCACAATAGAAGATACCCCGAGAGATATCGAGATAGACGTATGGATAGAAGGAGACAATACATGTGTTCCTGATGACTAGTGAGAGATAATCATACATAGGGGGGGAGTGCTTGCGCCTATGATGGAGTGAGGGATTATGGTACTTATTAGGGGGAGCGTATCACATAGAGAGAGAACAAGGGAGGAGAGTGTTGGATGGGTCTATATGTATAGCGCGAGCGAGACATGTGTATGTGTGAACTAGGGAGATATAAATTTTGAGAGAGATTGAGGAGCCCCGATAAGGCTGAGTGGTGCATCAGATAGCTGAGAGGGGGAAAGAGATATTCCATCCGCTCGATAATGCTGTCCATGTAAATTTTTTAGAAGTCAAACTTTGGAAACTTTGATGAGGTTTAAACAAGTGTCATTTATATCTTCAATACCAAAGATACATCATACGAAACTACATCTCATGGTGAATCTAACGGTATATGTTTGCCGTTCCAGATGTAATTGTTTTTCTCCACGTACATGGTCAAACTTTGTGATGTTTGACTTTTCAATAAATCAATATGCTATGGACCAAGGAGAGTGCCTAAGTGGAGAGGGATCAAGTGCGTGTGAAGGAGAATGAGTAAGTGTGCAAAAAGAGTATGTGTGTGAAAGAGAAAGTGACAACAAACGATAAATTAGAGAGAGAGTGTGTTTTTTCATTTCTTAGGCGAACATATCACGCATGCATCTCCTAGATAGAAAAGCGAGGCGAGGAGATACATGAAGATAGCTAGTGTGTGATTGTTTGCAACGGAGAGGGACACCCCTATAGCACATGTCCAATAGAGGTCTGGCCAACAAGGAACAAAGGATGAGAGGGACACATGGAGAACATGGACGCATGGGGAGGGGGATAAGGTGTGTTTGTGATAGAGAGACCCCCTCGAGATCGTGAGGGGACTATATGGCTGGGAGATCGAGGGAGGTGCGTGTGCGATAGAAAGATGCCCCGAGAGAAATCGAGATAGACCATGCACATGTTTGTGATGGAGACTAAGATTAGCTAGTCATATACATATAGGGGGGACTGTGTGTGCCTACAATTGAGTGAGAGACCATCATACTTGGCTAGCTAGGCATGAGATTGTGTGTGTGTGTGCGTGTGAGATGGTGAGAGAACAAGGGAGAGAGATAGAGTTTTAGATGGGCCTAACAAGTGCGAGTGAGATATGTAGGTATATGTGTGACCTGGGTAGATGGAGAGTTTGAGAGAGAGGGGGAAGAGCTCTGAGCGACATAGTGGTGCGTGGGAGAGTTACGGGCAATGAGCCACCGAATTTGTGTGCGTACGATGAGTGCACTCAAGATATCTAGCTTGGACTATAGTATCATACATAGTGTGCGAGAGAGACCAATAGATGGAGTATATATGCATGCGAACTAGAAAGACCCCCCCCCCAGGCACACACACACACACAAAGAGAGAGAGAGAGAGAGAGAGATGGAGAGAAAGAGATAGGACCAACAAGGTTTGTGTGTTGGATGCGTGCGACAGAATTGAAGATTGTCGGCGAGAGAGAGAGAGAGAGAGAGAGAGAGAGAGAGAGAGAGAAGGAGTCCGGGAGATGGGGAGGTCGCGTTTTATGCATCAAAGACTGATATAAACCATGTTTCAATATAAACTTGCTTTCAAATATTTAAATTGGAGAACATGTTGTTTGCAATCCACACATGAACGGATATATGCGTCTATCAAACAAGTTCATTAATTTGACTTTCAATTTGTTCCTGGAGTACTATAACAATGTACAACATGCTATTCGATTGAGGTGTTCAATTTTGGATTTAGTTCACTATTTTGACCTGGTGAACGAGCTATTTCATTGAATCAAGATATTTCATTTTGGGTTTGATTCACGTTTTTGAGTGGGTCAACTATTTGTCATATAGTAAATCGCTAGCAATGAGAATTTAAAAACACATTACTCCCGAGCATCATTTCTCCATCTAAAAAAGAAGTGGCAAGCTAATATTTTTAAATTTGATTCGAATCGACTTAGTAAGGTAGACTTGGATGCTCATTCTCCCAAATTTTGAATGAATCGTTAAACCTCCTCTGCTCGGTGGAATTTGCCCGAGCAAATAAATGGGAGACGCGAAATTACCATCCTATGTGGGAGATGCATTAATTGGCCTGTTGTGCATCAAGGGTAGGTTTGTAACTTCATTCAAGCGCGCCTTCTCCTCGGCCGAAATGACATGTGCCGAATAATTCATAAACCATGGTCTGCAAAACACGCTCTCCTCGCCCGAAATGGCTCGCGCCCACTATTTCAAAACACGCTCTCCTCGCTCGAAATCGCTCGCGCCCACTATATTTCAAAACACGCCCTCCTCGCCCGAAATCGCTCCCGCCCACTATTTGCGAGAAGCAAAGTTACTCTACTATCCCTGACCCTCAGTACACAGACCCAAGCCAGGAAGCCTAAAGGGAGGGGTAGAACTGTAACTCCCCCTCACATTTCAGACAAATGCATCCATAAAACATGGTTCCACTCCCCTCCCATCCCCCCCCCCCATTCATACCTCGTGGGCACCAAATCACCTTCTCCCCGGAAGCTCCCTTCTCCCGAGCCGCGAAACCTCAGCCCCTCCTCCATGGCGCCCCCACCGCACCAATTTCACAGCCGCCCTCCTCATTATTGCCGGAGACACTGTCCATTTGCCTCGTGCACTGGGCCATGTGCCTCTTACTCTGTGCTGCTGGAGCTGCCTTGAGGACGATCGCGTGAATCGTACCGGAGCCGATTCACCCCCGCCGTTGTTCACGGTGCCGGAGCGGCTCCAACTTTGGATCCGTCCAGAGTCCCGGCGCTGCTTCCCTGTAGCCGTCGACCATCGTGACATCATTGTTTCCCTGCCGCCGGTGGCCACCGCAACCGCGTTGGCCTCACCGACTTGGCAGATGGACCTGCCTACTTCACCATGCCGCCAGATAGGTCGCACCCTCATCTCAAATCACTTTATTTAGGCGTCAGTTGTCTCAATTTTTATTCTAGGCCAATCGATTCCCAATGGGAAGCAACACCCCTCGAGGCGGCGGAGCTCCTATGCTGCCGGTTGGCTGGTGTCTAACGTAATGGTGCGCGGCCGCAAGTTCGCAGCAGAAGCAGCGCTTAGATGGCTATCTTAGAGTTGCATGGGTTCAAGGTACTGCCGCCGCCGGATCTGGATGACGGGGAGTCTTTGTGGATTGGCCCGAGGGCAGCACAACCACGGTAGTACGGTGAGGCGGGGAGCGGGGTTTTGGCTGGGGCCACGGACGATGGAGGCAAGCTGCTCTGTCGTTGGTCGCTGGCTCTTCGGGGAAGATTCCTAACAATGTCAGCCGAGAGGCACAAGACGGCCATCAAGCCATCCAGCATAGATCGGACAGTACCAAAATAAAATAAAATCGTGTGACCCCAATTTAGTCTCAGTCAACAGGCGTGTGACCACTCTCGTACCTTGCTGTTGATCTCTTAGTGTATTTCTTCAGATCAAAGAGATGTGTTGTTCTTAACATTATGCGTTATCTGCATCTTTAGCCACACCGTCTTCCGACTCACCGCAGCTGCTCCAACAAGGGAAGCATACACCAGAAGGGAGCTATAGTCCCCACTCAACAGTTCCCTGCATCGAATGCGTGTGACCGACATGGACACCCACAACAACTGCAGGGCCATCGACAATTCAGCACATGATGCTCACTCCTATGGAGGGCGTCCAGATAGGTTGTACCCTCATCTTAGTTGTGTGCAACATTCATGGCTTTGTTATTCATGTAAGCATGGAAAATAGATTATCACATTTCACTGTATATTCATGCTGATCTCTTACGAGTCTTGTTCAGGAGTTAACGATGTTCCATAGTTCAGCTAAGATACTTGTTCTTTAGGTAATGTTGTTCCATAGTTATCATCCATCAGCCAATGCTATCCCACAAGCTGGTGATTATAGTATTATACCACTTCTAGTATTACCTATGTTGTTCTTTAATACTTTTGTCTGCCATCTAGTTAATCTCGATTACAAACGATACATATTCTGTAGCTTTCATCTGTGTTCTCCCTTTAGTTTTTGAGACCTGTTGTTGCTAGTTAACCCCAGTCCTACTATTTATGTCGTCTCCTACAGGCACTCATTACATAAATCTAACTACTAGTTGTCTTCCATGCATGTCAGATATAATTGCACACACTGATATATCCACAAGAACCTCACGGAGCAATGTAAAGGCCAATAAACTTGATGTCAATGATACCCAATATGATGGAACATGCAAAGGCAGTTCTTCAGAAGACTTGCAGAAAGATGTTGAATCCTCTTCACCCCACAAGGTCCTTGCTCTAACTTGTCCCGTGATATGGGTACAACATGCATATAATGTCCTGGAGTGTATCTACTCTATTGCAATGCCATGTGCTTAGCATGCTGATCATGCATGTAAATATGTCATGCCTTCCTGTTTTCAGTACCTATTCCATTCATGATAACATGTTTTCAAATTCAAGTACTGTCATTCTACTCTATCGCAATGCCAGCTGCTTAATTTGGACATCATGCTTCTGAATATCTTATGCATTGTTATTTGTTAGTATGTACTTCATCTGTCTACCATACCATGTTTTTTTACATTGAAGTGTTGTTCTAGTGCTCCGTTGCAATGCCATCTTTGTTTCCCAATCATACACGTGTATGTTGCCTTAGTTTTTTCTGTACGTATTCCGCTAGCATACAGTTTTACATTCAAGCGGTGTTTTTTTACGGTGTTGTCCTGTCACATCCCTAGCTCTTACACCATACTCCCTCCGTCCGGATTACATGTTGCCGAAATGGATAAAAAAGGATGTATCTAGAACTGAAATATGCGTAGACCCATCCATTTTTTTCCGGATGGAGGGAATACATGTCAATATGTCATGCCTTTCTATTCTTCAGTACCTATTCCATCTCTCTAATATAGCATGTTTTATAATTGAAGCACCGTTCTTCTATACAAGGTATGCAAGGGGAAAACGACTATGTTAGAATCTGAAGGGTTACAAACCAGGTCTTTGCAAAAGATCCAAATGCCAGGAGATAATAAACCAACTCCAGTTTTTATAGATACTGCTCCAGCATAGAGAAACCTAACTCCTACTAATAATAAGCAGATTCCAGTGGCCAAAGAACTAGTCCGCTCCAGTCCAGCAAAAATATGTCAACTCCATTCTAAGAAGCGTGTGCGTATCCTTGCATCATGAAATTTTATAGCATGCTGATCATATTTTCTACATGTTTCTTACCCATCTCTCTTTTAGAAAATAAGCTTAACAGATAGAAGAATTTCTGCACTGGTATCGTCTGTGAGGAAAGATTCGTGCATGAATTCTCTATAC
This sequence comes from Aegilops bicornis, assembly GCA_021605145.1. Classification (NCBI taxonomy): domain Eukaryota; kingdom Viridiplantae; phylum Streptophyta; class Magnoliopsida; order Poales; family Poaceae; genus Aegilops; species Aegilops bicornis. Next base: position 139,684,204 of record CM038670.1, on the reverse strand, counting down.
TCCAATGCAGATGTAAGTACTTGTTGTATATCACTATATTTTTACATCAGCATGTATTTTTTTAATCAGTGTGAATCCAACCTTTATCTGATCTAAATTTAGTTATAGAAAAATGTATGATTAAAGGCCACAATGTTGATTTTTGTAAGGAAAACTGCCTGGTAGTTTTACATCCTGAGCTGCATGAGTGTACTATCTCATATCGGTGGGTTTGATTACTTTGGTTCTGCAGTGGGTTTTCAATATTTTTTTACTGTGTTGTCCTGTCGTATCCCTAGCTCTTACATCATACTCCCTCCGTCCGGATTACATGTCGCAGAAATGGATAAAACTGGATGTATCTAGAACTGAAATACGCCTAGACCCATCCATTTATTTCTGGATGGAGGGAATACATGTCAATATGTCATGCCTTTCTATTCTTCAGTACCTATTCCATCTCTGTTGTAGCATGTTTTATAATTGAAGCACCATTCTTCTATATAAGGCATGGAAGGGGAAGACGGCCATGTTAGAATCTGAATGGTTACAAACCAGGTTTTGCAAAAGATCCAAACACTAGGAGATAATAAACCAACTCCATTTTTCATAGATACTGCTCCAGCACAGAGACCCAACTCCCACTAATAATAAGCAGATTCCAGTGGCCAAAGAACTAGTCCTCTCCAGTCCAGCAAAAGAATGTCAACTCCATTCTAAGAAGCGTGTGCATATCCTTGCATCATGAAATTTTACAGCATTCTGATCTTATTTTCTACATGTTTCTTACCCATCTCTCTTTTAGAAAATAAGGTTAAATGATAGAAGATTTCCTTCATTGGGATTGTATTCGCGGAAAATATCATGCAGGAATTCTCTATGCTCCAATGCTGATGTAAGTACCTGTTGTATATCACTATATTTTTACATCAGCATGTATTTTGTTAATCGGTGTGAATCCAACCTTTGTCTGATCTAAAATTAGTTGTAGCAAAATGTTAAAGGCGCCAATGTTGATTTTTGTAAAGAAAACTACCTAGTAGTTTTGCATACTGAGCTGCATGAGTGTACTATCTCATATCATGCACATTACTTGAATTGTAGTGTCTTTGCTGGTTGCCCATTCATTCATTGTGTCAATGTTGCTTTCGTATTACCTTATCTGGCTGATGATAGTTGTGCCATATTGTGTTAATTTGGTGTTGGCTAGTTGCCCAGATGTTCTTTGTGCCAATGTTGCTTTCCTATTATCTGACTTGGCGAATGATAGCAATGCTGAAGATAAGAAGACAAACTCTGAAAACAGCAAGGCAACCCCATTGTTTCTTTCCAATATATCTAGGCCAGGTAATATGCCAATAAGTCATGATTAATCTTTTTGGTTCCCCTCCTAATTTATGTTATGATGAAGTGGTCGAGACACTCTCTACAATCAATAATACAAGCCTGCCAAAATCGCCATCTGAATCTGTTTATTATCCTCTATCTCGAATGCAATGGAAAAAATGTATGTTTGTGAACCAATTAATGGCTGAAGGAATGATGGAAATGGTGGGGGAATTAGAGGTGCAGAGTCGTGCGACACAATAACTGATCAATGTTTTCACAGACAGTGTAGCAAAGCAGCAAGAATTTGCCCACATGCTTATGGGCGTCATCCGTGTTAAGGTTGCAGATTGTGACGTTGTAGATCGTTAGGTTCTGTTCATTTATTTGCACTAGCATCAATCTTTGATTTTCAAGTGGATGTAATTTCCTGTAATGTATGTTGGATGTGCAATGTTTTGGTCCTGTGCATAATTGCTCGTCGTAATGGGCTCAAATTATCTAATTTGGCCTAAAGACATGTACGAACTTTAGTGGGCCCATTAAGTTAATGGGCCGTTACCAGGCCAAAAGTTAATGGTCGGCCCTCTTAACTCCCGGGTCATTAACAAGCTGACATCAAAGCGGACAACAGGTGGGCCCAATTGATTTCACGGGCCATTAACATGCCGTTAGTAAGTTCGGGCTACATATGGCCCAACTATACTATGGGCCTTTAGCAGGCCGAAAGAGACAGCGGGCTTGTACTGGACCATGAAGAGCAAGGGCCGCTAAGAGGCCGAAAGTCAGGTCATATTGTAAATGACAAAACTGTGTTGTGGGCCTTTAGCAGGCCGAAAGAGAAATCGGGCTGGTATTGGACCATCAAGGGCATGGGCCGTTAAAAGGCCAAAACTCAGGTCCGACTACAAATGGCTCAACTCATTTATGGTCCATTAACAGGCTGAAAGGCACACAGGACCGGGAAGTGGCCCAACACTTAAATGGGTTGCTAAAAGGCCAAAACTCAGGTCCGACTACAAATGGCCCAACAGATATATGGGCCATCACCAGGTTGAAAGACACACCGGGTCGGAAATTAGCCCAACACTTAAATGGGTCGCTAGAAGGCCGAAAATCATGTGCGACTACAAATGGCCCAACTGATTTATGGGCCGTCAACAGGCTAAAAGACACACCGGGCCGGAAATTATCCCAATATTTAAAAGGGCCGCTAAAAGGCCAAAAGATGTACATTGTGAAAACTGGCCCATCCACTGAATAGGCCGTTAACAGGCGGAAATCTCATCGGGCCGATATTGAGCCCAAATATATAGCAGGCTGTTAACGGGCTCGAAGTAATGATGGGTTGCAATGGTGTCAAATCTTTAATGGGCCGTTGACGGGCCGAATTGGCACATCTCTTATGGGCCGTGGGCTTAAATGGACCTGACACAAGTAGGCCTTATATGGGCCGGCTTGCTATTTTTTACTGGGCCGACCTTTTTCACCGGAATGGGCCACTGTTGGGCCATGCCACGTATCAACCTATCATAGGCGCCTTCTGTCCAATGAGTGGATGACATCTGTCCCAACAGTGAGGCAACACGTGTTTCCTCCAGCCAATGATGATTTTACAGGTGGAAAATCCCCATTGGACTGGGCTGTTAACGGGTTATCGGACCCAAAACCGAACCCGATAGCTTAACGACGTTCCGTTACGGTGGATGCCACATGTCGGTCACCCTTGACGAAAGCACTTCTCTGACGCGCGATTTATCGTCATGGAAGTGGACACTTCCGTGATGATAATTTTGGTAATGTCATGGAACACTTCTATGACAGCACAGGTATGACTATCTTGATTCTGTCATAAATTTGTCATGGATGTACATGCATGACAGAAAACGTGACCTACTGTTACAAACACGTATCATCACAAAAGTGTATTTTTTTTGTAGTGTGGTGCCGTAACTTGTGTACACGTCCAAATATGGTCAACAGCAACATCGCCCACGAGTTCTTCGTGTTTGCCCGTGCGTCTAAACACAGAAGGGGAGGAGAGAGAGAGAGCACACATGGAACCCACTAGTAAGTGAAGGCGAATAGTACGTGCTAACAAGCCGGTCCCACTAATGTACCAAAAATAATATTACATGTTATCCATGAAATAGGCTATGGTAATATAAAAACATTATATGAACAAAGGGAGGTACAACAAACATTGTTGTTCTACGTATGTTGCCTATTGATGTGCGGCTTGAAGGCCCTGGTCGCATGTTCGATCCTCGTCATTTATTTTTTAAATTGTGTATGGGTCCAAATTTGTTTCATGACAGGTGGGCCCCTCGGTGTGTAGTTTGTAGCACTTCAATTTGTGGGTCGTAATTTGTTCCATTCCAGGTGGACTATCGGTGTGTAGTATTGTAGCTTATTTGTAATAATTAAAGATAACAACAGAGTTTTTTGCAACAATACCTGCTATGTCTTGAGCTTGCGTTTCTTTTCCTTGAAGAGGACAGGGTGATGCAGCAATAGTAGCGTAGGTATTTCCCTCAGTTTTTGAGAACCAAGGTATCAATCCAGTAGGAGGCTCCTCAAAAGTCCCACGCACCTACACAAACAAACAAGAACTCGCAACCAACGCAATAAAGGGGTTGTCAATCCCTTCATGGCCACTTGCGAAAGTGAGATCTGATAGAGATAATATGATAAGATAAATATATTTTTGGTATTTTATGATATAGATAGGAAAAGTAAAGATGCAAATAAAAGTAGATTCAAATCTATATGATAAGAGATAGACCCGGGGGCCATAGGTTTCACTAGTGGCTTCTCTCAAGATAGCATAAGTATTACGATGGGCGAACAAATTACTGTCGAGCAATTGATAGAAAAGCGAATAATTATGAGATTATCTAGGCATGATCATGTATATAGGCATCACATCCATGACAAGTAGACCGACTCCTGCCTACATCTACTACTATTACTCCACACATCGACCGCTATCCAGCACGCATCTAGAGTATTAAGTTCATAAAGAATAGAGTAACGCATTAAGAAAGATGACATGATGTAGAGGGATAAACTCATGCAATATGATATAAACCCCATCTTTATATCCTCGATGGCAACAATACAATACGTGCCTTGCTGCCCCTGCTGTCACTTGGAAAGGACACCGCAAGATTGAACCCAAGGCTAAGCACTTCTCCCATTGCAAGAAAGATCTATCTAGTAGGCTAAACCAAACTGATAATTCGAAGAGACTTGCAAAGATAACTTAATCACACAAAAAATAATTCAGAGGAGATTCAAATATTTCTCATAGATAAACTTGATCATAAACCCACAATTCATCGGATCTCCACAAACACACGGCAAAAAGAGTTACATCAAATAGATCTCCAAGAAGATCAAGGAGAACATGGTATTGACATTCAAAGAGAGAGAACAAGCCATCTAGCTAATAACTATGGGCCCGAAGGTCTGTGGTACACTACTCACAACTCAACGGAGAGGCTATGGTGTTGATGTAGAAGCCCTCCATGGTCAATTCCCCCTCCGACGGAGCGCCGACGAAGGCTCCAAGATGGGATCTCGCGGATACAGAAGGATACGGCGGTGGAAATAGTTTTTCGTGGTCGCTTCTGATGTTTTCGGGGTACATGGGTATATATAGGAGGAAGAAGTAGGTCGGTGGACGCCCGAGGGGCCCACGAGACAAGGGGGCGCGCCCCAGTAGGGGGGCGCCCTCCACCCTCGTGACCGCCTCGTTTATTTCTTGACTTCCACTCCAAGTCCTCTGGATCACGTTCGTTCCAAAAACACGCTCCCGAAGGTTTCATTCTGTTTGGACTCCGTTTGATATTCCTTTTCTTCGAAACACTGAAATTGGCAAAAAACAGCAATACAGGCTGGGCCTCCCGTTAGTAGGTTAGTCCCAAAAATGATATAGAAGTGTAAAGTAAAGCCCATAAACATCCAAAACGGGTAATATAATAACATGGCACAATAAAAAATTATAGATATGTTGGAGACGTATCAAGCATCCCCAAGCTTAATTCCTGCTCGTCCTCTAGTAGGTAAATGATAAAAACAGAATTTTTGATATGGAATGCTACCTAGCATAATTCTCAATGTAATTTTCTTTATTGTGGCATGAATGTTCAGATCCAAATGATTCAAAATAAAAGTTCATATTGACATAAGAAATAGTAATACTTCAAGCATACTAATCAAAGCAATCATGTCTTCTCAAAATAACATGGCTAAAGAAAGTTCATCCCTACAAAATCATATAGTTAGGCTATGCTTCATTTTCATCACAAAAAAATGCTCCCATCTTGTACACCCCCGATGACAAGCCAAGCAATTGTTTCGTACTTAAAAAATCTCAAACTTTTTCAACTTTCACGCAATACATGAGCGCGAGCCATGGATATAGCACTATGGGTGGAATAGAATATGATGATGGGGATTGTGTGGAGAAGACAAAAAAGGAGAAAGTATCATATTGACGAGGATAATCAACGAGCTGTGGAGATGCCCATCAATTGATGTCAACATGAGGAGTAGGGATTGCCATGCAACGGATGCACTAGAGCTATAAATGTATGAAAGCTCAACAAAAGAAACTAGTGGGTGTGCCTCCAACTTGCTTGCTCACGAAGACCTAGGGCATTTTGAGGAAGCCCATCGTAGGAATATACAAGCCAAGTTCTATAATGGAAAATTCCCAATAGTATATGAAAGTGATAACATATGCGACTCTCTATATGAAGAACATGGTGCTACTTTGAAGCACAAGTGTGGAAAAAAGATAGTAACATTCCCCCTTTTATTTTTTATTTTTTTCGGCCTTTTTTTATTTTGCCTTTTTTGGCCTTTTTTATTTGGCCTTACCTTTTTTTATTTGGGGACAATGCTCTAATAATGATGATCATCACACTTCTATTTATTTACAACTTATTAATTAGAACCCAAAACTATAACAAGATATGACTCTATATGAATGCCTCCAGCGGTGTACCGAGATGGGCAATGAATCAAGAGTGACATGTATAAAAATTATGCATGGTGGCTTTGCCACAAATACGATGTCAACTACATGATCATGCAAGGCAATATGACAATGATGATGCGTGTCATGATGATGAACGGAACGGTGGAAAGTTGCATGGCAATATATCTTGGAATGGCTATGGAAATGCCATAATAGGTAGGTATGGTGGATGTTTTGAGGAAGATATAAGGAGGTTTATGTGTGATAGAGCGTATCTTATCATGGGATTTGGAGGCACCAGCGAAGTTTGCACCAACTCTCAAGGTGAGAAAGAGCAATGCACGGTAGCAAAGAGGCTAGCAATGATGGAAGGGTGAGAGTGCGTACAATCCATGGACTCAACATTAGTCATAAAGAACTCATATACTAATTGGAAAAATCTACAAGTCATCAAAAACCAAGCACTACGCGCATGCTCCTAGGGGGATAGATTGGTAGGAAAAGACCATCGCTCATCCCCGACTGCCACTCATAAGGATGCACAATCTAAGAACACCTCATGTTTCAAATTTGTTACACAACTTTCACCATACGTGCATGCTATGGTACTTGCTAACTTCAACACAAGCATTCTTTAAATTCATAATCACCCAACTAGCATGACTCTAATATCACTACCTCCATATCTCAAAACAATTATCAAGTATCAAATTGATCATAGCATCCAATTCACTTCCTATGATAGTTTTTATTATACCCAACTTGGATGCTCATCATTCTAGGACCAATTTTATAACCATAGAAAATACCATGATGTTCTAAAAGACTCTCAAAACAATATAAGTGAAGCATGAGAGACTAACAATTTCTTCAAAATTAAGCCACCGCCGTGCTCTAAAAGATATAAGTGAAGCACTAGAGCAAAAACTATCTAGCTCAAAACATATAAGTGAAGCACATAGAGTATTCCAATAAATTCCAATCAAGTGGGTTTCTCCCAAAATGTGTGTACAGAAAGGATGATTGTGAACTAAAAAGCAAAGATTAATATCATACAAGACGCTCCAAGCAAAACACATATGATGTGGCGAATAAAAATATAGCTCCAAGTAAAGTTACCGATAAACGAATAAAGAGGGATGCCTTTCGGGCATCCCCAAGCTTAGGCTTTGGCTATTTTTGAATATCTTGGGGTTCCATGGGCATCCCGAGCTTATGATCTTTCCACTCCTTATTCCATAGTCCATCAAATCTTTACCCAAAACTTGAAAACTTCACAACACAAAACTCAACAGGAAATCTCACAAGCTCCGTTAGTGCAAGAAAGAAAAACCACCACATAAGGTACTGTAATGAAGTCATTATTTATTTATATTGGTGTTAAACCTACTGTATTTAAACTTTTCTATGGTTCGTACCCTTACATACTAGCCATAGATGCATCAAAATAAGCAAAAAACACACGAAAAAACAGAATCTGTCAAAAACAGAATAGTCTGTAGCAATCTGTAACTCTCTAATACTTATGGAACTCTAAAAATCCTACCAAAATAGGAAGTCCTAGTACATTTGTCTATTGATCTACAACAAAAATAATCAATGCAAAATCACGTTTCTGTGAATTAATAAAATTATTTTCGTGCGTGCATAGTTTCTGTTTTTCAGCAGAATCAAATTAACTATCACCATAGGTTATCGTATAGGTTCTTCTTGGCACAAACACTAATTAAAACATAAAAACACATCTAAACAGAAGGTAGATGCAAAATTTATTACTAAATAGAAGAAAAAACAAAAAAAAATCAAATTAAATTGGGTTGCCTCCCAACTAGCGCTATCGTTTAACGCCCCTAGCTAGGCATAAAAGAGAGGATAGATCTAAGTAGTGCCATCTTTAGGACTCAATTCATAAGTAGCTCGCATCATAGATTCATAAGGTAATTTGACTTTATTTCTTGGAAAGTGCTCCATGCCTTTCCTTAATGGAAATTGGAATCTAATATTCCCTTCCTTCATATCAATAATCACACCAATCGTTCTAAGGAAAGGTCTATCAAGAATAATAGGACAAGAAAGATTGCAATCTATATCAAGAACGATAAAATCCACGGGCACCAAATTCCTATTTGCAACAATGAGACAATCATTGATCCTTCCCATTGGCTTTTTAATGGTGGAATCCGCAAGGTGCAAATTTAAAGAGAAATCATCAAGGTCATGGAAACCTTGAATATCACATAATGTTTTCGGAATCGGGGAAACACTAGCACCCAAATCACACAAAGCATAACAATCATGATCTTTAATTTTAATCTTTATAGTAGGTTCCCGCTCATCGTTAAATTCTCTAGGTATAGAAACTTCCAAATTAAGTTTTTCATCAAAAGATTGCATCAAGGCATCAACAATATGTTTGGTAAAAGCTTTATTTTGACTATAAGCATGAGGAGAATTCACAACCGATTGCAACAAGGAAATACAATCTTCTAAAGAACAATTATCATAATTAAATTCCTTGAAATCCAAGATAGTGGGTTCAATGCTATTTAAAGTCTTGACCTCTCCAATCCCACTTTTACCAAATTTAGCATCAAGATCTAAAAACTCCGAGTCATTGGGACGCCTTTTAACTAAAGTTGACTCATCTCCAGTCCCATAATTATTAAGATTCATATTTCAAAACAAAGATTTAGTAGGGGACACATCAATAACTTTTAGATCTTCATCATTATTTTCATGGAAACTAGAAGAACACGCCTTTACAAAGCAATCTTTCTTAGCACGCAATCTAGCGGTTCTTTCTTTGCACTCATCAATGGAAATTCTCATAGCTTTGAGAGGCTCATTGATATCATGCTTAGGAGGATTAGATCTAAGTTTCAAAGAATCAACATCAAGCGAAAGTCTATTAACGTTCCTAGCCAAATCATCAACTTTAAGCAATTTTTCTTCAAGCATGGCATTAAAATTATTTTGAGAGAACATAAATTATTTCACACTATTCTCAAAATCAGAGGGCATCTTATTATAATTACCATAATAATTATTGTAGGAATTTCCATAATTATTAGAGGACTTACTAGGGAACGGTCTAGGATTAAAGTTTCCTCTATAGGCATTGTTACCAAAATTATTCCTACCAACAAAATTCACATCCATAGATTCATTATTATTCTAAATCAAAGTAGACAAAGGCATATCATTGGGATCAATAGGAGCACTCTTAGTAGCAAACAATTTCATAAGTTCATCCATCTTTCCACTCAAAACATTAATTTCTTCTATAGCATGCACTTTCTTACTAGTAGATCTTTCGGTGTGCCATTGAGAATAATTAGCCATAATATTATCAAGGAGTTTTGTAGCTTCTCCTAAGGCGATTCCCATAAACGTGCCTCCCGCGGCCAAATCTAAAAGATTTCTAGAAGCAAAATTCAATACGACATAAATTTTTTGTATGATCATCCATAAATTCAAACCATGAGTAGGGCAATTGTGAATCATCAATTTCATTATTTCCCAAGATTGGGCAACATGCACATGATCAAGTTGTTTAAAATTCATAATATCATTCCTAAGAGAGATGATCTTAGCGGGAGGGAAATATTTAGAGATAAAAGCATCTTTGCACTTATTCCATGAATCAATACTATTCTTAGGCAAAGACGAAAACCAAACTTTAGCACGATCTCTAAGAGAAAACGGAAATAACTTCAATTTAACAATATCATTATCCGTATCTTTCTTCTTTTGCATCTCACACACATCAACAAAGTTGTTTAGATGGGTAGCGACATCTTCACTAGGAAGGCCGGAGAATTGATCTTTCATAACAAGATTCAGCAAAGCAGCATTGATTTCACAAGACTCAACATCATTAAGAGGAGCAATCGGAGTACTAAGGAAATCATTATTATTGGTATTGGAAAAATCACAAAATTTGGTATTATCTTGCGCCATCGCGACAAGTAATCCAACACACAAGTAAACAAAAAGGCAAGCAAAAGAGAGAGGAGGTTGGGAAAGAGAAGGCAAATAAAACGGCAAGAGTGAAGTGGGGGAGAGGAAAACGAGAGGCAAATTGCAAATAATGTAAATGCGAGGGAGATGAGTTTGTGATGGGTACTTGGTATGTCTTGACTTGAGCGAAGACCTCCCCGGCAACGGCGCTAGAAATCTTTCTTGCTACATCTTGAGCTTGCGTTTGTTTTCCTTGAAGAAGAAAGGGTGATGCAGCAATAGTAGCGTAAGTATTTCGCTCAGTTTTTGAGAACCAAGGTATCAGTCCAGTAGGAGGCTCCTCAAAAGTCCGACGCACCTACACAAACAAACAAGAACTCGCAACCAACGCAATAAAGGGGTTGTCAATCCCTTCACGGCCACTTGCGAAAGTGAGATCTGATAGAAATAATATGATAAGATAAATATATTTTTGGTAAATTCTGATATAGATAGGAAAAGTAAAGATGCAAATAAAAGTAGATTGAAAGCTTATATGATAAGAGATAGCACAAGTATTATGGTGGGTGAACAAATTACTGTCGAGCAAATGATAGAAAAGAGAATAATTATGAGATTATTTAGGCATGATCATGTATATAGGCATCACGTCCGTGACAAGTAGACCGACTCCTGCCTGCATCTACTACTATTACTCCACACATCGACCGTTATCCACCATGCATCTAGAGTATTAAGTTCATAAAGAACAGAGTAACGCATTAAGAAAGATGACATGATGTAGAGGGATAAACTCATGCAATATGATATAAACCCCATCTTTTTATCCTCGGGGGCAACAATACAATACGTGCCTTGCTGCCCTCATCACCTTGGGAAAGGACACCACAAGATTGAACCCAAAGCAAAGCACTTCTCCAATTGCAAGAAAGATCAATCTAGTAGGCCAAACCAAACTAATAATTCGAAGAGACTTGCAAAGATAACTTAATCACACATAAAAGAATTCAGAGGAGATTCCAATATTTCTCATAGATAAACTTGATCATAAACCCACAATTCATCGGATCTCGACAAACACACCGCAAAAAGAGTTACATCAAATAGATCTCCAAGAAGATCAAGGAGAACATGGTATTGAGATTCAAAGAGAGAGAAGAAGCCATCTAGCTAATAATTATGGACCCGAAGGTCTGTGGACCCGAAGGTCTGTGGAAAACTACTCACAAGTCATTGGAGAGGCTATGGTGTTGATGTAGAAGCCCTCCATGGTCGATTCCCCATCCGGCGGAGCGCCGACGAAGGCTCCAAGATGCGATCTCGCGGGTACATATGGTTACGGCGGTGGAAATAGTTTTTCGTGGTCGCTTCTGATGTTTTCGGGGTACATGGGTATATATAGGAGGAAGAAGTAGGTCGGTGGACGCCCGAGGGGCCCACGAGAGAGGGGGGCGCGCCTAGTAGGGGGGCGCTCCCTCCACCCTCGTGGCCTCCTCTTTTATTTCTTGACTTCCAGTCCAAGTCCTCTGGATCACGCTCGTTCCAAAAATCACGCTCCTGAAGGTTTCATTCTGTTAGACTCCGTTTGATATTCCTTTTCTTTGAAACATTGAAATAGGCAAAAAAACAGCAATAGGGGCTGGGCCTCCAATTAGTAGGTTAGTCCCAAGAATAATATAAAAGTGTAAAGTAAAGCCCATAAACATCCAAAACGGGTAATATAATAGCATGGAACAATAAAAAATTATAGATATGTTGGAGACGTATCAATACCATGGTGCGATGTTGAAGGCGAGAAAGGACGTGCGAGAGAGCGATGACCGAGCAAGAGGGAAATCAATTGGGGGAGGTTTGGGGGTTGTGGGTTGTGCGATGTTGGAGACGTATCAATAGCATGGAACAATGGTTGGAGTAGTTGTGGGTCGAATACTACGAAAATAAAATCTAAACCCACCGGAATAAATGCCTACACAATTTAATCCATGGTTGGAGTCCCCCTGGCAATGTAAATAGCTCCGGCTTTGTGAGGGATGGAGAGGTAGCTTCAATGTGTGGAAGATACGGCATGAGAAAGCGAGGACAATCGAGAGACATATAGATAGAGAGACAAAGTGTGTGTGGTCCGGCATTCATTGAAAAGATATATATGCTCTGGAGAGATATTGTCCGATTGAGCTTTTGGGGAGGGTGAGGGTTGTAAGATAGAGCTTGAGAGATGATCCAGTCACAGACATGTAGATATATTTTGTGCATGGGAGGAAGCAAGGTCAATCGATTACATATATAAAGGGAGAGAGATTGAGCGAGTGTGGGTCGTCGTGCGATCGAAAGAGTGAGACGGGTTTGAGAGAGTGACCTAGATAGATAATGTGTGTGAGAGAGTATACAATATGAATATGTCGAATTGGGCTCAAACATGGAGATATATCATTTCTGTCCGAGAAAGAGCGAGGTCAATCGAGACATACAGAGAGAGAGTGAAAGTGCTAGTTATCGACTAGAGGGGGGGTGAATAGGCGATTTTTAGGAAAGTCTTCAAAACATGGAAGTTTCGAAGACAAACGATAGAAACAACCTAATTGATATGCAGCGGAAGATAAACTACAACAAGCAAGCCATAATCAAGTATGCAATAGCATTAACGTTTGAAGATTAATAGCAGCTAGGTAGTAGGATCAGGATGGAAGATAGTATGAAGCCAATCAATAATAGTAGTCAAGCAATGAAGTCAATCGGATAAAACAATAAGCAATGACTTCACGAAGACAAACTCAAAGTAAAGGAGGGAAGAGATAGAACCGGTTGCTTGTTGAGGACACATGATTTGTTGGACCAGTTCCAGTTGCTGTGACAATTGTACGTCTGGTTAGGGAGGCTGAGATTTAACTCAGAAGACCGTGTCTTCACCTTATTCCCCTTGAGCTAAGGTCACTTAGTCCTCGCCCAATCACTCTGGTAAGTCTTCAAGGGAGACTTCCAAACCTTCATGAACTTCGCTCACTCGGCAATCCACAATGACTCTTGGATGCTCGAACGCGACGCCTAACCGGGCCGGAGGATACACAGTCCTCAAGTGTAATAAGTCTTCGTGTCACACGTACGTAAAGACTTCAGTGATGCCTAACACTCTTTGGCTCTGGGTGTTTGGGCTTTGTCGTCGCAAGGATTTCTCTCTCTCAAACGCTTCGAGGTGGGTTGCTCTCAAACGACAAAAGCCGTATACAAACTCTGAGCAGCCACCAATTTATGGTGTAGGGGTGGGCTATTTATAGCCACTAGGCAACCCGAAATGATTTGTTCGAAATGACCCTGGGTCACTAAGGAACTGACACGTGTTCCAACGGTCAGATTTCAAACACACGCGGCAACTTTACTTGGGCTACAAGCAAAGCTGACTCATCCAACTCTGGATAAGATTTGCTCTCATTGTCTTCGCTCGAAGACATAGGATTTGGGTTGAGCACCACTTTAGTCACTCTGACTTAGTTCACTTGGACCCCACTTAACAGTACGGTGGTTCCTATGACTCAACAAAGAAGAAAGGAAACGACAAAACCACACAGTCTTCGCGCTCCATTGTCTTCACGTAATGTCTTCTCATGTCATAGTCTTCAATATGAATATCTTCTCATACCACCATTGTCTTCAATGTCTTCATACATTTTTACGGGTCATCTCCGGTAGGTAAACCGAATCAATGAGGGACACTACCTGTGTTATCCTGCAATTCTCACCAACTTTGTCGTCAATACTCCAAAACCAACTAGGGGTGGCACTAGATGCACTTACAATCTCCCCCTTTTTGGTGATTGATGACAAACTGGTTGAAGTTTTCAACGGGGATAAAGTATGTGAAATTGTAAGGATAGGAATTGTCTTCATAAGTAGCAAGGGCTCCCCTGAAGATGTGCATATTAATAATTTGCTTTTCGATTGCAAATGCACATGGTAGGTTGTACTTATGGAGATCCACTTCAACTTATGAAGATAATTCATCATGCATGAAATGATATAACAAGTAGAATGACATGCATAATGAAAAATGGACGTCTGCAGGATGATCTAAGTGCGGAAGTTATCATCGCATCAGAGTAAAGCAAACACGTAGCAGAAGTAGCAGACGACCATCAAGTTTAGGTGTTACAACTCAAAGAACCAAATGTATCAAAATGCAAGAGTTGTAAGCATGCAGCAAAATATAATGCAACCGCCCATATGAACCCGCTTGAAGTATATCAGCTCATACGCTTCTCCCCCTTTTGTTAGTAATGACCAAAAAGGTTTGAAGACATAGAGCATCTACTCGTCTTCTTGATGAGTAGGTGAAGCAGCAGGGTTGTTGTCGTTGGGTGGCGGTGCAGAGGAACTTGGTGCAGTGTCGATGCACACAGTAGTTGGAGGTGGTGAAGTAGCGTCATCTTCATCATCGATCACTCTGGCATTAACTGTTGCCGCGGAGGAGGAATATTCAGAGTCTTCAAGAGATGGAGTTCTTCGTAAGACAGCATTCCATGGAGGAGTGGAGTCAAACTGAAATCTTTCATTGAAGCCATCGTCTTGAAGATCTCGCCCAAAGACTAAGGTGGTCAAACTCTTCCATGATCTCCGCAAGTTTCATGAGCAACAAAGGCATTCTTGGTGGCAAGGTTGCGAATGCGATTGACATCCACCAAGATGCTTTGCATCTGTCTCTTGAGCCAGAAATGATGCTTATCCTGTTTCTGATGAAGGGCCACAAGAAGTTCTCGGTCATTGAGAACGCGAGAACGCTTGCGAGGCCTTTGGGCAATGGTGCTTTCAGTGGCTTCAGTGGGCGCTCTGTGAGGCAGACGAGTGTTACCAGCAAATGGATAGATTCGTGTTGCTGCTTGAACACCTTCAATGGGTTGAGGGAAGCTTTGGTGCTCGGCTTTATGAAGACAAAGAGGCTTCTTGGCAGGGTCAGGATATATAGCTTCAACTGACATATCAACCTCAGGTAGAAAAATCACATGATTGCGAGCAGAAGGTTGATAGTTGATAGTAGAGTGTCGCTTTATTAGGCGCATGACCCATGGAGCATAAAACTTCAGACCAAAGAGATCAGAGCCAGAGGCAGCAAGTTGTCTTATGAAGAAATCTTGTGCATTGAAGCTGATGCCATTGTAAATGTAGAAGACAAAAGTCTTCATAGCTCCTTCAAGCTTTGCCGCTGATGAATGTCCTTTGATAGGCCATAGAGTCCGCCTGATGATGTGATATATGGTGCGTGGCAGATACTCAAGGTCTTCAACAAAGAACTCTGTTGGATATTCAAGATCACGGGCAAAGGCTTCATCATGCTCAAAGATCTCGACTCATATTGGGTTCAGGCTTATGAAAGATGCTCTCCAGGGCATTGCGATGATGTTGACAGCCAGGTTCATAGAGTTCTCCGGGAGTGGACAGGCCTGTAAGCTCGATGATATCCGTAGCTTTGGCTTCATGATGAACATTTCCGGTCATCCACTCGAGAACCCAAGTCTTTGTATCTCTGTTGTAGCCGCGAATGTGCAGAGTGGCATAGAATTGAAGCAATAGCTCTTCATTCCAATGTTCTTTGTCTGTCACAAAGTGGAGCAGACCAGCATCACGAAAGCAATCAAGTGCTTCCTCTAAGCATGGCAGTCCAGCAATGGCTTCAGTGTCAAGGCGCATATGAGGGAAAATGCGCCCTTGATCATATAACACGCATGAGTAATAGCTTCTCTGTTGATAGCTCCAGAACCTATCTGATGATATTCTTGGCTTGGAGTAGGGGTTCTTCGAGCTGTCAAAGAATGTGTTGTGGCTCTTGAAGCCATTAGCATTGAAGGACCCTGGTGAGTTGGCAGTACCTGGAAACCCTGGCAACCTGGGCTTTGGCTTCTGCACTTGAGGCCTATGCCACTACAACAAGAACCCCCCTTCAGCAACGCATAGATACGTTGTCGTTTGTCCATATAAGGGTTGCTAAGGTCT
This sequence comes from Aegilops bicornis, assembly GCA_021605145.1. Taxonomy (NCBI): domain Eukaryota; kingdom Viridiplantae; phylum Streptophyta; class Magnoliopsida; order Poales; family Poaceae; genus Aegilops; species Aegilops bicornis. The sequence continues at coordinate 139,667,973 of CM038670.1, read as the reverse complement.
ACATCAACGGATTAATATGCGTTGCCGTTGGTGGCGTTGCAGGGGTCTACAACAACGTATATATTTCCGTTGGTAATCTGGGAAATAATGTGTTGCAAGGCGACAACGGATTCGTGCAACGCTTCTATGCGTTGGTGCCTGCAAAATAGAATAACCTCCATATATAATCATTTTTTTGTGGGTATATGTAATCATTTATAACACTGTTGTTCTTTGCACCGGTGCTTGCAAAATAGAGTAACCTCCATATATAATCATTTATAACAAAGAGGTAGTTCAAATGGCGATTACAAGCTAGAACTTTAGTAAAACTCAAAAAGAGTAGAAATGAAAGTGATATATTGATTCAATGGAACAATCTATTACATTACAATGCAAGCATCATCAATTAGGAGTACATCACTTTCTTAGAAAATATAAAAAATAAAAAATAAAAAAATTCTAAACATTCAGAGATCTGTCTTGTTTCCACTCCAAGTACAAGAGTCATCATTCGTTCTCCAAGGTCCAAGTCATCATCTTGTATTGAAATTCTCAAATTACAAAGAAAAGTCATAATACCATTTAGGAATAAATTCAAAATGAGGTTTAAAAATATATATACTATACACTATTCCTAAAAGGAACCACAGAAAAATTACCAAGTGTGCAAGAAAATATTGTTGCGGGGGAAAGACCTAAGCTTATGTATGTCCGAAAAATAACTTAGTAGTACATGTTAAAACACTAATTATGTTTGACCAATCAGATGTGCCTGTTCACTGTGAACAACCAGCATCATGTATTCACTACTAACAATTATCCAAGATTGTATTATATCAGCAATGAGATGAGTGGATCAACCAACTAAATGATGAATAGGTAAGCAATAAAATTGACTGTACAAAATTGGATATTTTCGTTTTCCAAAAGTCTCAACATTAAATAGTTTTGTGTCACCATTACTCACGCATTACTTTTCATGCTTGGTATGATGTATTAGGGAAAATGACTCAATGCCAACAGCTAAAAAATCATTAACTAGTCAACATCACACGAGAACTTTGTAGTTGAGAACTACAATGTCACATTATAATTTCTCAATTCAAGAATAAGATTCTTGGAACCACTAGAAGAAACAACATGAAAAGAAACAAATCATTATACTTGGGCTTCAGCAGGAAAAGATAGTGGAGTTTTGTTTCTAGACAATGTAGGATCCAAGGTGTTTACAGGAAATAAAAATAATTTAATGTGGCACTATTTAATTCTTCAAGACCAACCTAACTCTAAAGCTGAATACACATTTAAGAATGCTCCAAGGGTGACCTATGTGATGGCTGAACAATCTAAATAAAAGCAAACCCATGTGCCTTTGCTGCCAACGTGGCATATCATATAACGAATACAATTTGATCTTTTGTTGCAACTCAGCTCCCTGATCATGTACTACCTCCGTCCCAAAATGTAAGATCATTCTTTACACTATGATAGTGAAAAAAATGGTCTTACATTTTGAGATAGAGGAGTACCATTTTCATGTCACCGAATAACTGAATATCAATACATATATGAATCTACAAAATATGGGCCCGAATGTAAGTTAAGACCCATATATATGGGCACACTTAACTAAGAGACTCATTGGAACAATTAGTGTAAAAATGGCGGATATGGAATAAATAAGAATGCTACATCATGAGGAGAAGATAAGGAAATGAAAACCTTAGTGGCCTGAACCAGGGGAGGTTTATCAAGTAAGGGAATGGGTTGCCCCACTTTCTGTGATTACGTCGTAAGCTGCACATTTCCATCTGCCCTCAAGCTCCACACTATTAAAGAAAGTTAATCCCTCACACAATCAGCCAAGGCAGGGTAAATATATTAACACAATCTTACCTATTTGCGCATCTATTGTCAACAGTTCGAAACCTGACCTGTAGGAAAGTTTCATAACAACATCACGGTTGCTACAAGTGTCTAGACTTAAAAAGACTGACGGACTGTTAGCTGACATCTTGCAGGCACAAAAATTGCAAGGGAAAAAAAATCACATGATGAGATACTGGTGGAACAAATAATACTAACAATTGTAAGGAAAAGGGACTGTGGAATCAATAAGGAGCTAGAGGGTTCCATGATTATTGTTGTACGCATTGTACATATTGAATAATTTTTGCAATGAAGAGTATAAAAGAGAAGCTAATCAAGAGAAAGATTAGAGAAGAGATAACAAGTAGTAGGTTCAATTTGCAAGACTTTTAGAACATACAAATCTTCTATATTTTTATTTGGGAATGCATATTATTGTTTTCTATCTCATATATGTACTAAGGAGCAAAGAAAATCAAGCAAATGCATAAAGAGTAATCAGCGGCAAAGCAGAATGGCAACCAATTGGATTTAAAACAATCGACATCGGGCCGCAATCGTCTTCTATCTACTATATAGGTACTAAAGAGCAGCAAAATCAGCGAGGGACGACAATAGCAATCAACGGCAGCAGCCAACAAAGCAATGGCAATCAGCGGTGATAGCAAACAATCAGCGGCTGCAAAGAATCGCCTTCTATCTCTTTCAGATTCTGTACTAAAGAGCAGCAAAATCAGCAGCGACGACAATAGGAATCAGCGGCGGCAACCAGCAGCAATGGCAACCAGCGGCGATAGCAAACAATCAGCGGCAATCGTCTTCTATCTACTGTATAGGTACTAAGGACCAGCAAAATCAGCAGCGATAATGAACAATCGGTGTCACCAAGGGCGATGCGGACACATGAAAAGGAGCCAAGCACGCACGCAGCTGCGAGCAAACACACGCCACGACCACCAGAGTAAGACCACGCCGGTCGCCGGGCGCCAAAATAAAACCAAAAGAAGCATCATCGCCGCTGAAGGCTTTGTGAGCCGCAGAAGCCAAGAACCACACGCACACGCTGGATCCAATATGCGCTTGAGGAACACGGCGGAGCTCCACCCCATGCTCCTCGACCTCGGGCTCGAGGCTCGGGCTCGTCGACCTCGACCTCGGGCTCGTCTCAACCGCCGCCAGCACCGAGAGATCACTAGTCCACCACGTAGAGATGGGAGCAGAACCCTACACCACAACTTGTTTGAGAGATCCATGCCCGACCGGCAGCGACCACGCCGGAATAGTGCCGCCTGCACAGAGGCGAGCCAATTGCGCTGGCGATCCTTGTTCACTGGGTTACTGCGTGGATGCGTGAAGTGGCGTGGAGGACTTCGCCATGGCGGAATATAGGAGGAGAGCACTGGGGGAGCCTTGCCTATGAGCGACGGCGCGGGACAACGATGGATCTAGGCAGAATTGAAGGCGGCGGCTCGTCAAGGAAGTCGGGTGAGACAGACGGGAATCGGGGAGAGAGATGGCAGACGAGGTATACATGGAGGTGTGGAGTGCAGGGAAGGTTTGATATTTTTTAGGGACGAGGAGGTTAGCTCTAAGCGTGGAAGGGTTGACGAGGAGGTTAGCTCTAAGTGCGGGAGGTGGGAGGTGGGATAAACAACAGATCCTACAATATCGTTGGTACACATGCGTTGGTATAGGGGGGGTTTTGTTGTAGTGTGCTCAATATGATAGTCAAATTGCGGTCCTGAGGCAGAGGGTGGAGGCACCAGAACGGGCCATGGGACAGTAGTGAGCTGACCATGACTGTATGCTTGCTCAATTGTGTGAGGCCTTGGAGGCGGAACAGGAGCAGAGGCAACATCGGAGGCAGGCTGCACGACAGGTGCTTCAGGAGCAGTTGTCATGTTGGCTTCAGGTGCAGCATCCTCATTGGCTTCGGGTGCAGCATCCTCATTGACTTCAGGTTTAGTAGCCAGATTTGCTTCAGGCACAGTTAGTGTAGGCTCCACATTAGCATCAGCCATGACTACATCACTGGCTGTATTGGCGTTGGTGGTGGCAGCTTCAACATTTTCAAGCTCCACTTGAGGAGCTGGAGGGTCAGACACAGACACGTTCAAATCATGAACTTCTTCTTCTTTAATGGGGGGGAGTAGAGACACGTTCTTCTTGACGCTCTTCATCGGCTGATGCAGCCGGATTGTCTTCAGCAGCATGTGCTTCAGACTCGGAGACATTCACAGTTGGAGCAGGTTCAGAAAGTACTTGCCGTGCAACAGGTGAACGTTGCACTTCTCCTTCTGGAACGCTCGACAGAGGGACTTCAGGCCTTTGTCCTCTGCGAAGCCTGCGAAGAGATGGCTTCACTTTAGGAGATGGAGTTGGTTGAGCCTGAAAGTCTTCACCCTCTTCTTGCACGTTGGGGGTAGCTTGTTGTTGTTGTAGGGGAGTACTGGGGGAGTCTTGGTCTTGTGGGCGATCAGCCCATGAATCATCCTGTGAAATTGGCGTCAGAGGACGACCAATGCTGATGAGTTCGCTGTTAAATCAACAGGCGATGATACCACATTGTATTCGATCTGAGGAAGAACTTCATCATCTCCAACATTGTCATGATGACCAATGTCTTCAGCAGCGGTGGGTTCAGCTGCTGGAATATCTTCAGCTTCAGGAGCCTCTGTGGAAGCAGGCTCATGCACAGTCATGTGAAGTTCTTGGGATGCAGATGCAGGATGAATCACTGAGATGGGTTCAACAAAAAGGGGCTCTGTGGGAGCAGCCCGATTCTTCTTGGTCTTGCGCTTCTTCTTGGAGGGAGCGGCATCAGAGGCTTCGATATTCTTCCTCTTTCTGGCTTCTGCCTCTACAGCCCTCATCTTCTTCTGTTCTGAAGCGGTTGTGGTGACCTTTGGCTTCGAGCCAGTCATGCTACTTGGGAAGATAATACGTGGAGCTTCTTGTCTTGAAGGCGCAGTCGATCGGTGAAACTTCTTCTTTTCTTTGCAGCCATTACGGGGTCAATGCAGGCGGCCAAGTGACTTGGCGCTTCTCAGCCTCATTGTAGGCAAGCACACACTTATCAGCCAAACTCTTCATACGCTCGCGAGAGCCTTGAGCTTCTTGGCGCTTCTTCTGAAAAGCTTCTTTAAGCTCATGCAGCATGACCTTAAAGTTTCTGACGTCTTGAACACTGAGCTTGGCCACATGCTTCTTGAATTGAGCCTTCTCATAATCAATCTTGTGCGTGAGATCAACGATTCTCTGAGCGAGAGCCAGCTCAGAAGCAATGGCGCCATTGAAAGAGACGCTGAGGCCAATTGGAAGTTGTAAATCTTCAAAGCTGACATTTGGGGTGTCGAACCACTCATCAATGAAACTGTGGATGATGGCCACATCAAAGAGAGGCAAATTGCTAAAGATTTCTGCTTCTTTGTTGCTCTTTATCAGCTGCTCAAGAGCATCATCCGCAAGATCTTCATCACTTGATAGATCAATGGGTTCTTCACGCAGAATAGCAGCAGGAGTCAGAGCTTGATCAGCACGCCCGACAAGTTTCTTTTTCTTCTCCGTCCTCTTGGAGATACGGGATTGATCTTCAGACTGCACACTGGCTTCAGGAGGTGCAGTGGCCAATGGCTTCACACGAGAAGCTTTTGGTGGTACGGGTTTAGAAGCCTTTAGCTTCTTTTGCTTCTCTGGCTTCGAAGGAGGAGCTGGGGCTTCATCAGAATCAGCCTCATTGTCAGAATGATCCACTTTGGCACCTTGTACCAAGATGTAGGAGATGAGGCCATCAAGGTTTGCAAAGGGGCCAATTCTATTCTCTTCAGCTTCACGAGTCCCATCCTCACGCGGAGCAGAGGGACCAGGATTGAAGTCCAACCCCCATGACTTCTTGTTTTCCTTTGCCGAAGCCACCGCAAACTGGAAGTTGCGCTTGAAGAGATTTTCATCGCGACACCAGAGTAATGATGATGGGTCGGCTTCTTCAGGCTGTGGTCCATGGACCATGCAAGGATAGAATTCTTGCTCAATGGCTTCAGCTCTGTTCTTGGGTTGAAGGCCTCGATAGAGAATATCGCCCCAAGGACTCTTGATAGCATTTTTCTCTGCATATTCCTTGGTGACGAACTTGTACTTGAACCATTCTTCAGCCCAATAGTGTCGAATCCATTGGATTCGTGTCTTGCGCTGATGATAAGTCTCTTCAGGGTCTGTCTTGTACAGCTCTGCTAGGTCATAAGGCAGATCTTTGGATGTTTCTCCTCTGCCCTGTCTGCCACCCTTCCTTGCTGATTTTTTTGCAGCCATGAACTTCAAGCTGAATGGCTTCAATACGTTCAGAGGCTTCAGAGATTTACGCTTGCTGGTCAAGCAGGAACTGGCTTCAGGAGAATTGATATGATGCTGTAAGTATTCTGCAAACGAATGCAGACTATGAGAACCAAGGGATTCTCCCACGGACATGTACCTGTGACAGCATTAGAGATGCGAGGGAAGGGGAAGAGGTCATATGCATTCTCAGAAGATTTTGAAGATAAATCAGTTTGAAGACATTGACCTCATGATGTGAAGACATTCACTTATGTGTGGTGAGTTGGTTCCAGATTTGTACCAATCCGTGAATAAGTACAAGTGAGGAATCAAACTAGATAGGAAATCTAAGTGAATAGACTAGGCATTATGAGATGCAGATAGAATAGATCTAACATTTAGTAGGCAGAACCACTTTCGGTAAGTAGGATGAATCTATGAAGATCAAAAAGGTGGTAAAAATAGAGTTATAATTACCGCACGAAGAACTGCTAGATGGGAAGAATGGGAGACCGAGCAGTTCAGCCCACTGTGCCCTAACTTGGCGACGGAGGACACCTACGGCGACGGCGGAGAGAAAGATGTCCGCGGCCGGCGTGAGGACGGCGTCGGAGAAGTTGCGGCAGCTAAGCGCTTCGTCGCCGGCGTCGTCGAGAGCTAGCGGTGGCGCTAGGGTTTTGACGGAGGTGTAGAGGTGGAAGAAGGATTTCTTTACCGCAGGGGACACATATTTATAAGTAGGTGTGCAGCACAGCGCAATTACGCAGGTGCCCCTGTGTGTTCACATCCATGGGGTATTTGGCAAGCATGCAACATATTTAGAATTGTCCCACGTTCCCACGCCCCGCAAGTATGTCAGATGTTCGTTCCGGCTTCTCCGGATATTCACAATTAAGATGATTCATTTAAATAGAACTTGATGTTTGTCTCTGTGTCTTCTGCTGACAAGGATGCAGAGAAGACATTCGACAGTTTCAATAGAATGCATATGATTTGGACAGATAGAGTTTGAGATAGTAAGCATATAGAGATTAGGGTCCGATCACATTCACTTAGTTCAAAAGATTCAACAGTGAAGACATAGCTATAAGTGAATGATGTAGAGGGCAGAACGCTAGTATATATATATATGCCATCAAATCACTATAGCACAGAAAAATCACGAAGATAAATTGAAACTGAAGACAAACCAAATGCGAAATCTTTGCAAAATAACGCCATGAGTGAAACACTTTAAACAGAGAAATTTGGTGGTGGCGTTACCCACCGTATAGGAAGTATTAGAACCAGACACGACGCACAATTATTGTGGCGCGCCGAAGTCAAATTCCATGTTAATGTATTCACACTCAGAGTGTAAATCTTCATTGATTGAAGATATACATTACTTTTTGTGTTGCACATCTAAGTCATCAACATGCATAAGTGTTTTGATGTGTTCCTAATCACAGGACATTTGAGGATTCCAAGATATTTAGCTCACACCGTAACTTGCAAAACCTTTTCTCGTCCAAGGGCTTTGTGAAGATATCTGCTAGTTGCTCTTCAGTGTTGACGTGCATGATATCTATATCTTTCTTCATAACATGATCTCTGAGAAAGTGATGACGTATTTCAATGTGCTTTGTCTTCGAATGCTGGACTGGATTGTTGGCAATCTTGATGGCACTTTCGTTGTCGCAGAAGAGAGGGACTTGCTTCAGATTGATGCCATAGTCCTTGAGAGTTTGCTTCATCCACAGAAGCTGAGCACAACAAGATCCAGCAGCAATGTATTCAGATTCAGCAGTTGAGAGTGACACAGTTACGCTTCTTTGAAGACCAACAAACAAGTGATCGACCGAGAAAATGACATGTGCCTGATGTAGACTTGCGATCCACTTTGTCACCAGCATAATCAGCATCCGAGAATCCAACCAGATCAAACCTTGAGCCCTTTGGATACCATAATCCTAGTGTTGGGGTGTAAGCAAAATATCGAAGAATTCGCTTCACGCCTAAGTGATGCGATTCCTTTGGTGCCGCTTGAATCGAGCACACATGCAAACACTAAGCATAATATCTGGCCTAGATGCACATAAATAAAGCAAAGAACCAATCATGGAGCGGTATACCTTTTGATCGAACTCTTTACCATTGTCGTCGGGACCAAGATGGTGCTTGGCTGGCATTGGCGTCGTGTAGCCTTTGCAGTCTTCCATTCCAAACTTCTTCAGACAATCTTTGAGGTAATTTTCTTGATATATGAAGATGCCATTTCGTTGCTGACGAATTTGAAGACCAAGGAAGAACTTCAGCTCTCCCATCATGGACATTTGATATTGCTCTTGCATCATGTACCCAAACTCATCACTGTACTTCTGGTTGGTGCAGCCGAAGATTATGTCATCCACATATATTTGGCACACAAACAGTTCACCATCATATGTCTTCGTGAAGAGTGTGGGATCGAGAGATCCAGGTTTGAAGCCTTTGCTCTTCAGGAAGTCTTTGATTGTATCATACCAGGCACGAGGAGCTTGTTTGAGGCCATACAGTGCTTTGTTCAGTTTGTACACCATATCAGGATGTTTTGGATCTTCAAAGCCAGGTGGTTATGCAACATATACTTCTTCTTCAATCTTGCCATTTAGAAATGCACTCTTTACATCCATTTGATATAGCAAGATGTTGTGATGATTAGCATAGGCTAGCAGTATGCGAATAGCTTCAAGCCAAGCAACAGGAGCAAATGTTTCATCGAAGTCAATTCCTTCAACTTGAGTATATCCTTGAGCCACAAGACGAGCTTTGTTTCTCGACTTGACCATGCTCATCACTGCTTGTTTCGATATATCCACTTTGTTCCAATAATGTTATGCTTATGCGAGGTCGTCGCTTGACAAGTTCCCACATTATTCAGCTTGAACTGTTGAAGTTCTTCTTGCATGACTTGAATCCATTTAGGTTCCATAAAAGCTTCAGCAACTTTCTTGGGTTCTGATATTGACACAAATGAAAAATGCCCACAGAAATTTGCTAGTTGTGTTGCTCTTGAGCGAGTGAGCGGACCAGGTGCATTGATGCTGTCAATAATCCTCTCTATTTGAACTTCATTTGCAACACGAGGATGAACAGGACGAAGATTCTGCTCTGGCTGATCATTGTCATCATTGGGAGAATTGTCTTCGGTCTGAGCATTGTCTTCAGGTTGATTTGGTGCAGAGATGATAAGTTCCTCTTCAGGCTGTGCTTCAGAGGGCATGATCTCACCAGTTCCCATCAACTTGATAGATTCACAGGAAGGGGCTTCATCAAGTGTACTTGGCAGAATTTCTCTTTGTGAACCATTGGTTTCATCAAATCGCACATCCACTGTTTCAACAATTTTGTAGTGGAAGAGGTTGAAGACTCTGTAAGAGTGTGAATCCTTTCCATAGCCAAGCATGAAGCCTTCGTGAGCTTTGGGTTCAAATTTTGACTTGTGATGGGGATCCTTGATCCAACATCTAGCACCAAAGACTCTGAAGTAGCTGACATTTGGCTTCTTGCCAGTGAGGAGCTCATAGGATGTTTTGCCCAGAAGCTTATGGATGTAGACACGGTTGATGATGTGACAAGCTGTATCAATGGCTTCAGGCCAGAACTTTCTTGGTGTCTTGTACTCATCAAGCATTGTTCGAGCCATCTCGATGAGGGTTCTGTTCTTGCGCTCTACAATGCCCTTTTGCTGAGGTGTGTATGGAGCAGAAAATTCATGAGTGATTCCCATTGTATCCAGATAAGATCAAGCCTGGTGTTCTTGAATTCAGTGCCGTTATCACTTCTGATATGCTTGATCTTGACACCATAGTTGTTCATTGCTCAATTGGCGAATCGTCTGAAGACATCTTGTACTTCAGTCTTGTAGAGAATTATGTGCACCCATGTGTATCTTGAGTAGTCATCAACAATGATGAAGCCATAGAGACACGCCGTTGTTGTAAGGGTGGAGTAGTGGGTAGGTCCAAATAAGTCCATGTGAAGCAGCTCAAAGGGTTGAGATGTTGTCATGATTGTCTTCGAGGGATGCTTGGCCCTTGTCATCTTTCCAGCTTCGCAGGCACCACATAGATGATCTTTCTTGAACTTGACACCTTCGATGCCTATGACATGCTTCTTTTTGGCGAGAGTATGCAAGTTCCTCATGCCAGCGTGCCCCAGCCTTCGATGCCAGAGCCAGCATTCTGAAGCTTTAGCAAGAAGACATACGGCAAGTTTTGGACCTGCTGAGAAATCTACCATGTATAGATCACCTTTCATGTACCCTTCAAAGACTAGAGATTTGTCAGATTCCATTAGTACAAGGCAACGATATTTTCCAAATATCACAATCATGTTTAAGTCACAAAGCATTGAGACAGACATTAAGTTGAATCCAAGTGATTCAACAAGCATCACTTTATCCATGTGTTGATCCCTTGAGATTGCAACTCTACCTAGACCCAATACTCTGCCTTTACCAGTGTCAGCAAATGTGATTTTACTCTTGTCGGATGGACATAAGGTTGAGTCCATGAGAAGACTTTGATCACCAGTCATATGATTAGTGCATCCACTGTCAATAATCCATTCTGAAGCTTTTGGTGACATGCCCTACAGTGCAGTTAGGAGGATAGGCTTCACAAGGTATGTTGTGAAGCATAAGCATTTTATACACACATGGATTATCACAGTTTCGATCAAGATTAGCACATAGTATGACAGATAAGAGATTCATATGTGGAATTCATAGTAAGTCATTTTATCATGCGTCCCTTTATGTTTTAGGTCCCCAGCAATTTTATCGGACGCCATTGATTGCTGGCTGGAGACCACATTCTGCAAAAGAGAGTTAGTTCTTCTTCACCACCCACATTTTCAGGGGTGGCTTAGAAGCAATGAGTCTAAGTGCAGCATCTGAGAATTTCGGCTTTGAAGCCCTAGCAAATAGCTTTGCAGGAGATGAACGATACTCACGTGAATAAGCAGAGAAGTTCTTAGTTCTTAATTCTAGTCAAGTTACATATAAAGTTCATTAGATTCGGAGCTACGGCCTAGAAGATATGAGCAAAACAAGTTAAGCATGGCATTGATGCAAAATGCATACAAACATCAAGCAAACACCTCAAAACATGGATGCAACATGATAATATGAAACTACATGCAAAATCAAGCAAGTTTCATATAGAGCACGCTCAAAACGGAGCAACGGATCAACACATACACCCTATACAAGTTAAGACAACAATCTGCCGAAAACAGCAAGTAGGCATATTGCAAGCATCAAAACAACATGCTACAGGACCTCAACAAGAAAACAAAAGGCATGGGCATGATGTACAGGTAAGGCATTACAAAACATGAACACTGAGCTATCTCCAGAAACAAGTAGAACATGCTCAAAATGACATGGCAAGATTGCAATTAATAACAGTTTCAGACTTTGGCAGAAATAACATCAGGTTGCAATGTTTAGAGCTATCAAACAACATGTTACAGGAACTTAACATGGCAAACAAAGGAATGGCATTAATGTAATCAAAGCATAGAACAAAAGTCCTTTAGTGACCATAAGCCAAAAAGGATCAGAAAATATGATGGCACCCATGTAAACATGGCAAGTTATATTACAGATTCATACATGGCAGGAACAACGACAAGTAGGCATGTTGGTGAGCTTGAACCACTCACCACAGAGTAATACATGGCATGACAAGGCTACCAACAGTAAGAAAACATGGCATATAAGATATACATGGCAAGAAAAACATCATAGCATACAAGGATCAACTACAACAGCCTTGGCAAAATTGAATAACATGTAAACAACCTGCCAGGAAACATTTTATAGCAAAAGTAGAGCTCGATGGACTCAAGCTATAGCACTCCATAATTGCAAATAAGGGCATGGATGGATAGATAAAGACATGTATAACAAAACATCCTTACTGAAGTATCTCAAAATAAGCATGTATCTCCCGGTAGCATCAAGTTTACATGGCAACAAAATATAACAGAATCTGCCAGGAAAACAGCAACAGCAAGTACCCTACTTAACAAGCTTGATGCACTCACTACACAACTCACAAAAATGCATCGCAAGCACACCTGCAAGGATGGCATGGCATATGACAAAACACATGTAGGACTCAAATTCAGAGGGTGCACACATCAATCATAGCAAAAATGACAAAAGTGCAAGTTCTGTTAAGAAACAGAAACTAACATCACATAGCACTTTTCCAACAGCATTTAGGGCATCAAGATTAGCTCAAATGAAAATGATGCAATGAGATGAAATGATCTAATCTTCGAAGCGAACAATTTGACATATTACACGCGCAACATGGAGCTACGATGACAGAGATATGATGTGATGAAAATGCATGAAAATAATCACAAACTCGGGGACTTAGTGGAATTTATACCCTCCGAAAACACATCTAGGGTTTCGGGCTCGTTCTTCGAGGTTCGCCGGAGTTCCTGTACGCCGGAGGTGAGGGAGGAGGCCGGAGCACGTGGGAGAGGCGGCGGCTCGCCGGGGCACGGTCGCCGGCGGGGTTGAGGGAGAGGCGGCGGCGGCACGGCGCGGCCGGCGGCGAGGACGGGCGCCGGCGGGCCAGCTGGCTCGGTGGCGGCGGCGGCTGCCGGGCGAGGCTGCCGGAGATGGCGGGCGGCGGCGGGCTCGGGGTTTCGCCGGCCAAGACGGAACGCCATGAGGCAGTAGGGCGGCGCATGGCGGCGGGCGATGGGCGAGGCGGCGGGCGATGTTCCGGCGAAGCGGCGGCCGGAGGCGGGGCAGCCATGGGGCGGGCGCGCTGTCCGGCGGATCGGGCCTGGCCAGGCTGAGCGGGCCGAGATGGGCTCCGGCCCGGGCGACGGCTGGGCGCGTGAGGTGGCGCGATGCGGTTGGTTGGGGAGGCGGCGGAGGTGAGGTGGCAGCACCCCATTGGCCGGGGTGAGGTGGCGGCTGGACGCGTCCGGCGCCGGGCGGACGTGTCAGCGCGCAGAGGAAGAAGGGGCTAGGGTTAGGGGCGTTTTGATCCGCGAATTTCGGGTGGGATCTAGTTTTATAGGTAGAGGGAGCTAGGAGAGTCCAAATGAGGTGCGGTTTTCGGCCACGCGATCGTGATCGAACGACCGAGAGCATGGAGAGGAGTTTGCTGGGTTTTGGGCCACTTTGGAAGGGGTGTTGGGCTGCAAACAAAAGAGGGCTCTGCGGTTACCCGGTTAACCGTTGGAGTACCAAACGACCTCCAAATGATCCGAAACTTGACAGGCGGTCTACCGGTGCTATACCAAGGCCGCTTGGCAAGACTCGGTCCATTCCGAGACCGTTTAACACCCGCACATGAAAAGAGGTAAAAGGGGGGCGCCGGGAGACATAGGAGTGCCGGATTGGAAAACGGACAACGGGGAAAATGCTCGGATGCATGACACGAACACGTATGCAAAATGAAATGCACATGATGACATGATATGAAATGCATATGATGACATGGCAAAGAGAGACACGCAAGCACATGACATGGAAATGACGACGAATAACTGACAAACACCTGGCGCATCGAATCCGGGGCGTTACACGGCCGCCCATACCAGCCCCTATGGTGGCGTCGCCCCTTTTTGCGTGTATGATTGGGGTAGTGAAAAATATTCCAGTGGTGCTTTTGATTTACCCACAGAATGGTTGAATTGCTTGTTTCTATGAACTGAGTTCGCCAATAATGTGAAGGATGCCAGTCTTTTCATCCTATTGTAGATTGCTTAGATATCGATATGCCAAATGTAATCGCATGAAATATATAGTAAAAGCCAGTGTGATGTGTGTGGCTACAACTAGTCTGAATACACATCATATAACATATCAAGGACGCACCATCTTACCAGATTAAGCATTCGACCTACCAATGCAGTGTGGGAAGAAAGAAGTATTGGGACTGCGCATCCAAGCAATTGATGCCATGGACTCCTTCGTACTAAGAGAAAAAGAAGTTGCAGTGTGCCTGTACAAAGAGCTAGCGTAAGTTCAGTTACCTGCTTCTCGGAATTTTAGTTAGCCACTTATGTTGCTTGGCTTAATTTAGTTTGCTACTGATTACATAATGCCATAGCTTGTTAATCCTATTGTAGACTGCACCTATCTATGTTTTTGATACTTACTGTTAAGAATTATCTATTTGCCTGAACTTAAATAGCTACTTAAACACGTAGATAGCTGGTCATATGTACTTCTAGGGTGTAGCAGAATTCACGTGTAATTTACGTTCTGATACCATGTTTGTTTAAATGGTTTGCTATTATCACTTGTTGCACTAGTAATGTTTGCATGTTCATAGATAGACAACTGTCAGGTATGAGGGACAACGTCTTTTTAACTTATATATGTGTTGGAATCATTTTGCTTACATCAAAGAAACTTACAGATGTTTGTGTTGCTAGTAAACGGTATCGACTTGCACAACAACAAAAAAGATACATCATTGACATTTTGGGCCGAACGAAACATTTTTCTGTCATACGTATGACACTTCTATGATGATAATTGTGACAAAACCCGGTATCATCATAGATGTGGTGGGTTCCTACTTCTACGACAAAAAATCATGACAGAAAAAGGGCTTTTCGTCCTGGGCGGGTCGGAGACGCAGCTACATGACATTCTTTGGGCCGTCCATGACGGAAAAAACCGTGGTAGGGGAGGGCGAGGAAAATTTCGGGGAGTTCCCGGTTACGGTGGGAGGTTGGGGCCGAGCGATGCGCGTTTCTCTCGAAAACGTACATGCGTGTGTGCGAGGTGTTGGCTCTAACTGAACCCGAGCTAGGCGTTGGGCTCTAACTGAACCCGAGCGATTGCACTACACGCTACGCGTTACTAAACCCAAGCGATCGATCGATGGCTCGTTAATCGAACCCGATCAAGCGATTCTTCGCTCTGTTGCTAATCGAAGCCAATCGACGATGCCTCTCGATTAACAGTGAGCGCTATGCGGGGGTGGATGAACAAAGGAGTGGTGGCGTTGCCTCTAGATGAACAGGACCCCATGGTGTGGATGGCTAGATGAACAGGACGACCCCGTGGAGGGCTGGATGAACAGTAGATGGTGGAGGGGTGCCCGTGGAGGGCTGGTTGAACAGTAGCTGGTGGAGTAGCGCACGGTGGAGGCTGGATGAACAGGATCCGTGGATACTGGAGGAGGTCGACGGTAGCCTGTGGAGGCTGGAGGAGGTCAACGGTGGAGATGAATAGTATCCCGTGGAGTCCCATTTTGCAGTACGCCACACCCCTCCCAATCAACAGGACCCCTATTTTGACCGTAGCGCTCTAACACAAGTCTGTTTCGTCCGTTTTGCGGTACGCCACACCCCTCCCGATCAACAGGACCCCTGCTTTTGACAAGAGGGAGGTCTGTTTCCTCCGTTTGGCGGTACGCCACACCCCTCCCGATGAACAGGATCCCGTTTCGAACATGGACGGTCGAACACAAGGCCATTTCCTCCGTTCTGTGGTACGTCAGGCCTCTTTTCCATCACATGTTCTGTCCAAGCCCTCCCGATGAACACAAGGACGCATTCCATTCCGACCCAGCCGGTTGGCTCCCACGCGTTCCGTTGCCTCCCGATGAACACGACGCATTCCGTTGCCTCCCCATGAACACGACGCATTCCGGTGCCTCCCCATAAACACGACAACGATGTTGTTTCTCTATTACGACCCAGCCATGTACACGAGCCCTGGCCGTACGTATGCGCGAATAGGCGTTCGAGACCCCGCCCGTATGTACACATACGTGGCCGTATTTTCTTTCTTGCACACTGGCCGCTGTATGTACGTGTACATGCTACGTGCGCGCCTCTACTATGACACGTGCACGCCTCTACATCGACCAGTATATATGTACGTACACGTTCGCGACCAGAATAACAACGCTACGTACGCTTTGACCAGTTGGGTCCCGACTGTCAGGCACTTCCTTGTGTGCGAAGATGTAGCTGGTGTGTCCCAGCAGTCAGGGGGGCGAATCGTTTTTTTGGACGCATTTCCTTGCGTGTGAAGATGTAGCTGGTGGGTCCCAGCAGTCAGGGGGAAACATTTTTTTTCACGAAATACGGTGGCTCGTCCGGTGGGTCCCCGCTGTCAGGTGGAGGAATAATTACTTTTCACGTAATAAGGAGGCACTTCCTTGCTGCGGCCGTGGACCCAGCTGTTAGCCTCTCCTTGTACAGTCCACGTCTGATGGAAGCGTTTCCTTGACCACGCCACGCAGAGAGCACCAGGGCGGTGGACGACGGTGAGGCCTAGGAAGGGGACAACACGGAGCCGGGGAAGGCGCGGCATTGGATGCCCACGATAGAGGAGTACGAGGGTTCACTGGTTCGCTGCGGTGTGAGGCTGCCGTCGCTGCAGAATAACAGGGGGTGTGGGTGAGTAGAGGGATGGCCTGGCCAGCGGTGGGAGTAGTAGGGGGCGGTGAGGCCTCCGCCGCATCGCAGCCGGCCACGGGAGGCAGGAGCACGAGGCACGACCGACGCTGGTTTGGGCGGCTGGTGCAAGAAGACCATAGGTTGAAGAAGCACTACGGCCGTTGGATGGACATCGTACGGTCACCGGAGCTAGAATTGTGCATATTGACTAAGTTGACAAAGCCCTCCGTCCCCGTCAACTTAGTAGGCCCACAAGTCAGCCTGCCACTATACAGGATCCCAACTAACAGGGAGTATTCTTTTTTTGTGCGTAATAAGGAGGCACTTCCTTGCGTGCGAAGATATAGCTGGTGGGTCCGAGCTGTCAGCGGCGGTAATGTTTTTTTCGCGAAATACAGAGGCCCTTTCAGTGGGTCCCCGATGTCAGGTGGAGGAATCATTATTTTGCGCGTAATAAGGAGGCATTACCTTGCGTGCGGCCGTGGACCCAGCTGTCGGCCTCTCCACGTACAATCCACTTCTGATGCATGTCGGTCGTTGACCACGCTGACCAGGCCGCGCCGAGAGCACCTGGGCGGTGGACGACGGCGTGGCCTAGGAACGGAATGACACGGAGGCAGGGAAGACTCGGCAGTTGTTTCCCACGCGGAGGGGACTATGACTGTACGAGTGTCACGTGTGCATCATGTTTAAATTCCATTTAAATTTGAAATGGGGATTTGTGAAACCCTCAGAATCATTTCTGGAAATGACCCAGATAAAAATTGCTCCAAAAAATTCCAAGAAAATGTTCATGTTGCTCTCTGAAAATGTTGGACAGAGATAAAAATCAAACCAATATTTCCAGGAGCTCATAAGTATTTATTTTCGACATTTGGAATTAATGCAGTAATTATTTGCATTGGATATATATTGTTATATATATATAATATTGTCCAAAAATTATGCCATTTGTTGAGGAGGTCTGGAATAATACCACTAGCCCCTACAAAAATTGGCATAAGAAAATAAATTGGTTTAGTATTATTATTAAATCAAAATAAATGTCAGAAAATAGAAAAGAAAACAAATCAGGGAGAAACTTACTGTGTGCTTACCTCCCTCAGGCAGCTGCCCGACCCAAAGAGCCCAAGAGGGTCGGCCCAGCCACCGGCCATGCCACCATCCCTTCCTCGTGCTAGGAGGACAGGGGCACGCTGGCCAAGGCCATGGGCCACCAGCCCGCGACCACGCCTCTCGCCACCTCCCGCTTCTCCCCTCATCGTCTGGATGCTGCTACCTCTTGAGCACTGCGTTGGATTTCCCCGAAGAGGAGAGGATGATGAAGTGAAGTAGCGTAAGTATTTCCCTCAGTTTTTGAGAACCAAGGTATCAATCCAGTAGAAGATCACGCACAAGTCCCTCGTATCTGCACAAAACGATAGCTACTCGCAACCAACGAGATTAGGGGTTGTCAATCCCTTCACGGTCACTTACGATGGTGAGATCTAATAGAGATGATAAATAATATTTTTGGTATTTTTGGTATATAGATGCAAAGTGAAAAGTAAAAGGCAAAGTAAAAACAAAGCAAGTAATAAAGTAATGGAGATTGATATGATAAGAATAGACCCGGGGGCCATTGGTCTCACTAGTGGCTTCTCTCAAGAGCATAGATATTCTACGGTGGGTGGACAAATTACTGTTGAGAAATTGACAGAATTGAGCATAGTTATGAGTATATCTAGGTATGATCATGTATATAGGAATCACGTCCGAGACAAGTAGATCGAAATGATTCTGCATCTACTACTATTACTCCACTCATCGACCGCTATCGAGCATGCATCTAGAGTATTAAGTTAAAACAGAGTAATGCCTTAAGCAAGATGACATGATGTAGAGGGATAAATTCATGCAATATGATAAAAAACCCATCTTTTTATCCTCGATGGCAACAATACAATACGTGCATTGCTGCCCCTTCTGTCACTAGGAAAGGACACCGCAAGATTGAACCCAGAGCTAAAAACTTCTCCCATTGCAAGAACTACTAATCTAGTTGGCCAAACCAAACGGATAATTCGAAGAGACTTGCAAAGATAAATCAACCATACATAAAAGAATTCAGAGAAGATTCAAATATTATTCATAGATAAGCTGGATCATAAACCCACAATTCATCGGTCTCAACAAACACACCGCAAAAATAAGATTACATCGAATAGATCTCCACGAGAGAGGGGGTGAACATTGTATTGAGATCCAAAAAGAGAGATGAAGCCATCTAGCTACTAACTATGGACCCGTAGGTCTGAAGTAGACTACTCACACTTCATCGGAGAGGCTATGGTGTTGATGTAGAAGCCCTCCGTGGTGGATGCCACCTCCGGCGGAGCTCCGGAACAGGCCCCAAGATGGGATCTCATGGATACAGAAGTTACGGTGGTGGAATTAGGTTTTTGGATCCGTCTTTGATCTGTCGGGGGTACGTAGGTATATATAGGAGGAAGGAGTACGTCGGTGGAGCAACAGGGGGCCCACGAGGTAGGGGGCGCGCCCTAGGGGGGGCCCACCCTCGTGACCGCCTCTGTTACTTCTTGGAGTAGGGTCCAAGTCTCATGAATCACGTTCAATGAGAAAATCACGTTCCTGAAAGTTGCATTCCGTTTGGACTCCGTTTGATATTCCGTTTCTTCGAAACACTGAAATAGGCAAATAACAACAATTCTGGGCTGGGCCTCCGGTTAATAGGTTAGTCCCAAAAATAATATAAAAGTGGAAAATAAATCCCAATATAGTCCAAAATAGTAGATAAAGTAGCATGGAGCAATCAAAAATTATAGATACGTTGGAAACGTATCAGGCATCCCCAAGCTTAATTCATGCTCGTCCTCGAGTAGGTAAATGATAAAAAAGAATTTTCGATGCGGAGTGATACTTTGGCATAATTTCAATGTAAATCTTCTTAATTGTGGCATGAATATTCAGATCCGAAAGATTCAAGACGAAAGTTCATATTGACATAAAAAATAATAATACTTCAAGCATACTAACTAAGCAATTATGTCTTCTCAAAATAGCATGGCAAAAGAAAGTTCATCCCTACAAAATCATATAGTTAGGCTATGCTTCATTTTCGTGATACAAAGATGTTCCCAACTTCTATACCCCCGATGACAAGCCAAGCAATTGTTTCATACTTAAATAATCTCAAACTTTTTCAACCTTCACGCAATACATGAGCGTAAGCCATGGATATAACACTACGGGTGGAATAGAATATGATGATGGGGATTGTGTGGAGAAGACAAAAAGGAGAAAGTCTCACATTGACGAGGATAATCAACGGGCTATGGAGATGCCCATTAATTGATATCAACATGAGGAGTAGGGATTGACATGCAACGGATGCACTAGAGCTTATGAATGCTCAACAAAAGAAAACTAGTGGGTGTGCATCCAACTCGCTTGCTCATGAAGACCTAGGGCATTTGAGGAAGCCCATCGTAGGAATATACAAGCCAAGTTCTATAATGAAAAAATCCCACTAGTATAAAAAGACAACTTATGAGACTTCCTACATGAAGAACAAGGTGCTACCTTGGCACAATATATGAGACTCACTACATGAAGAACAAGGTGCTACTTTGAAGCACAAGTGTGGAAAAAGAGATAGTGCCATTGCCCTTTTTTTGGGCCTTCTTTTTTTTCTTTTCTTTTGGCCTTTCTCTTTTTTTGGGCAATTGTCGGGGAGGCTGATCGTACCCACGGACACCTATGGGGCCCGGCGGAGCGGATCCCTTTGTGGTTCGGAGGGGGGCGGAGGTCGCCTGAAGAGCGGATCGAGGCGATGCACAAGGGCGGTTTACCCAGCTTCGGAGCTCTCCGGAGAGATAAAACTCCTACTGCTGCCTGTTTGATCTATTGTGTTCTTGCCAGGGAGCAATGCGGGCTACAAAACCTAGCGTGAGTGTGGCCAATCTACGGTGGGTCGAACGAATCGAAACTCGGCCAACCGCGGAACCTCCTCTACGTTGCACTCGGGCCTCCTTTTATATGCTCAAGGGGTCTCCGACAGGTGGCAACATAGGCGGGGGTACAAACGTAAAAACAGGGTTTGGTACACCTACTTGAACAAAGGTACAGTGCAAAATACCTAACCCTCGACGGCAAGGGACAAAAGCAATAAATGCCTGTCGTTGTCGCTTAAACAAGGTAACAGAGACCGTCAACGCCTCCGCCGCCACGAGGGCGAAGCTTGTTCAAGGCCAGCGTGTCGCTGCTCTCTGCGGGCTGCACAGCCGCCCGACACGCGCCCATGGAACGGTCCCATGGCGACACGTCGCTGGGTGAGCTGGAGCGGAGACGGAGAGGAGTTGCATGCCGCGGCAAGCGCCTTGCCGCGGCCGAATCCTTGTCGCGCCCGGGGGCTTGTCGCGCTCCGTGCCTTCCCGGCGAGCTCCTCTTGCCGAAGCCTTGTCTTCTGCGTGCCTGGAGTGGCCTTCCCGACAAGCTCCTCTTGTCGGGGCCTTGTCTTCTGAATGGCCGTGGAGGGTCTTGGTGGACGCCCGGCGAGGCTTGTCGCGGACGCCGCGATCGCCTGCAGACAAGTTCGGGTACTAAGGTACCCCTACTTTAGTACACCGGCACAGAGCCCCCGGTCCTGGGACATACACGGTGCGAAGCGCTGTTGGGCCAGGCCCAAAACAGGCACGCGACGCTGCTGCCTGGTCCAAACCAAACCCACCAGATCCGCCGTCCCCCTCAGAATTCAAGACGCTGGCCGATTAAGGCCGTGGGGGAAGTGGGCGGCGGCGGGTCGCTCCACCCGTCGCCCCCGCTCTGCCTCCCCGCCACGTGGTTCCCATGCTCTTGGGGTCACGGACGGTGGAAGTGGGAAACTGGGCCGCCTTGGGCAGAGTCAGCAGGTCGGCCCCGATTCCCTGCTCTTCCTATGCCCTGATTCGTCGAAAGGGCGGTTGAGCCCCACCTTGCTTCCTTAAAAAGGGCGGAAGGGGAGCCTTGAAGGCCGCACTCTCCCATCTCCTCCTTTCTTCAGTTTCTGTTTCCCTTTCTCTCATTCGCCATGGAGAAAAAGAGCCTTGGTTCTTCGTCGGTGGCGGCGAGGGTCGCCGCTAGACAGCGTTCCCCTCCCAACCCTACGCCCGGGGCGGCAGAGCCAGCCCCAAGAGGAAGAGGGAGGGGGCGAGGTCGAGGACAAGGTCGAGGACGAGGTCGAGGACGAGGTCGAGGAAGAGGCGGACGGGGCGGTGCGCCATCTCCGCCTCCGCCGGCGGTTCCCCTCCCTGCGGCGGTCCATACCAGGGACGACCCTTGCGAGTTCTTCGTCAGGCTGCGCCGGGCGCCTCGTCGTCGCCTCCGTCTTCCAGCTCCGTTTGCGAGCGCAATGGAGTCGGATCCGCCCGAGACACTGAGATTGCACATGAGGGGCTGTGGGATCAGCGGCATGCGAGTCCGTGTTGTATTCCCAGCGCCTAATGTGATGTATCTCGATCGTGGGTGGAAGACGTTCTCTCGCATCATCAGACTGTGGGCGGGGTTTACACTACATTTTTAGTTAATGGAGGGTGATCTCCTCTCCGTCAAGGTCTTCGGGATCTTGGCACTTTCGGCGAAGTGCTGCGTGGACAGCTCCTCCGACAGCGAAGATTCCCCTTCGAGCAAGAGTGACGAGGTGGGGAGCGACAGCGACGACGAGGTTGGCGGGCCCGATTAGTTGTCGGGCGCCGCTTCGCATGTCACCGGCGACCCCATCATCCGTGTCGCCGGCTCCCTGAACTCCCCGGTCGCCTCCTTGGGCGGCCGGGCGAGGGGAGGCTGTAGAAGGGAAGAGGGATGGCGACAAGGCCGTCAAGTCGGAGTACGAGGCGTAGTGCCCTCGGCAGGTGCCGACGCCTGCCGCCTGCCTCGAACCCCGCCTCGGCGCCGCCATCTCCGCCAAGCCCTCGGGAGCTCCCGGATGTTCTCTTGGTGTCTTCTCGCACCCGTGAGCTCTGCCTAGGCGTTTCTTTTGCCCTTCCCGCCTCCTTGACCTACCTCCTGGAAAGGGGGACAGGAAAAGGATTACGGGCATCTTATCTTTTTAATTTGTAAGCCTTTGGGCCTTATCCGCATTTAAAGCTTGTAATCCTCTCTTTCATGTTTTTCATTCCCCACGGACTCTATCCGAGTAGAATGTTTTTAATGAAAAAGGGATGTTTGAAAAAAAGGGCGAAGGGCTTATCTGATATCTCAGCCCCCGGCAACTCTGGCTTGTCATGCCCCCAAGAACCCCTCGGCTTGCCGTAGCTCCCCAAGAACTCGGCTTGCCGCAGCCCCTAAGAACTATGGCTTGTTGGGCTTGGCGCCGGCGCGCCTTCTTCTCCTCTTCGCTGTTATTTCAGTTCGAGGACGATTTAGCCAAAGGCCACAACACGTTATCTTTGTAACATAACTTTATTCGCAACATCTGCTACGTTACTTCCTTTACTCGACTCTTGGCTTTGTATGTTATTACCCCACGCTTTTCAGTGGAAACTTGCTGCGAGCACCCTTGCCATGAGCGCCGAAAAGTCTGGGACTTCAAAGCAGCTGCGTCAAGGGGTCGCTACCGACAAGCAACCTTGTCGCGGACTAGTCGCAGCTCACTTAAGTTGTTGAGCGGACTCGAAACAAAGTAAGGGCGCGACCAGTCACGATTTGGTTCCTCCGCGCACGGGTGTCTCATACAAAGCGTGGTCGTTCAAGGAAGATAACTTTACAAATTTATTACTGATCTGAATCGATCGATGCAATGTTATTTCCTCTACTTGATTTCTTCCTTTGTACGTTTCTGCCCTGCGCATTTAGGGAAACTTGCCGGTGCAGGCACCCTTGCCGCGAGCGCCGAAAAGTGAACTTCAAGCACTTCGGCAAGGGTCGCTATCGACAAGCAACCTTGTCGCGGACTAGCCGCAGCTCACTTAAGTTGTTGAGCGGACTCGAAACAAAGTAAGGGCGCGACCAGTCACGGTTTGGTTCCTCTGCGCACAGGTTTTCCATACAAAGTACTATCGTTCGAGGAAGATAACGAAAAAAAAGTTGATTGCTCAAACTTTGGCAACTTAGCTTTTCTGTTTCTTGCTTCCCGATGAGGTGTAGCTTCCTCGAGCGGTGCCTGGTCCATAGTATTATCTCCTCCTCCCCCCTGGTTAACTTGTGCGCGAGGGAGCCTCCCTTTCTTGGCGACAAGAGAAAAGAGAGGAAATAACGTTATAGAGCCCAGTGGCTCGATTCTGCTTACCGGGTGTGGTTGCTGCACAAAGTGTTAGCCAAAACATGCAATAACTTGATGAAAGCATGAACTTGACGGGTTGTGCGCAACACATGGGCTTTATCGATACATCCTGCTACCGGCTTTGTAATGAAGGATTACATGCAACAGCGGCAAGACTTGTACAAAAGGTGGTTGCTTTAACGGGTTCTCGACAACCGCGCTTTATGGGTAAAACTTACGAAGATGTTCAATGTTCCAGAGTTGCTCACCGGAATGCCATCTTCGGTCTCAAAGCGGACAGCGCCCGAGCCTAGTGACTCGTTTCACCCGATAAGGGCCTTCCCACTTCAAGGCGTCAACTTGTTTGAATTCTTGGCGGATGAGTGCGCCAAGAACAAGGTCGCCTTCCTCGAGACTTCGGCATTAACCCTGCGGCCATGGTAGCGACGCAGGCTTGTTGGTAGCGAGCGGCTCGCATACAAGAGCTGAAGACGATCCTCCTCAAGGAGCAGCGTCATCTTGTCGCAGCCTGCTCTTGCTCAAACTCATCATAAGCGAGCACTCGAGGCGACCAGATACGAAGTTCCGTGGGGAGAACTGCCTCTGCTCCATAGACTAGAGCAAAGGGTGCACGCCGCTGGCTCGATTTGGCGTCGTTCTGATCAACCAAAGAACCACCGGCAGCTCCTCGATCCAGTTTCTTCCGCACTTGTGCAGCCTGTCGAAAGTTCTCGTCTTGAGTCCGCGCAGCACTTCAGCGTTCGCCCTTTCTGCTTGACCGCTGCTTCTCGGGTGAGCAACGGAAGCGGCGGAACCTTGGCGCCAAGGTCTTGGACGTCTTGCATGAAGGTGCGACTTCGTGAATTGTGTGCCGTTGTCGGTGATGATCCCGTTAGGGATTCCAAACGGCAAACAATCGACCAAGAACTTGATCACGACCGCGTTGTCACCTTCCTCATCGCTTCCACTCCGGCCACTTTGTGAACTTGTCGATGGCGACGCATAAGTACTCAAAGCCCCGACAGCTTCGGGGAAGGGGCCGAGGATGTCGAGCCCCTGCATCAAAATGGCCGTGATAAAGGGATCGTCTAGAGAGCTTGAGCTAGCAGTGTATCTGCTTGGAATGGAATTGGCACGCTTCACACTTGGTTACTTGTGCAGTTGCATCCGGAGGGTCATCGGCGAAGAGACCTTGCCGGAAAGCTTTGCCGGCAAGTGCTCTTGCGCCAATGTGGTGACCACATATGCCTCCATGTATCTCTCGCCAACAGCTTCGTCCATCTTCCCCGGAATACACTTCAATTTCACACCGTTGAGTCTTCTTCATGCAAGGTATGTTGTCGACAAACCGGTACATACTTGACCGCCGGGCTACTCTTTCCGCTTCTTCCTGCTTCTTGGGAAGTTCTCCTGCCTAAAGGAAATGGACAATCTGCTGCGCCCATGCTTTGGAGCTTGTGGCTCGACAACAAGGACTAAAGGCTCATCTGCTATCATGGAACATCAGCTTTCTACGGCAAGAGCCGGTGGCTCGCCGAGTTAGATACTCCCGACAAGCTTGCCGGAGCAAGACTTGTCGGGAGCGCTTGTTTCAACGAAACAAACCTCGGGTCTGTTTGAGCAGACGCTTCCTCGACAAGCTTGCCGGAGCAAGACTTGTCGGTAGCGCTTCTTCAACGAAACAAACCTTGGGGTCCGCCGAGCGATCGCTCCTCATCACTTTGTTGGTGTTGATCTTGGGGACTTTTGCAACGACGGCTTGGGAAGCTCTGTTGGAAAGTAGTCACCAGAGGCCAACTTCCTCTTCTTGCTTTGTCCGGCCGATGGTGTTACGGGTTATCGAAAGTCACTTTGAGCTCGATAGTCCCTGGTTCCACGGGTAGCTTAAGCGCAGCGCACTTTGAAAGGGCGTCAGCAATATCATTCTGAGCTCTTGGAACATGTTCCATTTGCAGGCCGTCAAAGTGCTCTTCTAGCTTCCTCACTTCATCAACGTAGGCTTCCATCAACGGACTCTGGTAATCTTTGTTGACTTGGTGGACGACGAGTTGCGAGTCACCCCTGACAATAAGCTTCTTGATCCCAAGGTCCACTGCGATCCTGAGACCAGCAAGCAAACCTTCATACTCTGCAGATTGTTTGTCGCCGCTTCCTTGGGAAAGTGCATCCGGACGACGTACTTGAGGTGCTCTCCGGTGGGTGCGATAAGCGACGCCGGCACCGGGCGCTTTGCAGCGAGAAGGCACCATCAAAGTACATCGACCACTCTTTGCTCGCTTCTTTGACGGGAATGCTCGTCTCCGGAATCTCTTCATCCGGCGTTGGCATCCATTCTGCTATGAACTCGCCAAGGCTCGCTTTGGATAGTTGATGTGCTTTCAAACTTAAGACCAAAGCTTGACAGCTCCAAAGTGCCCACTCGACAATCCCGCCTGCCGCTTCCGGATTCTCGCAGATCCTCTTCAGGGGAAAGCGAGTGACAACTGTGATCTCATGTGCTTGGAAGTAATGGCACAGCTTTCTCGAGGCCATGAGGAGGCCGAAAAGCAGTTTTTGTACACCAGAGTACCTTGACCTAGCCCCCTGCAGGAGGGAACTGACAAAGTAAACTGGGCGCTGCACCATCCTTTTATGTATTTGTTCTTGTGTCTTCGCGGACTCGTCCTTGTCGGGGCCAGAGCTCGTCCGCCCCACCTTGTCGCCGGATGTGCTTGCCGCGGTTGTCGGCTCGTCATCCGCCTCCCTCTCCGCCACTAAGGCAGCGCTAACCACTTGATTGGTTGCCGCTATATATAGCAGCAACTTCTCTTGTGGCCTAGGTGCGACAAGTGTTGGAGTAGAGGACAGGTATCTCTTTAAGTCCCGCAGCGCAGCCTCCGCTTCGGGAGTCCATTTTACTGGACCCGCCTTTTTCAAAATCTTGAAAAATGGCGTATGCCGCTCAGCAGACCTAGAAATAAACCTGCCGAGAGAGCAGCCACGCAACCGCAAGTCTTCGTACATCCTTGACGCCGCTTTGGTGCTTCAATCTGCTCAATGGCCTTGATCTTGTCGGGATTTGCCTCAATCCTCGCTGAGTCACGAAGAACCCGAGAAGCTTGCGGAAGGGACTCCAAACACGCACTTCTCGGGGTTGAGCTTGAGGTTTATCTTGCGCAGATTTGCGAAGGTCTCGCCCGGATCTTGAACCAGAGTTGCTTTGTCCCTGCTCTTGACCACTATGTCATCCATGTAGGCTTCTACATTTACGTGCATTTGCGGCTCAAAAGCGTCATGGACTACCCTTGCAAATGTTGAACCAGCATTCTTCAAACCGAAAGGCATCCGTATGAAACAAAGATGTGCCACATGGTGTGATGAATGCGGTCTTCTCCTCATCTTCTTCAGCCATGAAGATCTCGATGGTATCCTGAGTAGGCATCAAGAAGCGAGAGCAAATCACATCCGCCGTGGAGTCAACAATCTGGTCAATGCGCCGCAAGGGAAATGGATCTTTGGGACAAGCTTTATTAACATCCGTGAAGTCAATACAAAGCCTCCATTTCCCATTTGCTTTGGCGCACGACTACGTGATTGGCCAACCACGTAGGATGGAGTACTCCTCGACAAGGCCTGCCGCTTCCAGCTTCTTGATCTCTTCAGCTATGAATTCTTGGTGCTCCACCGCTTGCTTCCTCGACTCTTTGCTTGACGGGTCACAAGATGAGGACAAACGGCGAGCGGTGCTCAATCACTTTCCTAGGAACACCGGGATATCGACGGTTGCCATGCGAACACGCCGACATTCGCCCAGGGAAAGTGACGAGCGCCTTCCTATTTGGGGTCGAGAGAGGCACCGATGGTGAAGGTACCACCAGCGCCGTCCTCCTTGGCGGGCACCTTCTTGGTCTTGGCGGAGCCACCATCTTCTTGCACTTGTCGGTGGAGCTCGATGGTGCGTCCTCGACGGTAGCGTAGCACTCCGAAGAGGTGCGCTTGCCGGAGTGAGCATCAGAGCCCTTGCCGGACTTGGACTTGGTCTTCTCCCCGGGAGCTTCAAACAAGACTCGCAATCTGTTGTGGCTGCTGCGTCCGGAAGATCTTGTCGGCACAGATAAGGGCATCCTTCTTGTCGCCATGGACAGAGATGACGCTTATCGGGCCTGGCATCTTGAGAAGGTTGTAGGCGTAGTGAGAGGCCACCATGAACTTGGCGAGTGCCGGACGGCCAAGTATCCCATTGTAAGGCAATGGGAAATCGGCAACGTCAAATGTAACCCTCTCGGTCCTGAAGTCCAGCTCGCTGCCAAACGTGACCGGCAACGTAATCTTCCCCTTCGGCTTGCTCCTTCCCGGATTGATTCCTTGGAAGGTTCCGGTCTCTTCGAGCTCGCTGTCAAGGATTTGAAGCTTCTGGAGCACCGCGGAGGAGATCAGATTCAAGCCGGCCCCGCCACAACTAACATTTTTGTGACCTTGAGGTTGCGGATGGTTGGAGAGACCAACATCGGCAAGCATCCGACCGCAGTTATGCGATCGTGGTGGTCCTCAATATCAAAAATGATAGGCGTCTTTGGACCACTTCGTAGGCTTGCGTGACTCTATGGATGGTTCCGCTGCATTGACCTCCCGCATCCATTGCTTGAGTTGGCGGTGGGAGGTATGCAGGGAAGCACCTCCGTCAACACAGAGAACCTCTGTGGCTTTCTGAAACTCCTACTCATCGGGCGTCGCTGCCCTCCATATCTTCGCTGCCGCATCATCTTCATCCTTGTCGCGGCCGCGGGGAGGCCGATCTCCTTGCCGCTGCTTGACTTTGCCGCGGCGTCCTCCCCGGCTGGGACGTTTCTTGCTCGTTCCCCCAGCACCTTCCTGGGCCTTCTCCTTGTTGCGCCGCTCGTACTCAGCTCTCTGCTGCTCGACAAGCTGCTCGACCTTCTTGCAGCTCTGGAGATCGTGACCCTTGGTGCGGTGGATCTTGCAAGATCGCTTGCCGGAGCTGTCACGCTTGTCGGCCGCCACCGACCGGTGGTTGGCGCCGACAACCTCCTTGTCGGAGACACCACCCTTGGCGTTCTTGTCGCCACCTCCATTGCCAGACTGCTCGACACCTAGCACTTCTCTGCTTTTCTTCTTCCTGTTGCCTCGCCGCTGGCCCTTCTTCGCCGGGGCGGTGTCATCACCGCCGATCCTCGCTTCAGATCCTCTCACGGGAGTCTCCTCCCTTCCTCGGTAGCGTGCACACTTGTCGGCCAAGGCGTACAGCTCATCGACGTCCTTGACTTTGCTCATCGCCATCTCCTCCCTCATCCTGCGGTTCCACACATTCTCGATGAAATGCGCTGATCACCGCGCGAGGTGGACGTCTGGGATGTTGTAGTGCACACGGCTGAATCTGAATGAACTTGCGCAGGGACTCTCCTTCCTTCCGGGCGAGCAAGTGAAGGTCACTCTCTTGGCCATGAGGTTTGTGGCCACCTGTGAAGGCGCCAACAAACTGATGGCACAGGTCTGCCCAAGAGGATATGGAGCTGTCTGGCAAGTGCATGAGCCAAGAGCTGACGTTGGGCTTGAGCACGAGCGGGAAGTAGTTGGCGAGGATCTTGTCGTCCCGTCCCCCCGTAGCCTGCACCGCGATGGTGTAGATGTTGAGGAACTCCCACGGATGCGTCCTGCCATCGTACTTCTCCGGCACGTCTGGTTTGAAGTTCTTCCGTGGGCCATCGACTTGCCGCAGCTCACGAGTGAACGCAGGGCAACCTACCGCGTCTGACAAGTCGCCTGGCCCCTCCGTGCGTGCATGTCAACAGAAGGCCCAGTAGCGCTTGTCGGATTGACGTCGCGCTTCTCTTCGACGCCGATGCGAAGTTCGAAAGCGCCCTCTTGTTGTCGCTCATGAAGAACTTGGCGCTGATCGCGGCGAGTCCGCGGATCCGGCAACGCGGTGGAGTCGCCGCCGAGGTGGATCCGGTGAGTCGGCGATCTTGGCCTTCTTGGCGGAGAGTGCACGGTGGTTGCACCTCCGACAGCCTCGCCTCCGGCTCGTGCCTTGTCGTCGCGCCGCGGCAGCGATGGCGTTGGTTGCCGCGGAGCGTCGCCGTTGGCAAAGCCGATGAGGCTCTGGATAGTGGCCCTCCACTCGTCGACCTTGTCGGCCGTTGGAGGGTAGTCGAGGAGTAGCTGGGCTCGCCAGAAGCTTCTCCCGGAGTAAGCAAGATTGGAGAACGGTGCGAGGAGCGGGACACGCTCGGACTTCTAACTATGTTAGAAGGAGCAGCGCCTCGTCCGGGCGACCGTATCTCACTTGCGCCAGCACGTTGGCGTGCGTGCTGGTCTTGAGGGTCTCGATCCATCGAACGTATGGCGTTGTGAGCGCCATGACGTTGTTGGTCCCGCATCTCCTGAGATGGGCGCGGGGGGTGCGCGGACGCCGAGGTTTGCGGTGCCTTGTCCTTGGACCTGGCAACGTCGCGAACACCTTCGTCGGCGCCCGTTCTTCCGCCAGCGTCTGTACCACCACCCGTTTGCTGCGGCGAGGGTGGGCACGACGCGGACGGTTCTGCTGCCGCCGAAGCCTTCTTCTTCGGTGGCATGTTGAGGAAGATGTTGATGACGCCGCTCGTGTGAACGTCGGATCGGATTCACATGGCCTCGACGCCCCCTACCTGGCGCGCCAGAGATGTCGGGGAGGCTGATCGTACCCACGGACACCTATGGGGCCCGGCGGAGCGGGTCCCTTTGTGGTTCGGAGGGGCGGAGGTCGCATCAAGAGCGGATCGAGGCGATGCACAAGGGCGGTTTACCCAGCTTCGAGCTCTCCGGAG
This sequence comes from Aegilops bicornis, assembly GCA_021605145.1. Lineage (NCBI taxonomy): Eukaryota > Viridiplantae > Streptophyta > Magnoliopsida > Poales > Poaceae > Aegilops > Aegilops bicornis. The sequence continues at coordinate 139,637,346 of CM038670.1, read as the reverse complement.
AGATAAAACTCCCATCGCTGCTGTTTGATCTATTGTGTTCTTGCCGTGGAGCAATGCGGGCTACAAAACCTAAGCGTGAGTGTGGCCAATCTACGGTGGGTCGAACGAATCGAAACTTCGCCAACCATGAACCTCCTTCACGTTGCACTCGGGCCTCCTTTTATATGCTCAAGGGTCTCCGGCAGTGGCAACATAGGCGGGGTACAAACGTAAAAACAGGGTTTGGTACACCTACTTGAACAGTGTACAGTGCAAAAATACCTAACTCTGACGGCAAGGGACAAAAGCAATAAATGCCTGTCGTTGTCGCCTAAATAGTGTAACAGAGACCGTCAGGTGCGCCCGCCGCCACGAGGGCGAGCCTGCTCAAGGCCACAGCTGTCGCCGCTTTCTCCGCTGGCTGCACAGCCGCCCGACACGCGCCCATGGAACGGTCCCATGGCGACACGTCGCTGGGTGAGCTGGAGCGGAGACGGAGAGGAGTTGCATGCCGCGGCAAGCGCCTTTCCGCGGCCGAATCCTTGTCGCGCCCGGGGGCTTGTCGCGCTCCGGGCCTTCCCGGCGAGCTCCTCTTGCCGGGGCCTTGTCTTCTGCATGCCTGGAGTGGCCTTCCCGACAAGCTCCTCTTGTCGGGGCCTTGTCTTCTGAATGGCCGTGGAGGGTCTTGGTGGACGCCTTGAGGCTTGTCGCGAGGGGCCTTCATGATGCCGTGCACAAGTTCGGGGTACTAAGGTACCCCTACTTTAGTACACCGACAGGAATGCTCTAATAATGATGATCATCACACTTCTATTGATTACAACATAAGGATTATAACTCGAAACTTAGAACAAGATATGACTCTATATGAATGCCTCCGGCGGTGTACCGGGATGGTGCAATGAATCAAGAGTGACATGTATGAAAAATAATGCATGGTGGCTTTGCCACAAATACGATGTCTACTACATGATCATGCAATGGCAATATGACAAAAGTAATGTATGTCATGAATATGATGATGGAAGTTGCATGGCAATATATCTCGGAATGGCTATGGAAATGCCATGATAGGTAGGTATGGTGGCTGTTTTGAGGAAGATATAAGGAGGTTTATGTGTGATAGAGCATTATCGTATCATGGGGTTTGGATGCACCGGCGAAGTTTGCACCAACTCTCAAGGTGAGAAAGGGCAATGCACAGTACCGAAGAGGCTAGCAAAGGCGGAAAGATGAGAGTGCGTATAATCCATGGACTCAACATTAGTCAAAATAATTCATATACTTATTGCAAAAATTTAGAAGTTATCAAGAATCAAGTACTACGCGCATGCCCCTAGGGGGATAGATTGGTAGGAAAAGACCATCGCTCGTCCCCGACCGCCACTCATAAGGATGCACAAGCCAGGTACACTTCATGTTTCAAATTTGTTACACAACTTTAACCATACGTGCATGCTACTGGACTTGCAAACTTCAACACAAGCATTTCTCAAATTCAAAATTACTCAACTAGCACGACTTTGATATTAGCACCTCCATATCTCAAAACAATTATCAAGCATCGAACTTATCATAGTATTCAACGCACTCAAAAGAAAGTTTCACATATCTTGAATACCAAGTATATTAACATTAAGCAAATTACTATGCTATTAACAACTCTCAAAATAATCTAAGTGAAGCATGAGAGATCAATAGTTTCTTTAAAAAAAATCCACCACCGTTCTCTAAAAGATCTAAGTGAAGCACTAGAGCAAAAATTATCACGCTCAAAAGATATAAGTGAAGCACTATGAGCAAAACTATCAAGCTCAAAAGATATAAGTGAAGCATATAGAGTATTCTAGCAAATTCCAATTCATGTATGGCTCTCTCAAAAGGTGTGTACATCAAGGATTATTGTGGTAAACTAACAAGCAAAGACGCAAATAATACAAGACGCTCCAAGCAAAACACATAACATGTGGTGAATAAAAATAGCTCCAAGTAAATTACCGATGGAAGTAGATTTAAAGAGGGGATGCCTTCCCGGCATCCCCAAGCTTTGACTTTTTGGTGTCCCTGGATTATCTTGGGGGTGCCATGGGCATACCCAAGCTTAGGCTCTTGCCACTCCTTGTTCCATAATCCATCAAAAGAATTCACCCAAAACTGGAAAACTTCACAACACAAAACTCAATAGAAATCTCGTGAGCACCGTTAGAGAAAGAAAACAAAAGACTACTTCAAGGTACTGTAATGAACTCATTATTTATTTATATTGGTGTTAAACCTACTGTATTCCAACTTCTCTATGGATCATAAACTATTTTACTAGCCATAGATTCATCAAAATAAGCAAACAACACACGCAAAACAGAATCTTTCAAAAACAGAACAGTCTGTAGTAATCAGTAACTAACGCAAACTTCTAGAACTCTAAAACTTCTACCAAAATAGGAAGTACTGGATATTTTGTCTATTGATCAGCATCAAAAATAATCAATGCAAAATCACATTCCTGTGATTTATTGAATTTTTTCTCGTGAGCGCAAAGTTTCTGTTTTTCAGCAGAATCAAATCAACTATCATCATAGCTTATCCTATAGGTTCTACTTGGCACAAACACTAATTAAAACAAAAAACCACATCCAAACATAGGTTAGATGGATTATTTATTCCTAAATAGAAGCAAAAACAAAAAACAAAAAATAAAATTGGGTTGCCTCCCAACAAGCGCTATCGTTTAACGCCCCTAGCTAAGCATAAAAGCAAGGATAGAACTAGGTATTGCCATCTTTGGTAGGCAATTCTTCAATGAGGCATCTACCTCCTTTAGAATTTTCTTTCTTTCTAGTAATTTTCAAATTTTCAGGAAAAAGATCAAAAAAATCGTTTATAGCAAATGGTTCCTTTATGATAGTAAAAAGATTGGGATGAACACTTATAGATTTAAGATCTGCAGTTTCCTTACTAGATGATTCACCCTTATTCTTAGGAACGTAAATAAGCTTATTATTTTTAGTAGACGAACCTGGAGTGTTTTGAACGGAAGAAAAAGCGGTTCCCAAGTTGGTAATGATACCCTCAAGTTTATCGATTCTTGCGGAATCTAGATTTATTTTCTCATTAACTATGGGTTATTTTTCTTTAATATTTTTCAAAGTCATTCTTACCTTAGATCCACATTGGGTAATTTGATTGTGGATCTTTTATCAAGATTTTCAATTTATTCAATGTAAGCAACTTTATTCTCTATATTTTCAAGTCTTTTCATAACATGCTCCAAAGTTAACATAGTTCCATTGATCAAAAGAGGTGGTGAGCCAAATAAATCTATTAAAACATTATAAGAATCAAAAGTATGGCTACCCAAGAAATTCCCTCCGGTAATGGTATCAAGGATATATCTTTACCAAGGATTAGCACCTACGTAAAAATTACGAAGAAGAACTGAAGTAGATTGTTTCCTGGTAGATCTATTTTGAGCATTGCAAATTCTATACCAAGCGTCTTTTAGATTTTCTCCCTCCCTTTGCGTATAATTTAGAACTTCATTCTCGGGAGACAATGCAGAAGATATGAGGCTAGTCATGACAACAAGCAAGCAAACTAACACACGAGCAAACAAAAAGGCAAACGGGAAAGAGAGGAGGAGATAGGGAAAGAGAGGGTGAATAAAACGGCAAGGGTGAAGTGGGGGAGAGGAAAACGAGAGGCAAACAATGTAATGCGAGAGATAGGGATTGTGATGGGTACTTGGTATGGTTAACTTTTGCGCAAACTCCCTGGCAACGGCGCTCGAAATTCTTCTTGCTACCTCTTGAGCACTGCGTTGGATTTCCCCGGAGAGGAGAGGATGATGAAGTAAAGTAGCGTAAGTATTTCCCTCAGTTTTTGAGAACCAAGGTATCAATCTAGTAGGAGATCACGCACAAGTCCCTCGTACCTGCACAAAACGATAGCTACTCGCAACCAACGTGATTAGGGGTTGTCAATCCCTTCACGGTCACTTACGAGGGTGCGATCTGATAGAGATGATAAATAATATTTTTGGTATTTTTGGTGTATAGATGCAAAGTGAAAAGTAAAAGGCAAAGTAAAAACAAAGCAAGTAATAACGTAATGGAGATTGATATGATGAGAATAGACCCGGGGGCCATAGGTTTCACTACTGGCTTCTCTGAAGAGCATAGATATTCTATGGTGGGTGAACAAATTATTGTTGAGCAATTGACAGAATTGAGCATAGTTATGAGTATATCTAGGTATGGTCATGTATATAGGCATCACGTCCGAGACAAGTAGATCGGAATGATTCTGCATCTACTACTATTACTCCACTCATCGACCGCTATCCAGCATGCATCTAGAGTATTAAGTTAAAAACAGAGTAACGCCTTATGGAAGATGACATGATGTAGAGGGATAAATTCATGCAATATGATAAAAAACCCATCTTTTTATCCTCGATGGCAACAATACAATACGTGCATTGCTGCCCCTTCTGTCACTGGGAAAGGACACCGCAAGATTGAACCCAGAGCTAAACACTTCTCCCATGCAACAACTACTAATCTAGTTGGCCAAACCAAACGAATAATTCAAAGAGACTTGCAAAGATAACTCAATCATACATAAAAGAATTCAGAGAAGATTCAAATATTATTCATAGATAAGCTGGATCATAAACCCACAATTCATCGGTCTCAACAAACACACCGCAAAAAGAAGATTACATCGAATAGATCTCCACGAGAGGGGGAGAACATTGTATTGAGATCCAAAAAGAGAGAAGAAGCCATCTAGCTACTAACTATGGACCCGTAGGTCTGAAGTAGACTACTCACACTTCATTGGAGAGGCTATGGTGTTGATGTAGAGGCCCTCCGTGGTGGATGCCACCTCCGGCGAAGCTCCGGAACAGGCCCCAAGATGGGATCTCGTGGATACAGAAAGTTACGGTGGTGGAATTAGGTTTTTGGCTCCGTCTTTGATCTGTAGGGGGTACGTAGGTATATATAGGAGGAAGGAGTACGTCGGTGGAGCAACAGGGGGCCCACGGGGTAGGGGCCGCGCCCTAGGGGGGCACCCCCCACCCTCGTGACCGCCTCTGTTACTTCTTGGAGCAGGGTCCAAGTCTCCTAGATCACGTTCGGTGAGAAAATCGTGTTCCCGAAAGTTTCATTCCGTTTGGACTCCATTTGATATTCCGTTTCTTCGAAACACTGAAATAGGCAAAAAATAGCAATTCTGGGCTGGGCCTCCGGTTAATAGGTTAGTCCCAAAAATAATATAAAAGTGGAAAATAAAGCCCAATATAGTCCAAAACAGTAGATAAAGTAGCATGGAGCAATCAAAATTTATAGATACGTTGGAGACGTATCAATGCCCCGGACGACGCCACGGGCCGCCCCGCGTCTCTCTCACTCTCTCTCGCTCTCCCTCCTTCCCTGGTTCTCTCTCTCCCGACCACCCGAATGCGCCCGTCGCCACCGCTAGTCGTTGCCATAACCACCGCCGCGGCCTCGCCTCTTCGACAAGTCCAACAGCTCCGCGCCGTCGTCCTCGTCCTCCTCGTCAAACGCCGTCACGGATGCCCTGTGGAGCCGCCTCCACCGTCATCTTCAACCCCGGCCGCCGTGGATCTCCACCGCCGGCCGTCGCCTGCAGAGCCTCCGCCGAGCCGCCGTTGCTTCTGCTGGAGCCGCCGTGAGCTCGCTTGCTTCTCTCCTCGTTCCTCCGTTCTTGCGCCAGAGCCCCTTCCCCGCCATGGCCGTAGCTCTCGCCACCGCCCTTGTCACCGACGCCGCTTCGCCACCGCAGTTCGCAACCGAAAGCACGCTACTATGCTCCCTGGTGCCACAAAGGGTGCCGCAGAGCCCCTCGGTGACCTCCTGCCCCTGCAGCCTGCTTCCCGCTTGTAGCCGTGCCACGGCCACGCCAAGGAAGCCAGCTCCCATGAGCTCCCAAGACTCCCCACGGTCTCCCGCGTGTCCCACTGGATGCGTGCGAGCCTGGGCTCCTCGGAGATGGTCTCCGCAGCCCATTTGGTCGCCGGAGACGCGATCCCGAGCCCCTCCGCCGTGTCTGGCCTCGCCGGCGGCTAAACGCCGGTGGGGTTTGACCCCTTTGACCTCGCCGCCCATCAGGTGGGCCTCAGGTCAGGTGATTAGCTTAAGGCTAATCACCATTTAACTAACCCCGACATCGACAAAGGCCCTCGCCTCTAATTTTTATTTAGATTAGTATTGTAACACCACTGATACAACTTTCCATAATTATAACTCCAACTCTTGCCATTTCCGCTATGTGATATATTATTTTCTCCGTGGTTGGGTTTTTGTCTTTTGTTTTGCTTTTTGTTCATGTCATGCATCTCATCTCATAGCATCATGAGCATTGCATTCTCATGTTTTCATAAAACTTGCATCCACTCGTAGTTGCCGCTTCTTCCGTGTCTCGGTTGACCTTCTCTCAGATCAACCGGACCAACTCTTCTCTCTCTTTTCTGAGCTCATCACCCCCTATAATTTCAACCCATTTGAAGTTCATTCGAATGGGTTTTGAAATTCAAACTTGTTTAAGGTAAATCCAACAGGTGTGGATTTTACTTCCTCTAAAAATCCTCAGTCTATTTTGTCAAACTCCTCACATTTTTGTGAGTCCGGGAAAATAATCCCCATGTCCAACTTCTTTCCCTAACCCTCTCTTTCTTTTCTTCTCTCTAATCCTTTTTTGTTAAAGAAAGTATGAGAGAGACAGCCCAGGACGGCCTAATCCTCAGCCCACCTAACCCCTCCCTATCTAACCCTAGCCCAACCCTCATCTCTCATCTCGATCCCCATCTCCCTCCTGACCGCCGCCTCTCGCGCGCATCGAGCCATGGAGAGGAGCTCCCGACGCCCAATCCCCAGCGCCGTCACCTCTCATCTCTCCCGATCCCCTCGCTCCTCATATGACTCCGCAAGCCACTCATCGCCGATGCCCCGGCGAGCGCCAGCCTCCGCAGCAACCCTCCGTTGCATGCGCCCCTGCCCCTCCTGTGCCTCGCCTCCTCCCGCTCGCCGTGCCCGATCCCCATGGACGCTGCTGCCGCAACCGTCGCTCGCCTCAACCACACGCGTACCTCGCGCCGGGTTGCCTCTCTCCAGCGTCGCCCTCCATCTTCCTCTATCTTCCCCGGTGCCCTATGCCTCTTCTCCACCTCCTTGTTCGTCTCCCAGCACGCACATGCCTGCAACTATGGCGCTCACGCCCGACCGCAGCAACATTAGGACGTCGCCGCCGTCCGCTTTGTCTTCTCCTCCCGGGATCCTTCTCCCGTGGCCACACACATCACACGCGACACCTCAGTCGTAGATGCGCCCTGGTGCATCGTTGCTGGCAACCTCCTACTTCGTGCCACCTCTCCTGTGACACGCGCATCGCCACTTGCCTCTGGCCGTCACCGAGACCCTCAAGTCCTACCTAGAGCCCAAGTGTGAAGATTCCGTGGATGTGCATCTCACTTGTGCCACTTTGGATCACCAAGACCGTCAAGAATCGAGACTGCTCGGGACCATGTCGTCTCGCCGGAAGGTCAAGACCGTTTCGGGATTCACCAAGTACCACTACGACCCGTGTACAACTACCTTCGCCAAGACCGGACCGACAAGTACCCCGACAACGTGTGTACCACTACCGTCGACCTCGAAGACCACGTGGACGTCAAGTTCCTCGCCATGACCCCGAACATCTACCATCTACGAAACATGAACCACTACTTCCACTACCGTCATCGTGTACCCCTACTTCACTCGACGAGCTCGAACCACCCCGAAAAGCACGCTTCGAAGGTATAACCGCCGAGACGACCTTCTGAGAACGAATGCATGTTGTATGAGATGCTCATGTTCAAACAATGTCCAAGTTGATCCTTGCACGTTCCTCCTCGTTTGCCATGCCGTCGATCCGTGGGAACCCGATAACCGGGATCACCCCACCATCTTTTGCATGTTCCGCACATCCGCACACTTGCTCTTTTGCACCGCTATCTCAATGAATTCTCGGATCATCGATATGTTGTCGTGGCATCATTTTAAAATTCATTGCCGTGGCACCCTTTCTTTCCACCACGGTGACAAATGTTTCATATCTTGCTCATGTCAACATCTTCATAAAAATTGCCTAAAACTTGCATATGTCATCCGCATCATGATAACAACATTTAAAATGTTTAAAATTGTTGCTTGCTGTATAATTGCTAAATGACATATGGGGATTTTCCGGAATTATCGTCTGTTGTTTCCGGCCTCATTTAAACTTGCCTAAATAGTTAGTTTACTTATGCTTCACCTCTTGCCATGTTAACCAACATTTAATATTGTTTGGTAGCTTATACGAGATTAAACTAAATATGTCAATGTGGTGTTTTGTCAATATGCAACTCGTTGCATATTGAGCTCCACTTAATTTGTAGTGTTGTTTGTTGCACTTCGCCATGCCATGCTCTTTAAACCGGACATGCGTCATACTTGTTTATGCATCATGCCATGTTTATGCTTGTGCATTTACCATGTTGTTTGCTTCTTTCCGATTTGCTTCTCTCGTTAGCTTCGGTTTCGTTCCGGAGTTGTGTGGATTCGTTCGACTACGCCCGTTCGTCTCCTTCATGGACGCGTTCTTCTTCCTAGCGGGATTTCAGGCAAGATGACCGTCACCTTGGATCTCATTACTATCAATGATATGCTAGTTGCTTCATTCTATCGCTATGCTGCGCTACCTATCACTTGCTCTTCAAGCCTCCCAAATTGCCATGTCAGCCTCTAACCTTTTCACCCTTCCTAGCAAACCGTTGTTTGGCTATGTTACCTCTTTGCTCAGCCCCTCTTATAGCATTGTTAGTTGCAGGTGAAGTTGAAGATTGCTCCATGGTGGACAGGATTATGTTGGGATATCACAATATCTCTTATTTAATTAATGCATCTATATACTTGGTAAAGGGTGGAAGACTCGGCCTAATGCCTGGTATTTTGTTCCACTCTTGCCGCCCTAGTTTCCGTCATACCGGTGTTATGTTCCCGGATTTTGCGTTCCTTACGCGGTTGGGTGATTTATGGGACCCCCTTGACAGTTCACTTTGAATAAAACTCCTCCAGCAAGGCCCAACCTGGGTTTTACCATTTGCCTCATCACCACCTATACCCTTTCCTTGGGTCGGCCAACCCGAGGGTCTGTTGGAAATATGCCCTAGAGGCAATAATAAATTAGTTATTATTATATTTCCTTGTTCATGATAATCGTTTATTATCCATGCTATAATTGTATTGATAGGAAACTTCGAGATACATGTGTGGATACATAGACAACACCATGTCCCTAGTAAGCCTCTAGTTGACTAGCTCGTTGATCAATAGATGGTTACGATTTCCTGACCATGGACATTGGATGTCATTGATAACGGGATCACATCATTAGGAGAATGATGTGATGGACAAGACCCAATCCTAAGCCTAGCACAAAGATCGTAGTTCGTATGCTAAAGCTTTTCTAATGTCAAGTATCTTTTCCTTATACCATGAGATTGTGCAACTCCGGATACCGTAGGAATGCTTTGGGTGTATCAAACGTCCTGGCGTAATCGGTGACTATAAAGGTGCACTACAGGTATCTCCAAAAGTGTCTGTTGGGTTGGCACGAATCGAGATCGATTTGTCACTCCGTGTGACGGAGAGGTATCTCTGGGCCCACTCGGTAGGACATCATCATAATGTGCACAGTGTGATTAAGGAGTTGATCACGGATGATGTGTTACTGGGCGAGTAAAGAGACTTGCTTACGAGATTGAACAAGGTATCGGGATACCGATGATCGAATCTCGGGCAAGTACAATACCGCTAGACAAAGGGAATTGTATACGGGATTGACCGAGTCCTTGACATCGTGGTTCATCCGATGAAATCATCGTGGAACATGTAGGAGCCAACATGGGTATCCAGATCCCGCTGTTGGTTATTGACCGGAGAACGTCTAGGTCATATGTCGCTTGTCTCCCGAACCCGTAGGGTCTACACACTTAAGGTTCGATGGCGCTTAGGGTTATATAGGAAGCTTGTATGTGGTTACCGAATGTTGTTCGGAGTCCGGATGAGATCCTGGGACGTCACGAGGAGTTCGGAATGGTCCGGAGGTAAAGAATTATATATAGGAAGTGCTGTTTGACCATCGGGACAAGTTTGGTGATATCGGTATTGTCTGGGACCACCGGAGGGGTCCTGGGCCCACCGGGTGGGGCCACCTGCCCCGGGGCCACATGGGCCCTAGGTGGTGCGCCTAGGCCTGCATGGGCCAAGGGGAACCAGCCCCAAGAGGCCCATGCGCATGAAACACTTGGAGAGGAAGAGTCCATAGAGGGAAGGCACCTCAGGGTGCCTTGGGGAGGATGGACTCCTTCCCCTCTTGGCCGCACCCTCCCTTGGAGGGAGGGGCAAGGCTGCGCCTCCCCCTCCTTGGCACCTATATAAAGGGGGAGGGAGGCAGCAGCACCTGAGCCTGGCGCCTCTCTCCCTCTCCAACACCTCCTTCTCCTCCGTGAGTGCTTGGCGAAGCCTGCAGGATTGCCACGCCTCCACCACCACCACGCCGTTGTGCTGCTGTTGGATGGAGTCTTCCTCAACCTCTCCTCTCTCCTCGCTGGATCAAGGCGTGGGAGACGCCACCGGCTGTACGTGTGTTGAACGCGGAGGTGCCGTCTGCTCGACACTAGGATCATCGGTGATCCGAATCACAATGAGTACGACTCCATCAACCCTGCTCACTTGAACGCTTCCGATTAGCAATCTACAAGGGTATGTAGATGAACTCTCCTTCCCTCGTTGCTAGTATCTCCATTGATTGATCTTGGTGATACGTAGGAAAATTTTGAATTTCTGCTACGTTCCACAACAGTGGCATCATGAGCTAGGTCTATTGCGTAGATTCTTTGCACGAGTAGAACACAAAGTAGTTGTGGGCGTTGATTTTGTTCAATATGCTTGCCGTTACTAGTCTTATCTTGATTCGACGGTATTGTGGGATGAAGCGGCCGGACCAACCTTACACGTGACGCTTACGTGAGACCGGTTCCACCGATCGACATGCACTAGTTGCATAAGGTGGTGGCGGGTGTCATGCCTCTCCCACTTTAGTCGGAACGGATTCGATGAAAAGGGTCCTTATGAAGGGTAAATAGCAATTGGCATATCACGTTGTGGTTTTATGAGGTAAGAAACGTTCTTGCTAGAAACCCAAAGCAGCCACGTAAAACATGCAAACAACAATTAGAGGACGTCTAACTTGTTTTTGCAGGGTATGCTATGTGATGTGATATGGCCAAGAAGAATGTGATGAATGATATGTGTGTTGGGGAACGTAGCAGAAATTCAAAATTTTCCTACGTATCACCAAGATCTATCTATGGAGAGACTAGCAACGAGGGGAAGGAGAGTGCATCTACATACCCTTGTAGATCGCTAAGCGGAAGCGTTCAAGTGAACGGGGTTGATGGAGTCGTACTGCCGTGATTCAGATCACCGATGATCCTAGTGCCGAACGGACGGCACCTCCGCTCAACACACGTACAGCCCGGTGGACGCCTCCCACGCCTTGATCCAGCGAGGAGAGAGGGAGAGGTTGAGGAAGACTCCATCCAACAAAGCAGACAACGGGCGTGGTGGTGATGGAGGAGCGTGGCATCCCCAGGCTTCGCCAAGCACTACGGAGGAGAAGGAGGTGTTGGAGAGGGAGAGAGAGGCGCCAGGCTCAGGTGCTGCCCCCTCCCTCCCCCCTTTATATAGGTGCCAAGGAGGGGGAGGGCGCAGCCTGCCCCTCCTCCAAGGGAGGTGCGGCCAAGAGGGGAAGGAGTCCATCCTCCCCAAGGCACCCTGAGGTGCCTTCCCTCTATGGACTCTTCCTCTCCAAGTGTTTCATGCGCATGGGCCTCTTGGGCTGGTTCCCTTGGCCCATGCAGGCCTAGGCGCACCACCTAGGGCCCATGTGGCCCCGGCAGGTGGCCCCACCCGGGCCCTCGACCCTCCGGTGGTCCCAGACAATACCGATATCACCGAAACTTGTCCCGATGGTCAAAACAGACTTATATATAATTCTTTACCTCCCACCATTCCGAACTCCTCGTGACGCCCAGATCTCATCCGGACTAACAACATTCGCAACCACATACAAGCTTCCTATATAACCCTAGCGCCATCGAACCTTATGTGTAGACCCTACGGTTCGGAGACAAGCGCATATGACCGAGACGTTTCTCCCATTAATAACCAACAAAGCGGATCTGGATACCCATGTTGGCTCCTACATGTTCCACGATGATCTCATCGGATGAACCACGATGTCAAGGACTCACCAATCCCGTGATACAATTCCCTTTGTCTAGCGGTATTGTACTTGCCCGAGATTCGATCATCTAGATCCCGATACCTTGTTCAATCTGCACTGCAAGTCTCTTTACTCGCTCCGTAACACATCATCCCGTGATCAACTCCTTAATCACACTGCACATTATGATGATGTCCCACCGAGTGGGGCCCAGAGATACCTCTCCGCCACACGGAGTGACAAATCCTCGATTCGTACAACCCAACAGACACTTTTGGAGATACCTCAGTGCACCTTTATAGTCACCCAGCCACGCTAGACGCTTGATACACCCAAAGCATTCCTACGGTAGATCCGGAGTTGCACAACTTCATGGTATAAGGAAAAGATACTTGACATTAGAAAAGCTTTTAGCATACGAACTACGATCTTTGTGCTAGGCTTAGATTGTCTTGTCCATCACATCATTCTCCTAATGATGTGATCCCGCTATCAATGACATCCAATGTCCATGGTCGTGAAATCGTAACCATCTATCGATCAACGAGCTAGTCAACTAGAGGCTTACTAGGGACATGGTGTTGTCTATGTATCCACACATGTATCCGAAGTTTCCTATCAATACAATTATAGCATGGATAATAAACGATTATCATGAACAAGGAAATATAATAATAACTAATTTATTATCGCTTCTAGGGCATATTTCCAACAGTCTCCCACTTGCACTAGAGTCAATAATCTAGTTCACATCGCCATGTGATCAATAGATAGGTCACATCGCCATGTGACCAACATCCAAAGAGTCTACTAGTGTCTTAAACTAGTTCACATCACCATGTGATTAAGACTCAATGAGTTACGAGGTTTGATCATGTTTTGCTTGTGAGAGAGGTTTTAGTCAACGGGTTTTAGTCAACGGGTCTGAACCTTTCAGATCCGTGTGTGCTATGCAATTCTCTTATGTCAAATTGTAAATGCTGCTTCCACGCTCCACTTGGATCTATTCCAAACGGTTGCTCCACTATACGTATCTGGTTTGCTACTCAGAGTCACTCGGATAGGTGTTAAAGCTTGCATCGATGTAACCCTTATGCCGAACTCTTTATCACCTCCATAATCGAGAAACATGTCCTTATTTACTCCAAGGACAATTTTGATCATTGTCCAATGATCCATTCTGGATCATTCTTGTACCCTCGACCGACTTCATGGCATGGCACACTTCCGTCGGTACACAAAGATAGCATACCGAGAGCCTATGTCTAAGGCATAGGGACAATCTTCGCCCTTTCTCTCGTTTCCGCCGTGGTCGAGCTTTAAGTCTTAACTTCATACCTTACAATTCAGCTAAGAACTCCTTCTTTGATCGATCCATCTTGAACACCTTCAAGATCATGTCAAGGTACATGCTCATTTGAAAGTATTATTAAACATTTTGATCTATCTTATAGATCTTGATGCTTATTGTTCAAGTAGCCTAATCCAGGTTTTCTATTTGAAAAACACCTTTCAAATAACCCTATATGCTTTACGTAAAATTTCTCGTCATTTCTCGATCATCAATATGTCAACAACATATACTCATCGAAATTCTATAGTGCTCCCACTTACTTCTTTGGAAATACAAGTTTCTCATAAACTTTGTATAAACCCAAAATCTTTGATCATCTCATCAAAGCGCACATTCCAACTCCGAGATGCTTACTCCGGTCCTTAGAAAGGATCATTGAGCCAAAGATAACTTTTAGCATCCTTAGGATCGACAAAACTTTACGATTGTATCACATACAACCTTTCCTTACGAAAACCGGTAAGGAAACTCATTTTGACATCCATCCGCCAGATTTCATAAATGCAGCTTATGCTAACATGATTCCGACAGACTCAAGCATCGCTACGGATGAGAAAATCTCATCGTAGTCAACTCCTTGAACTTGTGAAAAACTCTTCGCCACAAGTCGAGCTTCATAGACGGTGACATTACCGTCCATGTCCGTCTTCTTCTTAAAGATCCATTTATCTCAATGGCTTGCCGATCATCGGGCAAGTCCATCAAAGTCCATGCTTTGTTATGATACATGGATCCTATCTCGGATTTCATGGCTTCTAACCATTTGTCGGAATTTGGGCCCACCATCGCTTCTCCATAGCTCGTAGGTTCATTGTTGTCTAGCAACATGACCTTCAAGACAGGATCACCGTACCACTCGATGCGATGCAGCGTTCTTGTCGTCCCTCACGAGGTTCGGTAGTGACTTGATCCAAGCTTCATGATCAATATCATAAGCTTCTACTTCAATTGGTGTAGGTGCCACGGGAACAACTTCCGTGCCCTACTACACACTAGTTGAAGTGACGGTTCAATAACCTCATCAAGTCTCCACCATCCTCCCACTCAACTTTTCGAGACAAACTTTTCCTCGAGAAAGGACCCGATTCAAGAAACAATCCCTATTGCTTTCGGATCTGAATTAGGAGGTTTACCCAACTGTTTTGGGTGTCCTATGAAGATGTATTTTATCCGCTTTGGGTTCGAGCTTATCAACCTGAAACTTTTCCACATAAGCGTCGCAGCCCCAAATTTTTAAGAAATGACAGCTTAGGTTTCTCTAAACCATAGTTCTTACGGTGTCATCTCAACGGAATTACGTGGTACCCTATTAAAGTGAGTGCGGTTGTCTCTAATGCCTAACCCATTAACGATAGTGGTAATTCGATAAGAGACATCATGGTACGCACCATATCCAATAGGGTGCAACTATGATGTTCGGACACACCATCACACTATGGTGTTCCAGCGGTATTAGTTGTGAAACAATTTCCACAATGTCTTAATTGTGTGCCAAAACTCAGAACTCAGATATTCATCTCTATGATCATATCATAGACATTCTATCCTCTTGTCACGAAGATCTTAAACTTCACTCTGAAATTACTTGAACCATTCAATAATTCAGACTTGTGTTTCATCAAGTAAATATACTCAACATCTACCCGAATCATCTGTGAAGTAAGAACATAACGATATTCATCAAGATGCCTCAAAGACTTATTGACTGCACACATCAAAATGTGTTACTTCCAACAAGTTGCTATCTAGTTCCATCTTCTCAAACCGAGGCTTTTCACCATCTTGTCCATGTGGTATGATTTGCATATCTCAAGTGATTCAAAATCAAGTGAGTCTAAACGATCCATCTGCATGGAGTTTCTTCATGCGTATGCACCAATAGACATGGTTCGCATGTCTCAAACTTTTCAAAACGAGTGAGTCCAAAGATCCATCAACATGGAGCTTCTTCATGCTTTTACACCAATATGACTTATATGGCTGTGCCACAAGTAAGTGGTACTATCATTACTATCTTATACTTTTGGCATGAAAATGTGTATTACTACGATCGAGATTCAATAAACCATTTATTTAGGTGCAAGACCATTGAAGGTATTATTCAAATAAACAGAGTAACCATTATTCTCCTTAGATGAATAACCGTATTGCGATAGACATAACCCAATCATGTCTATGCTCAACGCAAACACCAAATAACAATTTTAGGCTTAACTCCAATCTCGATGGTAGAGGGAGCGCGATGCTTGATCACATCAACCTTGGAAATACTTCCAACACATATCGTCGGCTCACCTTTAGCTAGTCTCCGCTTATTCCGTAGCTTTTATTTCGAGTTACTAACACTTAGCAACCGAACCGGTATCTAATACCACGGTGCTACTAGGAGTACTAGTAAAGTACACATTAACATAATGTATATCAAATATACTTCTATCGACCTTGCCAAATTTTCTCATCTACCAAGTATGTAGGGTGGTTCCGCTCCGATGGCTGTTCCCCTTATTACGTAAGCACTTAGTCTCGGGTTTGGGTTCAACCTTGGGTTTCTTCACCGAGCAACAACTGATTTGCCGCTTCATGAAGTGTCCCTTCTTGTCCTTGCCCTTCTTGAAACTAGTGGTTTCACCAACCATCAACAATTGATGCTCCTTCTTGATTTCTACTTTCATGTGTCAAACATCGTGAATACCTCAAGGATCATCATATCTATCCTCGATATGTTATAGTTCATCACGAAGCTCTAGCAGCTTGGTGGCAATGACTTTGGAGAAACATCACTATCTCATCTGGAAGATCAACTCCCACTCGATTCAAGTGATTGTTGTACTCGACAATCTGAGCACAAGCTCAACGATTGAGCTTTTCTCCCTTAGTTTGTAGGCTAAGAAAATCGCCGGAGGTCTCATACCTCTTGGCGTAAGCACGAGCCCGAAATCCCAATTTCAGCCCTCGAAACATCTCATATGTTCCATGACGTTTCGAAAACGTATTTGGTGCCTCTACTTAAACCATTTAACCGAACTATCATGTAGTTATCAAAAAGCGTGTATGTCCGATGTTCGCAACATCCACAGACGACGTTTGGGGTTGAGCACACCGAGCGGTGCATTAAGGACATAAGCTTTCTTACATCCGCATAATCGCCATCGCCAACTTTCAACTATATTTTCTCTAGGAACATATCTAAACAAAGTGGAACTAAAGCGCGAGCCTTCGACATAATTTGCAAAGATCTTTTGACTATGTTCGGGATAATTAAGTTCATCTCATGAACTCCCACTCGAATAGACATCCCTCCGGTCATCTAAGTGATTACATGATCCGAGTCAACTAGGCCGTGTCCGATCATCACGTGAGACGGACTAGTCATCATCGGTGAACATCTTCATGTTGATCGTATCTACTATACGACTCATGCTCGACCTTTCGGTCTCTGTGTTCCGAGGCCATGTCTGTACATGCTAGGCTCGTCAAGTTAACCCCAAGTGTTTTTGCTGTGTAAATCTGTCTTACACCCGTTGTATGTGAACGTAAGAATCCATCACACCCGATCATCACGTGGTGCTTAGAAACGACTTAACAGAAAGTAACGGTGCACGGTCGAGGGAGAACACTTCTTGAAATTTGTAAGGGATCATCTTATTTACTACCGTCGTTCTAAGTAAACAAGATGCATAAACATAATAAACATCACATGCAATTATATAGTAGTGACATGATATGGCCAATATCATATAGCTCCTCTTGATCTCCATCTTCGGGCTCCATGATCATCATTGTCACCGGCATGACACCATGATCTCCATCATCATGATCTCCATCATTGTGTCTCCATGAAGTTGTCTCGCCAACTTATTACTTCTACTACTATGGCTACCGTTAGCAATAAAGTAAAGTAATTACATGGCGTTGTTCAATGACACGCAGGTCATACAATAAATAAAGACAACTCCTATATTCTCGCCGTTGTCATACTCATCGACATGCAAGTCGTGAATCCTATTACAAGAACATGATCAATCTCATACATCACATATCATTCATCACATTCTTCTTGGCCATATCACATCACATAGCATACCCCGCAAAAACAAGTTAGACGTCCTCTAATTGTTGTTTGCATGTTTTACGTGGCTGCTTTGGGTTTCTAGCAAGAACGTTTCTTACCTACGCAAAACCACAACGTGATATGCCAATTGCTATTTACCCTTCATAAGGACCCTTTTCATCGAATCCGTTCCGACTAAAGTGGGAGAGACAGACACCCGCCAGCCACCTTATGCAACTAGTGCATGTCACCGGTGGAACCGGTCTCACGTAAGCGTCACGTAAGGTTGGTCCGGCCGCTTCATCCCACAATACCGTCGAATCAAGATAAGACTAGTAACGGCAAGCATATTGAACAAAATCAACGCCCACAACTACTTTGTGTTCTACTCGTGCAAAGAATCTACGCAATAGACCTAGCTCATGATGCCACTGTTGGGGAACGAGCGTAAATTCAAAATTTTCCCACGTATCACCAAGATCTATCTATGGAGAGACTAGCAACGAGGGAAGGAGAGTGCATCTACATACCCTTGTAGATCGCTAAGCGAAGCGTTCAAGTGAACGGGGTTGATGGAGTCGTACTCGCCGTGATTCAGATCACCGATGATCCTAGTGCCGAACGGACGGCACCTCCGCGTTCAACACACGTACAGCCCGGTGACGTCTCCCACGCCTTGATCCAGCGAGGAGAGAGGGAGAGGTTGAGGAAGACTCCATCCAACAGCAGCACAACGGCGTGGTGGTGATGGAGGAGCGTGGCAATCCCGCAGGCTTCGCCAAGCACTACGGAGGAGAAGGAGGTGTTGGAGAGGGAGAGAGAGGCGCCAGGCTCAGTGCTGCTGCCCCTCCCTCCCCCCTTTATATAGGTGCCAAGGAGGGGAGGGCAGCCTTGCCCCTCCTCCAAGGGAGGGGTGCGGCCAAGAGGGGAAGGAGTCCATCCTCCCAAGGCACCCCTGGAGGTGCCTTCCTCTATGGACTCTTCCTCTCCAAGTGTTTCATGCGCATGGGCCTCTTGGGGCTGGTTCCCTGGCCCATGCAGGCCTAGCGCACCACCTAGGGCCCATGTGGCCCCCGGGCAGGTGGCCCCACCGGTGGCCCCGGGACCCTCCGGTGGTCCCAGACAATACCGATATCACCGAAACTTGTCCCGATGGTCAAACAGCACTTCCTATATATAATTCTTTACCTCCGGACCATTCCGGAACTCCTCGTGACGCCCGTGATCTCATCCGGACTCAACAACATTCGGTAACCACATACAAGCTTCCTATATAACCCTAGCGCCATCGAACCTTATGTGTAGACCCTACGGGTTCGGGAGACAAGCGAACATGACCGAGACGTTCTCCGTCAATAACCAACAGCGGGATCTGGATACCCATGTTGGCTCCCACATGTTCCACGATGATCTCATCGGATGAACCACGATGTCAAGGACTCACCAATCCCGTATACAATTCCCTTTGTCTAGCGGTATTGTACTTGCCCGAGATTCGATCATCGGTATCCCGATACCTTGTTCAATCTCGTTACGGCAAGTCTCTTTACTCGCTCCGTAACACATCATCCCGTGATCAACTCCTTAATCACACTGTGCACATTATGATGATGTCCTACCGAAAGTGGGCCCAGAGATACCTCTCCGTCACACGGAGTGACAAATCCTATCTCGATTCGTGCCAACCCAACAGACACTTTTGGAGATACCGTAGTGCACCTTTATAGTCACCCAGCTTACGTTGTGACGCTTGATACACCCAAAGCATTCCTACGGTATCCGGAGTTGCACAATCTCATGGTATAAGGAAAAGATACTTGACATTAGAAAAGCTTTAGCATACGAACTACGCATCTTTGTGCTAGGCTTAGGATTGGGTCTTGTCCATCACATCATTCTCCTAATGATGTGATCCCGTTATCAATGACATCCAATGTCCATGGTCGTGAAATCGTAACCATCTATCGATCAACGAGCTAGTCAACTAGAGGCTTACTAGGGACATCTTTGTTGTCTATGTATCCACACATGTATCCGAAGTTTCCTATCAATACAATTATAGCATGGATAATAAACGATTATCATGAACAAGGAAATATAATAATAACTAATTTATTATTGCCTCTAGGGCATATTTCCAACAATGTGATGTATGAGATTGATCATGTTCTTGTAATAGGATTCACGACTTGCATGTCGATGAGTATGACAACCGGCAGGAGCCATAGGAGTTGTCTTTATTTATTGTATGACCTGCGTGTCATTGAACAACGCCATGTAATTACTTTACTTTATTGCTAACCGGTAGCCATAGTAGTAGAAGTAATAAGTTGGCGAGACAACTTCATGGAGACACGATGATGGAGATCATGATGATGGAGATCATGGTGTCATGCCGGTGACAATGATGATCATGGAGCCTCAAGATGGAGATCAAGAGGAGCTATATGATATTGGCCATATCATGTCACTACTATATAATTGCATGTGATGTTTATTATGTTTATGCATCTTGTTTAATTAGAACGACGGTAGTAAATAAGATGATCCCTTACACAAATTTCAAGAAGTGTTCTCCTCGACTGCGGCACCGCTACTAAATCGTCGTTTCTAAGCACCACGTGATGATCGGGTGTGATGGATTCTTACGTTCACATACAACGGGTGTAAGATGATTTACACAAAGAAAACACTTGGGGTTAACTTGACGAGCCTAGCATGTATGCACATGGCCTCGGAACACGTAGACCGAAAGGTCGAGCATGAGTCGTATAGTAGATACGATCAACATGAAGATGTTCACCGATGATGACTAGTCCGTCTCACGTGATGATCGGACACGGCCTAGTTGACTCGGATCATGTAATCACTTAGATGACCAGAGGGATGTCTATCTGAGTGGGAGTTCATGAGATGAACTTAATTATCCTGAACATAGTCAAAAGATCTTTGCAAATTATGTCGTAAGCTCGCGCTTTAGTTCCACTGTTTAGATATGTTCCTAGAGAAAATATAGTTGAAAGTTGATAGTAGCGATTATGCGGACATAAGAAAGCTTATGTCCTTAATGCACCGCCACAGTGTGCTCAACCCCAAACGTCATTCTGTGGATGTTGCGTAACATCGGACATACACGCTTTTGATAACTACATGATAGTTCGCTTAAATGGTTTAAGTAGAGGCACCAAATACGTTTTCAAACGTCATGAACATATGAGATGTTTCGAGGGCTGAAATTGGGATTTCGTGCTCGTGCCCACGCCAAGAGGTATAAGACCTCCGACGATTTTCTTAGCCTGCAAACTAAGGGAGAAAAGCTCAATCGTTGAGCTTGTGCTCGATTGTCTCGAGTACAACAATCACTTGAATCGAGTGGGAGTTGATCTTCCGGATGAGATAGTGATGTTTCTCCAAAGTCATTGCCACCAAGCTACTAGAGCTTCGTGATGAACTATAACATATCGAGGATAGATATGATGATCCTTGAAGTGTTCGCGATGTTTGACACCGCCGAAAGTAGAAATCAAGAAGGAGCATCAATTGTTGATGGTTGGTGAAACCACTAGTTTCAAGAAGGGCAAGGGCAAGAAGGACACTTCATGAAACGGCAAATAAGTTGTCGCTCCAAAGTGAAGAAACCCAAGGTCGAACCCAAACCCAAGACTAAGTGCTTCGTAATAAGGGGAACAACCAATCGAAATGTAATTACCCTAGATACTTGGTAGATAAGAAGGTCGGCAAGGTCGATAGAAGTATATTGGATATACATTATGTTAATGTGTACTTTACTAGTACTCCTAGTAGCACCGTGGTATTAGATACCGTTCGGTTGCTAAGTGTTAGTAACTCGAAATAAAAGCTACGGAATAAACGGAGACTAGCTAAAGGTGAGTGACGATATGTGTTGGAAGTGTTTCCAAGGTTGATGTAATCAAGCATCGCACGCTCCCTCTACCATCGAGATTGATGTTAAACCTAAATAATTGTTATTTGGTGTTTACGTTGAGCATAGACATGATTGGATCATGTCTATCGCAATACATTTTTTCATTTAAGGAGAATAATGGTTACTCTATTTATTTGAATAATACCTTCAATGGTCTTGCACCTAAATGAATGGTCTATTGAATCTCGATCGTAGTGATACGCATTTTCATGCCAAAAGATATAAGATAGTAATGATAGTACCACTTACGTGTGGCATCGCCATGTAAGTCATATACGCATGAAGAAGCTCCATGTTGATGGATCTTTGGACTCACTCGTTTTTGAAAAGTTTGAGACATGCGAACCATGTCTATTGGTGTATACGCATGAAGAAGCTCCATGTTGATGGATCTTTGGACTCACTCGTTTTTGAAATGTTTGAGTCATGGTATCCATGTCTTTTGGTGTATTCTCATGAAGTTACTCCATGCTGATGGTTCTTTTGCACTTGCATGATTTTGAATCTCTTGAGATATGCAAATCATACCACATGGGCAAGATGACCGAAAAAGCCTCGGTTTCAGAAGATGGAACAAGATAGCAACTTGTTGGAGGTAACACATTTTGATGTGTGCAGTCCAATGAGTGCTGAGGCATCAAAGGAATATCGTTATGTTCTTACTTCACAGATGATTTGAGTAGATGTTGAGTATATTTACTTGATGAAACACAAGTCTGAATTATTGAAAGGTTCAAGTAATTTCAGAGTGAAGTTGAAGATCTTCGTGACAAGAGGATAAAATGTCCGTGATGTGATCATAGAGATGAATATCTGAGTTATGTAGTTTGGTACACAATTAAGACATTGTGCAAATTGTTTCACAATTAATACCGCTTTGGAACACCATAGTGTGATGGTGTGTCCGAACATCATAGTTGCACCCTATTGGATATGGTGCGTACCATGATGTCTCTTATCGAATTACCACTATCGCTCATGGGTTAGGCATTAGAGACAACCGCACTCACTTTAATAGGGTACCACGTAATTCCGTTGAGATGACACCGTAAGAACTATGGTTTAGAGAAACCTAAGCTGTCATTTCTTAAAAATTTGGGGCTGCGACGCTTATGTGGAAAAGTTTCAAAGTTGATAAGCTCGAACCCAAAGCGGATAAAATACATCTTCATAGGACACCCAAAACAGTTGGGTAAACCTCCTAATTCAGATCCAAAGCAATAGGGATTGTTTCTTGAATCGGGTCCTTTCTCGAGGAAAAGTTTGTCTCGAAAAGTTGAGTGGGAGGATGGTGGAGACTTGATGAGGTTATTGAACCGTCACTTCAACTAGTGTGTAGTAGGGCACAGAAGTTGTTCCGTGGCACCTACACCAATTGAAGTAGAAGCTTATGATATTGATCATGAAGCTTGGATCAAGTCACTACCGAACCTCGTGGGACGACAAGAACGCGTCTTGCATCGTAGTGGTACGGTGATCCTGTCTTGAAGGTCATGTTGCTAGACAACAATGAACCCACGAGCTATGGAGAAGCGATGGTGGGCCCAAATTCCGACAAATGGTTAGAAGCCATGAAATCCGAGATAGGATCCATGTATCATAACAAAGCATGGACTTTGATGGACTTGCCCGATGATCGGCAAGCCATTGAGATAAATGGATCTTTAAGAAGAAGACGGACATGGACGGTAATGTCACCGGCTATGAAGCTCGACTTGTGGCGAAGAGTTTTTTCACAAGTTCAAGGAGTTGACTACGATGAGATTTTCTCATCCGTAGCGATGCTTGAGTCTGTCGGAATCATGTTAGCATAAGCTGCATTTATGAAATCTGGCGAGATGGATGTCAAAATGAGTTTCCTTACCGGTTTTAAGGAAAGGTTGTATGTGATACAATCGTAAAGTTTTGTCGATCCTAAGGATGCTAAAAGTTATCTTTGGCTCGGCGATCCTTTCTAAGGACCGGAGTAAGCATCTCGGAGTTGGAATGTGCGCTTTGATGAGATGATCAAAGATTTTGGGTTTATACAAAGTTTATGAGAAACTTGTATTTCCAAAGAAGTAAGTGGGAGCACTATAGAATTTCTCGATGAGTATATGTTGTTGACATATTGATGATCGTAAATGACGAGAATTTTCTCAGAAGCATATAGGGTTATTTGAAAGGTGTTTTCAAATAGAAAACCTGGATTAGGCTACTTGAACAATAAGCATCAAGATCTATAAGATAGATCAAAATGTTTAATAATACTTTCAAATGAGCATGTACCTTGACATGATCTTGAAGGTGTTCAAGATGGATCGACCAAAGAAGGAGTTCTTAGCTGAATTGTAAGGTATGAAGTTAAGACTTAAAGCTCGACCACGCAGTAACGTAGAGAAAGGATTTAAGATTGTCCCCTATGCCTTAGACATAGGCTCTACAAGATGCTATGCGTGTACCGCACCTAAGTGTGCCATGCCATGAGTCACTAGGGTACAAGAATGATCCAGAATGGATCATTGGACAATGATCAAAATTGTCCTTGGAGTAAATAAGGACATGTTTCTCGATTATGGAGGTGATAAAGAGTTCGGCATAAGGGTTACATCGATGCAAGCTTTAACACCTATCCGAGTGACTCTGAGTAGCAAACCGGATAACGTATAGTGGAGCAAACCGTTTGGAATAGATCCAAGTGGAGCGTGGAAGCAGCATTTACAATATGACATAAGAGAATTGCATAGCACACACGGATCTGAAAGGTTCGCACCGTTGACTAAAACCCGTTGACTAAAAACCTCTCTCACAAGCAAAACATGATCAAACCTCGTAACTCATTGAGTCTTAATCACATGGTGATGTGAACTAGTTTAAGACACTAGTAGACTCTTTGGATGTTGGTCACATGGCGATGTGACCTATCACCGTTGATCACATGGCGATGTGAACTAGATTATTGACTCTAGTGCAAGTGGGAGACTGTTGGAAATATGCCCTAGAGGCAATAATAAATTAGTTATTATTATATTTCCTTGTTCATGATAATCGCTATTATCCATGCTATAATTGTATTGATAGGAAACTCGGATACATGTGTGGATACATAGACAACACCATGTCCCTAGTAAGCCTCTAGTTGACTAGCTCGTTGATCAATAGATGGTTACGATTTCCTGACCATGGACATTGGATGTCATTGATAACGGATCACATCATTAGGAGAATGATGTGATGGACAAGACCCAATCCTAAGCCTAGCACAAAGATCGTAGTTCGTATGCTAAAGCTTTTCTAATGTCAAGTATCTTTTCCTTATACCATGAGATTGTGCAACTCCGGATACCGTAGGAATGCTTTGGGTGTATCAAACGTCACAACGTAATCGGGTGACTATAAAGGTGCACTACAGGTATCTCCAAAAGTGTCTGTTGGGTTGGCACGAATCGAGACTGGATTTGTCACTCCGCAGACGGAGAGGTATCTCTGGGCCCACTCGGTAGGACATCATCATAATGTGCACAAGCAGATTAAGGAGTTGATCACGGATGATGTGTTACGGAACGAGTAAAGAGACTTGCCGTAACGAGATTGAACAAGGTATCGGGATACTGGATGATCGAATCTCGGGCAAGTACAATACCGCTAGACAAAGGGAATTGTATACGGGATTGATCGAGTCCTTGACATCGTGGTTCATCCGATGAGATCATTGTGGAACATGTGGGAGCCAACATGGGTATCCAGATCCCGCTGTTGGTTATTGACCGGAGAACGTCTCGGTCATGTCTGCTTGTCTCCCGAACCCGTAGGGTCTACACACTTAAGGTTCGATGGCGACGCTTAGGGTTATATAGGAAGCTTGTATGTGGTTACCGAATGTTGTTGAGTCCCGGATGAGATCCTGGACGTCACGAGGAGTTCCGGAATGGTCCGGAGGTAAAGAATTATATATAGGAAGTGCTGTTTCGCCATCGGGACAAGTTTCGGTGATATCGGTATTGTACCGGGACCACGGAGGGGTCCTGGGCCCACCGGTGGGGCCACCTGCCCCTGGGGCCACATGGGCCCTAGGTGGTGCGCCTAGGCCTGCATGGGCCAAGGGGAACCAGCCCCAAGAGGCCCATGCGCATGAAACACTTGGAGAGGAAGAGTCCATAGAGGGAAGGCACCTCCGAGGTGCCTTGGGGAGGATGGACTCCTTCCCTCTTGGCCGCACCCTCCCTTGGAGGAGGGGGCAGGCTGCGCCCTCCCCTCCTTGGCACCTATATAAAGGGGGAGGGAGGGGGCAGCAGCACTGAGCCCCTGGCGCCTCTCTCTCCCTCTCCAACACCTCCTTCTCCTCCGTAGTGCTTGGCGAAGCCTGCAGATTGCCACGCCTCCACCACCACCACGCCTGCCAGTTGTGCTGTTGGATGGAGTCTTCCTCAACCTCTCCCTCTCCTCGCTGGATCAAGGCGTGGGAGACGCCACCGGGCTGTACGTGTGTTGAACGCGGAGGTGCCGTCTGCTCGGCACTAGGATCATCGGTGATCTGAATCACGGCCAGTAATGCGACTCCATCAACCCTGGTCACTTGAACGCTTCCGCTTAGCGATCTACAAGGGTATGTAGATGCACTCTCCTTCCCCTCGTTGCTAGTCTCTCCATAGATAGATCTTGGTGATACGTAGGAAAATTTTGAATTTCTGCTACGTTCCACAACAGGGTCATCTTTATTTTAGCCCCCCCCCCCCCTCCCGGGGCCAGTGCTTCTCTTAGTGCTGGTCCGAACTGAGTAGACTGCGGGGCCACCTCAGGGAAACTCAAGGTCTGGTTTTACTCGTAGGATGTCTCATCCGGTGTTACCCTGAGAACGAGATATGTGCAGCTCCTATCGGGATTGTCGGCGCATCGGGCGGCTTTGCTGGTCTTGTTTTACCATTGTCGAAATGTCTTGTAAACCGGGATTCCGAGACTGATCGCGTCTTCCTGGGAGAAGGAATATCCTTCATTGACCGTGAGAGCTTGTGATGGGCTAAGTTGGGACACCCCTGCAGGGTATAATCTTTCGAAAGCCGTGCCCGCGGTTATGTGGCAGATGGGAATTTCTTAATGTCCGGTTGTAGATAACTTGACACCAGATACGAACTAAAACGCATCAACCGCGTGTGTAGCCGTGATGGTCTCTTCCCGGCGGAGTCCGGGAAGTGAACACGGTTTTGGGTTATGTTTCACGTAAGTAGGAGTTCAGGATCACTTCTTGATCATTGCTAGTTTCATGACCGTTCCGCTTGCTCTCTTCTCGCTCTTATTTGCGTATGTTAGCCACCATATATGCTTAGTTGCTGCTGCAACCTCACCACTTTACCCCTTCCTTTACCCATTAAGCTTTGCTACTCTTGATATCCATGGTTATGGGATTGCTGAGTCCTCGTGGCTCACAGATTACTACAACAATAGTTGCAGGTACAGGTTATGCGATGATCATGACGCGAGAGCGATGTTTGCTTGTTTTGGAGTTCTTCTTCTGCTTCTTCTTCAATCAGGGGATAGGTTCCAGGTCGGCAGCCTGGGCTAGCTGGGTGGATGTCGTTTGAGTTTCTGTTTGTGATTCATCCGTAGTCGGATGGTGCTCTTATGTATTATGTTGTTGTATTCATGTGGCATTGTATGCCTTTGGTATGTATTCCCATCCATTATGTAATGTTGATGTAATGATATCCACCTTGCAAAAGCGTATCAATATGCGGTTCTATCCTTGTCGAGACCTTCGTGTGTCTTTAGGATAGTATCGCATATTGGGCGTGACAAGTTGGTATCACAGCCTCGACCGACCATAGGAGCCCCCTTGATTGTTGGCCGTTGTTGAGTCTAGAAGAAAACTATTTTTGAGTCTTAGGATGATATAAATCGGAGAGTAGGATTCTTTTTACTCCTCAGCCCCCTTCGTCGCTCAGGTGAGGACTCTCAACGTAGATGTTTTGTCTTTCCTCTCCTCAAATTTCACAAAAAAATTAGGATCATGCGGGTATCTTGGGATCGTTCCGATATTCTTATGACGAGAACATTGTTCTTGGTGCCTCCTAACATTTAGGGGTTGTGGCAGTGTCCCGGGGAGTTGAGCTCCGAGGTGTTGTCGTCATAATTTTATCGTTGCAGTTCTGAAATATTTGAGTTTTGCCGACATCGAAAATCTCTTTTATGCAGTTGTTGGTGAGATAACCTCGACGCCACCCAGTACTTGGGAGTTCGGGAGTATTGCCATAGCTCGTATAACAAATGCTTTTCGAAGGTTGAGGTACACAATTTTCGGAGTTTTCTTGGTTATGTGTTGACGGATGGATACATCTGGATGTAGGGATTGTTAGTTTGGGTGAGATATATTGCTTCCCCTTTATCCCCAACACCGCAGTTGCATAACCGTAAAGTTTCGGGATTTTATAGGTGGAATTCAAGTAGCTCCTAGAATATCTTTCCGAGATGCATGATATGGGATTGGGTAAATCTCTATCATATGTATTTGTTCCGCTTATTTCTGCAAGCAAATTCTTTGTTTTTTTTATTTGTGGTATTCGAGTTGCTTCGAAGTCAAATGTTGAATCCATACCTTTCCTAAACGGTGTTCTCATATTTCTATGGGAGTACTAATCCTTTTGATCATCAAGATTTTCATGTCAATTCTTTCCAACCGGTGTGCTTCTCTTCAAGTGGATCCGATCATTTCAACATTTGTGAGATCAATTCTAAGTTTTCTCAACGGTATCCGTTTCATCCGTCCCCAAGTTGCCTTTGTTTTCCAGCCCTCCCACCCTTTTTCTTCAAGGACTCAGTTTTCTTAATCATGTATCCTTTTATTTGTGGGAAGTCTCTTCATTCTTTTCTTTCAATGTTCTTATCCGGTGATTTCCCATGAAGATGCTCAACAGTTTCAAGTTCATCATTCTTCGTTATTTTTCTTCTCTGGTGGATTTAATTCAAGCTTCCGGTGTTGATCATATCCCTTTCCTCGTTCCAAATGTTTTTCCATGTCGGTGCACCTCTTAATTGTTCACCTCTCTCTATTCTTATCCGTAGTGCTCAAGATATCTCAGAAGAATCATGTTTCCATTCTTAATCCGTTCAAGTTACTTCAAGGTTTTTCTCTCACTCAAGCTATTTAATTCTACCGGTGCAATCTCTATTTCAAGAAACCCTTCAATGATGTTTCTTTCGAGTGGGCCCTAACCCACAGGTGTTTTACAGGATCTTACCTGACTCTTCTAATTTTCCCGGAGCCATTCCCAAAGTCTTTTGAAGTTTGACGTAAGAATGAATTTTCATCAGTCATATTCCTTCTCCAAGATCGCTTTCAGAATATTTTCATTGTTGGTTCATCATTCCTATTCTTGTTTGTTCCAGAGTATCTCAACAATTCATGGTGGTGTTTATCGTCATCATTCTCGGATTTTGAAGACCGAAGAAGAGTTCCTCTTAAATCCTTACCTGTTCTTCCAGAGATTCATGGTTCTAGCTTGATGCCATCCTCTCATAATTGTTTTCAATTGTGGGAATTCTTTTCAACCATCCGATGCATTTCAGGAGATGCTTCCCTTCTCGATCATGCGAAGGCCATCATTTCTGAATATTACTCATTCTTAGCGTGTAGCTATCGTTCTCCAAATCTTACCGATGATTCGTTCAAATATCCTCTAATCAGTTCATGGTCTCTTCGTTCTCATGTATCTAAATCCCCTCAAGTATCTTCATTCGTTTTCCCATTCTTCCCGGGGAATTTTGCCTTTGCTACTTTCATTTACAATTCTTACTGTGGTTCGTTCAAGATTTCACTTCCTTCGTTATCATATCAAATATTCGTTGTTTCCAAATCCCACCGGTGGTTCCATCAATACCTTCTCAAGTTTGCGCTATATCTCTCTTAATCCTTTCTACGAGAACAAGTAGTATGCCAAATCCATTGCTTGCCATCAATTTAATTTGATGAAGGATAAGCATACAATAAATCTTATTCTTATTTCCTCGAGGTCATTCAATTCTTTTCTTCCGGAGATTGTTCATGATGAAGTAATTCTCGTTTCTAGTGTTTCATCTTTTCCTTTTCCGGAGTTCCAAGTTTTCTCGGTCATATCGTCGCGAAGCTCCATCTAAATCATTGCAAGGCTTCACCTTGTGTTTTCAACTTCTCTTTCTTTCTATCATCCTTCTATTACTGGAGTTCTTCTTGGAGGCTCTACATGGTGGTTCGTTAAGGATTCTTTTCATTCTTCAATAGTGCTTCAAGATTTCTCTTGAAGTTAAGATCAGCCAAGCTATACTTTAAAAATAAACATGGTGCTCAACACATGTTTTGTTTTGAGGAGCTCAAGTATTCTTCATCTCGCATCCCGAAGTGCAATTCCTTCTATCTTGTCTTGGAGATGGTGTTATGTCATTCTTGATAATTTCCCTTCGCGTTTCATGATTGACAAGTTTTCAAGAGTGACATATTTAAATCCATCATTTTCTCTTTGTTCAAGAGATCTTTTCAACCATAAACCTTGTGTCATATTTCACCTAAAGCCTTCCCTAAGGAATGTTGCTAATTGTTGTTCCTATCGATAATCCAAGTTTCCTCCTATTCTCTCATTAAAAGGATTTTTCATCTCCTTGCTGATCTCAATCCAATTAACCGTTTACATCTGTGGCCGGTTTTCACCTCATCATTTTGAGATGTTTGCCATAAGCCCACAACAAGCTTGTGCTTTTCGTTGTTGATTTTGCAACAACTCCGTTCAATTCTTCGTTGCAAGGATGCTCCAAGCTCATTTGTGGCAGAAGTTGGCATTTTCTTCTCCATTCTGTTATTCCAATGATCTATCTTTTATTATTTCTTCCGGAGGCATTGTGATGTTGTGCTCTTCACCCATCACCTCGTTTTGTCAAGTTCATGTTATTTTCTTGCTTATCCATTTAACAGGAGTGTTATGTCCTCTCCTCAAGTTCTTTTCATCTTATCAAGTCCTGCATCTCTTTTCAATCGGACTGATGTCCAAATTTGTTCTTCCTTGTTCCTTGTTTATATCGTTTCAACCAGAGTGGTTCCAATTCCTTCTTGTCCTTTCTACTCGTCATTCATAGCTTTGCAACCTCCAAGGTTCAAATGGTGTTCCTTCTTTCTATTTTCTACCGCGGTGCTCTCAATTGTATTCAACCCTGTTGTGTTCTTTCTTTCAACTTTTCAACCTCTCAAGGTGCGTGGTTTCACTCATTCATCAAAGAAGCAACTTAGTTTTACCTCTTCTCTTCCTCTTCCATTTCTCTCCGGTGCCATCCTAGATCTCGGGATGAGATCCTCTCATAGTGGTGGAGTGTTGTAACGCCCCGGATACAACTTTCCATAATTACAACTCCAACTCTTGACATTTCCGGCTATGTGATATATTATTTTCTCCGTGGTTGGGTTTTTGTCTTTTGTTTTGCTTTTTGTTCATGTCATGCATCTCATCTCATAGCATCATGAGCATTGCATTCTCATGTTTTCATAAAACTTGCATCCGCTCGTAGTTGCCGCTTCTTCCATGTCTCGGTTGACCTTCTCTCAGATCAACCGGACCGCTCTCTTCTCTCTCTTTTCT
The DNA here is from genome assembly GCA_021605145.1 of Aegilops bicornis. Taxonomy (NCBI): domain Eukaryota; kingdom Viridiplantae; phylum Streptophyta; class Magnoliopsida; order Poales; family Poaceae; genus Aegilops; species Aegilops bicornis. The sequence goes on along the minus strand of CM038670.1, from coordinate 139,606,108 downwards.
GAGCTCATCACCCCCTATAATTTCAACCCATTTGGAGTTCATTCGAATGGGTTTTGAAATTCAAACTTGTTTGAGGTAAATCCAACAGGTGTGGATTTTACTTCCTCTAAAATTCCTCAGTTTATTTTGTCAAATTCCTCACATTTTTGTGAGTCTGGGAAAATAATCCCCATGTACAACTTCTTTCCCTAACCCTCTCTTTCTTTTCTTCTCTCTAATTCTTTTCTGTTAAAGAAATTATGAGAGAGACAGCCCAGGACGGCCTAATCCTCAGCCCACCTAACCCCTGCCTATCTAACCCTAGCCCGACCGTCATCTCTCCTCTCGATCCCCATCTCCCTCCTGACCGCCGCCTCTCGCACACATCGAGCCAGGGAGAGGAGCTCCCTGCCCCCGATCCCCAGCGCCGCCACCTCTCATCTCTCCCGATCCCCTCGCTCCTCATCTGACTCCGCAAGCCACTCATCGCCGCCACCCCGGCGAGCGCCAGCCTCCGCAGCAACCCTCCGTCGCCTGCGCCCCTGCCCCTCCTCTACCTCGTCTCCTCCCGCTCGCCGTGCCCGATCCCCATGGACGCTGCTGCCGCAACCGTTGCTCGCCTCCACCACACGTGTGCCTCGCGCCGGGCTGGCTCTCTCCAGCGCCGCCCTCCATCTTCATCTATCTTCCCCGGTGCCCTATGCCTCTTCTCCGCCTCCTTGTTCGTCTCCCAGCACGCACACACCTGCAACTATGGCGCTCACTCCCGACCGCAGCAACATCAGGACGTCGCCGCCGTCTGCCTTGTCTTCTCCTCCCGGGATCCTTCTCCCGTGGCCACACACATCACACGCGACACCTCAGTCGCAGATGCGCCCTGGTGCATCTTTTCTGGAAACCTCCTGCTTCGTGCCACGTCTCCTGTGACGCGCGCGTCGCCACTTGCCTCTGGCCGCCACCGAGACCCTCAAGTCTTACCCAGAGCCCAAGTGTGAAGACTCCGTGGATGTGCATCTCACTTGTGCCACTTTGGATCACCAAGACCGTCAAGAATCGAGACTGCTCGGGACCATGTCGTCTCGCCGGAAGGTCAAGACCATTTCGTGATTCACCAAGTACCACTACGACCCGTGTAGAACTACCTTCACCAAGACCGGACCGACAAGAACCCCGACAACGTGTGTACCACTACCGTCGACCTCGAAGACCCCGTGGACGTCAAGTTCCTCGCCATGACCCCGAACATCTACCATCTATGAAACGTGAACCACTACTTCCACTACTGTCACCGTGTACCCCTACTTCACTCGACGAGCTCGAACCACCCCGAAAAGCACGCTTCAGAGGTATAATCGCCGAGACGATCTTCTGAGAACGAATGCATGTTGTATGAGATGCTCATGTTCAAACCGTGTCCAAGTTGATCCTTGCACGTTCCTCCTTATTTGCCATGCCGTCGAGCCGTGGGAACCCGATAACCGGCATTAACCCACCATCTTTTGCATGTTCCGCACATCCGCACACTTTCTCTTTTTCACCGGTATCTCAATGAGTTCTCGGATCATCGATATGTTGCCGTGGCATCATTTTCGAATTCATTGTCGCACCATTTCTTTCGACCACGGTGACAAATGTTTCATATCTTGCTCATGTCAACATCTTCATAAAAATTGCCTAAAACTTGCATATGTCATCCGCATCATGATAATAACATTTAAAATGTTTAAAATTGTTGCTTGCTTTAAAATTGCTAAATGACATTTGGGGATTTTCCAGAATTATCGTTTGTTGTTTCCGGCCTCATTTAAACTTGCCTAAATAGTTAGTTTACTTATGCTTCACCTCTTGCCATGTTAACCAACCTTTAATATTGTTTGGTAGCTTAGACGAGATTAAACTAAATATGTCAATGTGGTGTTTTGACAATATGCAAATCGTTGCATATTGAGCTCCACTTAATTTGTAGTGTTGTTTGTTGCACTTTGCCATGCGATGCTCTTTAAACCGGACATGCATCATACTTGTTTGTGCATCATGCCATGTTTATGCTTGTGCATTTACCATGTTGTTTGCTTCTTCCCGGTTTGCTTCTCTCGTTAGCTTCGGTTTCGTTCCGGAGTTGTGAGGATTCGTTCGACTACGCCCGTTCGTCTTCTTCATGGACGCGTTCTTCTTCCTAGCGGGATTTCAGGCAAGATGACCATCACCTTGGATCTCATTACTATCAATGCTATGCTAGTTGCTTCGTTCTATCGCTATGCTGCGCTACCTATCACTTGCTCTTCAAGCCTCCCAAATTGCCATGTCAGCCTTTAACCTTTTCACCCTTCCTAGCAAACCGTTGTTTGGCTATGTTACCACTTTGCTCAGCCCCTCTTATAGCGTTGTTAGTTGCAGGTGAAGTTGCAGATTGCTCCATGGTGGACAGGATTATGTTGGGATATCACAATATCTCTTATTTAATTAATGCATCTATATACTTGGTAAAGGGTGGAAGACTTGGCCTTATGCCTGGTGTTTTGTTCCACTCTTGCCGCCCTAGTTTCCGTCATACCGGTGTTATGTTCCCGGATTTTGCGTTCCTTACGCGGTTGGGTGATTTATGGGACCCCCTTGACAGTTTGCTATGAATAAAACTCCTCAAGCAAGGCCTAACCTTGGTTTTACCATTTGCCTCACCACCACCTATACCCTTTCCTTGGGTCGGCCAACCCAAGGGTCATCTTTATTTGAGCCCCCCCCCCCCGAGCTAGTGCTTCTCTAAGTGCTGGTCCGAACTGAGTAGACTGTGGGTCCACCTCGGGGAAACTCGAGGTCTGGTTTACTCGTAGGATGTCTCATCCGGTGTTGCCCTGAGAACGAGATATGTGCAGCTCCTATCGGGATTGTCGGTGCATCGGGCGACTTTGCTGGTCTTGTTTTACCATTGTCGAAATGTATTGTAAACCGGGATTCTGAGACTGATCGGGTCTTCCTGGGAGAAGGAATATCCTTCGTTGACCATGAGAGCTTGTGATGGGCTAAGTTGGGACACCCCTGCAGGGTATAAACTTTCGAAAGCCGACCCTACCCCAGGTACATGACTTCATCATTAGCCCCCGAATGGATCGAGGTTTGGGTGAGGAAGGAGTTGGTAATCTTTCCAACCTGTTTTTTGGTGCTGTGAACGTGTCTTACTCTGGATCAATGACTTTCAAGTGAGGATGTCAACTTTCTTTCAGTCGCCTTGATCCATTCTTTATATCTGTCGAGTGAACTTTCTGAACTTGGAGATTTCCGAGCGACGGATCGCAGGAGATCTTCCGTCTGACAAGTTGTCCTGTAGTTAGCGGATTTAATGGGATCTGAATTTTGGGAAGCGCACGAGGTGGAGAAGACCGCGGTACTCGGATGGGATAAGGCAGAGATGCCTCGATTCCCGCGCCGCCTTTTTCGCCTCGTATCGCTCGCGCGACTATTTCGAGATTTGACAGGATTGCCCGAGCCTACCTGTCAGTCACTCGGAAGCGACTCCATATAAGGAACAGGGCGGAGGTTTTTGACCAGTGCTCCCTCATTTTCCCCTCCCTCGTCTCCAGATTCATTATTGCGCTTCATACCGCTTTCGGTCACCCTGCTCCGTTCGGCTAAATCGTCGGTGACAATGGTGAAGGAGAGGACGGCGGCTTTGGAGCGGGCGAAGAAGGCGACGACGAAGGTGAAGGGGAGTGCGACCAGTCGGGGCGGATCCTCGTCGCGGTCCCGCCTGCCGCAAGGTTGGATCCAGGGTGATTGGATCCGCTCGACCATCACCCAGAAGGATCTCGACGACCTGGCCAGCGAAGGCCTGATCGCGCACGGGGCGTCGAGGCTCCCGGGGACGGAGTGGCAGCCGCAGCCTCAGGAGGGTGAGTGTGTCCTCTTAGCGACTCATGTCGATCGTGGGTTCTCTCTGCCGCCGCATCTTTTCTTTCGAGGGTTTCTGAACTTCTTCGGGGCTCGTCTCCACCACTTCACACCCAATTCCATTGCCTATCTCGCCGCTTTCGTATCTTTGTGCGAAAACTTCTTGGGTTGTCGGCTGCACTGGGGCCTTTTCAAACACATATTCACTTGTCGCTCTCAGACGGTGAAAAAGGCCAACCCTGATGACGAGAGAACTCAGGTAATCCAGATGTGTGGGGGTCTTGGGGTCCAGATGAGGAGTAAGAGTGCTTTCCCGGCTATGACCCTTCCCGAGTCAGTCAGAGGGTGGCAGTCGACCTGGTTCTACTACCAAGACCAGCCGATGCCAGGGCAGTCGACTGGGCTCCCTCCCTTTTCCATGAGTCGAGTGAACAAGCCATCCTCTCTGAAAGTAGTTCCGGAGGAGAAGGCTCAGGTTTAAATGTTGATGGAGCGTGTAGTCCAGCTTATTCGCGACGGTGTGACTGGCATGGATCTTCTGGAGGTTTTCCTTCGGCGGCGCATCCAACCACTCCAATACCGGGGCCACCCGATGTGGTTGTACTCTGGTACTGAAGACACCACTCGGGTCCACCCAGAGGAGGTTGACGATGCCACACTTGAGAGGTGGATGACTGCCATCGCAGGGAACAAGGACAACCCTCGTGGGGCCAGGAGGATCCCGCCATTCGACCAGTCTTATGATCCAGACAAGGTATGACCACTTATCTCCGACTGCAATCATGCTTCGTCTATTCTGTTTTGCTATAGATCAGTCGATCGACTTTTGTCTTGTTTGTTGTCTTTCAGGCCACCACTAAGTTGTATTCGATGCCCAATGGGGCGCAAGCACAGATCGAGGAGGAGGAAGGAAGTGGAGGTGAAAGTCTGGAGGAGTGGGAGTCAGACGGCGACGAGGATGATGAAGATGCAGGCTCCGATGAGGAGGAGGAGGAGGAAGAGGAGGAGGAAGTTGTGCCTCCTCGTTCTGAAAGAAGGTCCAAGCTCGCCCACAACCCTGCGGTCGAGCGCGGCAAGGGAGTCGTGTCTGCTGGGCAATCGACAAAACACCCTCGGACGACTTCACCGGCGCCGACTGAGAAGGCGTCGAAGCAACCCCGAGCGGCAAGGACAAAACCGGTGAAGGCCCTACCGAAGATGAGGATGGAGATTCTGACTATTTCTGGGTAATAGCATAACTCATGTTTTTTTCTTTTAACATGGATATATTCTTGGTCGACTCGATCGCTGACCGACTGATTTTTGAAATCGCAGTGCTGCTACTTCTGAGACTTCAGCCAGGCATGAGGATCAAGAAATGGAAGATGCTGCTACTTCTCATCCTGGTATGATCTGCAAGTTTAAGCTTCGGTCATTTGGATCTTTATTTTTGACTTTGAACTTTTCCTGCAGCTCCACCTAGCGTTATCATCGATCTCCCTCACGATGACGATGAAGCGCCGCTGAGGCCGAGGAGGAGTAGGAAGGCGACTGTTGGTAAGACTGCTCAGGTTGCATCAGCACCTGAACCACTGATTCCGGAGGGGAGCACTGTTGCTCGGGCTACCGTGTCCTTTACGGAGCCATTGACGATTGCCCGCCCTTCGTCGTCGAGTGTTGATCCACCTTCTTTTTCTCCACCTACCACGTCCCGGAGGACCAAGCAAGTGAAGGAAATATGCCCTAGAGGCAATAATAATGTTATTATTTATTTCCTTATATCATGATAAATGTTTATTATTCATGCTAGAATTGTATTAACCGGAAACATAATACATGTGTGAATACATAAACCTACAGGCGTCACTAGTATGCCTCTACTTGACTAGCTCGTTAATCAAAAGATGGTTATGTTTCCTAACCATGAACAAGAAGTTGTTATTTGATTAACGGGATCACATCATTGGTTGAATGATCTGATTGACATGACCCATTCCATTAGCATAGCACCTGATCGTATAGTTTGTTGCTAGTGCTTTTCTTCATGACTTATACATGTTCCTATGACTATGAGATTATGCAACTCCCGTTTGCACGAGGAACACTTTGGGTGCTACCAAAGCGTCCTAACGTAATCGGGTGATTATAAAGGTACATTACAGGTGTCTCCGAAGGTACATGTTGGGTTGGCATATTTCGAGATTAGGATTTGTCACTCCGATTGTCGGAGAGGTATCTCTGGGCCCTCTCGGTAATGCACATCACATAAGCCTTGCAAGCATTGCAACTAATGTGTTAGTTGTGAGATGATGTATTACGAAACGAGTAAAGAGACTTGCCGGTAACGAGATTGAACTAGGTATTGGATACCGACGATCGAATCTCGGGCAAGTAACATACCGATGACAAAGGGTAGTAATTTCAAAAATTTTCCTACGATCACGCAAGATCATGGTGATGCATAGCAACGAGATGAGAGTGTTGTCTACGCATTTTCGTGAGACCCGCAACGGAAGCGTTGACGCAACGTAGAGGAAGTAGTCGTGCTTCTTCACGATCCAACCGATCCAAGTACCGAGCGTCACGGCACCTCCGAGTTCTGCACACGTTCAGCTCGATGACGTCCCTCGAACTCCGATCCAGCTGAGTGTTGAGGGAGAGTTTCACAAGACGACGGCGTGGTGGCGATGATGATATTCCACCGACGCAGAAGCTTCGCCTAAGCTCGTAACGGTATAATCGAGGTGTAATTTGGTGGAAGGGGCACCGCACACGGCTAAGGAAAGATCTCAATGATCAACTTGTGTGTCATGGGGTGCCCCCTGCCTCAATATAAAGGAGGGAAGGGAGGGGCTGGCCGGCCAAGGAGAGGAGGCACCGGGGTTTCCTACTCCTACTAGGAGTAGGATTCCCCAATCCTAGTCCAACTAGGTTTCCCCAAGTGGGAAGGAGAGAGAGGCGCCCCTTCTCCTAGTCCTAATAGGACTAGGGAAGGGGGAAGGTGCGACCAGCACTTGGGCCCCTTTTCTCCTTTTCCACTAAGGCCCATGTTGGCCCATTAGTATTCCGGGGTTCCGTAACCTCCGGTGCTTGGTAAAATTCCCAATTTCACCCGAACACTTCCGATGTCCAAATATAGACTTCCAATATATGAATCTTTATGTCTCGACCATTTCGAGACTCCTCGTCACGTCCGTGATCTCATCCGGGACTCCGAACAACCTTCGTACAGAAACATCATAAAAACTCATAGTAACAGTCAACGAAACGTTAAGCTTTCGGACCCTACGGGTTCGAGAAAAATGTAGACATTACCGAGACACCTCTCCGGTAAATAACCAAAAGCTGGACCAGCAAGCCCATAATGGCTCCTACATATTCTACGAAGATCTTTATCGGTCGAGACCGCATAACAACATATGTTGTTCCCTTTGTCATCGGTATGTTACTTGCCCGAGATTCGATCGTCGGTATCCAATACCTAGTTCAATCTCGTTACGGCAAGTCTCTTTACTCGTTTCGTAATACATCATCTCACAACTAACACATTAGTTGCAATGCTTGCAAGGCTTATGTGATGTGCATTACCGAGAGGGCCCAGAGATACCTCTCCGAGCAATCGGAGTGACAAATCCTAATCTCGAAATATGCCAACCCAACATGTACCTTCGGAGACACCTGTAATGTACCTTTATAATCACCCAGTTACGTTGTGACGTTTGGTAGCACCCAAAGTGTTCCTCAAGCAAACGGGAGTTGCATAATCTCATAGTCATAGGAACATGTATAAGTCATGAAGAAAAGCACTAGCAACAAACTATACGATCGGTGCTATGCTAATGGAATGGGTCATGTCAATCAGATCATTCAACCAATGATGTGATCCCGTTAATCAAATAACAACTTCTTGTTCATGGTTAGGAAACATAACCATCTTTTGATTAACGAGCTAGTCAAGTAGAGGCATACTAGTGACGCTCAGCAGGTTTATGTATTCACACATGTATTATGTTTCCGGTTAATACAATTCTAGCATGAATAATAAACATTTATCATGATATAAGGAAATAAATAATAACATTATTATTGCCTCTAGGGCATATTTCCTTCAGTCTCCCACTTGCACTAGAGTCAATAATCTAGTTCACATCATCATGTGATTCAACACTGATATTCACATCTCAGATGTGATTAACACCCATAGTTCACATCGTCATGTGACCAACACCCAAAGGGTTTACTAGAGTCAATAATCTAGTTCACATCGCTATGTGATTAACACCCAAAGAGTACTAAGGGATGATCATGTTTTGCTCGTGAGAGAAGCTTAGTCAACGGGTCTCTCACATTCGAGCCATTATGTATTTTGCAAATATTCTATGTCTACAATGCTCGCACGGAGCTACTCTAGCTAATTGCTCCCACTTTCAATATGTATCCAGATTGAGACTTAGAGTCATCTGGATCGATGTAAAAGCTTGCAACCGATGTAACTCTTTACGACGGGCTCTTTTATCACCTCCATAATCGAGAAATATTTCCTTAGTCCTCACTAAGGATGTTCTTGACCAATGTCCTGATCTACTCCTAGATCACTATTGTACTCCCTTGCCAAATTCAGAGCAAGGTATACAATAGGTCTGGTACATAGCATAGCATACTTTTATAGAACCTATGGCTGAGGCATAGGGAATGACTTTCATTCTCTTTCTATCTTCTGCCGTGGTCGGGGTTTTTGAGTCTTACTCAATTTTACACCTTTGTAACACAGGCAAGAACTTTTCTTTGACTGTTCCATTTTGAACTACTTCAAAATCTTGACAAGGTATGTATTTATTGAAAAACTTATCAAGCGTTTTGATCCATCTCTATAGATCTTGATGCTCAATATGTAAGCAGCTTCACTGAGGTCCTTCTTTGAAAAACTCCTTTCAAATACTCCTTTATGCTTTGCGAATAATTCTACATTATTTCCGATCAACAATATGTTATTCACATATACTTATCGTAAATGTTGTAGTGCTCCCACTCACTTTCTTGTAAATACAGGCTTCTCCAAAAGTCTGTATAAAACCATATGCTTTGATCACACTATCAAAGCGTTTATTCCAACAACGAGATGCTTGCACCAGTCCATAGATGGATCGCTGGAGCTTGCACATTTTGTTAGCTCCTTTAGGATTGACAAAACCTTCTGGTTGCATCATATACAACTCTTCTTTAATAAATCCATTAAAGAATGTAGTTTTGACATCCATTTGCCAGATTTCATAAAATGTGACAATTGCTAACATGATTCGGACAGATTTAAGAATCGCTACAGTTTGAGAAAATCTCATTGTAGTCAACACTTTGAACTTGTCGAAAACCTTTTTGCGACAAAGTCGAACTTTGTAGATAGTAACACTACTATCATCATCATCTTCCTCTTGAAGATCCATTTATTTAACTTGACTTGCGATCATCGAGCAAGTCAACCAAAGTCCACACTTTGTTCTCATATATGGATCCTATCTCAGATTTTATGGCCTCAAGCCATTTCGCGGAATCTGGGCTCATCATCGCTTCCTCATAGTTCGTAGGTTCATCATGGTCTAGTAACATGACTTCTAGAACATGATTACCGTACCACACTGGTGCGGATCTTACTCTGGAAGACCTACGAGGTTTGGTAGCAACTTGATCTGAAGTTTCATGATCATCATCATTAACTTCTTCACTAATTGGTGTAGGAATCACTAGAACTGATTTACGTGATGAACTACTTTCCAATAAGGGAGAAGGTACAATTACCTCATCAAGTTTCTACTTTCCTCCCACTCACTTCTTTCGAGAGAAACTTCTTCTCTAGAAAGGATCCATCTTAGCAACGAAAAACTTGCCTTCGGATCTGTGATAGAAGGTGTACCCAATAGTTTCCTTTGGGTATCCTATGAAGACACATTTCTCCGATTTGGGTTCGAGCTTATCAGGTTGAAGCTTTTTCACATAAGCATCACAACTCCAAACTTTTAAGAAACAACAACTTTGGTTTCTTGCCAAACCACGATTCATACGGTGTCGTCTCAACGGATTTAGATGGTGCCCTTTTTAACGTGAATGCATCTGTCTCTAATGCATAGCCCCAAAACTATAACGGTAAATCGGTAAGAAACATCTTAGATCGCACCATATCTAGTAAAGTGCGATTACGACGTTCGGACACACCATTGCGCTGTGGTGTTCCGGGAGGCGTAAGTTGCGAAACTATTCCGCATTGTTTCAAATGTAGGCCAAACTCGTAACTCAAATATTCTCCTCCACGATCAGATCGTAGAAACTTTATTTTCTTGTTACGATGATTTTCCACTTCACTCTGAAATTCTTTGAACTTTTCAAATGTTTCACACTTGTGTTTCATTAAGTAGATATACCCATATCTGCTCAAATCATCTGTGAAGGTGAGAAAATAACGATATCCGCCGCGAGCCTCAACATTCATTGGACCACATACATCGGTATGTATGATTTCCAATAAATCTGTTGCTCTCTCCATAGTTCCGGAGAACGGTGTTTTAGTCATCTTGCCCATAAGGCACGGTTACGCAAGTGCCAAGTGATTCATAATCAAGTGACTCCAAAAGTCCATCAGTATGGAGTTTCTTCATGCGCTTTACACCGATATGACCTAAACGGCAGTGCCATAAATAAGTTGCACTATCATTATCAACTCTACATCTTTTGGTTTCAATATTATGAATATGTGTATCACTATGATCGAGATCCAATGAACCGTTTTCATTGGGTGTGTAACCATATAAGGTTTTATTCATGCAAATGTAACAACAATTTATTCTCTTACTTAAATGAATAACCGTATTGTAATAAACATGATCAAATCATATTTATGCTCAACACCAAATAACACTTATTTAGGTTCCACACTAATCCCGAAAGTATAGGGAGTGTGCGATGATGATCATATCAAACTTGGAACTACTTCCAACACTCATCGTCACTTCCCTTCAACTAGTTTACGCAACTCCGTTTCAAGTTACTACTCTTAGCAACTGAACCCGGTATCAAAAATACCGAGGGTTTGCTATGAACACTAGTAAAATACACATCAATAATCTGCATATCAAATATACCTTTGTTCACTTTGCCATCCTTCTTATCCGCCAAATACTTGGGGTAGTTCCGCTTCTAGTGACCAGTTCCATTGCAGCAAAAGCACTTAGTCTCAGGCTTAGGTCCAGACTTGGGCTTCTTCACTCGAGCAGCAACTTGCTTGCCGTTCTTCTTGAAGTTCCCCTTCTTCCCTTTGCCTTTTTTCTTGAGACTAGTGGTCTTGTCAATCATCAACACTTGATGCTCTTTCTTGATTTCTACCTTCGTCGATTTCAACATCATGAAGAGCTCGGGAATCGTTTTCGTCATCCCTTGCATACTATAGTTCATCACGAAGTTCTAGTAACTTAGTGATGGTGACTAGAGAATTCTGTCAATCGCTATCTTATCACGGAAGATTAACTCCCACTTGATTCAAGCGATTGAAGTACCCGGACTATCTGAGCACATGCTCACTAGTTGAGCGATTCTCCTCCATCTTTTAGCCATAGAACTTGTTGGAGACTTCATATCTCTCAACTCGGGTATTTGCTTGAAATATTAACTTCAACTCCTGGAACATCTCATATGGTCCATGACGTTCAAAACGTCTTTGAAGTCCCGATTCTAAGCCGTTAAGCATGGTGCACTAAACTATCAAGTAGTCATCATATTGAGCTAGCCAAACGTTCATAACGTATGCATCTGCTCCTGCAATAGGTCAGTCACCTAGCGGTGCATTAAGGACATAATTCTTCTGTGCAGCAATGAGGATAAACCTCAGATCACGGATCCAATCCGCATCATTGCTACTAACATTTTTCAATACAATTTTCTCTAGGAACACATATAAAAACATAGGGAAGCAACAACGCGAGCTTATTGATCTACAACATAGATATGCTAATACTACCAGGACTAAGTTCATGATAAATTAAAGTTCAATTAATCATATTACTTAAGAACTCCCACTTAGATAGACATCTCTCTAATCCTCTAAGTGATCACGTGATCCAAATCAACTAAACCATGTCCGATCATCACGTGAGATGGAGTAGTTTCAATGGTGAACATCACTATGTTGATCATATCTACTATATGATTCACGCCGACCTTTCGGTCTCCGTGTTCGAGGTCATATCTTATATGCATAGCTAAATCAAGTATAACCTGAGTATTCTGCGTGTGCAACTGTTTTGCACCCGTTGTATTTGAGCGTGAGAGCCTATCACACCCGATCATCACGTGGTGTCTCAAAGACGAAGAACTTTCGCATAGCGGTGCATACTCGGGAGAACACTTCTTGATAATTTTTAGTGAGAGATCATCTTATAATGCTACCGTCAATCAAAGCAAGATAAGATGCATAAAGGATAAACATCACATGCAATCAATATAAGTGATATGATATGGCCATCATCATCTCGTGCTTGTGATCTCCATCTTCGAAGCACCGTCATGATCACCATCGTCACCGGCGCGACACCTTGATCTTCATCGTAGCATCGTTGTCGTCTCGCCAAACTTATGCTTCTACGACTATCGCTACCGCTTAGTGATAAAGTAAAGCATTACAGGGCGATTGCATTGCATACAATAAAGCGACAACCATATGGCTCCTGCCAGATTGCCGATAACTTTGGTTACAAAACATGATCATCTCATACAATAAAATTCAGCATCATGTCTAGACCATATCACATCACAACATGCCCTGCAAAAACAAGTTAGACGTCCTCTACTTTGTTGTTGCAAATTTTACGTGGCTGCTACGGGCTTAAGCAAGAACCAATCTCACCTACGCATCAAAACCACAACGATACTTCGTCAAATAGACTCCGTTTTAACCTTCTCAAGGACCGAGGCGTAGCCACACTCAGTTCAACTAAAGTTGGAGAGACAGTCTTCCACAAGCCATCTATGTGCAAAGCACGCCGAGGGAACCGGTCTCGTAAAGAATGCAACGTAAGGTTGGTCTGGATCGTCTGTCCAACAATACCGCTGAACCAAAGTATGACATGCTTTGGTAGGCGGTATGACTTGTATCGTCCACAACTCACTTGTGTTCTACTCGTGCATATCATCAAACCATAAAAACCTAGGCTCGGATGCCACTGTTGGGAAGCGTAGTAATTTCAAAAAATTTCCTACGATCACGCAAGATCATGGTGATGCATAGCAACGAGATGAGAGTGTTGTCTACGCATTCTCGTAGACCAGCAACGGAAGCGTTGACGCAACGTGAGGAAGTAGTCGTGCTTCTTCACGATCCAACCGATCCAAGTACCGAACGTCACGGCACCTCCGAGTTACGCACACGCGTTCAGCTCGATGACGTCCCTCGAACTCCGATCCAGCTGAGTGTTGAGGGAGAGTTTAAATCGACGCCTGACGGCGTGGTGGCGATGATGATATTCCACTGACGCAGAAGCTTCGCCTAAGCTCCGTGAACGGTATAATCGAGGTGTAATTTGGTGGAAGGGGGCACCGCTGCGGCTAAGGAAAGATCTCAATGATCAACTTGTGTGTCATGGGGTGCCCCCTGCCCTCGTATATAAAGGAGGGAAGGGAGGGGCTGGCCGGCCAAGGAGAGGAGGCGCACCGGGGTTTCCTACTCCTACTAGGAGTAGGATTCCCCCAATCCTAGTCCAACTAGGTTTCCCCAAGTGGGAAGGGAGAGAGAGAGGCGCCCCTTCTCCTAGTCCTAATAGGACTAGGGAAGGGGGAAGGTGCGCCAGCACTTGGGCCCCTTTCTCCTTTTCCACTAAGGCCCATGTTGGCCCATTAGTATTCCGGGGTTCCGGTAACCTCCCTGCATTTCTGGTAAAATTCCCAATTTCACCCGAACACTTCCGATGTCCAAACATAGACTTCCAATATATGAATCTTTATGTCTCGACCATTTCGAGACTCCTCGTCACGTCCGTGATCTCATCCGGGACTCGAACAACCTTCGTACAGAAACATCATAAAAACTCATAGTAACTGGCCATCGAAACGTTGTTAAGCGTGCGGACCCTCACGGGTTCGAGAACTATGTAGACATGACCGAGACACCTCTCCGGTCAATAACCAATAGCGGGACCTGGATGCCCATATTGGCTCCTACATATTCTACGAAGATCTTTATCGGTCGGACCGCATAACAACATATGTTGTTCCCTTTGTCATCGGTATGTTACTTGCCGAGATTCGATCGTCGGTATCCAATACCTAGTTCAATCTCGTTACCGGCAAGTCTCTTTACTCGTTTCGTAATACATCATCTCACAACTAACACATTAGTTGCAATGCTTGCAAGGCTTATGTGATGTGCATTACCGAGCGCTGCCAAGGAAGCCATACGCCAAGCCGGGATTATGATGGAGCAGGTGAAGGTGATCCGAACCGCCAGCCAAGAAGCTTATGACGCGAGTTCAGCTCTTCAGAGTAATGTCCAGGTTAGTTGAACACCGACTGGAAATCTTGATGTTTGTCGTGCACCCACTGGGTGTGTCGATTGGAATGTCTGGATTAGTGGGGGCACTCTGAGTGCACCCACTGGGTGTAGTCCCCGAGACTACGGTGGACTGCTGGCAGTCGACTGTAGTCTTTATGTCTTGAAATTTTTTAACTTTTACTTGTTTCACTCGAACCGGTCGAGTGGAATCATGGAACCGGTGGGGGCACGCTGAGTGCACCCACTGGGTGTAGTCCCCGAGACCGTGGTCGACTGCTGGCAGTCGGCTATGGTCTGAAGAATTCTTCGTTTTTTTGAGCCTAACTGCTGACAGTTAGCTGCTTTCGGTCGACTGATCGATCCGAGCCGGTAGAACCAGTGGGGGCACGCTGAGTGCACCCACTTGGTGTAGTCCCCGAGACTATAGTTGAATATTTTGATTCGGCTGTAGTCTTAGAAATACTACGATTTTTCTCTAAGTCACTCGGAAGTGCTTTATCTTTGATGTCTGTCGACTGATTTTTCGCAGAAATCTTGCGACCTTGTTTCTCGTTACACTGAGTTGGAGAACAAGCATGTCCAGCTTGAACTTGATCTGAAGCTTGTCTAGGAGAACTTCACGAAGTCGAAGGAAGAGGCAAAAGGTATGTTTGGTGAGGATCTTGACGTCTGTCCTTATTTTTGTCCGTTCTTGAGTCTGATCTCACTGTCATTTTGCAGAAAAACTGAAGGATGCTTTGAAGAAGAAGGACCTTGACCTTGCGGAGGCGCAGAAAGCGGCTCCGGACAAAACGAAACTAGCAGAAGAGAAGTTGGCTTCGGTCAGCAAACTCGAAGAGGAGAATGCCGCTCTGAAAGCTGCTCTCGACGTGGCCAACCAGGAGGTCACCCAACAGAAGCGTGAGAAGATAGCCCTGAGTGACAAAGCTAGCGAACTGGCGGGGAAGAAGAACGACTTGGAGGTTTATCTGGGAGGACTCGCCAAGAAGCTATTCCTCATGCTCGAAGGTAACCCCTTATATCCGACTGGTAATTATTGACTTGCTGTAGGAACATTAGCTTATCCTTGAATCGTGTCCACAGAATTCTGCCAAAACTTTGAAGAGGAGACTAGTCGAGTGGAAACTGGCTTGGATCCCATCAACTCTCCAGTGAAGGATGAAGCCGCTATGAACGTGCTCCGCCTCGAGTCTCGCGTTGCTGCAATGGTCGACTATCTTGCAAGACTGAAGGTTGCCACTTCGTGTATGGTCACATCACTTTCGCCAGAAGAAACGCTTCAGAACGACCTAGAGTCTCTGATGACTCGACTGAACGAAGTTCCAAGTCGAGTGCAAGAATGGAAGAAGTCTTCTGCCAGGTGTGGTGCCGACGTTGCTCTGTCCTTAGTCCGCGTCCACTGCAAGGAAGCGAGAGAGGACAAGCTGGTGTCTCTCAAGGTGGCCAATACCAGGAAGCATGACTTCCGTTCTTTCATGGAGACCTTCATTGCTGCTGCCACTCGGATCGCAGACGGAATCGACCTGGATGAGTTTGTTGCGCCTTCCAGCCCTCCGTAGGAGGGGTAAAAAACTTTTATGCTTGATGCCTTAAATTTGCCTCGGAATGCCGAGTGGTCTTGTAACCGATAAAGTTTAACAGGCTTGGTGCCTGAGCACTTCCGGATCTGTTAGGACGTTATCCGAACTTGGTCTCACCGTTGAATATGTTTGCATGTCCTTCACTCGGCATATATTTTAGTACTGGTGATGTACTCTTGCAGGTTGGAGTTCAGGTTGCAGTCGACCTGCATCTTGTATTTGTGGAGAAGCTCAGGAGGAGAAGGTATCAGTCGACCTGCGCTTCTGCTCTCTATTTTGCAGAATTTTTTAAATACTTTAGGGGAACACTGGCCTGCAGCTAAGCCCCCGAGTGGGAGGTCTGCTCGCCACTCGGTAGGATTTTTGATACTTAGGCGAGTGCTGGGCTGCAGCTAAGCCTCCGAGTGGGAGGTCTGCTCTCCACTCGGTAGGATTTTTAAACACTTAGGCGAGCACTGGGCTGCAGCTAAGCCCCCGAGTGGGAGGTCTGCTCTCCACTCGGTAGGATTTTTATATTTCCGGTGTACCTCCGAAGGAGAAGGCGGCAGTCGGCCCGCACCTTGTCATCCTTGCAGAATGCACATTGTATTTGTAGTTAGGCGAACACTAGGCTACAATTAAGGCTTCGAGTGGTAGGCTGGCTTACCACTCGGTAGGATTTTCAAAAAGTTAGGTGAGCACTGGGCTGCAGCTAAGCCTCCGAGTGGAAGGCTGGCTTACCACTCGGTAGGATTTTCAAGATCTTAGGCGAGCACTGGGCTGCAGCTAAGCCCCCGAGTGGAAGGCTGGCTTACCACTCGGTAGGATTTTCAAGATCTTAGGCGAGCACTGGGCTGCGGCTAAGCCCCCGAGTGGAAGGCTGGCTTACCACTCGGTAGGATTTTCAAGATCTTAGGCGAGCACTGGGCTGCAGCTAAGCCCCCGAGTGGAAGGCTGGCTTACCACTCGGTAGGATTTTCAAGATCTTAGGCGAGCACTGGGCTGCAGCTAAGCCTCCGAGTGGAACGCTGGCTTACCACTCGGTAGGATTTTCAAGATCTTAGGCGAGCACTAGGCTGCAGCTAAGCCCCCGAGTGGAAGGCTCGCTTACCACTCAGTAGGATTTTCAAGATCTTAGGCGAGCACTGGGCTGCAGCTAAGCCCCCGAGTGGAAGGTTGGCTTACCAGTCGGTAGGATTTTGTTTAAACTTAGGCGAAACGGATTCGCAGCTAAGCCTCCGAGTGGAAGGCTGACTTACCACTCGGTAGGATTTTTACAAACTTAGGCGAAACGGATTCGCAGCTAAGCCGCCCGCTAAGGGATTACTTTATGCAGACAAAAGTAACAACAATCATTGGGAAAATTATAACACTCTTGCTTTTGATAAATAAATTACAGAAGTACTTTTATTACAACTCATTCGAGTGAATACTTAATTATAAAAGGTGCGGAGCGGATCCGCATTCCAGGCTCGTGCCTCGTCAATCTGGCGATCGACGTTGTAAAGGCGGTATGCTCCGTTGTTGAGAACTTTGGTAACAATGAAGGGGCCTTCCCAAGTGGGAGCGAGTTTGTGCGGCTTCTGTTGGTTGACTCGGAGGACCAAGTCTCCTTCTTGGAAGGCTCGGCTCTTCACGTTTTTGGCGTAGAATCGACGCAAGTCTTGCTGATAAATGGTCGATCAGATCATGGCCATCTATCTTTCCTCTTCTAGGAGGTCGACTGCATCCTGCCGGGCTAGTTCTGCTCCAGCTTCAGAGTAGAGCTCGACTCGCGGCGCATTGTGAAGCAGATCACTCGGCAGAACTGCTTCAGCTCCGTAGACCAGAAAGAACGGAGTCCTCCCGGTCGATCGATTTGGAGTAGTCCTCAATCCCCAAAGAACTGATGGAAGTTCGTCGACCCACACGCCTGCTGCGTGCTTGAGGTCGCGCATCAACCGGGGTTTTAGTCCTTTGAGAATCAGGCCGTTTGCTCATTCTGCTTGTCCATTCGACTGAGGGTGGGCGACTGAAGCGTAGTCGACTCGTGTGCCTTGGGAAGCGCAGAAAGCTTTGAATTGATTGGAGTCGAAGTTTGACCCATTATCAGTGATGATGCTATACGGAACTCCATATCTGAATATTAACTCCACTTGGTGAACTTGTCGAGTGCCACCAGTACATGGGTGAAGCCGCTCCTGCCAGTTCTCAGCGGTCCAACCATATCTAAACCCCAAACAGTGAAAGGCTAGACGATCGGGATGGTCTTTAAGGCCGAGGAGGGTTTGTGTGACATGTTAGAGTAGAACTGACATCCTTCAGACATGTCGACTATCTCTTTCACCATTTCATTTGCTCTGGGCCAATAAAAACCCGCTCGGTATGCTTTAGCCACGATGGTCCGAGAGGACGCATGATGGCCACAGGTCCCCGAGTGGATGTCGTTGAGAATCATTCGACCTTCTTCTGGTGTTAAGCACTTCTGGCTGACTCCAGTCGTACTTTCTCTGTACAACTGTCCCCTCATGACAGTAAAGGCTTTGGATCGGCGGACGATCTCCCGAGCCACTTCTCATTCTCTGGGAGCTCTTTCCTTAGAATATAGGCGATATAGGGCACTGTCCAGTCGGGAGTGATAACCAGAACTTCCATGATTAAGTCGACCATACCTCGACTTCAGTCGGATCTGTGGCGCTTTTTGGCTGCGGGGCTTCCTCAGTGAAAGGATCTTCTTGAACCGACGGCGCGTGAACATGCTCCGAAAACACGTCACTCGGGATGGCTTATCTTTTGGAACCTATCTTCGCCAAGTCATCGGCTGCTTGATTTTTCAGTCGGGGAACGTGATGGAGCTCTAATCCCTCAAATTTCTTTTCCAGCTTTCTGACTGCATTGCAGTAACCAGTCATGGCCGGGCTTCTGACGTCCCACTCCTTCATCACTTGGTTAACCACTAAATCCGAGTCACCGTAGACCATGAGGCGACTGACGCCGAGTGAAATGGCCATACGCAACCCATACAAGAGCACTTCGTATTCTGCTTCATTGTTGGAGGAGTCAAAGTGAATCTGGAGTACATATCTGAGCTTATCTCCTTGGGGGGACACCAACACAACCCCGGCACCGGAACCATTCAGCATTTTAGAGCCATCAAAGAACATAGTCTAGTGCTCCGAGTGAACTTGGGTCGGTAACTACTGTTCAGTCCACTCGGCGAGGAAATCTGCTATTGCTTGGGACTTGATAGCTTTCTTTGCCTCAAATCTGATATCCAGGGGAAGGAGTTCAATCGCCCATTTTGCCACTCGACCAGTTGCATCTCTGTTGTGCAGAATCTCTAATAAGGGGTCGTCGCTGACGACTGTGATGATATGGTCAGAGAAGTAGTGAGCAACTTTCTTCGTGGTCATATAAATCCCATATACAAGCTTCTGATAATGAGGGTATGTTTGCTTTGATGGGGTTAGGACTTCAGAAATGTAATACACTGGGCGCTGAACTTTGAAGGCTTTCCCTTCTTCTTCCCGCTCGACCGTAAGTACAGTACTGACGACTTGTCCTATGGCTGCAATGTAAAGCAGCAAAGGCTCTTTGCTGATCGGGGCAGCAAGCACCAGCCGGGTGGAAAGCAGGGTTTTTAACTCTGCAAATGCTGCGTCAGCTTCAGGAGTCCACTCGAACTTGTCTGACTTCTTCATCAGTCGGTAAAGAGGCAATGCCTTCTCACCGAGATGAGAGATGAATCGACTTAAAGCGGCCAAGCAACCAGTAAGCTTCTGAACATCGTGCACACGCACGGGTTGTTTCATTCGGAGTATAGTGCCCACTTTCTCTGGGTTTGCATTGATTCCTCGTTCGGAAACGAGAAAACCGAGTAACTTTCCACCAAGAACTCCGAATGTACACTTGGATGGGTTAAGCTTGATATCATACCTCCTGAGGTTGGCAAACGTTTCAGCGAGGTTAGTCAGCAGGTCGGAACCTTTCCATGACTTGACCACAATGTCATCCATGTATGCTTCCACATTCCGACTGATCTGAGTGAGCAAACACTTCTGAATCATCCTCATGAACGTGGCTCCGGCATTCTTGAGGCCGAATGGCACTGTGACATAACAGAAGCACCCGAATGGGGTGATGAAAGCTGTTTTAATCTCATCGGGTCCAAACAGACGGATCTGATGGTACCCGGAATAAGCGTCCAAGAAAGACAGTCGCTCACATCCCGCAGTCGAGTCGACTATTTGGTCGATGCGGGGAAGAGGAAAATGATCTTTCAGGCAGGCCCGATTGATATGTTTAAAGTCAATGCACATGCGAAGTGACTTGTCCTTCTTGGGGACCATGACAACATTGGCGAGCCACTCGGAGTGGTACATCTCTCGGATAAACTCTGCTGCTAGGAGCCGAGCCACCTCTTCGCCAATGGCCTTCCTTTTCTGGACGGCGGACCGTCGCAGATGTCCCTTCACAGGTTTTGCCTTCGAATCGACTCGCAGACGATGCTCAGCCAGTCCCCTGGGTACACCCGGCATGTCAGAAGGTTTCCATGCAAAGATGTCCCAGTTCTCACGGAGGAACTGGATGAGCGCTTCTTCCTATTTGGGTTCGAGTATTGTGGAGATATGAGTCGGAGCAGCGTTGGGGTCGGTCGGGTGGATATGAACTGGTTTTGTCTCACCGGACGACTGGAAAGCTGATTTCGTGGCAGGCTTCTTCGCTCGCAACAAATCACTCGGGTCTGCATTCCTCTGATGTTCCTGCCACTCTTCTTCCACCATCTGAGCATCGGCGATCTTCGAGCCTTTTTGGAAGCACTCTTCTGCCTTCTTGCGATCACCAGTAACAGTGATCACGCCTTTAGGGCCTGGCATCTTCAATTTGAGATACACGTAACATGGTCGAGCCATAAAACGCGCATAAGCAGGCCTGCCCAAAATAGCGTGATAGGCACTCTGGAAATCTACAATCTCAAATGTCAGCTTCTCTTTTCGGAAGTTCTTGGAATCGTCAAAAACCACATCAAGAGCAATATGGCCGAGTGAAGCGGCTTTCTTGCCAGGAATGACTCCGTAGAAACTCATGTTGCTTGCGCTGAGTCTGGATATCGGAATGCCCATCCCTTTCAGTGTCTCAGCGTACAGTATATTCAAACTACTGCCGCCATCCATCAATACCTTAGTCAGTCGAGTGCCCTCGACGACCGGGTCGACCACCAGAGCTTGCCTCCCAGGGGTGGCTATGTGCGTCGGGTGATCGGACTGGTCGAATGTGATGGCGGTTTGAGACCACTTCAGATAATTGGGTGTTGCCGGAGCAGCCATATTCACCTCTCGGTTTATTACTTTTAGTCGATTTCTGCTCTCAACATCAGCAAAAATCATCAAGGTGGAGTTGACATGCGGATATTCTTCGTCACTGTCCTCCTTGTCCTCGACTTTGTCTGACTCTTTTTCCTTGTCCTTGGACTGCTTCCCTTGGAACTGCTGTATAAGGAGTCGACACTGTCGAGTGGTATGTTTCAGGTAAATGAAGTTACCCTCTTCATCTTTCTTGGTATGGATGTGACATGGAAAATCCATCACGTCATTTCCTTCTTTATCCTTTACTTTCTTGGGGTTCCAAGGCCCTTTGGGCTTCCCTTTGAACTTTCCTTGATTCAGGGCCAAGGCTTCTCCAGGAGTGGCTAGCTCGGCTTTCCGCTTTTGCTTCTGACTGGAATTTCCGCCTCCGGTGTCCTGGGTGACTGACTTGTGCTTGCCGCTCCGGAGTCGATCCTCTTCCTCACCATTGCCATATTTGGTGGCTATTTCCATCATTCGACTCAGAGACATGTCTCCGGTTCGACTGAATTTCAGGCTTAGCTCTCTGTATTTTACGCCCTCCTTGAAGGCATAAGCGCACGATGATCAGATACATTCTCTACTGTGTGATGCAGTGTGATCCATCTCTGGATGTAATCTCTCAGAGTCTCATTCGACTTCTGTACACAAGATTGCAGCTTTGTCAGTCCTGCTGGTCGCTTGCATGTTCCTTCGAACGTTCTGAGAAACACTCGGGAGAGGTCTTCCCACGTGTAAATGCTGCTGGGTGTCAACTGATTCAGCCATGCTCTGGCCGACCCTTCCAACATAAGAGGAAGATGCTTCATGGCCACCTCGTCATTTCCGCCACCAATCTGAACAGCCACTCGGTAGTCCTCAAGCCAAGTATCAGGCTTAGACTCACCGTTGAACTTGCTGACTCCAGTCGCCAACCTGAAGTTGGGAGGAATCACCGCGGCTCTGATGGCTCTGCTGAAACACTCTGGTCCGGAGACATGCACTCGGCTGCTGGTAGGTACATCTCTGTCGTTACCCTCTCTGTGGGCTCTATTCCGATCGACCAGACCTTGAACGATGAGGGATCTCGCATCAAAGCCTGGTTCTCTGGGGTCGACTGGAATCCTTCGCCCGCCACTGTGCTGACGTCTATCATCCTGCTGTCGAGGCACATAGGACCCACCCCTTGGGGGCGGGGAGTAGGCACTCGACGTTGAACGTTGTGATTGAATCGGTGATCATACTGCTCATAGTTCCTGTATTGATTGTGTCGGTCGCCACGCCCTTCACGCCTTGGGGGCGATCTGGGGCTATGAGCCGACTGGACCGTATTCGTAGCCACGGACCGGCTGTGAATCCTGTTCCGCGACTGTGATACAGCTGAATTCTGATCTCCTGCTGCCCGGAGCAAATCTCTGATCTGCATCAAGCCTCTGCCAGCCTCTAACTGGGAAGGCTGAATCGATTCGGCTATACGGGCTGCAGCTGCTAAATTCTGAATCAGAGTTCGATATACCTGAGTCGGAGGTGGAAAGAGTTGGCGTCGACTGGAGTCTGGAATCCGTTGCCGCGTGCGCTCGTCGAGTGCCTGCTGAAGGTTCTCCAGTCGAGTGCGCTCAGCCAGGTTGGTTAAGCGCGCGTCCTCTAAGGCGCGAGCCTCAGGGGTTTCTCCAACGATCGAAGTGTGAAGCGCATCCATGTTCCGGCGGCGAAGCTCTTCCCTCTGCTGCGAATTGAGGGGCTCGGGGAGGTATTCCTCATGGTCGTGCGACGGATCGCCTCCGCCATTGCCTCCCTCGGCGCCAGGAAAGCCGGGGGGAACGTGCGGTCCATTGACCGTCAGGACCTCTGCCGCTGGATCACTGTTGTCGCACTCGGATGCAGTCTCTGCGGAGCCAGTCGACAGATCGAACAGGCCGTAGAGAGATTCGTCGGGCTCGATTGCCGCGACTTGGGCGGTGGTCGACTAACGAGCCACCACGTGCCTCACCCACCGCTGAAGCCTCGACCGACCGGAGTGCTTACACCGACGGGAAGCTGGGAGGGAGGATGACACAAAAACCGGCCGATACTGAGTCGACGGTTGCCGCAGAAGGACGCCGCAGGCGCATGCTCGAAAGTGCGTAGCTCCGCGGACCAGGAGCGCATCAACGTCGAGCGGAGCCTCCTGCAGCCAGGGAGAGTCGTCGGCGACGAACGTGAGCGCACCGAGACGGATCTCGTGGCCCTCAACCAAACTCCACCTGAAACCATGATGATGGGAATCGGGAAGATTGCAACTTCTCCAATAAGTCGCTAAGACACCTGCCCCACGGTGGGCGCCAACTGTCGTGGTTCTAAGTCTGACAGTAGTGTAGGGGGGGTACTAAGGAGAGGCAAGATCCTAGCTGTGGAGTAGTTGTGCACACAAGTGTTTTACAAGTTCAGGCCCTTCTCGGAGGAAGTAACAACCCTACGTCTCGGTGCCCGGAGGCGGTCGACTGGATTATATGTGTGAGAGTTACACGGGTGCGAACCCTTCTACCAGTGGAGGGGGGTGGCTTATATAGAGGATGCCAAGACCCCGGCCATCCCACGTAGCGGAGGGTTTAAAGTAGATTAAGATCAGGCGTTACTGGTAACGCCTTACATAAATTGTCATCATGACCATAAAGACTACTTAATTACCGACCGTTTGGATACAGGGTAGATCTTGAACTCCTGGTGGTCGAGTGAGTCTTCATGGTCGAGTGTCTTCAAGTTCGTCGAGTGTTTTCCAGTCCGTCGAGTGGAGTCCCTCTTGGTCGACTGGAAGACGGCTTCTTCTAAAGATGCCCTCGGGGAGGGTACCTTGGATAGGTCTATGACCCTACCCCAGGTACATGACTTCATCAGTGCCCGCTGTTATGTGGGAGATGGGAATTTGTTAATGTCCGGTTGTAGATAACTTGACACCAGATACGAATTAAAACACATCAACCGCGTGTGTAGCCGTGATGGTCTCTTCTCGGCGGAGTCCGGGAAGTGAACACGGTTTTGGGTTATGTTTGACGTAAGTAGGAGTTCAGGATCACTTCTTGATCATTGCTAGTTTCACGACTGTTCCGCTTGCTCTCTTCTCACTCTTATTTGCGTATGTTAGCCACCATATATGCTTAGTCGCTGCTGCAACCTCACCACTTTACCCCTTCCTTTACCCATTAAGCTTTGCTAGTCTTGATATCCATGGTTATGGGATTGCTGAGTCCTCGTGGCTCACAGATTACTACAACAACAATTGTACGTACAGGTTATGCGATGATCATGACGCGAAAGCGATGTTAGCTTGTTTTGGAGTTCTTCTTCTGCTTCTTCTTCGATCAGGGGATAGGTTCCAGGTCGGTAGCCTGGGCTAGCAGGGTGGATGTCGTTTGAGTTTTTGTTTGTGATTCATCTGTAGTCGGATGGTGCTCTTATGTATTGTGTTGTTGTATTCATGTGGCATTGTATCCCAATCCATTATGTAATGTTGATGTAATGATATCCTCCTTGCAAAAGCGTATCAATATGTGGTTCTATCCTTGGTGAGACCTTCGTGTCTCTTTAGGATAGTATCGCATATTGCGCGTGACAAGTAAACCGCCCTATTTAACACTGTGTCACTGACGTGTGGACCCCACACGTCAGGTTTGACCCCAGTCAGCGCTGTGCTGACGCAAGCGTGACACGGTGCTGATGCAATTAATTCTTTTCCGGTTTTAAATTAAATCAGGAAATTCCAGAAAATGATTTAAACTTAAAAAAATCATAGAAATTCAACCGTAGCTCAGATTGAAATAATTTATATATGAAAAATTATCAGAAAAATGCAATCTATCCATCTGTACTAGTTTCATGCATGACAAACCAACCTAAACCAGCTGTATAGGTGAAAACACATAAATGGCATATATAAGAGCTTACTTTGGAGTTGCATTTCAATTGTTGATTCAAATGGACTTCAACCAAATGAATGCTAGCTGCATTAGCTCAATCAACATCACATATTCATGCCATGTTCATGCATCATATTGTTGCATATGCTTGTGTATTGATTGTCAACACCGTTCCTTCTCGATAGGTCCTGCTCCGGAGACTGTTCCAGAGTACCTGTCTGAGGAGAAGTGCCCCCTCTGTTGATCTACCAGGCAAGCAAACCCCCTTGTTCATTCCGATACAATCCTACTCTCTCGCTCCTGCTCTCAGTTATTGCATTAGGGAAACAACGATTCAACTGCTACTTTGTGCTGCGGTAGTTGAATCCATTCCTCTGCATGACCCGTCATTGCCACAGTAAATAGTTGAAACCCACTAGCATGTGTAGGAGTTGATTGAAGCCATTGATGTGTTCCTACCATGCCATGCCTGCTATTGCTTAGAGTTGTGTCAGGTCTGATTCATTGGGAATGAATTGGAGTGCAGTGCTCTATGTTCTGATGCTGAGAGTGAATTGTGTGAACACGATTTGGTAAAGGTAGCGGTGAGAGGCCATGTAGGAGTACATGGTGGATTGTCTCACTGGAACCGTCCTTAAGCACTGAGTTCTGTGTATGTTGTCCAATGACTCGTTACTACCACACATTGGGATCCTTAATTGACTCTCTCGACTTATTAACCGACTTGATCTCAGTCTAGGAGTCGCAACTAGTTTCTGATGTTTGTAGGTAGTGCTATTTTTCTACCAAGTGGCACCCGGCAGGGTGGGCTTGGGACAGACTAGGCACACGTGGCCTGGTGTACCGAGTGGCACCCGGATGGTGGGCTCGAGAACCCTGCACACATCGTTTGGGGCCATGAGCAAAACCTCGGCCGGATCTCCTTGCGGATGGAACCCGAATAGGCGATAAACCTGGACTAGAGTCTTGTGTGGTTAGTCAGGTCATGGCCGACACCCTCGCCAGGCTTCCGCTTGAAGGTTGCCGAGATACATGACGTGTACATGGCAGTAAGTGGCGAGAGCGTGTGTGAAGAAGTACACCCCTGCAGGGTTAACATGATCTATTCGAATAGCCCAGTCCGCGGTTATGGACTTCTTGGATGCTTACATGGTACATAGACAACTTCAAGTGGATACTCTAAAATGCTCAAGACAAGTGTGAGTGCTATGGATGGCCTTCTCGTAGGGAGACGTGGATGAAGACATAGTAGTGTATTGTGTGGTTATTAGTGGACTCGTGTACGTCATATCACCTCAAAGAGTTTCTCGTAGTCGTAGAACAGGATATCCACTGAGTCAAAGCTGGCTTGTTGCAACTAAACCACACATTACCCTCTTGATACAAATGCATGTATGATAGGATCCGATATAAGTCTTGCTGAGTACCTTTGTACTCATGCTACTTTATTTATGTTTTTGCAGCGGAGACTTCGGTCTTACTAGTTTACATGGACTTCGACAAGTAGCTTGTACCTCAGCTACAATCTTCATCGGATGTTGTAGATAGTCAGACTCTTTAGCCTTTTTCATTTGTAGATGTCTGTACTCAGACATGTAATGCTTCCGCTTGTTGCTTGGGTGCTCTGAATGTTGGGTCGTGTGACCCCTGCTTGTAATAAATGCTATGATGGTGTGACGCCCCAAGTCCGGAGCTTCAGTTGCCTTCCAGGGTTTCCGAGTCTGTCGTGCGATTTGTTTTGTTTTTGCATTGCATCATCTCATCATGCCATCATATCATTAATTTTTAAAACTCAACTAAATAAATTGTATGGATTTTTCGATCCATTTAAATCGAGGGAATTCACATGGTGACTTCTCTTTATAACATACCCTCCCAATATTATTATGGAGCTATATAAAATTATTCCATCGCTTTGGAATCACCATAACCCACTTGCAAAATAAATCCCATGCCTTTTCTCTGCTCGAGTTGACCTCAAAACCTTGCCGATTTTATTTCATCATTTTCCGGAGTTCCACCAAAAATCTTTGGGCCATTTTTGTTAAATTCCTCATATTTTTATGAGTCCGGGAAAATAATCCCCAGGCCCAAACTCTTTCTCTAATCTTTTTCTTTTCTTCCCTTTCCTTTCTTTTCTCTGTTTTAAGAGTTTAAAGAGAGAGAGAGAGAGGAGCTAGGCCCAGCCGGCCCCTGGCCTTTCTCCTCCACCAGGCCGGACTAGCCTCCCGAGGCCCAAGGCCCAGACGCCCCTGCTCTCTAACCCTAGGCCTCTCGACCCGATCCCCTCGATCCCCTCCTGCTTCCCAGCGCCGCCACCCCTCGTCTCCTTCCCGATCCCCTCGTCCTCCCCATCTCTCCCGAACCCCCACCTGATCCCTCGCTCCCTTTCGCTTCTCTCCCGACCCCCTCATCTCTCCCGTCGCCCAAGCGCCCGAGGAGAGGAGCTCCTCGAGCACTGCACCCGATCCTCGCCGCTCCTCCAGCGACCAGGCCGGACCCCCCGGTGGCCTCCTCGTCGCCTCCACCGCGCCTCAACCCTCCTCGCCGCCCTTGG
Organism: Aegilops bicornis; assembly: GCA_021605145.1. Classification (NCBI taxonomy): domain Eukaryota; kingdom Viridiplantae; phylum Streptophyta; class Magnoliopsida; order Poales; family Poaceae; genus Aegilops; species Aegilops bicornis. The sequence continues at coordinate 139,578,425 of CM038670.1, read as the reverse complement.
TGCCGCGCCACCGCAACCTGCCCCGTCGCCCTCGTCAACGACCCTCGCCGCTCCCTGCGCCGGTCCCCCCACGCGCCCGTCGCCTCGATGCTCGTCGTCGTCCTCGCCTCGCCCCGCCTCCGTTCGGCTCCCACGGCGAAGCCACCGCCGCGCCCTGTCGTCCCCGAGCTCGGCCAACTCCGACGCCCAGCGCCACCGTGCTCCCTCCGGCCCCAAGCATCATCAGCCCCTGCCATGGCCGCCGCCCGTTAAATGCGCCTCCGGCGGGTCCAGCCGCCCTCGGCCTCCCCTCGAGCAACCGAGGCCTGCGAGCCTCCCGCATCCGCATCTGCCTCGCCCGTGTCACTCCTCCATGGCGCCATGGCCTCTGCCTCTTTTGGATGAACCGTGGCTGCCGTGCCTGTTGTGCGTTCTCTCCGCTGCCTGGCACTGTTGACGTCAAGACCGTGGGCGCCAAGTTCGTCTTCCACTATCATCTCCGAGGATTTCTCCAAGACCCGAACCGGAAACGCCAAGTACCGACACCGTGGGTTCCTCAAGGCCGCCAAGTTCGACTACACGATGATGCGACAAGTACCCGACGATCGCCAAGTACCCCTACGCCGTGTACGACTACCGTCAGCGAGACCGCCAAGTACCACGACAACCCGAAGGATTCGGACCCGTCAAGTACCTCTTCAAGACGAGCGTGAAACACTACTTCTTCTACCGTCGCCGTGTACCACTACTTCCCTCAGCGATCATCGCGAGAACGACTACTTCCTCTACTTCCCTCGACGACCCGTGAACGTCTACTTCCCTCTACGAAACGTTTTCCGCCCCGACCGCACGCTTCGAAGGTATAACCACCGAGATGACCGACCGTGATCGAATCATCCTTGCGATGCCCCTCTTTTGCCATGCCACCGTTCCGTGGGAACCCGGTATCCGGGAGCACCCCACCATCCTCGCATGACTCGCTTCCGCCCACTTCCTTTTGCACCGGTATCTCCGTGAGCTACGGAACCGATATGTTGCCGTGGCATCATTTTTGGATTTGTTGCCGTGGCACCATTTTCGTTTTCGCCGCCGTGGCACCCTTTTCGTTCCGCCACGGTGACTTAATGCTTCATAATGCTCTTGTCAACATTTTCATAATAATTGCATAAACTTGCACATGTCATCCGCATCATGATAACAACATTAGAAATGTTTAAAATTGTTGTTTGCATTAATTTGCTTAAATGCCATGCTAAAATGATTTATTTCATAACTAAATAACCGTTAATCGGATTTAAATAAATTATATATGTAAATGGGGTAGAAAATGCCTAGTTTAACATGGTAGCTTTACTTTGCATGTTTAACAACTCTAAAATTGTGTTTAGGGCAGATCAGTACCGAATCCATAATTTGCATATGGGGATTTTCCGGAATTGTTGTTGTTGTTTCCGGCCTCATTTAATCTTGCCTAAATAGTTAGTTTCATATGCTTCAACTCTTGCCATGTTTAATAACATTTAATATTGTTGGGTAGCCTAAACAAGAGTGAACTAAATAAGTGATGTGGTGTTCATCAATATGCAACTCGTTGCATATTGAGCTCCACTTAACTTGTAGTGTTGTTTGTGCATATTGCCATGCCATGCTATTTAAACCGGACATGCATCATACTTGTTTGTGCATCATGACATGTTTATGTGATGGTTGTTTACCATGTTGTTTGCTTCTTTCCGGGTTGCTTCTCTCGTTAGCTTCGGTTTCGTTCCGGAGTTGTGAGGATTCGTTCGACTACGTCCGTTTGTCTTCTTCATGGACTTGATCTTCTTCCTTGCGGGATTTCGTGCAAGATGACCATACCCTCGAAATCACTTCTATCTTTGCTTGCTAGATGCTCGATCTTATGATATGCATATGCTATGATGCCTACCACGTGCTATATCATGCCTCCCATGTTGCCATGTCAGCCTCTAACCTTTTCACCCTTCCTAGCAAACCGTTGTTTGGCTATGTTACCGCTTTGCTCAGCCCCTCTTATAAGCGTTGTTAGTTGCAGGTGAAGATGAAGTTTGTTCCTTGTTGGAACATGGAGATGTTGTTCCATGCTTTGGAACATGTTTACTTGTTGGGATATCACAATATATCGTATATTATTAATGCATCTATATACTTGGTAAAGGGTGGAAGGCTCGGCCTTATGCATGGTGTTTTGTTCCACTCTTGCCGCCCTAGTATCCGTCTTACCGGTGTTATGTTCCCGGATGTTTGCGTCCCTAACGCGGTCGGGTGATTTATGGGACCCCCTTGACGGTTCGCTTTGAATAAGACTTTTCCAAAGAAGGCCCAACATTGGTTTTACCATTTGCCTCACCTATGCCCTTTTTCCCTTGGGTTTTGAGCCCGAGGGTCATCTTTATTTTAGCCCCCCGGGCCGGTGCTCCTTCGAGTGTTGGTCCGAACCGAGCAACTGGGGGGCCACCACGGGCAACCTTCGAGGATTGGTTTTACTCGTAGCTTGACTTATCCGGTGTGCCACGAGAACGAGGTACGTGCGACTCCTATCGGGATTTGTCGGCACATCCGGGCGGCTTTGCTGGTCTTGTTTTATTGTGTCGAAATGTCTTGTAGCCGGATTCCGAGACTGATCGGGTCTTCCCGGGAGAAGGAATATCCTTCGTTGATCGCGAGAGCTTATCATGGGCTAAGTTGGGACACCCTGCAGGGTTTGAACTTTCAAAGCCGTGCCCGCGGTTATGTGGCGGATGGGAATTTGTTAATGTCCGGTTGTAGAAAACCCGAAGTTGATCTTAATTAAAATACACCAACCGGCGTGTGTAACCGTGATGGTCTCTTCTCGTGAGTCCGGAAGTGAACACGGTGTTGGAGTTATGCTTGACGTAGGTTGTTTTAGGATCACTTCTTGATCATAGTTGTTCGACCGTGCTTTGCTTCTCTTCTCGCTCTCTTTTGCGTATGTTAGCCACCATATATGCTAGTCGCTTGCTGCAGCTCCACCTCACTACCTTTGTCCTACCTTTAAGCTTAAATAGTCTTGATCTCATGGTGTGAGATTGCTGGAGTCCCGTGACTCACAGATACCTCCAAAACCAGCTTGCAGTGCCGATGAAACCGTGCAGGTGATGCACCCGAGCTCAAGGAGGAGCTCGATGAAGATCTTGTTCTTTGTGTTGTTTCGTTTCAGTTGATCAAGAGTGGAGCCAGTTGGGACGATCGGGGATCTGTGTAGCATTTGGGGTAGTCTTCTTTTATTTTGGTTCCGTAGTCGGACCTTGATTGTATCTGGTTGATGTAATGTTTTACTCATGTATTGTGTGAAGTGGCGATTGTAAGCCAACTATGTATCTCTTTCCCTTATGAATTACATGGGTTGTGTGAAGATTACCTCACTTGCGACATTGCTTTCAATGTGGTTATGCCTCTAAGTCGTGCTTCGACACGTGGGAGATATAGCCGCATCGAGGCGTTACAAGTTGGTAATCGAGCCTTCCCGACTTAGGAGCCCCTACTTGATTGTTTCTTTGGCGTTGTTGAGTCTAGAACGGAAAAATGTTTTGAGTCTTAGGATTATATATATCGGAGAGTAGGATTCTTTTTACTCCTCGGTCCCTTCGTCAGCTCTGGTGAGGTATCCCGACGTAGAGTTTTGTCTTTTCTCCTCAAATTTCACTAAAATTTTTTTTTAGGATCACGCTGGTATCTTGGAATCGTGCGATGGTTTTGTGACGAGAACATTGTTCTTGGTGCCTCGACATTTAGGGGTTGTGGCGGTGTCCGGGAGTTGAGCTCCGAGGTGTTGTCGTCACAATTTTATCGTTGCGATTACTGGAATACCTGAGTTTTACCGACATCGAAATCTCTTTTGTGCAGTTGTTGGTGAGATAACCTCGATAGCCCGATCTTTGTGGCGAGTGCGGAGTATTGCCATGACTCATTATAACGGATGTTTTTCAAGGTCGAGGTACCACGATTTCCGAGGATTTCTTGGTTATGTGTTGACGGATGGATACAAATGGATCTAGGTATTGTTAGTTTGGGTGATATATTTTGTGTCCCTGTATCCCCAACACCAGTTGCATAACCGTAAAGTTTCGAGTTTATAGGTGGGAATTCAAGTAGCTCCTAGAATATCTTTCCGACAGATGCATGATATGGGATTGGGTAAATCTCTATCATATGTATTTGTTCCGGCTTATTCTGCAAGCCAAATCCTTTGTTTTTTTGTTGTTGTTCCGTTTTGTGGTATTCGAGTTGCTTCAATGCCAAGTATTGATTCCATACCTTTCCTAAATGGTGTTCTCATATTGCTATGTGAATACTAATCCTTCTTGATCATCGAGGTCGTCATGTCAATTCTTTTCTCAACCGGCGTGCTTCTCTTCAAGTGGATCCGATCATTCCAACATTCGCAAGATCAATTCTAAGCTTTTTTTTTCAACGGTGTTCGTTTCATCCGACCTAAGTTGCCTTTGTTTTCCCGCCCTCCCACCCTTTTTCTTCAAGGACTCAGATTTCTTAATCAAGTATCCATTTTATTGAGTGAAGTTTCTTCATTCTTTTCCTTTAATGTTTTATCCGGTGATTTCTCATGAAGACGCTAAGGAAGCCTTAACCTTATCATTGTTCCATTCTAATTTTCTTCTCCGGTGGATTTAAGTCAAGTTTTCAGTGTTGATCGTATTCTTTTCATCGTTTCAAATGCTTTCTCATGTCGGTGCATCTCTTAATCATCCACTTCTCGCTATTCAATTGTTCCGGAGTGTTGAAGATATCTCAGAAGATTCTAGTTTCCGTTCTCATTTCACTCAAGTTCTTTTGAGGATGCTATCTCATTCAAGCCATTTAATTCTACCGGTGCAATATCTGTTTCAAACAATTGTTCAACGGTGGTTCTTTTGAGTGGGCCCTAACCCACAGGTCTTTTCCCAGGATCTTACCTGACTCTTTTATTTTCCCGGAGCTATTCCCAAATCCTTTTCGAAGTTTGACGTAAGAATGATTTATCATTAGTCAAATGTCTTTCTCCAAGATCTTTCAAATTCTTTTCATCTTGTGGTTCAACCTTTCTAATTTTCATTCCGGAGTGCTTCAATAATTCATGGTGATGTTTCTCGTCGTCATTCTCGAATTTTGAAGACCGAAGAAGAGTTTCTCTTAAATCTCGCTCCTTTCTCTTCAAGATTCATGGTTTTAGCTTGATGCCATCCTCTCATAATTATTTTCGGTTGTGAGAATTCTTTTAACCCACCCGGAGCATTTCAGGAGTCATTTCAGTTTGATTCTTCGGAGCCCATCTTCTCAGAATTATTCATTCAAGCGTTCAACTCTTGTTTTCCAAATCTCACCGGTGCATCGTCGAATTATCCTCTAATCAGTTCATGATCTCTTCGTTCTAATGTATCTAAATTTTGTCAAGCATCTTTATTCGTCTTCCAATTCTTCCCGGTGAATTGTGCCTTTGCTACGTTCATTCTCAATTCTTACGGTGGTTCGTTCAAGATTTCACTTCCTTCTTTATCATATCAATTCATTTGTTGTTTTTCCAAATCCCACCGGTGGTTCCATCAATACCTTCTCAAGTTTGCGCTATATCTCTATCTGTAATCATTTTTTTCAACGGGAATAAGTAGTGTGCCAAATCCGTTGCTTGTCATCAATCTAAATTGGTGAAGGATACGCATAACGTAATTCTTATTCTTGTTTCATCGAGTAAATTCAATCCCTTATTCCGGAGGTTCATCAAAATTCTTGGTTTCATTTGTTCATCTTTCTTTCCGGAGTTCCAAGTTTTCTCGGTTATATCATTTCAAAGCTTCATCTTATCACGCAAGGCTTCACCTTGTGTTGTCAACTTCTCTTTTTTTTATCATCCTTTTGTTTACGGAGTTCTTCGTGGAGGATCTACATGGTGCTTCCTCAAGGATTCTTTTCATTCTTCAATCGTTCTTCAAGATTTCACTCGGAGTTATGATCCGTCAAGCCATACTCAAAATTGAACATGGTGCTCAACACATGTTTTGTTTTTAGGAGTTCAAGTATTCTTCTTCTTGCATTTCGAAGTGCAATTCGTTCTACCTTATCATTTGAGGTGGTGTTATGTCATTCTCGACAATTTGAGTTCGTGTTTCATGATTCACATGTTGTCAAGAATGAGATATTTTAAATCCATCAATCTCTTCATTGGAGTTATCTTGCGGTATATTTCACCTAAAGCTTCCCCTAAGGGAATTTGCTATTATGGTGCTTATCAAGGATCCAAGTTTTCTCCTATTCTCTGGGGGAAAGAAGATTTCATCTTCTTGTTGATCTTAATCCAATTATTTGTTTCCGTTGGTGGCAGAAGCTCGCCTCATAATTTTGAGATGTTTACCATAAGCCCACAACAAGATTGTGCTTTTCGTTGTTGGTTTTTCCAACAACTCCGCTCTAACCTTCTTGGCAAGGATGCTTCCCAAATACAATTGTGGTAGAAGTTGTCATTTTCTTCTCCATTCCTTTATTCCAATGACCTATCTTCAATTTTTCTTCCGGAGGCATTGTGATGTTGCACTCTTCGACCCATCATCGTCTTTTGTCAAGATCATGTTCTTTTTCTTGCTTATCCATTTAACCGAGTGTCATGTTTTCATTCGAGTTCTCTCATCTTATCAAGTTTTGCTCGCTTCCTCAACCGGAGAGCTGTCTGAAATCTTTCTTACCCTTGTGCCATTTTTCAATAGTTCCGAGGCGATTGTGTTGTTGATTTCATCAAGTATCATCCCATCTTCTCAAGTTCATGATTCTAATTCCTTCCATTTTTCAGTCGAGTGCTGCCCAAATTATATCAATCTTATTCTTTGTCTATCTAGTTTTAACCGGAGTGGTTTCAGATTCTATCTTATCACTAAACCTCTTGGTTTTCGTCATTATCCCTTGTTCCTCTTTTCTAACAGAGTGTTTTCAACTTTCTTCATCTTCATTGTTTTCTTTCTTTCATTTTGTTCAACCTCTCAAGGTTCTTTGGTTTCACTCGTTTGTCGGAGAAGCAACTTTGTTTTACCTCTTTCTCTTCCGCTTTTCGCCGGTGCCATCCTAGATCTCGGGACGAGATCCTCTCGTAGTGGTGGAGTGTTGTGACGCCCCAAGTCCAGAGCTTCAGTTGCCTTCCAGGGTTTCCGAGTCTGTCGTGCGATTTGTTTTGTTTTTGCATTGCATCATCTCATCATGCCATCATATCATTAATTTTTAAAACTCAACTAAATAAATTGTATGGATTTTTCGATCCATTTAAATCGAGGGAATTCACATGGTGACTTCTCTTTATAACATACCCTCCCAATATTATTATGGAGCTATATAAAATTATTCCATCGTTTTGGAATCACCATAACCCACTTGCAAAATAAATCCCATGCCTTTTCTGCTCCGAGTTGACCTCAAAACCTTGCCGATTTTATTTCATCATTTTCCGGAGTTCCACCAAAAATCTTTGGGCCATTTTTGTTAAATTCCTCATATTTTTATGAGTCCGGGAAAATAATCCCCAGGCCCAAACTCTTTCTCTAATCTTTTTCTTTTCTTCCCTTTCCTTTATTTTCGCTGTTTTAAGAGTTTAAAGAGAGAGAGAGGAGCTAGGCCCAGCCGGCCCCTGGCCTTTCTCCTCCACCAGGCGGACTAGCCTCCCGAGGCCCAAGGCCCAGCCGCCCTGCTCTCTAACCCTAGGCCTCTCGACCCGATCCCCTCGATCCCCTCCTGCTTCCCAGCGCCGCCACCCCCTCGTCTCCTTCCCGATCCCCGCGTCCTCCCCCTCTCTCCCGAACCCCCGTCCCGATCCCCACGCGCCCGCGCGCGTCTCTCCCGATCCCCCCACAACTCACCCCCGCGCCCAAGCGCCCCAGGAGAGGAGCGCCTCGAGCACCAGCACCCGATCCCGCCGCTCCTCCACGCGACCAGGCCGGACCCCGGTGGCCTCCTCGTCGCCTCCACCGCGCCTCAACCCTCCTCGCCGCCCTTGGTGCCGCCACACCATAACCTGCCCGTCGCCCTCGTCAGCGACCCTCGCCCGCTCCTGCGCCGGTCCCCACCCAGCGCCCGTCGCCTCGATGCTCGTCGTCGTCCTCGCCTCGCCCGCCTCCGTTCGGCTCCCACGGCGAAGCCACCGCGCCATGCCGTCCCGAGCTCGGCCAACTCCGACGCGCCCAGCCACGGTGCTCCCTCCGCCCCAAGCATCATCAGCCCCTGCCATGGCCGCCGCCCGTTTGCTGCCTCGGCGGGTCCAGCCGCCCTCGGCCTCCCCTCGAGCAACCGAGGCCTGCGAGCCTCCCGCATCCGCATCTGCCTTCGCCGTGCCACTCCTCCATGGCGCCATGGCCTCTGCCTCTTTTGGATGAACCGTGGCTGCCGTGCCCTGTTGTGCGTTCTCTCCGCTGCACAGCCTTTGTTGACGTCAAGACCCTGGGCGCCAAGTTCGTCTTCCACTATCATCTCCGAGGATTTCTCCAAGACCCGAACCGGAAACGCCAAGTACCGACACCGTGGGTTCCTCAAGGCCGCCAAGTTCGACTACACGATGATGCGACAAGTACCCCGACGATACGCCAAGTACCCCTACGCCGTGTACGACTACCGTCGCGAGACCGCAAGTACCACGACAACCCCGAAGGGATTCGGACCCGTCAAGTACCTCTTCGAAGACGAACGTGAAACACTACTTCTTCTACCGTCGCCGTGTACCACTACTTCCCTCAGCGATCATCGCGAGAACGACTACTTCCTCTACTTCCCTCGACGACCCGTGAACGTCTACTTCCCTCTGAAACGCTTTTCCGCCCGAGCACGCACGCTTGAAGGTATAACCACCGAGATGACCGACCGTGATCGAATCATCCTTGCGATGCCCCTCTTTGCCATGCCACCGTTCCGTGGGAACCCGGTATCCGGAGCACCCCACCATCCTCGCATGACTCGCTTCCGCCCACTTCCTTTTGCACCGGTATCTCCGTGAGCTACGGAACCGATATGTTGCCGTGGCATCATTTTCGGATTTGTTGCCGTGGCACCATTTTCGTTTTTCGCCGTGGCACCCTTTTCGTTCCGCCACGGTGACTTAATGCTTCATAATGCTCTTGTCAACATTTTCATAAAAATTGCATAAACTTGCACATGTCATCCGCATCATGATAACAACATTAGAAATGTTTAAAATTGTTGTTTGCATTAATTTGCTTAAATGCCATGCTAAAATGATTTATTTCATAACTAAATAACCGTTAATCGGATTTAAATAAATTATATATGTAAATGGGGTAGAAAAATGCCTAGTTTAACATGGTAGCTTTACTTTGCATGTTTAACAACTCTAAAATTGTGTTTAGGGCAGATCAGTACCGAATCCATAATTTGCATATGGGGATTTTCCGGAATTGTTGTTGTTGTTTCCGGCCTCATTTAATCTTGCCTAAATAGTTAGTTTCATATGCTTCAACTCTTGCCATGTTTAATAACATTTAATATTGTTGGGTAGCCTAAACAAGAGTGAACTAAATAAGTGATGTGGTGTTCCGTCAATATGCAACTCGTTGCATATTGAGCTCCACTTAACTTGTAGTGTTGTTTGTGCATATTGCCATGCCATGCTATTTAAACCGGACATGCATCATACTTGTTTGTGCATCATGACATGTTTATGTGATGGTTGTTTACCATGTTGTTTGCTTCTTTCCGGGTTGCTTCTCTCGTTAGCTTCGGTTTCGTTCCGGAGTTGTGAGGATTCGTTCGACTACGTCCGTTTGTCTTCTTCATGGACTTGATCTTCTTCCTTGCGGGATTTCAGGCAAGATGACCATACCCTCGAAATCACTTCTATCTTTGCTTGCTAGATGCTCGCTCTTTTGCTATGCTTATGCTATGATGCCTACCACGTGCTATATCATGCCTCCCATGTTGCCATGTCAGCCTCTAACCTTTTTCACCCTTCCTAGCAAACCGTTGTTTGGCTATGTTACCGCTTTGCTCAGCCCCTCTTATAGCGTTGTTAGTTGCAGGTGAAGATGAAGTTTGTTCCTTGTTGGAACATGGAGATGTTGTTCCATCTTTGGAACATGTTTACTTGTTGGGATATCACAATATATCGTATATTATTAATGCATCTATATACTTGGTAAAGGGTGGAAGGCTCGGCCTTATGCCTGGTGTTTTGTTCCACTCTTGCCGCCCTAGTTTCCGTCATATCGGTGTTATGTTCCCGGATTTTGCGTCCCTAACGCGGTCGGGTGATTTATGGGACCCCCTTGACGGTTCGCTTTGAATAAGACTTTTCCAAAGAAGGCCCAACATTGGTTTTACCATTTGCCTCACCTATGCCCTTTTCCCTTGGGTTTCCGGAGCCCGAGGGTCATCTTTATTTTAGCCCCGGGCGGTGCTCCTTCGAGTGTTGGTCCGAACCGAAAGCAACCTTGGGGCCACCACGGGCAACTCGAGGATTGGTTTTACTCGTAGCTTGACTTATCCGGTGTGCCACGAGAACGAGGTACGTCGACTCCTATCGGGATTTGTCGGCACATCCGGCGGCTTTGCTGGTCTTGTTTTATTCTTTGTCGAAATGTCTTGTAGCCGGGATTCCGAGACCGATCGGGTCTTCCGGGAGAAGGAATATCCTTCGTTGATCGCGAGAGCTTATCATGGGCTAAGTTGGGACACCCTGCAGGTTTGAACTTTCGAAAGCCGTGCCAGCGGTTATGTGGCAGATGGGAATTTGTTAATGTCCGGTTGTAGAAAACCCGAAGTTGATCTTAATTAAAATACACCAACGGCGTGTGTAACCGTGATGGTCTCTTCTCGTGAGTCCAAGTGAACACGGTGTTGGAGTTATGCTTGACGTAGGTTGTTTTAGGATCACTTCTTGATCATAGTTGTTCGACCGTGCTTTGCTTCTCTTCTCGCTCTCTTTTGCGTATGTTAGCCACCATATATGCTAGTCGCTTGCTGCAGCTCCACCTCACTACCCTGTCCTACCTTTAAGCTTAAATAGTCTTGATCTCGCGGGTGTGAGATTGCTGAGTCCCCGTGACTCACAGATACCTCCAAAACCAGCTTGCAGGTGCCGATGAAACCGTGCAGGTGATGCACCCGAGCTCAAGGAGGAGCTCGATGAAGATCTTGTTCTTTGTGTTGTTTCGTTTCAGTTGATCAGTAGTGGAGCCCAGTTGGGACGATCGGGGATCTGTGTAGCATTTGGGGTAGTCTTCTTTTATTTCGGTTCCGTAGTCGGACCTTGATTGTATCTGGTTGATGTAATGTTTTACTCATGTATTGTGTGAAGTGGCGATTGTAAGCCAACTATGTATCTCTTTCCCTTATGAATTACATGGGTTGTGTGAAGATTACCTCACTTGCGACATTGCTTTCAATGTGGTTATGCCTCTAAGTCGTGCTTCGACACGTGGGAGATATAGCCGCATCGAGGGCGTTACAGATGGCTCTTCTGAGCATTTATCTATATGAGTTGTTGAGTTATGTTGTGATGCCATGTTGTACTGCACATACTTGCATGTTACGCGTGCGTGTAATGTGTTGCTATGTGTGGGATCTGACTATCTAGTTGTTTATCCTTAGTAGCCTCTCTTACCGGGAAATGTCTCCTAGTGCTTCCACTCAGCCATGGTAGCTTGCTACTGCTCCGGAACACTTAGGCTAGCCGGCATGTGTCCTTCTTCGTTCTCGTATGCATCCCTTCGGGAAATGTCACGCGGTGTCTCTACCGGAGTCCTGTTAGCCTGCTACAGCCCGGATTCTCTGAGTCCTGCTAGCCCAAATTGCTAGCCCGGATCCACTCATTTGGTGACCGACACGTTCGTTGCTGGGTCATGTATGCCTATCCCTGTAAGTTAGTGCCACTTTGGGTTCATTACTAGCCATGTCAGCCCGAGTTCTTTGTCATATGGATGCTAGCGACACCATCATATACGTGTGCCAAAAGGCGCAAACGGTCACGGTCATGGTAAGGCGACACCCATGGGAATACCGTGCGTGAGGCCGCAAAGTGATATGAATTGTTACATGCTAGATCGGTGTGGCATAGAATCGAGGTCCTGACATCTTTGGTATCAGAGCCTGACTGCCTATAGGATTACCAAGCCAAACTAGTCGAAGTTGAGTCTAGAAATTCTTTAGTTATGTAAGGGAATTGATTGTTGGAAGGAATGTAAGGCTCTTTTTACTCCTTATACCTCATGGCCTTCTGATCTGTGTCATCCTACCTTTCCTACGGGGTTAAGGAACTAGGGTATCTCTTCTGTCTATCAGGATCACGTGTTACTACTCCGTAGTCCCATAGGATTGGTTGATTAGAGTCATATCCCAGTTTCGAGTACTTCCAGTGTAGCCTGTTCAGTATGACCTCAGGACCTAGAGTGGTGATGTTGAGTTGATATACTACCCCATTTTTAGCAGGATGTCCCATTTTGAGCATTTTACTGCCGTTATGCTGCCAGAATTGCCCTAGGAGTTTGAGAGTTACTAATTTCCTTGTCCTACATGCTATAGCCTATAGTTGATGCTGATTCCGTCCCTGGTTTCGTTTCTCAGGATGACATCAAGTTCTGTTGTTTCGTAGCCAGAACCACAGAGATGGTAGGGATGAGGATCCTCCCAACCCGCCTTCGTTGACAGAGTTCCTACTAGAGATGGAGAGGAACAAACGTGAGTCTAACCGCTTGTTGGCACGTATCGAGGAGAACAGCGCACATCAGTTCAAAGGGTCTGTGACCATTCATGACTTCATTCACTTCCACCCACCTACCTTTCATCATTCCATCGAGCCACTCGATGCAGATGACTGGCTCCGTAGCATCACGCATAAGCTCCGTTCCACGAACGTAGCTGAAGATGACAAGGTCACCTATGCCACATACCATCTGGAAGGTCCTGCTAGTCTTTGGTGGCAGAACTATGAGGCTATGCTTCCGGTGGCGATTCCTACACGGAGAGATTTCACTGAGGCTTTTCGCGAGCATCACATTCCTCAGGCCCTCATCGATCGCAAGAGAGAAGAGTTCTATAGTTTCACCCAGAGTAAGATGGTTGTTGATGCTTACAGTAGAGAGTTTGAGAACGTTGCCCATTATGCCACAAAAGAGGTGTCCACGAGCGCCAAGAAGCAGGCTAGGTTCCAGAAGGGTCTCAACCCCAAGTTGCGTCGTGATCTCCACCTGCATCATTGGGATACATTCCAAGCTCTTGTGAATAAGGCCATTAATGCAGAGACAGCTCAGCTCACTTACGAGGAGTCTCGTAAGCACGCCCATGATTTGGGATCTTCCTCCGGTTCTAGTTCTCAGAAGCGCCGGATTTGGGTTCCAAACTCCGCTCTTCCTTCCGGATATTCATCGAGGCCATCTTATGTGGTGCCTCCCCCAGCTCAGTCGTGTGTTCCACCCAGGCCTACTGGTAGACCGCTTGTCAATGCGGGTCCACGTCCAACCTCAGGGACTTGCTTCACATGCGGGAAGCCAGGACACTATGCACGTGACTGCTCTCACACTAGTTATGCTCCACCCCAGCCCGAGAAGATTGTTGGCTGTGTTAAGCCATCGAGCAAGACGATCAGTGCCAAGCCAGCTCGCACTAAACGTGGACGTGTGCATCACGTCTCAGCTAAAGACGCTCATGATGATCCGGATGTCATTCTTGGTACACTCCTTGTCAATTGTCATCCCGCATCGGTTCTGTTCTATACTGGAGCATCTCACTCTTTCATTTCTGAGGGCGATGCTCGTTTGCACGACATGTCATTTTTTGATATGCCAACCCCGCTTGAAATCCAAACCCCAGGTTCTAGATGGCAAACTACCAGAATCAGCTATGGTAATGAAATCCTTGTTGATAGGCTTTTATTTCTTGCATCACTTGTAGCCCTCAAGTCCTCAGATATTAACATCATCTTGGGTATGGACTGGATGACAACTCATCATGCCAAGATTGATTGTTACACCAGATCTGTTCAGCTTACACACTCATCTGGCAAGATAGTCTCTGCCTCCACTAGAGTTGCAAAGCGTCAGCTCTATTCTCTTAATGCCGGCCCTCTTCCAGACCTTGAAGATATTCCGGTAGTCCGTGACTTTCTGGATGTCTTTCCAGAGGAACTTCCAGGTGTTCCACCTGACAAAGATGTAGAGTTTGTCATAGATCTTATCCTAGGAACCGCTCCAATCTCTAGGAGACCTTATAAAATGGCACCTTTAGAACTAGTCGAGCTTAAGAAACAACTTGATGAGTCCTTGCAAAAGGGTTTCATCCGTCCTAGTTCTTCTCCTTGGGCTTGCCCCGTCCTCTTCATCAAGAAGAAGGATGGTACGGACCGGATGGTTGTAGATTATCGCCCCGTTAATTTGGTCACGATAAAGAACAAATATCCGCTCCCCAGGATCAATGACCTGTATGATCAGCTCGCTGGATCCTCGGTCTTCTCCAAGATTGATTGGAGGTTAGGCTACCACCAAATCAAGATCAGAAATGTGGGACATTCCTAAGACGACTTTTGTCACTCGTTATGGCCAGTACGAGTACACCGTCATGTCCTTTGGTCTAACCAATGCTCCAGCTACCTTCTCCCGCTTGATGAACTCGATCTTCATGGAGTACTTAGATAAGTTCGTTGTGGTTTACCTCGATGATATTCTTATTTAATCAAAGAAAGAGGGAGAGCATGACGAACATCTTAGACTTGTGTTAGAAAAACTCAGAGAGCACCGCCTTTATGCCAAGTTCTCCAAGTGTGAATTTTGGTTGCCAGAAGTGACCTACCTAGGCCATGTGATATCTGGTAAGGGCATTGCTGTCAATCCCGAGAGAGTTAAGGTCGTTCTCAATTGGACTCCACCTGAAACCGTTAAACAAGTTAGGAGTTTCCTTGGTCTAGCCAGCTATTGTCGCCGCTTTGTTGAAAGCTTCTCTAAAGTGGCCAAACCCCTCACGGAACTTCTCAAGAAAGATAAAAAGTTTGAGTGGTCCCCACAGTGTGAGTACAATTTTCAGGAACTGAAAAGACGCCCGACTTCTGCTCCCATACTTGTGCCACCGGATTTCACTAAAGACTTTGTTATCTACTGCGATGCCTCACGACAGGGACTAGGCTGCATTCTTATGCAAGATCGTCGTGTGATTGCCTATGCATCTCGACAGTTGCATCCACATGAGGAGAATTATCCTTCACATGATCTAGAGCTTGCAGCCGTAGTCTATGCACTCAAGACCTAGCGACATTACCTTCTTGGTAAATGTTGCGAGATCTACACCGATCACTAGAGTCTCAAGTATATCTTCACACAACCAGATCTGAACCTTAGTCAAAGACGCTGGTTGGAAGTGATCTCAGATTATGATCTAGGGATTACTTACACTCCAGGCAAAGCCAATGTCATGGCTGATGCGCTAAGTCGTAAATCCTTTTGCAACAATCTCATGTTGCAGCAGGGCCAACCACTTCTCCATGAGGAATTCTGTAAGCTTAACCTTCACATGGCTCCTCACGGATTCCTTTTTACCTTGGTGGCGAAACCTGATCTTGAGGATTGGATTGTCGCTGCTCAAAAGCAAGACACATGAATTTCTCGGATCAAGAGAAACATTAAGAAGGGACTTGTTGCATGTTTCTCTATGGATGATCGAGGTGTTGTTTTCTTTGAGAATCGCTTGGTGGTTCCCAAGAATCAACATTTGCGACAGTTGATTTTTAAGGAGGCGCATGAATCCCCTCTCACGATTCATCCCGGTAGTACTAAGATGTATCAGGACCTACGCCAGAGGTTCTGGTGGACTAGGATGAAGAGAGAGATCGCTCAGTTCATTGCTAACTATGACGTTTGTTGTCATGTTAAGGCAGAGCATCAAAGGCCTGCTGGCACCCTTCAGCCTTTAGCTATTCCTGAGTGGAAATGGGATAAAGTTGGTATGGATTTCATCACCGGCTTTCCCAGGACCAAGAGAGGGAATAATGCTATCTTCGTAGTCATTGATCGTCTCTCCAAAGTGGCGCACTTCCTACCTGTTCGAGAGAGTATCACTGCTAGTCAGCTCGCTGACTTATATATTTCTCGAATAGTATCACTTCATGGTGTTCCACTAGAGATCAATTCAGACCGTGGCAATCTTTTTACTTCTCATTTCTGGGGGAGTTTCCAAACTGCCATGGGAACCATCTTTCGTTCAGTACCGCCTTCCACCCTCAGTCGAGTGGTCAGGTGGAATGGGTCAATAAAATCTCGAAGACATGCTTAGAGCTTGCATTATCTCTTTCGGTATGGATTGGGAGAAATGTCTTCCTTTTGCCGAGTTTTCTTATAACAATAGCTATCAATCCAGTCTCAAGAAAGCTCCTTTTGAGATTCTCTATGGACGAAGATGTCGAACACCTTTGAATTGGTCAGAAACCGGTGAAAGACAATTCTTTGGACCGGACATGATCCAGGAGGCAGAAGAGCAAGTTCGCATCATTCGTGAAAACTTGAAAACAGCCCAGTCTCGTCAAAAGAGCGAGTATGATTGTCATCATAAGGATATGACTTATGAAATTGGCGACAAAGCTTACCTTCGGGTTACTCCTTTGAAGGGTACCCATCGTTTCTGTATCAAGGGCAAGTTAGCTCCTCGTTCCATTGGTCCTTTTTGCATTCTCGCTAAACGAGGAGAGGTTTCCTACCAGTTGGAACTACCCCCACATCTTTCTCGAGTTCATGATGTCTTCCATGTCTCTCAACTCAGGCGTTGCTTCTCGGATCCCATCTGCGGAGTGGACCACGAAACGCTTGATCTCCAAGATAACTTCACGTATCGAGAGTACCCTGTTCGCATTCTTGATCAAGCAGAGCGTGTTGCTCGACGTCATAACATCAAGTTTCTCAACGTTCAGTGGTCTCATCATTCCGAGAGAGAAGCTACTTGGGAGCGAGAAGATCGTCTTCAACTGGAGTACCCTACTTTCTTTCCGTCGACCTCTGAATCTCGGGACGAGATTCTTTCAAGTGGGGGCGAGTTGTCACATCCCTAGTTCTGGTATGCTCAAGGCTAGCTAGTCATGTGTGCATCATGTTTAAATTCCATTTAAATTTGAAATGGGGATTTGTGAAACCCTCAGAATCATTTCTAGAAATGACCCAGATAAAAATTGCTCCAAAAAGGTCCATGAAAATGTTCATGTTGCTCTATGAAAATGTTGGACAGAGATAAAAATCAAACCAATATTTTCAGGAGCTCATAAGTATTTATTTTGGGCATTTGGAATTAATGCAGTAATTATTTGCTTTGGATATATATTGTTATATATATAAAATATTGTCCAAAAATTATGCCAGTTGTCGAGGAGCTCTGGAATAATACCACTAGCCCCTACAAAAATTGGCATAAGAAAATAAATTGGTTTAGTATTATTATTAAATCAAAACTAATGTCAGAAAATAGAAAAGAAAAATAAATCAAGGAAAAACTTACCTGGCGCTTACCTCCTTGTGCAGCCTGGCCCGGCCCAGCAGCCCAGCAGGCCGGCCCAGCCAGCTGGCCGTGCCAGTCGTCCCCTTCCTCGCGCTAGGAGGACAGGGGCACGCGCGGCCACACGTCCGGCCGCGGCCACGTCTCCCCGCCACCTCCTGCTTCTCCCCATCGTCGTCTGGATGCCCCGTACGACGCCACGCGTCGCCCTGCATCTCTCTCACTCTCTCTCGCTCTCCCTCCTTCCCTGGTTCTCTCTCTCTCTCTCTCCCCCGACCGCCCGAACGCGCCCGTCGCCACCGCTCGCCATTGCCATAGCCACCGTGGCGGCCTCGCCTCTCCGACAAGTCCAACAGCTCCGCGTCGTCGTCCTCGTCCTCCCTGTCAAGCCACGCGTCGCCGGACGCCCTGTGGAGCCGCCTCCGCCGTCATCTTCAACCCTGGCCGCCGTGGATCTCCACCACCCGTCCGTCGCCTGCAGAGCCTCCCCCGAGCCGTCGTTGCCTCTGCTGGAACCGCCATGAGCTCTGCTCCGTTTCCCTCTCCCCATTCCTCCATTCTCGCACCGTACACTACTAGGGAAAACCTTATACACAGAATCTTACCAGTAGCGCTTGTTAAAATGAGGCGCTGCTGCTACTTAGCAGGAGTGCGTCTGGAGAAACCACGCTACTGTTACCCCCTTAGCAGTAGCGCGGTAGGAACAGAATGCGCTACTACTACAATTGCCACACCGGTCCCGATGTGCTAGGTATAGTAGTAGCGCCCTTCTAGAAACGGCGCTACTACTACGGATTTTAGCAGCAGCGCGTTTTCCTCCCCACGCTACTGTTAAAGCTATTCTCACCTAACCCCCCGCGCGGCCTGATTCCCTCTCCTCTGCTTCCTCCCCCAATTCCCCACTCTCTCTTCTCCCCCTCGTCGCCTCCGCCTCGCCGCCGTCTCGCCGCCGTCTCCCCGACCCCGCCTCACGGCCGTCTCCCCCGACCCTACCTCGCCGCCGTCTCCCCCGACCCCGCCTCGCTGCCGTCTCCCTCGACCCGCCTCGCCGCCGTCTCCCTCGACCCACCTCGCCGCCGTCTCCCTCGACCCACCTCGCCGCCGTCTCCCCCGACCCCACCTCGCCGCCATCTCCCCCGACCCTGCCTCACCACGCCTCGGTGCCGCCATCTCCCCCGACCCCATCTCTCTCCCCGACCGCCCTCTGTAAGCACTCTCCCCTTTCGATCCCTCTTGTTTGCTTAGTATCAACCCTAGCTATTTAGTGCTATAGTATGAACCCTAGGCTATTTTTAGTGCTAGTTAGTTAATTACAATTAGTATTAACCCTATTTAATTAGGTAGTAAACCCTAGTTAAAAAATGGATACCTATAAGGTAATTAGGGTAGTAGTTCCTAGGTACTCCCTCCGTCCGGAAATACTTGTCGGAGAAATGGATGAAAATGGGTTTATCTAGAACTAAATTGCGTCTAGATACATTCATTCCTTCAACAAGTATTTTCGGATGGAGGGAGTACTAATTAGTTAGTAATAACTAGGTACCAATTAGCTAGGTCCTAGTTTATTTTTATTTATAGTAAGTTTATTTTCAGTAAGAACTAATTGAATTAATAGAACTAGTTAGTAAGAACTTGTTGCTATTGTTTTAGTTAAAGCAATTTTTCCCGCATCGACGTGGACGATGCCTATCCCGCATCCTCGTAATCGAGTCGGCGGAGGACGACACCTGCTTGACCAGATGGGCCATGTCCGGACCTGGCTCCGCTGGCTGGTCTTGAGGCGCCTACCTGGGGCGCGAGGTTGGTGAGGAGCCAGCCTGTCGTTGACCCGAACCTTATTTGGTGGCGGTCGCGTGGGCCAGTGATGGTCCAGAGGCTCGAGGACCCGGCGGAGGTGGTGCGTCACCGTGTCAGTGAGGAGGACGCGCAATTCCGTCACTACTTGTTTCCGTTGGAGCACAGGTTCTCCAATACCTGGCAGGTTCTCCAGGGATCTCATTGGAGCTATGATCCCGTGATGGTTCCTTCTATGTGGGTGTCCACCGCCCGCGCCGATACCCGTCGTGTGCTAGGGTTTTAGTTGTATTAGTGATGCTATATGTATGACACTATTCGGGATGTATTAGTGATAATATTCGACGATGTACCAACACGCATGAGATGATTTACTTTTGCTTATTCAATGCATGTTAATTTGAGTCCTATAAGATATTTTGAAATGTATATCTTGTGTTGCTCAAATAGGATATGTGCTTGCCCAAGTGGCCGGTCATGTTTGGAGGTTACACCTCTGAGTGGCCTATGTTTTGCCGGAGTGTTGATTCATTTCCGTTCCGGCAAATTTCAGGCGCTCGATATGTCCCCCGCCATGGCCGTAGCTCCTCGCCTCCGTCCTTGTCGCCGCCGTTGCCCTGGCCACCGCAGCCCGCAACAGAGCGCATCAACGTGCTCCTGGTGCCACGAGGGTGCCGCAGAGCCCCTCGGGTGGCCTCCCCGTGCCCCGCAGCCCGCTCCTGCTCGAAGCCGTGCTCCAGCGAGCTCCGGCACCCCCACGGTCTCCCGCGCGTCCCACTGGATGCGCGCAAGCCTGGGCTCCTCAGAGATGGTATCCGCGGCCCATTTGGTTGCCGGAGACGCGATCCCGAGCCCCTCTGCCACGTTCGGCCTCGCCGGAGGCTAAACGTCGGTGGGGTTTGACCCCTTTGACCTCGCCGGCTGTCAGGTGGGCCCCGTGGGTCAGGTGATTAGCCTTACCCTTTAACTAACCATGACACTGACAGTGGGCCCTGCGCCCTAATTTTTTAATTAGATTAGTAAACCCCCCTGTTTAACACTGTGTCACTGACGTGTGGACCCACACGTCAGGTTTGACCCCAGTCAGCGCCATTGACTTGCTGATGAAAGCGTGACGCGATGCTAACACAATTAATTCTTTTCCGGTTTTAAATTAAATCAGGAAATTCTAGAAAATGATTTAAAATTCAAAATATCATAGAAATTCAACTGTAGCTCAGATTGAAATAATTTATATAGGAAAAATTATCAGAAAAATGCAGTCTATCCATCTGTACTAGTGTCATTGAATTCTTGATTCAAATGGACTTCAACCAAATGAATGCTAGCTGCATTAGCTCAATCAACATCACATATTCATGCCATGTTCATGCATCATATTGTTGCATATGCTTGTGTATTGATTGTCGACACCGTTCCTTCTCGATAGGTCCTGCTCCGGAGACCGTTCCAGAGTACCTGTCTGAGGAGCAGTGTCCCCTCTCTTGATCTACCAGGCAAGCGAACCCCTTTGTTCATTCTGATACAATCCTACTCTCTCGCTCCTGTTCTCAGTTATTGCATTAGGACAACAACGATTCAACTACTACTTTGTGCCGTGGTAGTTGAACCCATTCCTCTACATGACCTGTCATTGCCACAGTAAATAGTTGAAACCCACTAGCATGTGTAGGAGTTGATTGAAGCCATTGCTGTGTTCCTACCATGTCATGCCTGCTATTGCCTAGAGTTGTGTCAGGTCTGATTCATTGGGGATGAATTTGAGTGCAGTGCTCAATGTTCTGATGCTGAGAGTAAATTGTGTGAACACGATTTGGTAAAGGTAGCGGTGAGAGGCCATGTAGGAGTACATGGTGGGTTGTCTCACTGGAACCGTCCTTAAGCACTGAGTTATGTGTATGTTGTCCAATGACTCGTTACTACCACACATTGGGATCCTTAATTAACTCTCTCGACTTATTAACCGACTTGATCTCTGTCCTGGAGTCAAAACTAGTTTCTGGTGTTTGCAGGTAGTGCTATTTTTCTACCATGTGGCACCTGGCAGGGTGGGCTTGGGACAGACTAGGCACACGTAGCCTGGTGTACCGAGTGGAACCCGGATGGTGGGCTCGGGAACCCTGCACACATCGTTTGGGGCCGTGAGCGAAACCTCGGACGAATCTCCTTGCGGATGGAACCCGAATAGGCAATAAACCTGGACTAGAGTCTTGTGTGGTTAGTCAGGTCGTGGCCGGCACCCTCGCCCGGCTTCTGCTTGAAGGTTGCCGAGATACATGACGTGTACACGACGGTAAGTGGCGAGATCGTGTGTGAAGAAGTACACCCCTGCAGGGTTAACATGATCTATTCGAATAGCTAGGTCCGTGGTTATGGACTTCTTGGATGCTTACATGGTACATAGACAACTTGAAGTGGATACTCTAAAATGCTCAAGACAAGTGTGAGTGCTACGGATGGCCTTCTCGTGGGAGGCGGCGATGAATCCATAGTAGTGTATTGTGTGGTGATTAGTTGACTGCGTGTCGTCATATCACCTCAAAGAGTTTCTCGTAGTCGTAGAACGGGATAGCCACCGAGTCAAAGCTGGCTTCTTTGCAACTAAACCACACATTACCCTCTTGATACAAATGCATGTATGATAGGATCTGATGTAAGTATTCTTTGAGTACCTTTGTACTCATGTTGCTTTATTTATGTTTTTTGCAGCAGAGACTTGATCTTACTAGTTTACATGGACTTCGACAAGTAGCTTGTACCTCAGCTACGATCTTGATCGGATGCTGTAGATAGTCAGGCTCTTTAGCCTTTTTCATTTGTAGATGTTTGTACTCAGACATGTAATGCTTCCGCTTGTTGCTTGTGTGCTCTGAATGTTGGGTCATGTGACCCCTGCTTGTAAAAAATGCTATGATGGCTCTTTTGAGCATTTATCTATATGAGTTGTTGAGTTATGTTGTGATGCCTTGTTGTACAGCACATACTTGCATGTTATGTGTACGTGTAATGTGTATTGCTATGTGTGGGATCTGACTATCTAGTTGTTTATCCTTAGTAGCCTCTCTTACCGGGAAATGTCTCCTAGTGCTTCCACTGAGCCATGGTAGCTTGCTACTGCTCCGGAACACTTAGGCTGGCTGGCATGTGTCCTTCTTCGTTCCTGTGTCTGTCCCTTCAGGGAAATGTCACGCGGTGTCTACCGGACTCCTGTTAGCCTGCTACAGCCCGGATTCTCCGGAGTCCTGCTAGCCCAGCTGCTACAGCCCGGATTCACTCGCTGATTACCGACACGTTCGGTTCTAGGTCATGTATGCCTGTCCCTGTAAGTTAGTGCCACTTTGGTTCACGACTAGCCATCTCAGCCCGGGTTCTTTGTCATATGGATGCTAGCGACACCATCATATACGTGTGCCAAAAGGCGCAAACGGTCCCGGGCATGGTAAGGCGACACCCGTGGGAATACCGTGCGTGAGGCCGCAAAGTGATATGAGGTGTTACATGCTAGATCGGTGTGGCATAGAATCAGGGTCCTGACAACGAGGGTTTACTGGTTCGTCTGACGTCGCCGGAGAATAACAATAGTTGTGGGTGAGTAGTGGGATGGCTAGGCCATCGATGGGGAATCTGATGGGGCGTGAGGCCTGCTGGTAGCACAACCCGGCCTTGAGGAGGAGGAAGCGAGCAGTCCCGTCGGCGCTTGTTTGAGTGGCTGGAGCAGGAAGAGCAGAGATTGAAGAAGCACGACGGCCGTTGGATGGACATTGTATAGTCACTGGAGCCAGAATCGTTCATATTGACTAAGTTGACAAAGCCCTACGTCCCCGTCAACTTAGTAGACCCACAAGTCAGCCGACCACCATGGTGGGTCCCAGCTAGCAGGGGGAGTATTCATTTTTTTTGTGCGTAATAAGGAGGCACTTCCGGTGGGTCGGTGGCAATGGGGAACATTTTTTTCGCGAAATACGGTGGTTTGTCCGGTGGGTCCCAGCAGTCAGGGGGAAATGTTTTTTCGCGAAATATGGTGGCCCGTCCCGTGGGTCCCAGCAGTCAGGGGGAAACATTTTTTTCGCGAAATATTGGTGGCCCGTCTGGTGGGTCCCTGCTGTTAGGTGGAGGAATAATTATTTTGCACATAATAAGGAGGCACTTCCTTGCGGCTGCCGTGGACCCAGTTGTCAGCCTCTCCATGTACAGGACTCTTCCGATGGATGTCGGTCATTGACCACATTGACCACGCCGTGCCGAGAGCACCACGGTGGTGGACGACGGTGAGGCCTAGGAAGGGGACGACGCGGAGCCGGGAAGACGCGGCAGTGGATGCCCACGCGGAGAGGAGTATGAGGGTTCACTGGTTCGGCTGCGGTGTGAGGCTGCCGTCGCCCTTGAGAATAACAGGGGAGTGGGTGAGTGGAGGGATGGCACGGCCACCGTGGGAGTAGTATGGGGGTGGTGAGGCCTCCATGGCGGCCTGGTAGCCACAGGAGGCGAGGAGCATCTTGCGGCGGCCGTGGCTTTGGTAGTGGAGCAAGAAGACTAGAGGTTGAAGAAGCACTACGGTCGTTGGATGGACATCGTTAACCACACCGCATTGAGAGCACCAGGGCGGTGGACGACGTCGAGGCCTACGAAGGGAACGACATGGAGCAGGGGCAGACACGACAGTGGCTGCCCACGCGATGGAGAGTACGAGGGTTGACTGGTTCGGCTGCCGTCGCCGGAAAATAACAGGAGGTGTGGGTGAGTAGAGGGATAGATAGGCCAGGGATGCGAGTATGATGGGGCCGTGAGGCCTGCCTGGCAGCACAGCTAGCCACGGGAGGCGGGAGTAGGCGGTTTCGACGGCGCTGGTTTGGGTGGCTGGGGCAGGAAGATCAGAGACTGAAGAAGCACAATTGCTGTTTAGATTGACATCTAACGGTCTGACGCTGGTAGAGTCGATTGTTGACTAAGTTTCTTTTTTGAGAAACGTGTACGCATGAACTTAGTAGGCTCACAAGTCAGCCTCCAAATCCGTGGCAGACAACATAAAGCCGATTTGCTATTTTTAATAATTTGCAGCCCATTTGCTAATTCTTAAGTAATTTATTACAACCCATTTTCTGCCCAGGACCACGGTCAAAAAGTTCAACCTTACTTTGCATATTTCGTTGGAGTCCGAACTGTTGTAATCCTGAAATGATAAACATTTTTTAAGAACTTATTGATTTGCCAAAAAAATCATTTTGTTTTTGTAAGCAAATAAGACGTGGGACAATTGAGTTGGTTTAAAGGAAAACCAGTGGTAAAAAAATCAGCGTTGGGTGGGAAAAAACAACAAAAATAAGGATGTAAATATGAAAAGGGAATTTTATGTGTTTTCAATATAATGATACGTGTATATGAACTAGTAAAACTATAGATAGAGATTGGAAAACGGATGTAGGACATGCGTTTCAAGAGGAAAATAGAACTGGGCTATGTGTTTGACTCAGTAAAAAACTGCATGCGGATGTTGTAAGACAAAATAGAACTAACGCTGGCGGGCCACAGGCCAGTAGATACCTGCTGGATCTTTGTGCCCCGTTGTCGTCATGGGCTGGGCCTGTTAAAAACAAAACCAACCACAGGCGGTCTACAGCCCGGTTGAAATTCTTTCGACTGAAAAAACAATATACATGCTCAATAAGCGAGAGAATTCTGCAAGTATGCATCGATAAGCGGGATGCAGTAGGGATATTGTTTTTCATCGTCATAATAAGTGCATGCACTTGTTTGAAAAAATTGAGGCGGGAATTCAAGCGGCGGTGCTTATGCTACCCATCAAATAAAAATTAGGTGCACGAAAATTCGTTTCGAAACAAATGATTCAGCTTTATATCCACATCGACCCTCGACATGATGGTTGGAAGCAAATGCAAGTTCATACCAAAAGATCGTTAACAACAATACCAACTTGCGGACGACGAGGTAGTACAACTACCAATACCAAACTAACTTATAATCTTTTTACTCCTGGCCCTAGTGTTCGTCTGGTAGAAAATCTTGCAGAGGACCAGCTCCCGCTCCTTCTCTTGCTCCAAGTGCCCGAGGTGGTACTGGTGCATCACCCAGTTGGTCCTCTGGAGGTCGAAGTTCTTGTTGGTGTGCAGCACCAGAACCTTTTTTTGCTGCCCGTCTGCCGGCCGTTGACCATCACCGGCGAGGTATTGTCGGTCTTCTGCCACATCGCCTGCATGCCGCACTCCGGTTGTATTTTGCGACACGTCCACGTGCCCCTTTTGAATGCCCTAGAATTGCGCTAGAAGAAATGCTTCCTTAGGCCACTCAGTGTGATACCTGCAGTATTGTGGAATACAGGTTTTAGTGTACGTAGTTGGCATTTTCATAACATCTTTGGCATGTTGCAGTCACTTGTTTTACTTTTTATTAAGCACAAATTGTAATTGCTTCACGGTCTCTGTCTAAAAGAAAAATAGAGCTATAAACAAAGGAATATGTTTGTGCAAGTAGGCGGGCGATCGGTGTCTTACCTGGAAGTTTCTCAGGTTGGGTGTAGCATATGTCGTGCTCGCTGTCGATGGTTGGTATGAACAAATCGATGAGAGACTGAAATCTCGCGCTATCAGCACTCACTTTGGCCTCAAGGTGCTCGATCAGCTCCTGATCCATGAGATCAAAGTTGACGCCAACCAACAACACCGGCCAATCCTTCTTCAACTTGCGTCGGTAATTCCAGTTATATTGTACTCAATGTATGATCAATCGACTGTTTTAAGTGAATGATGAAAGATTTCGACAGATAAGTAGTACTCCAAATCTAAAGTCCAGAATACCCGAACATGCCACCGGAATTCTTGTGTCACCTCACGCTCAGCGTGTTGTCACGTCAATTCAATGTGTGGACATGATGAATAATTTGATCGACGTATACTAGTACTGCTACTATACTACTTACTAGTCGTATTTAGTGTCACAATTTATACATAGGTTTAACTAACAAGTATGCACTTGAAGCCTAAATAATATATATATATATATATATATATATATATATATATATATGACAACACTATTATAATCCCAGGATTAGAATAGTTATTTGGATCACGATCCCCCTATAAGGGCCCGATGGACCGCTCCCAAACTTCCCGAACCGGGACGAAAGAAAAGAAAAACGCCCACGGCCGTCCACCCCCCACCTCCCACGCCTCTCACTCTCCCCCAATCCCCATCTTTGCCGCTGCCAACTGCCCCAGGGCACCGCCGCCCACCCCTGACCCGATGCGCCTCCGCCGCCACCCATCCCGTTCCCGACGCGCTTCCATCCGCCGTCCCCCGTCCCTGTCCGCGACGGCGCCTCCCTCCCCTGGATCCACAGCCGCGGCGGCGGCCTCCCCCCTGGAACCATGGCGGCGACGGAGGCCTCCCTCCCCTGGATCCACAGAGACGACGACGACCTCCCTCAGTCCCTTCCCCTGGATACACGTCGGAGGCAACCTCCTCTGCTTCCAACACAGCGATGCCCTCCCTCCCGTGCGCTGCTAGCAAACCACCGGCCATTAACCTCACGCACCACCCCCGCCGCCCCAGATTCCATCGCCATCCACATGCTCCGCCGCTGCCTGCACATCACCGGCGTTGCCATCCTCCATCACGCCTCCACTCTCCTGCACCATCATCCTGGGCGCCCCCCTGCCCGCTTGCTCTGACGCGATCTGTTCAACCCCGCAACCCTCTCCTCTGGTGAGCCTCCTCTTCTCCTTCTCTACATCCAGCGTCCCACCCCTTTCCCCACCTCCTTCCGTGACTGCGGCAGCACACAAAGCCGTTCAACCCCACCGCATCGGGTCGTTCAACGACGCGGCCCCAGGACGTTCGCCCCCACAGCGCCCGAATCACACTGCCAGGATGCTCCAACGAGGCTAAGATATTTCCTCTGTTCACCGAACTCTCTTCTCTAGGAGGATTTGAACTTCTTTGAATTTGAAAGAAAATTGCTTGCAAATATTGTTTCTGTATATTTGGTTTCTGAAAAATGCAATTGGAGCGACCTTTTTATATATGTGATGGATGAAATTAGTTTGAGCATAGTTGAAAAATGCTGGTTTGTCTGAACCTGACGGCGCTCCGGCTGATAAAGAAGTTGCTGCTCTGTTTCTCACTCCCTGCAGCTCCTATGTTCTCTCTCTGAACTTCTCAAAATGACCATATATTACTTCATTTCCTGAAATCGCAAATTGATTTGTGTTTTACAGCTAAATGTTCATGTGAATTCAAAGTTTTGTTCAGAGAAACCTTGGAAAAAAGAATGTAGTACAGTTTTGGTGTTGTGATTCGGTGGTCTCTACCTGTTTGATCATATGCGTGCGAGACTGAACATATTTGTTCTAATGTTCCTGTTTTGTTGTGAAGCAACGCTGCTACTACTAGTACTACTCTCTTTCTCACATAGTGGAGTTTACTAACAGGATTCTTGTGACACAAAATGTCCATTGTGAACAGTGATCTCTCCTACTAATATAAATTAGTTAGTGCGATACATTTTATATTTGTATGAGAAGACATATGGCAACCATGATTCCCAATAGTATGTCATCATCATATAATGTTTAATAAAATCCAAATTAGTATGGATTTTAAAGGGGGGCAACTTTTGGGCAGAAAGTAAAGAAAACACATAAAAGATAAATCAAGACAAAAGCGAGTTGAAAGTACATAGTTTGACAGAAAACAGATAGAAAAGTTCACACAATTTTTTTTAAAACACGGGGAGTTCATTGGGACAACCATGGGAAATACGCAGAACAAAATATTAAAAGGAAAAAAATCAAAATAAAATCAAGAATTTCAAATTAAACAATTAGAAAAGTTCAATGTTTATAAAAAAGGGATTATTCCTATTTTTCCAGTTACTAAAGAATTAAACCAATAAGTTCAATTTGAAATAACGAAGAAGTTCGATATTTCTAACAAAACTCCAATCTTCACATTTCTAAAAATACCCAAAAGAAGGTCAAATAAAAAAAATAAGAGAGAAGTCCAAATTAATAACCGCTGAAAGTTCACGTATTGCATGTTGTGCATTTGTATGAAAAAAAGAATGAAAAAGCAAAGGCTAAAAGTTTTGTTGCTTGAAGTTCAATTGCTCAGCTCTAGAAAGTACAAAAATTCTTGTGAGAGATGTTGAACAAAAATATGTGATGTAAGTTCAAGGAGAAAAGCAATGGACGTCCAACTACTACATGGAATGCGTTTCAGATAAGAATATAAGAATAGAAAACCAAAAGCTTAAAAGGTTTGTTACAAGAAGTTCATGTGGTCGCCCGTGCACGATGCAAAATTAATATTGCGGGACATCCGACCTCCAATTACATGCTTGAAAATAGCAAAAAATGATGTCCGACCTTCAATTGCATGTAATTCAATGTATGCACAGAAATGTGACAGAAGTTCATAGTGAAAACAATGAGAAGTTCAAGTACCGCAAGGAATGCATTTCAGGTCAGAGTAAAAAGTATAGAAAAATAAAAGCTTAAACAGTTTGTTGCTAGAAGTTCAAGTGCTCTGTCAGGGGAAGTTCAAAAATTCTTGCGAGAGGTTCACCTTGTATTTCCATGTTCGGTTTTTCTGTATAAAAATCGAATACAATTCTTTACTCAAAAATATAAAAAGGTGAAGTTCATATTGAAATAACAAAGAAGTTCGGAGTTTATTAAAACCTATGATTTACATTGCTCAAAAATTAAAAACACAACACCATTTTTGCACCTTTTAAAAAAACTCATAAACGAAAAAAATGGTTGCTAGAAGTTCAAGTGCTCGGCGAGGAAAATTTCAAAAAAATGGTTGCAAAGATAGCCCAAAGTTCGGGTTCGTACAAAGGGAAGTTCAGGCGCGTGTACAAACAAAAATACGTCACAGAAGTTCAACG
Organism: Aegilops bicornis; assembly: GCA_021605145.1. NCBI lineage: Eukaryota > Viridiplantae > Streptophyta > Magnoliopsida > Poales > Poaceae > Aegilops > Aegilops bicornis. The sequence continues at coordinate 139,549,261 of CM038670.1, read as the reverse complement.
TGAAAACGGCATGAAGTTCAACTAATACGCTGAATGAATTTCAGATGAAAATCTTTTAAAATCATTGCGAGTATAAAAAAATGATCAACACGGGAAAGTTGCGTGTTTACAGCAGCTTTCGATCGATATATCACTTGCTCAATTCTAGTGAGTGGATCGAGAGTTAGGAGCAGTGGATAGAGATATAAGAGCAAAAACAGCACGTGAAAAAGATAGTGAAGTTCATGTACACGTGCCGAGAAGTTCATGTTCTTCACGCGGTGCATTTTCGAAGAATCAGTTTCGCGATAAAGGCAGAACGATTGATCTCGCCATTTTTGTAATTACTTGAATACGGCTAGGAATCAGACAAAACCATCAACATTAAAAAGTTTTGCATTTTCCATAGCTTTTCAGCGGTATATTATTTGTCCAATTCCGATAAAGTTTGAAGAAATTACAGAAAAAATACATTTTTAGCCATTTTTAAAATCGACTTAAAACAGTAAAGAACTGAGAAAAACAATATATATAAAAAAATTCGTATTTCCTCATGCTTTCCAATGCCGTATCATTTGTTGCATTCGGACGTACAGTTAAAAAATTAGCTTGAAAATACAAACTCGGTAAGACTTGGACCATTTTCTAAATTACGCTTAAACCATTCAAACTTAGAAAAAAAACTTTCAAGATGAAAGAGTAGAGCATTTTCATAGGCTTTCCAACGCCATATCATATGCCTCCATTGGATTAGCCGTTTAGAAATGACATCGAAAAAACAAACTCAACTGTTCGGTTTATGAATTTTTATGTTTTTTCAAATTACTCTTTAACCATAGGGAATTGGAACAAACTTTCAACATGTGAAAGGAGCGGGTTTGTAGCAGCTTTGCAATGCCATATTATATGCCTCATTCCGATAAACGGTTTAGAAATGCGATCGAAATTACGATTCACGTTTTTTGTGTGAAGAAAAAACGGTTTTCAAAACTGCTCTTAAACCGCTTACATTTTGCGAAAAATTTAACTTGGTTCATGATACTCATGTCCATAGCTTTCCAATGGTATATAGCAGGCCCTATTTGGGCAATGTTGCGGGAAGTTCAACCTAGCACAGGGGGAAGTTCAGGTCGAACAACTCAGGCAGTAAAATCGCAAAAAAACACAAGTTCTTCACGACCCGAGTGTAAAATCCGCATATGAGCGAGATTCCTATCTAAAACGAGTATTTAGTTGCTAAACGGTTTAGAAATGCGATCGAAAATACGATCCATGTTTTTTGTATGAAGAAAAAGCGGTTTTCAAAATTCCGATAAAGGTCGGGTTAAATGCAGAGGGAAGTTCAGGCGCGTGTACAAACAAAAATATGTCACAGAAGTTCAACGTGAAAATAGCATGAAGTTCAACTACTACGCTGAATGAATTTCAGATAAAAAACTTTCAAAATAGTCGCGAGTATGAAAAAATGATTAACACGGGAAAGTTGCGTGTTTACAGCAGCTTTCCATCGGTATATCACCCGCTCAATTCCCGTGAGTGGGATGGAGAGCTACGAGCAGTGGATGAAGATCTACGAGCAAAAAAATCACGTGAAAAACAGAGTGAAGGTCAGGTACACGCACCGAGAAGTTCAGGTTCTTCACGCGGTGCATTTTCAAAGAATGCTTTTTGGTAGAGGCAGAACGAATGATCCTGCCGTTTTCGGAATTACTTGAAAACGGCTAGGAATCAGAGAAAACCATCAACATGAAAAAGTTTCGCATTTTCCGTAGCTTTTCAACGATATATAATTTGCCCAATTCCGAGAAAGTTCGTAGAAAATATGGCGAAAATATGTTTTTCGCCATTTTCGAAACTGACTTAACACCGTAAAGAATTGGGAGAAACAATACATACCAAAAAGTTTCGCATTTGTTCATGCTTTCCAACGCCATATCATTTGCTGCATTCGGACGCGCGGTTAAAAAATTAGCTCGAAAATACAAACTCGGTAGGACTTGGACCATTTTCTAAATTACTCTTAAACCATTCAAAATTAGAAAAAAAAACTTTCAACATGAAAAAGTAGCGCATTTTCATAAGCTTTCCAAAGCCATAGCATATGCCTCCATTGGATTAGCCGTTTAGAAATGACATCAAAAAAACGAAATCACCTTTTATTTTACGAAATTTTACGTTTTTTCAAATTACTCTTTAACCATAGGGAATTAGAAAAAACTTTCAGCATGTGGAAGGAGCGGTTTTGCAGCAGCTTTCCAATGCCATATTATATGCCTCATTCTGATAAACGGCTTAGAAATGCGATCAAAAATACGATTCACGTTTTTTGTGCGAAGGAAAAACGGTTTTAAAAACTGCTCTTAAACCGCTTATATTTTGCCAAAAATTTAAGTTGGGTCATGATATTGGTGTCCATAGCTTTCCAACGATATATAGCAAGCCCTATTTGGGCAATGTTATGAAGTTCAACCTAGTTCACACGGAAGGTCGGTAGCGTTACTCGGGCGATTCAGGTTGTGATCATAATATTATTCTGATCCCGTGATCAGAATAGTGTTTATGTGTGTGTGTGTGTGTATATATATATATATATATATATATATATATATATATATAGGGTGGGTCTATTATGATAACACCCCTTAAGACATTATTCTGCACACCAAAAACCTTATTCTGCTAACACCCTAACACACAACGAGCGGATCAATCCCAGTAGAAAACCCACCCATTGCTCCCACTCCCACGATTCCTCATGCCCACCAACTAGTCTCCCCCCACCTTCTTCCCCTTCCCCACTGCAGCACCTCCCTCCCACCGCCGCACCACATCCTTCCCGCATCGCCACACCACCTCCCTCCACTCGCCGCCGGGGGGCCGAGCCACCGAGCTTCCACGACCTGCTCCGGCTTCTTCCCTAAGCCACCGACCCACCCCTCCGCCTCCTCCTTCTAATTTGAGCATACACGCCCCCTCCCGGTGATGCGCGGCCACGCGGATCTCGTGCCCGCCGACGGGCCCCTGATCCCGCGCCGCCCTGCGTCGGTATTCTATTCCCGTAGCTCTATCTCTCCCCGGCCTTCTCCTTTGTCCATAGGTGGCGCCGCGCGGGTTGCATCCGACGGCCAGAGGAGCATGGGCATCTGCCAACTTCCTGCTGGTCGCCGCGGCTAGATCCACCCTTCCCACACCCAGATCCGGCGCGGCCCTGCCCCAGTCCCACGGTGGCGCTCGTCGATTCGTGCCATCCCCTCTGCCACCATGGCTCATGGCCGGCGCGACCCATCCCCCGCAGCCGGATTCGTCCGTCCCGGCCCCGTACGCAGCTGCGGGCGCCAGGCTGGCCTCCCACCTCCAGGCACACCGAGCCGCCACGCCCCCTCCAAGCTAGCCGCCCCATCCCATCCCCCTCAACCGAAGCTTCCGGCGACACTCCAGGTGACGGATCGAAGCATCTCAGGCCAGATCCCGTCGCCACATTCCCTGGAGGTGAGGGATCCCGAGCGGCCTTCCCTGCTCCGACGTTCAGTCCAACGATGCTCCGCCTGCAGTGCACTTGTTGGGCGCGTGCATAAACATCCCCTCCCCGCTCCGCAGTGCACCTCACCGTGCGGTGCGGATCACAGGAGTTTTTTTTCCTTTTTGGGCACGGCAACCGTCCATGCTCCCGTCCTCGCGTAGGCAAATGGACTGCATGGTGCATGGACAGCGATGGTGCTCAGGTGACCACAACAGCACCGAAGGTGAGCCTCCCCTCCTCTCCCTAATTGCCTTCATCTTCCTCCCTCACATCTCCCTTATGCCCGCAGGTGCCGCCAGGGGCATCTCAATCTTGTCTCCCACTGTCGCTCTGGATCCTGATGTCGTTGTGCGTCAGATCTCCTCTACGACATTCAATTGAGATAGGGCGTCACCGGCGTGCAGTTCGCCTAGTTCCCCTTGCTGTGGTGCAGTGCGTCACCGTTGTTCTATTGCACTTTGGGTCCTTCTTTTCTTCAAATTTTGGTTGTTTGCAGTTCGCCTATGATCTTGGTGCGGTGCCGTGGATGTGCCAGCAGCCGCTCTCTGTGTGGTTGGCCACGCTGTTCTTTGCAGATCCCTGAAGGGAGAGAGGAGGTGATCTACATGGCGTGTTGCAGTTCCTGGTGCCACTCTAGTGCAGCTCGGTTTGTGCACAAAAGAGGAGTTCTTTTTTTGTTGTTGTAGTAGTTCCTCGTCATTGTAATTTGTGTGTGTTTGTACTATGGATTAAAAAGAGGATCACTGTAGTTCGTTCGCCCCGTCTCGTAGTCCAGAGATGTATTGATCGCAGCTCTCTCGAAAACATTCATTGAAGAAAACAACAATAAAAATTTGTTTATGTGCAGCTCACTTGTTTCATTGCCGCAGTGATCTTGTCTCTCGCAGTGGTTCACTATGTTGCCAAATGCAAAAACAAATTGGAAAAATTGTTTTTTTAATGCAGCTCACTCTGTTGTTATGTGTAGTAGACAGAAAATACGTCCCACAAAAAAGACCATGCAATGCACTTGCCCATCTAATGAAGTGCGGTATTTCGTCTGAAGCAGTGTGTTCTTCTTTCCCCGTCCGAGACAAAATACGTCTAAACAAAAAGAAACCATGCAGTGCACTTGCCCATCTAATGAAGTGCGGTATTTCGTTCGAAAGCGGTCGTTCTTCTTTCCTCGTCCGAGAAAAATTCGTCTAAACAAAAAGAAACCATGCGGTGCGCTTGCCCATCTAATGCAGTGCGGTATTTTATGCGAAGCAATGCGTTCTTACATCCGTCTGATAGAATATGACGATTTTGGTCTCGCGAAGAACAAAGTGTCCGCTTTTCAGTAAAATCGAAACTGCTCTTAAACCGTAAGGAATTAGAGAGAGTGTTCTACATGAAAAGGTTGCGTCTCGTCGATATCTTTCCAACGGCGTATGATTTGAATTATTCCGACCAGCCGTTCGTAAAAATTTCATAAAAAAACAGCCGCTGCCTCTCGAAGTCAGCCGCACGATTTTCAAAATTAACTAAAAACCGTAAGGAATCTCGAAACCATTTCAACATATGAAAGTTGTGCCTTGTCCGTAGCTTTCCAACGGCATATCATACGTCTCGTTTTGACAAACGGTTAGAAAACTGGAGCAAAAACAGTACCGAAAATTTCAAAAAATGAAAAACCGAGTTCCGCGATTTAGTAAATTTGAAACTGCTCTTAAACCGTATCGAATTAGAGAAACATTTATATACGAAAAAGATGCACCTTGACGATATCTATCCAACGGCGTATCAGTTGCTTCATTCCGACAAGTGGTTTAGAACAAAGCGCGAAAAAACGCTCGCTGCCACTCGTCATCCGCCGCACCATTTTCAAAACTGCTCTTAAACCGTGTGGAATCTTGAAAAATTTTCAACATGTCGAAGTTGCGCCTAATCCATAGATTTCAACAGTATATTATACGCCTTGTTCTGATAAACAATCAAAAAATTAGAGCAAAAACAGTACCAGAAAAACACTGCGTGCAGTTTTTTCCGACGTGAAGTTCACTAGTCTATATTGCAGTGCTCGTCGTCAAGAAGATGCAGTGCACTTGCGTTCAGCGTGCAGTGCAGAAGTGGTGTGCAGAATAGTTATTCTTCTAATATTAGCAGAATAGACCGTCTGTATATATATGTATGGCTTCTGCACAACATCTCCATCATCATTATCAGTACATCCTACGCAGGTGATTTAGGATGCACTTGATCCTAGGAAGGTATCTATCCTTCAAACCAGAGGAGTGCTTCAAACTAACAACAGTACATAATATCCAACAAAAGAGGGTCGTGCTATACAGCAGAATACATGGCTCGGTCTAGATATCGGCCGAATCAAGTTGTGCATATTTGCTGTTGGCATGAACCACATCGCTGCATGTTGGGTTTGCAAAAGCCATCCATCGCATGGAAGCTTGATGCCTTTCACACACTGAAGATTATCTGGCAACAAGTTGTGTCGACGAATCTCTGGATATGGTGATTCATGAAACCCATGGTATGATGTGTAAACACAGTCCCGCCTCGCGAATGGAAGTTGCATAGCACGATAATCATCGCCGGTGATATGATGGATGATTGGTTGGATGATCGGATAATTGAGCCCGAGGAACAAGGAGTGGTTGCCGAGGCTGTAAACTCGCCTCCAGTTGAATATGCATGTCCCAATGGAGCTGGGATCTTTCACGAACACGAAGCAGCCATAGCCATCAATGTCGCGAACACCCCACGCATTGTACTGCATGTGGTTTGATGTAATGGTTTGGTCAATTTGGTATGTGCAAATGAGCATCAAATGACCGCCGTCAGCTGAACGAGCGATAAACCAGCACCCATTGGCTGGTATGATTCTAGGTCTTGGAATCATGAAGGCCAGCGCATTTGCGTCTGCTGCAACAATTCACATTGTAGACCAAAAGGACAAAAATAAACAATCATGTTCAGATTATGTGTGGAATTAAAATTATTATAACAGTGACACATATCATAGACGGAGAATTGCAATGCCATGGTCATAGTCATACCCCAAGTTAAAAAAATAAGCCAATGGCTTTCATATTCTAGCAATATGTCATGGTTCAAACTTCATGTAACAATGAGAGAAAAACAGCTCTAAGATCGCCTACTCATATTCTACCATAGCACTTACTACTACTGTTCTCATATCAACTCTAAGCAATAACATCTGTTGTTATAAAAATCTTGTAAACGAGAGTAACATATAGCAATCATGATGTTATGCTCATAATACGTATTCTAACAATCATTAGATGCCAATTGTTCTCATATCAACTCTAACAATAACATGTGTGGTCATAAAAATCTAGGAAATGAGAGGGACATATAGCAATGATGTGATTATAGACATGCTATGTATTCTAAATTTGTAACAAATGAACATGCAGTCGTATTCATAAGGTAAAGATGAGATGAGATAGAACAGTTACACGACTATAGATTCCACCAGTATAGGCAACCAATATGTAAAGGCCGATCACAGAACGATGCCATCAGGCACTATAGCATTAGACACAAATGTTGCCTCAACAGGATTGATGATGAGCCATAACCATGTATGGCGGCCGGATTCCAGATAGACTAAAATCCCATGTTGAACAAGGCAATGAGCTTGTAATCCATGTAGTCTTCTGATGGTGTGGGCACTTCGCAGATTACAACTTTCTGCAAACAGAGGTCGAGCCAAAAGCTTGACGTGTCTCGTGCGTAGTAGGCAGGAGTGTCCGGCGGGCCGTGAGGCTCGATGGCGGCGGTATCCAACAATGGAAGGGTGATCTCTCGCTGGGTGTAGATATCCACGAGACGCCACGGACTACCGGAGTGGTGGATGAGGACGATCCAGTTGGCCTTCATGCCTGCCCAGTAGTGGTCGCGCATGAAGGACAAGTGGACGGGTAGTGGTAGCATGTCGAGGGGCACCACGGCAACCTCCATAGGATCGTCAAGTCGATGTCTAGGCCACCTGCGAGGATCGGGCATCAGCAAGCAGGGTGTCTTGAAAAGAGCCGGCCGGTTGCACACGAGTAGATGGTACAAAGACACCGAGCATGCGGCCAGACGGATGATACGTCTCCAACGTATCTAGTTTTGCCCATGTTCTGGACTCTAACTTGCATGATTTGAATGAAACTAACCTGGACTGGCCCTGTTTTCAGCAGAACTGCCATGATGTTGTTTTATGTGTAGAAAACAAAAGTTGTCGGAATGTCCTGAAAATCCATGGAGGCAAGTTTCGGAAAATATAAAAAATACTGGCGAAAGAATCAAGACCAGGGGGCCCACACCCTGTCGACGAGGGTGGGGGCACGCCCACCCCCTGGGCGCGCCCCATGTCTCGTGGGCCCTTTGAGGCTCCGCCGACCCCAACTCCAACTCTATATTCCGTCTCACGGAGAGAGAAAATCAGAGAGAAAGTTTCATCACGTTTTACGATACGGAGACGCCGCCAAGCCCTAATCTCTCTCGAGAAGGCTGATCTGGAGTCCGTTCGGGGCTCCGGGGAGGGGGAATCGTCGTCGTCGTCATCATCAACCATCCTCCATCACCAATTTCATGATGCTCACCGCCGTGCATGAGTAATTCCATCATAGGCTTGCTGGACGGTGATGGGTTGGATGAGATTTACCATGTAATCAAGTTAGTTTTGTTAGGGTTTGATCCCTAGTATCCACTATGTTCTGAGATTGATGTTGCTATGACTTTGCTATGCTTAATGCTTGTCACTAGGGCCCGAGTGCCATGATTTCAGATCTGAACCTATTATGTTTTCATGAATATATGTGTGTTCTTGATCCTATCTTGCAAGTCTATAGTCACCTATTATGTGTTATGATCCGACAACCCTGAAGTGACAATAATGGGGATACTTCTCGGTGATGACCGTAATTTGAGGAGTTCATGTATTCACTATGTGTTAATGCTTTGGTCCGGTTCTCTATTAAAAGGAGGCCTTAATATCCCTTAGTTTCCACTAAGACCCCACTACCACGGGAGGGTAGGACAAAAGATGTCATGCAAGTTCTTTTCCATAAGCACGTATGACTATATTCAGAATACATGCCTACATTACATTGATGAATTGGAGCTAGTTCTGTGTCACCCTATGTTATAGCTATTACATGAGAAATCGCATCCAACATAATTATCCATGACTGATCCAATGCCTATGCGCTTTTCACATCTTGTGTTTCGCTTATTTACTTTTCCGTTGCTACTGTTACAATTACTACAAAACTATTATCTTTACTTTTGCCACTGTTACCTTTATTATCATACTACTTTGCTACTAAATACTTTGTTGCAAATACTAAGTTATCCAGGTGTGGTTGAATTGACAACTCAACTGCAAATACTTAAGAATATTCTTTGGCTTCGCTTGTGTTGAATCAATAAATTTGGGTTGAATACTTTACCCTCGAAGCTGTTGCGATCCCCTACACTTGTGGGTTATCAAGACTAATTTCTGTCGCCGTTGCCAGGGAGCATAGCTCTATTCCTTGAGTCACTTTGGATTTATATCTGTTGATCACTATGAAGAACTTGAAAGATGCAAAAACCAAGATTTTTCCCTCAACTATGAGGGGAGGTAAGGAACTGCCATCTAGCTCTGCACTAGATTCTCCTTCTGTTTTGAGTAAGCTTGCGGCACCTAAACCTGCTACTGCTATGATGTCTGATATGTCGCATGTTATTGATGATGCCACTTCTGCTATGCATGATACTTATGATCAAACTACTTCTATGCGTGATACTACTGTGCCATTAGGTGAATTTCTTGATGAACAACTTACTAAGGCTAGGGATAACGAAATTATTGAAAATGAAATTATTGACGAAAGTGATGATGAAGGTTCTCCTCCTAATTATGAATTGCCTGTTGTTCCTGAGGTTTATGTTATGGATGAAGAAACTGCTAGAGATTTTCTTGCTTGCAATGATAGATCAGATCTTAAGAAATTGTTAGCTAAGCTGAAACAAAAGACTCTAAATGCTAGAATGAAACATGACCCTGCTTTTGCCACCTCACCTATCTTTGTTACTGATAAGGATTATGAATTCTTTGTTGATCCTAAGATTATTACTTTAGTTGAATCCGATCCTTTCTATGGCACTGAATCTGTCGTGGAATTGTCACGTCAGATGTCTTAGTGAAAGGACTTAGTTGTAGGGCCATCGCAACTAGGAAGCTTGAAGGGGTTAATTAGGACAAGAGACACGAGAGGTTTATACTAGTTCGGCCCCTTACGATGAAGGTAAGGCCTATGTCTAGTTGGATTGGTATTGCTTGATGTTTCGATGACCAGGGAGCGAGATACGCTATGCCCGGTTCTCGATGAATTGTTTCTTACCCTAAGCCGCCAGCGGGTCGTCCTCTTATATACACGGGTGGACGCCCTACAGCCTACAGAGTCCCGGCCGTCTCATAGACAGTGTCCGGCTCGGTGACTAGTTAAGTCTACCTTATGTTACAAGTCATATTATCATGACGGTTTACCACTATGGGCCTTAAGCCTCTTGCGGGCCTTAGACCCTTTATTGAACCGCCATCTTCATGCTTGGTCTTGGGCTTGTTTCTGATGAGTCTTCTTTGCATAACCCGGCCCCTCCTGGGCGGCTTACACAAATAGTTATATCCCCAACATTAGGCCCCAGATTGATTTGAACCGTTTCATGTCAATCTTAAAATACCTTAAGAAATAAGCCTTCGGCCTTCTGTCTGTGCAAAAGGGTTTAACTCGCCATGACGTCATCTTCTGGATCCACGTTAACCCATTGTGACGTCATCTTCTGGATCCACGTTAACCCACTGTGACGTCATCTCCAATTTAATCCTTATTTTAACCTGCCATCTCTTCAATGAATCTTTGCCTTTACTGATTGTCCCGAAACCCGAGGCACCGGGGTCGCCGGATATTAATATCCAATCTCCTCGTTTCTCACACAGTCCCGGTCGGCCCTTCCCTATAAATAGGCTCGACCTAGGTCATCTCCATTTTCTCCCTCAGTCGTTCATCTTCTTCCTCTCGCTGTCTCTCTGCCGCTCGAGTTCTGCCGTCGCCGCCGTCGCAGATCTCCTCGTCTTCGCCAACTCAGGCCGCTGCATCAACCTGTTTTGACCAGAAAAACGCGACGATCCTCCGCAGCAACTCTACATCTATAAGTTTCGTCTTTCTTGTTCCTCAGATCCGCATTAGGAACTCCGAGTTCTTCGGTGTTCTTCACTGTTCGTCAGGAACCCCTTATAGATTTCATCGCCACCACCGTTTCTTGATCTTTAAGATGGTATAAGACTGATGCGGTAGCTGTTTTGCACCCATTTTGAATGCAAATAGATCCCTTTCGGTCAAACAGAGGCCCCGTTCGAGCCCTTGAGCTTCATCTGTGCCACTCCTAGGTCTAGAAATTTTTCTTTTCAGAACAGCCGTTTGATCCAAAATAATAACCGCAACTTGTGAAACATGTTTCTGTTAGACCCATTTAACTCTAGCGGCTCTCATTGCCGGTTTAAAAATAAATAATATTAACTGACAGCCTTGCCAGCTCCTGTTAGTTAAGATAACTTAACTATCAATGATTCCCATAGTGGCTTAGGTAACCAGATATAATCAGTCATATGTCATTAGGCCCCGTCTTAAGCCGCAATTTTGTCATAGGCTTCTAGTTACGTCATGGCACCTAAGGCAACCAAGGCTCCTGTGACCTGTAATTGGGTCCCATCCACAGTCACAAAAAGTAAATTGTCTGAATTTGTGAAGTCTGGCCATCTGCCCAAGAAGGAGGTTATGTCTTATCGTGCCCCTGACTCATCCGAGGAGAAACCTCAACCCAAAGAAGGGGAGGTGGTAGTTTTTATGGATCATATGAGCCGGGGATTTGCTCCACCCGGTTCAAAATTCTTCAGGGATGTTCTGCATTGCTTTGACCTCAGACCTCAAGAAATCGGGCCCAATTCCGTGTCAAACATTTGCAACTTCCAAGTCTTCTACGAGGTATATCTGGGAGAAGAGCCCAATCTGCTTTTGTTCAGAGAGCTATTCTATTTAAACCGGCAGAATGAACGTGCCAACGGGCCCAGCCTTGAATTTGGTGGCATCTCGATTCAGCGGCGGAGAGACTGTATTTTTCCTTATGCTGAACTGCCGAGTCATCCGAAGGATTGGAATCAGACATGGTTCTATTGCCAGGACACTTCTCCGGCTGGCGAGAACCCTCTACCCAGCTTCCGCGCTCTGTGCCTTGAATCCAACTACCCGCTGCCGGATAAACTTTCTACTGTTGAACGTCTGCCACTCGCTCCCACCATTAGAAGAATCAAAGCTCTTTTGGGAAACGGCTTAGACGGCATCGATCTGGTCCGAGTCTGGGTCACTTGGCGAGTGCTTCCGTTAAGCCGTCGCCCCGGCTTAATGTGCACTTACTCAGGCGAGAAGGATGACCCACTGCGCCATAGTCCCGACGACTTACCAGATGATGTGGTGGAGGCTACAATCCAAACGTTGTTGAAAGAGGGCACAGTGACTAGTAATGCCTTTGGCTTACTTCTTTTCTGCAAGAAGAACCCGGCTCCCACAGTGAGTTATCAACCACAATGAATATTTTTTAAGATAATGCACCTTGCTTTTATTCATAACCCCTTATCATTTTTCATAGGCCAATGACAACTTCTGGAAGGTCAAGTATAACCATGAGGCGGCCAAACAAGCCAGGGAGGCAAAAAGAGCCGAAAGGAAAACCACCAAGACTGGAACTTCGAAAAGAGGAAGCGAAGCGCTTCAGATATGTTTAAACTAGATGAAACTGATGATGATGAAGAAGAGGTAGCTTTTAACTCCCTTGACTCTTTTTTCATTATTTTATTGACATTCTATCCTTTCAGGAGGATATGGGGAACAGCCAAGCGGTTGACGAAGAGGTAACTATAATCTCCTCCGACTCAGAGCCTTTGCCCAAGAAAAAAATCCGAAGGGTGATCCGGAAAGTAATATTTTCACATCCTCTAGCTTATCAAGATCCTCAATTTCTTTTGAAGCAACAGCAGTTTGAAAGCCGGAGGTAGACCCGGAACAGCAAGGATGTAGAGCTCTCCTCCGGCTTACCTGACATAACCAGGAAGCGTCGGACTGAGATTATCTCTGATTTACGTTTTGTTTTACCTTTGACGTGTTTATTTCGCCAACCTCTCAATTCATCTGACTCCAATTATCAGGATACCTCTCCTTCTTCCGGCGAGTCTATGCAATCTAACATGTCGGCTTTCAAAACTGCCCTCGGGTAATGTAATTTTGTTTACTTTATGTTTTACCTTACCCATGCCTTTGTACTCATCCTTCTGCCTTTGTCCATAGCGTGCAAGTAAAACCCAATAAGAGGGTAAAAAGGAGTAAGCCACCCCAAGACCCGGTCGTGACTGAACCGGAGCTTGGCACGACTGCTCCTGATAGTTCTACTCATCAGCCGCCGCCTGAATCAGCCCATGACATTCCAGCACCAACCTCTGATCCACCCGCCGAAGACACTCTCAATAGCTCTGATAATCCGGATGCTCCTAGCCCGGCTAAGACAATTGCTCCGTAGGTTGAGATTCTGAAGACTCGGTTTATTGAACCGAGGCGGCCCACTGTCCTTACCAAGTGCTCTGCTAAGGAGGAACCTTTGGAACGCCGAAAGGCCAAGCTGGACATTGCTGACTATACTCATTTAAGAATTGGAGATATAGTCTCTGGCTATCTTAATCAAGTACATAGCAGCCGTGACCTGGAAATTGACATGGTGAAGCAAATACAGCAAAAATATGAGGTATAACTTATCCCCTTTTTCTGAATCATAATTACTGTATCAGCCCCCAAGTCTAGTGCTTATGAATAAATATGCTGTAGACTTAGAAAAATTGCTTAGCACTGCTTTGTCCGGTTTAGAAAGAAGATACTCAACTCGGTTTGTAACATGATACTTTTAACTTGCGATACACATTAGCCCCCAAGTGTCAAGCATCTTTGCTTGCAAAGTGCTTGAGACTTAATTTCCATGAGCCGGCATTGTAAGATTAAATTCTTCATCCTACATTAGCCCCCAAGTGTCAAGTATCTTTTCTTGCAAAGTGCTTGGGACTTAATGTTATCTTACCATGAATCTGATTATAATCCGGCTTTAATGCAGGCCACCATAGATCAATTTGAGTCGGAGATTGCTGATCTGAAGAAGCGCCTGGCGGCTCAAGAACTTGAAATTCAAAAGGCCAACTCCAAATTTGAATTCACTGTCTCTGAACAAGAGATGTTGAAGAAGAATTTTGAGGCGGAGAAGAAAATCTGGGCTGATGAAAAAGCTTCACTGGTGACCCGGGCCGAGACGGTAGAGGCATTGCTTGCAGAAACAACAACAGAGCTGTCCGGCTTAAAGCGCCAGATATCGCAAATGGTCTCCGCAATCTTTGGTAAGTTACTCATATAAACTTTAAACCTTGGAAACCTCCTTTCAATGATTACCTCAATTTTCAGCTCCAGCTCACTTTATGTGTAATAATGCAGGCCCTAGGAGCACAAACCTCAAACAGAACATGTTGATCAAGCTGAAGGCGGTTTATACTCTTGTAGAGCAGCTCTATACCGGGTCACAACATGCTCTGGCTGTTATAGCTTTATCAGATGGCGTTCCTTATCTCCTGCAAGACGTGCTGAAACGGCTTGCTTCACTACCTCAACGGATCCAAGATCTAAGGCGGGCGTCCGCAAGAGTCGGGACCATGGCCGCGTTGAGTCGGGCGAAAGCATGGATTCTAGAGCTAGACCCGGCCGACCTCGCTCTTGGATACCCGAGTCTGAAAGAAGATGGGACTGTATTTGATGAACATGACTTCACCGCCTGCGTCAAAGACATACGCCCCATGGCTACTCTTATTGGGAACGATACTGATCTTACCAAGTATCAGCCGGGCTATGACAGCGAGAACCGGAGAATCTCAACACCTCCCTATGATGAAGTCAGCCTGATCCCTCCAACTCGTAAGCATACCTTTGCCCCTGAAGTGGACCCAGCCAGTTTAATAGATGATGAAGCTGAGTTTAAAGCCTTGAGAGGCATTGACTGGGCCTCGTCAACTTTCCAGGACAAAGCAGCCGACGGATAAGCAGAGAAGGATAACCCAGAGTCTTCAAGCCCACCAAAGGAGTGAACCGCCAGACGTTTATGACATTGCAAAACAAAGCTTCATTATTCGGGTAGAAAAAACCTCTCAATCTTGTCATGCCTTCGCGCATGTTTATGGCGCTTTAATACTTTTGTAAGCCGCCATCACTATATATTTCCAGCTTATGTTGATCTTTCATTTCCTTGATGTTACATTTGCTTGCCTTATCCTGCATATAAACAAGCAAAATTCCCTTGGCGGTTTATCGCATCGGGGGTCACATAAGGTATTGATAACCCAGAGTGCGAACCAAAACATCATACAAAAGGCCGGTTTATGATTATATTTGTTTAAATATAATCAGAATAGTATACCTGCGAACCCTTTGGTAATCTCGTCTGCTTATATGACCGACACCATGCGGGTAAGTTCAACTCCTGAAAGTTGGAACATATAATGTCCTCCTGGCACATAACAACCTGGGGTGATCAATATTGAGCCGAAAGAACCAAAAAAACCATCTCACAGTGCTTTCAAGAAGGTCTCAAGATAGTCAAATAACTATGCTTATAAAAATAAAATAAATAAAGGCTTTTGATTCGAATACGATCAGTAAACCGTTCTAAAGGGGTTAAGCTAAGATTCAGATACGATCATATAGCCCCCAGTGGCTTTGGCGATGCCGATCAAGTGGGTATCGACAGCTATGTTCTCTTCGGTTCGAATACGACCTATGTTTGAACAGGAAGCCCCCAAGTGACCATAAGAGTTGTTTAATGGTGCTGATTCGAATACGATCCACGTCAGACCCAAAGGGGTTAAGCTATGATTCAAATATGATCAAGAAGCCCGCAAGTGGGTTTGGCAGTATGCCGATCAAGTGAGTATTGACAGCTATGTTCTCTTTGGTTCGAATATGACCTATGTTTAGATAGGAACCCCCCAAGTGATCATGGCTAGATTCAGATATGATCATAAGTCGGACCAAAGGGAAAGCCGGATTCAGATATGATCCGCTCCCTGTTGGTAGTTTCCAACACCTGATAAAGAAGACATATAGACATTCTGAGGGGGAAAAGGACAGAGGTCCTGCTTTATTGCTTTATATAATATATACATTGTCAAAATATATACATCTTGAGAGCTGGTGGCTCAAGTATAGTAAGGCCGAAGATGGGCGATATTCCATGGCCGGCGGGTCTCCTCCTCCGACTTACGTGAGTCTTTGTGCTCATGAACATCGATGTGGTAGTATGACCCATTGTTCAGATTCTTGCTGACCACAAAGGGTCCTTCCCAAGGAGGGGATAGCTTGTGCATATCAGACTGATCCTGGATGAGCTGGAGCACTAAGTCGCCTTCCTGAAAGGTTCTTCTTCTAACCCGGCGGTTGTGATAGCGGCGCAGGTCTTGCTGGTAAATCACCGAGCGGGCTATTGCCAAGTCTCGCTCCTCATCCAACAAGTCAAGTGCATCCTGACGAGCTTTTTCATTATCAGCCTCAACGTAAGCCGCCACGCGGGGTGAGTCGTGCCGGATGTCACTTGGCAGGACTGCCTCTGCTCCATAGACCATGAATAAAGGTGTGTAACCTGTGGATCTGTTAGGCGTAGTGTTGATGCTCCACAGTACAGAGGGTAACTCCTCCACCCAACAACCCGGAGTCCGCTGTAAGGGGACCAAGAGCCGTGGTTTGATACCCTTCAGGATCTCCTAATTAGCTCTTTCTGCTTGACTATTGGATTGAGGATGAGCAACAGCCGAAACATCAAGCCGGATATATTCTCGTTGACAGAACTCTTCCATGGCACCCTTGGAGAGATTAGTGCCATTATCAGTTATGATGCTATGTGGAAAACCAAAACGAAAGATCACCTTTTTGATGAACTGAACCGTTGTGGCTGCATCACACTTTCTGACCGGCTCTGCCTCAACCCACTTTGTAAACTTATCCACTGCCACCAGGAGGTGTGTCTTTTTATCCTTAGACCTATTGAAAGGTCCAACCATGTCAAGCCCCCAGACTACGAACTGCCAAGTAATTGGAATCATCCTCAACTCTTGAGCCGGCACATGAGCTCGTCATGAGAATTTTTGACATCCGTCACATTTGCTGACTAGATCCTCTGCATCAGCATGAGACGTCAGCCAATAGAAACCATGACGGAAAGCCTTGGCCACAAGAGATTTTGAGCCGGTATGATGACCACAATCTCCTTCATGGATCTCACGAAGTATCTCTTGACCCTCCACAGGCGACACACAACGTTGGAATTCCCCCGTGACACTGAGGTGATGTAACTCGCCATTAACAATCGTCATAGATTTGGACCGCCTGATGATTTGTCTAGCTAAGTTCTCATTTTCAGGCAACTCTCCCCGGGTCATTGTCACAGCCCCAGATCAGCCCTAGAGCTTGCTTGTAACTAGTAGCATTGCATCCATGCATCATGTTTAATTTCCATGAAATTTGAAATGGGGATGATCAAGCCCTAGCACTAAAGCAATTCAAATAGGTTCAACTTCAAAATATCTTCAAAGAACCCAAAGTGGTTTGCAAAAATGTTCATGATTAATGGAAAAAGGTGAAAACCATATCCAGAGGTGATGGATATTTTTCCAAGACATTTTGGATTTTTGAATAAACCATATTGTATTTGAATTGGGGCATTTAAATACTATTAATATTATTCTTAAATGCTCCAACAATTCTGAAAATAGTTAAGGGCCTCTGTAATAATTTAGTTAATGCCCACAATTATTTTCAGGATTTATTTAAATAGTTTAGTATTTTACTAAACTAAAACAAACAGAAAATAGAAATAGAAAAGGAAAGGAGAGGACTGCACGGCCGCCACTCCGCGCAGCCCACCCGGCCCGCCTCACGCTGGCCCAGGTGGCCCAGCCCACCTACCGCCTCACCGCTCGTCGCCTACCTCTGCCAGTAGGCAGAGGAGGGACACGGCGACCGCGCCGAGCTCGCCACCTCCTCCCTGCTCGCCTGCCTGGCTCCCCCTCGACGCCCGGAGACGCCACGACGACGCCCCGTGCCCCCTCGGCCCCTCTCCTCTCTCCAGAACGCCCTCCCTCTCCTCTGTCTCGCTCTCTCTGCCGAACCCAGGCAGGCTCGTCGCGCCGTTCGCCATACCCATGACCACAGCCGTCCCAGAGCCTCCCGGCATGTCCCGAGCTCCGCCTCGACCTCCTCTTCCTCCCCACCGAGCCGCGCCCGCCAGACGCCTCAAGCACCCTCCCGACCCTTCATCCTCGGGTCGCCGGAGATTTCCATCGCCGCCCGCTTGCTCCGGCCCCTCCCGAGCCCAGTGACCACCTGCGGAACCACGGTGAGCTCCTCGCGCCTCGCCCCTCTTCCCCGACTCGTTCCCTCCTCTAGCCACCGATTCCACATGACGAAGCCCGCCGCCGCCGTGCCTCGTCAGCCCGGCGTGGCTAGAGCCCCAGTGGCTCAAGCCAACCCCACCTCTGGGCTCACCGCAGCACCGGGAACCCGCAGCGCCTCCGCTTCCTCTAGTGCGCCAGAAGGCCGAGCCCGAGCTCGCCGAGCTCGGCCGCCGCTAAACACGCCAGCCGGCGTCGATTCCGGCCACCCCACCCAGCTAACCCCACCAAGAGCTTCGCTCCTCCCAGCTCCTCCTAGCTGCTTTCCGCGCCCATTTGGTGGCCGGAACAATCAAAGCACTTTGCTCCGCCCGCGTTGACGTCGCCCGGCGTCAAGCCGCCGGTGGATTAGCCCATGTTTGACCAGTGATTTGACCCCCTGTGTCACTGACAAGTGGGCCCGGCCACTAACTAACCGGGTTAGCACTAACCGACCCTAGTTAGTTAAACGATCTACTGACCAAGGGTCCCAGCGTCGAGTTGACCTGGACAGCGACCCAGTTGACCCGCTGACGTCACATCAACGTCAGGCTGACGCAATAACTAGTTTTCTGGAATTATTTTAATTCAGGAAATTTCAGAAAATGTCCTAAACTTCTAAAATTCATAGAAATTCAACCGTAACTCGGATTGAAATAATTTATATATGAAAAATGATTAGAAAAATATGAAGAATCTGTTTATGCCATGATCATGCATGTTTGAGCAAGTTAACCTCACTGAATAGGATGAATCATGATTAGGGTAATTTATGAACTAGCATTTGGAGTTGGAGTTCAACCTTGTTTGAATTCCACTTCAACTAACTTGAATTATTACTGCACTAGGTAAATTCAGTTCCTTAACATGCTCATGCATCATAGATGTGCATTGCATTGATTGTGTTCTTTCTCAGTTACTGGTGTTTGTCCCCTCCCGGTAGACGATATACCAACGATGAATTCGATGACACCGATGAAGAACTATATTATCTTCAGAAGTGCTGTGCAAGCAAAACCCCTTGTTCATTCCGATACAATCCCACTCTCTCGCCTCCTGCTCTATTTTACTGCATTAGGACAACAACGACTCATGTGTTACTTGCTGCGGTAGCTGAACCCCTTGATCCTTTGCATGACCTGTCATTCCACAAGAATTAGATGAAACCCACTAGCATGAGTAGGAATTGTTTGAGCCATGTTGTGCCTACTCATTTATGCTTGTTTGTCATGCCTGCTACTGCTTAGAGTTGAGTCGGGTCTGATTCATCGGGAATGAATTGGAATTGTTATGAACATGTCCTATTGGGTGTGAGCTAAGTGTGTGAACACGATTTGGTAAAGGTAGCGGTGAGAGGCCATGTAGGAGTACATGGTGGGTTGTCTCATTGCAGCCGTCCTCGTGAACTGAGTTCGTGTTTGTGATCCATGATACGATTACTACCACGCATTGGGCCCGAAACCAATGGACCCTCTCGGCTTCTTAACCACCCTTGTTCCTGGTCCGGAGTTGCAAGTAGTTTCGTGTTTGTAGTATGTGGGGGCCGCCGCATACGCTGACCTTAGGGGTGGGTTGTGTTGCGGTAGGCACCGTGGGCGGTGTACCGAAAGTGCCCGTTTGGTATCTCGGGAACCCCGCACACATCGTTCGGGCTGTATGGGAAACCTCGGCGGACTCCTGCGGATGGAACCCGAATAGGCGATAAACCTGGACTAGGGACTTGAGTGTTTAGGTAGGCCGTGGCCGACACCCACGTTGGGCTTCCGCTTGAAGGTTGCCGAGTACATGTCGTGTAAACGGCGGTAAGTGGTGGGAGCGTGTGTGAAGAAGTACACCCTGCAGGGTTTAATATGATCTATTCGAATAGCTGTGTCCACGGAGAAGGACTTCTGGGTTGCCTATATCAGTTCATAGACAAGTGGAAGTGGATACCCTAAAATGCGCAAGATAAGCGTGAGTGCTATGGATGGCGTTCTCGTAGGAAGACGGGAGCGGTTCCATAGTGGTGTATTGATATGGTGAATATGTGGACTCGTGCGCCACCTCAAAGAGTTACTTGCAATTAGTTCGTGATAGCCACCGAGTCAAAGCTGGCTTTAGCGGTCAAACTCCACCACCCCTTTTGATAATGATGCATATGTAGTTAGTTCTGATGTAAGTCTTCTTTGAGTACAATTGTACTCACGTTTGCTTATTTTATGTTTTGCGAGAGACGTCGGTCTCGCTTAGTAGTTCCGCTTGGACTTGACGTTTAGCTTGATACCTCGACTACGATCTTGGGCCTTGGCAGATCTGGTAGATAGTCGCTTCTCGGCCTTTTTCATTTATAGTTATGCGTACTCGGACATGATTAGCTTCCGCTCGTGCTTTGACTTGTATGTTCTGAGTGTTGGGTCATGAGACCCATGTTTGTAATATCTCGCCTCTTGAGCCTAATGAATAATATATTGAGTCGTAGAGTTATGTTGTGATGCCATGTTGTATCTACGCATATTGAGCATAATGTGTGTATGTTTGAAATGCTTGGTATGTGTGGGATCCGACAAACTAGTTGTTTATCCTTGGCAACCTCTCATATGGGGAAATGTAGTCTCGTGGTTACGAGCGATAGTAGTCCGCTTCTGACCGGTTCACCGGAGTCCTGCTTAGCCCAAAGACTACCGCTTGGACACTTGATCTGGCGGCATGTGTTTCACTTCGTTCCTATGTCCGTCTTTCGGGAAATGTCACGCGGTGTTATTCGAGTCCTGCCTAGCTCACACAGCCGGGATACCGGAGTCCTGTTAGCCCGGTGCTACAGCCCGAATATATACGTTGATGACCGACATGCTCGATGTGATTCATGTATGCCTGTCCCCATAGGTTAAGCGCCGCTTTGGGTTCATGACTAGCCATGTCGGCCCGGTTCTTTGTCATATGGATGCTAGCGACACTATCATATACGTGAGCCAAAAGACGCAAACGGTCCCGGGCCATGGTAAGGCGACACCGTGGGAATACCGTGCGTGAGGTCGCAAACTGATATGATGTGTTACATGCTAGATCGGTGTGAATTAGCATCGGGTTCCTGACAGCGTTGGTATCAAAGGCTGACTACCTGTAGGATTACCTAGCAAATCTGGTCGAAGTTGTGTCTAGAAATGCTTTTGCTATGTAAGGGAATTGATTGTGGAAGGGAACGTAAGGCTCTTTTTACTCCTTATACCTCATGGCCTTCTAACTGAGTCATCCTCTTCTCTTCTCACGGGTTTAAGAACTAGGCTTCTCATCTATCTATCGTGATGACGTGTTACTAATCCATAGACCTATAAGATTGTTGGTTTTAATCCCTAGTTCAGTTCTTACTATTCCTGTATGATAACTGTTGATCTCAGAACCTTGTTATGATGCTGTTGAGTGGTCATGCCACCATTTTTGCAGGATGTCTCAAATCATTTTGAGCATTTACAGCCGTTATGCTGTCCGAGTCATCCCAGGTCTCTAAATAGTCTGATGCATTTGCAAATCCTTCCCTTCCGTTTCCGATGTCCTTTTTTGGGCCAGGTTAAGCACACCAACCAGTCAGTCGAGGTACCCCATTGCCTCGACATATATGTGGAGTTATTATCATGACCCTAGGTGTTTAGGGAGTCACCTAGCAATTTAGCAATGCTTTTGTATCCCCAGTGTGATGATTCTGGCCATCATTTTCGAAAGCATCCCGTGATGCCATTTAGTAGTAGGTATTCTACTCCTGGGTTCTGAACCCGAGATTCATCCTACTTCATGTTGTTAGTATTGCTAGTGCCTTTAGGATATTAGTAACCTTGCGATAGTCCTCAAGGTCCGTGGTATTTCCTTCTTCCAAATACCAGGAACCACTTATGGCGTAAGTTTGTTGAACCAAAAGATCACAACTAGAGTGCTCTTGAGGAGTTCTCCGCTCATAATTGTGACTCGCCAGTTCTACTTTCTGCATGGGTTATCCGAAGAAATGTTGAGCTTCGTTCGACATACTAACTCATGCATCCACAACTCAGAAAATTATATGTTCCTCCGAGTTGCTCTCCTCGATTGCATTCCGACCTTCGTCTATCAATTAATAGTCGGGAGTAGTCGTGCATCCGCTATCAATGCATATTATCTTTGTGGTCCGTCAAGCCATGCTGTCTCGAATGACCGGAGAAACAAACTCCGATGCCTCATCCATATCCGAGGATTGGGTCAAAGTAGTTGTATCCCGCAGATCAAAATGCCAATTCAGCTTTTGAATCTGTTCTACCCTGAAGTATTACCATCTTATGTCAAGAATGTCATGGAATTGCACAACCTCTTAGGAATTCTTGACGCAGTGATACTCTCGCTATCATTATTCATTCCTCGGTTCCGTGTTGTTGTAACCGAATGCCGCAAGTGAATTGTGATGTGCGAAATCAATACTCCGATCCACTCGTTGCTTGGTGGTAAATGGACAATATTCTCATTCTTAGCGTGTTGGTTATTAAACCATCATTCTAAGATTGATCGTGCTACCTAGTCCTTATTTTCGGTGCACTCTTCGATCCATGAGTTAGGATCTTGTCAAGCCCTCACTCCCTTAATCATATCATCTTGCCTTGAAAAGCAAGATTGTTCTCGAAGCTTAGTAACATACCGGTGGTTCGTGACTTTCCAAATATCTTCTTGGAAGTGTTACCGGGTTGTTCCCGACTGTTATGTTGAGCCCGTGATCAAGTCGGTTTCTTGTGAACCACCCTTTCTCCAAGAATCTGTGTTGGATACCCTGAGCTAGTTGGTTAAAGCCAAACAACAACTTGGAGAGTTGGAAGATAAAAGCTTGCCTAATTTAGTTCGTTCCAAAGGGATATTCTTGTGTAGTGTGTGTTGAAGAAAGATGATATCTTCATCAATTGGTTCCTATGATCAGTTGTTGGATCTATCGTCCTACCAATCCTTTGATTTGAGTATGGGCTATCGTCAAATCAAATCAGTACCAACGGTGCTCGTAATGTTGTCTTACTCGTGGTTGATCCCTCGAGCATACACCATTATATTTTTGGTCCGACCAATGCTAACACTGTGTTCACATGATGGTGGAAGTCCAAAGGATATGGAAATTCCGATGAGTTGCCGTTGTGCCCATCAAGAGCATTTTGTCTCCCCATGAGTCATGTTGAGCATCAACCTAGTATTGGAAACTTGTGTAAGCAATTCTTCGTGTTTCGTTCATGAAGCATATGTTTGGATGAAAGTAGTGACTTCCTCTAGTTCATGTGCATCTGATGTAAGTTGCCGCCATGAATTTGAGAAAGGTTTGTTTTGCTCCCTCCGAATCATCCCAAGTCAGTCATGCATGTGCGAAGTATTCTATGGTTTGATAGATCGATCATCTTCATTCCGTATGTATTCCTAGCACCCCCAAGCCACTGACTGATTTGTTCAAGGAGAAGAAGTTCCTTCATAAGAGCTAATCCGGAGTTATGAAGTGATTTCAATATCCTCGATGATGGTTTCCCCACCTGAACTCGGTAGTGTTTTATTATAAGACTACTACGTGGCCATGTTTGTCTGGGACAACGTGTTCACCTGTTTGTAGCAGAACCCGCTCATGCTTTGGAGCTTACTACCTTGGTTCATTCCCTGAGAATCTCGCAACGTCTTCTCGTCGATTTGTGTTGCAACCTTTCCTTTTCAGACATGCTGAGTCTGAAGTATCCCATCACCAATCGGATCTGAATCTCAGGCAGATATGATGATCGGAACATTCCAACAATTGCATTTCGCTCCCAAATTGCACCGTCCTTATGCCATTTCACTATGGGCTGCCTTCGTAGTAATTTCTGTTCAAGATCATCCTCAAAAGTGGACTTACCATGGGTCCCTCCACCTTCGATGATAAGCAAAAATCATCCATTGCGTTGTCTTCAACAAGGTAGTCTACATCATCCATTCCAAATTCCGGGTGTACCATTTCTTTGCATTCCACCAAATGATCGCCAGATTGCCTTAGGCTGGTATAAAGAGTTTCAATGATCTCAGATCAAAAGTAATTCTTTTTGCCACTTAAGGGAATAGTTCCTCGCGTCACCTCCCCTGAGGTGCCCCGCTATTGAATCATGGCAGATATTTTCTCACCACCTTGGCACCATCCACCATCTTTCTAAGCCTGGAGTTGCTGTCACCAATCAAACCCCATCGTTGTTTTTCCATCCCTCTCGATGTATTTTGTGCCCCAACTCGAGATGTGTCACCGCCTCAGTCCGTGAGTCGATCATGTTCACTTGATCTTCGTGAAGATCGAATCATGTAGGGTTTCCCCTTTCTTGCTGTTGTCGCGTCGAAAGTGAAGATCTCGAAGACATCAAGACCAAGATAATAGAATGAATCAACATCTTCGAGAAAGGCAAATGGATCATGAAGATTGTGATAGTTTGTGACTTCCCTTTTCCTCTTACCTCACGTCTTGAATCTCGGGGCGAGATTCTTGTTTAGTGGGGGTGAGCTGTCACAGCCCCAGATCAGCCCTAGACCTTGCTTGTAACTAGTAGCATTGCATCCATGCATCATGTTTAATTTCCATGAAATTTGAAATGGGGATGATCAAGCCCTAGCACTAAAGCAATTCAAATAGGTTCAACTTCAAAATATCTTCAAAGAACCCAAAGTGGTTTGCAAAATGTTCATGATTAATGGAAAAAGGTGAAAACCATATCCAGAGGTGATGGATATTTTTCCAAGACATTTTGGATTTTTGAATAAACCATATTGTATTTGAATTGGGGCATTTAAATACTATTAATATTATTCTTAAATGCTCCAACAATTCTGAAAATAGTTAAGGGCCTCTGTAATAATTTAGTTAATGCCCACAATTATTTTCAGGATTTATTTAAATAGTTTAGTATTTTACTAAACTAAAACAAATGTAAAATAGAAATAGAAAAGGGAAAGGAGAGAACTGCACTGCCGCCACTCTGCAGCCCACCCGCCCAGCCTCGCTGGCCCAGTGGCCCAGCCCATCTACCGCCTCACCGCTGTCAGCCTACCTCTGCCAAGAGGCGTGAGGAGGGACACGGCGACCGCGCCGAGCTCGCCAGCTCCTCCCTGCTCGCCTGCCTGGCTCCCCCTCGACGCCCGGAGACGCCACGACGACGCCCCGTGCCCCCTCGGCCTCTCTCACTCTCTCCCGAACTCCCTACCAATCCTCTGTCTCGCTCTCTCTCTGCCGAACCCGAACGAGCTCGTCGCCCGCTGCTCGCCATACCCATGACCACAGCCGTCCCGAGCCTCCCGGCATGTCCCGAGCTCCGCCTCGACCTCCTCGTCCTCCCCACCGAGCCGCGCCCCTTGACGCCTCAAGCACCCTCCCGACCCTTCATCCTCGGTCGCCGGAGATTTCCATCGCCGCCCGCTTGCTCCGGCCCCTCCCGAGCCCAGTGACCACCCTGCGGAACCACGGTGAGCTCCTCGCGCCTCGCCTCTTCCCCGACTCGTTGCCCTCCTCTAGCCACCGATTCCATCATGGCCGAAGCCCGCCGCCGCGTGCCTGCTCGCCGGCGTGGCTAGAGCCCCAAGGCTCGAAGCCAACCCCACCTGGGCTCACTGCAGCACTAGAACCCGCAGCGCCTCCGCTTCCTCTAGTGCGCCAGCAGATCGAGCCCGAGCTCGCCCGAGCTCCGGCCGCCGCCAAACACGCCGCCGGCGTCGATTCCGGCCACCCCGACCCCGGCTAACCCCACCAAGAGCTTCGGCTCCTCCCCAGCTCCTCCTAGCTGCTTTCCGCGCCCCATTTGGTGGCCGGAACAATCAGCACTTTGCTCCGCCCGCGTTCGACGTCGCCGGCGTCAAGCCGCCGGTGGATTAGCCCCGGGTTGACCAGGGATTTGACCCCCTGGGTCACTGACGAGTGGGCCCGGCCACTAACTAACCGGGTTAGCACTAACCGAACCTAGTTAGTTAAACTAACTACTGACCAGTGGGTCCCAGCGTCAGAGTTGACCTGGACAGCGACCCAGTTGACCCGCTGACGTCACATCAACGTCAGGCTGACGCAATAACTAGTTTTCTGGAATTATTTTAATTCAGGAAATTTCAGAAAATGTCCTAAACTTCTAAAATTCATAGAAATTCAACCGTAACTTCCGGATTGAAATAATTTATATATGAAAATGATTAGAAAAATATGAAGAATCTGTTTATGCCATGATCATGCATGTTTGAGCAAGTTAACCTCACTGAATAGGATGAATCATGATTAGGGTAATTTATGAACTAGCATTTGGAGTTGGAGTTCAACCTTGTTTGAATTCCACTTCAACTAACTTGAATTATTACTGCACTAGGTAAATTCAGTTCCTTAACATGCTCATGCATCATAGATGTGCATTGCATTGATTGTGTTCTTTCTCAGTTACTGGTGTTTGTCCCCTCCCGGTAGACGATATACCAACGATGAATTCGATGACACCGATGAAGAACTATATTATCTTCAGAAGTGCCAGGCAAGCAAAACCCCCTTGTTCATTCCGATACAATCCCACTCTCTCGCTCCTGCTCTATTTTACTGCATTAGGACAACAACGACTCATGTGTTACTTGCTGCGGTAGCTGAACCCCTTGATCCTTTGCATGACCTGTCATTCCACAAGAATTAGATGAAACCCACTAGCATGAGTAGGAATTGTTTGAGCCATGTTGTGCCTACTCATTTATGCTTGTTTGTCATGCCTGCTATCGCTTAGAGTTGAGTCGGGTCTGATTCATCGGGAATGAATTGGAATTGTTATGAACATGTC
Source organism: Aegilops bicornis (assembly GCA_021605145.1). Taxonomy (NCBI): domain Eukaryota; kingdom Viridiplantae; phylum Streptophyta; class Magnoliopsida; order Poales; family Poaceae; genus Aegilops; species Aegilops bicornis. Next base: position 139,522,455 of record CM038670.1, on the reverse strand, counting down.
CTATTGGGTGTGAGCTAAGTGTGTGAACACGATTTGGTAAAGGTAGCGGTGAGAGGCCATGTAGGAGTACATGGTGGGTTGTCTCATTGCAGCCGCCCTCGTGAACCTGAGTTCTGTGTTTGTGATCCATGATACGATTACTACCACGCATTGGGCCCGAAACCAATGGACCCTCTCGGCTTCTTAACCACCCTTGTTCCTGGTCCGGAGTTGCAAGTAGTTTCGTGTTTGTAGTATCTTTGGGGCCGCCGCACGCTGACCTTAGGGGTGGGTTGTGTTGCGGTAGGCACCGTGGGTTGATGTACCGAGTGCCCGTTTGGTATCTCGGGAACCCTGCACACATCGTTCGGGGCTGTATGGGAAACCTCGGCGGACTCCTGCGGATGGAACCCGAATAGGCGATAAACCCGGACTAGGGACTTGAGTGTTTAGGTAGGCCGTGGCCGACACCCACGTTGGGCTTCCGCTTGAAGGTTGCCGAGTACATGTCGTAAACGGCGGTAAGTGGTGGGAGCGTGTGTGAAGAAGTACACCCCTGCAGGTTTAATATGATCTATTCGAATAGCCGTGTCCACGGAGAAGGACTTCAGGTTGCCTATATCAGTTCATAGACAAGTGGAAGTGGATACCCTAAAATGCGCAAGATAAGCGTGAGTGCTATGGATGGCGTTCTCGTAGGAAGACGGGAGCGGTTCCATAGTGGTGTATTGATATGGTGAATATGTGGACTCGTGTGCGCCACCTCAAAGAGTTACTTGCAATGTAGTTCGGGATAGCCACCGAGTCAAAGCTGGCTTGCTGCAGTCAAACTCCACCACCCCTTTTGATAATGATGCATATGTAGTTAGTTCTGATGTAAGTCTTGCTGAGTACAATTGTACTCACGTTTGCTTATTTTATGTTTTGCGAGAGACGCTACCTCGCTAGTAGTTCCGCTTGGACTTCGACGTTTAGCTTGATACCTCAGCTACGATCTTGGGCCTTCGGCAGGATCTGGTAGATAGTCAGGCTTCTCAGCCTTTTTCATTTATAGTTGTCTGTACTCAGACATGATTAGCTTCCGCTCGTGCTTTGACTTGTATGTTTCGAGTGTTGGGTCATGAGACCCATGTTTGTAATATCTCGCTCTTGAGCCTAATGAATAATATATTGAGTCGTAGAGTTATGTTGTGATGCCATGTTGTATCTACGCATATTGAGCATAATGTGTGTATGTTTGAAATGCTTGGTATGTGGGATCCGACAAACTAGTTGTTTATCCTTGGCAACCTCTCATATGGGGAAATGTAGTCTCGTGGTTACGAGCGATAGTAGTCCGCTTCTGACCGGTTCACCGGAGTCCTGCTAGCCCAGCACTTTGCTTGGACACTTGACTGGCGGCATGTGTTTCACTTCGTTCCTATGTCTGTTCTTCGGGAAATGTCACGCGGTGTTATTCGAGTCCTGCTTAGCTGCTACAGCTCGGGATACCGGAGTCCTGTTAGCCCAAGGTTACAGCCCGAATATATACGTTGGTGACCGACATGCTCGATGTGATTCATGTATGCCTGTCCCCATAGGTTAGCGCCGCTTTGGGTTCACGACTAGCCATGTCGGCCCGGGTTCTTTGTCATATGGATGCTAGCGACACTATCATATACGTGAGCTAAAAGACGCAAACGGTCCCGGGCCATGGTAAGGCGACACCCGTGGGAATACCGTGCGTGAGGTCGCAAAGTGATATGATGTGTTACATGCTAGATCGGTGTGACTTAGGATCGGGGTCCTGACAGTCATATAGGCCAAATATGTCACTATCCAATCCGGGATGACGTGAAGTGCAGCCACCAGTTGTGCCTCCGGATCTGGCACTGCTAGTTCTTCCTCTGTAGGTACCTTGACAGAAGGATTATGAAAAACGTCGAGAAAGGTGTTAGGCGGCACCGGCTTATGCTGAGATCCCAACCGGCTTAATGCGCCAGCCGCCTCATCTTCCTTCGATCAATGTGCTCTGCTTCATAACCTCTGAAGTGCCCACCCACAATGACGGTGTCCTGGACTAGGGGGTACTCACCACGTCGTCTCCCGATCAGGTGGATTGGGCCGAGTATTCCCATGGCCGTATACTCATGGGCGAGTCCAGACAGCTGCCGCATACAAGGAAGAATTAACAAGGCTTGGCGATCAAGACAAGGACTCCTCCCCCACCGGCGTATTCGGCTAGGACTATTGTTATCCTAGGCCTCTGGTGCATTATATAAACCGGGGCCAGGCTAGTCGATAGAGGTACAACAACAACAACAACAACAACAATAACAACAATCATACCATAGGCTAGCTTCTAGGGTTTAGCCTCCTTGATCTCGTGGTAGATCTACTCTTGTAATACCCACATCATCAATATCAATCAAGCAGGATGTAGGGTTTTACCTCCATCAAGAGGGCCCGAACACAGGTAAAACATCGTGTCCCTCGTCTCCTGTTACCATCCGCCTAGACGCATAGTTCGGGACCCCTACCCGAGATCCGCCGGTTTTGACACCGACATTGGTGCTTTCATTGAGAGTTCCGCTGTGTGTTCGGCAAAAGGTCGATGGCTCGCCTGCAGATCAACTGCGACTGCGGCATCTTCGTCACCAGCTCGGCTGGTCACCTTGGTTCGACCAAGGACTGCGCCCTACCTCCGATCATCATGTTCGGATGAGGGCCTTCATCAACATCAACTCCGATCTCTATCAAGATCATGGAGGAGTCATCCATGGAGCTCGGGGGCTCAACGTCAACATTGCCCTCAAAGCGACTGCGGCCGTTTTTCTCCGACAACAAACTTGTATCCGCCGCCACCGCCTCCTCGAGTGTCGCCTAAACGATTGCTTCAGTGGAACTATACGAAATTAAGTCTACAACAACCCTGCAAAAATTTCGTCGAGTTCCGATGGAGGAATCTCCGGCAATCTCCGATATACCGGAGCCCTGTTGAATCTGGACGAGAATCCGGACGAGTTTAGGGCGTGGTATCCCGCATGTAGCTCGGATGTCCTTTGGAAGATCCAACCATTGATTTGCTGCGGAATTACCATATCTACCACCTGCCAAAAATTCAGCTCGATCCGACCGTCCAAAGTCCGGGAAACTTCCGATTAGTGCGTCACTTTTTGGATCTACTTTCTGCGCGAGAACGAATCCGACCCGAATTCATCTTCTTTATGAACGGGATCTCGGACATCCTTTTTGAAGGAAGTTTTCATATGTGGTGTTGTGTTTTTCTCAAACACATCCCAGTAGTATTAAAAGTATTCTTGCAATACGAACTTCACCGTCGCGGCGGTGTCAAACCAGCCCGACAACATCACTCCACGGCGGCCGACCTGCGTTAGACACGTCGTCGCTTTGTTGAGCCGAGCTCAATTTCTTCGGATCATCATCTCGGCCAGCCGAACAATAGTTCGGCATCGCGAAGGATAAATCGTCACCAACATTGCCGCCCCACGGATTACACGGAGCGGGCTCACCTGCATCGCCACACGGTCACTTCATCAAGCCGGCATCGACCACGTCACGACCATCATCGCTGGACCGGGGGCTTCATCATCTCTTCATCAACCTACTCCAGAGACTTTGGCGTCGCTGGCCGACCAGCTCCGTCACGTTAGCTGGACCGAGGGCTTTGCCTCGGCGAATAACCTTTGCCAAAGATCGCCATGCCGTTGCTTTATCGCCCATCTGGCGATAGGTGTGCGGATCGAGTCCCAATTTTGGGAATCACCTTTCTTCGGATTGCTACAACAATAAGCCAGGTGCTGTTAATCCTAATATGTTTTGCTTGTTAGGGTTCATTTTTCCCAATGAATTATTACTCTGGTTTGTCCGTCATATGTACGCAGGTCTATGAAATGGTGGCCGCATTAACGACGGTCGCATGGTGGTTCGGTCAGTTTCCGTACATAGTCTGGCGAACGCCGCATCCGGAACTCGAACCAACCTGTGAATTCAGGCCTTGCCATGCCTTTACCGCATCACGGCGCCGCCCTGCATCGACATTGACTTTGGCGCCAGGCCATATTTCTTTTATTACTCACTTTGCATAAATTATTTGTTATGCAACGATTATTTATTTATTTATTATTATTACTATTATCTCCGGTTTGCACTATTTTTTGTGCACAGGAAAATGATCCAGCCGGACTATATCCTTTGGCGTCACCTCGGCTGGACGGGGGGCTTCGTCAACACTTCATTACCCCATGCCGGGGACTTCGGCATCACCCTGCCGTCCTGCATTGACCGTTCTATGTCACCACTTCGGAGTGCCGAGCTCTTTGCTCCGCCACTTGGGACGGCTCGAGGATGGAACCTTGTCCCGCATCAAGCTCGGACCGCGTCATCAATACCGAACACATTAACCAGCTAAGTTGTCTTCATGCTCAAAGTTTTAAATTTTTAACTTGTGTTCGGCTTGACCAAGCATTATACTTCTTCGGAAAAAAGTTGCTTGTAAAAATTTCCTTGTCCAAACTTTATTTGTGACGCACAAATTCAAATACCCCGTTTACTTGGGGGCTTCCTTCATGAAGCTTTTTCCCTCTTGCATATGGTTATACTTGTACGGCTTCGTTCCCTGTTCATGTATTACGCCACAATATGCACCATATTGACTTAAGCGATTTGCAAGCTGGGTTGCCTGGCTCCTGTGCTTACCCCTACGTTCCCGATTGTTCGGCTAGGGAGTAAAGGGAGCACCTCTGCGATTGTCACGATCGGGTCACCCGAGCCGGACCTCAGACTGGGTGAAGCCGAAAGCTAGCACTCTTATTGTTTTCAATCATGGTCGGCACACAACGGAACTCATGAGTACAAAAAATCTATTGCACAAGTCTCATAATAACAATGAGTACCGAAGAAAGGTGTCGGTGGGGATACTATTTTCTTCGAAGATGCTTCTTACTCTTCGTAGTAATATAGCATAAGTTCCCTGAGCGCGCTTTGTCTGTTACAACCTTATGGCCTGATTGCCTGGTTATTGGAAACACCGTCGATATTCTCGACAGATGGAGTACATAACACTTTTCGGTCCTTGACCGAAGAGGGAGAAGCCGACGGTCGGTTAAGACGCGTTTAAAGTTCGGTTGAACATAGATATGATATAAGTACTTCAGTACATGCAATCGTTCTTTTACCCAAGTCACTTGGGGGCTCTTAAATTTATAAGAGCCGTTTTATGATAAGTGTTTTTCTTCTTAGTCGTTGCAAAGTTTTTATTATTATTTATCACTCCTTTTTTCGACACAAGTGTGCGGTCACTAGCCGGGGAGCCTAATTTCTCTCTCAAAGCCACTAGAGTTTAGTTTGCTAAACTGGCCTAGTAAGAAGTACTCCGCCTTCGGGATAGTTGGTTGAAGCCGTGAGGGTCAATTCGCTTTGAAGTTTTTGAGATAGGATGTGTCATGTGAAAGCACGTAGGCGAAGCACCTTTTTTCTAAAGTCCAATTGTCGGATTGGCACCGAACACTTGATCTAGTTCGGACATTAACCTTTTGAATAAGTTTTTTGGCTTTTCGAGCCCATGGCACTTTTAAACTATTTGTGTGTTTTCAGCACAAGTCTCGTAGTGCAATGTCGGACACCTTTAGAGATTCGGCAAAAACATTCTCGGATATTGCTATATATGCATCAGTTTCGAATTGTGTCTTCGGTCAATAGTTGGGTTGCCCGGCTCCCGCGCTTGCCTCCTACATTCCGCTTTGTTCGGCTAGGTGTGCAAAGGGAGAACCACTGCGATTGTGCTTCCAGCTCGCATGGTCAAGCACCTCAGTGGAGAAATCCGAAAACTGACTGTCACAATAAGTGTAAACTGGTCGGCGATCCGACGACGGCGTTAAACGACGGGCCATTCATAACAATGGCTGAAGTGTTTACGGCTTGACCTCGACTGTCGTCGAACGCTACCGGGGGCTATTAACTGGCCTCCCAAACTAAATCCTCGATATTTTGCTCTTACATTGGAGCTGAGGTTTCATGATCATGCGTAGCATGACAACCCAAAGAAAGGAACCGATAGTGGGACTATTTTCTTTGGAAGACATTTCTTCATTAAACAAGAATATAACATGTCTCTCCGCGTACCTTTGATTATAAAACCATATGGCCAGATTGCCTTGTTTGTTGTAAATCTTTGCCCACATAAAGGCTTTATAAAGTAGGACAAACACTCCTCGGGTATTGGCCGAGGAGGTGGAAGCCGATGGTCGGTCAACAAAGTTTTGTACAATGCGGATCCGAGCATTAATGACGTAAAGTACTTGGATACATAGAGTCATTACACATAATTTGTGATTTTACTATGGATATCGATCCTTAATTCGGCCTCCCGTGCCCGCATTAAGGCTCGGGGGCTACTGGGCTTCGGGCTTATTATTTACAAATATTAAAGTGGCACATCAATCCCCTGATCTGGTGTTGCCACCCGACCAGTGTCTCGGGGGCTACTGCATTGCCTGTTCTATGCAGAAAATTTTAAGTGCAATACAATTTCCGAGGAGATTCTGATCCTCAGGTTGGTCGGCCGCACCCAACCTGAGTCTTGAGGACTGAGCACGCCGCTTTTTGTATCCCGAAGTATTCTGCCGAGCTAGGACTTGATCCTCAGACCGATTTTGCAAATCAACTTGAGTCTCATCAGCTACGGGGATCAGCGGTCTTATGTCATCCTTCATGGGCATCTCGGGTTTTAGACCGATACCCACCTTGAGGGCTACTGACTATGTATCTCCGCAAAGAATAAATTGCACCAGTAAAAAAATATTGACAAAAACCGGCCCACATTCGGGGTGGTGCACCACCTTGGAAGCTAGTGGCTGGCTCCATAGAGGGCATTTCCGGCATTAAGCTCGGCTAAACTCCTTCAAACATCTTTGAACCAAGGTGATTTACGACACCTCGGATACAGTCCGGTGTTGGAGCTCGGATACATAGTCCGGCGTTGGAGCTCGGATACCGTCCGGCGTTGGAGCTCGGATACATAGTTTGGCGATAGAGCTGGGAAGCAGTCTGGCGTTGGTGCTCGGCTGCAAAACATACCTCGAATGCAGTCCGGCGTTAGAGCTCGGACGCAAGAGGACACTGCCTCCTGGGAATAACTTCAAACCCGAGGCATGGCATAAAAATAAAAAGGCATTGATAAAGGCCGAAAACTTAAAGGGTCTCCTCGGATACCCGACGTATAAACCTTTCGAATGCATTTCGGCGATCCTCAAGATCGAAGATGAGAAGATTTGTTGAACCACTTTTCAAGACCGCCTACCGAAGATGAAGAACAGTTCGGAAGAATCGAGGAGCGTCCCCAACTTGAAGACCGGTTCAGGGGGCTACTGACGGTGTCCTGGACTAGGGGGTACTCACCACATCGTCTCCCGAGCAGGTGGATTGGGCCGAGGATCCCCATGGCCGTATACTCATGTGCCAGTCCGGACAGCTGCCGCATACAAGGAAGAATCAACAAGGCTTGGCGATCAAGACAAGGACTCCTCCCCCACCGGCGTATTCGGCTAGGACTCTTGTTATCCTAGGCCTCTGGTGCATTATATAAACCGGGGCCAGGCTAGTCGATAGAGGTACAACAACAACAACAACAACAATAACAACAATCATACCATAGGCTAGCTTCTAGGGTTTAGCCTCCTTGATCTCGTGGTAGATCTACTCTTGTAATACCCACATCATCAATATCAATCAAGCAGGACGTAGGGTTTTACCTCCATCAAGAGGGCCCGGACCTGGGTAAAAAATCGTGTCCCTCGTCTCATGTTACCATCCGCCTAGACGCACAGTTCGGGACCCCCTACCCAAGATCCGCCGGTTTTGACACCGACACACAACATCTACTTCACAACGGTAAGCCGCCATAAGGGGATCCTTGGAGTCCCGCTTGCCTGACACCTGTTGAGCCACGAGATCTGAGTCGCCCAAGCACCTTACCCGGCTCAAATTCATCTCTTTGACCATCCGGAGACCATGGAGCAAGGCCTCGTACTCAGCTGCATTGTTAGTACAGGGAAACATAAGCCGGAGCACATAACGAAATTTGTCACCTCGAGGGGAAGTTAAAACAACTCCAACCCCTGAGCCTTCTAACTGCCTGGACCCATCAAAGTGAATAGTCCAATACGTGTTATCTGGCTTCTCCTCAGGTACCTACAACTCTGTCCAATCATCGATAAAGTCCACCAAGGCTTGAGATTTAATAGCAGTACGTGGCATGTACTTCAAACCATAGGGCCCAAGCTCAATAGCCCACTTGGTGATTCGTCCTGTGGCCTCCCTATTTTGAATGATGTCTCCCAAGGGGGCTGAACTTACCACCATTATAGGATGACTTTGGAAGTACTGCTTCAGCTTCCGGTTTGCCATGAACACTCCGTAAATAAGTTTCTGCCAATGTGTTTACCTTTGTTTAGACTCAATGAGCACCTCACTGATGTAGTAAATCGGCCGTTGAACCGGATGCTCCTTGCCTGCCTCCTTACGCTCCACCACGATGGCGACACTGACGGCTCGTGAGTTAGTAGCCACATATAACAACAACAACTCTTTACCAATAGGAGCCGCCAGGACCGGTGGCTCAGACAACTGTCTCTTTAAATCTTCAAAGGCCGTATTAGCAGCATCAATCCAGACAAAGGTGTCTGTTTTCTTCATCATCTGATACAGCAGTAGGGCCTTCTCACCTAACCGGCTTATGAATCGGCTTAAACCAGCAACACGACCCGCCAGTCGCTGAACATCATTGATGCGCGCCGGTTTAGACAGAGAGGCAATTGCCTTGATCTTCTCCGGATTAGCTTCAATGCCTCTGTTTGAGACCAAAAAGCCCAAAAGCTTGCCTGCAGGTACACCAAATACACAATTGTCCTGGTTAAGCATCATTTTATAAACCCGGAGATTATCAAAGGTCTCCTTTAGGTCAGATATCAAGGTTTCCTTCTCTCTAGATTTCACCACGATGTCATCCACATAAGCATGAACATTGCGCCTAATTTGATCGTGGAGACAGCTTCAGACACATCACGATAAGTCGCCTCGAAAGCACTCTTGAGCCCAAATGGCATAGATACATAATAAGGCTCCAAACGGAGTGATGAAAGTCGCCTTCTCTCCTGGTCCTTAATCGCCATCTTGATCTGATGATAACCAGAGTAAGCATCCAAAAGCTCAACGCTGCAACCCACCGTAGCATCAATGATTTGATCAATACGGGAGAGAGCAAAGGGATCACCGGACAAGCCTTATTTAAGTCCGTAATCCACACATCCGCCAGTGCCGTTCTTCTTGAGCACGAGCACCGGGTTAGCCAACCACTCCGGGTGAAAAACTTCAACAATAAACCCAGTCGCTAAGAGCCGCAACTTCCTCCAATAGCCTTCCGCCTCACTTCATTGAATCGTCGAAGAAACTTCCTGACCGGCTTATACTTTGGATCAATATTGAGGGTGTGCTCAGCGAATTCTCTCGGTACACCTGGCATGTCAGACGGTTTCCATGCAAAGATGTCTCGGTTCTCATGGATGAACTCGATGAGCGCGCTTTCCTATTTAGGATCCAAATTGGCACTGATACGGCATCTTAAGCTGCAGGTAAACATAACACGGCCGTGCCATGAACTTGGCATAAGACGGCCGTCCAAACAGAGCATGATATGGACTCCTTATTTTGACCACCTCAAAGGTTAATTTCTCAGCTCTGTAATCATACTCATCTCCAAAGGCCACTTCCAGCTCAATCTTGCCAACTGGGTAAGACGACTTACCAGGGACCACTCCATGAAAAACAGTGTTGGACGTCTTCAAATTCTTATCAGTTAACCCCATGCGTCGAAAGGTCTCATAATAGAGGATATTAATGCTGCTACCCCGGTCCATGAGTACCTTAGTAAATTTATATCCACCAACCTGAGGTGCTACAACCAAGGCCAACTGACCCGGATTATCAACCCGGATGGGGTGATATTCTCTCGCTTCCACACAATGGGCTGTTCTCGACCACCTCAAATAACGGGAACCGCCGCTCAACCGAATTTACGGCCCTCTTATGAACCTTTCCGTCACGTTTGCACAAGCTAGTGGTAAACACGTGATACTGCCCACTATTCAGCTGCTTCGGATGGCTTTGATAACCCGACTGTTGCTGCTGTTGTTCCCCTTGACCAGATTGATGCTGATTATAACCACCCTGATGTCCCTGAAAGCCAGAACTTGAACCGCCTCCCGGGCTATGAAAACCGCCAGCTCCCGAATCGCCGCCCGACCCATGATTGCCATCAAACGTGTTGGAGTTCTTAAAAGCCTTCATGATCGCACAATCTTTCCATAAGTGGGTGGCGGGTCGTTCCCGGGTGACGTGTTTCAGGCACGGGTCGTTGAGTAGCTGCTCAAGAGATGGGCCTGACCCACTCGATCGGGGGGGGTGGGAGGGGGGCGGTTTTCCCTTACGTCTCTTATTTTTATCATGTGCATTGGCGTTGGCTACAAACTCCGGGTTACCCTCGGCCTTACGCTTGTTGCCCCCTTGATTCATCGGGTTATGCTGCTATCCCTTTCCTTTGCCGTTCTTCTTTCCCTCCCCTGTCTTTTCCTCATCAGACGCGGGGTCCTTGGTACTATCAGAGTCGGCGATTTGACTAAAGCGCCATCGGTACTCCATATCGTTGCAATCATGCTTAAGGCGCCCAGCTTCGCTCCCGCCGCTCAAAGCGGCAGTTCTTTTCCAACATAAGGACTGCAGAGCCAAAGATCCATCTTGTCGATTTAATGTATTATCTCCTTAACCCGGCGTACCCAGTGAGTCGTGGATTCACCCTCCTCCTGCTTACAATTTGTCAAATCCACAATCGGCATAGATTGCTTGCAAGTGTCCTTGAAGTTCTAGATGAAACGGGCCTTTAGCTCTGCCCACGAATTAATGGAATTGGGTGGCAAGCCCTTTAACCAGGACCAGGCCGTTCCATCTAACATCATGGTGAAGTATTTAGCCATTGCTGCGTCGCTGACCTCCAACAGCTCCATGGCCATCTCATAACTTTCGATCCACGCTCCGGGCTGTAAATCGGCCGTGTAATTCGGCACCTTTCGAGGTCCCTTGAAGTCCTTGGGTAGGCATACATTACGCAGAGCCGACACCAAACAAGGAACACCGCCGGTTCTTGTAGCCACTCCCGTCTCAACGGAAGTCATCGGGCACTCTGGGAAGTCTTGATGAGCCGTCTGTTGAGCCACTGGCTGAGCCGCCCGCTCGTTCTCCTGACGTTCCCGATCTTGCCCCGGGTTATAGCCACCAGGCTGGTTCCGGCGCTGGGCGTTGCTTGACAAAGCTTCTGAATCCATGTGCCTGTTGTAACTCGGACTCCGCTTTTGGCGAGGTGGTGCTAACCAAGGCGGAGGAGTCGAATGAATCATGTCCCGGCTATAAGAATAAGTCTCTTGCTGAGCCAGGGCCGTCTGGACAAGTTCCCTGATCCTCCGGGTCTCCACCTCTGTCGGATCATCACCGTCCACTGGGAGAGCCGCCAAATGTGCTGACGCCGCAATTAAGTTCTCCATGGGGTTGGAAAAGTGACTCGGCGGTATTGGCACGTAACAGGGCGGTGCCATGTTCCCATGAAGAGGTGCCGTCTCCCGAGGCTGAGCCGGTCCTCCTGTTCCAGCTGTCATAAACTAATTTGCATCTGGCGGGTTACTTGGGCCGGCTCCGGGTGTAGAGAAAAGATTCCGAGGGTCATAAATCGGAGGTAAACGGGATTGAGTTTTCTGGTGCCTCCTTCTCATCACCTCATTAGATGTGTTCAGGCTCATCGTAAGCTGGAAAGCCTCTGACTGGAGCTGCTGCGCCTGTGCATCTAAAGCCGCCCGTTCTGTGGCTAACCTGGTATCCTCAGCTGCCAAGGCCTCCTTGGCCCGAGCTATTTCCTCGCGTACCCGTGCCGCTTCTGCGTCATGCTCATCTTTATTTGTCGGCATAACCGTGGCAGTTAACAGAGCTGTAACCTTATCCATGAGATCTATCAGCACCTGAGCCGGTGGGCACACAGGGCCTCCTTCCCCGGCCGCTCCTATTTCGGATGTTATTGCAGCTGCGGCTGTAGAATTTTGGCCGGGTTGAGTCCTAGCCATGAAGACTCCTGCCTAGTTTGGCGGCTCATAGGGGTCCAGAATACTGGAGCCATCGGAGCAGCCCCCAAGCACGCCATCTTGTACTTGATACAGCAAATCTGTTAACCGGCGGACGAATCACCATCCGAGAGGACGGCCGTCTCACCACCATCTTCAGATCCTTCAGAAAGTTCTTCTCCGTGGATGCAGCCCACAAAGACACGCTTCATGCCGGGCTGAACTCGGGCGGGTCTCGCACGCTGAGCCGTCTTGACGAGGTCGGTGCAGTTGTCCAGCTCAGGGCCCGGCTCACCAATCCGGCCGATGAAGACGTGGATTCCGCCGGAGGGGACCCGGTACCCGTACTCAATTGAGCCGGCGTCGGGGCCCCAGCCTTCATCGTCGATGTAGATCTTGCCGCGATGACTCTTGGTCATTAGGCCCACTGCATATCCCTTGAGCCCTATGAAGTTGCCCTTCAAGAACTCAAATCCACCGTGTGCTGGCCCCACGGTGGGCGCCAACTGTCGTGGAATTGCCACGTCAGATGTCCTAGTGAAAGGACTTAGTCGTAGGGCCATTGCAACTAGGAAGCTTGAAGGGGTTAATTAGGACAAGAGACACGCGAGGTTTATACTAGTTCGGCCCCCTTACGATGAAGGTAAGGCCTACGTCTAGTTGGGTTGGTATTGCTTGATGCTTCGATGACCAGGGAGCGAGATACGCTATGCCCGGTTCTCGATGAGTTGTTTCTTACCCTAAGCCGCCAGCAGGTCGTCCTCTTATATACACGGGTGGACGCCCTGCAGCCTACAGAGTCCCGGCCGGCTCATAGACAGTGTCCGGCTTGGTGACTAGTTAAGTCTACCTTATGTTACAAGTCATATTATCATGACGGTTTACCACTATGGGCCTTAAGCCTCTTGCGGGCCTTAGACCCTTTACTGAACCGCCATCTTCATGCTTGGTATTGGGCTTCTTTCTGACGAGTCTTCTTTGCATAACCCGGCCCCTCCTGGGCGGCTTACACAAATAGTTATATCCCCAACAGAATCTTAAACTGTTGTGGGACATCTCACCAAGTGAAATGATATAGCTACCCTGTTTACTAATGATGAGAACTCTCGCTATTATTATTTCGTTAAGATATTTCCGTTCTCATTAAAGGGTGATGCTAAGACTTGGTTTAATTCTCTTGATCCTGGTTGTGTGCGTAGTCCCCAGGATATGATTTATTACTTCTCTGCTAAATATTTCCCTGCTCATAAGAAACAAGCTGCCTTGCGGGAAATATATAATTTTGTGCAAATCAAAGAAGAGAGTCTCCCACAAGCTTGGGGAGGCTTCTCCGATTACTTAATGCTTTTCCTGATCATCCTCTTAAGAAAAATGAAATACTTGATATCTTTTATAATGGACTAACCGATGCTTCCAAGGACTACTTGGATAGTTGTGCTGGTTGTGTTTTCAGGGAAAGAACAGTCGACGAAGCTGAATTACTATTGAATAATATGTTGACTAATGAAAATAATTGGACTCTTCCTGAGCCAATTCCTGAGGCAATTCCTGAACCAATTGAGCCAACTCCTGAGCCTATTCCTAAACCCACTCCGAAGAAGAGAGGTGTTCTATTTCTCAGTCTTGAAGATTTGCAAGAGGCAAAGAAATCAATGAAAGAAAAAGGTATAAAGTTGAAGATGTTATGAATTTACCACCTATTGAAGAAATACATGGTCTTAACATACCACCTGTCGAAGGACCACATTGTCTTGATAACCCGACACAGGTAGTAAAGGTAAATTATCTCTATAGATATGATAAAGTTGAAATTCCCTCTACTAAATTTCATAGCCCATGCTTAGATGAATTTGATGACTTTATGGCTAGACAAGAAAGTTTCAATGCTTATGTTGGTAGAGAATTAAAGAATAATGCTTTCAAGATAGGACACTTGAGTGATTATATGGATAGAGTTAAAGGTGAACTTAAACTCATTAGCAAATATGCTTATATGGTTGCTACTCAAGCTGAGCAAGTACTTAAAGCTCAAAATGATTTGCTCGATGAATTAAATAATAAACCTGACTTTGTTGTTAGAGTGGCTACTAGAACTAGTAGAATGACTCAGGAACCTTTGTATCCAGAAAGCCACCCCAAGAGAATCGAGCAAGATTCTCAGAGAAATAATTTAGAGGCACCTAGTTCTTCCAAAAAGAAGAAAAAGAAAGACGATAGGACTATGCATGCTTCTAGTGAACCTGTTGTAGACACACCTGAGAATCCCAACGATATTTCTATTTCTGATGTTGAAACACAATCAGGTGATGAACATGAACCTAGTGATAATGTTAATGATAATGTTCGTGTTGATGCTCAACCTAGCAAAAATAATGAAGTAGAGATTGAACCTGGTGTTGATCTTGATAACCTACAATCAAAGAATCAATGTTATGATAAGAGAGATTTTGTTGCTAGGAAGCACGGTAGAGAAAGAGAACCATGGGTTCAGAAACCAATGCCCTTTCCTCCTAAACCATCCAAGACAAAGGATGATGAGGATTTTGAGAGCTTTGCTGAAATGATTAGACCTATCTACTTACGTATGCGCTTAACTGATATGCTTAAATTAAATCCTTATGCTAAGTATAGGAAGGATATCATTACAAATAAAAGAAAGATACCGGAAGCTGAAATTTCCACCATGCTTGCTAATTACACTTTTAAGGGTGGAATACCAAAGAAACTTGGAGATCCAGGGGTACCAACCGTACCATGCTCCATTAAAAGAAATTATGTTAAAACTGCTTTATGTGATCTTGGAGCCGGTGTTAGTGTTATGCCTCTCACTTTATATCATAGACTTGACTTGAATAAGTTGACACCTACTGAAATATCTTTGCAAATGGTTGATAAATCAACCACTATACTTGTCAGTATTTGTGAGGATGTGCCTGTTGTGGTTGCAAATGTCACTATCTTAACGGACTTTGTTATTCTTGATATTCCCAAGGACGATAGTATGTCGATTATCCTTGGTAGACCCTTTTTGAATACTACATGGGCTGTTATTGATTGCAACAAAGGCAATGTCACTTTTCATGTTAATGGTAATGAGCATACGGTACACTTTCTGAGGAAACAATCTCAAGTTCATAGCATCAACTCTATTAGAAAAGTTCCAACTATCATTATTGGAGGTTTTGAATTTCCTCTCCCCACTATCAAGAAAAATTATGATATTCTTATTGTTGGGGATGGTCATATCCCCGTTGAGGTAACTTAGTGTTATTCAAAATTTCTCCAGTTCCGTGTTATTCGGAATGAGTTTGTTAACAAGACTTGATCAACCTTGTTAGTGGATTCATTTTGATGATCATGAGAAGGATGAAACTAGAAGGCACAACCTACTGTACCCTCTTTTTACTTTCTGTTATTTAGAATAAATAAAGCAAAAATAGTATTATCTGTCTATTTTCTGAATTATCCGTGCAATAAAAATATCCCGAAAATAAAAGTGCTCCAAATGCCCTGCAAATTTAGTATGATTTTTTACGGAATATTTGAGGATTTTAGGCACTGAAAACAATGCAGAGGGGCAAGCACTGTGCCACGAGAGTGGAGGGCGCGCCACACCCCTGGTGCGCCTGTCTCGTGGGCCCTGGTGGACCCCTCCACTTATGCCAGCACCCACTCACTCCATCTTATTACCATCAAAATCCTCATCCAGCTCAAGCACGAGTCGTAGCTCATTTTGCTGCGATTTTCGATCTCCTTGCTCAAAGCTCCATTCATAAAACTGCTTTGGGAGATTGTTGCTTGGTATGTGACTCCTCCATTGGTCCAATTAGTTTTTGTTCTAGTGCTTTATTCTGCAAATTTTTACTGCATAGGTGACCATGTTCTTGAGCTTGCATGTTAAATTTATGAGGTCCCAAGTAATTCTAATGCATGATATAGGCTCTAGGCACTTGTAGGAGTAGTTGCTATCAATCTTGTTTAGTTTTATTCACTTTTATTTTGAAGTTACTAAAATTTCAGAAATTTTCAGAAAATGTTAAGGAGATTTTTGAGGGGCTCTTCTAGCCAAGGCTACAGGAAAAACAATCTAAAGATAAGGAAAAAGCCAAGTATAATCTTCCTCGCATAGTGGAAGTACGACCGTGTGAATGGCCCTGTGACACTTTCTTGAGAGAAGATGGAATTTATGAAGACTTTTATTCTTTGATCGAGAATGCAGGCCTCACCGATTTAGTCCAAGACCGGATCGATCAGTATCTCTTACTCACCAATACTTTCGTGCAAAACTTTTATTATTATCCTAAGAAGTCACCGCCTTCAGTATCATTTCATTTATATGATGAATTCCGGGAAATGTCTTTACGTAATTTTTGCGCGGTATGTAGGATACCCTTTGAGGGAAAATTAGATGAACCACATCGGAAAGATGTGGATGGCTTTGTTAACACTATCACTGTAGGGGATCCAAAGAAGGGTTGTGATGCGAGAATATCTAGCATACACTTTCCTGTTTTACGCTACTTTGCCATATTTGCTAGTAGATGCTTGATTGGTCGTGGAAATAGTGGAAACTTCAATGTTCCTGATATTATCATTCTTCACCATGCCTTATTTGGAGATAATAGTTTTAGTATGGGTGTCGTTATTGCTAAACGGCTAAGCCTGAATCGTACTAAAGGCCCCATCTTTGGAGGTATCTGTGCTGCACGTCTTGCTAGACATTTTGAGATACCTATTAGGCACCATGAGAAAGAGGAGACAAAATTGCCTCCTTACATTTTAGATTACAAGAGCATGGTAGCACATGAGTTCATTGTTGACAACAAAGATAAGATGCTCCTGTATAACCTGAGATTTAATAAGAAACACAATGAGACTATTATTTTGCCAGCGCCTCTGTTGTTTGATTTGATTGCAGATAATTTTCTTGTCACGCCGGAAGCAGTGTACGCTCATCAAGGTCAAGCATCCACTCCAGAACCTGATCCAGAACCTGCACTGGACCCTTATCGAGCATCATCTTACCAGTGGGATCCGGAGGAGACGGCCAGCCAGTGGTATCCTGATTACACCCCTCAGTACACCGGGGAGAGTAGCCGCAGTCCTTGGCATTAGACCAACTTAGGCCAAAAGCCTAAGCTTGGGGGAGTACTTATTTATCACTGACTTTACATTCATGTTCACACACTATTCTAGTCGTCGGTGCTCATACTCTTTCATTGTATTATCGATGCTAGTTTAATTTTCTTTTTCTAGTTTTCTTCTTCTGTGTTTGATAAACCTTGAGAAAAATCAAAAATTAGTTAGCTTAATTTCCATGCTTATAGTAGAAATTAAAATGAAAACCCAAAAGATTCCTCGTTCTTCTTTTTACTTGTTGGGAGCTTTCCGTGTAAATAGTTATATTTTCTTTTCTTTCCTTTGGGGGTCGAGAGTAGAAGACCATATTGAAAATGCTTAGTGGCTCTCAGATGCATGATTGTTTATTTAACTTAGAGCCCATATTACCTTGTCTTCTCTATTGAGTTGAATGCTTGCAGATTCCAGCTTAGTCCAATGCACGTGCACTATTATTATTATACACATCGTTCGGTCGTGCAAGTGAAAGGCAATGATGATGGTATATGATGGACTGGTTGAGATGAGAAAAGCAGGTATGAACTCGACCTCTCTTGTTTTTGTAAATATGATGAGTTCACCGTTCCTAGTTCAGCTTATTATGAAGTAAACACATTTGCAATGAAATTTAGAGATTATAGTTGCTTGTGCCATGCTTGATTAGCTATGAGTTATAATGCTTTACCTTGCATGCAACATGCTATTGGAATGATTATGATGTGATATGATGGGATGGTATCCTCCTTTAAATAAATTGAGTGACTCGACTTGGCACATGTTCACACATGTAGTTGAAACAAATCAACACAGGCTTCACGATATTTATGTTCATGTTTGATTATATCCTACTCATGTTTGTATTCAGTGTGAATTAATTTTAATTCATGTTTATGACCTGTTGTCGCTCTCTCGCTTGGTCGCTTCCCTTCTTCCTCGCTAACCTTCACATGCATTAAGTGGAATACTGCTTGTGCATCCAAACTCCTTAAACCCCAAAGTTATTCCAATGAGTCCACCATACCTTCCTATATGCAGTA
Organism: Aegilops bicornis; assembly: GCA_021605145.1. Classification (NCBI taxonomy): domain Eukaryota; kingdom Viridiplantae; phylum Streptophyta; class Magnoliopsida; order Poales; family Poaceae; genus Aegilops; species Aegilops bicornis. The sequence continues at coordinate 139,504,163 of CM038670.1, read as the reverse complement.
TCTACCTGCCGTTCCAAGTAAATTTGTATGTGCCAAACACCAAACCTTCAAATGAAATTCTGTTTTGTATGCTCAAGCAGCTCATGTTTCAACTAGGGCTGCCTATATCTTCCATGCTAGGTGGGTTATTCTCAAGAGGAGTGGACTCCGCTCCTCATTCACGAGAAAGGGCTGGTAACCGAGATGCCCAGTCCCATGATCCAAAAAGATCAAAGCAAATCAATATAATTAAACAAAACTCCCCCATGGCTGTTGTTAGTTGGAGGCACTCGTTGTTTTGAGCAAGCCATGGATTGATGCTTGTCGGTGGTGGGGGAGTATAAACTTTTACCATTCTGTTTGGGAACTGCCTATAATGCATGTAGTATGGAAGATGCAACCATCTCATAGTTGTTGCGTTGACAGTGAAAGTATGCCGCTCAAAATGTTATTCAATCTCTATTTTAAAATCGAGCTCTTGCACCTCTACAAATCCCTGTTTCCCTCTGTGAAGGGCCTATCTATTAACTTTTATGTTGAGTCATTTGCATTCATTATTATTGATTTATATTTGGTATCACTTGACTGGATATCTTTTACCATGAATTACAATCTTTAGTCAGTCCTTGATCTTTAAAGGTGCTCTGCATTTCTGTTTTGCGGTCTCAAAAAGGGCTAGAGAGATACCATTTTGTTATATCATGTTTTGATTGTTTTGAGAAAGTGTGGTCATCCGAGTTTTATTATTATCGCTCGCTAGCTGATTATGTCATTGATATGAGTGATTGTGAGACCTAGGTGATATTGTGAGTATGGTTAGTTCATAATATTTGCTGAAACCTGAATGTTAGCTTTGTTTGTTTACAACAACAAGAGCAAACAGAGTTTGTAAAAGTTTTTCTTTATCACTTTCAGTTTAGCAACTGAATTGCTTGAGGACAAGCAAAGGTTTAAGCTTGGGGGAATTGATACGTTGCCAACGTATCTACTTTTCCAAACACGTTTGCCCTTGTTTTGGACTCTAACTTGCATGATTTGAATGAAACTAACCTGGACTGACGCTGTTTTCAGCAGAACTGCCATGATGTTGTTTTATGTGTAGAAAACAGAAGTTCTCGGAATGTCCTGAAAATCCACGGAGGCAAGTTTCGGAAAATATAAAAAATACTGGCGAAAGAATCAAGACCAGGGGCCCACACCCTGTCCACGAGGGTGGGGCGCACCCACCGCCCCTGGGCACACCCCCTATCTCGTGGGCCCCCTGAGGCTCCGCTGACCTCAACTCCGACTCTATATATTCCGCCTCGTAGAGAAAAAATCAGAGAGAAAGTTTCATCGCGTTATACGATACGGAGCCGCCGCCAAGCCCTAATCTCTCTCGGGAGGGCTGATCTAGAGTCCGTTCGGGGCTCCGGAAAGGGGGATTCGTCGTTGTCATCATCAACCATCCTCCATCACCAATTTCATGATGCTCACCGCCGTGCGTGAGTAATTCCATCGTAGGCTTGCTGGACGGTGATGGGTTGGATGAGATTTACCATGTAATCAAGTTAGTTTTGTTAGGGTTTGAACCCTAGTATCCACTGTGTTCTGAGATTGATGTTGCTATCACTTTGCTATGCTTAATGCTTGTTACTAGGGCCCGAGTGCCATGATTTCAGATCTGAACCTATTATGTTTTCATGAATATATGTGTGTTCTTGATCCTATCTTGCAAGTCTATAGTCACCTATTATGTGCTATGATCCGACAACCCCGAAGTGACAATAATCGTGATACTTCTCAGTGATGAACGTAATTTGAGGAGTTCATGTATTCACTATGTGTTAATGCTTTGGTCCGGTTCTCTATTAAAAGGAGGCGTTAATATCCCTTAGTTTCCACTAGGACCCCGCTGCCACGGGAGGATAGGACAAAAGATGTCATGCAAGTTCTCTTCCATAGGCACGTATGACTATATTCGGAATACATGCCTACATTACATTGATGATTTGGAGCTTCTGTGTCACCCTATGTTATAGCTATTACATGAGAAATCGCATCCGACATAATTATCCATCACTGATCCAATGCCTACGAGCTTTTCACATCTTGTGTTTTTCTTATTTACATTTCTGTTGCTACTGTTACAATTACTACAAAACTATTATCTTTACTTTTGCCACTGTTACCTTTATTATCACACTACTTTGCTACTAAATACTTTGCTGCAGATACTAAGTTATCCATGTGTGGTTGAATTGACAACTCAACTGCTAATACGTAAGAATATTCTTTGGCTCCCCTTGTGTTGAATCAATAAATTTGTGTTGAATACTTTACCCTCGAAAGTTGTTGCGATCCCCTACACTTGTGGGTTATCAACGGACGGTGCTGAGTAGGTCCATACGATTACAGATCTGCTCCAATAGAACATCGGGGAGGGAATTCCAATCGCATCTGTCGGTGTATAAAAGTAGGGGCCCAGCTTTTGACCACTTTATTTCTGCACGGGCAGTCAGAGCCGCCTGCCACCGCCACACATGAGCAGGGCAAGAGAGGGGAGCCGAAGAGGAGCCAAAGCCATGGGAACAAGCAAAGCAAACAACAAAGGACCAAGACCACAAAGGTCGCACGGGCAATGCAGATTGCCCCGGCAAGGACCCTTGCCGAGGGCAGCCTCAGCAGCCCCGACAAGATCATTGCCGGGGCAGCTCGTCCACACCAGCTGAGTGAGGCACCTTCAAGCCCACCAACGCTGAGCAGACGCTTTGGGACAGGGTTCGGGAGGCACCTCCGTGGCGGCATGCAGATCTTTGCGAAGACAAAGAGCAATCAAGATCAAAATAGGATAGGAAGGCAACCATCCCCACCGAAGAAACCCACGGGCCCCCCGGCAAGATCCTTGCCGGGGAAGCCAGCGCGCCACGGCAGGACCCTTCAGGGGCCACCCGGCAAGACCATCGCCAAGCGCACCGGCAAGGCCACTACCAGGCCCGCACCAGCCAAGTTCCCACCGCCGTTCGTATGCGGCCGCCGACCCAACCAGCTGGGTAGGCACCTGCGTGGCAGCATGCAAACCTTCGTAGAGGCTCCACCACCGCGCCACCTTAGCTGCCTGCCTGCCTAGATGGCGCTGCATGCGTTGCTAGCCGGAGCGCGTGTCAAAGCCAGGAGGGGCAGCAACGGACGGGACGGGCCTCACCCCCGTCGCCCAATAAAGTGAAGGGCGGCTAAGCCTCGCATTTAATGCATCTTGTCCCAAAATGCTAGCGATAACCTCGCAACGCTGTAGCACTTCCACCTCCTGTGTGCCACTGTGGCAGCCCCTTTCGCCTATAAAAGGAGGCCCATGGCATATGGAGAAAGGATTCGGCTCTTTTGAACCTCGCAGCACCCGGAGCTAGTTCAAGAGCTCAAGAACACTACTACAATCACCAAAGCAGGATCGTAGGGTTTTACGCATCTTTGCGTCCCGAACCTGGGTAAATCCCCTTTGTGTCCTCCACTAGTCCCGCTCTTCTCACGATCCCACGCCCAGCTACCGTAGAAGGGATTCCAGTGATCCCATAGGTGTCGTTTTCCACCGACATCTTTGGCGCGCTAGGTAGGGGGCGCAAATTGTGAGAATCTGGCCTAGGGGTAGGCCTAGCAGTTCATCGTCGCCATGGCTCCTAAGAAGAAGACGACCACGGTGATTGGCTCGTCCGGAACTGCATCGCCATCGCCGGTGCGGGCGATGGCGGCGATCACGGAGAGAACCCGCGGCGCGGCCCGCGAACACCCGCCTCACCCTAGCAGTCCGGGCCCGGTGGGCGGCGCCGCCTATGCGACGGGTGACGATCCGCACGGCGCCGGCCCCAGAAACAACGTCGGACCCCCCGCGGGCGGCGCGGGGCCCTCCAGGGGCGTCGTCGTGCCGCCTACCGATGGCGCGGCGACCTCCAAGACACCAACGCCAGCACCTACGGCACGCTCCTCTCAAATCATACATGATGAGCAGCGTCGCCTCGCTGGTGACCCAGGGCGCCGCCCTGGGAAAAGCCCTATGCATCCTTCACGGGATGAGGGAGGCCGGCGTGCACGCCGAGGCGCCGATGAAGGTGGCGGGCGGTTGCGGAGCCGTGATGATGCTCCTTCTAACATGGTTAGGAGTCGAAGCGCGTCGCGGTCCACCCAACTCTTGCCGCCACCCACGCCAGCAGAAGCCCTGGCGCGCGCGCATCTCCTCCTTGACTTTCCCCCCATGGCGGAAAAGCTTGATGAATGGAGGGCCACCGTCCGGAGCCTCGTCGGCATCGCCAACGATGATGAGCTGCGACCGGCGAAACCCGTGGGCCATCGCTCCGTCATGCCACCCCTGCTAGCAGGGTCCGAGCCGAGGGCGATGCGGCTACGGTGTATTCCCCTCCTCAGCACCGGCCGCCGCGAACAACGACCCGTCGTGACGATGCTCGTGATGATGTCTCCATCGCGTCATCCGACCCGCGAACCAACCGCGATCAGCGCCAAGTCCTTCGGGAGTGGGCTCATGAGGACGCCCGAACCACCATCGAGCACCAACGTGACGCGCGCCACTAGTCGGACAGGCGGGCAGGGCCTGCTGCGGACCACCCGGCGCCGGGAGGCTACGGTGGCCTACCCTACGAGGTGGGCTGTCCGGCTTTCACCAGTGAGCTGCGGCGGTTCCAGTGGCCCTCCCATCGCACTTTCAAGCCTAATGTTGGCGAGAAGTACAACGGCAAGACTCACCCGTCGGAATTCCTCAACATCTACACCATCGCGATGCAAGCTGCTGGTGCCCGCGACGATAAGGTGCTTGCCAATTACTTTCGCTGGCACTCAAGCCTAATGTCATGTCATGGTTGATGCACTTGCCGATGGATTCCATCTCTTCCTGGGCGGATCTGTGCCATGAGTTTGTTGGCGCCTTTACCAAAGGTCACCAAGCTCATGGCCAGGCGAGTGATTTACACATCATCCCCCAGAGGGAAGGAGAAAACCTGCGCAAGTACATCCAGAGGTTCAGCCGCAGTGCGTTAACATCCCCGATGTTCATCCCGCCGCCGTGATCGGTCGTTCCACCGTAACGCAGTGCAATCGCAATATGCGTGAAGAGCTGGCAATGAACAAGGTTAAGGATGTGGCCGAGCTCTATGTTCTGGCGATCAATGCGCTCATACCAAGAGGGAATGAAATACCCAAGAAGATGCCGCGCGTAAACCGATTCCATCAGCGATACCGCCACCCCAGCAAAGAAGGGTCGGCGCCGTAACAGTAAACGCAAGGGCAAGGCCGTGCTTGCCGTCGAGGGATCCGATGACACCGACGCCACCAAGAAGACCAAGGCGAGCGACCCCGACAAGGAGGTTGCCGGGTGTGTCGCTTGCCGGGATTGGCGGTCGCCGACAAGCCAGGAGGCTCCGACAAGCAATATTGCAAGATCCACCGCACCAAGGGCCGTGACCTCCAGCACTGCCGGCAAGTAGAGCTGCTCGCTGAGAAGCAGAAGGCCGGGTATGAGCGGCGGAACAAGGAGAAGGGCCAAGATGGCGCCGAGGGGTCCGACAAGAAACGTGGCGGCCAAGGAGACGCCGCAGCAAAGACAGTCAGCAGGCGAGGCCTGCCAGGGGCCGCGACAAGAAACAAGAAGATGATGATCACGACGGGGACGATGAGTCCGATGAGCACGAGTTCCAGAAAGCCACAGAGGCCATGTGCGTCGATGGTGGCGCCTCGCTGCATACATCCCACCACCAGCTCAAGCAGTGGGCGCGTGAGATCACAGTAGTGGAGCCATCGTTCGACGCGCGGAAGCCGCTGAAATGGTCCAGCACGCCCATCATCTTTGACACCGAGGACCATCCCGACCGCACTACTGTGGTCGGGTGCTTTCCATTGTTGGTTTCCCCAACGATCCGCAACCTCAAGGTGACAAGGATGTTGGTCGACGGCGGGGCCGGCCTGAACTTGATCTCGCCTGCCATGGTCAAAAAGCTGCAAATCCCTGATGGAGACCTCGAGGAAACAGGCACGTTCCAAGGGGTTAACCCGGGGAGGAGCCAGCCGAAGGAAAAGGTCACACTGCATGTGACCTTCGGTGGCGAGCTGAATCACAGAACTGAGAGGATTGTTTTCGATGTAGCCAAAATGTCACGCCCAATATGCGATACTATCCTAAAGAGACTCGAAGGACCACCAAGGATAGAACCGCATATTGAAACGCTTTTGCAAGGTGGATATCATTACATCAACATTACATAATAGATGGGGATACATACAAGAGGCATACAATGCCACACGAATACAACATCACAATACATAAGAGCATCATCCGACTATGGATGAAACACAAACAGAAGCTCAAACGACATCCACCCTGCTAGCCCAGGCTGCCGACCTGGAACCTATCCCCTGATCGAAGAAGAAGCAGAGGAAGAACTCCAAAACAAGTAACAACGCTCTCGCGGCATGATCATCGCAACCTGCACCTACAACTGTTGTTGTAGTAAACTGTGAGCCACGAGGACTCAGTAATCCCATTACCATGGGTATCAAGACTATCAAAGCTTAAAGGGAAAGGAAGCGGTAAAGTGGTGAGGTTGCAGCAGCGACTAAGCATGATATGGTGGCTAACATACGCAAATAAGAGCGAGAAGAGAGCAAGTGGAACGGTCGTGAAGCTAGCAATGATCAAGAAGTGATCCTGAGCTCCTACTTACGTCAAACATAACCCAAAACCATGTTCACTTCCCGGACTCCGCCGAAAAGAGACCATCACGGCTACACACACGGTTGATGCGTTTTAATTCGGATCTGGTGTCAAGTTATCTACAACCGGACATTAACAAATTCCCATCTGCCACATAACCGCGGGCATGACTTTCGAAAGTTTATACCCTGCAGGGGTGTCCCAACTTAGCCCATGATAAGCTATCGCGATCAACGAAGGATATAACTTCTCCCAAGAAGACCCGATCAGACTCGGAATCTCGGTTTACAAGACATTTCGACAATGGTAAAACAAGGCCAAAGAAGTCACTCGAATGTGCCGACAAATCCTGATAGGAGCTGCACATATCTCGCTCGAGGGCACACCGGATTTTCCAAACTTCCCGGAGGGCCAGCCCAGAGTTGCCCCTGGTGACCACCGGCGGCTGACAGGTTGGACCAACACTCACGACGAGCACTGGCCCGGGGGGGGGGGGTAAATAAATATGACCCTCGGGCTCCGGAAACCCAAGGTAAAAAGGGCTAGGTGATGCAAATGGTAAAACCATGGTTGGGCCTTGCTGGAGGAGTTTTATTCAAAGCGAACTGTCAAGGGGGTCCCATAAATCACCCAACCGCGTAAGGAACGCAAAATCCAGGAACATAACACCGGTATGACGGAAACTAGGGCGGCAAGAGTGGAACAAAACACCAGGCATAAGGCCGAGTCTTCCACCCTTTACCAAGTATATAGATGCATTAATAATATAAGAGATATTGTGATATCCCAACATAATCCTGTCCACCATGGAGAAATCTTCAACTTCACCTGCAACTAACAATGCTATAAGAGGGGCTAAGTGAAGCGGTAACATAGCAAGCAACGGTTCGCTAGGAAGGGTGAAAAAGGTTAGAGGCTGACATGGCAATTTGGGAGGCTTAAAGAGCAAAAGATAGGTAGCGCAGCATAGCGATAGAACGAAGCGACTAGCATAGCAATGATAGTAGTGAGATCCAGGGTAGCGGTCATCTTGCCTGAAATCCCGCTAGGAAGAAGAACGAGTCCATGAAGAAGATGAAGCCATGAAGACGAACCAAGCGTAGACGAACGAATCCTCACGATCGCAACGAAAACGGGAACTATCAAGAAGAAGCACACAACATGGTAAACACACCACACATGAACAAGGCATGATGCTCAACAAAGCATGATGCATGACAAGGCTACATGAAACTACTCATGGCAAGAGATGATGCAAACAAGAGCAACACATCAAGGCAAGTTTAAATGAGGCCGGGAACAACATATAACAATTCCGGTAAGTCCTCATAAGCAAATTTCGAAATAGGTCCAGATCTGAATAAACCTTATATTCAAGTTGTTAAACAGCAAGTTAATATGCACAAAGATGATATACACGAAATTCTAGTCAAGTTACATATAAAGTTCATTAGATTTGGAACTACGGCCTAGAAGATATGAGCAAAACAAGTTAAACATGGCATTGATGCAAAATGCATTCAAACCTCAAGCAAACACATCAAAACAAGGATGCAACATGATAACATGAAACTACATGCAATTCAAATCAAGTTTCATATAGAGCACACTCAAAAGGGAGCAACGGTTCAACACACACACATGAAACAAGATATGACAACAATCTGCCAAAAACAGCAACTAGGCACATTGCAAGCATCAAAACAACATGCTACATTACCACAATACGAAAACAAAAGGCATGGAAACGATGAACATGTAAAGGATAACAAAATATGAACACTGAGCTATCTCTAGAAATCACTAGAACATGCTCCAAAAGACATGGCAAGATTGCAAATAATAACAGTTTCAGGCTTACCAGAAATAACATCAGGTTGCAATGTTCAGAGCTATCAAACAACATGTTACAAGAACTTATCATGAAAACATAAGACATGGCATGAATCTACCAAACGCATAGAACAAAAGTACTTTACTGACCATGATCCAAAAAGGATGAGAAGATATGATGGCACCCATGTAAACAGGGCAAATGATATGACAGATTCAAACATGGCAGGAACAACAATAAGTAGGCATGTTGGTGAGCTTGTACCACTCACCACAGAGCAATACATGGCATGACAAGGTAACCAACAGTAAGAAGACATGTTTACAAAGCTAAGCATGGCAAGAGAAAGTTAATAGGGTGCATGGATCACTAGCAAAACAAATGGAAAAACTGAACTTAAAGTTAACAAACTGACAGCAACATTATTTAGCAACTTTGGAGCATGATAACAACAATCTACAGGAGGTTATAAATGCAACCAGGGGCATGGATGGATAGAGCATGACATGTGTAACAAAACATCTTTAGTGGACATCTCCAGATTATTCATAGTATGACTTGTAGCAGCAGGTTTACATAGCATCACGAAATAACAGATTCAGCCTAGCAAAACAGCAACAGCAAGTAGCCTACTTAACAAGCTTGATGCACTCACTAAACAACTCAAAAAAATACATGGATGGAACCCCTGTAAAGATGGCATGATGTAGTTCAAAACACATGTAGATCTCATGCTCATAGGATGCACACACAAAATGCAACGAAAAAGACAAATCACCAAGTTCGGTAAACAGACAGCAGTTAACATCATATAGCACTCTTGCAACGATGATTCGGGCCTCAAGATTATCTCGAACAAGCATGTCACAATGGAACAAAGTGAAGAGAATCTCACAAAGAACAATTTGATGTATTATGCACGCAAAACGAAGCTACGGATGCCGAGTTATGATGCGATGAACAAGCCATAAAAATAACTGCAAATCCGGGGACTGTCGAAAACTACCTAGAGTAAAAAGTCAACGCTGGCGAAGTGGCGGCGGATCTCGCCGGAATCTCGCCAGAGAGCGGCCGGAGACGAGGAGGAGGCCGAAGGAGCACAGATCTGGGGCTGCGGCTACCGGAGATGGCCGGAGTGGCGCGGAGGAGGCGGATCCGGCCGGTCCCGTCCCGGATCCGGCCAGGGACGGCGGCGACCGGGCAGCGGCTGCGGGCGGAGGAGATCCAGCAGGTGAACCGGGCGGTGGAGGAGACGGCGGGCGCCGGCGGTGGCGCTACGGAATGGGCGACGGCGGGCGCGAGAGGCGAGCGGCACCGACGAAAGTCGCGGGCGCCGATGGCGGGCGCTACGGACGACGCAGTGAGGCGGGCGAGGCGCGCGACGGCGGCGCGGAGCTTGAAGGCAAGGCGGCGCCGGGCGGGAGGCATGGGCGGCACGGGCCGGTGGCGGCGGCGACTGGCCTGGCTCGCAGCAGGCTGCTGGCCGGGCAGCAGTGGAGGGCGCGGGGAGGCGACGTGGCGGCTCGGGATTCGCCGGGCGCGGCGGCGGGAGCTGAGGTGGCGGCTTCCTATTGGCCGGATGACGTGGCTGGGCGGCGGTGGACGCGTCCGGCTGCAGGCGGACATGTCCGGCGGCGTGAGGAGGGAGAGGGCTAGGGTTCATCTATGCGAAAATTCGGGGGGAGGGACATATAAATAGGTAGAGGGAGCTAGGAGACTCCAAATGGAGTGCGGTTTTCGCCCACACGATCGTGGTCGAACGACCGAGGGCATGGAGGGGGTTTGGATGGGCTCATTGGCTGTTATGAAGAGGGGCTGGGATGCAAAGAAAGAGGGGTTTTGGGCTACGCGGTTAACCGTTGGAGTATCAAACGACCTCCAAATGGCACGAAACTTGACAGGCGGTCTACCGGTGGTATACCAAGGCCGCATGGAAAACCTCGGGCCGTTCCGAGAAAGTTTAACACCCGCTCACAACGAGAGACAAAAGGGGGACGCCGGAGGACATAGAAGTGTCGGATTGCAAAACGGACAACGGGGAAAACGCTCGGATGCATGAGACGAACACGTATGCAATGCAATGCACATGATGACATGATAAAATGAAACACGCAAGCAAATGACATGGCAATGACGGCGAATAACTAGCAGACACCTAGCACATAGAATCAGGGGCGTTACACGAAATCCCCTTGCCATACAACGGGATCCTCGGCCGCCCGGCGCTGGCCAAGTTCATGGCAGTTTCACATTACGCCTACAACATGTTGAAGATGCCCGGGCCGATGAACATCATCACCATCCCCTCCGACAAGAAAGATGCATTGATTTGTGCCGACCAACTCTACCGGGAAGCGGTTGCAGCAGCTGGCGTCAAGGCACCTGCTCCTGCCGACAGAGCCCCGGGAGGGAAGAAGATCGGTGAGACCCCTCGCGCCCACTCGGGCAAGCGCACCTCTTCGGGGTTTTGCGCTGCCGTCGAGGATGTGCTAGAGAGCTCCGCCGACAGGAGCAAGAAGCCCAGAGCTGCACCGCCAAAGACCAAGAAGGTGACCATCAAGGAGGACGGCACGGGTGGGGCTTTCACCATAATCTCCACCCTCGACAGCAAATAGGAAGGCGAGCTCGTCACTTTCTTGCGGGCTAATGTCGATGTAATTGTATGGCAAGCCTCTGACATCCCCGGCGTTCCCAGGGAAGTGATTGAGCACCACCTTGTTGTCTGTCCTCATGCGCGGCCCGTCAAGCAGAAGGTTAGGAAGCAAGCTCTGGAGAGGCAAGAGTTCATCACAGAAGAAATTAGGAAGCTAGAGGCGTCATGCTTGGTAAGAGGAGTGTTCCATCCGACATGGTTGGCCAATCCGGTAGTAGTGCACAAGGCAAACGGGAAGTGGAGACTGTGTATTGATTACACAAACATCAATAAAGCTTGTCCAAAGGATCCCTTCCCGTTACCGCGCATCGACCAGATTGTTGACTCCACGGCAGGGTGTGACCTGTTATCATTCCTCGACGCCTACTCGGGATACCACCAGATCTTCATGACAAAAGAAGACGAAGAAAAGACAGCATTCATCACCCCATGTGGTACGTACTTCTTTTTACGAATGCCTTTTGGGTTGAAGAGTGCTGGCTCAACATTTGCAAGAGTAGTCAAGATTGGTTTTGAACCCCAGCTACATAGAAATATGGAAGCTTATATGGATGACATAGTCGTCAAAACCAAGGACAAAGCAACGCTCGTATAAGACCTGCAAGAGACTTTAGAAACCTGCGCAAGATTAACCTCAAATTGAACCCTGAGAAGTGTATCTTCGGTGTCCCATCCGGCAAGCTTCTCGAGTTCTTTGTGTCGCAGCACGGGATTGAGGCAAACCCAGACAAGATTAAGGCTATCGAGCAGATTGAGGCGCCCAAGCGGATCAAGGACGTGCGTCGGCTCACTGGCTGCGTTGCCGCCATGAGCAGATTCATCTCCCAGACCGCAGAGCATGCCCTCCCATTTTTCAAGATCCTAAAGACGCGCCCGGTGGAGTGGACACCGAAGGCCGAGGCGGCGTTGCATGATTTGAAGAAGTACCTTTCATCTACCCTGGTGCTGGTTGCACCTAAACCACAAGAGTCGTTGCTGCTATACCTAGCGGCAACAAATCAAGTGGTTAGCGCCGCATTGGTGGCACAAAGAGAGGTTGACAGGAAGACGGCAGCGGCGGCAGAGTCAACGGCTGGCGGGTCGAAACCATCCCCGGTAGGGCTCGGTCCCGGCAGGACTGAGTCCCCGACAAGGCCAAATCCAGGCAATCCTGACATCGGTGCGACAAGACCCGTGTGGCCAGGTGAAGTGATGCAAAGAAAGAAGATGGTGCAGCACCCAGTTTACTTCGTCAGCTCCCTCTTACAGGGGCTAGGTCGAGGTATTCACGTGTACAAAAGTTGCTCTTCGGCCTCCTTATGGCCTCGAGGAAGCTGCGCCACTACTTCCAGGCGCACGAGATCGCCGTGGTTACCCGCCTCCCATTGCAACGGATACTACATAACCCAGATGCGACAGGAAGGATCGTGGAATGGGCCCTAGAGCTGTCGAGTTTCGGCTTGAAGTTCGAAAGCACCTCGACGATCCAGAGAAGAGTCTTGGCGGAGTTTGTTGCAGAATGGACCTCGACACCCGACGAAGAGGTACAAGAGACCACTCTCCCCGGTGAGGAAACAAGTGGCGACTGGATCATGTACTTTGATGGGGCTTTCTCGCTGCAAGGTGCCGATGCTGGTGTGCTGCTTGTCGCACCCACCGGGGAGCAACTTTAGTACGTCATCCAAATGCACCAACAACACCGCGAATACGAGGGTTTGCTTGCCGGTCTCAGGATCACGGTGGACCTCGGAGTCAAAAAGCTCATTGTCAGGGGCGACTCGCAACTCGTCGTCAGGTAGGTCAACAAAGATTATCAAAGCCCTTTGATGGAAGCCTACGTGGATGAAGTGAGGAAACCGGAGGAGCGTTTTGACGGTATACAAGCAAAGCACGTCCCTCGAGCAGAGAACGGCATCGCTGACTACCTGTCGAAGCGCGCCGCCCTCAAGCTACCCGTGGAACCAGGTACTTTTGTGCTTCAGTTAACCCAACCATCCATTCAGCCATCGACTGGCTAGAACAAGCGGAGGAAGCTAGGCCCCGACAAGTACTTCACCACCGAGCTCCCTAGAGCCGCCGGCGGAGATGTTGCCGTGGATGCCGATCCTGCCGCAGGGCAACTGACTCCGACAGGACCTCAGGTCATGACCATGGAGGTGGCTGCCCCCGCGGCAGAAGAGATGCCTTTGGTCCTTGCCGTCGAGCCACATGCTCCGGCATGGGCACATCACACCGTCTGATTCCTTCAAAAAGGAGAGCTTCCTGAGGAGCAGGAAGAGGCAGAAAGAGTAGCCCGCCGGTCTGCTCTGTACCAATTCGTTGATAACATGCTATACAGTAGAAGACCGAATGGGGTGAAATTTATGTGCATCTCCCGGGAGGAAGGACTAAAGCTGTTGGCAGAGATACATGGAGGCATATGTGGCTCCCACCTAGGGTCGAGGGCCCTTGCCTGCTAGGTTTTTTGGTAGGGTTTCTTCTGGCCCACCGCCCTCCAGGATACAACAGCACTAGTAACCAAGTGTGAAGCGTGCCAGTTCCATTCGAAAACGCTTCATCAACCAGCCCAAGCCCTTCAAACCATCCCTCTCTCCTGGCCCTTCTCGGTCTGGGGGCTCGACATTTTGGGCCCCTTCCCCCGCGCCGTCGGGGGCTTTGAGTACTTGTACGTTGCCATCGACAAGTTCACAAAGTGGCCAGAGGTGGAGGCAGTGAGGAAGGTGACGGCGCAGTCAGCCATCAAGTTCTTCAAGGGACTAGTTTGCCATTTTGGGGTGCCCAACAGGATCATCACCGACAACGACACGCAGTTCACAAACCATGCCTTCATGTAGTACATTGAGGATCTTGGCAGTAGGGTCTATTTTGCCTCCGTGGCGCATCCAAGGAGTAACGGCCAAGCAGAGAGAGCAAACGCTGAAGTCCTGCGAGGCTTGAGGATGAAGACTTTTGATAGGTTGCGCAAGAGCGGAAGGCGTTGGATTGAGGAATTGTCGGCGGTCCTTTGGTCGACCAGAACGACGCCAAATCGAGCCACCGGCCAGACACCCTTTGCCCTGGTTTACGGGGCAGAAGCAGTTCTCCCCACGGAACTCATATACGGGTCACCTTGAGTGCTCGCTTATGATGAGCTTGACCAAGAGCAACTGTGGCAAGATGACGCAACGCTCCTCGAGGAAGATCGTCTCCGGGCGGCTATGACAGCAGCAAGCTTTGCGCCGCTACCATAGCCGCAAAGTTCATGCCCGGAGCTTTGAGGAAGACGACCTTGTTCTTCGGCACGTTCAGTCGGCCAAGAATTCAAACAAGTTGACGCCAAAGTGGGAAGGCCCTTATCGGGTGACTTTGACGCCCTCGATTCAATCGTACACTAATCATGCACGCAAATGTGTACGATCAAGATCAAGGACTCACGGGAAGATATCACAACACAACTCTACAAATAAAATAAGCCATACAAGCATCATAATACAAGCCAGGGGCCTCGAGGGCTCGAATACAAGTGCTCGATCATAGACGAGTCAGCGGAAGCAACAATATCTGTGTAAATACATAAGTTAAAACCAATGCCATAAGATGGCTAACACAAACCGAGATACAGATCGAAGAGGAGCAGGCCTCCTGCTCGGGATCCTCCTAGGTCACTCCCTGGTCGCCGTCGGGGCTGCACGTAGTAGTAGGCACCTCCAGTAGTAGTCGCCATAGGCGGTGGTGTTCCGGCTCACAGGCTCCATCGTCTGCAGCAGCAATCGAGTAGAGGTAGGGGGAAAAGGGGGAACAAGGCAACCGTGAGTACTCATCCAAAGTACTCGCAAGCAAGGATCTACACTACATATGCAACATTATCAAAGGAAGGCTGTATATGTGGAGTGGGCTGCAGAAATGCCAGAATAGAGAGAAGGCCTAGTCCTATCGAAGACTAGCATCTTCCGAAACCACCATCTTGCAAAAGAACCGGAAGGAGTAGAGTAGCATAAAGTAAAGTAGTAGTGTTATCAACCTCAGCCAGTAGATCCTTTCTCGACTCCTGCGAAAGAAATCCTGCAGCCATACTATCCAGCTTATCATCACAATCCAGTTCTCATCACCATCCAATTCTCATCACAACTATCCAGCTTCTAGTTGTATCGATCGGGATACAACTCCAAGTGTCCGCTATCGTGGGACAAAGCTATCGATAGATGTATTCTTCCCTGCAGGAGTGCACCAACTTACCCACCACGCCGCTTAACTCCGGCGGACACACTTTCTGTGGTCATGCCCGCCTCGGCCAAACAATACGCCGCAACCCGACCTAGGCTTAATAGAGAGGCCAGCCACGGACTAAACCTATGCCCCTCAGGGTCATGGGCCATCTCCCCGAACTCCTCAAGACGCTAAGTAGGGCGGCCGGTGAGCGTACCTAGCTACCTCCCTAAAAAGGCGTGAGCTTACCAGTCCAACCCGGCCAAGGCCGCCTCCGTCACCGACGCCTATTAAGCTTCGCTGATGTATACGACGCAGTAACACCCATACTATGCCCACGTGATGGTTAGTGCTATCGTGCCGAGGCCCCTCGGATCAAATATCCAAATCGTAGTGGATTAGGAACGCACGGTAACAAGCGAGACTCACGAAGATGTGACCCCGTTGCCCGTCTCGAGGACTTGCGGCAAGGGCTAGGAATGCCGGCCACGCCTCGTAATTATCTCGCGGGCACCTTCCAGTCAACCCGCCTCCACATCACTCGCAATTAAGCACGCAGGTACCCCTCGTGGTCGAACCCGCCTTTCCAATTAACAGTGGTAAAGTCCAAGTAACCGTGTGTCCAAACATCAAGCTGAAAAAGCCGAGGACTCACCCCCGATGAATTCCACTAGATGTAATCATCAAGGTGAACGTAAGAGGAAACACCACCGAGGATCACACTTGAGGGGTTGCGCGACGTAGTCGTGTCGGAAGTGGTTAAGGAGGAAATCACCCTCGATGACCACGACCGGATAGCTATACTACTGTGGTTAATATCGAAGTGTTGTAGAGGTTTCACCCTCGGTACTCGATAGTAACCTAGTAGTGTCGAGCAACTAAGGGGAAGTGATGTGCGGTGTCGGGCCTGGTCTTCGATCCCGCTGATCGGGTCTTCAATGATGAAGCAGGGCAACAAGGACAAGGTGAGGGGGGGTCACTGATGGGTCTCTAACCAACCTATACTAAGCAGTTTAGGATAAGCAGGTAAGGTACAACAGCAGATACAAAAGCAGGCTATGCATCAGAATAGGTGCAAACAATAACAGTAGCAAAATCTAATGCAAGTATGAGAGAGTGGAATGGGCGATATCGGGATGATCAAAAGGGGGGGCTTGCCTGGTTGCTCTGGCAAGGAGGGGTCGTCGTCGACGTAGTCGATCACAGGGGCGGCATCGGTCTCGGGGTCTACCGAAGAGAAGAGGGGGAAGAAACAGTAAATATAAAGCAAACATAGCATAACAGGACAACATGCAGAACTAGATGTGTTCTAACGCGGTGCTACACGATACCGACGAGGGAAGTCAACTGAATGTTTTCCTGCCTCGCACTGTGTCGACGTGATGACCGGAGGGGAATGTTCCATGTTCAGATAGTTACAGGCATCTAACAGGTAAACGGATCGCGTATTCGGATTCGTTGGATTTTTCTGAGCAACTTTTATGTTGGAAATATTTTAATCCGGGTTACGGATTAAAAGATATGATTTTCTAAAGATTTTATTAATTTCTGGAATTTAATTAATTAATTAATTAATTCGAAAAAATGTATTTATGACGTCAGCATGACGTCATGCTGACGTCAGCAGTCAACAGGGTTGACCAAGTCAACCCTGACATGTGGGTCCCGTTCGTCATCCTCTGTTAACTAATTAACCTAATTAAGTTTAATTAACAGTAGTTAATTAGGTTAATTAGTCATTAGGTTAATTAATCAGGATTAATTAATTTAATTAATTTTATTCATTTTATTTATTTTTAATTAATTAAAATTATACTTTTCGTTTTATTTTTAAAACCGCTCACGTGGGTGGGGCCCCATGTCATGATGAGAGGGGTGGATTTCGCCACCACGACCGAGTCAACAGAGCGAGGGGAGCCCCGGCCCATCACCGCTGCAAAGGGCCCCTGTGGCCACGCTAGTAGGGGGCCGGAGTTGGTCCCGGCATACCACAAGGAGGGGGGCGCCGAGCTCACGACTTCGGTTCGTGGCCAAACGGGGCACGGGTCGGCGCTGCTCGGAAGGGGGAGAGGGCGGCGCGTCCGATGGGGGCAAGGGTCGGCCGGACTCGGAACGGCGCCGCGAAGCGGCGGAGGCGGCGAGGAGGTTCGGTCTCCGTCGGGGCGCGCTACGGGTCGGGAGGGGTTGCATGGCGCGCCGAGCCACACGGGCTCGCCCGTGACCGCTTGGTCACCGGGGCGCCAGCACGGGATCCACGGGCGGAGGGGCATTCGGTGCGGCGGAGGGGAAAGGCGCCGCCGGGCGAGGAGGAGGAGAGGGAGGCGGGGACGGCGTGGCTGCTGGGCGGCGTGGGCTGCGGTGATCGCTGGCGGGGCGGCCGGAGCCGCGACGGGAGGCCCGGGCGACGGGCGGCGTTCGGGAGGGGAGAGGGGAGCGAGGGGTCCGAGGAGGAGAGTGAGAGCTCACGGTGGGGGTTCGTGGGGTCACGAGGCGGGCCTGGGCGCCTGTGGCGACTGCTGAGGAGGCGGGCGGGAGGCGGCCGTCAGCGTCGGGCGGATCCGGTGAGGCTGGGTCGGGGACGACCCCTCTGGCGGCGAGGGACCTCGCTCGGGGCGACGGTGGGGGATCCGGCGGCGAGGAGCGCAGGGGAGAGGGCGACGGTCGGGCGGGGATCGTCGGCGTCGGGGCGCGACTGGATCGGCCGATCTAGATCGGGCGGGGGAGAAAGGGATCGGGGGGCGAGTGAGGCGCGGGGGCGGCTAGGGTTAGCCGACCCGGGGGGAGGGGGGGATAAGGTGGCCGGCTGGGCCGGGCCAGGGGAGGGGGCTGGGCCAGGTGGGGAGGGGCTGGCCCAATTGGGCCAGTGGGGTTTCCTCCCCCCACTTCTCTTTTGTTTTATTTTTTTCTTTTCTTATTTCCTGTTTTAGTTTATTTAAATTACCAAAACACTTTACAAAATTTTGTGCACCCCACCAAATTGGGTTTGTTATTTTTGACAACCCCCGAACATTTTAGTTTTAGTTTTTGAAAACTTTTATCGTTTGCTTTTGATTTGGGTTTGTTTTAGACCGGGTTCGAATCAACGTGAGTTTAGTCACAGAATCGAGGTGATTACTGTTGCTTAATCATCCGGCATTACAAATCTCCTCCACTACAAGAAATCTCATCCGAGATTTAAGAGGGGGACTAGGGGAAAGGTCAGTTACGAAATCCTAACGAATCTTCTCGTCTTTGGTTGCTCTTCTCAAGAGGTCGATCCATTACATTGATGTCTTCAGTTCTCTGCTTCGGGTCATCATGATGAAGTTGTCGTCCTTTCTTCGGGGAACTCCATCGTACTTACGAATAGGTAAGGGGCAGCTCTATAATGTTAGGATGTTATAAGGGAAATTCATCCGGGGTATCCCAAGAATGAACATATGAGTATCTCTCGAGTTGAGCAGATGACACACATCGAGAGTAAAGTAAGATGGTGCAATAAGAAGTTTCAAGCGGATAGGCAATCGTTCATTGCACAGCAGAAAAGTAAAGGGGTTCAGAGCAACGGGAATAAGTATTGTGTCCGATACTGTAATAGGTCAACAGCAAGTGGCGATGAATTGCATACAAAGTCAAGCACGAGGAATAACTCGACAACAGGGTGTACAGGAGAGTCGAGGTTTCGATCATGTGGGAACTGTGGGTTATGGGCCCACCATATGGGCTAAAAAGTAGGAAAGGGCATTGACATCTTGCATGGTCATGTTAGCAAGCCATGTCGGAGGATCAGCCTATCGCTTATGTCGGCAACAACATCGGTACCAAGGGCGAGGGTCAAGAGAACCATCTTGCTGCTTTCGTTGAACGAGGCGGACCAATAGGCAAAGTTCTCGTCCATCGGTGGTTACCGGAATGCCATCAACAATAGTAACAGGGTCTTACTGACAGAGTTGTACCTCGAGGTGTTTACATAAGCAGTAGAATATTGCTGCTTAGATCATATAGATCACAAGAAAGGTTCAAACAACCAATGGAAAGTAAAATATGATTATCATATTAAACAGAACAATGGAAAGGAAAATGTGTTTAAACACATATTTCAGGGATATATCCTTACCAAGGACAAGCAGAGCATGATATCCGTGGCAGGATATAATGTAGAAAACTCTTTAGGTAAGGGGGGAAGGAATCTCATGATATTATCCATACAACGGTGTTAGGATAAATGATAAATAAAATTTAGCATCGTGCTTCAAATGTTCCTGTTGAAAATCGGAGTACCATTGACATGCTTCGAGATAGCATTGACATGGTCTTCAGGTGAAGATCAGACTTTGGAAACACGAAGGATTCATCAAGAATAACTTGTAGAATAAGTCTTACAATTTCCTCATGGATGACCGGATACCCTTGCTGAACAGGAATCAATAATGCTAGGTCCTCCAGCCCGGGGGGGGGGGGTGCTAGGCATGACATCATGTTACCGCGTCAACAAAGGATCAACGTCATAACTCTTGGAAAGTTATCCCAACCATCATATCTGACCGAGATTCAGATCCGATTGGTGTCAGGATACCTCAGACTTAGGATACCTGAGAAGACAAGGTGCAACGCAAATTGGTAAGATGACAATGTAAGATTCTCGGGGGAAAGGAACTATGAAGTGATTACCGTTAACAAGAGTCCATCATTAACCCAAGGAGAGGGCAAGGAGGTGTCTGGTGAACTCAACGGCAATTTACCGAGATTCCCAAAAGATGGATTTCCGCTATTAAGTGAACAAGGAGATAACATTTGTCAGATCAAATGATATAAGGAAGCATGCTCGAGGAAAACATACACAAGTAAACACTGGTTGAAAGGTGCGCCCGAAATATGGGCCGGGTTGCACGACCAACGTTGGAATGGTGATTCAATAATCAATAGTCTAAGAATTTCACTTCAAAGCAAGAGGCTTGCTAGAAGTTTTGAATTCACGTCATAGCTCAATTGTCGGTATTCCGGTTGAAAACAATACGGGGCCAAGGAATGAACGAAGATGGCAAGAAGTATTATGATATCAAGAATTCTTAAGAGGTGGTGAAATTCTCACCACATCCTTGACAAAAGGAGATGGTAATACTTCCGAGGTAAGGAAGACTCAACTGCTGGGTAGCAGGGATCTCAAGGTTTACACAAAACACGAACAAGTTGTGTTGAACGGAAGGCAATAAAGTGGTCGATGAGAACAGGAATCATCGAGGGGCAAGGAAAGGTATTACCCATCATGAATTCAATTGAATTCTTGGAAGAGCTCATAAGGTTGATGATGATCACGACACAATTGTCGAGAGATTTCATGCAGATGTAATCGAGTAGCAGCGACAACAAGTCAAAGTAATGATGAAGTGGAAGGTTATTGGAACCAAAGTGCGACACAAACTTCGAAACCAAGCTTGTTGTTCAAGGTGAAATGATAAGGCGATGAGGATCGACGTAAGGTTAGTTCATCGTCGAAAATTGTGCTCGAGAAGAAGGACCAGGTAGCACGATTAAAATCATCACGACAATGACATAGCCAAATAGGCTAGGAATGGCGTGGTCGGGTACAAACTTCGTACTTATAGAAGCTTCTTCAAGAGTTGTTGAACCGTAGTGCGGGCTCGGTTCGATTATTGGTGTCTTTGAGTGTTTAATAACTCGTAGCCCGTGAAAAATTGGAATCAGTGGGAAGGTAGTACTTGATGAACTCATAAAAGTTATGCAGTTCCATGATAATCTCGAGATACCGAGGGGTAATACTCGACACAAGATCAAAGTAAAGGTTGGACTGGTGTATTGATCCATAGAAGACAATTGTTTTAACTTGTCCGAGAAATGGAATCAAAGAAGAACAATCATGGTCGGAACCACGGTTGCAAGGGATCAATTCACAGATACCATATGTTGGCTATCAAGGAAATAGTTATTACTACAAGAAGCTTCCATGATAGGATATACATCGCGTCCATGGGCATGAACACAAAGTTCAAGGTCGACTCCACTTCCTCAATGCATAATCTTCCATTCACCTCTCGTATTTCAAGATGACATTAGTTGTTGAAAGTTTTACCGGTGCAATACCAGATAAGTATGACTTCGTGAAATCTTTCGGGTTCACACCGATGAGGGAAGGCGTTGGTTCAATCCCATCGGGCTTCTTCTGAACATATACCATAAGCTTCAAGAGTAAATATCACCAACTCGAAAGCGAGCATGGTTGACAAAAGGGAGGATACAATTTACCAAAGGCATTATGTATCGGAGAAAGAACTCACAAAGTGATTAATTATGAAGGACACCGTCCGATAATAATCCAACGGTGGATATGGCGATCCACAATGGGGCTGATATGAGTATCGATACCCAATCAGAGGAAGAAAGATTGCAAATGCATCGGTTTATAGAACAGCTGAATAGTTCAACGCTTAATTAGCAAAGTAATTATGATTTTCAAATCAAGGGATCAGGAGCAAAACTCTGATTAGGGATGGATAAGTTGAATAGCCTTAGGGTACAATCAACGACACTTGGACTGGTCGAGAACCAATTCCAGTTAAAAGAATGGCAGCTCAGCCAGAAAGGTAATTTATAAGGATCAATGATGATTGCGGGTGTTCGCAAACATATTGAATTAACAGACTCAAAATGATAATGACAAGGAATGTCAATATGACTACGAGACTTATGGGATTAACCATAATGCAAGCAAGCAAGAATTTCAAGAGCCAAAGGCTCCAGAGGGTTTTCGGAAGATCGAATAATATTTTGAAGACTTTTGTGAAACACATGAACAACTGGGGTTGAGCGGATACTCGACAAGTGCGAGGGTTTATTTGAAGGGGTATTCATGTAGCAAAGAACTGCTAGGCAGTAGGCACAAAGTATTCTCGGAACAATAGAGAAAACTTGAGGTATCTTGTAATAACAAGATCAATGGGGATGATCGTATGAATGGCAAGTGTAAGTAGTTATCCATACAGATTTATCGGTGGTCGAGAATAGCAAAAGTGATGAGCACAAAGTCTCGAGAGAACATCGAGAGTATCTTGGAATCTTCGATTAGCGTACGATCATCTGAAGTGAGGGGCTCTCCTGGAGAAAGTACTTGCGAGAACCTAAAGTTAGTTTTGTTTTTAGCAAATTCATTTAACCCGAATAGGAGAGAGTTCAGAGTCCCAGAGTAAAGGTCGAGGAGTAAAAGATCCTAATACCACCCGATGGCGACGTGGGCCCGTAAGGCACACAGCCAAGTTAGTAAAAGTTTTTGCAATGTCTAGACTCGACTTCGGCCAAGGAGTTGGAAGAGGGATTCCTACAGGCAGTCGGCTCTGATACCAACTTGTGACGCCCCCGATTCAATCGTACACTAATCATGCACGCAAATGTGTACGATCAAGATCAAGGACTCACGGGAAGATATCACAACACAACTCTACAAATAAAATAAGCCATACAAGCATCATAATACAAGCCAGGGGCCTCGAGGGCTCGAATACAAGTGCTTTCGATCATAGGCAAGTCAGCGGAAGCAACAATATCTGAGTACGTACATAAGTTAAACCGGTTGCCATAAGATGGCTAACACAAACCGAGATACAGATCGAAGAGGAGCAGGCCTCCTGCAGGATCCTCCTAGGTCACTCCCTGGTCGCCGCCGTGGGCTGCACGTAGTAGTAGGCACCTCCAGTAGTAGTCGCCATAGGCGGTGGCGTCGGCTCCTGGCTCCATCGTGCAGTAGCAGCAATCGAGTAGAGGTAGGGGAAAAGGGGAACAAGGCAACCGTGAGTACTCATCCAAAGTACTCGCAAGCAAGGATCTACACTACATATGCAACATTATCAAAGGAAGGTCAGTATATCCGGAGTGGGCTGCGAAATGCCGTAATAGAGAGAAGGCCTAGTCCTATCGAAGACTAGCATCTTCGAAACCACCATCTTGCAAAGAACCGGAAGGAGTAGAGTAGCATAAAGTAAAGTAGTAGTGTTATCAACCTCAGCCAGAGATCCTTTCTCGACTCCTGCGAGAAAGAAATCCCAGAGCCATACTATCCAGCTTATCATCACAATCCAGTTCTCATCACCATCCAATTCTCATCACAACTATCCAGTTCTAGTTGTATCGATCGGGATACAACTCCAAGTGTCCGTTACCGTAGGACAGGCTATCGATAGATGTATTCTTCCCTGCAGGAGTGCACCAACTTACCCACCACGCTCGCTTAACTCCGGCCGGACACACTTTCCAGGGTCATGCCCGGCCTCGGCCAAACAATACGCCGCAACCCGACCTAGGCTTAATAGAGAGGCCAGCCCGCCGGACTAAACCTATGCCCCTGTGGGTCATGGGCCATCTCCCGAACTCCTCAAGACGCTACAGGGCGGCCGGTGAGCGTACCTAGCTACCTCCCTAAAAAGGCAGGAGCTTACCAGTCCAACCCGGCGCGCGCCGCTCCGTCGCTGACGTCTATTAAGCTTCGGCTGATGTATACGACGCAGAACACCCATACTATGCCCACGTGATGGTTAGTGCTATCAGGCCAGAGGCCCCTCGGATCAAATATCCAAATCGTAGTGGATTAGGAACACGCGGTAACAAGCAGAGACTCACGAAAGATGTGACCCCGTTGCCCGTCTCTAGGACTTGCGGCAAGGGCTAGGAATGCCCGGCCACGCCTCGTAATTATCTCGCGGGCACCTTCCAGGTCAACCCGTCTCCACATCACTCGCAATTAAGCACGCGCGGGTACCCCTCAGGGTCGACCCGTCTTTCCAATTAACAATGGTAAAGTCCAAGTAACCGTGTGTCCAAACATCAAGGGGAAAAAGCCGAGGAATCACCCCCGATGAATTCCACTAGATGTAATCATCAAGGTGAACGTAAGAGGAATCACCCCCGTTGTTCTCACTTGAGGGGTTGCGCGACAGTCGTTTCGGAAGTGGTTAAGGAGGAAATCACCCTCGATGACCACGACCGGATAGCTATACTACGTGGTTAATATCGAAGTGTTGTAGAGTTTTCACCCTCGGTACTCGATAGTAACCCAAAGAGTGTCGAGCAACTAAGGGAAGTGATGTGCGGTGTCGGGGCCTGGTCTTGATCCCGTTGATCGGGTCTTCAATGATGAAGCAGGGCAACAAGGACAAGGTGAGGGGGGGGTCAGCGATGGGTCTCTAACCAACCTATACTAAGCGGTTTAGGATAAGGTGTAAGGTACAACAACAGATACAAAAGCGGGCTATGCATCGTAATAGGTGCAAACAATAACGATGCAAAATCTAATGCAAGTATGAGAGAGTGGAATGGGCGATATCGGGATGATCAAAGGGGGCTTGCCTGGTTGCTCTGCAAGGAGGTCGTCGTCGGCGTAGTCGATCACAGGCGGCATCGGTCTCGGCGTCTACCAAGAGAAGAGGGGAAGAAACAGTAAATATAAAGCAAACATAGCATAACAGGACAACATGCGAGAACTAGGCGTGTTCTAACGCGGTGCTACACGATACCGACGAGGGAAGTCAACCGGGAATGTTTTCCGGTTACGCACTGTTAATGACGAGATGACCGTGAGGGGAATGTTCCATGTTCAGATAGTTACGGGCATCTAACAGGTAAGCGGATCGCGTATTCGGATTCGTTGGATTTTCTGAGCAACTTTTATGTTGGAAATATTTTAATCCGGGTTATGGATTAAAAGATATGATTTTCTAAAGATTTTATTAATTTCTGTAATTTAATTAATTATTTAATTAATTCGAAAAATGTATTTATGACGTCATAATGACGTCATGTTGACGTCATCAGTCATCAGGGTTGAACAATTCAACCCTGACATGTGGGTCCCGTTCGGCATCCTCTGTTAACTAATTAACCTAATTAAGTTTAATTAATGTAGTTAATTAGGTTAATTAGTCATTAGGTTAATTAATCAGATTAATTAATTTAATTAGTTTTATTCATTTTATTTATTTTTATTTAATTTACATTAACCTTTTCCTTTTATTTTTAAAACCGTTCTGTGGGGTGGGGCCCCCATGTCATAGACAGAGAGGGGGATGGACCGGTCAGCTCTGCTGACCGAGTCAACAGAGCGAGGGGGAGCCCCAGGCCCATCACTGGACCAAAGGGCCCTGTGTGGCCACGCCGGCAGGGGGGGCCGGAGTTGCCCGGCTGCATACAAGGGCGTGAGGGGCGCCGAGCTCACGGACTTCGTGCTCCGTGGCCAACGGGCGCGGCTGTTGCTCGGAAGGGGGAGAGGGCGGCTGGTCCGATGGGGGCAAGGGGTCGGCCGGACTTGCCGGAATCAAGCCGGCGAGCGGCGGAGGCGGGCGAGGAGGTTCGGTCTCCGCGGGCGCGCTACGGGTCGTGAGGGGTTGTGCGCCGAGCCACACGGAGCTCGCCTCTGACCGCTTGGTCACGGGGGCGCCGCGACGGATCCACGGGCGGAGGGGCATTCGGGTGCGGCGGAGAAAAGCGCCGCTGGGCGAGGAGGAGGGAGAGGGAGGCGGGGACGGCGTGGCTGCTGGGCGGCGTGGCGCGTGATCATGGCGGGGCGGCCGAGCCGGGCGACGGGAGGCCCGGGCGACAAGGGCGTTCGGGAGGGGAGAGGGAGCGAGGTCCGAGGGAGGAGAGGGAGAGCTCACGGTGGGGGTTCGTGGGGTCCACGAGGCGGCTCGGGCGCCGGGTAGCGACTGCTGAGGAGGCGGGCGGGAGGCGGCTGCCGTCGGCGCTGGGCGGATCCGGTGAGGCGGGGTCGGGACGACCTCAGCGGGCGAGGGACCTCGTGGGGGGCAGTGGGGGGATCCGGGCGGCGAGGTGCAGGGGAGAGGGGGCGGTCGGGCGGCGGGGATCGTCTGCGTCGGGGCGACAGGTGGATCGGCCCGATCTAGATCGGGCGTGAGGGAGAAAGGGATCGGGGAAGTGAGGCCATGACTAGGGTTAAGCCGACCGGGAGGGGGTGGATAAGGTGGCGGCCGGTGGGCCGGGAGGGGAGGGCCGAGGTGGGGGGGCTGCCCCAGTTGGGTCAGTGGGGTTTCCTCCCCCACACTTTTTGTTTTAATCTTTTTCTTTTTCTTATTTCCTGTTTTAGTTTATTTAAATTACCAAAACACTTTACAAAATTTTGTGCACCCCACCATAATTGGGTTTGTTATTTTTGACAACCCCCGAACATTTTAGTTTTAGTTTTTGAAAACTTTTATCGTTTGCTTTTGATTTGGGTTTGTTTTAGACCGGGTTCGAATCAACGTGAGTTTAGTCACAGTAACCGAGGTGATTACTGTTGCTTAATCATCCGGGCGTTACAGTGACGCGAGTCACCAGGCCCGGCGCAGTCCGCCTGGAGACCGAAGATGCCGTCCCAGTGAGCAATTCCTGGAACATCGAGCATCTTCACAAGTTTTACCCATAAGGCGCGGCTGCCGGGCCTCCCGGCAAGCCATCCTTTTGTACAAGCGTTGCCGGCAAGGCATGTAACCCTTTGTACAAAGCCAGGCGTAGACCCTGAGCATAAATAAACGAAGCGCTGGCGCCCTAAGTTATAGCATGAATGCTAGGTTGAGTCTCTTCCTTAGTTAGGGTTGATAGTGCTTGGCGGCGACTAACCCCTAGCTTAGAGGTCGAGTGTGCGTCTTTGTCCTTCGCTGTCTTCTTTGGTTCATAGGGCATGTAAGTATTATTGCCGAGCTATTCTGGAAGGAAGGGAACGGACCGGCGCCCGGGCCCCGGCAAGCCAGAATCGCCAGGAGCTGCAAGAACGAGGATCTCTCCACCGCAAGCCAAGATCGCCGGGGGCTGCAGATCCAGATAAGTCTTTTATCCCCTATCATGCGTTTCGTTATGGACTAGGATCCGTGAAACCCCGTTCTATCTGTGAGCTACCGTGCTCCCTCTTTTCGGCACCCAAGGAATATTTCCTGTGTCTGGATCTGGTCGTAGCCGCGGCAGCAGAGGCGGGGAACGAGGGGCCTAAGCCCACCTCATCCTTGCCTCCGCCAAGAGCGTGGGAAAGGTCAAGCGAGGTGGGGAGATGGCAAGGCCTTTTGCCGGGGAAAAAACGTTTGTCTTGAAAGATGACAAGGATTCACCCCTTGCCATGGGTTTTCTCCCGCGAACGTAATCCCGGCAAACGTCCCTTTTTCGTTAAAAAAAACATCCCATAGAGGTACAGTTCATATGAAATGAAAAACAGGAACAAGGGGAATACGAGTCATAAAGCTAACAAAGGCCCGAAGGCTTACAGGACTAAAAAGATACAAGGTGCCCGTAATCCCTTTATTGTCCCTCTCCTCAGGAAATGGAACAAGAAGGCAGAAGGGCAAAAGGGGCGCCTAGGCGAGCTACGAGTGGCAGAAGACACGAAGAGGATATCTCGGTGACCGTCCGAGGGCTGAATGGCGATGGCGGCGCCGGAGGCAGAGCTCGAAGACACGAAGAGGATATCTCGGTGTTCGCGTACTCCGACTTGACGGCCTCGCCGCTCGTCTTCTTCCTCTTCCGCAGCCTCCCTACGCCAGCCGCCCAAGGAGGAGACAACGAGAAGTTCAAGGAGACGGCGACACGGATGATGGGGCCGCCAGTGCCGCTCGGAGCGACGCCCGAGACCTAGTCGGACCCGTCATCCTGTCGCCCGCTGCCCTTGTCGTCGCTGCCGTTGTCTTCCTTGCCACTCTCGCTTGAGGAGGACTCTTCATCATCGGAGGAGCTCTCTACGCAGCACCTCACACGGGTCCTGAATTGCCCGAAGATCTTGACGGAGAGGTGGCCACCCTCCATTAGTTTGAAATGGAGAGCGAGCCTCTCCGTCAAGCTGTGGAGGCGAGCGAAGGTCTTCCACCCTCGGTGAAGATACATGACGTGGGGGGCGGGGAACTCGATGTCGACCCACGTGCCGATGTTCCCGCAACCCCTCATGTGCAGCCGCAGCACCTGCGGCGGATCCAGCTCCATCTCCCACGCAAATGGGGTCGGAAGGCGAAGGCGATGGCGCGGCGGATGGCGCAGCCTGACGAAGAATTCGCAGGGATTGTCCCCAGCATGCCCCTCCATCGGAGGATGGGCTGCTGGAGGGGGCGAGGCGGATCTGTCGCCCCGTCCTCCTCTCCCCCGGGCTCCACGGCGGCCTAGACCTCGCCCCCGCCCCCTCCCTCTAGCGGTCGGCTCCGCCGCTATGAGTTCCTGGGGAGGAGTGATGCGCTGTCTGGCCGAAACCCTTGCCGCCACTGATGAAGTATCGCCACGCCCCCTCGCCATGGCAGAAGAAGAAAGGAAGAAGGGATGGAGAGAGGCAGATGGCGAAGGGCTGAGAGGCACCGTCCCTCTCGCTCCCCTCTTTATAAAGAGACGAGGGTGGGGCTCGGCCGCCCCCTCCAAGCCAATCCGGCTTCTTGGAATGACAACGAGCGGGGCTGTCGACCGCCCTCCCCGCTCCACTGAAGGTCCAAGGGAATCAACCCGCACGCGCGCGACTACCCACGACCCATGCGCCTGTCATTCGCTCTGCATGCAGCGAACGTGGCGCAAGGGGCGGACGCAATGGGACGCGTGGAGCGACGGTTCCCGAGCGAGGGAAGTAAATGGGGGGCGGCCCTGCGGTCTCAAAGAGACACGCAAGCCGCCTCTTTACTGTCCACCACAAGGTGACGCCAGCATCCCCACGTCATGCGAGCACACTCTCCCCCCCCCACGTCATGCATTCAACGCGGGACATGGGGAAGTGCAGCGGGCGGAATAGTGGTTGTGGTAAAAATCTGCCTCAACTGCCCGCGCACCGTTCTAGGCCTGGCCCAACAACATGTTGCGCCTATGTGTGACCCAGGCCCGGGGGCTCCTGTCGGTGTACAAAAGTAGGGGCCCACCTTTGGACCCCTTTACTTGTGCACGGGCAGTCAGAGCCGCCTGCCACGGCCACACATGAGCAGGGCAAGAGAGGGGAGCCGGAGAGGAGCCAAAGCCACGGGAACAAGCAAAGCAAACAACAAAGGACCAAGACCACAAAGGTCGCACGGGCAATGCAGGTTGCCCCGGCAAGGACCCTTGCCGAGGGTAGCCTCAGCAGCCCCGGAAAGATCCTTGCCGTGGCAGCTTGTCCACACCAGCTGAGCGAGCCACCTTCGAGCCCACCAACGCTGAAAGCGTAGCGTTGGGACAGGGTTCGGGAGGCACCTCCGTGGCGGCATGCAGATCTTTGTGAAGACAAAGAGCAATCAAGATCAAAAGAGGATAGGAAGGCAACCATCCCCACCGAAGAAACCGACGCCCCCCGGCAAGATCCTTGCCGGGGAAGCCAGCGCGCCACGGAAGACCCTTGCCGGGACACCTGGCACGACCATCGCCAAGCGCACCGCAAGGCCACTACCAGGCCCGCCCCAGCCAAGTTCCCACCGCCGATCGTACGCGGCCGCCGACCCAACCAGCTGGGCAAGCACCTGCGTGGCAGAATGCAAACTTCGTAGAGGCTCCACCATCGCGCTACCTCAATTGCCTGCCTGCCTACATGGCGCTGCATGCGTCGCTGGCCGGAGCCCGTGTCAAAGCCAGGAGGGGCAGCGACGGACGGGACGGGCCTCACCCCTGTCCCCCAATAAAGTGAAGGACACCTAAGCCTCGCATTTAATGCGTCTTGTCCCGTAGTGCTAGCGATAACCTCGCCACGCTGTAGCACTTTCCATCTCCTGTGTGCCACTGTGGCAGCCCCTTTCGCCTATAAAAGGAGGCCCATGGCATACGGAGAAATGTTTCGGCTCTTTTGAACCTAGCAGCAGCCGGAGCTAGTTCAAGAGCTCAAGAACACTAATACAACCACCAAAGCAGGATCATAGGCTTTTACGCATCTTTGCGGCCCGAACCTGGGTAAATCCCCTTTGTGCCATCCACTAGTCCCGCTCTTCTCACGATCCTGCACCCCGCAACCGTAGAAGGGATTCCAGTGATCCCATAGGTGTCGTTTTCCACCGACAGCCGCTCTGCGTGTCAGTCGGTTCTACCATTGGGGTTTTCAGTGCCTACGAGCCAGCGGGGAAGTGGATTCGGGAGGGCGAGCGAAGAAGCTTCTCCTCGTGTGGCCGAGCAGTGAGCGGGGGGACATGGTATGTGCGAGCTACCAAGGAAGATGGTGTGGGCGAGCAAGCAGTGAGCGGGGGTAAATGGTGTGCGGCCGACAATGGGGAAGAGAGGAGGAAGAAGAAGAGAGGAGGAAGAAGAGTGGAAGACGGGGAAGAAAGTGCATTAAATCTCAATTCTACTAGTACTATGTAACGCCCCGAGACCGACGCTCCAGAAGACTTCCAGCTATTCCGAGTTTCGCCGTGTGTTTCTTTTGTGCTTGCTCTTTTATTTTTGCATTGCATCATGTCATCATGCCATCATGTCAGTAACCTTTGCATCTCAACTCAAGTAATAAATTGCATAGATGGTTGATGTATTTAAATCGAGGGAAGGGTGACTTCTCTTTATAACATATCGTCCCAATATTAGGGAGCTATATTCAATATTTCTTTAATTTGGAAATCACCATAAGACACTTGCAAATTATCCCAATGCCTTTGTTATCTTAATTCTTGGTCTCCAACCTTGCCATATATTCTTTCTTCACATTCCGGAGCTCCACCAAAAATCCGAACATTTTAGGACCATCCCAACCCTCCATTCCTATTCAAATCATTTGAATTTAAATCAAATGAGTTTGAATTTAAATCTTTCAATCATGGTCTTTTCTATTTTCTCGGAACAAGCACATTTTTGTGAGTCTGGGAAAATTATCCGCGTTATCCGTGTGTCCAACTTCTTCCCCAACACCTCCTTCCTTCTTCTTTTCTTCTTTGTTATTTTCTGTTTTAGAAAATAAGAGAGAGGGAGAAGAGAGCCCAGCAACCCAACAGGCCATCTAGGCCCACCTAACCCTCCTAAACCCTAGCCCGAACCCCCTGCCCGATCCCCTCGGCATCTCTCCCTTGATCCCTCCTCCTCATTCCCTCGCGCCGCCACCACACATCACACGCATCGCACCAGGGAGAGGAGATCCCCACGCTCCTCCCTCCTCTTGCTCGCTACCTCCTCCCTCACCTACGGCTTCCTCCTCGTCGCCCCGCGCCTTCCCGAGAGCCACCTCCTCCTCGACTAGCGCCGCCCCTCCGTCGTCCGCTTCCGGCATCTCTGACCCTCCTCTGCGGTGACTCCCTTGTCCCCGCCATCCTTCTCCTCCGTCGGGGCCTCTTCCTTCGAGCACCCCAAGACGCTCAGCCCCGCCGCCGCTCTCGCATCCGTGTGCCCCCACGAGCCGCTCCTTCCGCCGCCATGGCCTCGCGCCTCCCCGTCGACCACCAAAGCCCGCTGCCGCCGCCACCGGATCTGGCTGGGCCTCACCAGGGTCCTCCCCTGCCGCCTTGGTCCCTGCCGGAGCTCCTCTGCCCGTCATAGGCAGAGCTGGAGCTCCTTGTCGCATCGCTGCCGTGCCCCGTCGCTCGCCTGACCGCGACCACCACCTGAACTTGCTGCTCCGCCCGCACGCGTGCCTCACGCGTTGACTGCGACCAGCTCCATGCCCGAGCGAGCACGCTCCTGATCCCGACGCCCAGCGTCACCCAATTCTCGTATGTTGTCCCTGCAAGCCAAGACCACCTCAAGTTCGCCAAGTACCAGGATGACGACGACTCGTCAAGTTCGTCTACGTGCGTGTACCACTACCGCCGCCGAGGACCCATGCAGCGCAAGCACCAAGTTCCACTACCGTCGCCCCCGGAGACATCGGATTCGTCAAGTTCCTCTTCAAAACGTGAACCACTACTTCCACGACGACGTGTGTACCACTACCGTCGACCTCGAAGACCCCGTGGACGTCAAGTTCCTTGACGTGACCCCGAACATCTACGGAGTGTGTACAACTATGAAACGTGTACGACTACTTCCCCTACGGCCTGTGTACCACTACTTCCTTCGTCGAACTCAACTCGCTCCGAAATGAATGCTTCAAGGGTATAACCCCGAGACGATCAACCGTGGACCGAATGCATGTGTTGTATGAGATGCTCGTGTTTGCACCGTGCCCGTTTGCTTCATGCACATTCCTCCTCGTTTTCCACCGTCACGTGGGAACCCGGTAACCGGCACCACCCCACCACCTTTTGCATGACACACTCATCCACACACTTGCTCTTTTGCACCGGTATCTCAATGAGTTCTCGGATCATCGATATGTTGCCGTGGCATCATTTTCGAATTCATTGCCGTGGCACCCTTTCTTTCCACCACGGTGACAAATGTTTCATATCTTGCTCATGTCAACATTTTCATAAAAATTGCATAAACCTTGATTATGTCATCGGCATCATGATAACAACATTTAAAATGTTTAAAATTGTGTTTGCATTAAATTGCTAAATGACATATGGGGATTTTCCGGAATTGTTGTTTGTAGTTCCGGCCTCATTTAAACTTGCCTAAATAGTTAGGTTACTTATGCTCCACCCCTTGCCATGTTTAATAACATTTAATAATGTTGGGTACATAAACGAGAGGGAACTAAATAATTTTTGTGGTGTTCCTTCAATATGCAACGAGCTCCACTTAACTTGTAGTATTGATTGTTGCACTTGGCCATGCCATGCCTCATTAAACCGGACATGCATCATACTTGATTGTGCATCATGCCATGATTATGCTTGTGCGTTTACCATGTTGTTTGCTTCTTTCCGGTTGCTTCTCTCGTTAGCTTCGGTTTCGTTCCGGAGTTATGAGGATTCGTTCGACTACGTTCATTTGTCTTCTTCATGGACTCGTTTTTCTTCCCGGGATTTCAGGCAAGATGACCATTACCCTTGATATCACTTCTATCTTTGATTGCTAGTTGCTTCGTTCTATCGCTATGCTGCGCTACCTATCACTTGTTTACCAAGCCTCCCAAATTGCCATGCCAGCCTCTAACCTTTTTCACCCTTCCTAGCAAACCATTGCTTGGCTATGTTACCGCTTTGCTCAGCCTCTCTTATAGCGTTGTTAGTTGCAGGTGAAGTTGAAGATTGCACCATGATGGACAGGATTATTTTGGGATATCACAATATCTCTTATTTAATTAATGCATCTATATACTTGGTAAAGGGTGGAAGGCTCGGCCTTATGCCTGGTGTTTTGTTCCACTCTTGCCGCCCCTAGTTTCCGTCATACCGGTGTTATGTTCCTTGATTTTGCGTTCCTTACGCGGTTGGGTGATTTATGGGACCCCTTGATAGTTCGCTTTGAATAAAACTCCTCCACCAAGGCCCAACCTTGCTTTTAACATTTGCCACCTAAGCCTTTTTCCCTTGGGTTCTGCAGACTCAAGGGTCATCTTTATTTTACCCCCACGGGCCAGTGCTCCTCTGAGTGTTGGTCCAAACTAGAGCACCGTGCGGGACCGTCCCTTGGCAACTTGGGTTACGTCGGTACCTGTACGCTTAGCTTATCCGGTGTGCCCTGAGAACGAGATATGTGCAGCTCCTATCGGGATTTGTCGGCCTGACAGGTGGTCTTGCTGGTCTTGTTTTACCATTGTCGAAATGTCTTGTAAACCGGGATTCCGAGACTGATCGGGTCTTCCTGGGTTGACCGTTGACTGTGATATGGTATGCGCGAGCTACCAAGGAAGATGGTGTGGGCGGGCGAGCAGTGAGCGGGGGTAAATGGTGTGCGGCCGACGATGGGGAAGAGAGGAGGAAGAAGGGTGGAAGACGGGGAAGAAAGTGCATTAAATCTCAATTCTAGTAGAACTACTACCAGGATATACCGTCCTTCGGAGTGTAAATAGTTACACCGATGACATGTGGGTGTACCACAAGAGGTCCCATATGTCAGTTAATGGAGGACAGAGGTGCGTAGGCGTATTTGCGGAAGCGTGCTCTACTGGCAAACATGATTTCAGTACTGGGTAAGGCTGATTTAGTAACACCTACACGTTGGTTCAGCTTATTAATTACGTGTCCCATCTGCTGCAGCATGTATTGTCACTTCACTGCGAAGAATAGTTGAATAGTTCTCTCTGACCGAGATGGGGAATAATGGATCACGAGTACTTCCTTTCTACAGTATCTGTATGCCTCTACGCTCACTTCACCCATTTTGCTCCCTACCTAGTCACTTGTTGAAATCTGTAGAAAGACAAATACTCCATATTTGGGAACAGAGGGAGGCTTTTACTCCGTATTTGGGAATAGAGGGAGTATCACCATATGGAGGGAACAAAGGAATCTTGAAATATGAACATGTCAATGGGAGGGAGTAAGCCCCATGCATGCATGCATGCATGCAACATGCAACACTCACACGTACACATGGACGCACGCAACACTCACGCACCCATGCGGCACACAACACACGATGCAACACACACGCTCACGCTCAAGTGCTCAACCTACTCCCTACATCCGTGAAACACTGTACATTTAGAGATTTACACATTGACCAGGGCATAATTAATGCACAAAAGTAGCAGACTTATGTGTGCATGCGACCATTGAGAGAAGAAGATTAAATGAAGGCCGTTGCATGCTGTAATTAAGGATAGACATGTAGCCTATACCTACAGCACAAGTTGGTGCATTAGTCAATCAATATCGATTTAGATTAAAGGCTAAATGCATTGGAAGTGTAGATGTACATCATGTACTACACTCTTTGTTTTATAGCCGATGTACACTGTTTGTTGGAAGACCGAGGGAGTACACGTGCATGCACTCACATACACAGCCAGGGTGGTTCGTGCGCAAGGGTTGCACTCGTGTCGCGCCTACGTAAAGTTTTGTTTAACTGATTTCTTTGCTCTGCCAACTGACAGGTGGGACCCAGAAACCAGGTGAGAATTTAACCAGTCAACAAAGTGCCACGTCGACTATGTGGCCGGTCAGTAGGGTGCAACATGGTGCTCTACGATGAGCTAGTGATCCTATAATCACCGCAAAACTATATAGAGTGACCGTAAAGAGCGTATTGTTACATGCGTTGACCGCCCGTGTATTTTTCTCGTTTAAAATTAAGCCGTATTAATCGGAAAGGACGCAGTATGGACTACTAGTACTAGTACTGCTTTGATGTGTCCCGTCAACTCGCCGAACGAGGAGAAGCTTGCTTATTACGCCTCTCCCTCTCCCACGCGCACGGTGGTTCGCAGGACGAGGAGAGGGTTTTGACTACAACACCCTCTCCCTCTCCCTCGCCCTCGCGGTGGACGTGCAATAGTTCAATCAGTGTCAGATTTCCAGAAGCATATTGTACTATAGTATCATTATTGTTGGACCTTCTGAAGAGGCGAAGATCCAAGTGCAAGGTTCACATGAGTACGAACTGTTGAACCTCCCAAAGAGGCAAAGAGCCAAGCGCAAGGTTTTATAGGAGTTGTCGTCCTAGTAGGAGTGTACTACAACTATAGTGAACGATGCTACTGTATGATGCCGCCACGTCACATATATCCAAAGCTGTGCCACCTTTTTTCTCAAAGAGCGTGTTGGAGCCCGTGCAACAACCACACAAGTTGCACGTACACACAACACATTTACTAGTAATAAATTCTAAAGGACAAATGCCGTTATGCCACACAAGTTCATCTCCAATTCATGTGATAAATTTGTGCACGACTAGTCTACATATATTCACAGCGCTATTGTTCACAATTACCGTACTCCATTTACACGTTATAGATGGGCTACATGTCCTCCTCCAGGTTCCAGCCCAGTGTTCTTCATGGATGGCACGATCCATAGCGGTGGGCAACAGGAATCATTATCGCAGCTTTCTAGTCCGGTTCCACACGATGGAGACTCATCCAAGCTGAAGCGACATAAATCGAGGATAAGCGTGTCCCAAAGATGTCCTTCATCTGGCGGTGCGCAATGAAGACACAACCATGCTTCATGAACGGCAGGACTTCCATGTCGTGCACGGAAGGTGGCATCCGCTTCACAATGGGGTAGCTATCCCCGATGAAAAGCGAGTACTCTCCAAGAGTGTTCCTCGGCACCCACGTAGCATCACGGGGGTCGAACTCGGCGCCGTTCATCTGGTACACGCGGCATCCCAGATCTGGACACATGATGATGTACATAGTCAAGGTACATGCATAATAATGTTGTGCTCAAATATGGTGGTCAGTAATACTATGCAGCAAATAGTACTACTCCGGTATAGAGGAAGTAAAATAACCGGCTTATTACATATAGCCACTCTTGGCTACATGGATGAGATAGTAAGACATGGAAAAACAAAAATGGTGGCAGCTAGTGGGTTCAAGTCTTCAAGGGCTAGCTAGCTATACGCGTCCTCCAATGTAAAAAGTACTCATACTAGTACTACTACTAAGTATACTACTAGTATAACTATGAAAGAGAAGGCAAGAGGGTTAAAAAATGGAATACCTGGGTAGATGGTGATGGTCCGATCGTGGTAGATTGTGTGACCATGTTGCACATTAGTGGTACCATGGGTAACGACTGCTAAGATAGTTGATCCCAATATGCCAAAGTCAGCTACAAGGTTCCAGGTTAGACCGAATCGCGGATGCAAATGCACATCCAGGATCGGCGATCTTATTTTGATTGGGGGATGGCTGGTCCCTGCAAAGTAATGGAGTACCGTTAGGGCTGCAAATGATGGTTTGTGCATTCCGTTTGTAATCTCCTGTACCGTAGGAAGGCAACTAGATGAAACAAGTCCCCTGGCTTGTCACTGCAAATATGCGGCCTAGATGGTGCACGGTGTCTTCGAACGTGTAGGGGTACAAATCTGCCGCCGCCAACATGCGCCAGCCTCTGCCGTTACTGCCTCTTGCATTGATGGCAATCCTTATGTGGAACACCGTGATGAGATAGT
Source organism: Aegilops bicornis (assembly GCA_021605145.1). Classification (NCBI taxonomy): domain Eukaryota; kingdom Viridiplantae; phylum Streptophyta; class Magnoliopsida; order Poales; family Poaceae; genus Aegilops; species Aegilops bicornis. The sequence continues at coordinate 139,467,017 of CM038670.1, read as the reverse complement.
AATTGTCGTAGCCGCATCGCTTTGTCGGCGGGTCTGCAATTGCTATCTTCTTCAATCTCATGTAGGCATCACCATACGTATTCAAGCCCAGCCCGTCCGGAAGGCCGATCCCAATGGTGGAGAAGGGGTCTACCGGAACGGCCGCACTGTTGTGGATGTTGTGGAAAATGAGGGTGGTATCCGGCCGGAGGTATGCAAGCCAATCTTTGTTGGCACCGACCCAGACCTATATATAAGACGGTGGGCAGCGGAGAAATTATGGGATGGAAATGGAATAACTAAGTACTACATGATCAAACTCCATTACTAACCTGCTCATCGAACAAAATCCGACTACCTCTCAACGTCGACAACTCTAGCAGAGTCAACGTGCAACCATGGCCAGGGAGCGATGGACTGTTCGAAGGATTGTCCCATAGAAGAACCTTCTCCTCGAGGACGCATGGAAGACCAACAAGCATGGCCTTTTCCCAAGCCTGTTTAAGCAGCGTCTTGAAAAAGTTTGTGCAGGAAGCACCGAGTCTTGCAGCGGTGAGGACGTCGGAGCGGCGTGCGATTTCTCCCAGAGGATCGTCATCCAAGGTCTCCCAGCTCCGACGAGGAGGAGAACCGCCTGGCAAATCCATGGGAGCAGCGACGAACTGCCTTCTCTTTGGGGGGAGGGGAACTGGCGAGGAGGACATAAGACCGTAGTAACCGCAGGGCCTCGTTCCTTCCCACTGTTTTTTTTACTAACTACTGTGGAGCAAAGCCCCACAACCTTTTATTCCCAACAAAAACAAAGAGTACAATTACAGTTAGACTTATATACAGAAACTAGAAAGAACCTACCGCAAACTTACATATATACTAAGGCGTATGCTAACCCAAGCCAAGAGAGAATCTTTAGTGGGGCTAGCTAACCTATGAGATAATAAGGTTACATCATGTACAAAGTTACATTTCCACCTAGCAAAGGTGACTGATTCTCCCCTAAAAGTTCTGCCATTGGGCAAAATCCAAATGTTCCAAGCAGTAGTAAGCATGACTTCAAAGACGAAGGTGGGTCTGAATGATCTCCTAGCATGAGAAATACAATCCTGCAAATCAGTCCCACCAGACCAATCAAATCCCATGTAATTCCAAACTCTCAGGCTGAAATGGCAATTCATGAAAAGATGTAATATGTCTTCATAATCCTGGCTAGTGTAGATGACACATTGATTATCATCATCAGGTAACCTCCAATGTCTTCTGACAAGCATATCCTTGGTGTTGAGGCGATCAAAGAATAACAACCAACCAAAAACTTTAATTTGCATGGTGCACCTACTCTTCCAGAGCCATTTGCATGTCTGGATAGTAGGCATGTGAGAGTGCATTATTTTCACTACTGGAAACTGGGAATTTGCCATCAGCTAGCTCTTTGCCATCTGCCAGCTGATGGCAAAGAATGTCTTTGCCATCTGCTTATAAAAAACAGATGGCAAAAAACTGACAGATGGCAAAGAACATGGTTGCCATCAGCCAATTCTTTGCCATCTGCTAGTGGATGGCAAATAATCTTTGCCATCTGCCAGCAGATGGCAAAGAGGTGGTAGGGTCCGATCTTTGCAGCGGCTGTCAACCCACCTCTTTGCCATCTGCCAAATAGATGGCAAGAATCTTTCCATCTGTTGGCGGATGGCAAAGAAGTGGGTGGAGCCCAATGGGTAACGGCGTTATAACGGCCAAGAGCCCACCTCTTTGCAATCTGCCAGGGGATGGCAAAGGCCCATATCTTTGCCATCAGCCAGCGGCTGGCAGATGGCAAAGAGGTCGACCCCTCTCTCCCAGCCCGGCCCCTCCCCTCTCTCTCTCTTCCAGCCCGGCCCCACCCCCCTCTCTCTCTCTCTCTCCCAACCTCACCCACCCACCAGCCCGGCCCCCAACAGACCGCACCCGCGCGCCCCGACGACCTGCCACCGCCGCCGGCCCGCCCCTCCCTGCCACCGCAGCCCTCCTCCGCCCCTCCCCCACCCCTCCCCCGCCACCGCAGCCCTCCCCGCCACTCCTCGCCTCCCCGCCCATATATCATCAGCGGAATCCTTCAAATCCTCCTCTCACCCCCACCGTCGTCAATCCTTCCCCGCCACGACTCTGCACCGCACCTCTCCCTCTCTCCCATGGCGTCGGATCGAGCCGGGCGAGGCTAGTCCGTGACCAGATTCGCCACCGCTACAGCTGGCCTTTCCGGATCCACACCGGCCGAGCTGGATCCGCGCCTCATCGTCTTGGCCTCGTCGCCTCCCGGCACCGCTGGTATCAAAGGCCTCCAGCAGTTCCTCGCTGCCTCGATCTTGTGGCCGACACCTCCCGAGCTCAGGCGCCATGGTGACAACGCCACCACTGGCCGTCGCCATGTGAGCCTCGCCAAGGGTTTCTTCTTCCGGATGCGCAGCGTGTGGCTTGACGGATTCGCTCGCCCACGGCCTCCTCCGCCTCGGACCTCGGAGAGTCAAACCTCAACAGCCATTTCCTTGGCAGGCTCGCCCTCGCTTGGTGGCGTGGAAGACAGACGAGTGAGCCAACACAAGTGCCTTGTATGCGTAAAGTCCTGCAGCTAGATTCCCAATTTACCTACAAATTTTCCATTGTTCCAAGGTCGTTATCCCGTTCAGATTCAGTTATACTCTTTGAATCGGTGTTGCAATTCTGAATCGGTGTGCTCTCTGAAGAAATGTCTAATCACTTTTGAGTGGTTCAGGTTTGTTTATGTGTGCATAACTGAATCATGTCATGCTACTGTGTCTCACGTCTCCAAAGATCGATTAATTGCTTGGTCTGCCTTCGTGTCGCCTCTTAGTTTGCTCATTTTGTCTATTTGATGTGTGCTCTGCAGCTTACAATCACGGTATGGGCCAGGACTAGTCTTACAGCATCCTTGTGTCGCTGTCAAAGTAATTGTCACTTTTCCTCTTCCAATTTATATATATTTTGCTTACTGCAATTCAACTGGTCAGTCCATAAACTCAGCCTGCACACGTTTTCTTGCAAAAGACTTTGTTCAGCCTGCACACGTCGTGCGGCCAATTCATATATATATTGCTTACTGCAATTCAACTGGTCACAGTCCATAAACTCAGCGCTGCTTAGGCATCTGTCGGTGATAACTTTTGGAAATTGAGTAGGCTGAGAAAACGCGTCTATCGATTGCATCCCCTCGTAGTCGCCCTAAGCTTTGACCGATGCCAGTGATGTATTGGTTTTGATTCTGCGTCGTAGTCCAACATGATTTTGTACCGTTGTTAGTTGGCATAGTTAATTTTTCATTTGGCTGTAGAATTATCAGTGGTGAAAGCTACTGGAGCTGCCAAAGTGATGGAGTTGTTGTCACTTCCTATTTCGTGTTGTTGCAACAGCTATGATAATGGACCGAGCGATGAATTGATTACCGCTCATGAATTTTAGGTGTGATGTATTAGCAAACAATATATGACTGTCCATGAATTCTGGGTGCGATCTATTCCCCAACGATATATGAATCCTTTCCAGTGGTCTAAAGCAAGAACTTTAACTTCCAATGAATCCTTGCCAATTTTAGGTGGCACTACTAGAGCGTCATGGTTCCAATTTAGTTTAAGCACATGCGGTGATCACTGTTCTTTGTTTTATTGGGTAAGAGTACCAGATGTATTGATGTATGAATATATCATGTGTCTAATGAAACTATTTTTTTCTTCCAGATGATATAGTGGCAAGTTTTAGGCTGTAGAAGAATGTTTCCGAGCTCACGGGAAACATGTCCAAGCTCGTACTGGACATCTATGCGGAAGTCGGTGTCCCTAACTCCATTGTATGCCCCCACCACATCTTTTATTTCACTGTATTGATACGTTCTTCCACAAGTGTTGTGGACGCTTGAATGCCATGTTTCCCCTGAGCTGGCCAAGATCGGGCAAGGAGATGACAGCCATGTTTTCCTTTGGCCTCGTGCTTCTAGAGATCATCACTGGCAAGAGAGCGGTCCTGTCCGATGAGCCTGACAAGGACGATGAGACTCTGGTCTCTTGGGTGAGTCGTTTTTACCCTGAATCCTATTCTCTCAACGAACTGTACTTTGTTTGTCTTACTTTTTCTGAAGTTCAGTTGAGCTATGGATATAAACATCTTTGTGGTTGCTTGTCACAGGTTTTCCTTACCGTTTACAATGCTCAATTTCAGAACATGCTCGTCCATTGCGAATTACTACTTGCTTGATCTATATTTGGTTCATAACCTAAGTATATATACCAAAACTGATCCCACAATTGTGATAATTCTCTCTAGATATGGGAACCCTGCTTGAATTGACTTTGAATCTCATTGAACACCTCAGATTCTTACTAATTGCACGAGTTTGAGTACCCAAACCAGCTGCATCTTTAACCATGTGTTTTTTCTGAATGTTTTAGGCCTTTTGAGGATGTTCATCAACATCCTATGCAAAAGAGTGCTAAAATGCCATCACTGTCTGTATAGAGAGTAGTGCCTACTACTGCAATCAAAATATAGGTGCATGATTATGTCCCAATCAGTTAAAAAGATTGTCCTCTCAAACTAATGGGCTCTCTTTTAATTCGTTTATATACTACACCAGCTCTTACCTATTTGTTCATTTTGGAGCAGCAGACATCCTTAGTGGGCAATGATGACAACCAGGGCATCCACCACGGCAGCGACGCTCCGCACATGGTCCAACTCGGCTACAACCTCCTCTACCGCGTACAACGACCGCGGTTGTCTTCAGCATCAAGTACAACCTCCTCTCTGGTGAGCCCACTCCTACCTCTAGCTCCCTCTTTTGTGCTTTCAGAGAAGTACCTTGCTCTGTTCCATGGCCATCATATTTTTTTTTCATAAAATGCTCTAGTGAACAGGATTCATACATAAGTTGGCTACTTTTCCTCAAGTTATTTGTGCATTTATAGAACTATTTGAACTTTTCTATTTCTTGAATGTATCCATCCATAAATGTTTTATACTGATAGTTTTGGAATGTGTTTTTTTGTTAGCTTATGTCGTGCATCACAAATGGATCAAGTTCCAGTTTTAGTTTTGTTGTTATTAACCTCTACAATCCTGTCAGCATAATAAGTATGTGAATGAATCCGATCGAGTATCTGAAACTAGATGCTTCTTTGCCATCTGCTTTAGTGCAGCGTAACTCCCGACAAGCATCGACCGATCCTTCTCCGTCTGCCACTGGCGCGACCGGTCCTACACCTACACCTACACCTACACCTCCGTGATGACGGTAAGTGTCCCAAGTGTTTTGCTTAATAGAGTTTTGTTGTGATGCCATGTTGTATATATCTAGACATATCGTGCATAATGTGTGTATGTTTGAAATGCATTGTATGTGTGGGATTAGACACCTAGTCGTGTGCCTTTGGTAGCCTTCCATATAGGGAAATCTCTCCTAGTGCTTCCATCGAGCCATGGTAGTTCGCCATCGCTCGGAACACATGGATTGACCGGCATGTGTCCTTCTTTGCTCCTCGTGTCCGTCCTCACGGGAAATGTCACGGTGTACCACCGAAGTCCTTGTAGCTTGCTACGACTTGGTTGCACTTTCGTGATGACCGACACGTGCATTCTTTGGGTCATGTATGCCTGTCCTCAGACGTTTGTGCCACCTTGGTTCTATGACTAGTCATGTCGGCCCGGGTTCTCTACCATATGGATACTAGCGACATAATCATATACTTGGCATTTTTTCCTCCAAAATGACTCAATATATGCTTACCTAGCTCAAAAATGACTTAATATGCTTAGCTAGCATAAAAATGACCTATACTTAGCATTTTTCCTCCAAAATGACTTAATATGCTTAGCTAGCATAAAAATGACCTATTTAACCTAGGATAGCTCTAAAATGACCTATACTTAGCATCTTTTCCTCAAAAAAGAAGCAAATGAAATTTACCACCGAAGTGTGATGCTTCTAAGCAAACGCAAATCACATTTCCAAAATGATACTCCACATTTGTAGTAAGTCATTCATTCATCAAAGTCTCTTCAAAAAGTTTCAAGATGCATCATAATAATCTTCTTCTTCTAACTTTCTTCTTTCCCATTTTACGATTTGCTTAAGATCACGGAAGCTTGGGTTGATGGAGTGCTTGTATTTAGTTTTTGTTTTGACCTTGTGAAACTTGCTACCTATGGATGAAACTGTAATATTGATGAAACTATGTATATGTACGGATGAAACTTGCTACTATTGGTAACATGTGTTGGATACATATGTGTTCATGACTATTGGTAATATGTGTTGAATATGCTATATTGGTCATATAAATATATTTGTGTTTGATTTACGTGAAAATGAATTGATAGAAGAAAAACAAAATTAAATGGGGCAATATAGTCACTTTGCCATCTGTTTGGCTGATGGCAAAGAGCCCAGCCTTTGCCATCTGTGGCGGATGGCAAAGAGCTGCAGCCTTTGCCATCTATTTGGTGATGGCAAAGTATGCCGTTAACCTCTCGACGGAGCTAACCCGTTAAGAGGCTTTGCCATCAGCCAGCAGATGGCAAAGCCCGCGAGCTCTTGCCATCGACCAGCAGATGGCAAAGAAGCCTTTTACCGCAGGGTTTCAGACGACCTGTTTGCCATCTGCTGGCTGATGGCAAAGCCTTTGCCATCCGCCGAAAATGCCTTTGCCATCTGCCATGGCAGATGGCAAAGTGCCAGATTCCAGTAGTGATTATAGAAGCTTTTGGCAGCGTATGAACCAGATTTTCCTACCCAGATCTAGACATCAACAGCAGCAGGGTCCCGCTGAAGATGCAAAATCCAATCCTCCAGCAATCTCAATTCCTCAGCAGCCTCTTGAGATATAGGAAGGTAGAACAAAGAGAAAATATCTGAGGACCTAAGGACTGCAGCAACAGCAGCTTTATCATCCTTAACAAAGGAAAACAATCTAGGTAGCCTTCTGAACAAGGGGATTGTCGAGCCACCAATATGCCAAGCATCTAACCAGAACATGACAGAGTCCCCCCATGTTGACCTTGGCTGAGGCAACCACTCTGTAGGTGTCAGAAAGCTTGAAAACATCCCTCCACCAGAAATATCCAGCCATCACAGTAGCTTGAGGCACCACCCCATCATAGTATGAATTCCAAATTAAAGAGACCCAAGGAATGCCCACCTTGTCCCTTCCAACTGTAGATCGTTCCTGAGCGAAGGGGTGAGGCTATTATTTACTACTAGTACTAGCATTATGGAACGTTTTGGGATTGCATTATACTGTAACTAATAGCACTAGTAAGAAATTTTTGGCACTAGGTAGTAGTTTTTGGCGTGGATTAAGAAATTTTGGGTATGTTTTTGCCATTTTCTGTACACGCCAACTAGTGTCAAAAAACGTCTTACATTACGTGACGGAGTACGTGCATTGCATCAGAAAGCGATACTAGTACTACTTTTTCTCAACTAGTAGTGCGATGTCTTGTACTTCTAGTCTAGTCTAGTATAGTGCACCAGTTTTGAACTCTTGAATCTCAGGGCCAAGGAGCTACAGTTGGAAGTGGAGGGTACTACTGTTCTCTAGAACCAACGTTGTACTATTAATGAAGGGAAAGTACACCTGCGTAGTAGCCTAGTGGGTACTCACAGTACTCTATTCAGCCACTCCTCTCACGTAGCTGGCCTACTCAGCCGCTCCTCTCACGCACACACTAGCAGCCTGTTTATCGGCTGACAGTTCTTTGAGGCAAAACATTTGAGTTATTTGATACAGCGAGACTAGGCTTTTCGCTTCCATTTGTGGAGGTGTAATGGATCTCATCGAACTTTGTTAGTAGTTCCATCTTTATGAATGAGATGAAGCAAAGCTTTTGCCTCCGTTTCAAAAAAAAACACATCAAGAGGAATTTCTTTTATAGTATAGCCCATAATGGAGTGAAGTCCATCCGTGCAACGCCACAAGCTTGAGAGTAGTAGTAGAGCACTTTACATACAGAGCCATATATATTGCATAGTTCCCAATGCCCCGCCAGGCTTTTCCGGCTCCTCGAGCTTAATTGGGAGGCGCTAGTTTAAATATGCTACTAGCTGATGAGGAAGCTACAAGCGAGGTGCGGCTAGGGCGAGCACGCGAGCCATAGGACGCTGGGAAGGAAAACCGGTTCATGTGGCTAGGCTATCCAGTGCACCCAGATTGTGGGGCCGCGTGTCCGTTTGACTTCAAAACTCAAACTACCCGTGTAAAATATTGGCTCGCAGCGAAGGTAGTAGTACTATTTTAAAAAAAAGGCCGTCGTGCGTTCGACCGGGATCGAACCCAAAAAACGAGGTATACAATCCCGCGACCACTAGTAGTACTCGTTGGAGTACAACGCAACCTAGAATCGCCTTTTGTCGCTAGTAGTGCGTACATTGTTCCTTACAAGAAACCCCTAATAATGCAAGAAACCACTAAAATGCCAAGAAACTACTACCACTTGCATACGTGGCAGACTTAAGATAAGACTACCTTATCAACCATTGTACATGCTCTTACCAACCAGCCCTACCAAGAAATGACTACTCTACAAAGTGTCGTTATAGGCACGTTTCAACCCATGGCCCTGTTTGGATACATTTGTTGTCAATCTTACCCCGCCATCCAAACACCACTTTGGTTAGAGTTAGCTCAGGGTTAGAATCTAACTCGGACCTCTGACATGGCCCATGTCTCCCATTAAGTCAACACCTTCTATTCGACCGGGCATTATGACTTGTGGGACCTACAATTCAGTCTGCATAAAAATCCCCGAGTGACCTCCTACCTCCGGCCCAGCCACCTAGTCATCCTCGGCCATGGGACGCAACTACCGCCGCCGGCAGAAGGCGAGGTCAAAACCGCCGGTGGTGCGGAACCCATGTTGCAGCAGCCCGGATGCCAGCTCTGTACGGCGCTCGCGGCCGCTAGCTAGCCAAGATAGCTCCGTCCAGCTGCTTGTCTACAAGGTTTGCTAGCTATATTGGCACGGAAGCGCGGCGGCTTGCTTGCACGCGCCGTGCTAAGGCCAGCCATCTGGCCCGAGCAAAGGCCAGCGCGGCGGCTTGATCGCTCGTGAGTCACGCTCGGGCCAGCCTGCCAACCCGTGCGGAGGCCAGCGTGGCATCCGGCCCGTCTAGCGGAGCGGCGGCCAACTCGTTCATCACCGGCGCAACCGACGAACACGCATCAGTATTGTTTGAAGTAATGTTAAGGAAAAATAATGATTTGATGGGGAGTAACTGGATAGAAGGTCAGATCTGGGTCCCTCGTGTCAACGGTCAAACAAAATGTGTTGGTTTAAGTTGCCTTGTCAGCATGGACGTGTGGGCCAACCCTGTCATAAATGGGTTTAAACGAACCTAATCGGTAGGAGTACTAGGTAGTAGTTTTTGGCGTGGATTAAGAAATTTTGGGTATGTTTTTGCTTTTTTTGTACAATAGATTCTTCCTAGGGCTGGTTGAAAGTGGTAGGTTTTTGTTAAATACTCTACATATTGTAAGTAGGAGTGAATGTTAAGCTTTGGAAGCCAATAAGCAAGGCTAGTTACATAGTGCATATGTGTACATGATTGAAAGTAAATATCAACCATGAGTGACTAATATCTTGATGGAAAACTCGAAAGTATGGAATAGTAGGAGAAAAATGCATGGTTGGAAATACTAGCAATGTTCATGTGCGTTGCAACGAATCATAATTAGAATAATACTTATTCACAAACTTGATACAAAACACTCTAATTTTGATATACATATGTCACTAGAGATATATTATGTTTCAATTAGAATATATTCCTTGGCCTGTTTTGGCGAGGTCAGGGAGGGTTGGTTTTAAGATACTAATTATGGGTTTTTCTGCAAATGGATAGACAAGTGGGATGTTGGTGAGAAAAGGCAACAACTTACCTCACAGTCGTTAGATGTAGATCTAATGGTCAGAAACGGCGGATGCCAGATACACCATCATCACCAACTTAGTCTTGTGTAGGAGTACTAGCAACATCCGTGGATTGCACGGAACATTAAGATGCATTTTTTTATAAAACACTTGTTGTGATTGACCCTTGCGGGAGTAATCCCATGTGTAAAAACTAATGATATCTCGAGAAATATGAGATAAGGTGAAGAGGAGTGGGGTGTGGTGGTGATTGGTGGTGGACCGAGGCGGAGGCATGGGGATTGACGACGCCCGGCAGCCACCACTGTGCCAATTGTTCCAGAGGCTTCCTTTCTTAATTGCTCAACAATGAGGTTTGTTGGAGATAAGGATGAATGAGGGAAGGACTTGTCTACAAATGTGGAGAGGGGTGCGGGTATCTTTTAGTTTAATTTCCATCCGTCAGATATAGATTGGACGGTCTATATTGCAAGATGGCACACATACCATCATCACCAACTCGGTTTTTTATAAGAGAAGAAATATAAGTATGGAGATACAAACGTATTATCGATACTTGCTTCCGTAAACTAGCATCTACATTATATTCAACATCTCGGCATGTCGGGCCAGCACAATGACTTCTCGACTGTGTAAAGCAAAGATTTTCCCGTCGCTGATAAGGAGGGGGTGACGGCGGCACACTTTTTGGCTTGCTCTAGTCCTAGTAGTCATACTAGGTGGTCTAAGCATGTGTAGATTTATTCTTTTTCACTTCTCATGTTCGTCGTACTGCCATGACTGTTGATGAATAGACGGTTAGTTATTCACAGGGAAACCCTTGTTGAGCGTGTTTGCGAGAGAGAGAGACAGTGTGCATGTGTGATATGTTAGAGACTGAGGGAATGATAGCAGATTCTTTGTGTCTATGTGTGTGGAGGATAGAGAAAGACATGTACATGCGGCTTTGTGTTGTGTAACGTGGAGACACATATACATAATTAGAGAGTGAGTGTGTGAGATACACATGCGGACATGGGGAGAGATGAGGATCCAAATAAATGGGTGTCTGTGCGTGTCTGGGTGTGTTTGTGCACGTGTTTGTGTGTGAGAGGGAGTGTGTGTATGTGGAGTAGAGAGACCACTGATGATGTAAACCTAGTATAAGGGAAGGGGGAATGGTGTGACATGTGTAGTAGCGGGATAGCTGGGTGCAGGCGGGGGGAGCAGACTATTTGGAAGAGACATTGAGTGTGTGTGTGGGAGAGGGGTGTGTGTGTGTGTGAGAGAGAGAGAGAGCTAGCGATGGAGAGAGAGGGAGACAGGAAGAGAGGGGGCGAGAGGGGTTGTTTCTGTCCATAAATGGCGTATAGATAGGGAGACAATGTTGATGTTGTCTGAAATTGGCCTATGTACGGAGACACAAGGGAAGCGAGTCATCGTGTGTGTGATAGGGACTTCATTAGAGATCTAGAATAGATGGTGTAGAGAACAATGTGCGAAATCGAGAACGATGATACATTACGTAGCTATGGAAAGAGTCACGACATATATGTATACAGGGAAGGAGCTGGGGCGGGTCCGCATGTGGGAGAGATAGAAAGAGGAGAGTGGTGCACAAGGAGACAAACTGTGCTTGTTTGCAGTGGGGGTGGTGTGTGAGGTGAGTGCGCGAGAACCACATAACTAGGGAGATAGACGTTTGGGGGCGACGTTTTTGTGTATGGGAAATATACACTCTACATAATGTGTGTGCTTGGGTAAGAGAGATAGCGGGAGACCTAGATAGTGAGGGAAGAGATGTGTGCATGCCCGAGAGACAAAGTGATAGAGACCTATATATGTGTGGGTGTGTGTGTGTGGTTGGGGGGGCGAGGGGGGTGGCTTCAGATAAAGAGTGAGGTGTCTATATTTGAGGGACTTTAGTGTAACTGAGATATTGTGCACTCATGGTTGATCAATTTGTTTCACAGTTTGGACTATGAGATAACGATAGTTTTGAACATGCGTGATATACCTTGATGTACCAGAATTACAAACCTAAGATTGGAATATTAGAATTCGACTCCATCATTAGCTTTTGTAATTCATTTAAACGGAGGTACATTTTTTTAAGCCGGGATTTTGTGATTTCAAATTCATATATAAAACCTAGAGATATACATATATGGGCATGTTCAAACTTTAGAATCATCCACTTTATTCATACACATGCACATTTTTGCTTTTGTCATCATATTTAGAATACACATATTTGGAATTTCATTTGAATTGGACCGTATGATGGTATTTGCTTGTAGTAGCTCAATGATCCATATTTGAGTTGAATGGACAATCTAAGTTTTGAGTTGGAGACATTGATTTTCAAAACTTGCACATTTTTTTTATGCAAAACAAACAAATTTTCGGCCATGATATCATAGTCGGCCGTCGAGAGCAGGATACTTATAATTTTAGGCGCCAAAAGCTTTCAAACTTCCGCTCACATCGAAATATCACGCTACCGAAAGTTTAGCCCTGCGATATTCCTGTTTTACCCTGCCACATGAACGGAAAAGGGCTGCTTTGGTAACTCCATTGTTTTCCCTCTTTGCCCCAACATTCTTCCCAGGCCCCCCCTTCCTCCCCGACCCCCCCAACCACGGCAAGCCACCGAATCTAGTCCTCCGCCGCAGCGGTGGACCTCACACCCCGTCGGATCTACCTTCCGCACCTTGGAACCCCCAACTGCCAACTCACCACTTCACCGGAGCCGCTTCAGCGACTGGCTTGTCCACCGCTCCAGATCTCCTTGACCACCATCATGGTCCACCGAACTGGATCTACTTAATCGGCGCCCTCGTCCACCACAGTGTAGGCCCTTCTCTGACTCCCTCATCCGCTCCTTCGATGGCCCTTCATACAAGCCCTCGTCCGCCTCAACAGATCCACCTCACGGAAAGCACTGTACAACGCGCCCACCGAAGCCTTCGTCCACTGCACCGGACCCGCTCAACGGACGCCATATTCAACTCCACCGACCCTGCTTTACCGACGCCGCAGCCTCATCAGGTTATTTTGATTTTTACTCCTTCGGTTTTTCTCTTTATTGTGCAACTGTTCACTTACCACAGATGAGCTTTCTTGTATGTCGACAGGCGCCGCAACCGTAGCACCGGAGCCACTTCAGCGACGGTGACAGCCGGCCCAAAATCAACTGCAACACGAGCACCATCGACGATCCTTAGCTATCAAGTATGACAACGATACCCATACGCCGCCGAGAATCAGGTACTATTATCCAACGGCCGGCGCCTACGGTCACTTTCCTAGCATAAGCACCGCACCTTTGAATTTCTTCAGGGCATCATTCAGTTTTTCATGAGAGTCATTATTCTGCTTGGACCTGTAGGGCCATACTTCTGGCAGTGAACATGTTACATGTGCTAAATTACATACCAGTGCACATATAGTTAATATGCTTTAGTTTTGTCCTAAGTACTCCCTCCGTTCCAAAAATAGATGACCCAACTTTGTACTAACTTTGTACTGAAGTTAGTACAAAGTTGAGTCATCTATTTTGGAACGGAGGGAGTATTACTGTACTTCCTAGATATCACTGCCTACTATTTTACTTCTTGAATGCTATATTTATGATAATGGTGTTGTTCTGATGCCACCTGTTGGTTCCATCAGACTGCTTAATGTTCTCTATGCTTAATTACACATCAGCAAACTAGCATGTGGTTCCGCTGCTTTTTGTTTGTTTTACCCTACATTTTCTGATGCTAGCTATTACATCACTGCTCCGAGCCTCTGTTCATTACTTGTTTGTGTGTTCTTGATCTTCCCAAGTTGTATGACTAATTTTATGCTTCTATTAATTATGGAGCTGCCAACCCCATCAAGCAAAATATTTGTTCTTTTGGGGCTGGCACCTCGAACAAGCATAAAAATAGAGGGAAGCGGATATATTGTCGTGTATGCACACACCCTTCTTTGATTAGTTTAGATGAACCATTGATGATCAGTTCGGACCAGTGCATGCGATTAAAATTAATTTTACCTAAATAGAGGGTGCAGAATAAACTACAACAACTAGATTTGCAACCACGGGATGCTGACGGTATCTTCAAAGAACATTGCAACAGCAGTGAGGCTTCACAGCAACATATGGTAAGCCAGTGTGTTTTAGTACATGTGAAATGTAATGCGAGTGGGTTGCTTTCTTGGCTTGTGCCCTCAACTAGTAATCCTACCGAATTACAAATAGTTCAGTTGTTCCGCTTTTGTATTGCTTGATTCGAATGCTTGTTTGTTGTTACGCTATACCTGGTTGGCCAATATGTCGTGGGCCTCTTTGTACTATCGTAAAGAAATGCATGCCTATTTCATTTGAGTTCTTAACTTTTCCTCTCAACTTCATCACAAGACTATCTTTGTAGTTTATATGAGGCCACACTGTTAAGTGCTTTCTCAGATTATTTCAACTGCTTAGATGCCTTGGCAACTTAAATATAGCGGTGGTACACTCCCTTTGAACTAGGGATGTCAACTGGGTCCCGTTTAATCCCGATTAAAGTCCACTAGTGGTATGATAGTTCAAAACAATTTTTGTTTTTTGAGGAAAATGGACTAGGGAGGTAGCAAAAACTAACTAGATGGGACTGGTGGATGTCGTTTATTTGCCACTTACATCCCTAGTTTCATCTGATGCTGCTTCAAACCATTTAATATAGTTTCCCATGCTTGACAATAATTCGTCTGTCGTTTAACATGTAAGCTTACTACCTGGATCATACGATAACTATCTCTTACTTATGTCCAGCGGAAACCTTTCAGGATGCCGTTCACACTAGGACACAATGTACAACCCCAGAATCTATTTGTGGAAGCAGTGCGCCATCCATGTTACCAGATGGTAGATGTTCAGAGGCAACACCGCCGGAGAGCAGTCTCAGCACAGATATTATAGTGCTTGAGGATCTACTAGAGGCAGAAAGAGATGGTGTGGCTGCCATGAATGAGGTAATCTTTATCTTGAGGCTGGAAATTACGGAATTAGCGGCATGCATTATGCAAGCAACCCAAGAATTGGAGGAAGTAAGAATGTTGCATGTGAAGACAGAGGAGGTCCTGCTGTTTCTGCTATCTGAAGCCCAAGGTAATCCCAGTTCTTCTTTAGATACCAGTTGAAATTGTCATTAGATTATTGTACTTGCATGTTGTGTCATGTCTCTGAATGGATTATGTCGCAAGACCCGATATGTTGTCCATGAGTTGTAATGATCCGAATTTTTTAGGCGAGGTAATCCTCAGTGGTTGTATGATTGACATAAGGTGAACTGTTTTTCGTGTGAGCATATTGTATTGGATGAAATAACTGTTTAACTCAGAGTGTATCCAACCTACTGAATTCGAAGATCACGACATTTCTAAATCATATTCATATATAAAGGTGGAATAAATCTTTGTTGTGGTTTTGAAGAAATAAATAACAAAACGTAGAATTATCTGTGGATATTCGTAATCGAATACAAATTGGATTTGAATTTAGTTTGCCAGGGCCCAGGGCAAACGTGAATGCTAATTCTCCCAAGTTTTGAACGAAGCGGCTAAACACTCATTATAATTTATGGGATGCCCGAAGCAAGTGTTTGCAAGATGGAAATTACTGTCTACCCCTGACCCTTGACATCCTTATCGACCGTATTTACACTACTGTCGATAGGGGTAGACTAGTAACTTCAATCAGACGTGACATGACGGCCT
Organism: Aegilops bicornis; assembly: GCA_021605145.1. Lineage (NCBI taxonomy): Eukaryota > Viridiplantae > Streptophyta > Magnoliopsida > Poales > Poaceae > Aegilops > Aegilops bicornis. The sequence goes on along the minus strand of CM038670.1, from coordinate 139,451,399 downwards.
CTGAGCCCATTCAGACACGGTCGGCGCCAAACGTTGGCAGCAAAACGCATTTGATTCAAGCTCGTCCGAAAGACATGTGTCTCTTCCTCCATTTACCCATTCATACACGGTGGGCGGTAAAACAAACTCTCCTTGTCCAAAATCGATGTAGGCAAAACAAACTCTACACGGGGGCAGATGTGTAACTTCCCTCATACGTGACACAACCGCCCTACCTGTCAGCCCCGTTCATACACCATGGGCGCCAACCGAGGGTGGCAAAACACCGTCTCCTCGTCCGAAATAGTTACGGGCAAATATTTGGGAGATGCGAGATTACCATCCTATCCCCAACCAACGCGATGCCCGAAATTTTAAATGGGGGTTAAGTTCGTAACTTTCCCACATTTCAGAGAAGCACGTCCCAAAGTTTGAGATCCCCCCTCCCCTCCGTTTCCCCATTCATACACCATCGGTGGCACGACAACCTCCGCACTGCGGCCAGCCTCCTCCATCCGCCACCCCATCCTCCACCTTGCCAGAGCCTCTACCCCTACCACATCGTCCACTTCAAGAGATTGACGTCTCGCATCCACGGTGCTGGACCAAGATCCTCTCATCGCCTCCTCTCGCTTCATCGGTGCGGTCGTCCACCTTGCCGTTGCCGCTCCTACGACCGCCTCATCCACGGCAACAGGATATATCCCCCGACCCAGCCGTCTGCCGTCTAAAGTCTTCTTCCCCGCCGTCGACAGCCATCGCACCCGTAGCACCCTCAACGTATCAGCATAGGCCTACACGGCGTCGCAAGAGAGGTGGTACTCTTCCATATGTGCTTAAGTTATTGATCTCACCCGGAAAACAGATCGTAATTTGTTGACTGTACTTTTCTTGTCCGTACCAAATCGTAGTGGCTAGTTGAAAGCAAACATTGGTTGCGAAGTAGCTTTGTCCGGTTTGCACCTTCAGATCTGCCATGGCACGGTCACTATACTCATAAAGCTTATGGTTTCCCCCCTTTATATTCACTATCATCATCGTAGGTGCTTCGTGTCATGCTAGCACTGCTCCTCAAGACCTCAACCCAAAGCTTACGTGTTGAAATACGAATCTGATATGATGCTCATATCACTAAAATAGAGAACATTTAATTGGTCACCTAATGTTCCTATATTCATTTCGAAAAGCATGCGCGCCACCCATTGGTCCAGCTAGTTCCACTTTCCTGATTTTTTCTCTTGATGCTTAGGGTTTTCCCCATTTATCTACTCTACTATGATCTGCATAGGTGCTTTCTGTCGTACTAGCATTACTCAACCCTTCAAGCTAAACAACACAACACTTAGAATTCGAAAGCTTAGTTGTTCAAATATGATTGTGATATGATACTGATATTAGTTAACCGACACATTTAATTGGTTAGCTAAAGGTCCCACTTGAGTTTCCAAATGCATGTCGCGACATATAGAGAGATAGCATAATTGCATTTCTTTGTCACTTGTTGACCGTACTTTCTTGTCCATACCAAATCTTAGTTGTTATTTCAAAGCAAACATCGGTTGCTAACTACCCTTTATGCGGTTTGCGACTTCAGATCTGCCATCCCACTGCCACGGTCAACACTGTACTCATCATGCTTATGGTTTCCCCATTTTATGATGACCACAATCAGCCTACGTGGTTCGTGTCGTAATAGCACTGCTCACCCATCGAGCTAAACAAGCTTAGCTGTACAAATTCATATCTGATATTATTGTTGATATTAGTAAAATTGAGAGATGCTTAATTGGTTAGCTAAATGTTCCTACTTTAGTTTCGAAATGCATGTGAGCCACATATGGAGAGACCGGAAAGAATAGTATTCCTCTGTGCGCTCTGGCTCATCATGGGTGGCCAACCGACATTGTATTGAAAGACTTGTAATATCTTCAATCTTCTTGCTCTTCTGTTCTTCTTTAAGATGATACTCTTCTCTTCTTTGTCATTGAGTCGGTCGAGTTGTTCTCCTTAGTATATTTTGAATCTGCCAGTCAGTCGACTTGTTCTTCTTTACTATATGTTGAAGCTGTCATCTGCCTTGATGTCATCACTTGGAGCTCTCATATTTTGAGTAGTAGGCCACATTATATTAATGCACACAACAAATTACAGCACGCATGGGATCTCTTAAAAGAATTGCAGACATAGCACAAAGGGGTTTACAGGGAGGCAGTATTGGATTAGAATCACTTCTGCATGACAAACAAAATCTCACTTGTTTTTATGTTTTCATGCATGTCAGATATTGAACATTATCAAAATGAATATGAGAATGAGCGCACGAGAGGAATATTGCGGAACAATCCACTGGCTAACAAACTTGGCATGGTGGAGGATGGCCTATCTTATTCACCCATCAAGGTGCTTGCTCTATCTTTGCAAATTTGTATTGGTCGCACATATTTTGCATCTGACCTCTTGCATTAGTTCTACTTTGTTACACCATCTGCTTAGTTTAAGCATCATATATGAGTATATGCCATACCTATCAATTTTCTGTACCTATTCCATGTGTCGTCACACTCTGTTTTTTCGGTCAATTGTTGTTCGTGCGTACTAGATGTCCAACAGGACGAGGGTGGGTGCAGATCCTCAAGGAGTACAAACTAGGTATTTGGAAAAGGTAGTGATACCTCACTACAAAAAAAAGACACATCCATGACATTTTGGGCCGAACCAAACTTTTCTCTCTCATACATATGACACTTCTATGACGATAATTGTGACAAAAACCAGTATCATCATAGATGTGGTGGGCTCCTACTTCTATGACAAAAAATCATGACAGAAAATGGGCTTTTCATCCTGGGCGGGCTGGAGACGCAGCTGCATGACATTCTTTGGGTCGTCCATGACGAAAAAACCGTCGTAGAAGCGAGGGCGAGGAAAATTTCGGGGAGTTCCCGATTACGGTTGGCGGTCGGGGGCCGAGCGATGCACGCTTCTCTCGTACATGTATGCACGTGTGTGCGACGTGTTGGCTCTAACTGAACCCGAGCGAGGTGTTGGGCTCTAACTGAACCCAAGCGATTGCTCTGCAGGCTACGCGTTACTGAACCCGAGTGATCGATCGATGGCTGCTAACTGAACCCAAACGAGTGATTCCTTCGCTATTGCTATTAACAGAAGCCGATCGATGCTGCCTCTCTGGATGAGCGATTGGCGTTGCGGGGAGGTTGGATGAGCGATGGCGGTGGCGGCCTCTGGATGAACAGGACCCCGTTGTGTGGAGGGCTGGATGAACATGACGACCCCGTGGAGGGCTGGATTAACAGTAGACGGTGGAGGGGTGCCCGTGGAGGGTGGTTGAGCGATGGCGGTCTTGATGCAGCGCGGTGGAGGCTGGATGAACAGGAGCCCGTGGAGGCTGGAGGAGGTCGACGGTAGCCCGTGGAGGCTGGAGGAGGTCGACGGTGGAGATGAACAGTATCCTGTGGAGTCCCGTTTTGCGGTACGCCACACCCCTCCTGATGAACAGGACCCCTGTTTCGACCTTAGCGCTCCAACACAAGTCTGTTTCGTCCATTTTGCTGTACGCCACACCCCTCCCGATCAACAGGACCCCCGTTTCGACCGTAGGAGGTCCGTTTCGTCTGTTTTGCGGTACGCCACACCCCTCCCGATCAACAGGACACCCATTTCGACCGTAGGAGTTCTGTTTCCTCCATTTTGCGATAAACCAGGCCTTGTTTTCATCGCCTGTTCCGACCAAGCCCTCCCGATGACCACGACCACGCACTCCGTTCCGACCCAGCCAGTTAGCTCCCACGCGTTCTGTTGCCTCCCGATGAACACGACGCATTCTGTTGCCTGCCCATGAACACGACGCATTCCGTTGCCTCCCCATGAACATGACGACGACATTATTTCTCCGTTCCGACCCAGCCATGTACACGAGCCCTGGCCGTACATATCCGCGAGTAGGCGTTCGAGACCCCGCCCGTATGTACACATATGTGGCCGTATTTTCTTTCTTGCACCCTGGCCGATGTACGTACGTGTACATGCTACGTGCGCGCCTCTACTACGACACGTGCGCGCCTCTACATCGACCCATATATATGTACGTACACGTTTGCGACCAGAATGACAATGCCACGTATGCTTCGACCAGGTGGGTCCCAACTGTCATGCAATTCCTTGCATGCAAAGATGTAGCTGGTGGGTCCCAGTAGTCAATGGTGCGAATCGTTTTTTTCCCCGGACGCACTTCCTTGCATGCGAAGATGTAGCTGGTGGGTCCTAGCGATTAGAAGCGAATCGTTTTTTGCGGGACGCACTTCCTTGCGTGCGAAGGTGTAGCTGGTGGGTCCCAGCAGTCAGGGGGGTGAATCGTTTTTTCGGACACACTTACTTGTGTGCGAAGATGTAGCTTGTGGGTCCCAGCAGTCAGGGGGCCGAATCGTTTTTTTTTCCGGACGCATGTCCTTGCGTGCGAAGATGTAGCTGGTGGGTCCCAGCAGTCACGGGGCGAATCCTTTTTTTTCACGAAATACGGTGGCCCGTCCGGTGGGTCCCCACTGTCAGGTGGATGAATAATTATTTTGCGCGTAATAAGGAGGCACTTCCTTGCGGCTGCCATGGACCCAGCTGTCAGCCTCTCCACGTATAGTTCACGTCCGATGGAAGTCGTTCCTTGACCACGTTGACCACGCCGCGCCGAGAGCACCACGGCGGTGGATGACGGCGAGGCCTAGGAAGGGGATGATGCGGAGCCGGGGAAGACGCGACAGTGGACGCCAACGCGGAGAGGAGTACGAGGGTTCACTGGTTCAGCAGCGCTGCCGTAGCCACAAAATAACAGGTGGTGTGGGTGAGTGGAGGGATGGCCTGGCCAGCGATGGGAGTAGTAGGGGGCAGTGAGGCCTCCGCGGCAGCACAGCCGGCCACGGAAGGCAGGAGCAGGCGACACGATCGGCGCTGCTTTGGGCGGCTGGAGCAAGAAGACCAGAGATTGAAGAAGCACAACGGCCGTTGGATGGACATCGTACGGTCACTGCAGCTAGAATCGTTTATATTGACTAAGTTGACAAAGCCCTTGGTACATCAACTTAGTAGGCCCACAGTCGACTTCGAAGCAGTGCGCCCGGATGTCCGGGAGGAATCATTTTTGGGCAGCTGAAGCTAGAATATCCGAGATTGAAGAAGAAGCACGACATCCATTGGATGGACATCCAACGACCACTTCTGCTAGAACCGTGTGTTGACTATAAGTTGACAAAGCCTTGCATACGCGTCAACTATGTTTTTTTAGGGGACGCGTCAACTTACTAAGGCCAGAAGTGTGTGGCAGAGAACTTATAGCCCATTTGAGATTTGTAAGAATGTGTAGCCCATTTTTGAATTCTAGTGGAATTTACTACAGCCCATTTACAGTTTGTTAAAAGTACAGCCCATTTCAACCAACCGTTCAAAACATAATTCAATAAAATTTCACACATTTTGATGGGATCTGAAATAATTTTATCCCGAAATTTCTAGTCAGATTAAATACAATTTCAATATAAATTATATTACGTAAAAATCCAACGAAACATTGCGCTCGCAACAATTAATGAAATTAAAATTTTCAAAATCCAAAAATAATATTTTATAAACTAATTATGTGTTTGGTGCATTTTTATAGTTACTGCCCAATTTTTATAATTACATCCCATTTATTATTTCTTAAAGCCCATTTTCTTGTTAAGCCTAATGCATCCCTCCTAGGAAAGATTTGCAGCCCAGCGGGGCGGAGAATAACAACTTGACCTTGCATGGGTATTCCTAAAAAAGGTATAGCTAGGCTAGCCATTTTCAGCTTGAAAAAAATTAATATCTGGGCTGGATATCTGGCCTGGGCTAGACGGTCCACATCCCGCCCAGTTAATACCTGCAGCGATGTTTTCGTTGTTGTTCAGAGGAGAAAAATTAATATCTGGGCTAAACATCGAAAAACTCTGCAGTGCTCACACCTCAAAAACACAAATACTGCTCGAGCTGCTTGGTCCCAGCTGTCGGCCGCTTCTTGTGCAATTCTCTTGTTTATTGACTACTCACTCCTTTCCGGTTTATAGTCCTCAATTCAAAAATCTGACCAATCAAGGTAGATGGCAAGTGGTGGAATACATTTTGTAGTTTTGCAAAAGCACCTAATTAATGCTCTTGTTATCCTCAAAAAATTATGTTTATCAATGCATTAATTGCAATGCATGCATGCATAGTACATGCATTGGTCAATTTTCTCTTAATACTTGCATGCAATGATTTAATGCACCTTGGAATCTGAACATGTGATGGAAAACAACCAAATTGAGCCTTATAAAATGGAAAAACTAAAATGTTGAGATAAGCCCTATAAACCGGAAAGGAGGGAGTATATAGGTTGACAATGGTGTGGGACCGTGATGTAAGGAAACCAAGAGGAAGCAAAATAAATTATTGTTATATATATATATATATATATATATATATATATATATAATAAGGAGGCACTTGCGTACGTGAGGCTATGGCCCTGGTGGGTCCCCATTGTCATCCTCTCCAAGTAAAGTCATCTCCTCGCCCTTGTATCTTCCGCCAAAGCAGTCGGCCGCCCGCTTCCGGTGCAGGCGATTGCTCCACCTTCAAACGACACAAGTGCCGTCCGTCCGTCCATCTGCCGCCCAGCCACATTATTGATACGCGGTTGCCAAGGCGTCTACTCTGGTGCCACAAGTCCGTCCCTCCGCCGCCCACCTTTGCTATATAAACTGCTGCGCCGGCCATAGCCGCAGTAATCCGCATCCGTTCCCTTTCTCCTGTCCACACCACTACTGCCCACCATGGCTTCCTCGCGCTCCAGCGCTCTTCGGGACGGGCGGACGACGGACCACAAGGAGATGGCAGCCATTGCTGCAGACCGGCTAGCTGGCAGGCAGCCGGAGGACGACGACGTCCCATATGGAGAACATGGTAGTCGATGATCTGGTGCCAACCCCCTCCTCCGCGCCATCCTCGCCGGTGCATTTGTAGCGACCCGACCTCACGCGTTCAAGCCTCTATGTTTCTGTGTTATCCCTGGATCCGTATGCTGGCACACACAGTACATCAATGTATATATCAAAGTGCAATCACATGTATAGATAACGTAAAACTGTTATATACCTCATAAGTCACAGCGGAAACAAATAGTCGGGTGTGGAGTCCCATCAACGCCATCGGTAGGTTGAGTGTAGACCGTAACCCTGTACCGTACTCTTACTCATCGGAAGAAAGTATCTGCAACATGATACGTTGCAGCCGTGTAGGTCAGTACATTGAATGTACCGGCAAGATCACAACATGAGAAAACAGATGATAAAACTATACTATATGCAATATGGCTTTGTGGCTCTGTATCCGAGTTTTGTTTTGCATAAAAGCTGGTTTGATTTTCCCTACATCAAAGGAATAACTAGAGTCTGTACTATGGAGTTTTCTATCATGACATGGTTCCGCCAAACGATGTCTCATAGCCCAAATCATCATAAGTTACCCACAATTAAGTTATCAGTCCGGTGTTGAGAGTTCTGAGATCGATCTAAGTCTAGAGGCTCAAATTGTCCGTAACCGGGGACACGGCTAATCAATTAGGTTTTAACCCTCTGCAAAGGTTTGTACACTTTACCCGCAAGATTCGATCCCTCTTTTTACGTTCTCGCACTTCAGGGTGTTTGAGAACAAGACGACCGAAAAATGGTCTTCCGAAGAGTTCCCCTGACCACTGCCGGTGCTCATCCTATCCTACCGTAGTTCTACATCTGCTAGCACCGTCCCAGCCAGAGTCACAACTAAGGTCAACCAAGCCAGAGCCCATAATGACTTGCGGTTGCACAGGTAAGCTTCCGGGCATGAAGTATTCTTCGGTCTCTTTGAGTCTGGGTGAAGCTTTCCGCAAGATGTCTTGGCGCTTCTCCATGCATCCCGGCCATCCACTGGTTTCTCCAGGTGCGGTCAACAAATCCTTCACCCAAAGAGTGTGTATTGAATTCTTGTCTCGAGTCTTGAAGCCTTGAGGCCTTGAAGATGCAGTCCTTGGAGATGCCATCATGGAGTTGTCGTCATTGACGTAGAGTCCTCCTTCTTCACACCACTCTCGTGCACTCATACCGAACCCCGTCTACTCTAGCATAGCATTAAAATAAATAACGTCCCGGGCTTGGTAACAGGGTGATGGGTTCCTACCTCATGCATACTACTCAACTACAAGAATTGAATATCACTACTGGAGGGTTGTTGCAAAGATGCCACTAAATGCAATAAAAACATAGGTATGAAAGCATGGTCAAAGTGAACTTGCCTCAAATGGGTTAGTGAAGATATTATCGCTCTCAAAAACTAGAAAAACTAGTCGTCACTCTCCGATGAAATCTATACAAGCAAGCATAGTATTCACATAAGCAATCATTCTATCACTCAATCATAACAATCAAAATAACAACGAAATCGAAATATGATCGAAGGTAAAAAAACCAAATAAAAATCCAAATCACTCAAATAAACTTATAGGGCTAATCTACACCACAACAACTCTACTTAATAACAAGTAAAAAGCCTAAAACAAAAATACTTAACACAAGGTAAAATAATTATTCACTAAGTAACATAAAGTATTTTTCCTATAATAAAATTCTAACAGTACCTAGAACCTCGAACACTATTTCTATTGCTAGCAACTAGTCATACAACAAACAACACCTAGAACCTCAAGAATACTAAGTCTAATAAATCCTAGAAACTACCTATTGTTAAACAATAGAATATATGACACACTGGCGAAAACTAGCAAAAGAAACTAATTAAAAATAATTAATAATAACTAAACTACAAACAATACTAAAAACAGAGTAAACAATACTGTTTACAATAAAAGGCTAATCTAACTAACTCACTAACATGCAAACTAAACACTACTGGGTAGCTAGTCTAATAAGTAACCAGTAGAAAAAGAATCGGTCAAAAATAAATTCCTATCTCAAAATAGCTCAAATCTAGTGATTTGAGAAAATTCATACCAACACAAATTTAAACTGCTCAAATATGAAATACAATTGAACTAACAGAAACTTGATAAAAATACCTCATAGATAATTAACTGCGGATTTTACAAGATTGAAACTATTCTGTTTTAAAACAGAATGGAAAAAAAGGCAGATCGGGATTACTGCAGCTGTTAGGTGAGTTGCTCGGGCAGAGGGCTCCTGTGGTCCTCCAGGCGAGGTGAGGGGACAAAGGCGGGGCGGAGGCGGAGGCGGAGCGGCTGGTGGCGGTGGGTGGCGGGAGGGCCCGGTGGGTGGGGCGGAGCAAATGGCGGCGGCTCAGCGAACTCCGGGCGGGCGCGGCGACGTGGGGTGAGAAGAGGAGGGACTGGGGGGGAGGAATGGACGCGCAAGGTGGCTATTTATAGGGGGAGGAGTTCGTCTTTGAGGAGGGGGCGAAAGATTTCGCTTATCCCGCGATTCCGGCGGTGCTCCGGCGGTGGCTAGAGATCGTGAGTATCTTCCCTGGAGGAAAGAGATGATTCGGTTCGGATCGGGCCGGACTTGGCCCAAAAAAATACAGTACCTTCCCTTTTTTTGAATAACCCGCGAAGAAAAATCATTTTAGAAAATACAATGAAAATAAAATATAGGAGTAATATATATGAAAATGATCAGAAAAATAAGCCGAATTTAATGGGATATTTTCCAGGGGCAAATAAAATACTCTTTGAAAAATCATTTTTTAATTCAAACAAAAATCAAAATGACTTTCAAAACTCTATGGAAAATTTATTCCAACATTCTTGGGGTGTCATGTTACTCCCTCTCAACACTTTTGTTCAAGTGTTCTTTGTTAGAAAAGTTTTTGAATAAAACTCAAATGCCACTTTGAGTTAAAAACAAAATTTAAATGACAAATTAAAAATGAAATTTTTCTTTACTTCCCACTCTCTTTCATTGAAGAAATCATGAGGATCATTGAGTGGCATGAAGTTTGAAATATTTCCAAATTCAAATATTTTCAAACATAATTTTTTTGGAAAGTCCTTTTATTCCCTCTCAACAAAACTTCAAAAGTTTAAAATTCCAATCAATTTCACTCAATCAATTTCACTCAATCAATCACTCAACAATCAATCAAACAATCATATATTTTAATTATTATAACATTCCAAAATTTAGAATTATGGGATGTTACAAACTACCACACTTAAAATGAATCTCGTCCTCGAGATTCGAAGAGGCTAGCAAGAAAAGGTTAGGGGTTGGGGGTCTTCTAGCAAATCTTTTGGCTGGAAAGTTCAGGGGTGCTACCACACTTAAAAAGCAAGGTTACGGTTCCAATAAACTCAGATACTTCCTGCAGGGTGCCGACAATATCTGTCTCTTCACATATCTTACAATAGCTCCTTTATTAACGCTCTTACATCGGAAGCATAGCGTTTTCCTCAAAATCTTGGGTAAACCGTCAAAGATGAAGTTCACCCGAGACTGGATCTTACCTGATAGGTCTGCGTCCATTCTAGACAACTATCGAAATACTCATGGTGGTCTACCATTAATGGTTTCTGTAGAAAAAGGGCCTTGGCTTCATTCTCACCGTATAATCTACGATTGGCAACAACTGCCATGTACATGGGTTTATCATCATACAATTCTATGGCTTAAGCAAGGCTTCAACAAGCGTCGTCACTTTACTATGGGTAAGTCTCTCAGATTTACCATTCAAAATATCAAGAGCGAATGATAAGAGTAAGTCGGTATGGTGATCAATCCATTCCGCACCCAGATCATTACCATGAATAAGGTTTAGCGAATATCGTATTTCTAACGCTCAGGCATCCTCACAAGCTTTGCAGAAATTTCTCTCGTCCTCGAACTGGGTTCGGGTAAATCCATTGGTTCTGCAAGCTGAACAAGCATCTATCGTTTCTTCACCACTCTTGGGTTTTTGCGTAACTTCCTATAAAACATCTGCTGATGGAATTTCTTCTTCCAGGGAGTCCTTGATTCCTTATAAATTCCTGGGCCTATGGGTTATGGCCCACTTCAACACTAGTACATTTTAACTCATCCTTCCAAGGATTATTGTTCCATATTCCCACAGTATACCTCTTTTAAATCCAATAGTACTTCATTTTGTCATACTCTTGGGGTAACCATCATAATCAAACTCCAACTTATTTCGTCCGGCTCCTTTCTATGGACAGTCATGAACAACACCTTTTTTTTCTTCATTGACCATGTGGCTTTTCGGAGTACTACCACACTTAAAATGAAATGCACTAGTTCATCCATAAATTATATTATTTTCATAACAAATCTTTTATTACATCGTTAACCATGTTTCATGAATCCAAATTCCAAAAAGTACTTTATTACAAATGCTGCCACCCACATGGTTTGGTATGGTCAAGCATTACTTCCCACTTTATTCATTTTTCCTCCCTGAGGATCCGTCAGTCCCACTGGAATTGTGCGACATGCTCCTTGAAATCTTCAATCTTCTGTTTCATCGTAGTGGCCTTGAGCTTCATCTCCATCATCTCTGCATGCACTTCTCTTAGGTATTCCTGAGTATAACGGAGTCTTGCTTCAAGTATTTCTCTGATCTGACGTATGGCTTCCATGGCTGCTTCACCAACAGCGTCAAAGAAAGTTGCTTGTGGTACACGTGAGATGAAAAAGTATTGCCCCATCATCTTTGGGCAAACTCCTTTCATACGGTGGAGGTGTACCTCCACGTACCAAAGTTCCACTCCCTTTTGCATGAAGGCCGGGTAACCTTTGTAGACTGCATCTCCTTCAAGCTGAATATGCTTCATCATGTCCTTTAGGATTTTTGGGTAATCGTGACCACTTGTTAGGGTCATGATCGTCTCCAGGCCCTTGATGAAAGATTCATAAAGGGTCGTCATCTACAGTTGTAGAAATGATACTCAGAATAAGGTACATATCTCCTTGGGTACACATTCATATCATCCAAACAAAACTTCAAACTCAATTTCCAACATCCAGTTTATGCATCACAACTCATTTTCTTCCATGTTCACCCAGAATATTAATTTCAAAGATAAAACATAACAACTCCTTAAAGCCTTTCAGCATATGACATATGAACTTTATTGAGTCATGAATTATTACAATCTTTGGGTAATCTATTACATAACTCAACTCCACATTCTCATGAAAATAGAAGTGTTTTCCATACTGCACGTATTACTGATATCAACATCTCCACTACTCAGCTCTAGCTTTCTCCTGATCTGAACATTCCCTAGCAAAATGTCATGCTTCCTTGCAACAAAAACAAATAACTTCTGACATTTCCCAGGGCTTCTTGTTGATGGTGCCTGCTCCTTGAGTTCCTTGCTTCCTTTCGAGAAAATCATTGACATAATGTCCGACGTCCTTACATTCAAAACAGGTAATATGACTCTTGTCCCTCTTTGCAGAAATTGGGTTGTTCTGAGGGTGTCATTGTTTTCTCTTCCTGGGTTTCTTCGTTCTGATCAAACGTTCTATTCCCTGTGGATCAAACTCTATTGCTTCCAGATACTCTTTTCTTTCCTTGGTGCAATACTGTGAAAAATGACCTTCTTCTCCACAAGAATAGCAGGCATTGGAGTAAAATCTGTTAAGGCCTTCTCCATCAGGGTCTTCAACACATTCCTTCCTCACAGATTCTTTCATAACTTCTCGGAGGGCTTCTTTCATTCCTTCTTCCTGCTTCTGAATAGTTTGTTGCACCGTGGGGTAAATGTGACACTGAGCCGGGTAGTGGGTGGTTCCTTCACACAAGAAACAAGTCACCTGACTAGTTGGGCATTCTTCGGCTGGGTGATTCTCCTCACAATGAGGGCATCCATCCTTGTGTTCCTCCTGGGTGTGTCCTATTTCTCCGCAAATCTTGCAAGCACAAGGTTTCTTCTTCGGGTTATCATAGTTCTTCTGAATAAGATGAGATCTCAACATAGTCTTCTTGGATTCCTAAGTTTTTGCTCCGTTGCATCCTTGTATGGCTTGATGCATTTTCCACCAGGTTGCAGCACTCTCGGTAAAATACTGAAGAGCATATTGAACCTCATACTTCCTTGCAATAAAATTTTGCCCGAAGTGACTCTCCATGTTTTGAATCTATCGCTCTACCTCCAACCGAGTCATCGGTCCAGAGAATACCAGTCCAACATAATTCATCATCTATGGGTCCAAAGGTTTTGGGATGATATACGAGAGGAGAAAGGAGGGAGATACACACAATGCACAGAATAGTTTTGAAGAAACGGGTTTTATTTTGCGGTTGTCGGAAAAACATCAAACAAATGACAGCTCACAAATCGTCGCATTTAACATAAGTATATAATAGGGGTTTGGTCCTCTAACGGTCAAATAATTCTTCTGATTCTTCAAGTCGCTTGAGTCTTCAAGCTGGTGTAGCTTCGACCCTTCTAATGCATGGTCAAATCCTCTTTACTCCTGAAAAGGCCATCAGTTATCCGATATCTTGTTCTTCTTGGAGCGGCTTCAGTTGATTCTTCGTGTGGTCAAAATGGAAAAGGGGTATATTCTAACTATTTGAGGTAAGAGGGACTATTTGATAAAATCAGAAAAGATGAGAAGTAAAGGATCTTTTTGAAAATAATGTTTTAGAGATTTCCGGTCCTAGGGGCTTTCCGATTTCTAGGATCACGTCCTACAGTCAACATGTGCTCTGATACCATATCTGTAGCGACCCGACCTTGGACGGTCAAGCCTCTGTGTTTCAGGCCATCCACAGATCCGTATCTTTGGCACACAGTACATCAATGTATATATCAAAGTGCAATCACATGTATAAATAACGTAAAGCTGATATATATACCTCATAAGTCACAGCAGAAACAAATAGTCGGGTGTGGAGTCCCCTCAACGCCATCGGCAGGTTGAGTGTAGACCGTAACCACACTGCACTCTTACTGCGTCGAAGAAAGTATCGCAACATGATATGTTGCAGCCGTGTAGGTCAAGACATTGAATGTACCGCAAGATCACAACATGAGAAAAGCAGATGATAAAACTATACTATATGCAATATGGCTTTGTGGCTCGTATGCGAAGTTTTGTTTTGCATAAAAGCTAGTTTTATTTTCCCTACATCAAAGGAATAACTGGAGTCTGTACTATGGAGTTTTCTATCATGACATGGTTCTGCCAACCGATGTCTCATAGCCCAAATCATCATAAGTTACCCGCAATTAAGTTATCAGTCAGGTGTTGAGAGTTCCGCGATAGATCCAAGTCCAGAGGCTCAAATTGTCCGTAACCGGGGACACGGCTAATCGATTAGGTTTTAACCGTCTGCAGAGGTTTGTACACTTTACCCGCAAGATTCGATCCCTCTTTTTACGTTCTCGCACTTCAGGGTGTTTGAGAACAAGACGACCGAAACATGGTCTTCCGAAGAGTTCCCCTGACCACTGTCTGCTGCTCATCCAATCCTACCGTAGTTCTACATCTGCTAGCACCGTCCCAGCCAGAGTTACAACTAAGGTCAACCAAGCAGAGCCCATAATGTCACGCCCAATATGCGATACTATCCTAAATAGACTCAAAGGTCCCACCAAGGATAGAACCGCATATTGATACGCTTTTGCAAGGTGGATATCATTACATCAACATTACATAATAGATGGGGATACATACAAGAGGCATACAATGCCACACGAATACAACAATACATCATACACAATATCAACATCCGACTACGGATGAAACACAAACAGAAGCTCAAATGACATCCACCCTGCTAGCCCAGGCTGCCGACCTGGAACCTATCCCCTGATCGAAGAAGAAGTAGAAGAAGAACTCCAAACAAGTAAACATCGCTCTCGCGTCATGATCATCGCATAACATGTACCTACAACTGTTGTTGTAGTAATCTGTGAGCCACGACGACTCAGCAATCCCATTACCATGGGTATCAAGACTAGCAAAGCTTAATGGGAAAGGAAGGGGTAAAGTGGTGAGGTTGCAGCAGCGACTAAGCATATATGGTGGCTAACCAACGCAAATAAGAGCGAGAAGAGAGCAAGCGGAACGGTCGTCAACTAGCAATGATCAAGAGGTGATCCTGAACTCCTGCTTACGTCAAACATAACCCAAAACCGTGTTCACTTCCCGGACTCCGCCGAAAAGAGACCATCATGGCTACACACGCGGTTGATGCGTTTTAATTCGTATCTGGTGTCAAGATATCTACAACCGGACATTAACAAATTCCCATCTGCCACATAACATGAGCACGGCTTTCAAAAGTTTAAACCCTGCAGGGGTGTCCCAACTTAGCCCATGATAAGCTCTCGCGATCAACGAAGGATATACCTTCTCCCAGGAAGACCCGATCAGACTTGGAATCCCGGTTTACAAGACATTTCGACAATGGTAAAACAAGACGAGCAAAGCCGACCGATGCGCCGACAATCCCGATAGGAGCTGCACATATCTCGTTCTCAGGGCAACACCGGATGAGACATCCTACGAGTAAAACCAGACCTCGAGTTTCCCCGAGGGGGCCCCGTAGTTTACTCGGTTAGGACCAACACTTAGACAAGCACTGGCCCGGGGGGCGAAAATAAAGATGACCCTTGGGCTCCGGAAACCCAAGGGAAAAAGGGCTAGGTGAGGCAAATGGTAAAACCAAGGTTGGGCCGTGCTGGAGGAGTTTTATTCAAAGCGAACTGTCAAGGGGGTCCCATAAATCACCCAACCGCGTAAGGAACGCAAAATCCGGGAACATAACACCGGTATGGCCGGAAACTAGGGCGGCAAGAGTGGAACAAAACACCGGGCATAAGGCGAGTCTTCCACCCTTTACCAAGTATATAGATGCATTAATTAAATAAGAGATCTTGTGATAGCCCAACATAATCCTGTCCATCATGGAGCAATCTTCAACTTCACCTGCAACTAACAACGCTATAAGAGGGGCTGAGCAAAGCGGTAACATAGCCAAGCAATGGTTTGCTAGGAAGGGTGAAAAGGTTAGAGGCTGACATGGCAATTTGGGAGGATTGAAGAACAAGTGATAGGTAGCGCAGCATAGCGATAGAACGGAACAACTAGCATAGCAATGATAGTAGTGAGATCCGAGTAGCGGTCATCTTGCCCGAAATCCCGCTAGGAAGAAGAACGAGTCCATGAAGAAGATGAACGGGAGTAGTCGAACGAATCCTCACAATCACAACATTACCGGAACTAAGAAGCAACACCGGAAAGAAACAAACAACATGGTAAATGCACAAGCATAAATATGGCATGATGCACAATCAAGTATGATGCATGTCTGGTTTAATGAGGCATGGCAAAGTGCAACAAACAATACTACAAGTTAAGCACATGGTCATATTTAGTTTAATCTCGTTTAAGATACCAAACAATATTAAATGTTGTTAAACATGGCAAGAGGTGAGGCATAATAAAACTACCTATCTAAGCAAGTTTAAATGAGGCCGGAACAACAAAACAACAATTCCGAAAAATCCCCATGTGCATAAAATGAATTTGGTACTGTTCTGCCCTAAACCATATTTTAGAGTAGTTAGACATGCAAAACAATGCCACCATGTTAAACTAGGCATTTTCCACCCCATTTACATATAAAGTTTATTAAATTCGGAGCTACGGTTATTTAGTTATGAAATAAAACATTTTGACATGGCATATTAGCAAATTTAAACAAACAACATTTTAAACATTTTAAACATGGATGAAAGTTGCATAATATGAAACTAGACAAAATTCTAAGCATTGTACATATAGGAGTCATTTTAATATGAGGCATGATTGTTGAGTTTTTATGTGCATGAGGAGGCGAGGGTTTCTTGAAAAACTGCAGTTTCTGGATAAATGGACAAATTCGCAGCAGGAAAAAAAAGGCATGGGCTGAATCTGAGGCGGACTGGGCTTCTCACATTGGGCCTGGCCCGGTCGGTGGAAGAGGCAGGCCGGCAGGGCACTGCCGGGCTAAAGCAGAGGAGCGGTTCGGCCAAATCTGGCGATGGGGAGGTGGCCCAGGCGCGTGCGGACGAGGGCGCGGTCAACGGGGCGAGCGGTTGGACCTGCTCGTGTTTGTGGAGGAAGCAGAGGGACGCGAGGCGCTTGCAGCAGGTCGACGGTGCGGGGCGAGGAACGGCAGCGCGGCGGCGGGATCCGGCCAGGAAGGGTCGCGGGAAACGGCGGGGATGGATGGATCCACCTCGGATCCGGCGTGGCAGGGCTCCATGGTGCGAACGAGGCTCCTCCTGTTCGGCCCCGAAGATGTAGAGAGACCGCGAGGTTAAGGAGAAGGAAGAACCAGGGAAGAAGGAGAGGGAGGCGACGAGGAGCTGCAGAAGGGCCTGCCTTGGAGCACTGTTGCTCGGCGACGAGCATGAGGTAGGCAGGAGGCCTCGGGCGGTTCAGGGCGTGGTCAACACGAGCAGCGGCCGCGTCCTGAAACTGACGAAGCGGGCAGCGACAACTTCGTTCGTCTGATCGAAACAGAGACGAGGCCCTGCGGCAGGAGGCGAGCACAGACGGTCAGGCGAGGGAGGCAGGCGGAGGCAACCCAATCGAGCTGCATTTAACGGTAGGACGGGAAGGACACACACGACGGCTCCGGTTGCTGGCGGCCATGGCAGCAGGGGCGAGCCCCGTTCGTTTCCTGGCATATAAGAATTCAAACGAGAAAAGGAGAGAGATTAGAGAAGGAATGAGAGGGAAACAGGGGAGAGAAAGAGGAGATAGGCGGCAACTCATCTGTTGGGTTCGCCGGAGACGGTCGGCGGCGTGGCCGGAGGCGGGGACGAGGTGCTCAGGCGTGAGGCTGTGTGGTGGTTGGATCGATGGGTGGATCGGGCAGGCAGTTGGCTGCGCTTGCGGGTGGCGGCGGAATTCAAGGATCTGGTCGGATCGATCTGGTTGGGTGGAGAGGACTCTGAGGTGGGTGGCTGCTGGATCGGGAGGGATCCCGAGGAAGGGAGTGGCGGCTGCAGGTGAGGGAATGGATGGATGGGACAACTAGCGACTAGGGTTTGATCTGTTTAAATAGCATGGATTTTGGTTAAGGGCTAATCTGGTCCGTCCGGTCGTAATCGGGGGGCCGAGAATAGATAGGTAATGAAAGTCTAAATAAGAAACGGAGATGTTTTTGAGATGTTAGGGGATGATCTGGACTCAAAGGTAACGACTATCCGGGTCGGGTCCGGGACAACTTCCCGACACGCGCGAGGGGTCTGAGAGCTGGCAAGAGGGGTTAGGTGGTCGCGTGCAAGTGGGTGGTTGGTCTCAGAACGGTCAACGACGACAAGCGGTCTGACAATTGGTCAATAGAGACAAAGAGAGAATCGGCAACTATGAACGTTAACGAGTTATAAAAAAAACATGCGAATGCAATGCCCATGATGCCATGAGATGAAATGCCTGACATGAACAAAATGCAAAACAAAAGAGAAAAACCCAACCACGAAGGAAATAACATATCGCATCTCCGGAAAAGGCAAGAGTTGGAGTTACGAATATGGAAATTTGTATCCGGGGCGTTACAACACTCCACCACTACGAGAGGATCTCGTCCCGAGATCTAGGATGGCACCGGAGGGAAAAGAAAGAGGAAGATAAGAGGTAAAACTAAGTTGCTTCTTCGACAAACGAGTGAAACCAAAGAACTTTGAGAGGTTAAAAAGTTGAAAGAAAGAACACAACAAAGTTGAACACAATTGAGAGCACTGCGATAGAACAAATAGAAACAAGGAACACCATTTGAACCTTGGAGGTTGCAAAGCTATGAATGACGAGTACAAAGGACAAGAAGGAATTGGAAACACTCTGGTTGAAACGAGATAAACAAGGAACAAGGAAGATCAAATTCGGACAGCACTCCGGTTGAAAAGAGACGCATCACTTGATAAGATGAAAAGAACTTGAAGAGATGACACAACACTCCGGTTAGATGGATAAGCACGAAAAGAACACGATCCTCAATACGAGAAGATGAGTGAAGAGAGCAACATCACAATGCCTCCGTAACGAAAGAATAGAAGTTAGACCGTTGGGATAAAGGGAACGAAGAAGGAAATGACAACTCCTACCACAATTGAATTTGGAAAGCATCCTTGCAAGAAGGTTATAATGGAGTTGTTGGAAAACCAACAACGAAATGAATAAGCTTGTATTGGGCTTATGGAAAACATCTCAAGACTATGAGGTGACAACCGGCCACTAATGGAAACCATTGATTTGATTGAGAGCACCAAAGAGATGAAAACTTCTTCCACCAAGAGGATAAAGAGCAAGCTTGGGTCATGCATAATCACCACAAATAGCAACAACCCTTAAGGAAAGGCTTTAGGTGAAATCTGACACAAGATAACTTCAACGAAGAAGTTGATTGGTCGAAAAGATCTCTTGAACGAAGAGAAAATGATGGATTTAAAATACCTCATTCTTGACAACATATGAATCATGAAACATGAAGGAAATTGTCAAGAGTGACATAACACCACCTCAAAAGATAAGGTAGAAAGAATTGCACTTTGGAATGCAAGAAGAAGAATACTTGAACGCCTCAAAACAAAACATGTGTTGAGCACCATGTTTAATTTTAGAGTATAGCTTGGCGGATCATGACTCCGAGAGAAAAACTTGAAGAACAATTGAAGAATGAAAGAGATCCTTGACGAACCACCATGTAGAGCCTCCATGAAGAACTCCAGTAATAAAAGAATGATAGGAAGAAAGAGAAGTTGAAAGAACAAGGTCAAGCCTTGCAATGATTTAGATGGAGCTTTGCGACGATATAACCAAGAAAACTTGGAACTCCGGAAATAAAATAATTGAATCACCCGGAGGAAATAAGAATAAGATTTATTGTATGCTTATCCTTCATCAAATTCAATTGACGACAAGCAATGGATTTGGCATACTACTTATTCCCGTAGAAAGGATTAAGAGAGATATAGCGCAAACTTGAGAAGGTATTGATGGAACCACCGATGGAATTGAAACAACGAAAGAAAGAATGAATTGATATGAGAACGAAGGAAGAGAAATCTTGAACGAAGCACCGTAAGAATTGAAAATGAATGTAGCAAAGGCACAATTCACCTGGAAGAATTGGAAAACAAATGAAGATACTTGAGGGGATTTAGATACAAGACAACGAATAGGCCATGAACTGATTAGAGGATATTTGGATGATACACCGGTAAGATTTGGAGAACGATAGCTACACGCTGATAATGAAGAATTATAACCTGATGGCCTTCGGAGGAAAGAAATGGAAACAACTCATGAAATGCTCCGGATGGTAAGAAAAGAATTGTCACAATAAAAAACAATTATGAGGATGGCATGAAGCTAGAACCATGAATCTCTGGAAGAACGGGTAAGGATTTAAGAGGAACTCTTCTTCGGTCTTCAAAATTCGAGAATGACTACGAGAAACACCACCATAAATTGTTGAGACACTCCGGAAGGATTAAAAGAAAAAAGGTTGAGCCAACGATGAAAAGAATTTGAAAGATCTTGGAGAAAGACATATGACTGATGATAATTCATTCTTACGTCAAACTTCGAAAGACTTTGGGAATGGCTCCGGGAAAATTAGTAGAGTCAGGTAAGATCCTGGGAAAAGACCTGTGGGTTAGGGCCCACTAAAAGGAAACACCGTTGGAAAAGATTACTTGAAAAATAGATTGTACCGGTTCAATTAAATGACTTGAATGAGAGAAAAACCTCGAAATAACTCAAACGGATTAAGAATGGAAACACAAATCTTCTGAGATATCTTCAGCACTCCAGAACAAATGAATAGGAATAAGTGAATGATTAAGAGGTGCATCGGCATGAGAAAGCATTAGAAACGAGGAAAGGAATATGATGAACACCGAAAGCTTGAATTGGATCCACCAGAGAAGAAACAACAATGAAGGATGGTGAACTTGAAACTGTTGAGCATATTCATGGGAAATCACCGGATAAGAACATTGACGGAAAAGAATGGAGAGTCTTCCCATCAATAAAATGGATACCCGATTAAGAAGTCTGAGTCCTTGAAGAAAAGGGTGGGAGGGCGGGGAAAACAAAGACAACTTGGAATGGATGAAACAAACACCGGTGAGAAAACTTAGAGTAGATCTTGCGGATGTTGAAAATGATTGGAACCACTTGAAGAGAAGCACACCGGTTGAAAAAGAATTACCATGACGACCTCGATGATCAAGAAGGATTAGTATTAACATAGCAATATGAGAACACCGTTTAGGAAAGGTATGGATTCAACATTTGACTTCAAAGCAACTCAAATACCACAAATAAAACAAAACAAAGGATTTGGCTTGCAGAATAAGCCGGAAACAAACATATGATAGAGATTTACCCAATCCTGTATCATGCATTTGTCGGAAAGATATTCTAGGAGCTACTTGAATACCCACCTATAAACTCCCGAAACTTTCTGGTTATGCAATCTGGTGTTGGGGATACAGGGGAAGCAATATATCTCACCCAAACTAACAATACCTACATACAGCTGTATCCATCCGTCAACACATAACCAAGAAACCTTCGGAAATCGTATACCTCAACCTTCGAAAAGCATCCGTTACGAGCTATGGCAATACTCCCGAACTCCCCAGTTCTGGGTGGCGTCGAGGTTATCTCACCAACAACTGCATAAAAGAGATTTTTGATGTCGGCAAAACTCAGGTATTCCAGAACTGCTACGATAAAATTGTGACGACAACACCTCGGAGCTCAACTCCCCGGGTCACCAAGAACAATAGGAGGCACCAAGAACAATGTTCTCGTCACAAAACCATCGGAACGATTCCAAGATACCCGCGTGATCCTAAAAAAAATTAGTGAAATTTGAGAAGAGGAAAGTCAAAACATCTACGTCAAGAGACCTCACCAGAGCGACGAAGGGGCTGAGGAGTAAAAAGAATCCTACTCTCCGATATATATAATCCTAAGACTCAAAATAGTTTTCTTCTAGACTCAACAACGGCCAACAATCTGTTGGGGAACGTTGCAGAAAATTAAAATTTTCCTACGGTTTCACCAAGATCTATCTATGAGTTCGTCTAAGCAACGAGTCATGGGAGAGATATTGCATCTACATACCACTTTGTAGATCGCGAGCGGAAGCGTTCAAAAGAACGTGGATGAAGTAGTCGTTCTCGCCGTGATCCTATCACCGGAGATCCTAGCGCCGAACGGACGGCACCTCCGCGTTCAACACACGTACGGGACGGGAGACGTCTCCTCCTTCTTGATCCAGCAAGGGGCAAGGAGAGGTTGATGATGATCCAGTAGCACGACAGCGTGGTGGTGGATGCAGCAGAACTCCAGCAGGGCTTCGCCAAGCTGCTGCGGGAGGAGGACGAGGTGTAGCAGGGGGAGGGAGGCGCCAGAGTTTTAGGGTGCGGCTGACCCCTCCCCCTCCCTTTATATAGGCCCCCAGGGGGGGCGCCGGCCCTTGGGGATCCCATCTCCCAAGGGGGGCGGCGGCCAAGGGGGGGTGGAGTGCCCCCCAAGGCAAGTGGGGCGCCCCCCCACCCAAGGGTTTCAACCCTAGGCGCAGGGGGTGGGCCAAGAACGCACCAGCCCACTATGGGCTGGTTCCCTCCCCACTTCAGCCCATGGGGCCCTCCGGATGGGTGGCCCCACCGGTGGACCCCGGGACCCTTCCGGTGGTCCCAGACAATACCGGTGACCCGAAACTTTCCGATGGCGAAATACCACTTCCTATATATAATTCTTTACCTCCGGACCATTCCGAAACTCCTCGTGACGTCCGGATCTCATCCGGACTCGAACAACATTCGGTATACTGCATACTCATATTCATACAACCCTAGCGTCACCGAACCTTAAGTGTGTAGACCCTACGGGTTCGGGAGACACGTAGACATGACCGAGACAGCTCTCGGGCAATAACCAACAGCGGGATCTGGATACCCATGTTGGCTCCCACATGCTCCTCGATGATCTCATCGGATGAACCACGATGTCGAGGATTCAAACAACCCCGTATACGTCAATCGGTATGTTACTTGCCCGAGATTCGATCGTCGGTATCCCAATACCTCGTTCAATCTCGTTACCGGCAAGTCACTTTACTCGCATCAGAATGCATGATCCCGTGACCGGACACTTGGTCACTTTGAGCTCATTATGATGATGCACTACCGAGTGGGCCCGGTGATACCTCTCCGTAACACGGAGTGACAAATCCGATCTCGATCCGTGTCAACCCAACAGAGACTTTCGGAGATACCTGTGGTGCACCTTTATAGTCACCCGATTACGTTGTGACGTTTGGTACACCCAAAGCACTCCCTACGGTATCCGGGAGTTACACGATCTCATGGTCTAAGGAAGAGATACTTGACATTGAAAAAGCTCTAGCAAAACGAACTACACGATCTTGTGCTATGCTTAGGATTGGGTCTTGTCCATCACGTCATTCTCCTAATGGCGTGATCCCGTTGTCAATGACATTTGATGTCCATAGTCAGGAAACCATGACTATCGGTTGACCAACGAGCTAGTCAACTACTAGCTTACTAGGGACGTATTGTGGTCTATGTATTCACACGTGTATTACGATTTCCGGATAATACAATTATAGCATGAATAAAGGACAATTATGGCATATTTCCAACAGTCTCCCACTTGCACTAGAGTCAATAATCTAGTTACATTGTGATGAATCGAACACCCATAGAGTTCTGGTGTTGATCATGTTTTGCTCGCGAGAGAGGTTTAGTCAACGGATCTGCGACATTCAGATCCGTATGCACTTTACAAATTTCTATGTCTCCATCTTGAACATTTTCACGGATGGAGTTGAAGCGGCAACTTGATGTGCTCGGTCTTCTTGTGAAACCTGGGCTCCTTGGCAAGTGCAATAGCTCCAAAGTGTTGTCACAGAAGAGTTTGATCGGCCCCGACGCATTGGGTATGACTCCTAGGTCGGTGATGAACTCCTTCACCCAAATTGCTTCATGCGCTGCCTCCGAGGCTGCCATGTACTCCGCTTCACATGTGGATCCCGCCACGACGCTCTGCTTGCACCTGCACCAGCTTCTCGCTCCACCATTCAACATATACACGTATCCGTTTGTGACTTAGAGTCATCTGGATCTGTGTCGAAGCTAGCGTCGACGTAACCCTTCTGACGAGC
Organism: Aegilops bicornis; assembly: GCA_021605145.1. NCBI lineage: Eukaryota > Viridiplantae > Streptophyta > Magnoliopsida > Poales > Poaceae > Aegilops > Aegilops bicornis. The sequence continues at coordinate 139,427,195 of CM038670.1, read as the reverse complement.
TCTTCGTCACCTCCATAAACGAAACATGTCCTTTGTCCTTTTCGGTACTTTAGGATATTCTTGACCGCTGTCCGGTGTTCCTTGCGGGATTACTTTGGTACCTTCCTACCAAACTTACGGCAAGGTTTACATCAGGTCTGGTACACAAAGCATGGCATACATAATAGATCCTATGGCTGAGGCATAGGGATGACGCTCATCTCTTCTTTATCTTTTGCCGTGGTCGGGCATTGAGCTGAGCTCAATCTCACACCTTGCAAAGACAGCAAGAACCCTTTCTTGGACTGATCCATTTTGAACTTCTTCAAAATCTTATCAAGGTATGTGCTTTGTGAAAGACCTATGAGGCGTCTCGATCTATCTCTATAGATCTTGATGCCTAATATATAAGCAGCTTCTCCAAGGTCCTTCATTGAAAAACTTTTATTCAAGTAGGCCTTAATGTTGTCCAAGAGTTCTATATCATTTCCCATCAAAAGTATGTCATCTACATATAATATGAGAAATGCTACAGAGCTCTCACTCACTTTCTTGTAAACGCAGCTTCTCCATAAGTCTCATAAACCCAAACACTTTGATCATTTCATCAAAGCGAATGTTCCAACTCCGAGATGCTTGCACCAGCCCATAAATGGATCATTGGAGCTTGCATACTTTGTTAGCATTCTTAGGATCGACAAAACCCTCGGCTGCATCATATACAGTTCTTCCTTAAGATGCCCGTTAAGGAATGCCGTTTTGACGTCCATCTGCCATATCTCATAATCATAGTATGCGGCAATTGCTAACATGATTTGGACGGACTTAAGCTTTGCTACGGGAGAGAAAGTCTCATCGTAGTCAATCCCTTGAACTTGCCAATAACCCTTAGCGACAAGTCGAGCTTTATAGATGGTGACATTACCATCCGCGTCCGTCTTCTTCTTAAAGATCCATTTGTTTTCTATCGCCGCCGATCATCGGGCAAGTCACCAAAGTCCATACTTTGTTTTCATACATGGATTCTATCTCGGATTTCATGGCTTCTAGCCATTTGTTGGAATCTGGGCCCGCCATTGCTTCTTCATAGTTCGAAGGTTCACCGTTGTCTAACAACATGATTTCCAGGACAGGGTTGCCGTACCACTGCAGTGCGGAACGTGTCCTTGTGGACCCACGGTTCAGTAGCTACTTGATCCAAGTACCTTGATCATCATCGTTATTTTCCTCTTCGGTTGGTGTAGGCATCACAGAACATTTTCCGAGCTGCACTACTTTCCCGTTCAAGAGGTAGTACTTCATCGAGTTCTACTTTCCTCCCACTTACTTCTTTCGAGAGAAACTCTTTTCCGTAAAGGATCCGTTCTTGGCAACAAAGATCTTGCCCTCGGATATTAAGTAGAAGGTATACCCAATGGTTTCTTTTGGGTATCCTATGAAGACGCATTTTTCCGACTTGGGTTCGAGCTTTTCTGGTTGAAGTTTCTTGACATAAGCATCGCATCCCCAAACTTTTAGAAACGACAGCTTAGGTTTCTTCCCAAACCATAATTCATACGGTGTCGCCTCAACGGATTTAGACGGGCCCTATTTAAAGTGAATGTAGTTGTCTCTAGAGCGTATCCCCAAAATGATAGCGGTAAATCGGTAAGAGACATCATGGATCGCACCATATCCAATAGAGTGCGACACGACGTTCGCACACACCGTTACGCTTGAGGTGTTCCAGCGGCGTGAGTTGTGAAACGATTCCACATTTTCTTAAGTGTGTACCAAATTCGTGACTTAAATATTCTCCTCCACGATCCGATCGTAAGAATTTTATCTTTCGGTCACGTTGATTCTCTACTTCATTCTGAAATTCCTTGAACTTTTCAAAGGTCTCAGACTTGTGTTTCATTAAGTAGACATACCCATATCTACTCAAGTCATCTGTGAGAGTGAGAACATAACGATATCCTCCGCGAGCCTCAATACTCATTGGACCGCACACATCGGTATGTATGATTTCCAACAAGTTGGTTGCTCGCTCCATTGTCCCGGAGAACGGAGTCTTGGTCATTTTGCCCATGAGGCATGGTTCGCATGTGTCAAATGATTCATAATCGAGAGACTCTAAAAGTCCATCAGCATGGAGCTTCTTCATGCGCTTGACACCAATGTGACCATAGGCGGCAATGCCACAAGTATGTGGGACTATCGTTAACAACTTTACATCTTTTGGTATTCACGCTTATGAGTATGTGTAACATTACGCCGAGATTCATTAAGAATAAACCATTGACCATAGGGGCATGACCATAAAACATATCTCTCATATAAATAGAACAACCATTATTCTCGGATTTAAATGAGTAGCCATCTCGTATCAAACGAGATCCAGATACAATGTTCATGCTCAAACTTGGCACCAAATAACAATTATTAAGGTTTATAACTAATCCCGTAGGTAAATGTAGAGGTATCGTGCCGACGGCGATCACATCGATCTTGGAACCATTCCCGACGCGCATCGTCACCTCGTCCTTCGCCAGTCTCCGCTTATTCCGCAGCTCCTTCTATGAGTTACAAATATGAGCAACGGCACCGGTATCAAATACCCAGGAGTTACTACGAGTACTGGTAAGGTACACATCAATTACATGTATATCAAATATACCTTAAGTGTTGCCGGCCTTCTTATCCGCTAAGTATTTGGGGCAGTTCCGCTTCCAAAGGACTCCTTCCCTTGCAATAAAAGCACTCGGTCTCGTGCTTGGGTCCATTCTTTGACTTCTTCCGGCAACTTGCTTACCGGGCGCGGCAACCTCCTTGCCATCCTTGTTGAAGTTCTTCTTGCCCTTGCCCTTCTTGAACTTAGTGGTTTTGTTGACCATCAACACTTGATGTTCTTTCTTGATTTCAACCTCTGCTGACTTCAGCATTGAGAATACTTCGGGAATGGTCTTCACCATCCCCTGCATATTGTAGTTCATCACAAAGCTCTTGTAGCTTGGTGGGAGCGACTGAAGGATTCTGCCAATGACCGCCTCGTCCGGGAGGTTAATGTCCAGCTGGGACAGGCGGTTGTGCAACCTGCATATTTTGAGTATGTGCTCACCGACAGAACTGTTTTCCTCCATCTTACAACTATAGAACTTGTCGGAGACTTCATATCTCTCGACCGGGCATGAGCTTGGAAAACTAGTTTCAGCTCTTGAACATCTCATATGCTCCGTGTTGCTCAAAACGCTTTTGGAGCCCGGTTCTAAGTCAGTAAAGCATGCCGCATCGAACGAGGGAGTAATCATCGACGAGTCTGCCAAGCATTCATAATGTCTTGGTTCTCTGGGACGGGAGCATCACCTAGCGGTCCTTCTAGGACATATTGTTTCCTGGCAGCTATGAGGATGATCCTCAGGTTCCGGACCCAGTCCGTATAGTTGCTGCCATCATCTTTCAGCTTGGTTTTCTCTAGGAACGCGTTGAAGTTCAAGTTGACATGAGCGTTGGCCATTTGATCTACAAGACATATTTGCAAAAGTTTTAGACTAAGTTCATGATAATTAAGTTCATCTAATCAAAATTATTTTAATGAACTCCCACTCAGATTAGACATCCCTCTAGTCATCTACGTGTTACACGATCCGAGTCGACTAGGCCGTGTTCGATCATCACGTGAGACGGACTAGTCATCGTCGGTGAACATTCTCATGTTGATCGTATCTTCCATACGACTCGTGTTCCACCTTTCGGTCTCCGTGTACGGAGGCCATGTCTGTACATGCTAGGCTCGTCAAGTTAACCCTAAGTGTTTTGCATGTGTAAAACTGTCTTACACCCGTTGTATGTGAACGTAAGGATCTATCACACCCGATCATCACGTGGTGCTTCGAAACGATTTAACTTTAGCAACGGTGCACGCTTAGGGAGAACACTTCTTGAAATTGTTGTAAGGGGTCATCTTTTTACTACCGTCGTTCTAAGTAGACAAGATGCATAAACATAATAAACATCACATGCAATTATATAGTAGTGACATGATATGGCCAATATCATATAGCTCCATTGATCTCCATCTTCGGGCTCCATGATCATCTTGTCACCGGCATGACACCATGATCTCCATCATCGTGTCTTCATGAAGTTGTCACGCCAACGACTACTTCTACTTCTATGGCTAACGCGTTTAGCAATAAAGTAAAGTAATTTACATGGCGTTCTTCAATGACACGCAGGTCATACAAAAATAAAGACAACTCCTATGGCTCATGTCGGTTGTCATACTCATCGACATGCAAGTCGTGATTCCTATTACAAGAACATGATCTCATACATCACAATATATCATTCATCATTCATCACAACTTCTGGCCATATCACATCACATGACAATTGCTGCAAAAACAAGTTAGACGTCCTCTAATTGTTGTTGCATCTTTTACGTGGCTGCAATTGGGTTCTAGCAAGAACGTTTTCTTACCTACGAATAACCACAACGTGATTTTGTCAACTTCTATTTACCCTTCATAAGGACCCTTTTCATCGAATCCGCTCCAACTAAAGTGGGAGAGACAGACACCCGCCAGCCACCTTATGCAACTAGTGCATGTTAGTCGGTGGAACCGGTCTCACGTAAGCGTACGTGTAAGGTTGGTCCGGGCCGCTTCATCCCACAATACCGCTGAAGCAAGATAAAACTAGTAGCGGCAAGCAAGTTGATAAGATCTACGCCCACAACCAAATTGTGTTCTACTCGTGCAATAGAGAACTAAGCATAGACCTAGCTCATGATGCCACTGTTGGAGAACGTTGCAGAAAATTAAAATTTTCCTACGGTTTCACCAAGATCTATCTATGAGTTCATCTAAGCAACGAGTCATGGGAGAGAGATTGCATCTACATACCACTTTGTAGATCGCGAGCGGAAGCGTTCAAAAGAACGTGGATGAAGTAGTCGTTCTCGCCGTGATCCTATCACCGGAGATCCTAGCGCCGAACGGACGGCACCTCCACGTTCAAAACACGACGGACGGAGAGGCGTCTCCTCCTTCTTGATCCATCAAGGGGAAGGAGAGGTTGATGATGATCCAGCAAAGCACGACGGCGTGGTGGTGGATGCAGCGAACTCCGGCAGGCTTCGCCAAGCTGCTGGGAGGAGGACGAGGTAGCAGGGAGAGGGAGGCGCCAGAGTTTCAGGGTGCGGCTTCCCCCTCCCCCCTCCCTTTATATAGGCCCCCAGGGGGGCGCCGGCCCTTGGGGATCCCATCTCCCAAGGGGGGCGGCGGCCAAGGGGGTGGAGTGCCCCCCAAGGCAAGTGGGGCGCCCCCCCCCCCCACCCTAGGGTTTCAACCCTAGGCACAGGGGGTGGGCCAAGGGGGGCGCACCAGCCCACTATGGGCTGGTTCCCCTCCCCACTTCAGCCCATGGGGCCCTCCGGGATGGGTGGCCCCACCCGGTGGACCCCCGGGACCCTTTCGGTGGTCCCAGTACAATACCGGTAGACCCCAAACTTTCCCGATGGCGAAATACCACTTCCTATATATAATTCTTTACCTCCGACCATTCCGAAACTCCTCGTGACGTTCAGGATCTCATCCGGACTCAAAACATTCGGTATACTGCATACTCATATTCATACAACCCTAAGCGCCACCGAACCTTATGTGTAGACCCTACGGGTTCGGAGACACGTAGACATGACCGAGACGGCTCTCGGGCAATAACCAACAGCGGGATCTGGATACCCATGTTGGCTCCCACATGCTCCTCGATGATCTCATCGGATGAACCACGATGTCGAGGATTCAAACAACCCCAGATATCGCCAATCGGTATGTTACTTGCCCGAGATTCGATCGTCGGTATCCCAATACCTCGCTCAATCTCGTTACCGGCAAGTCACTTTACTCGCACTGTAATGCATGATCCCGTGACCAGACACTTGGTCACTTTGAGCTCATTATGATGATGCACTACTGAGTGGGCCAAGTGATACCTCTCCGTAACACGGAGTGACAAATCCCAGTCTCGATCCGTGTCAACCCAACAGAGACTTTCAGAGATACGTGTAGTGCACCTTTATAGTCACCCGCCATTGCCAGGACGCTTTGGTACACCCAAAGCACTCCTACGGTATCCGGGAGTTACACGATCTCATGGTCTAAGGAAGAGATACTTGACATTGAAAAAGCTCTAGCAAAATGAACTACACGATCTTGTGCTATGCTTAGGATTGGGTCTTGTCCATCACGTCATTCTCCTAATGACGTGATCCCATTGTCAATGACATCTGATGTCCATAGTCAGGAAACCATGACTATCGATTGACCAACGAGCTAGTCAACTAGAGGCTTACTAGGGACGTATTGTGGTCTATGTATTCACACGTGTATTACGATTTCCGGATAATACAATTATAGCATGAATAAAATACAATTATCATAAACAAGGAAATATAATAATAATGCTTTTATTATTCTAGGGCATATTTGCAACACAGTCAAGGGGGCTCCTATGGTCGGTCGAGGCTCTGATAATAACTTGTCACGCCCAATATGCGATACTATCCTAAATAGACTCGAAGGTCCCACCAAGGATAGAAACGCATATCGATACGCTTTTGCAAGGTGGATATCATTACATTAACATTACATAATAGATGGGGATACATAAAAGAGGCATAAAATGCCACACAAATACAACAATACATCATACACAATATCAACATCCGACTACGGATGAAACACAAACAAAATCTCAAATGACATCCACCCTGCTAGCCCAGGCTGCCGACCTGGAACCTATCCCCTGATCGAATAAGAAGTAGAAGAAGAACTCCAAACACCCCTGATCGAATAAGAAGTTGAAGAAAAACTCCAAACAAGTAAACATCGCTCTCGCGTCATGATCATCGCATAACCTGTACCTGCAACTGTTGTTGTAGTAATCTGTGAGCCACGAGGACTCAGCAATCCCATTACCATGGGTATCAAGACTAGCAAAGCTTAATGGGAAAGGAAGGGGTAAAGTGGTGAGGTTGCAGCAGCGACTAAGCATATATGGTGGCTAACCAACGCAAATAAGAGCGAGAAGAGAGCAAGCGAAACGGTCGTCAACTAGCAATGACCAAGAGGTGATCCTGAACTCCTGCTTACGTCAAACATAACCCAAAACCGTGTTCACTTCCGGACTCCGCCGAAAAGAGACCATCACGGCTACACACGCGGTTGATGCGTTTTAATTCGGATCTGGTGTCAAGTTATCTACAACCGGACATTAACAAATTCCCATCTGCCCATAACCGCGGGCACGGCTTTCGAAAGTTTAAACCCTGCAGGGGTATCTCAACTTAGCCCATGACAAGCTCTCTCGATCAACGAAGGATATACCTTCTCCCAGGAAGACCCGATCAGACTCGGAATCCCGGTTTACAAGACATTTCGACAATGGTAAAACAAGACGAGCAAAGCCGCCCGATGCCCCGACAATCCTTATAGGAGCTGCACATATCTCGTTCTCAGGGCAACACCGGATGAGACATCCTACGAGTAAAACCAGACCTCGAGTTTCCCCAAGGGGGCCCCGCAGTCTACTCGGTTCGGACCAACACTTAGACAAGCACTGGCCCGGGGGGGCTAAAATAAAGATGACCCTTGGGCTCCGGAAACCCAAGGGAAAATGGGCTAGGTGAGGCAAATGGTAAAACCAAGGTTGGGCCTTGCTGGAGGAGTTTTATTCAAAGCGAACTGTCAAGGGGTCCCATAAAACACCCAACCGCGTAAGGAACGCAAAATCCGGGAACATAACACCGGTATGACGGAAACTAGGGCGACAAGAGTGGAATAAAATACTAGATGCATTAATTAAATAAGAGATATTGTGATATCCCAACATAATCCTGTCCATCATGGAGCAATCTTCAACTTCACCTGCAACTAACAACGCTATAAGAGGGGCTGAGCAAAGCGGTAACATAGCCAAGCTATGGTTTGCTAGGAAGGGTGAAAAGGTTAGAGGCTGACATGGCAATTTGGGAGGCTTGAAGAACAAGTGATAGGTAGCGCAGCATAGCGATAGAACGAAACAACTAGCATAGCAATGATAGTAGTGAGATCCAGGGTAGCGGTCATCTTGCCAGAAATCCCGATAGGAAGAAGAACGATTCCATGAAGAAGACGAACGGGAGTAGTCGAACGAATCCTCACAATCACAACATTACCGGAACTAAGAAGCAACACCGGAAAGAAACAAACAACATGTTAAACGCACAAGCATAAACATGGCATGATGCACAATCAAGTATGATGCATGTCCGGTTTAATGAGGCATGACAAAGTGCAACAAACAATACTACAAGTTAAGTGGAGCTCAATATGCAACGAGTTGCATATTGACAAAACACCACATGGTCATATTTAGTTTAATCTCGTTTAAGCTACCAAACAATATTAAATGTTGTTAAACATGGCAAGAGGTGAGGCATAATAAAACAACCTATCTAAGCAAGTTTAAATGAGGCCGGAACAACAAAACAACAATTCCGAAAAATCCCCATGTGCATAAAATGAATTTGGTATTGTTCTGCCCTACACCATATTTTAGAGTTGTTAGACATGCAAAACAATACCACCATGTTAAACTAGGCATTTTCCACCCCATTTACATATAAAGTTTATTAAATTCGGAGCTACGGTTATTTAGTTATGAAATAAAACATTTTAACATGGCATATTAGCAAATTTAAACAAACAGCATTTTAAACATTTTAAACATGGATGAAAGTTGCATAATATGAAACTAGACAAAATTCTAAGCATTTTACATATAGGAGTCATTTTAATATGAGGCATGATTGTTGAGTTTTTATGTGCATGAGGAGCGAGGGGTTTTACTGAAAAACTGCAGTTTCTGGATAAATGGACAAATTCGCAGCAGGAAAAAAAAGGCATGGGCTGAATCTGAGGCGGACTGGGCTGCTCACATTGGGTCTTGCCAGGTCGGTGGAAGAGGCAGGCCGGCAGAGCGCTGCCGGGCTGAAGCAGAGGAGCGGTTGGGCCAAATCTGGCGATGGGGGGGTGGCCCAGGCGCGTGCGGTCGAGGGCGCGGTTAACGGGGCGAGCGGTTGGGCCTGCTCGTGTTTGTGGAGAAAGCAGGGGAACACGGGGCGCTTGCAGTAGGTCAACGGCGCGGGGCGAGGAACGGCAGCGCGGCGGCGGGATCTGGCCAGGGAGGGTCGCGGGAAACGGCGGGGATGGATGGATCCACCTCGGATCCGGCGAGGCAGGGCTCTATGGTGCGAACGAGGCTCCTCCTGTTCGCCCTGAAGACAGAGAGAGACCGCGAGGTTAAGGAGAAGGAAGAACCAGGGAAGAAGGAGAGGGAGGCGACGAGGAGCTGCAGAAGGGCCTCCTTGAGCACCGGGTGCTCGGCGACGAGCATCGTGGAGGCACGAGGCCTCGGACGGTTCAGGGCGTGGTCAACATGAGCAGCGGTCGCGTCCTGAAACTGACGAAGCGGGCAGCGACAGCTTCGTTCGTCTGATCGAAATAGAGACGAGGCCCTCCGGCGGGAGGCGAGCACGGACAGTAGGGGCGAGGGGAGCCGGGCGGAGGCAACCCAATCGAGCGGTACGAACGGCAGGGACGGGAAGGACACACACGACGGCTCCGGTTGCTGGCGGCCATGGCAGCAGGGGCGAGCCCCGTTCGTTTCCTGGCAGATAAGAATTCAAACGAGGAAAGGAGAGAGATTAGAGAAGGAATGAGAGGGAAACAGGGGAGAGAAAGAGGAGACGGGCGGCAACTCATCTGTTGGGTTCGCCGGAGACGGTCGGCGGCGTGGTCGGAGGTGGGGACGAGGTGCTCAGGCGTGAGGCTGTGTGGTGGTTGGATCGATGGGTGGATCGGGCAGGCAGGTGGCTGCGCTTGCGAGTGGCGGCGGAAATCAAGGAGCTGGTCGAAGCGATCTGGTTGGGTGGAGAGGACTCTAAGGTGGGTGGCTGCTGGATCGGGAGGGATCCCGAGGAAGGGAGTGGCGGCTGCAGGTGAGGGAATGGATGGATGGGACAACTAGCGACTAGGGTTTGATCTGTTTAAATAGCATGGATTTTGGTTAAGGGCTAATCTGGTCCGTCCGGTCGTAATCGGGCGACCGAGAATAGATAGGTAAGTAAAGTCTAAATAAGAAACGGAGATGTTTTTGAGATGTTAGGGGATGATCCGGACTCAAAGGTAACGACTGTCCGGGTCGGGTCCGGGACAACTTCCGGACACGCGCGAGGGGTTTGAGAGCTGGCAAGAGGGGTTAGGTGGTCGCGTGCAAGTGGGTGGTTGGTCGACGACAAGCGGTCTGACAATTAGTCAATGGAGACAAAGAGAGAATCGGCAACTATGAACGTTAACGAGTTTAAAAAAAACATGCGAATGCAATGCCCATGATGCCATGAGATGAAATGCCTGATATGAACAAAATGCAAAACAAAAGAGAAAAACCCAACCACGAAGGAAATAACATATCGCATCTCCGGAAAAGGCAAGAGTTGGAGTTACGAATATGGAAAGTTGTATCTGGGGCGTTACACATAATGACTTGCGGTTGCATAGGTAAGCTTCTGGGCATGAAGTATTCTTCGGTCTCTTTGAGTCTGGGTGAAACTTTCCGCAAGATGCCCGCTTCTCCATGCATCCCGGCCATCCACTGGTTTCTCCAAGGTGCCGGTCAACCGTCCTTCGCCCAGTAGTGTGTATTGAATTCTTGTCTCGAGTCTTGAAGCCTTGATGCCTTAAGATGCAGTCCTTGCAGATGCCATCATGGAGTTGTCGTCATTGACGTAGAGTCTTCCTTCTTCACACCACTCTCGTGCACTCATACCAAACCCCGTCTACTATAGCGTATCAATAAAATAAAAAACGTCCCGGTCTTGGTAACAGGGTGATGGGTTACTAACTCATGCATACTACTCAACTACAAGAATTGAATATCACTACTGGAGGGTTGTTGCAAAGATGCCACTAAATGCAATAAAAACATAGGTATGAAAGCATGGTCAAAGTGAACTTGCCTCGTCAGTTGGTGAAGATATTATCGCTCTCAAAAACTTGAAAAACTAGTCGTCACTCTCCGATGAAATCTATACAAGTAAGCATAGTATTCACATAAGCAATCATTCTAGCACTCAATCATAACAATCAAAATAACAACGAAATCGAAATATGATCGAAGGTAAGAAAAACCAAATAAAAATCCAAATCACTCAAATAAACTTATACGGCTAATCTACACAACAACAACTCTACTTAATAACAAGTAACACTACTGCAGAACCGGGCAATAGCACCGGTTCGTAAGGCCCTTTAGTGCCGGTTCCACAACCGGCACTAAAGTGTGGTCACTAAAGGCCCCCCCCCTTTAGTACCGGTTCAGCACGAACCGGTGCTAAAGGCCAACCACGCTGACACGAGGCAGCTCCGGGGTCGAGTTTTTAGTACCGGTTGGTAACACCAACCGTACTAAATGTTTGTGGGTTTTTGTTTTATTTTTATTTTTCAATTAAATTTGTGTTATCAATTTAATTCTTTTTCGCTTTGGTATTTTACGATACTACACATTGTACACGTTATGCATATATATATATATATATATATATATATATATATATATATATATAATTTATATTAGAACCAATCATGCATATATATATATATATCATCAATGTCTCACAAACCACCATATTAATTAATTCACACATACACACATGTATTGCTATATACAATTTCTCCTACATATGCATGTTGCCTTCGGAGCCAGTGGCATTAGCCTAATTGGTGCCTTCGGAGTATGATGGGGCGGTAGCGGGTAATAGTATTCTCCCTTCGGATTTATGACCTGGTCGAGCAAAAATCCCGCTATTTCCTCTTGAAGTGCTTCTACGCGCTCCGTTTCTAGGAGCTTCTCCTGCACCTCTGTGAACTGTTAAGAAGGAGATCAATATGCATGTGTATTAGTTGTGTGACTAGATATCGATAATGGTGTAAAAATTGTGAATAGTGTTTTGATAAGCGTACCCATTCCTGTCTTTGAGATCTGCTCCTTTCGGACGCCATCATGCGAATGTTCTCGCAAACGCAGAATGCACAGATCAGTCCCTGCGCTACCGCTTGAGGCCTTTACGAGAATGGAATTTGATCAGATAATAATTAATCAAGCATGATAATTAAAGAGATGGCAGCTAGCTAGCTAGCTAGTACTATAATTACTTACCTTGGGTCGAAACCATTTAAGCTTTTGTTTCCATTCTCCGGGTCACGCTGATGAACCTTTCCCAAGCCCTGCCTCACGACAAAGAAAATGAATAAAGGGGTTATTAAATAGTTCATATCATGAAAAATGACGAACTAAATAGGCCGAGATATATAGTTAATAATGATTGAAATTACATTGACTATCCCAAACAAGATGTTATAGTCAGTTTTTTCTTTGAGTAGTGAGTCCAAGATTTCAACTGTTCAAGGCCAACTTTAATGATACACAAGACCCAGTGGAATCTGCATGCACACACGTTTGCATGTCTTAATTAAGCGGGCATATGTAAAGCAAAAACATGTAGCTAGCTAGTAGGCAAAACAGAGAATTTGTAGTACAAGATAGTGTGACTCCTTTGGAAGTTGTAAGGAAGTAGTATATCTTCATTGTATTTGAGGCGCTTCAAGAACTCTAGCATGTTGTCCTCACGTCCTTTTGATAACGTGGATTTAGTTTCCATGTGTATTCATTAACGGTGTTTGGGTCAATGAACCCAATGCCAAAGCGTCCACCTTTTCTCATTTCATATATCTTCATCCCGCATATAATACCACGTAAAAGAATATAGTGAGGATAATTACAGGTAATGATTGATCAAAAGGATCAAGACAACTAGCTTGAGACTTAAATTACGTAAAGAAATCACTTACGTATTAATAGCAATCGACGATAGATTTGTCGAGTGCGTCTTGATTGTATAATGAAACAGTTCAGAATACTCAACGGACACAGCTTTCTCATGGAAGTAATGCTCCTCCTTGACATTCACCATGAGGGACAATCGATCGGAAATCTTGGTAATGTTCATGTACCATTGATGCAATTCATACATTCTCGTTGGGAGGTTCTTGACCTTGTCTGGATGGACCAAAGGTTGGCCCTGGACATATTTCCATTTTATTTCATCCTCTTTAAGCACAGGCATGGGCTCGATCTCGAGGAGTTGTCCAACAGTGATTTTGAGAACTTCAGCCTGCATTATATGGTCCTCCGTTATTACCACATTGCCCACCTCGAACGTAAACTGTTTGCCCACAATAATATTGGGTAGCGTGTTATCACGTGTTGTTGGCACAACAAGCGAGGATCGATTTCCCGCCTGTTCTCCCAGCTAGGGAATGGTTTTCCGCATTTTTGACAAATTGCTTCTTGTTTGCTCGATCCCGAGCTCGCCTCCTTACGTAGACATGCTCGATTTAACTTCCGATGTGGCGCTCATAGTCTGTGTCAACAGGCTTGGGAGCTGGTGGTTGAGCCATACGAATGAAGTGGTCAATCGTTTCCTCAGGCACTTTCTCCCTTGGCGGCGGTGGCGGTTTTGGTGCAAAATGGGCTTCCACCTCGGACTTCGATATGGCTGCGATTTCCTCCTCGAACCTGTCATAAGATCTCTGCGGAAGAGGCGTGAGGCTTGGACCATATTTATATCGCTTGCCTCCGCCTGTACTTCCTATACTACCTCGACTCGTACCGCTACGCACCATAGCTGTGGGGTGTCTCTTCTGCGATTGCTGAGGCGGCGGAGACGCCGGCTGACGGGGCTGAGTTGGACGAGGAGGAGTGGCCGCTGGCTGTGCGGACTTGGAGGAGGAGTGGCCTGAGGTTGTGCCGGACTTGGAGGAGGAGTGGACGTCTGATGCTGTGGCGGACTTGGAGGAGGAGGAGTGGCCTGACACATTGCCGGACTTGGAGGAGGAGTGTCCTGACACTTTGCCGGACTTGGTGGACTTGCAGGAGCGGGAGACGGCTGACTCGGTGGCGGACTTCGACGAGGAGTCGGATGACGCGGTGTCGATGGCCTTCGAAAGATGATGCAATCCTTTTTCCATAGGATGATACGATGGTTGGCGTCTCAGAAAGCGCCGTCCTCACCTCCGTGAATGTCAAGCTCTAGCCCGAATATGGCTGCACCACCTCGTCAACCATGACACAAGCATAGCCCTCTGGAATCGGGATGCAATGGTAGGTTGCTTTGGGGGTAACTGGAAAAGCAACGCCGTCCGCCACCTTCATGGATATGTTCTTCATTTTGACGTGTAGCTGGCAGCTAGTGTTCTCCGTGATGTCATCCATGGGATATCTACCCAGCATTGCGTCGTCCGGGGCAGAACCCACGCTGCTTCTCTGCATGGATGGGGCGGTGCTATCCAATGTTGGATCATCCGCTAGCTGCTACAGCTGCTGAGACCCCCTTTGCTGGCTAAGTGAGTCGATCTGCTCCTGCTGCCGCTGGAATTTGACTGCCAATTCCGCTTGACTTGCTTCTAGGCCTTGAAGGCGTTCATAGTCCCGCTTCCTCTGCTCCTCCTCCATCTCCCTCTTCTTCTCCTCCGCAATCTTCTTTCTCGCACGGGTTCTGTAGTCGGTGTTCCAGTCTGAAAACCCCTCATACCACGGAATAGCACCCTTGCCTCGTGTTCTTCCCGGGTGTTCAGGATTTCCCAGGGCACACGTAAGCTCATCGTTCTCTCTGTTGGGCTGGAACACCCCCGATCATGCCTCTTCTATTGCAACAAGTATCGCATCGTCGGCTCCCTTCAGACTTGCCCTCGTCGAAACATTGCCTGTCTTGGGTCCAACTCCCCCATGCGCATAGAACCAAGTCCACGACCACTGGGGCCAGCTCTTAGTAACCGGAGTGGCACCTGCATCCTCCATCTCTTTCTCGGACTTATCCCACTTAGGCATTGCCACCGCATAGCCACCGCCCCAGCTTATGGAACTTATCCTTTTTTTCGGCATTCTTCTTGTTTATTCTCGACCGTTCCTTTGCTAATTCCGAATCCTTGAATTTCATGATATCGTCCCAATGAGCACATTGGTTCTCTAGTGTTCCCTCGAATCGGAGTCTTCCTTCCTCCTTGACGTACTTGTTCCATTCACGATTCTTGTGGTTCTTGAATGCAACCGCCATCTTCCTAAGAGCAACGTCCTTGACTTTCTGCACATCTGCTTCTGTGAAATGATCTGGTAGGGTGAAATCTTCCATGAGAGTATCCCACAGCAGATCTTTTTGATTCTTGTCGACAAAAGTAACATCTGGACGTGGAGCAGCGTCCTCTTTGCCTTTTTGTCCTTTGTCTTTTGCTGGCTATCTCCATTGTTGAAGGGAGATCGGGAGTTGGTCCTTCACAAGAACTCCGCACTGACGAATGAACTTGTCCGCAATCTTCTTAGGCGCTAATAGTTCGCCATTAGGTCTGACTGCCTCGATATTGTACTTTACGCCCTCCTTCAACTTTTTGTTCGGGCCTCATTTCGTCCTTTTGCCTGAAGATTTGCTCGATCTGGATGGCTGAAAGAACAAAGATCGATTCGTTAATATATCTTCAAGTCATTTAAAACAGGTGATGATCACCAGAAACCTGCTCATATAAATATATATACCTCGCCGGTCTTTGTTGTTTCAGGATCAACATGTTCTTCGTCATCGTCATAATCGTAGTTCACGACTTCATCAATTCGGTCGTCGCGATCGAATATCATATCACCCTCTCCGGTGTTGTTTAGAAATTCGAGCCGTCATAATCTTCTTCATTCTGATTATCATCTGCCCACGTATCATATCGAACATGGTCTGTTCTCCTCTCTCGTCGGTATTGTTCCGCCATAGCTTTTATTTAACTAATTCAAAAGAAATATAAAACAATTTAGTATTCAAATTACATCGTCTCGAATAATAGATATAATCTCGAATACTTCGTCTAGAATAATAGATACAATCTCGAATACATCGTCTCGAATAATATATAAGCTAATTAAAGATCGAATACTACAGAAGAATCTAGGACACTCATGTTCCTGCGTCATGCGGTGGACACCCAAAGAGAAGGAACCCTCATAGGATCATAGCTGAAGTGAGATCCCTGAAGATACTGCCAGGTATTGGAGAACCTGCCGCCCTCTAACGCAACCATGTAGCGATGGACATGCTCGTCCTCCTCCCTGACACGGCGACGTACCTCCTCCAACGGGGCCGGGTCCCTCCGCACCGAAACTGGCCCACGCGAACGCCACCAAACGAGACCAGGGTCGACGACGAGACCCGGGGCCGGGTTCCTCATCAAGCGGCGCGCCTCCGAGCAGCACCTCCCGGTGCCTGGCGGAGCCCCGATCCGGACATGGGCCGGCTAGACGTCGTCGCGGACGGGTCGACGGCGAGGATGCGGGCCGGGCATCGTCGAGAACAAATACTAGCTATATGCCCGCAAAAAATAATATTTTTTTAATGATTGGATTTTGATAACTAAAATTTCTAACATTTCTACTATTTCAAAATCTATATACTATTTCATACTAATTAAGCATCTAACACTAAAAACAGAAAAAACAATTTCTATACATCCATTAAAAAACAGAAAAACAACATATAAAAAAATTCCATACTAATTAAACACTAATTATATCCATCTAACATGCATTCATACATATATACTAGTGAAAAACAATAATCTAAAAATCTAAACTAATTAAACATACAAAATACGTATATACTAATATATACATGCATTCATACATATATACGTGTATGTGTGTGTGTTTATCATGCTTGTGTGTGTGTATGGGCTCGGGAGGGCAGCGCCCATGGTGGCCGGGGCCGAGGGAGAGGGGTTAGAGAGGAGAGCTCACAATGGGCGACGGCGACGGCGAGGCGACGGGCGGGCAGCGACGGGTCGCAGGCGTGACGGGGCGGCGACGCAGGGGACGGCGCGATGGGGACGGGCCCGGGCGGCGATGGCGGCGACGTGGACGTGGGGCGGCGACGGCGACGGGCGCCGACGGGACGGGCGGTGACGGCGACGGGGCTGCGACGGGATTTGGCGGCGACGGCGACGGGTCGGTGACGGCGTCGATCGATCGGGCGAAGGCGGTTCAATGGGGAAACAGAGGAAGAAAGCAGAGGAGAATGAAATTTTTCAAGTGTTGTATATATAGAAGGCACCTTTAGTACCGGTTGGAGCTACCAACCGTACTAAAGGTCTGTTTTGGCCAGCCCAAGCAGCGGAAGCGACTCCCTTTAGTACCGGTGGTGGCACAAACCGGTACTAAAGGCCCCTTTAGTACCGGTTTGTGCCACCACCCGTACTAAAGGGGTCTTGAAGCAGTCTTGATCGGCAAGTTTAGTCCCACCTCGCTAGCCGAGGGGCCACCGTGACCGGGTTTATAAACCCCGTCTGGTCGCTCTCTCGAACTCCTCTCCAAAGCAGGCCCTCACTGGGCCTACGTGTTCTTTGTCGCCTGTGGGCCACTTGGCCTTTCTTGGGCCTGCATCCTGGCCCAACAACAAAGTTGGGTTTCTAGTCGTATGCAGGCCGCCACGGCCTAGTAGGCGGGCTTTTTTGCTTTATTTATTTTTGTGTTGTTTTTTGTGTATTTAGAGTTTCTTTGTGAATATTTTTGCTTTAGGTACAAAAATTACAAACTTTCTGTTAGTGCCCGTAGTTTTCAAATTTGAATAGTTTAAATTTTGAATTATTTGAAATTAGTGTGAATCACTAGTTTGTGAATAATTTAACTTTAAAAATCAGTGAAGGCATGAAATAATTTGTTTGCACATAAAATTTCTTCGCGTTTCAAATGCCAAAACACATAACTACCCTAACTATTACAGAGATTCACCTCTAGGTGTGAAACACAGAAGAAAGTGATGATAGTGAAGCCGATCACATCCCAGATCTTTGGGTGTGAAACTTTTTCTTCGCGTGTGTCCCTTTGCGCCGTAACCATGGAAAATCTTCATCATTTAACGGGATGCTCGGGTCAATATTCACTGTGAATGGAGAAATTTCATCAAACTTTTCATAATCTTCTGACTTGTCTGTCTTGTCATCCACTCCCACGATCTTTCTCTTCCCAGAAAGAACTATGTGCCGCTTTGTCTCATCGTATGATGCATTCGCTTCCTTATCTTATCTTTTTCTTGGCTTGGTAGACATGTCCTTCACATAGAAAACCTGTGCCACATCATTGGCTAGGACGAATGGTTCGTCTGCATACGCAAGATTGTTGAGATCCACTGTTGTCATTCCGCATCGCGGGTCTTCCGTTACCCGCCTCGTGTCATATTGACCCATTTGCACCAAACAAAGGACCTTTGAACCACGCCGATAGTCAAGTTCCCATATGTCCTGTATATAACCATAATATGTTTCCTTTCCGTCTTGGTTTCTCGCATCAAAACGGCCACCACTGTTTTGGTTGGTGCTCTTCTTATCTTGGGCGATCGTGTAAAATGTATTACCATTTATCTCGTACCCTTTGAAAGTCATTATATTCAAGATGGTAACTGGGACAACAAGTACAGGTCATCTTCAATAGAGGTGTCATGCATGGTACGTGTTCCGCAACCAACCGGCGAAACTCCTGGTTTGTTCACGTGTAATCCAGTCATCGACCGCTCCGGTGTTTGAGCGTAGCAAATTCTTGTGTTCATCCATATACGGAGCCACCAAGGCGGAATTTCAGCAGAACTGTAGTGTGCCTCGGTGAGAGAATGTCCGTCCATACATATTATTTGTTCCTCCTAGCGTGCCTTTTTCACACGATGCCCTTATGCCGCGATTCAGAACACCAATCGGCTTAAGGTCAGGAATAAAGTCAATACAAAACTCAATGACCTCCTCATTTTGATGGCCCTTGGAGATGCTTCCTTCTGGCCTAGCACGGTTATGAACATATTTCTTTAAGACTCCTATGAACCTCTCAAAGGGGAACATATTATGTAGAAATACAGGACCCAAAACGTTAATCTCTTCGCATAGGTGAACTAGGACGTGCGTCATGATGTTGAAGAAGGATGGTGGGAACACCAACTCGAAACTGACAAGACATTGCATCAAATCATTCTGTACCTTGGTATGATTTCTGGAGCGATTACCTTCCGAGAGATTGCATTGAGAAATGCACATAGCTTCACAATGGCTAATCGAACGCTTTATGTAGAAGCCCTCAATGCAACCGGAAGGAGTTGCGTCATAATCACGTGGCAGTCATGAGACTTTAGGTTCTGGAACTTTTTCTCCGCCATGTTTATTATTCCCTTTATATTCGACGAAGCCAGACGGTACCTTAATACTGAGCAGGCATTCAAAGAAGATTTCCTTCTCTTCTTTGGTAAGAGCGTAGCTTGCATGACCCTGATATATGTCGTCTTCTCCGTGCATACGTTGCTGGTCCTCCCGTGCCTCAGGGATCTTTTGTCTTCCCATACACGCCCAAGAAGCCAAGCAGGGTCACGCAAAGATTCTTCGTCACGTGCATCACGTCGATTGCGGAGCGGACATCTAGGTCTTTCCAATATGGCAGGTCCCAAAATATAGATTTCTTCTTCCACATGGGTGCGCGTCCGTCAGCGTCCTTTGGAACAGGTTGTCCGCCATGACCCTTTCCAAATATCACTTTCAAAGCCTTGACCATATCATGTACATCAGCACCAGTACGGTGGTGAGGCTTCGTCCGGTGATCCGCCTCACCTTTGAAATGCTTGCCTTTCTTTCTTACGGGATGCCTGCTCAGAAGAAATCGACGATGTCCCAGGTACACATTCTTCATACAACTATTCAAATATATACTGTCGGTATCATCCAAACAGTGCGTGCATCCGCGGTATCCCTTGTTTGTCCGTCTCCGAAGGTTACTGAGAGCAGGCCAATCATTGATGGTCACGAACAGCAACGCCTTTAGGTCAAATTCTTCCCCCATGTGCTCATCCCACTCACGTACACCTGTTCCATTCCATAGTTGTAAGAGTTCTTCAACTAATGGCCTTAGGTACACATCAATGTCGTTGCCGGGTTGCTTAGGGCCTTGGATGAGCACCGCATCATAATGAACTTCCGCTTCATGCACAACCAAGGAGGAAGGTTATACAAACATAGAGTCACGGGCCGTGCTATGGTTGCTGCTCTGCTCCCCAAAGGATTAATGCCATCTGCGCTTAGACCAAACCATATGCTCCTTGCGTCATCCGCAAACTCCTTCCCATACTTTCTTTCGATTTTTCTCCATCACGACCCGTCACCGGTACTCTCAACTTTCCGTCTTTCTTACGGTCTTCTCTGTGCCATCGCATCGCCTTGGCATGCTCTTTGTTTTGGAACAAACGTTTCAACCGTGGTATTATAGGAGAATTGCGCTCGCCCTCGACATCACCATGCTCATCGCGGCTGATGTTATAGCGCAATGCACCACATACCGGGCAAGCGTTCAAATCCTCGTACTCACCGCGGTAGAGGATGCAATCATTAGGGCATGCATGTATCTTCTGCACCTCTAACCCTAGAGGGCAAACAACCTTCTTTGCTTCGTACGTACTTTCGGGCAATTCATTGTCCTTTGGAAGCATATCCTTTATCATTACCAGCAACTTTCCAAATCCCTTGTCAGATACACCATTCTCTGCCTTCCATTGCAGCAATTCCAGCAGTGGTGCCCAACTTTTCTTGTCACCTCACGCAATTCAGGTACAACAATTTTTGTGATCCTCTAACATGCGCTGCAACTTCTTCTTCTCCAAATCACTTGCGCTTGATTTCTCTTTGCATCGGCAATGGCCCGACCTAGATCATCAACGGGCTCATCCGATGCCTCTTCTTCAGCTTCTTCCCGCATTGCCGCCCAACTTCTTCCGCATTACACGGCTCAGCTTCTTCCCCATTATTGTATCATCGTATTTAGGGAACCCATGGCCAGGATAGCGTAAATGCGTCCTCTTCTTCTTCATTGTCTTCCATCATTACCCTCTTTCTCCGTGCTTGGTCCAAACATTAGTGGGGCATGAAACTGGACTCAAACAGTGGACGTGAATGGTTCTTGATGTAGAGTAATTGCGACCATTCTTACAGCCAGCACATGGACAAGGCATAAAACCATCCGCCCGCTTGTTTGCCTCAGCCGCAGCGTAAAAGTATGCACGCCCTCAACGAACTGGGAGAGCATCGGTCATCGTACATCCATTGCCGGCTCATCTTCATTACACAACACCGAATAGACCAAATTAATACAAGTTCATACATAAAGTTCATACAACACTTAAATGCAACAAACAAATAACTCTCCAGCTAAAGCATTTAAATGCAACAAAAAATGCGATCAAGATCGCAACTAAGGTAACAATTGATCCAACAGATAATGATACCAAGCCTCACTATCGATGGCATATTTTCTAATCTTTCTAATCTTCAAGCGCATTTTCTCCATCTTGATCTTGTGATCATCGGCGACATCGGCAACATGCAACTCCAATTCCATCTTCTCCCCTCAATTCTTTTCAATTTTTCTTTCAAGTACTCGCTTTCTCTTTCAACTAAATTTAACCTCTCGACAATAGGGTCGGTTGGAATTTCCGGTTCACATACCTCCTAGATAAAAATATCTATGTCAACTTGATGGGCATAATTTGTCATAAACACGAAATGCAACAAATAGTTTTAAAAGAGAATATACCACATCCGAATCATAACAAGGACGAGGGCCGACGGGACGGATATCAAAACCATGGCACTATGTATAATGTACATCGTGACGGGTAAGATAATTATTATACGAGTAACTATATATCCAAATCACACAAACATCAATTTTTTATATAAAATTTCATGAACAAGAGGCTCACCACAAGGTGGTGCCGGCTGACAGAGACGGTGCAGGCGATCGGCCAGTGGTTCTGACAGAGATTTAGAAGGCACTAAGTAAACCACACCTACATACGCAAACTAAGTGTTATTTTGACCTCAAATTGCATATAAATCAAATACTAGCACATATATATATATTTCCTCCCAAATTACTAAACTCACAAATTAATAACTATATAAACCAATGCAAGAGCTAATCTAGCAATGAGAGATGAAAGGACAAAGTTGCTAACCTTTGTGATCACTTGAATGGATGGGGGCCTTCAAATCTTGACAAATTTTGGGCAAAATGTGTGATGAGCTCGAGGGGAGAAGATGAAGAACAGAGAGGAGAGGAGAGGGAAAGGGGAAGAACAGAGCGAGCTGGACGAAGGGTTTATATGCAGGAGGACCTATAGTACCGGTTCGTGGCACGAACCGGTACTAAAGGTGCTGGAGGGGGCCCAGACCGACAACATCCTGCCACCACCCTCATTAGTACCGGTTCGTGGCACGAACCGGTGCTAAAGGTTAGCCACGAACCGGTGCTAAAGGCTAGCCGTTGGAACCGGCACTAATGTATACATTTGTGCCGGCTCTAATACAAACCGGCACTAATGTGCCTCACGTTTGACCCTTTTTCTACTAGTGTAAAAAGCCTAAAACAAAAATACTTAACACAAGGTAAAATAATTATTCACTAAGTAACATAAAGTATTTTTCCTATAATAAAATTCTAACAGTACCTAGAACCTCTAACACTATTTCTATTGCTAGCAACTAGTCATACAACAAACAACACCTAGAACCTCAAGAATACTAAGTCTAATAAATCCTAGAAATTACCTACTGTTAAACAATAGAATATATGACACACTGGCGAAAACTAGCAAAACAAAACTAATTAAAACTAATTAATAATAATTAAACTACAAACAATACTAAAAACAGAGTAAACAATACTATTTACAATAAAAGGCTAATCTAACTAACTCACTAACATGCAAACTAAACACTCTGCGTAGCTAGTCTTATAAGTAACCAGTAGAAAAGAATAGGTCAAAAATAATATTCCTAACGCAAAATAGCTCAAATCTAGTGATTTGAGAAAATTCATACCAACACAAATTTAAACTGCTCAAATATGAAATACAATTGAACTAACAGAAACTTGATAAAATTTGTGATCCAAGGCAGTTGGAATCACTCCAAAATACCACGTAGATAATTAACTGCGGATTTTACAAGATTGAAACTATTTTGTTTTAAAAAAAGAATGGAAAAAAAGGCAGATCAGGATTACTGCAGTTGTTCCGGCGAGGGGCTCGGGCAGAGTGGCTCCGGTGGTCCTCCGGGCGAGGCGAGGGGACGGGCGGGGGCGGCGGAGCGGGGCGGAACGGCTGGTGGCGGCGGTGGGTGAGGCAGAGCAAATGGCGGCGGCAGCTCCGGCGAACTCCGGCGAGGATGCGCGGCGACGTGGGGTGAGGAGAGGAGGGACTAGGGGGGAGGGAATGGATGCACGAGCTGGCTATTTATAGGGGGAGGAGGTCTTCTTGGAGGAGGGGGTGAGAGATTTCGCCAATCCCGCGATTCCGGCGGTGCTCCGGCGGTGGCTGGAGATCGTGAGTATCTTCCCTGGAGGAAAGAGATGATTCTGTTCGGATCGGGCCGGATTTGGCCCAAAAAAACAGTACCTTCCCTTTTTTTGAATAACCCGCGAAGAAAAATCATTTTAGAAAATACAATGAAAATAATATATAGGAGTATTATATATCCAAATGATCAGAAAAATAAGCCTTATTTAATGGGATATTTTCCAGGGGCAAATAAAATACTCTTCGAAAAATCATTTTTTAATTCAAACAAAAATCAAAATGACTTTCAAAACTCTATGGAAAATTTATTCCAACATTTTTGGGGTGTCATGTTACTCCCTCTCAACACTGTTTTTCCAGTGTTCTTTGTCAGAAAAGTTTTTGAATAAAACTCAAATGCCACTTTGAGTTAAAAACAAAATTTAAATGACAAATTCAAAATGAAATTTTTCTTTACGTCCCACTTTCTTTCGTTGAAGAAATCATGAGGATCATTGAGTGGCATGAAGTTTGAAATATTTCCAAATTCAAATATTTTCAAACAAAAACTTTTTTTTGGAAAGTCCTTTTATTCCCTCTCAACAAAACTTCAAAAGTTTAAAATTCCAATCAATTTCACTCAATCAATCAATCAAACAATCATATATTTTAATTATTATAACATTCCAAATTTTAGAATTTTGGGATGTTACCGCATTGCACCATGACCATCGGCGAGGCCCGTGCCCAATATATGGACACGGTGAGGCAGATGCGTGAGGAGCAGTTCCGGGAGGCGTAGGCCGATGCAGCCTACAACCACCATCTCCTCCAGGAGCACCTGCAGGCGGAGGAGCAGATCGTCGCGGAGCGGGCGGAGCAGGAGGCGCTGCTCGACCTGCATCAGCCTCCGCTGAAAGGGCCACCTCGAGCGGTGGCGGTACCGCATGCAGGTGGCGGAGGCTGCGGCCGCCTACAAAGAGGCTAGCAACGAGGGCGATGAAGCGGGCGAGGCGCTGTTTGGCGAGACCTAGGACGAGGAAGAGGACAATGCCGGCTCCGACGAGTCCCCGCTCCGCTGGCGTCGACGAGGCCCTGCTCCGCCGAGGCCCCGCGACACCAACAACGAGGCAGAGGACACCGCCGGCTCCGCCGAGGCCCCGCCCCGCCAACAACGAGGCAGAGGACATCACCGGCTCAGCCGAGGCCCCACCCTGCCGGCAACGTGGGGGAGGATTTCCACCGCTCCGCCGAGGCGCCGCCCGCCGGCAATGAGATAGAGGACATCGCCGGCTCCGCCGAGGCCCTGCCCCGTTGCCAACGAGGCCGCGCCACACAGAAAACGAGGAAGAGTAGAACACAGTAGGTCGCCGCCGCTCGGGTCCAAGTAAGGCCACCGCTGCTACCTTCCGGTTGAAGCCAAGCTAGGCGGGTTGACCATTGACGGTCGGTTAGCTTCTTGGCGGCGACGTGGAGTCAGAGAGCTGCGCTAGAGAAGAACGCTGCTTCTACTTAACTGCTGGAGTTGGCTGACTGACACGTGGGCCCAACATGCCACATGTCAGTTATGCAAATGCACCTGCAGTTAAGTCACTGAAGCTTCTGTTCGGCTCAGCGGGACATAGATGGGTAGCTTCGGTTAATTAATTATACCTCCAGCGGACCCCTTTTTAGTTGAAGAATGTATGAAATGTAATGAAATCTGGCATGTTTATATGAAATCCAACCATGTATGAATGAATTTATTTCGATTAGTTCGAATTCCTGTATCACTGGAATTGGATGAACATGCAAAACAATACGTACTAGCATTATTCCCAGGGTGATCACCTCGTTTGCAGCAGTTTCACATGTACTCCATCCGGTCCTTTCTAGTCTGCATACAAGTTTTGTCTGCAGTCAAAGTATCTCTACTTTGACCAATCTTATACAAAAGAGTATGCACTTTCACAATGTGCAAAGTAAAAAGGAACAGAAGGAGTACAAAGAGTTTGAGCAGCTTTTTAGCGTTTCTGTACATTGCAATCAAACACACAGGGCTGGCAATTCATAGAGAACATTCAAAACAATCAATTATTATGCATCTCAGCGACTCACATGTCAGAGGCAATATTTACTTCACAACTAAAGAATAAGGAAAAAATTGATTGACGCTGCTGACAGCAAAGGGCGTCCCAATCGAAAATATCAAACGCATGTCTTGCTAAAATCAATGAGATAAATTTGACAATGTTGTCCCATTCCAAAATATCAAATGCCTATGATTGTGGAATGGGCAGGGTTTGCCATCAGTTCGGACATTGACATGGCACCTCGTGCTAAATAAACCAGCTGTTCTTTTTGTGCAGTTCCACCAAAATCAACCAAATTCGCGCGTAGCTTGTATGATTTCGCCCTTATATGTTGCAACGCCTTGAACTTATCGGCACCTCCTTTCTTGTGGTGGAAATGAATGATTCGATGTATTCATGTACATTTTCTGTAGTTCCTATTAAAATCAAGCTGAGCACCCCTGTTTGCACAAATACAAAAAAGTGATTAGTATAAAGCAAACTGTACTATGAATTGATAGTTTAAACAGGCACCTACATGGTCCATGTAGAGCACACTTTTAGAAAAATGGAACTCACCAGAAAGAATCCTAGAACAACATTGTACTCGCGCATCACAGCAAAAAAATGGAGATTTGTCAGTCCTTTTGAGCTGAAGTTAGTTTGGTCTTGTGGGGAGTAATGTAACCATCCTTCAACTCCTCCTTCTGATGAGAAGATCCTGCTCAAACTCTACAGCCTTGTCCCTTCCTTTCCTTTTTGAACTAGTACTTTCACCCCTTCCTTTCCTCTTTGAACCACGTCCTAGATTTATGCGATACAACTTTCCCCACTACTTCCCCACATTCCTTTCCTCTTTGAACCACATCCTCGATTCATGCTATACAACTTTCCCCCTTTATTTCTTCTTTGAACCACGTCCTAGATTCATGCTATATACAACATTTCCCACTACTTTCCCCTACTCCTTTCCTCTTTGAACCACGTCCTAGATTCATGGTATACATGCAGCTAGAGCAATGCATGTGGAGTAAGTAAACTATACCTTAAGGTTCTTGGGGCGTGGTTCGGTGGGCGACAGGACGGCGGCGAAGAAGAAGGGGTCGGAAGCCCTCCCGCGCCGCCGCTGGGTGAAAGTGAACAATTGCGCCGGTAGTGGATTCCCTCCCTTGCCAACGGCGACAGTGTTAAGCCTCCTTCCCTTCCCGCGGACGGATTCCGCCAGCTTTTTGAGCAGCAATGAGGGGAGAGAGAGGACAACGAAGTCTTGTTTAGATCTGGAGAGGGCGAGAGAGTGTGAAGAGAGCAACTACAAGCGCTGAGGCTCCAGCGTGTATATATATATACTGGAGAGAGAGTGTGAAGCGTGCAAACCCTAGAAAACAAGTGCCGAGGCTGCAACTTATACGTGATGAGGTGATTATACAGTCACTACGAGATCGTATAGCTCCGTATCCATCCATTTTGACCAGTCAAAGAATCCTCCTGGCACAAATTATGCTCAAGTATAGTTATCGAACCCGAGACCTCAAGTTTGATGAGCGAACAGGCTAACCAGCTACACAACCATCCCATTATGTTCAACGAGAGGAAAATAACCTTTTATACATTCCTGCATTCGTGTGACCAGCATGCCGTGTTTTTTTTTGTGTGTGTGGGAGTCATTGGTATTTCAATCATAATCGTGTCATGTGGCTTTGGTGGTAAGACTATCCACAGTGGTGCAGAAATAATGCAGCCTTAGTCACCTTACCTCTCTCCACATAGTACGTTGGGTCCCACCAGTCAGAGGGTGAAACAAACAAATTAATAAGAAAAATTAAAAGCGCCACGGTGTATCTTACCTCACACATCTCACTACTGCTCGGGAACACTGTCCAATTGATCTCTCTGTTCGCTCACGTACTATTTTAAGTGAATCCTTATTATAACATGCACACAAAATTTGGGCACTTGTATTCGACTTAAGTCAGTGTTCCACCGTATCTCGTATACTTACTACTCCCTCCGTCTAGGTGTAATAAGTCACGTTAGAAGGTGCAACGGGACCAAGGTGCATGCATGTGCGTGTGTGTGTTTAACAGCATGTGTGTGTTAGAGAGAGCGACAGATCGACCTACTCCTACAGAGAGATGGTGTGTAGTGTATGATTTTAGCCGCGAGAGTTGGTGCATCCTCTCATTTCTGGGCGTGCCCGGTAGGGACATGCGGACAGCTGCCACGCCTGCTCCTGACCAGCCTGGCCCACCCAAAGCCCCTCCATCACCAAGGCTTCCCGCCTAAACGGTCAACGCCGCTCCAAAGAATCGGTGCCGCATTCATGCCCGGGCAGAGCGGACGTGACCTCTCACTGGCGCACGAGTGATGGTTGCTTCGTCCGTCCAACTTACTGCTGGGTCTATGTGATTTGACGGCTCATTTGTCTTTATTACTGAGGTGGTAGGACTGCTGGATGTCCCACACTTTCGGCGAAAGGAGGTACTACTACTAGATTACAATTTTCTCCATTCTTATAGCGGAGGAGTGCAAGAGCAGTGAAAACACACAGGCTTAGTGATTACATGGCCCACCTCACACTATCACCGTGCGACACCTAACTCTTTACATAGTACTCCCTTCGTTCCTAAATATTACTAGATGAGTCCCCGCGCGTTGCCATGGAACAGCCATATATCTCTCTGCGCAAAATTATCGATTTCATATAACTAAAAAAAACTCTATAACCGCATGACAAATGTGGTAGCCAAACTAAATAAACTCCCATCATCATTTAGATCATCCCACATAAGGAAAAAAGATCAGCCAACTCCTACTGCATAATGGGGTTATAATTTTCTTTTTGACATGTTAATGGGACTTAAAAGCTCACTGACATGCATGCTACCGGTGCATGCTTGCATGCAGACATGTTGATGTGATTTAAAACCCACTCACATGCATGCCACGGTATTTCTACATGCTTGCATGTGGCTTAGTCTTGAGCCTCTCAACGCCTAGATCGACGGCTATTGTGGACTGATTTAGTTCATCTAACGGCTACATTAATTTTGATGATGTGGCTCAAGGAGAGGATAGAGAATTCCTAGTAGTGGGGGCTAGCTATTACTAGTAGATAAGTCTTTGTAGAGATTCCACTAGGTGAACTACATACGGAACAAAATGAATGAATCTACACTTAAAATCCATCTATATACATCCGCATGTGGTTCATGGTGAAATCTCTACAAAGACTTATATTTAGGAATGGAGGAAGTACTAGTATAGTACGTCATCGTAATTTATCAATGAGATAAATTTGTACAATGCTATGATGCTTCCAAACTTACATTACATGTATCTTAAGTCCAAGGTTTCCGTTGCAACATTTCATCAAATACAAAGGAGACTAACATGCATGCTATTGCATCTCAATGATTGATAGATCATAGCAAATATGTACTCCTCTGTTCCAAAATAAGTGTCTCAACTTTGTGCAAACTTTAGTACAAAGTTGTACTACTACTAAAGTTGACACTTATTTTGGAACAGAGGCAGCTAAAGAAAAAAACGATCCATGCAGTCCCTAGCCCTTGAACCGTGAACCCTGACCAGGCTTCAATTTGCTGGCAACGTTCGAGCTTCCTAATAAATGAAGTTTGCAACCTTTTAACCATCGGATCATTTTGTGCAGTTTCACCAAAATCGAGATGAGCATCCCTGTGGCAAAGAAATTGAAGAAGCGTGATTAGAATAAGATTACTGGGACTAGTTGATGAGAAATAAACTCATCACAAATATAATACATAGAAGCCATTAGAGCTATGTGCGGGACAAATATGTAGAGAAATATCCACACGGAGTGATGGGAGCAGCTGGAGCAGTGGTGCAAGCCTGCTGTAAAGGGAGTTGTACCTGAGGGACGTAGCTCAACCTTGAGGAGGGCGGTGGGAGGCGGCAACTGCCCACGTCGCAGCAGTGAGCAACGGATGAAGGCAACCTCACCGGCTTTGTGAGCGAGAACGGCGGGGACCCCTGACCGGGACATGCCGACAGTGGGTTTTCACTGTCGGCGACGGCCACCGCATCTACACTAAGCATCCACTAAAGGAAATATGCCCTAGAGGCAATAATAAAGTTATTATTTATTTCCTTATATCATGATAAATGTTTATTATTCATGTTAGAATTGTATTAACCGGAAACATAATACATGTGTGAATACATAGACAAACATAGTGTCACTAGTATGCCTCTACTTGACTAGCTCATTTATCAAAGATGGTTATGTTTCCTAGCCATGGACAAAAGAGTTGTCATTTGATTAACGGGATCACACCATTAGGAGAATGATGTGATTGACTTGACCCATTCCGTTAGCTTAGCACTTGATCGTTTAGTATGTTGCTATTGCTTTCTTCATGACTTATACATGTTCCTATGACTATGAGATTATGCAACTCCAGTTTACCGGAGGAACACTTTGTGTGCTACCAAACGTCACAACGTAACTGGGTGATTATAAAGGAGCTCTACAGGTGTCTCCGAAGGTACATGTTGGGTTGGCGTATTTCGAGATTAGGATTTGTCACTCCGATTGTCGGAGAGGTATCTCTGGCCCTCTCGGTAATGCACATCACTATAAGCCTTGCAAGCAATGTAGCTAATGAGTTAGTTACGGAATGATGCATTACGTAACGAGTAAAGAGACTTGCCAGTAACGAGATTGAACTAGGTATTGGATACCGACGATCCAATCTCGGGCAAGAAACATACCGATGACAAAGGGAACAACGTATGTTGTTATGCGGTTTGACCGATAAAGATCTTCGCAGAATATGAAGGAGCCAATATGAGCATCCAGGTTCCGCTATTGGTTATTGACCGAGAATAGTTCTAGGTCATGTCTACATAGTTCTCGAACCCGCAGGGTCCGCACGCTTAACGTTACGATGATGCTTTATTATGAGTTTATAAGTTTTGATGTACCGAAGGTTGTTCGAGTCCCGGATGTGATCATGGACATGACGAGGAGTCTCGAAATGGTCGAGACATAAAGATTGATATATTGGAAGCCTATATTTGGATATCGGAATGGTTCCGTGAAATCAGGATTTTACCTAACACCGGGTTACCGGACCCCTCCCGGGGGTTAATGGGCCTTAGTGGGCCATGAGGGAGAACAGGAGGGCCGGCCAGGGCAGGCCGCGTGCCCCCTCCCCCCTAGTCCGAATAGGACAAGGAAGGCGGGGGGGGGGGCCCTTTCCTGTTCCCCTCCCCCTTTCCTTCTCCACCAAGGCAAGAGGGGGGAGTCCTACTCCCGATGGGAGTAGAACTCCTCCAGGCGTACCCCTAGGTGGCCGGCCGCACCTCCCCCCACCCTCCTTTATATACGGGGACAGGGGGGCACCCTAGTACACACAAGTTGATCTTCGTGATCGTTCCTTAGTCGTGTGCGGTGCCCCCCTCCACCTTATTCCACCTCGATAATATCGTAACGGTGCTTAGGCGAAGCCCTGCGACGGTAGAACATCAAGATCGTCACCACGCTGTCGTGCTGACGGAACTCTCCCTCGACACTCGGCTGGATCGGAGTTCGAGGGACGTCATCGAGCTGAACGTGTGCTAGAACTCGGAGGTGCCGTAGTTTCGGTTCTTGATCGGTCGGGCCATGAAGACGTACGACTACATCAACCGCGTTATGCTAACGCTTCCGCTTTCGGTCTACGAGGGTACGTGGACACACTCTCCCCTCTCGTTGCTATGCATCACCATGATCTTGCGTGTGCGTAGGAAGTTTTTTTGAAATTACTACGTTCCCCAACAGTGGCATCCGAGCCTGGTTTTATGCGTAGATGTCATATGCACGAGTAGAACACAAGTGAGTTGTGGGCGATACAAGTCATACTGCTTACCGGCATGTCATACTTTGGCTCAGCAGTATTGTGAGATGAAGCGGCCCGGACCGACTTTACGCGTACGCTTACGCGAGACTGGTTTCACCGTTACGAGCACTCGTGCTTAAAGGTGACTGGCGGGTGTCTGTCTCTCTCACTTTAGTTGAACCGAGTGTGGCTACGCCCGGTCCTTGCGAAGGTTAAAACAACACTAACTTGACGAACTATCGTTGTGGTTTTGATGCGTAGGTAAGTACGGTTCTTGCTCAGCCCGTAGCAGCCATATAAAATTTGCAACAACAAAGTAGAGGACGTCTAACTTGTTTTTGCAGGGCATGTTGTGATGTGATATGGTCAAGACGTGATGCTATATTTTATTGTATGAGATGATCATGTTTTGTAACCGAAGTTATCGGCAACTAGCAGGAGCCATATGGTTGTCGCTTTATTGTATGAAATGCAGACGCCCTGTAATTGCTTTACTTTATCACTAAGCGGTAGCGATAGTCGTAGAAGCAATAGATGGCGTAACGACAACAATGCTACGATGGAGATCAGGGTGTCGCGCTGGTGACGATGGTGATCACAACGGTGCTTCAGAGATGGAGATCACAAGCACAAGACAATGATGGCCATATCATATAACTTAAATTGATTGCGTGTGATGTTTATCTTTTATACATCTTATTTTGCTTAGTTCGACGGTAGCTTTATAAGATGATCTCTCACTAAATTATCAAGAAGTGTTCTCCCTGAGTATGCACCGCTATGAAGTTCTTCGTCTTTGAGACACCACGTGATGATCGGGTGTGATAGGCTCTACATTCAAATACAACGGGTGCAAAACAGTTGCACATGCCGAATACTCAGGTTAAACTTGACGAGCCTAGCATATAATGTATATGGCCTCGGAACACGGAGACCGAAAGGTCGAGCGTGAATCATATAGTAGATATGATCAACATATTGATGTTCACTGTTGAAACTACTCCATCTCACGTGACGATCGGACATGGTGTAGTTGATATGGATAACGTAATCACTTAGAGGATTAGACGGATGTCTATCTAAGTGGGAGTTCTAAAGTAATATGATTAATTGAACTTTAATTTATCATGAACTTAGTCCTGGTAGTATTTTGCAAATTATGTTGTACATCAATAGCTCGCGTTGTTGCTTCCCTATGTTTTTGCTTCCCTATGTTTTTATATGTGTTCCTAGAGAAAACTAAGTTGAAAAATGTTAGTAGCAATGATGCGGACTTGGTCCGTGATCCGAGGTTTATCCTCATTGCTGCACGTAAGAATTATGTCCTTGATGCACCGCTAGGTGACAAACCTATTGCAGGAGCAGATGCAGACGTTATGAACGTTTGGCTAGCTCAATATGATGACTACTTGATAGTTTTGTGCAGCGTGCTTTATGGCTGAGAACCGGGACTACAAAAATGTTTTTGAAACGTCATGGAACATATAAGATGTTTCAAGAGATGAAATTAGTATTTCAGACTCATGCCCGTGTCAAGAGGTATGAGACCTTTGACAAATACTTCGCCTAAAAGATGGAGGAGAATTGCTCAACTAGTGAGCAAGTACTTATTGTCTGAGTACTACAATCGCTTGAATCAAGTGGGAGTTAATCTTCCAGATAAGATAGTGATTGGCAGAGTTCTCTAGTCACCATCACCAAGTTACTGGAACTTCGTGATGAACTATAATGCAAGGGATGACGAAGACGATTCCCGAGCTCTTCGTGATGCTGAAATCGACGAAGGTAGAAATCAAGAAAAGAGCATCAAGTGTTGATGATTGATAAGACCACTAGTTTCAAGAAAAGGGCAAAGGAAAAGAAAGGGAACTTCAAGTAGAATGACAACCAAGTTGTCACTCCCGCGACGAAGCCCAAAGCTGGACCAAAGCCTAAAACTGAGTAATTATACTGCAAAGGAAATGGTCACTAGAAGCGTAAATGCCCTGAATATTTGGTGGATAAGAAGGATGGCAAACTGAACAAGGGTATATTTGATATACATGTTATTGATGTGTACCTTACTAGTGTTTATAGTAACCCCTGAGTATTTGATGCTTGTTCGGTTGCTAAGATTAGTAACTCGAAACAGGAGTTACAGAATAAACAGAAACTAGTTGAGGATGAAGTGACGATGTGTGTTGGAAGTGGTTCCAAGATTGATATGATCATCATCGCACACTCCCTATACTTTCGGGATTAGTGTTGAACCTAAATAAATGTTCTTTGGCGTTTGCGTTGAGCATGAATATGATTTGATCATGTTTATTACAATACGGTTATTCATTTAAAGTCAGAGAATAATTGTTGTTCTGTTTACATGAATAAAACCTTCAATGGTCATACACCCAATGAAAATAGTTTGTTGGATCTCGATCTAGTGATACACATATTCATAATATTGATGCCAAAAGATGCAAAGTTGATAATGATAGTGCAACTTATTTGTGGCACTGCTGTTTGGGTCATATCGGTGTAAAGCGCATGAAGAAACTCCATAAAGATGGATTTCGGAATTATTTGGTTATGAATCATTTGATGCTTGCGAACCGTGCCTTTTAGGCAAGATGACTAAAACTCCGTTCTCCGGAACAATGGAACGAGCTACTGACTTGATGGAAATAATACATACCGATGTATACGGTCCAATGAGTGTTGATGCTCGTGGCGGGTATCGTTATTTTCTGACCTTCACAAGATGAATTGAGCAGATATGAGTATATCTACTTAATGAAACACAAGTCTGAAACATTTGAAAAGTTGAAAGAATTTCAGAGTGAAGTGGAGAATCATCGTAACAAGAAAATAAAGTTTCTACGATCTGATCGTGGAGGAGAATATTTGAGTTATGAGTTTGGCCTTCATATAAAACAATGTGGAATAGTTTCACAGCTCACGCCACATGGAACACCACAGCGTAATAGGTGTGTCCGAACGTCATAACCGCACTTTATTGGATATGGTGCGATCTATGATGTATCTTACCGATTTACCACTATCGTTTTGGGGTTATGCATTAGAGACAGTTGCATTCACTTTAAAAGAGCACCATCAAAATCCGTTGAGACGACGCCTTATGAACTGTGGTTTGGCAATAAACCAAAGTTGTCGTTTCTTAAATTTTTGGGGCTGCGATGCTTATGTGAAAAAGTTTCAACCTGATAAGCTCGAACCCAAATCGGAGAAGTGCGTCTTCATAGAATACCCAAAGGTAACTATTGGGAACACCTTCTATCACAGATCCGAAGGCAAGTTATTCGTTGCTAAGATGGATCCTTTCTAGAGAAGAAGTTTCTCTCGAAAGAAGTGAGTGGGAGGAAAGTAGAACTTGATGAGGTAATTGTACCTTCTCCCTTATTGGAAAGTAGTTCATCACAGAAATCTGTTCCAGTGATTCCTACACCAATTAGTGAGGAAGTTAATGATGATGATCATGAAACTTCAGATCAAGTTACTACCAAACCTCGTAGGTCTTCCAGAGTAAGATCCGCACCAGAGTGGTACGGTAATCATGTTCTGGAAGTCATGTTACTAGACCATGATGAACCTATGAACTATGAGGAAGCGATGATGAGCCCAGATTCCACGAAATGGCTTGAGGCCATAAAATCTGAGATATGATCCATGTATGATAACAAAGTATGGACTATGATTGACTTGCTCGATGATCAGCAAGCCAAGTTAAATAAATGGATCTTCAAGAGGAAGACGGACACTGATAGTAGTGTTACTATCTACTAAGCTCGACTTGTTGCGAAAGGTTTTCAACAAGTTCAAAGTGTTGAATATGATGAGATTTTCTCACTCGTAACGATGCTTAAGTCTGTCCGAATCATGTTAGCAATTGCCACATTTTATGTAATCTGGCAAATGGATATCAAAATTGTGTTCCTGAATGGATTTCTGGAAGAAGAGTTGTATATGATGCAACCAGAAGGTTTTGTCGATCCGAAAGGTGCTAACAAAATGTGCAAACTCCAGCAATCCATCGATGGACTGGTGCAAGCATCTCGGAGTTGGAATATACGCTTTGATGAGTTGATCAAAGCATATGGTTTTATACAGACTTTTGGAAAAGCCTGTATTTACAAGAAAGTGAGTGGGAGCACTACAACCTTTCTGATAAGTATATGTGAGTGACATATTGTTGATTGGAAATGATGTAGAATTTTCTGGAAAGCATAAAGAAGTGTTTGAAAGGAGTTTTTCAAAGAAAGACCTCAGTGAAGCTGCTTACACATTGAGCATCAAGATCTATATGGATAGATCAAGACGCTTGATAAGATTTTTCAATGAGTACATACCTTGATAATTTTTTTGAAATAGTTCAAAATGGAACAGTCAAAGAAGGAGTTCTTGCCTGTGATGCAAAGGTGTGAAGTTGAGTAAGACTCAAGACCCGACCATGGCAGAAAATAGAAAGAGAATGAAAAGTCATTCTCTATGCCTCAGTCATAGGTTCTATAAAGTATGATATGCTGTGAACCAGACCTATTGTATACCTTGCTCTGAGTTTGACAAAGAAATACAATTTTGATCTAAGAGTAGATCACTGACAGCGGTCAAGAATATCCTTAGTGAGGACTAAGGAGATATTTCTCGATTATGGAGGCGATAAAAGAGCCCGTCGTAACAAGTTACAATGATGCAAGCTTTTACACCAATCCAGATGACTCTAAATCTCGATCTGGATACATATTGAAAGTGGGAGCAATTAGTTAGAGTAGCTCCATGCAGAGCATTGTGGACATAGAATATTTGCAAAATACATACGGCTCTGAATATGACAGACCCGTTGATTAAACTTCTCTCACAAGAAAAACATGATTATACCTTAGTACTCTTTGGGTGTTAATCACATAACGATGTAAACTAGATTATTGACTCTAGTAAACCCTTTGGGTGTTGATCACATGACGATGTGAACTATGGGTATTAATCACATACAGATGTGAATATTGGTGTTAAATCACATGGTGATGTGAACTAGATTATTAACTCTAGTGCAAGTGGGAGACTGAAGGAAATATGCCCTAGAGGAAATAATAAAGTTATTATTTATTTCCTTATATCATGATAAATGTTTATTATTCATGCTAGAATTCTATTAACCGGAAACATAATACATGTGTGAATACATAGACAAACATAGTGTCACTAGTATGCCTCCACTTGACTAGCTCGTTTATCAAAGATGGTTATGTTTCCTAGCCACGGACAAAAGAGTTGTCATTTGATTAACCGGATCACATCATTAGGAGAATGATGTGATTGACTTGACCCATTCCGTTAGCTTAGCACTTGATCGTTTAGTATGTTGCTATTGCT
Source organism: Aegilops bicornis (assembly GCA_021605145.1). NCBI lineage: Eukaryota > Viridiplantae > Streptophyta > Magnoliopsida > Poales > Poaceae > Aegilops > Aegilops bicornis. The sequence goes on along the minus strand of CM038670.1, from coordinate 139,390,467 downwards.
TTCTTCATGACTTATACATGTTCCTATGACTATGAGATTATCCAACTCCCGTTTACCGGAGGAACACTTTGTGTGCTACCAAACATCACAACGTAATTGGGTGATTATGAAGGAGCTCTATAGGTGTCTCTGAAGGTACATGTTGGGTTGGCGTATTTCGAGATTAGGATTTGTCACTCCGATTGTCGGAGAGGTATTTCTGGGCCCTCTCGGTAATGCACATCACTATAAGCCTTGCAAGCAATGTAGCTAATGAGTTAGTTACGGAATGATGCATTACGTAACGACTAAAGAGACTTGCCAGTAACGAGATTGAACTAGGTATTGGATACCGACGATCGAATCTCGGGCAAGTCACATACCGATGACAAAGGGAACAACGTATGTTGTTATGCGGTTTGACCGATAAAGATCTTCGCAGAATATGTAGGAGCCAATATGAGCATCCACGTTCCGCTATTGGTTATTAACCGAGAATAGTTCTAGGTCATGTCTACATAGTTCTCGAACCCGTAGGGTCCGCACGCTTAACGTTACGATGACAGTTTTATTATGAGTTTATAATTTTGATGTACCGAAGGTTGTTCGGAGTCCCGGATGTGATCACGGACATGACGAGGAGTCTCGAAATGGTTGAGACATAAATATTGATATATTGGAAGCCTATATTTGGATATCGGAATGGTTCCGGGTGAAATCGGGATTTTACCGGAACACCGGGGTTACCGAACCCTCCCGGGGTTAATGGGCCTTAGTGGGCCATGAGGGAGAAGAGGAGGGCCGGCCGGGGCAGGCCGCGCCTCCCCTAGTCCGAATAGGACAAGGAAGGGGCGGCGCCTTCCTCTTTCCCCTTCCCCTTTCCTTCTCCACCAAGGCAAGAGGGGGGAGTCCTACTCCCGATGGGAGTAGGACTCCTCCAGGCGCACCCCTAGGGGGCCGGCCGCACCTCCCCCCTCCCTCCTTTATATACGGGGGCAGGGGGGCACCCTAGTACACAAGTTGATCTTCGTGATCGTTCCTTAGCCGTGTGCGGTGCCCCCCTCCACCATATTCCACCTCGATAATATCGTAGCGGTGCTTAGGCGAAGCCCTGCGACGGTAGAACATCAAGATCGTCACCACGCCGTCGTGCTGATGGAACTCTCCCTCGACACTCGGCTGGATCGGAGTTCGAGGGACGTCATCGAGCTGAACGTGTGCTAGAACTCGGAGGTGCCGTAGTTTCGGTGCTTGATCGGTCGGGCCGTGAAGACGTACGACTACATCAACCGCGTTGTGCTAACGCTTCCGCTTTCGGTCTACGAGGGTACGTGGACACACTCTCCCCTCTTGTTGCTATGCATCACCATGATCTTGCGTGTGCATAGGATTCTTTTTTGAAATTACTACGTTCCCCAACATCCACCCCTTCCCCAAGCGGACTTGATCCGCCGGGATGTTAGAGATGTGGCCACAGTCGTTTTGTGCGAGAGAGTGTGAAGAGAGCAACCCCAGTAAGCAACCATGTAGGCTGGCCCATCCTGACTATGTATATAGTGGAGCGGTTTCCTTTTCTCTCCATATGAACCTATCATACGTACGTGCCACTGAAGAAAAAAAACTTTATTTATAAATGATGCGGCACCTACTACTCGTTCTCCTATAACCTTGCGCTTGGCATCTCCAAAATATTAACCTTGCGATTGGCTCTTTGCCTCATTGGGAAGTCGTGCAATAATGGTAGTGCAGTATATATCGTTCTGGCTATATGAGACCGAATGAATTGCTGCACGTCTACCACGTGGGCGAGGGTCGAGGGGCGAGGGAGAGTGCTACATACGGAGCAAAATGAGTGAATCTACACTTTAAAATACGTCTATATACATCAGTGTGGAGTATGTACTAGTAGTTCATATTGAAATCTACTAAAGGACATATATATTCCAAACAATATGATATAATCTTTATAATCAAGGTAGTAGGGACGAGGAGTAAACGGAGGGAGTAGTAAATTTTTCTCCTCGTCCTGCGAGCCACCGCGCGCATGGGTGAGGGAGCGGGCGTAAGGCGGAGCAAGCTTCACTGCGAGCCACCGCGCCCGTGGGCGGGGGAGACAGTGTACTAAGCAAGCTTCTCCTCGTTCTACGAGTTGACGGGACACATCAAAAGTACTCCAGTGTATAGAGCCTTGCCTCTAAGGTAGGCCCCACATGGTTTGCCTCTTTTTTAATTTAACATAACATGTCAAGTTGCAATTTGTTTGTTCACCCGTGGTAGACGATCCTCCCTCCACCAAGTGGACAACCAGTACACGTGCCAAATTACCATGTGGGCTGCCTTTTTCGTACAGAAATGAGCTCCACTGTGTACCCGCTGGTGTGGTTGGGAAAGAGATGGGAATGCGTCTTGCCGTGCATGCACCTCTTCTCTTCGTGCACGTCCCCCACCTACGTGGGTGTGTGAGAGAGATACAAACATCATTCGTGAGTGTTTTTTGTTTTGGGGTGGGGGTGGGGGTGGGGTGGGGGTTGATTTCGTGAATTATTTGTGGGAATATGTGTCGATGACATCTCAAACAAAATTTTGCATGCAATGTGTGTGAAATGGAGGCCTACCATATCATACATAGAGGGTCGGGCAATCCACAAGAAGAGAGGGAGGGGTCATAGCTATCGATAGAGTCGAAGAGAGGATCAAGTGGGTGGGTGCGAGATCGATGAAGAGAGCCATCGAAATTGTGTGTGTGCAAGTCAAAGATATAGGGCGACTGGCCTACCGTAACGTCGGAGGGCACAGGGCAAGTTTGTGTGTGGCAAGTAGACATGACTAGAGCACTCGATGTATCGGTGTGTGTGGGGGGGAGGGGGTGGGGGAGGGGTGGGTAGAGGCCTAACTATAGAGGTAGAATGACTCGTATATGTGTTGAGAAGGAGAGACCCAGCTATGTCTTGAGGGAGATCGGTTGACATCCATGCATAACTGAAGGACGGGAAATATGATGGGACAGAGAGAGAGAGGAGAGAGATGTTGGGGAACGTAGCAGAAATTCAAAATTTTCCTATGTGTCACCAAGATCTATCTATGGAGAAACCAGCAACGAGGAGAAGGAGAGTGCATCTACATACCCTTGTAGATCGTTAAGCGGAAGCGTTCAAGAGAATGGGGTTGAAGGAGTCGTACTCATCGTGATCCAAATCACCGGAGATCCTAGTGTCGAACGGACGGCACCTCCGCGTTCAACACACGTACAGCCCGGTGACGTCTCTCACGCCTTGATCCAGCAAGGAGAGAGGGAGAGGTTGAGGACACAACGGCGTGGTGGTGGTGGAGGAGCGTGGCAATCCTGCAGGGCTTCGCCAAGCACCGCGGGAGAGGAGAAGGGAGAGAGGTAAGGCTGCTCCAAGGAGAGGTCAAACTCATATCTCTGCAGCCCTCAAGACCTCAACTATATATAAAGGAGAGGGAGGGGGGTGCGCTCCCTCTAGGGTTTCCACCCCAAGGGGTGCGGCAGCCCCAATCCCATCTAGGGTGGCGCCCAAGGGGGGGAAAGGGGAAACTTGCCCCCCCCCCCCCCCCAAGTTAGGTGGGTGCGCCCCCTCCCCCAACCCTAGGCGCCTTGGGCCCTTGTGGGGCGCACCAGCCCACCCGGGCTGGTCCTTCCCACACTTGGCCCATGCAGCCCTCCGGGCCGGTGGCCCCACTTGAGTGGACCTCAGGACCCTCCGGTGGTCCCAGATGCGTTACCGATAAAACCCGAAACTTTTCTCGGTGACCAAAACAGGACTTCCCATATATAAATCTTTACCTCCGGACCATTCCGGAACTCCTCGTGACGTCCGGGATCTCATCCGGACTCGAACAACATTCGGTAACCACATACAAACTTCCTTTATAACCCTAGCGTCATCGAACCTTATGTGTAGACCCTACGGGTTCGGGAACCATGCGCACATGACCGAGAAGTTCTCCGGTCAATAACCAACAGCGGGATCTGGATACCCATGTTGGCTCCCACATGTTCCATGATGATCTCATCGGATGAACCACGATGTCAAGGACTCAATCAATCCCGTATACAATTCCCTTTGTCTAGCGGTATTGTACTTGCCCGAGATTCGATCATCGGTATGCCGATACCTTGTTCAATCTCGTTACCGGCAAGTCTCTTTACTCATTCCATAACACATCATCCCGTGATCAACCCCTTGGTCACATTGTGCACATTATGATGATGTCCTACCGAGTGGGCCGAGAGATACCTCTCCGTTAACCGGAGTGACAAATCCCAGTCTCGATTCGTGCCAACCCAACAGACACTTTCGGAGATACCTGTAGTGCACCTTTATAGCCACTCAGTTTCGTTGTGACGTTTGGTACACCCAAAGCATTCATACGGTATCCGGGAGTTGCACAATCTCATGGTCTAAGGAAATGATACTTGACATTAGAAAAGCTTTAGCATACGAACTACACGATCTTTGTGCTAGGCTTAGGGTTGGGTCTTGTCCATCACATCATTCTCCTAATGATGTGATCCCGTTATCAACGACATCCAATGTCCATGGTCAGGAAACCGTAACCATCTATTGATCAATGAGCTAGTCAATTAGAGGATTACTAGGGACATGGTGTTGTCTATGTACCCACACATGTATCTGAGTTTCCTATCAATACAATTATAGCATGGATAATAAATGATTATCATGAACTAGGAAATATAATAATAATAACTAATTTATTATTGCCTCTAGGGCATATTTCCAACAGTCTCCCACTTGCACTACAGTTAATAATCTAGTTCACATCGCCATGTGATTAACACTGATAGGTCACATCACCATGTGACCAACATCCAAAGAGTTTACTAGTGTCTAAACTAGTTCACATCACCATGTGATTAAGTCTCAATGAGTTCTGGGGTTTGATCATGTTTTGCTTGTGAGAGAGGTTTTAGTCAACGGGTCTGCAACATTCAGATCTGCATGTACTTCGCAATTCTCTATGTCATATTGTAAATGTTGCTTCCACGCTCCACTTGAAGCTATTCAAAAAGGTTGCTCCACTATACATATCCGGTTTGCTACTCAGAGTCACTAGGATAGGTGTTAAAGCTTGCATCGACGTAACCCTTTATGCCGAACTCTTTATCACCTCCATAATCGAGAAACATTTCCTTATTCCTCTAAGGATAATTTTGACCGCTGTCCAATCATCCGTTCCTGGATCATTCTTGTACCCCTTGACTGACTCATGGCAAGGCACACTTCCGGTGCGGTACACAGCATAGCATACTATAGAGCCTACGTCTGAAGCATAGGGGACGACCTTCGTCCTTTCTCTCTCTTCTGCCGGGGTCGAGCTTTAACTATTAACTTCATACCTTACTACTCAGGCAAGAACTCCTTTGACTGATCCATCTTGAACACCTTCAAGATCATGTCAAGGTATGTGCTCATTTTAAAGTACCATAGAGCGGTTTTTGATATATCCTCATAGATCTTGATGCTCAATGTTCAAGCCGCTTAATCCAGGTTTTCTATTGAAAAACACTTTTCAAATAACCCTATATGCTTTCCAGAAATTCTACATCATTTCTGATCAATAATATGTCAACAACATATACGCATTAGAAATTCTATAGTGCTCCCACTCACTTCTTTGGAAATACAAGTTTCTCATAAACTTTGTATAAACCCAAAATCTTTGATCATCTCATCAAAGCGTACATTCCAACTCCGAGATGCTTACTACAGTCCTTAGAAGGATTGCTGGAGTTTTGCATATTTGTTAGCATTCTTCAGGATTGTCAAAACCTACTGGTTGTATCACATACAACCTTTCCTCAAGAAAACTGTCGAGGAAACAATGTTTCGACATTCTATCTGCAAGATTTCATAAATAATGCAGTAACTGCTAGTCCATTTCCAATAGACTCTTAGCATCGCTACGAGTGAGAAAGCCTCACCGTAGTCAACTCCTTAAACTTGTCGGAAAACATCTTAACGACAAGTCGAGCTTTCTTAATGGTGATTCTTACCATCATTATACATCTTCCTTTTAAAATCCATCTGTACCCAACGGCCTTACGACCATCAAGTATTTCTTCCAAAGTCATGGATCCTTTCTCAGATTTTATGGCCTCGAGCCATTCATCAGAATTCGGGCCCACCATCGCTTCTCCATAGCTCGTAGGTTCATTGTTGTCTAGCAACATGACCTCTAAGACAGGATTGCATACCACTCTGAAGTAGTACACATCCTTGTCACCCTACGAGGTACGGCAGTGACTTGATCCGAAACTTCATGATCACTATCATAAGCTTCTACTTCAATTGGTGTAGGCGCCACAGGAACAACTTCTCGTGCCCTGCTACACACTAGTTGAAGTGACGGTTCAATAACCTCATCAAGTCTCCACCATCCTCCCACTCAATTCTTTCGAGAGAAACTTTTCCTCGAGAAAGGACCCGTTTCTAGAAACAATTACTTTTGCTTCTGGATCTGAGATAGGAGGTATACCCAACCATTTTGGGTATCCTATGAAGATGTATTTTATCCGTTTTGGGTTCGAGCTTATCACAATGAAACTTTTTTCACATAAGCGTCGCAGCCCCAAACTTTCAAGAAACGACAACTTAGGTTTCTCCAAACCATAGTTCAAACGGTGTCGTCTCAACGGAATTATGTGGTGCCCTATTAAAGTGAGTGTGGTTGTCTCTAATGCCTAACCCATGAGCGATAGTGGTAATTCGATAAGAGACATCATGGTACGCACCATATCTAATAGGGTGCAACTATGATGTTCGGACACACCATCACACTATGGTGTTCCAAAGTGTATTAATTGTGAAACAATTTCCACAATGTCTTAATTGTGTGCCAAAGCTCAGAACTCAGATACTCATCTCTATGATCATATCATAGACATTTTATCCTCTTGTCATGATGATCTTCAACTTCACTCTGAAATTACTTGAACCATTCAATAATTCAGACTTGTGTTTCATCAAGTAAATATACTCAGTATCTACTTAAATCATCCGTGAAGTAAGAACATAACGATATTCACTGCATGCCTCAACACTATTGGACTGCACACATCAAAATGTGTTACTTCCAACAAGTTGCTATCTTATTCCATTTTTACTGAAAATGAGGCTTTTCAGTCGTCTTGCCCATGTGGTATGATTTGCATTTCTCAAGCAATTCAAAATCAAGTGAGTCCAAACGATCCATCTGCATGGAGTTTCTTCATGCGTATACACCAATAGAAATGGCTTGCATGTCTCAAACTTTTCAAAAACAAGTGAGTTCAAAGATCCATCAATATGGAGCTTCTTCATGCGTTTTACACCAATATGACTTACATGGCAGTGCCACAAGTAAGTGGTACTATCATTATTATCTTATATATTTTGGCATGAAAATGTGTATCACTACGATCGAGATTCAATGAACCATTCTTTTAGGTGCAAGACCATTGAAGGTATTATTCAAATAAATAGAGTAACCATTATTCTCCTTACATGAATAACCGTATTGCGATAGACATAATCCAATCATGTCTATGCTCAATGCAAACACCAAATAACAATTATTTAGGTTTAACACCAATCTTGATGGTAGACGGAGCAGGCGATGGTTGATCACATCAACCTTGGAAACACTTCCAACACACATCGTCATCTCACCTTTAGCTAGTCTCCGTTTATTCCGTAGCTCTTTTATTTTGAGTTACTAACACTTAGCAACCGAACCGGTATATAATACCCTGGTGCTACTAGGAGTACTAGTAAAGTACACATTAACATAATGTATATCCAATATACTTCTATCGACCTCACCAGCCTTCTCATCTACCAAGTATCTAGGGTAATTCTGTTCTAGTGGTTGTTCCCCTTATTACAGAAGCACTTAGTCTCGGGTTTGGGTTCAACCTTGGGTTTCTTCACTGGAGCAGCAACTGATTTGCCGTTTCATGTAGTACCCCTTCTTGCCCTTGCCCTTCTTAAAACTAGTGGTTTCACTAACCATCAACAATTGACGCTCCTTCTTGATTTCTACATTCGCGTTGTCGAACATTGCGAATAGATCAAGGATCATTATATCTATCCTTGTTATGTTATAGTTCATCACGAAGCTCTAGTAGCTTGGTGGCAATGTCTTTGGAGAAACATCACTATCTCATCTGGAAGATCAACTCCCACCAGATTCAAGTGATTGTTGTACTCAGACAATCTGGGCACAAGCTCAAGATTGAGCTTTTCTCCCTTATTATGCAGGCTAAGAAAATCGTCGGAGGTCTTATACCTCTTGACGTGGGCACGAGCCTGAAATCCCAATTTCAGCCCTTGAAACATCTCATATGTTTTGTGACATTTCAAAAATGTCTTCGGTGCCTCAATTCTAAACCATTTAACATTACCGAACTATCATGTAGTCATCAAAACGTGTATGTCCGATGTTCGCAACATCCACAGAGGACATTTGAGGTTCAGCACACCGAGCGGTGCATTAAGGACATAAGCCTTCTACTGTCCGCATAATTGCTACTGTCAACTTTCAACTATATTTTCTCTAGGAACATATCTAAAACAGTAGAACTAAAGCGCGAGCTATGACATAATTTGCAAAGGTTTTTGACTATGTTCAGGATAATTAAGTTCATCTAATGAACTCCCACTCGAATAGACATCCCTCTAGTCATCTAAGTGATTACATGATCCGAGTCAACTAGGCCGTGTCCGATCATCACGTGAGACGGACTAGTCATCATCGGTGAACATCTTCATGTTGATCGTATCTACCATACGACTCATGCTCGACCTTTCGGTCTCTTGTGTTCCGAGGCCATGTATGTACATGCTAGGCTCGTCAAGTCAACCTAAGTGTTTCGCGTGTGTAAATCTGGCTTACACCCGTCGTATGTGAAAGTAAGAATCTATCACACCCGATCATCACGTGGTGCTTCGAAACGACGAACTTTCGCAACGGTGCACAGTTAGGGGGAACACTCTCTTGAAATTTTAATGAGGGATCATCATATTTACTACCGTCGTTCTAAGCAAATAAGATGCATAAACATGATAAACATCACATGCAATCAAATAGTGACATGATATGGCCAATATCATTTTGCTCCTTTTTTATCTCCATCTTCGGGGCTCCATGATCATCACCGTCACCGGCATGACACCATGATCTCCATCATCGTGTCTTCATGAAGTTGTCTCACCAACTATTACTTCTACTACTATGGCTACCGGTTAGCAATAAAGTAAAGTAATTACATGACATTGTTCAATGACACGCAGGTCATACAATAAATAAAGACAACTCCTATGGCTCCTGCCGGTTGTCATACTCATCGACATGCAAGTCGTCATTCCTATTACAAGAACATGATCAATCTCATACATCACATATCATTCATCACATTCTTCTTGGCCATATCACATCACATAGCATACCCTGCAAAAACAAGTTAGACGTCCTCTAATTGTTGTTTGCATGTTTTACGTGGCTGCTATGGGTTTCTAGCAAGAACGTTTCTTACATATGCAAAACCACAACATGATATGCCAATTGCTATTTACCCTTCATAAGGACCCTTTTCATCGAATCCGTTCCGACTAAAGTGGGAGAGACTGGCACCCGCTAGCCACCTTATGCACCAAGTGCATGTCAGTCGGTGGAACCTGTCTCACGTAAGAGTACGTGTAAGGTCGGTCCGGGTCGCTTCATCCCACAATGCCGCCGAATCAAGATTGTACTAGTAACGGTAAGCATATTGAACAAAATCAACGCCCACAACTACTTTGTGTTCTACTCGTGCATAGAATCTACGCAATAGACCTAGCTCATGATGCCACTGTTGGGGAACGTAGCAGAAATTCAAAATTTTCCTACGTGTCACCAAGATCTATCTATGGAGAAACCAGCAACGAGGGGAACACTACTAGAAAAACCACTACTAATGGCGCACCTAATTTGGCTATTAATGGCGCATCTGTGGTGCGCCATTAATAGCACGCCATTAGTAATTTTACTAATGGCGCACCACAGTGCGCCATTAGTATATCTGATATACTAATGGCGCACCACCCAGTGCGCCATTAGTATATCTGATCCGCCATTAGTATGCCTCCCGAGGGCATGTATACCAGTGCTTTGGCATACTAATGGCGCACCACCTGCAGATCGCCATTAGTAACCATGGCATACTAATGGCGCCTTGAAAAGTGATGCGCCATTAGTATGCTTTGTCATACTAATGGCGCCTTTGTCATGTGATGCGCCATTAGTATGAATATTAGGTTTTTTATTATTTTCTGTTTTTGCACAGGTTACAAAATGTATAATTTGACAAAATATAGACAGCACACATCAACAATAGATTCATCGGATACAATAGAAGATTAGTCTTTGAATACAATTCATCATATTAGTCTCCGAATACAATTCATCATATTAGTCTCCGAATTGAAAAGACCGAACAAAGATAGAACATTATATTACAAGTCTCGAGACCGCAGTAGCGAGTTTGTCTTCACATTACAAGTCGATATCGATCATCTAAACTACCATCACATAGAAGAGAGCTGCGGTCATCACGATGAGCATCATCACGATGAAATTCGTCTTCATCCGGTTCCTCCAACGCTCCCTCCCCTCTCCCGCTAGATAGCGGGCGTATCTAGATTCGGCCTCGGCCCTAGTGGTGTACCCTTTGTAACTGTTACCGCTGAATCGGTGAACCTGTCTCCGACACTCCTCCCAGTCGTCGTAGACTCCGGTAACCTTACCCTTGTACACGACATATGTCGGCATCGCTATGCACTAGCCAAACGAAATGTTAGTACCAATTCACGAGACAATACATAAGCAATATATAAGTATGCAACAGAATGATCGGAAGAGAAAAGCAAGACATTAATAGCATCGATTACATCTAAGTTGAACGACTCTCGAAACCAAAGAGACATACTACAAGTTCATTAAAGTTTAATTACAACATGAGCCAATCGATGTTTCGTAACTAGACAACTCGACTCAAGGGACGGAGCGTGGATGAAGCCGCCGTCTATCGTGGGAGTCATGAAAGAACGGGCGTTGTCATCCTGCATTTGTAGCATTGTGTCGATGTCACTTTGTTGGACGGTTGATTTACGAGGTAGAACTGCCCCGAGGTGAAGGACATCTTGATGGATGATTTCCACAAACTCCGACTGGATGCGAAAGAATTCTTGTCGGAGGTCCGCGTCCTGGATTGCCGACACGCTCGCGGCCCAATCTTGGAGTTTACTCGGTAGCAGAAGTTGATGATGGTCCCGTATGATCGCCCGCATGTGATGGATGGCGTAGTAGGCACCCTTCTGACCGCCAGGCGGCTGCTTGACGCAGCAGAACGTCGTATTGTGGGAGAACACGTGCTTGCCGTACTTACGAATAGGCCTGGTGAAGGTGCCTCCAGATTTGGCGTGGCCGGGGAGAACATCATCAAGAACCTTCTTGACATTTGTGTAGTCTACGTTCGACTGACGGTCCGGGTCGAAATACGTGGCCATGGAATATTTGGGGCTTAGGAGGATGAGCGTGCAACGTGTGTCACTGCAGAAAACACGGAATGTTAAAAGAAAAATGATCGAAATGTAAGAATTCATATGTTACGGGCCGGTTGAGGAGAGGACTTACTCGGGAAAGTAAGGCACGAGGAAGTTATCCTTATCTTGGTTTGCCAGAATGACGCCTTCGAGGTAAGAACTCGCGACTTGCGGTCCCCAGCGCTGCCCAAGATCTTGGCACACATGTAGAAGGGTCGACTATCACGATGTCCGGTCTTGTCGCGAATGATCCGCATCTCCATACTCAGCGAAAATAGCCGAACGAAGGTGTAGTGCAGCGGATGAAGGTTCAACATAAGCGTGGATGTCATCAAACGCAGGACGATCGTGACGCCCGATGGAGTTATCCACAAAGCCCTTGCCCTCACGGCACCTTGTCCGCGAAAACCGGTATGCCACATCCTTCTCCCTGAGACGCAGCTTCTCCAAAGAAAGAACACTGTCATGCAGACTCCGCATAGCACCGGTTGCAGCATTGAGCATATTTGTCGGTAGCATCGCCCTACCCGCCACATGCACCCTCCTCGAGATATCCTGCGGTGAAGGTGGCCCGTCCCCGAGCACGGATCGTACTTTGCCGGGCTGGCTCGCACCCTTCTTAGTCTTTCTTTTGCGTGCCTTCTTCTTCTCCTGTAATGGGACCGAGTTTTGCTCACAGACCGCCTTCTTGAGTGTGTTGGGGCTGATAATATTTCGCACCTCGCCTATCTCGAGGCTCGGTGAAGTCGGCATTGGAGGCGTCTCCGAGAGCTGAACGCCAGACGGCGCTCGCAACTTGGCTTCTCCGCTGCACGAGCTAGATCGCACACGTCTTTTGTTGGGTTTGGTTCTTGAGAAGGAGGCCCCATGAAGTCGCCATCGTACCCATGCTCGGCAAAGTAATCGATCAACGTTGCCAAATGTATCATAGTAAATGCGTCGTCGTCGTTACGATCACTGTGCCATATGCATGTTTGGATCCAGTGGCATAGGGATGTCCGCACCGTTACGGCGGTCTTGCCATGGGGCCGACTTGGCGCCGCACGACCGGGCGGTGTTGTCTTTGGGGTGGTGTCCCCGCCCCCAAACGAATCTGGCTCTTCGCCAAAGCGAGGGCCAGCTCGGCGGCCGAGGGTCATCACGTCATCATCGTCGGCCCGACGGGTCGATTCGGAGGTAACAAGTCGTCGCAGCCTGGCAGCACCGAACCAGTTGAACCCTAAACAAGTTGGGTGGCATCTGGGTACCGTGGAACAAGGGTTGCCGGTTGAACGATTTTGCCCTTGGCGACATCGACCAACTCGTTGTTCACGAAGTGGAGGAGAGTGCACGGAACGTCGGCGGCGCCCTGCGAAAACATGTAGGGCGTCGGGGATGCCCGATCAAAAGGCAAGGAGATGAAGTCCTCGGCCGAGAGGCTTAATTAGTTACCGTGATGATGGCGTCGAGCTCGGCTCATGTAGAGGCACCGCCAACGGCGGCGTGCAGATTGACGGAGGGGCCGCTTGCTGCAGAGGTGCTCGCCGGCGTACACCCGGTGCATTAAGCTCCGATGTCGGCGTCGGAGATACCAATGCCGCCTCCGCCGAAGGCACCAATGGCCCCGCCATCGCATTATGCGATTCTTTGGCCGTGAAGCTAGGAATCGGGGCGGCCTGTTGGCGCCCGCAATCCACGCACTCAACCTCGAGATCAAGGTAGGCACAAGGGCGGTGATCGTCGCTCCGAGTCGTTGTTCCACTTGCTCTTGGACAATCTCCGAATCCGCGCCACTGTGCCTTGAGTTCTTGAACCTCTCGCTGGCTTTCCGAGCTGGTCTTTTTCTCCTTCCGCACACCCGGGTATAGTATGACCCCATTTTGTCGACAAGCCTTTGCCGCCACACGACCGGTGACATCGACTTCGAGCTTATCCTTGTTCTTCATTACATTCAACCCCCTATTTAGAGTGGTGTCCCAAGGGTTGCTCTGAGTCGACCCAGCGCTCGCTTTCGATGCGCTGCGGAAGGAATGTGAACCATTTAGAAATTGGCTTCATTAATTAGAATGCAACCATATGGAGCTAATTACGCGGGGTGTATTCCTTACTGTAACAAGCTGAAGCTGCCTGGTCTTCGGATCCGTGGTAAGCTCCTTTGTTTTCGGGTCCTTCTTGTACCGGGCCCGACAAAGTTCCTGGTCCGCTTGTCACCGTATGTATCGAAGAGGCGGTAGGCCTTGCTCGGCACGCTCCGCCTCCTCCTTGTCCCATATAGGCTCCGCCACTCTGTAACCGCCGGGACCGAGTGTGTGTTCCCCTATGTTCAGCTCCGCATTTGTTTCCCCACTCACTTGATTGGGAGCTTGCGGTGCTCGAGCAATTGATCTTGAAGTCGCTTGTAGTCATCTTCGGTGATCGAAGGATTTTTCTCCTTGATCTTCTCGATAACTCTCACCTTTCTCGATCATTCTCTTCACATTGCTTTTCCAAGTAGATGTGGCCTTGCTCATCTTCGTGAGGGCAGCATTGTTCACTTTATTCCCTTTGAGGCTTGTGTTTTCAAATTCAGCGGGGAACTTGTATCGCTCGTGCAGCTTCGTGAAGAGGAGGTTGCGCAAATTCCCTCGGTCGGGATGCCTCGGGTTCTCGGTGTTGATCGAGACGGTGCTCGGAGAATGCACCCGAGCTGAAGCGAGTACCCCTTGACTATTCGTTCTCGCCGTTGGATTCCCGTTGGAGTCCACTTCAGTAACTTCCTCCTTGAGGGTGCGGAGCACGATCGGGCGCCGGTCCTTCCGTTGCCTCTTCGGTTGGCTGCCATATGTGCGTGCGCCGCCATCATCAGTGGTGGCATCAGTGGGGTCATCCTCGGCGGTACTATCAGTGGTCTCAGGATAGGTGGGGAAGGCGGCGGCCTCATACAAGTGAGGTTGTTCCTCCATCTCCTGGGACAGCTCCCAGAATGCCTTGCCGCCCGAACCCCCGGCCTCATCGTTGTGGGCCATGTTTCTCTCTAAATAGAAACAAAGTTTGGTCAAATAGTTGGTTATTGTCAAGGAACAAGATCTCTAAGTTGACCAAATAACCTAATTCTCGAGGAATGTCGCCAAAAGTTGGTTATTGTCAAGGAACAATTGAGAGATGTTTGTGATATTGCCTAGGTGTTTTGGGATAGAACCTGTTAGTGTGTTGTTGCTAAGGTCCAAGTCCACGTTCTCAGGGTAACCTAGTTCTTGAGGGGTGTGTCTAGATGGAGGGGGATCGAGGTGGGATAGCGATCGAGATGGAGGGGGATCGAGGTGGGCTCCACAAATTGTTTTTAGCATTTAAAAAGCTGTTTGATACTTATTTGTGTTTAAATATGTTCAAACTTGTTTAAATAATATGATAATATTTTTTTATAAGACAGTAGCATTTAAAAAGCTGTTTGATACTAATTTTTTATAAGACGGTGCTTGTGGGTGCGGGGTCGGCGACGGCGGTTGAGTAGGGGAATCGAGGGTGCGGGGGTTTGGCGGCGGCCGGTGGATCGGGGGTGCTCGGCGAGGGACCGGATCTGGCGAGGTGGGATAGCGATCGAGATGGAGGATCGAGATCGAGTGTCCATGAAATTTAAAAATATTCATGATAGTTCAAAAGTACCCATGAAATACAATCGAGAAATGAAGGCTACGATTTAAATACAATCGATCTTAGCAAGCTATCTGTTCACAATCTTCTTGCCCTTCTTTTTCGCAAATGGAGTTCTTCTATGGAACGGACGTCCTTTAGGTAGGGTGGTCCTGCTTCTTCTTGTGGTGTATGCTGCTACTTCATCATCGTCGTCATGTTCGATCCTTGGGTCGCCGTACTTGTCGAAGTCTTGCTCATTGGCTACTCCATCCATTCCGATGATCTTCCTTTTGCCTCTCCTCACGACAACACGGCCCGGGCTTTGGCGGGTCGGTAATGAAGAAGCATTGGTCCACTTGGGAAGCCAGTACCCATGGCTCATTTTTCGCGGTGAGGTTTGCGCCCGCGGTCTTGGATTTGGCTTCGGGTATAACCATGCTGGTGAAATACCGGTCTTCTTTTATGACGTTCTTGGCCCATCTGACACGGAACATCGGGACCTTCTCTCCAGCGTAGCTCAGCTCCCAGATCTCCTCGATCCTTCCGTAGTATCTGTCCTTATCGTTACCGGTGTAGGATTCCATCGTTACCCGGAGTTCTGATAACCATCGCTCTTCATGTCCTTGGCCTCGGTGTAGAATGTGTAGCCATTGATATCAGACGCCTCATAGGTCATCGAGTTGTGCTCGGCGCCTGTGACAAGGCGAATATGAGTTGTTCTTCCGCGGAAGAATCCTCATGTAAAGGGTACGACGAAGCTTCGCTTGAACCAACGCGTGAAACATGAGTTGTGCTCTTTGAGTGTATCTCCGTCCGTCCTCTGTTGGCCTCGGTCATTGTCGTCTTTTTAATAAAGGTTTTGTGCTCTACCACCCAAGGATCGACCACGTCTATGTGTTGTAGCGCCGACTAGGTTTGCTCTTTCAAAGTCGGCGAGTCGACCCTCGAAATCGACATGCATTTCGCGGCGACCCTCACGGTGACCCCATCCAATGAGCCTGCCGAGGTGCTGTTGACAGGCAGACCAACAGGGTTCTCGATGCCTAGATAATTAAATGCGATGGGAGATGCACTCTTGATCGAAAAGCCCCGGCTATGCTTCCTTCGGGCGTGACATGTTGCGAACGTATCCTTTGATGACACCATTCATCCTTTCGAGCGGCATCATGCTGTGCAGGAACGTCGGCCGAGTTGGATGATATCCTCCACTATATGGACCAGCAGATGCACCATAACGTCAAGAATGCGGTAGGAAGTACATCTCAAGATCGCATAGTATCACCACGATCTCTTCCTGTAGCCTTCGAGTTGCCTCACGCCAATCGACTTCCGAGATGACGTCGAAGAAGTTAGATAGGCCAAATAGCGTTTCCGCGGACGTCGCGTCCATGATCCTGGGATTGCAATCGAAGTATCTGCGTCATCGGCCGCGTGACGGTCGTGAGACTTCATCCCATTGAACTTCGCTTATTTGGGTCTAGGTATCTGCTTATCTTCCCCGCGTAACCGTAGGAAGTTTTACTCCTAGGAGGCAGGTGAAAAACTGCTCGATCTCCTCCTGACTTAGAGTGAAGCACGCGGGAGGGTAGTCATTTCCGGTCTTCTTGGCCTTTTTGCCTTTGCGACGACTTTATGTGTCCTGCTTCGCCTCATCATCATCATCATCATCATCATCATCATCATCATCATCATCATCATCATATATAGCGTGAAGCTCCTCCACGATGCCCATTGATTTCAAGTCCGCCCTTGCTTTCGGCCCATCTTTGGTCCTCTACGGCATGTTGAGCAGGGTACCAAGCAGACTCTCGCACGTTCTTCGTGATATGCATGACATCAAGGCTGTGAGGCACGGTGGATCTTCCAAGACGGCAAGTCCCGGAAAACAGATCGCGTTTTCCATACCTTCAGCAGCTCTCGCACCTTTCGCTTCTTTCCGGCTCTGGCGCCTTTTGCTTCTTTCCGGCAGTGGGCAGTCTATCCAATTTTTCAACAGCTTGTCTATGTCCTCGCCGCTCCTCGTACGCGGGGGTCTTCGGGGTTCGGTTTCACCATCGAACAGATCCTTGCGTTTCCTCCACGGGTCATCATCGCGAAGCCACCTTCGATGTCCCATGAACATGGTTTTCGAAGACCCGGGATCTCTATCTAGCTGGCGATACATTGTGTCATCCATGCACCTTACGCATCCAGAAAATCCGTGGACTACCTGCCCATGAGATATCCGTAATCGAGATAGTCGTGCTGCCGTGAGCAGTCACGGCTCTCATAGGGAAATATTCTTTCTGCGGCGTCCCACGTATTGGCTGGCGTTTTCCACGGCGTGTCAAGCTCCTCTTTCAGCAGCCCGGTACTGATTGATGTCGTTCCCTGGTTGTTTCGCCCTTCAATTAGCATACTCATGTGAATGTACTTCCTCTTCATGCACAACGGGAAGGTTGTACATCCACACAAACACAGGCCAGGTGCTATGTGTGCTTCTCACGGCTGCCAAAGCGGATTGACTCCATCGGTGCTCGCGCCCAAAGACGATGTTCCTTGGATCGTTCCCAAATTCCGAGTCTTGAAGTTCAACGCTTGCCACCGCTCGCATCCTTAGGGTGACTCAGCATCTTGTCTTTTTATCTATCTCCGGATCATTTGCGTCATCTTCCGCTTCTTCTCCTCCCTATCCGGCGTGCCAACGCAGGAGCTTTGCTACCTTAGGGTCCGCGAAATAAGCGCTGACGAGGAGTGATTGGAAAGTACCACACCACTTTTCGAGGAGCTTTCTTCCTCTTCTTGTATCGAGTGACGCCAAGACACCGGACATATGGTAGACTCCGCGTGCTCGTCCCGATAAATGATGCAATTGTTCATGCACACATGGTATTTCACGTGCGGTAAATCGAGAGGACACACGATTTTCTTCGCCTCCTCAAACTGGTCAGGCACTTGTTCCCCTTGGGAAGACGTTAGTGCTGTAATGACATGTTCTCGTCGAAGCATGCGTCGGTCATTTTGTGTTTTACCTTCATCTCCGTGAGCCATGAGCGTTACTTTCAGGCGGGTATCCTCGGGCCTGCATCCTTCATACAATGGAGAAATCGCGTCTAACTCAAGTTGATCCATCTTGGCTTTCTCTCGGGCGGCAGCTCTTGTGTTATCCGTCTGCTTGAGAAGCAGCTCTTGAATATGAGGGTCCTGCACCCAGCCCATCGATGGTCCAGCGTAAATGCTCGCTCCGGCATCATCATCTTCATGATCATGCCCGTCGCCTGCTCCGGCATCTTCCTCATCATCATGTCCTGCATCTTCTACATGATGGCGTATGCAACATCCATCACGATCGTGATCATCTCCCGGGATTCTTCGTCTTCTCGCCCGCCCGAGCCGCGGTGGTTGTCTTGCTGCCCTTCCTCATTTCTTGCGGCCCGCATGGGCGACTTCGTAGTCATCTTCATCACCTTGCCACCGATAGCCATCCATGAAACCACGCAACAGCAGGTGGTCCCGCACCTGCCGGAATCCGGGTCCGCAATAAGGCTCTTCAGCTTGCATCTTCGACACGGACATCTTATCTCCGTCTCGTTCTTTTGAAGCATCTCGGCCTTCGCGGACCTCAAAAACCTATTCACGATGCCTTCGGTCATCGTGCGGACCATGGTCGCTGCGGGTAGAGCAAAAGCGATATTTTAGAACCAAACAAAAATTTGGCATGACTTTCCCTAAAATAGGACCAAAAAGAATGCTTAATGCCAAAATTCTCGCCAAACGGAAATGAATCAACATTCCGCAAAATATTGGCAACTATCGCATTTCAAATACGGTACACCTCCAAACACAAACACATATGCAACACCACTAAAATATGCAACACCACTAACATACATAGATCTAGCTAGGCAGTAAAAAGTGCATGTGCACATTGTTGTAGTGAGATCAACCTAAATATTGCTTCCCCCCTTACTTTCCTATTAAAACAAGTTAATTTAACCACTTAATTTGAATGAATCTATGGTGGAAATGAGGTGAAAAGAGGAGGCACCCAGACAAGGAGGAGGTGGAGAGAATGAAGTGGGGAGAAAGTGAGTGTGTGGGTAGGAGAGGCTGTCCCAAATATCTTGTTGCTGCCCACTTACTAATGGCGCACCTCTTGCATGGTGCGCCATTAGTAGTTACAACTACTAATGGCGCACCTAAGCGGGATGCGCCATTAGTATGTTTGGATAGGCGCACTAGTTCAAAAAAATTCTATACTAATGGCGCACCTTTGCACAGTGCGCCATTAGTAGTTACAACTACTAATGGCGCACTTGGGCAGGATGCGCCATTAGTATGTTTGGATAGGCGCACTAGTTCAGAAAAAATTTCTATACTAATGGCGCACCCACCGCCTGCGCGCCATTAGTAATTACAACTACTAATGGCGCACTCGGGCAGGATGCGCCATTAGTATGTTTGGATAAGCGCACTAGTTCAAAAAATTTCTATACTAATGGCGCACCTTTGCACAGTGCGCCATTAGTAGTTACAACTACTAATGGCGCGCGGGTGGGGATGCGCCATTAGTATGTTTGAACAGCGCACTAGTTAAAAAAAATTTGATACTAATGGCGCACCTTTGCGGTGCGCCATTAGTAGTTTAAACTCTAATGGCGCATGAGATGGTGGTGCGCCATTAGTATATACTAATGGCGCACCAGCTTTCTGGTGCGCCATTAGTGTCAATCCCATCTATAGCCCTTTTTCTAGTAGTGGAAGGAGAGTGCATCTACATACCCTTGTAGACCGCTAAGCGGAAGCGTTCAAGAGAACGGGGTTGAAGGAGTCGTACTCGTCGTGATCCAAATTACCGGAGATCCTAGTGCCGAACGGACGGCACCTCCGCGTTCAACACACGTACAGCCCGGTGACGTCTCCCACGCCTTGATCCAGCAAGGAGAGAGGGAGTGGTTGAGGAAGACTCCGTCCAGCAGCAGCACAACGGCGTGGTGGTGGTGGAGGAGCGTGGCAATCCTACAGGGCTTCGCCAAGCACCGCGGGAGAGGAGAAGGGAGAGAGGTAGGGTGCGCCAAGGAGAGGTCAAACTCATATCTCTGCAGCCCTCAAGACCTCAACGATATATAGGGGAGAGGGAGGGGGTGCGCCCCCTCTAGGGTTTCCACCCCAAGGGGTGCGGCAGCCCCAATGCCATATATGGTGGCGGCCAAGGGGGGGAGGGGAAACTTGCCCCCCAAGTTAGGTGGGTGCGCCCCCTCCCCCAACCCTAGGTGCCATGGGACCTTGTGGGGGGGCACACCAGCCCACCTGGGGCTGGTCCCTTCCCACACTTGGCCCATGCAGCCCTCCGGGGCAGTGGCCCCACTTGGTGAACCCAGGACCCTCCCGTGGTCCCGATACATTACCGATAAAACCGAAACTTTTCCGGTGACCAAAACAGGACTTCCCATATATAAATCTTTACCTCCAGACCATTCCGAACTCCTCGTGACGTCCGGATCTCATCCGGACTCAGAACAACATTCGGTAACCACATACAAACTTCCTTTATAACCCTAGCATCATCAAACCTTATGTGTAGACCCTACGGGTTCGGGAACCATGCGAGACATGACCGAGGCGTTCTCCGGTCAATAACCAACATCGGGATCTGGATACCCATGTTGGCTCCCACATGTTCCACGATGATCTCATCGTATGAACCACGATGTCAAGGACTCAATCAATCCCGTATACAATTCCCTTTGTCTAGCGGTATTGTACTTGCCCGAGATTCGATCGTCGGTATGCCGATACCTTGTTCAAGCTCGTTACCGGCAAGTCTCTTTACTCGTTCCGTAACACATCATCCCGTGATCAACCCCTTGGTCACATTGTGCACATTATGATGATGTCCTACCGAGTGGGCCCAGAGATACCTCTCCGTTAACCGGAGTGACAAATCCTTCTCGATTCGTGCCAACCCAATAGACACTTTCGGAGATACCTGTAGTGCACCTTTATAGCCATCCAGTTACGTTGTGACGTTTGGTACACCCAAAGCATTCATACGGTATTCGGGAGTTGCACAATCTCATGGTCTAAGGAAATGATACTTGACATTAGAAAAGCTTTAGCATACGAACTACACGATCTTTGTGCTAGGCTTAGGATTGGGTCTTGTCCATCACATCATTCTCCTAATGATGTGATCCCTTTATCAACGACATCCAATGTCCATGGTCGAAACCGTAACCATCTATTGATCAACGAGCTAGTCAACTAGAGGCTTACTAGGGACATGGTGTTGTCTATGTACCCACTCATGTATCTAAGTTTCCTATCAATACAATTATAGCATGGATAATAAACGATTATCATGAATAAGGAAATATAATAATAATAACTAATTTATTATTGCCTCTAGGGCATATTTCCAACAAGAGAGAGGGAGGGAGAGGGGTAGAGTGCTGGATGGGTGATGGGGTTGCTTCTCGGAGATGGTGGGAGAGGCCTACTAGACAAACTGAGGGTGGAACTGCAATGTTATCAATAAGAGTGGGGATGTGTTTACGTGTGTGCTCGTGCGTGATAGATCTGTCGGGACGCATCCATGGATGATGAAGGGGAACCATGTGTTTGGTAAGCAAACCTAACTAGATCAGTAGATCAATTGTTGTTTGTCGGAGGAAGGGAGAGACACACACTACAAAAAAATACACTTCCGTGATGATACGTGTTTGTCACAGCAGGTCGCGTTTTTTGTCATGCATGTACAACCATGACGATTTTATGACAGAATCAAGATAGTCATACCAACGTCGTAGAAGTGTTCCATGACATTACCAAAATTATCATCACGGAAGTGTCCACTTCCATGAAGATAAATCGCGCGTCACAAAAGTGCTTTTGTCAAGGGTGACTGACACGTGGCATCCACCGTAACGGGACGCTGTTAAGCTATCGGGCCGGGTTTTGGATCCGATAACCCGTTAACAACCCCGACAAATGGGGATTTTCCACGTGTAAAATCATCATTGGCTAGAGGAAACACGTGTCGGCTCATCGTTGGGACAGATGTCATCCACTCATTAGATGTATAGGCGCCTATGATACGTCGACACGTGGCACGACCCATCAAGTTTAAATGGGCCGGCCCAACTAAAGGCCCACAAGATTTTGCGGACCATAATGGGTTGGCCGAGCTGAAGAACCACGAGATTTTGCGGACCATAATGGACTGGCCCAGCTAAAGGCCCACAAGATTTTGCGGGCCATAATGGGCCGGCCCAGGTAAAGGCCCACAAGATTTTTGGGTACCATAATGGGCCGGCCCAGGTAAAGGCCCACAAAATTCTTGCGGATCATAATGGGCCAGCCCAACTAAAGGCCCATGAGATTTCGCCGACACTAATGGGCTGGCCCAGCTATAGGCCCACAAGATTTTGAGGACCCTAGTAGGCCAGCCCATTAACTGGCTGCCATGTTTTGTGCCAAATGCCGGCCCATATTTGATCCGGTCCATTAATGGCCTGCAACGTTCCGGGCCTAATAATGACCCATATGAGATCCGGCCCGTTAAAATCCTCCCACGTTCTAGGCCAAATCACGGCCCAGATCAGGTCTGGCCCTTTAAGAGGCTTTGGCCTCAATTATGGCCCATATCAGATTTGGCCCGTTAACTGGACGCTATGCTTTTGGGGCCACTTGATAAAGGCCCATTTAGTAATTCGGCCTGATATTAGTTTCGGCCTGTTAAGGGCCCGTTTAACATTTCGGCCCTATATTAATTTCGGCCTGTTAAAAGCCCGTCATATAGTTGGGCCTAACTACGGCCCGGTTTGCATCCGGCCTGCTCGCAACCGATATCTGATTGGGCCAAACAAGGACCGAGACAATTTTTGCCAGTTAAAAGCCCGTGATTTGATTTGCACAATCATGTGCCGGGGTCCATTTCGGGCTGCTGCCGGCCCGTGAGCTGTTCAGCACGTTTAGGCCCAACCTACTTCTCAGCCTCCTAAAAGCCCATTGAGTTTTCTTGCGAAAAGAGGGCCGTGGGTTGCTCGGCCTATTAAAGGCCCGAATCTACTTGTGGGCCAGTTTGACAGGGCCCATGATGCGGATCATACATCGTGATTGGATGACGACCTGATTATGTACCGTAATTTTACGGTTTGGCCGGTTTACTGCGAAGACAGGATATATATATAGTAAAATAACTGCAGCATCGTGAATAAGAAAAAACCTAGACTATACAATAAAGAAATTACGGCATATTACATCCATTGGGCATCAAAGTTCGCCACTATGATAATAAAGCACAAGCAGACAACAGATTACATACACTGGGCATCAAAGATCGCCACAAGTGCAAATAAACATGCCGACAAAATAATATACTAAACTGACAACACTTCAATAGAGTTCAAGATAGGTTAGCCCTGCTGGCGAGCTGCAGCGCAAGCACCTGAGCAAGATGATGAGACTGCACTTGTTCAACACTTATATCTTCCTCACTCTGAAAGATAAACAAGCAGACAGATGATAGGTTTTGCACATAAAAGTATCAGTGCTGACAATTCATCACATTTCTTACTGACGAATAAAGTGACACGGTTTAAAATTGCATTAACACAATATGGTATTGTTCAGGTCAAGACATGGCAGGAAATGACATTGTGAAGGAGTTGGCAGCTTCAATGACACCATCGGATTACAGATCAAGAACTCATAAGTATCAATGGTTAGTGTCATTGTCAATTTATCCCATTTCAGATTGGCAAGTAAAGAGACGGTTTAAATAATAGTAGAATGATATGACATTGTTCATAGTTAAGACATTGCAGAATATGACATTGTCTTTGTAGTGAGTAGGTTCACCACACCTTTGGATTACGGATGAAGAATGAAGCATACATGCAAAGGTAAAAAGAAGATCACTTGCTCTGTATTGTTTAATTTACATGGTATGAAGAAGGAACTTGGTTGTACAACTGAAAACATAAATTGAGAAGGACAAACTTTTGTTTATGAACTACATAATAAACTTTAAACATGCAATTTGATGCAAACACCAAATATAAACAGATGTTGCAGTCATGCCTAACCAAATATACACAACAAAGTTTGAAGGCTTGAGAAGGACAAACTTACATTACTCGTGAAGACGGGCTCTATAAAGCCCTTGTCCATGCTGATGGGGGGAGGGGCAATTCAAGAAGTTTACCACAGAATCTTCTTAATAAGCATTGCCTTTATTCTACATTTTGTTAAGAGTAAATATAGATGTGATAATATACAAAAAAATGGAGAATATTTAAGATAATATGAAGAGTGATGCTACATAACCAAGGAGCTATAAATGTATGTGCAGCGATACAGGCAAAAGGCACGACCAAGAGCAATGCACATTAAACTTCTTGATACCAACCTTATGGTAAGAGTAAATATAGATCCGATGTGTAGAAAATGAAGGGCAAAAGAAAATAAGCTGCAGAGTGATGGTACATGAACAACTACCACAATATAAGTACATCGATAAAGGACAACATATACTTACAACAATAATGCAGAGCTAAAAAAATTCATTGGCATTGGATATATTCTACACTAATGTAACCATTCATACAGATCAGATAATTTGGAGCGAACAATTGATAAGCTAGCTATCATGCATACTGCATTCACATAATGAACCAGGTATGTATGCAAGTACAGTGATACAGGACAACAGGTACTAATAAGAGCAAAGCAGCGGGCAACATATTTGCGGTATCCTGTCGTTCTTTTCAAACCGGAATTCTTCTTCGAGCAGATTTCCTGCAAAATAGATCCGTAAGGCACATGCGGAAAAGTAGAAGTTCAAATTGTCATGTGATTTCATAGACAGTACCTCATCACAGGAACGAGACCAGTGCATAACAAGGTTTTTCCATTCAATGTCTTCTAAATTTAGCACAGGAGACTTCACCGGAAATTCTCTTATAGACTTGCCATCAAAGTGTGATTTCCTCAGGTAACACCGATACTGCTGCAATGCTTCCTTGAAAAGCGCAAGCAAGATTTTCTCATCATGACTATCCAGATTGACCCTCGCTTAGTTACAACAATGTAATGTAAATCATTGATGTGTTCGATCAGCAGAAAATAGGAAAATAATAACCATGAATAATAGCACTTACACGTAAGTTGGATAGGAAGATGTGAAAATGGTGTTTGTCTTCACTATAATCTTCCCATGATGGGAATATATGCATGTAGTCCCTAACAACATTGAAAGAATTGTCTTTTAAACTGGGAATAAATGGAATGGGGTTCCAATTTGCAGGAATTGGCCGTCTCTGCAGTTGGGATAGGTCTTGACGATGGACTTCTTTGTACTTTTTTCTTTGGAGTGGGATTTTTACGTGAATGCGGCTGGTGCTATGGCAAATGAAATCAGTATACCTTTTGCCGGAGTGCAGGTCCTGTGTGGTGGGGTTAGTGGTGTGGCCAGTGAAGTATGGGTATAGTCTACTGGAGCCGGTTCTACGTTTTGTGTCACCGGTTATACAGCCAATATAAGTGGTATTTATGCGATTTCTCGGCACCACCACGCTTTTTCAATGACTTTCTTTGGTGCTCCTTCAGGTTCGACAATCACCCTCTTTCTTTTTGATGTCTGATGCACAAGAACAACATTTGAGTGGAAAAACTTGGTATGATTACAGATGGAATATGTATTGATAATGGATGGGCATGGCATCTCGAGTTATATGATGAGTAAACTAAGCAGATGGCGGTGCAACAAAGTAGAAGAAATGCAAGACAACATATGCAAGATACACGCAATCAATAAAACCTTGCCAAATTAGAACAGGCACCTTGATGGGTCAACAGGACAGGCCATCTGCCTTTGACTCCTCGAGGTTAGAATAGTCATTAGGATGATGTTCTGAACAAGAATCAATAGGTGGGGAGCGTATGAGTTTCATTGCTTCCAGAATGGCACTCAATGACTTGGTGCCAATTTTGTAAGTCATTGCAGTGTTCCACAATATTCTTTTGATGCGCGGATTCTGATATTCACTGTAATTGCATATAATATCTGAGAACCATGAAAACATGAATAGTTGTGAGATTATCTTTGTAATGCAGATGATATTCTAATATAGGGCGCCTCAGAACACTTGTGTGCTATCAATGGATTCTGATGAGAGAGCTCATGTGTGCTATAATATGGTGCGTGCATTTATATAATCCGCACAAGTACACAAAAAATAGGCTCCAGAAGTAAGGATAGCTGGCAGATGATAGGTTCATAATATACTGTATAGAGAGTTTATTGCGAAACCATGATAAGAAGATCACACAACAACTAGGCAGATCATAGTGTACATAACATGGGTACACCATAACCACGATATATAAATCGGGAAAGTGGAACTAGCTTGAAAATACGGTGTTGTATTGCCGCTAGTAATTGAAAGCCTATCGATCACGTACAGGCCAGCTCTATCAGCTGTTGACTGCAGATGTCCTGCGCCCCTTCCCGACAAGGAACATCTTTGTCACGTACTAAATACATAATAAACAAAGAGGAACATGTTAAAGAACAGAAGAGGAAGCATATTCTTGAGGTTCCGCTTCATTGCATACAATGTTGGTTGCCCACTCATGATGAATCATAGCGCCCAAAAGAAATGCAATTCCATGTTGTCTCTCTATATATGGCAATTTTGAACAAGAGTCATTAGGATCATATTCTGAACAAGAGTCAACAGGTGGGGAGCGTATGAGTTTCATTGCATCCAAAATGGTACTCAATGCCTTGGTGCCAATTTTGTAAGTCATTGCAGTGTTTAGCTTCAAGAGTGGACTGCTGCTAGTGCGACACAAAGCAGCTACACAGAACATAGTGTAGATATAACGGGAAAACCTTAATCATCAGAGTGAAATCAGCAAAGTGGAACTTGCTGGAATATATGTGCTAGTTTGCCAGTACGGCTAGAAAGGCTCTGGATACCAGCTCTCTTCAAGTGAAGGTGCGGTACTGTTAATATCAGTTTAACTCTCAAAGGCGACACAACTCCCCGCATTTCCTTGCTATTCTTATAGGATTCAGGTGGGCAGGCCAGTACAAATCCTATTCCTATGTTTACAAGATCCTACGAATCAAAGAGGCTCAAAGTGTCCATCACAACCGACCGTATAGACCTCTACCTTTGCAAATGTCCCTGCTCATCTTGATTACAAGGAACATATTATACTACTATCATACTCCTCCATTCCGAAATATAAGTCTTGGTAGAGATTTCCACTATGGATCACATGAGATGTATCCAGATACATTTTAGAGTGTAGATTCACTCATTTTGCTCCATATGTAGTCCATGGTGGAATCTATACAAAGACTTGTATTTAGGAAACGAGAGAAATACATATAAAAGAAGAACGGAAGAGGAACATGGTAAAGAAGAGCAATCAGAGTTTGGATAATAAAATGTTGGTTGCAATGCCCACACATGATGAACCAGAGCGCATTAAGAATGCAACTCCCCAAATGTCTCGATCATTTCAGGCGGTTGGATGAAGATCCTACGTATCCTAACCCATCTTCTTCCTCGTCTCTGATTCTTCCCATACAGAACACCGCACGGGCCGCCGGCAAGACCACCGCCCCCCATCGCCTGTGTTCCTCCGCCACCCCCACCCCCCCACCCCAACCCCCACCCGCGTCAAGTTTTCTTCGTTTGGCGAGGCTCAACAACCACCCAAGCCCCTTCGTTCGCACCAGCGAACTCCGGCGAGCTCTGAAAAATCGATTCACCCAATTTTGAAATTTAGTCTACTGTGATTTAACTAGTGTGGAATATAAAAGGGGAAAACCATAAGCATTGGGAGTATAGTGTTGAGCGTGCCATGGCGGATCTGATGGTGCAAACCGGACAAAGGCAACTTCGCAACCCAGACAAGAAATCAGAGTAAGGTAGTGGCGGTCTATTTTCTTGCTGCGATAAATAAGTTGAGCAGATACGAAAGAGTACCACCTCTGGTGCGGCGCCGTGTACGCATCTGCTGAGAATTTGATGGTGCTGCGGTAGCGATGGCTGTTGGCAGCGTGGAAGCAGATCTAGGAGGGTAGACGGTGGCGGCGGGGCATAGTGGACGAGACGGTCGTAAGAGCTGTGCCGGCAAGGTGGACGATGATACGTCCATTTTGCAGCATGCTTTTATGATAATATTTATTGCATTATGGGCTGTTATTTCACGTTATGTCACGATACTTATGGCTATTCTCTCTTATTTTACAAGGTTTACTTGAAGAGGGAGAATGCCGGCAGCTGGAATTCTGGGATGTAAAAGGAGTAAATATTGGAGGCCTATTCTACGCAACTCCAAAAGTCCTGAAACTCCACGGAATACCTTGAAATAAATAAAGAAAAATCGTCGCCAAAGATGAAGGCCAGGGGGCCCACACCCTGCTCACGAGGGTGGGGGCGCCCCCTGGGCGCGCCCCCTACCTCATGGGCCCCCTGGTGGCTCTCCGACGCCCATCTTCTCCTATATGAAGTCTTTCGATGAGAAAAAAATCAGAGAGAACCTTTCGGGACGAGACTCCGCCGCCACGAGGCGGAACCTTGGCGGAACCAATCTAGGGCTCTGGCAGAGCTCTTCTGTCGGGGACACCTCCCTCCGGGAGGGGAAAATCATCACCAACGTCATCACCAACGCTCCTCCCATTGGGAGAGGGCAATCTCCATCAACATCTTCATCAGCACCATCTCATCTCCAAACCCTAGTTCATCTCTTGTATCCAATTATTGTCTCCAAGTCTGGGATTGGTGCTAGTAGGTTGCTAGTAGTGTTGATTACTCTTTGTAGTTGATGCTAGTTGGTTTATTTGGTGGAAGCTCATATGTTCAGATCCTTTATGCATATTATTACCCCTCTGATTATGAACATGAATATGCTTTGTGAGTAATTACGTTTGTTCC
Organism: Aegilops bicornis; assembly: GCA_021605145.1. NCBI lineage: Eukaryota > Viridiplantae > Streptophyta > Magnoliopsida > Poales > Poaceae > Aegilops > Aegilops bicornis. The sequence goes on along the minus strand of CM038670.1, from coordinate 139,361,357 downwards.
TGAGGATAAGGGAGAAGTCTTGCTATTAGTAGTCATGTGAATTTGGTATTCGTTCGATATTTTGATGAGATGTATGTTGTCTAACCTCTAGTGGTGTTATGTGAACATCGACTACATAACACTTCACCATTATTTGGGCCTAGAGGAAGGCATTGGGAAGTAATAAGTAGATGATGGGTTGCTAGAGTGACAGAAGCTTAAACCCTAGTTTATGCGTTGCTTCGTAAGGGGCTGATTTGGATCCACATGTTTCATGCTATGGTTTGGTTTACCTTAATACTTTTGTTGTAGTTGCGGATGCTTGCAATAGAGGTTAATCATAAGTGGGATGCTTGTCCAAGTAAGGGCAGTACCCTAGCACCGGTCCACCCCACATATCAAATTATCAAAGTACCGAACGCGAATCATATGAGCGTGATGAAAACTAGCTTGATGATATTCCCATGTGTCCTCGGGAGCGCTTTTCCTATCATAAGAGTTTGTCCAGGCTTGTCCTTTGCTACAAAAAGGATTGGGCCACCTTTCTGCACCTTATTTACTTTTATTATTTGTTGCTCGTTACAATTTATCTTATCGCAAAACTATTTGTTACCACTTATTTCAGTACTTGCAGAGAATACCTTTGCTGAAAACCGCTTGTCATTTCCTTCTGCTCCTCATTGGGTACGACACTCTTACTTATCGAAAGGACTACGATAGATCCCCTATACTTGTGGGTCATCAAGACTCTTTTCTGGCGCCATTGCCGGGGAGTGAAGCGCCTTTGGTAGGTGGAATTTGGTAAGGAAAAATTTATTTAGTGTGCTGAAATTTTCTGTCACTTGTTACTATGGAAAGTAATTGTTTGAGGGGCTTCGGGGTATCTTCACCCCGTCTGGCTGAGCCAAAAGTTTCTCCTCAACCTACTGAACCTATTGAAAATGAAACTCCTTTTGGAATTCCTTCGGGTATGATGGAAAAACTGCTAGTTAACACTTTCGCAGGAGATGGAACAAAGCATCCTGACGAGCATCTACGCTTTGTGGATGATATTTGTGGACTATTTAAGCTTGCAGGTATACCCGATGATGTTGTTAAGAGGAAGGCTTTCCCTTTATCTTTGGAGGGAGACGCATTGACATGGTATAGGCTATGTGATGATACGAGATGATGGAACTATAAAAGATTGAAATGGGAATTCCATCAAAAGTATTACCCTATGCATCTTGTTCATCGTGATCGCAATTATATATATAATTTTTGGCCTCACAAGGGATAAAGCATCGCTCAAGCTTGGGGGAGGCTTAAATCAATGTTATATTCATGCCCCAATCATGAGCTCTCAAAATTGACAATTCTCCAGAATTTTTATGCTCGGCTTTCTGATAACAATCGCTTTCACGCCGATACTTCTTGTCTTTGGCTCTTTTATGATGAAGCCTATTGAATTTGGATGGAATTTATTGGATAGAATTAAACGCAACTCTGAAGATTGGGACCTCGACGAAGGTAAGGAGTCAGGAATGACGCCTAAGTTTGATTGTGTTAAATCTTTTATGGATACAGATATTTTCCGTAAGTTTAGCACTAAATATGGACATGACTCTGAGATAGTAGCTTCTTTCTGTGAATCTTTTGCTACTTATGTTGATCTCCCCAAGGAGAAGTGGTTTAAATATCATCCTCCCATAGAAGTAAAAGTAGCTGCACCTATTAAAGTTGAAGAAAAGATTGTCACATATAATGATCCTATTGTTCCTACTTCTTATGTTGAGAAGCCCCCTTTCCCTGTTAGAATGAAGGATCATGCTAAAGCTTCAACTGTTGTTCGTAAAAGAAATACTAGGACTTATACACCTCCTGAGCAAGTAAAAGTAGAACCCAGTATTGCTATTGTTAAAGATCTCTTGTCTGATAATATTGATGGGCATGTTATTCAATTCACTGGTGAAACTGCTAGAATTGCTAAACCCTGTGATAGAGATAAACATAGACCTGTGGTAGGCGTGCCTATTATTTCTGTTAAAATAGGAGATCATTGTTATCATGGCTTATGTGATATGGGTGCTAGTGCTAGTGTTATACCCATTGGCTTATACAAAGAAATTATGCATGAGATTGCACCTGCTTAGTTATAGGAAATTGATGTTACAATTAAACTTGCCAATAGAGATACTATATCTCCAATGGGAATTGTTAGAGATGTTTAAGTCTTGTGTGGGAAAACCAAATATCCCTCTGATTTTCTTATTCTTGGTTCTCCACAAGATAGCTTCTGTCCCATTATTTTTGGTAGACCCTTCTTGCGTACTGTTAATGCTACAATAGATTGCAAAAAGAATGTTGTTACTGTTGGCTTGGATGATATGGTTCATGAGTTTAATTTCTCTAAATTTAGTAAACAACATCGTGAGGAAGAATTGCCTAGTAAGGTTGAAATTATTGGTCTGCTTCTATTGCTGTACCTCCTAGTGATCCTTTAGAACACTACTTGCTAGACCATGAAAATGATATGTTCATGAATGAAAGAACGGAAATAGATGAAGTATTCTTTAAACAGGAACCTTTTCTGCAACACAATTTTCCTGTTGAAATCCTAGGGGATCCCCCTCCACCCAAGGGCGATCCCGTATTTGAGCCTAAACCGTCGCCTGATAATCTTAAATATGCTTATCTTGATGAAAAGAAAATATATCCTGTCATTATTAGCGCTAACCTTTCAGAGCATGAAGAGGAAAGATTATTGAAAACTCTGAAGAAGCACCGTGCTGCTATTGGATATACTCTGGATGATCTTAAGGGCATTAGTCCCACTCTATGTCAACATAAAATAAATTTGGAAGCTGATGCCAAACCAGTTTGTGATCCTCAACGACGTTTGAATCCTAAAATGAAAGAAGTGGTAAGAAAAGAAATACTCAAGCTTCTAGAGGCAGGTATAATTTATCCTGTTGCTGATAGTCAGTGGGTAAGTCCTGTCCATTGTGTCCCTAAGAAGGGAGGTATTACAGTTGTCCCTAATGATAAAGATGAATTGATTCCACAAAGAATTATCACAGGTTATAGGATGGTAATTGATTTCCGTAAATTAATTAAAGCTACTAAGAAAGATCATTACCCCTTACCATTCATTGATCAAATGCTAAAAAGATTATGCAAACATACACATTATTGCTTTCTAGATGGTTATTCTGGTTTCTCTCAAATACATTGCGTCGCCTAAAGATCAATCAAAGACTACCTTTACATGCCCTTTTGGTACTTTTGCTTATAGACGTATGCCTTTTGGTTTATGTAATGCACCTGCTACCTTTCAAAGATGCATGATGGCTATATTCTCTAATTTTTGCGAAAAGATTTGTGAGGTTTTCATGAATGACTTTTCTGTCTACGGTTCCTCTTTTGATGATTGCTTAAGCAATCTTGATCGATTTTGCAGAGATGTGAAGAAACTAATCTTGTCTTGAATTGGGAAAAGTGCCACTTTATGGTTAATGAAGGTATTGTCTTGGGGCACAAAGTTTCTGAAAGAGGTATTGAAGTTGATAAAGCCAAGGTTGATGCTATTGAAAGATGCCATGTCCCAAGGACATCAAAGGTATAAGAAGCTTCCTTGGTCACGCCGGATTTTATAGGAGGTTCATTAAGGACTTCTCAAAATTTCTCGACCTCGACTAATTTATTACAAAAAGATGTACCATTTGTTTTTGATGATGATTGTGTAGAAGCATTTGAAATACTTAAGAAAGCACTAGTCTCTGCACCGTTGTTCAGCCACCGATTGGAATTTACCCTTTGAAATTATGTGTGATGCTAGTGATTATGCTGTAGGTGCTGTTCTAGGGCAGAGAGTTGATAAGAAATTAAACGTTATCCATTATGCTAGTAAAACTTTAGACAGTGCTCAAAGAAATTATGCTACTACCGAAAAGGAACTTTTAGCAGTGGTGTTTGCTTGTGATAAGTTTAGACCTTATATTGTTGATTCCAAAGTAACTATCCACACTGATCATGCTGCTATTAAATATCTTATGGAAAAGAAGGATGCAAAACCTAGACTTATTAGATGGGTTCTCCTGCTTCAAGAATTTGATTTACATATTGTTGATAGAAAGGGAGGTGAGAACCCTATTGCAGACAACTTGTCTAGGTTAAAGAACGTTCTTGATGACCCACTACCTATTGATGATAGCTTTCCTGATGAACATTTAAATGTCATAAGCGCTTCCGTGGCACTCCTTGGTATGCTGATTATGCTAATTATATTGTGGCTAAATTTATACCACCTAGCTTCACATACCAGCAAAAGAAAAAGTTTTTCTATGACCTGCGACATTACTTTTGGGATGATCCACATCTTTATAAAGAAGGAGTAGATGGTGTCATTAGACGTTGTGTACCTGAGCATTAACAGGAATAGATCCTACGCAAGTGTCACTCCGAAGCTTATGGAGCACACCATGCTGGATATACAACTGCACATAAGGTATTGCAATCCGTTTTTTATTGGCCTACTCTCTTCAAAGATGCCCGTAAGTTTGTTCTATCTTGCGATGAATGTCAAAGAATTGGTAATATTAGTAGACGTCAAGAAATGCCTATGAATTATTTGCTTGTTATTGAGCCATTTGATGTTTGGGGCTTTGATTATATGGGACCTTTTCCTGCCTCTAATGGTTACACTCATATTTTAGTTGCTGTTGATTACGTTACCAAGTGGGTAGAAGCTATTCCAACTAGTAGTGCTGATCATAAAACTTCTATTAAAATGCTTAAGGAAGTTATTTTTCCGAGGTTTGGAGACCCTAGATAATTAATGACTGATGGTGGTTCACACTTCATTCATGGTGCTTTTCGTAAGATGCTTGCTAAATATGATGTTAATCATACGATTGCATCTCGTTATCACCCGCAGTGTAGTGGTCAAGTAGAATTGAGCAATAGGGAGCTAAAATTAATTTTGCAAAAGACTGTAAATAGGTCTAAAAAGAATTGGTCCAAGAAACTTGATGATGCATTGTGGGCCTATAGAACTGCTTATAAAAATCCTATGGGTATGTGTCCGTATAAAATGGTCTATGGAAAAGCTTGTCACTTACCTCTCGAGCTAGAACATAAGGCATATTGGGCTATTAAAGAGCTCAACTATGATTTCAAACTTTCCGGTGAGAAGAGGTTATTTGATATTAGCTCACTTGATGAATGGAGAGCCCAAGCTTATGAAAATGCCAAGTTGTTTAAAGAAAAAGTTAAAAGATGGCATGACAAAAGGATACAAAAGCGTGAGTTTAATGTAGGTGATTATGTATTGCTATACAACTCTCGTTTAAGATTTTTTGCAGGAAACCTTCTCTATAAATGGGAAGGTCCCTACGTTATCGAGGAGGTCTATCGTTCCAGTGCCATAAAAATCAACAACTTCGCAGGTACAAATCCGAAGGTGGTAAACGGTCAAAGGATCAAACACTATATCTCAGGTAATCCTATAAATGTTGAAACTAATATTATTGAAACCGTGACCCCGGAGGAGTATATAAAGGACACTTTCCGAGCGTTCCAGACTCCGAAAAGGAATAGGTATGTGGTACGGTAAGTAAACCGACTCCAAAACAATTTTTAAGGAAATATTTCTCTGCTTTGGAATATTTAGAAAAATAGAAAAATAAGTAGCATTCCGGGGAGGACACGAGGCCTTCACGAGGGTGGAGGCGCGCCCACAGGCGCGCCTCACCTCGTGAGCACCTCGTGTGCCCTCCGGACTCCGTTTCCTTGCACAATACGTATTTTGGTCGGTAAAAATCATTATATATACTCCTGAAGGTTTTGGCTCTCGTATCACGCAAAAATCTTCTGTTTTCGTTTCGAGCTGTTGCTGCTGCAGATTAAAGCAAGATGTCTTCTCAAGAGTCAGTCGGGGAAAGCCGGTATCAAACCCGGCACCGGAGCCAACGGTAAACAGCGACGCTGACCACTTTGGGCCGGCAACGGAGGAAGATATGGAGGCTGACCTGATGAGTGTAGATGCCGTGGAAGATCAAGAAGTTACCTCTCGCCTCCGAGCTGGATTTACAATGGGGGAACTACAGAGCTCAGCTATTCCAAACTCGGTTATCCCTTCCAATGTTAAATTTCTTTCCTATGAAAATATGAGGAGGAGTGTCTCTTGTTCTCCCGCAGCTATGCAACACCCTTGGGTGCAAGGAGCTTTAGCCGTTACAGGGAAGCTTCGCAAGGAAATAATGGACCTTAAGCAGCAAGTCAATAAGCTCGAGGAGGAGAACCATATTCTGAGGGGAATCATCGCCAAGAATATTACACCAACAACAAAGAAGGAGAAATAATCACATGGGTATGGGCACTCCCCTTGGCAACTGCCAAGCTTGGGGGAGGTGCCCTGTATCATTACCATCACAACTCCTATCTTTACAGTTTTTCTTAGTTCGATCCTATTAGTAGTATCTTGATTTAGTAGAATAAAGTCGTGGCATGATTTAGTTTTGAGTTTTGCTTGACGATCCTTCTTTGTAATCGAGTCCGTGAGCTTTATAATAAAGATTAGTGTTGAGTCAAGGGCTTGATTGTTTTGCCATGATCTTGGGTAAGTAGAAGAAAAGAATAAAAAAAGAATCAAGGAGCTCATATGGATCTTAGTGAAAGTAATGACTTCACATAGAAATAGTATGATGATTAAAAGTTGTTGGGTGTTGGCAAATATAGCTTTGGTCATCATTGCAATTAATAGGAAGTAATAAGGAAAGAGAGGTTTCACATATAGATATATTATCATTGACATCTTTTATGATTGGGAGCACTCATTAAAATATGACATGATAAAGAGTTGAGGTTGGACAAGGAATACAAAATAATGAGTTATGCTTTCTTACATTCGAGATAAAGTATGTCGTCATGGATCCTCTACTGTGTTGAGCTTGCCTTTCCCCCTCATTCTAGCCAAATTCTTAGCACCAAGTAGAAATACTGCTTGTGCTTCCAAACACCCTTAAACCAGTTTTGCCATGAGAGTCCACCATATCTACCTATGGATTGAGTAAGATCCTTCAAGTAAGTTGTCATCGGTGCAAGCAATAAAAATTGCTCTCTAGATATGCATGACTTATTAATGTAGAGAAATAAGCTTTGTACGAACTTTTTGTGGGCCTTAATAAAAGCGACGGACTGCATAATAAAGGTTCACACGCAAGGGGCAATATAAAGTGACGTTCTTGTGCATTAAGATTTTTTGCATCAACCCTAAACGCGCATGACAACCTCTGCTTCCCTCTGCGAAGGGCCTATCTTTTACTATTATCCTCTACCTTACAAGAGTCACGGTGATCCTCACCATTTCTTTTTCTTTTTATCCTTTGGCAAGCTCAGCATGTTGGAAAGAATATGATATACATATCTAATTGGATGCGGGGGAGCATGAATTATTATTGTTGACATTACCCTTGAGGTAAAAGGTTGTGGGGCAAAAACTATAAGCCCCTATCTTTCTCTGTGTCCGATTAAAACTCCGTAACCACAAGTATCGCGTGAGTGCTAGCAATTATGAAGGACTAAATGATATTTGAGTATGTGGACTTGCTTTTAAGCTCTGATATAGACTCTTTCCAATGTTATGATAAATTGCAATTGTTTCAATGACTGAGATTATAATTGTTAGTGCCCAATAATGTTTCTGATTCATGCTTTGGCTTTGTGAATGGGTCATTACTTGAACATGAGTAATCATATGACAAAATCTATTTATGTTGCTGTTATGAAATAATCATGATGCCTTCATGTCTGTATTTTGTTTTTATCGACGCCTCTACCTCTAAACATGAGGACATATTTATTGTTATCGGCTTTTCGCTTGAGGACAAGTGATGTCTAAGCTTGGGGGAGTTGATACGTCCATTTTGCATCATGCTTTTATGATAATATTTATTGCATTATGGGCTGTTATTTAACGTTATGTCACGATACTTATGGCTATTCTCTCTTATTTTACAAGGTTTACATGAAGAGGGAGAATGCCGCAAATTTGGAATTCTGGAAAAGGAGCAAATATTGGACGCCTATTCTACTCAACTCCAAAATTCCTGAAACTCCACGGAATACCTTGAAATAAATAAAGAAAAATCATCGCCAAAGATGAAGGCCAGGGGGCCCACACCCTGCTCACGAGGGTGGGGGGCGCCCCCCTGGGCTCGCCCCCTACCTCGTGGGCCCCCTGGTGGCTCTCCGGCGCCCATCTTCTCCTATATGAAGTCTTTCGATGAGAAAAAAAATCAAAGAGAACCTTTCGGGACGAGACTCCGCCGCCACGAGGCGGAACCTTGGCGGAACCAATCTAGGGCTCTGGCTGAGCTCTTTTGCCGGGGACAGTTCCCTCCGGGAGGGGGAAATCATCACCATCACAGTCACCAACGTTCCTCTCATTGGGAGAGGGCAATCTACGTCAACATCTTCATCAGCACCATCCCATATCCAAACCCTAGTTCATCTCTTGTATCCAATTCTTGTCTCGAAGTCCGGGATTGGTGCTAGTAGGTTGCTAGTAGTGTTGATTACTCTTTGTAGTTGATGCTAGTTGGTTTATTTGGTGGAAACCCATATGTTCAGATCCTTTATGCATATTATTACCCCTCTGATTATGAACATGAATATGCTTTGTGAGTAATTACGTTTGTTCCTGAGGACAAGGGAGAAGTCTTGCTATTAGTAGTCATGTGAATTTGGCATTAGATTCGATATTTTGATGAGATGTATGTTGTCTAACCTCTAGTGGTGTTATGTGAACGTCGACTACATAACACTTCACCATTATTTGGGTCTAGAGGACGGCATTGGGAAGTAATAAGTAGATGATGGGTTGCTAGAGTGACAGAAGCTTAAAGCCTAGTTTATGCGTTGCTTCATAAGGGGCTGATTTGGATCCACATGTTTCATGCTATGGTTAGGTTTACCTTAATACTTTTGTTGTAGTTGCGGATGCTTGCAATAGAGGTTAATCATAGGTGGGATGCTTGTCCAAGTAAGGGAAGTACCCAAGCACCGGTCCACCGACATATCAAATTATCAAATTACCGAACGCGAATCATATGAGCATGATGAAAACTAGCTTGGCGATATTCCCATGTGTCCGCGGGAGCGCTTTTCCTATCATAAGAGTTTGTCCAGGATTGTCCTGTGCTACAAAAAGGATTGGTCCACCTTGCTGCACCTTATTTACTTTTATTATTTGTTGCTCATTACAATTTATCTTATCGCAAAACTATCTGTTACCACTTATTTCAGTACTTGCAGAGAATACCTTGCTGAAAACCGCTTATCATTTCCTTCTGCTCCTCGTTGGGTTCGATACTCTTACTTATCGAAAGGACTACGATAGATCCCCTATACTTGTGGGTCATCAAACGACGGTGGGGATGAAGGGAGATAACGGGATGCAAGGATCCTGATGACCCACAAGTGTAGGGGGTCTATCATAGTCCTTTCGATAAGTAAGCGGTTTTCAGTAAGGTTTTCTGCAAGCACTGAAATTATAGGTGATAGATAGTTTTGTGATAAGATAAATAGTAACGAGTAACAAGTAAACAAAGTAAATAAGGTGCAGCAAGGTGGCCCAATCCTTTATGTAGCAAACGATAAGCCTGGACAATTTCTAATAATAATGAAGGAGCTCCAGAGGACACATTGGGCCTTATCGTCATGCTGAATTTTCATCACGCCATATGATTCGTGATTCGCACATTGATAATTTGATATGTGGGTGGACCGGAACTTGGGTACTGTCCTTACTTGGACAAGCATCCCACTTATGATTAACCCCTATTGCAAGAATCCGCAACTACAACAAAAGTATTAAGGTAAACCTAACCATAGCATGAAACATATGGATCCAAAACAACCCCTAACGGCTAGCAACGACAAACTAGGGTTTAAGCTTCATTACCTAGCAACCCATCATCTACTTATTACTTCCCCTATGCCTTCCTCTAGGCCCAATAATGGTGAAGTGTCATGTAGTCGACGTTCACATGACACCACTAGAGGGAGAAGACAACATACATCTCATCAAAATATCGAACGAATACCAAATTCACATGACTACTAATAGCAAGACTTCTCCCATGTCCTCGTGAACAAACGTAATTCACTCACAAAGCATATTCATGTTCATAATCAGAGGTGTAATAATATGCATTAAGGATCTGAACATATGATCTTCCACCAAGTAAACCAATAAGTATCAACTACAAGGACTAATCAACACTACTAGCAACCCACAGGTACCAATTTGTGGTTTTGGATACAAGATTGGATACAAGAGATGAACTAGGGTTTGAGAGGAGATGGTGCTGGTGAAGATGTTGATGGAGATTGACCCCCTCCCGATGAGAGGATCATTGGTGATGATTTCCCCCTCTCGGAGGGAAGTGTCCCCGGTAGAACAGCTCCGCCAGAGCCCTAGATTGATTCCGCCAAGGTTCCGCCTCATGGCTGCGGATTTTCGTCCCGTAAGCTTGCCCATGATTTTTTCCTGGGTAAAAGTAATGATATAGCACAAGATGGACGCCGGAGGCACACCAGGGGGCCCAGGAGATAGGGGGCGCCCTATAGGGGCGCCCTATCTCTGGACAGGTGTGGGGCCCTGCCTATTTCTTTCACTCAGAAATTCTTATAAATTCCAAAAAGTTGTTTCGTGGAGTTTCAGGACTTTTGGAGTTGTGCGTAATAGCTTTCCAATGTTTGCTCCTTTTCGGCCAAATTCCAGCTGCCGGCATTCCCCCTCTTCATGGTAAACCTTGTAAAATAGGAGAGAATAGCCATAAGTATTGAGATATAATGTATAATAACAGACCATAATGCAGTAAATATTGATATAAAAGCATGATGCAAAATGGACGTATCAACTCCCCCAAGCTTAGACCTCGCTTGTCCTCAAGCGGAAGCCGATATCAAAATATATGTCCACATGTTTAGATATAGAGGTGTCGATAAAAAATAAAATACGGACATGAGGGCATCATGATCATTCTTATAACAACAACATATAAAGATTCCATCATATAATTTCTTATGCTCAAGTAACAATCAATTCACAATATCAAGTATGGTTCACAAACTTCATTAGGAACTGACAAACTATAATCTCAGTTATTGAAGCAATCGCAATTTATCATAACATCAGAAAGATTCAACAATAGAGCTTTGCAGCAAGTCCACATACTCAACTATCATATAGTCTTCTACAATTGCTAACACTCACGCAATACTTGTGGTTATGGAGTTTCAGACGGACACTGAGAAAGATAAGGGCTTATTTTGTTGCCTGCCAACGTATTCACCTTTAGGTGATGTCAACAATAATAGCCCATGCTAACGAACATCCAATTGGATATGTATACCACGATCTTTCAAACACGAAGAGCTTGCCAAAGGATAAAATGAAAAAGGGAAAGGTGTAGATCACCTTGACTCAAGCATAAAATAAAAGCATAAAGTGAGGACATGAAGTAAAAGATAGGCCCTTCGCAGAGGGAAGCAGAGGTTGTCATGCGCTTTTAGGGTTGGATACACAAAATCTTAGTATGAAAGAACGTCACTTTATATGTCACTTGTGTATGGACCTTTATTATGCAGTCCATCGCTTTTATTGCTTCCATAACAAGATCGTATAAAGCTTATTTTCTCCACACTAATAAATCATGCATAATTAGGGAGCAATTTTTATTGCTTGCACCGATGACAACTTACTTGAAGGATCTTACTCAATCCATAGGTAGATATGGTGGATTCTCATGGCAAAACTGGGTTTAAGGATATTTGGAAGCACAAGTAGTATCTCTACTTGGTGCTGGGAATTTGGCTAGCATGAGGGGGAAAGGCAAGCTCAACATGTTCAGAAGGTCAATGACAACATACTTTAACTGAGATGTGAGAAAACATAAACCATTACGTTGTCTTCCTTGTCCACCGTCAATTCTTTTAGCATGTCATACTTAATGAGTGCTCACAATCATGAAAGATGTCCAAGATAGTGTACTTATATGTGAACCCCTCTTTCCTTATCACTTCCTATTGATTGCAACGATGACCAAAACTACGTTCATCAACTCTGAACAACCTTTATGCCTCATACTTTCTATGTGTGAAGTTATTACTATCGATAAGATCAATATGAACTATTTTGTTCTTTTTATCTTTCTATTTTTCTCAAGATCACAGCAACAAAGCAAAGCCCTTGACTTCAACACTAATCTTTATTATAGGTAACTCGCGGACTTGATTAAACAAAGAGAGCACTAAGGAAAATTCAAAAATACTTGATAACAAAACTTCAATCTACTAGATCAAGATACTACTAAAAGGATCGAACTAAATAAAGCGGTAAAGATAGGAGTGTGATGGTGATACGATACCGGGGCACCTCCCCCAAGCTTGGCAGTTGCCAAGGGGAGTGCCCATACCCATGTGACTATGTCCTCGGAAGTGGTGAAGTAGGGGTTGTTGATGATGTAGGCTTGTCGTCCGTCTTCCAAGGCATAGGCTCTCCATCATAGAAGGATAATAGAGTCTCCGAGATCCTTAAATCTGCAGCCAAACTCAACCTATTGAATCTATATTCATACTCACAGTTCTGGTTGTGCGGGTCATAGATCTGGGCTTGGAGGTGCTCGATTTTCTCTTGAAGCTTGAACATGGTCTCCCCAATGACCTTGGCATCCAGCTTGTGGTTATTGGTGAACTCCGTGATCATCATCTCGTTGGCGTTGAGTCCACGCTCCACCATCCATTGGCACTTGAAAACTTGATGTTCCACGGCTTTGAGCTTTGTCTCCATGCTCCCGGTACGCCTTGGTCCCTCCACATCACGGATGTGCAGCACCCCCTCACGCATCCCAATGGTTTGAGGGTGTTGCAGCACCTCCGCAAGATAGTGGTTGATAACCCTCTCGAAAAACTTGCCCTTGGGAGCGCTTGCAGACGACATGATGCTCTTAGATCTGAAACAGGAACAGCTCAAAACGAAAACAGAGGATATTTGCGTGATACGGTGGTCAAAACCTTCGGGAGTATATATTAATGAATTTTTACCGACCAAAATACGTAATGTGCAAGAAAAACGGAGTTCAGGAGGCACACAAGGTGCCCACAAGACAGGGGGGCACGCCCTACAGGGGGGCGGCGCCCTCCTCTCTCGTGGGAGCCTCGTGTCCCTTTCGGATTACTTCTTTCTTCCTAAAATTCTTAAATATTCCAAAACTGATAAAAATTGCCATTGGAGTTGTTTTGGAGTCGGTTTACTTGCCGTACCACGTACCTATGCCTTTTCGGAGTCTGGAACGTTCTGGAAAGTGTCCCTTATGTATTCCTCAGGGGTTACGGTTTCAATAATATTAGTTTCAACATTGATAGGATTACCTGAAATATAGTGTTTAATTCTTTGACCGTTTACCACCCTCGGACTTGTGCTTTCGAAGTTGTTAATTTTTATGGCACCAGAAAGATAGACCTCCTTTATAACGTAGGGGCCTTCCCATTAAGAGAAAAGCTTTCCTGCAAAAAATCTTAAATGAGAGTTGAATAATAACACATAATCTCCTACGTTAAACTCACGCTTTTGTATCCTCTTATCATGCAAGCGTTTGACTTTTTCTTTGAATAGCTTGGCATTCTCATAAGTTTGGGTTCTCCACTCATCGGGTGAGCTAATATAAAATAACCTCTTCTCACCGCCAAGCTTGAAGTCATAATTGAGCTCTTTAATAGCCCAATACGCTTTATATTCTAGTTCAAGAGGCAAATGACATGCTTTTCCATAAACCATCTTATACGGAGACATACCCATAGGATTTTTGTATGCAGTTCTATAGGCCCATAATGCATCATCAAGTTTTTTGGACCAATTCTTTCTAGATCTATTAACAGTCTTTTGCAAAATTAATTTGAGCTCTCTATTGCTCAACTCTACTTGACCACTAGACTGCAGATGATAAGGAGATGTTATTCTATGATTGACATCATACTTTGCAAGCATCTTACGGAAAGCACCATGAATAAAATGTGAACCACCATCAGTCATAAGATATCTAGGGACTCCAAACCTCGGAAAAATAACTTCTTTAAGCATTTTAATAGAAGTGTTATGATCAACACTACTAGTTGGAATAGCTTCTAGCCACTTAGTAACGTAATCAACAACAACTAAAATATGTGTATAACCATTAGAGGCAGGAAACACTACAGGAATCTGCTACTTTGCCATCTGCCACGGCGGACGGCAAAGGCATGGATGGCGGACGGCGAAGACCTTTGCCGTCAGCCGCGGACGGCAAAAGGTGACGGCAAACTAGGGGATGACAAAGAGCTGCGTTGCCGTCTGCTTCGGGCAGCTGACGGCAAAGGGGCCTTTGCCATCAGCAGCGGACGGCAAAGAAGACGGACGGCAATAAATGCGCTGTTACTCCGTTAGGTGGTTAACGGCAGGCCTTTGCCGTCCGCTGCGGACGGCAAAGCCTTTGCCGTCAGCTTCTTGATGGCAAATCGACCAAATTGGTCAGCCTCCCGAAGCTGATTGCACGCCATGTGGCCTCTTTGCCGTCCGCTGCTGATGGCAAAGAGCCCTTTGCCGTCGGTGGCAGACGGCAAAGAGCCTGCATATTGTCTCTTTTTTTCTGTTTTTTTAATCCAACAATTTTCACAGCAAATATATATGACATATATAGATATATTTCCATATCACATATCCAAAGACATAAGTTTCATATCACATATCACATCAGTTTCATCCATACACATTGTTCATACATAAGCAAGTTCCATCCATACACATTGTTCATACATAAGCAAGTTCCATCCATATACATATTACAATGCAAAGTTTCGTCAAGATAGCAAGTTCTATCATAGCAAGCTAGATACAATGCAAAGTTTCATCAAAGGAAAAGCAAGCACTCCATCATAGCAAGCTAGCTTCCATGAAGTGAATGAAATCTGCAAAATGGTAAATAAGAAAGTTAGAAATAGGTGACTAGAACAAGAAGAAGACTAGAACAAGAAGTATATGTCATTTATGAGCTAACTTAGGTGAAATGCATCATATATGAGCTAACAAAGTTGAAATGGGTTGTTTATGAGCTAACTTAGTTGAAATGGATCATTTATGAGCTAACTTAGTTGAAATGGGTCGTTTATGAGCTAACTTAGGTGAAATGGATCATTTATGAGCTAACTTAGGTGAAATGGATCGTTTTTTAGCTAACTTAGGTGAAATGGATCATTTATGAGCTTTTATGAGCTAACTTAGTTGAAATGGGTCGTTTATGACCTAACTTAGGTGAAATGGATCATTTAAGAGCTAATTTAGGTGAAATGGATCGTTTTTAGCTAACTTAGGTGAAATTGATCGTTTAGGAGCAAATCTAGGTGAAATGGGTCATTTTGGAGCTAACCTACGTGAAATGGGTCATTTTGGAGCTAACCTAGGTGAAATGAGTCATTTTGGAGCTAATCTAGGTGAAATGGGTCATTTTAAAGCTAACGTAGGTAAAATGGATCATTTACGAGCTAATCTACTAAAATGGGTCATTTTAGAGCTAACTTGGATAAATTGGATTACTTGTAAGCTAACTAAGGTAAAATGAGTCATATTAGAGGTAACTTAGGTAAAATGGATCGTTTATGAGCTAACTAAGTTAATTATGCAATTTTTGACATAAGTAAGCTTATTAAGTCATTTTGAAGGAAAAGAAGCTAACTCTAGGTCATTATGGTAAGCATATTGGAGGAAATAAAGCTAAGTCTAAGTCTAGAGAAACTTACCGTGATCGGGGAGGTGTGGAGCGGGCTGGCTCGTGCTTGGGTGGAGAAGGATCGTGCGATGCGTTTCGAGTTAAGCTGCACCAAAGATCATTTCCAATGTCTCGTTAGCATTATGACACTCAAATGTTAAGACTAGCAAGTAATGTCCATTCAAATTGAACTCACCGTGCTCCCGGAGCAATCACCGCATCGGCGGAGCGGTCTGACCGGACTTCTCGCACACGCATCGCACATTTGGTTTTCACAATGAGTCGTACTAGTTAGTAATGAGACTCAAATGTTAAGACTAGCAAGTAATCTGCGTAAGAAACTTACCACAAGGAGCTCATACATGGCCCTTGCCTGCATGTCATTCCGTGCCCTCTCCTCCTCCAACATCTTTGTCGTCCTCTCCTCAAACTCCCGCTGCCTCTCCGCCGCCTCCGCCAGAAGTTTCTCCATTCTATCTCTCTCACTTTGTATAGCAGCCTGCAACACAACTCACATGACCATTTGTAATCATTGATGGAAGCGCACACAATGTAATGGAGAAAGATACCTGAGTACGTATAACTAACCTTGATGGCGAGTTGGACTGGCCGTTCACGAGGCCTTATCTCAGGAGCGGAGCTTGACTGGCGCGCCTTGATCTTCGGGAGAGTGCTAGGACAACGGATAAGTCCATCTCCCATGGCTATGGAGCCATGGGACCTCCCGCCACCAGATATCATCAGCAACTCTATATCAATGGGACCACAGCTCGGGTTAAAGTCCTCCCCTTTCCTCCCCTTCCCCTGATCTCTATATTGCACGAGCTTGTCGTGGGCGGAGATGTTGGTGAAGTTCTTTGGATCATCGAGGTCAGACGCAGAGAATGCCTTGACTTTCTTCTAAGAGCCTGTGTGGGCCATGGCATACAGGTCGTACACCTCTGGCACCTTATCCGCCTTATTGTAGCGTGCCTGAAAGAGAGAAACAAACTAAATTAGTAATTAAAGGGCTAAAGCTAGCATGATGAATGAATTGCATGAATCATGAAGCAAACCACATACCCAGTTCCGCCCGTACTGAAATAAGTTGGAGCTACCTTGGTGGTGTGGCACACCTTCCATTTGGGCACGTTTGTCCTTGGCCTCGTTGTGGGTGGCCCGTCATTCTTTTGAGCACCACCCATCGACCAACACCTCCCAACAATCCATCCGATCCGCACACCATCTCTGAGGGGCCTAAGTTAGCAAATAGAAACTTCAGCGCTACGGCTATGAATTACTAAATGAAGGAATTAAGTACAAGGCCTTAAGAATTACCTTCATGTACTGCTCCTTACTCAAGAACTTATCGCGGCAATCCCGCTTGGACTTCTTGATACCACGGTCGGCGTAGTAGTCTCGAACAGACTGCACCCGAGCCTCATGTCGTAAGTTCTGAAGTAGGCGCTTGCACTCCTTCTGGATAACATCTGTCGCCTCCTCCTCGTATCCCTCCTCACACCAGAGAATGTCTGCATTCATATGTGACAATATTGATTAGTAAAATTAATAACTAGCTAGTTGAAGATTTTTAATTGTGTAAAGGAGAAATTACCCAGAACTTTCTGACCACCATGTCTGCCCTCGTCTTGCACAAGACACCATCGATAATCTCACCCGGCGGGGCCGGGGCAGCCAAGTAGTGCTCCCAACTCAATCCAACCTCTGGAAGCTGACCCTCACCAGGCAACGTGACAAACCCCGGAAAGTTTTGCCGAATCAGAACTCGAAGGACGGAGTTGGGCCGACGGACACTTTCATGGTGGTCCCAACCCCTGCAGCATGACAAGGCCAACGCATTAGTTATTTCAAGAAACGTGAATGCAGAAGGTACAAAAAGATTAAATGCACTTACCTCTCCCCATCAGGGAAAATCAACCACCTCTGCTTTCGCGGTTCGCGGCACGGATGGGAGCCGTGTAGCACCACCGGTAGAGGTTGCCCCCTCCTCCCTCCTCCTCAAAATCAGTCGGCTCCCCGCCATCATCAGCATGGCCACTCGGCTCCCTGCCATCATCAGCATGGCCACTCGGCTCCCCGCCATCCTCAGGATGACCCGACCAAGTACCCCATCCAGACGTGTGCTCCTCCGGGGTCTCGTGGGCCCAACTCTCGTGGGCCGAAGGCCCGTCGACCCGAGGCTCGTGGGCCGAAGACCCGTGGACCGGAGGCTCGTGGACCGGAGTCCGTGTAGCCTCCTCTTCAGACGAGTCCACCCTAGCAGTCACGTGCTCGGGTGAAACAGCTGGGGGCGGCAGCGAGGAAGGCGGCGTAAGAGTCACCCTACCTCCTCTCCTGCGACCACGTGCTCCACCTCGGCCCTTCTTCTTACCTCGTCCCCTGCTGGGCACCGCGGTCGACGAAGAAGGGCCCGGCGGTGTCGCCATACTGTCCAGCAACGCTCGGCGGAGAGGTGCGTGTGGAATGGAAGACCTCACACTACGCGCCGACGAAGAAGGGGCCTCGGCGCGCTCCCGACCAGCGCCCACCATCTTTCAACACCTGCCATGACAAAGAATAAACGAAATTAGTACAACATGAAAAAAAGTACCGACATGAATAATAATATGTATATCACTTAAGTGTATCATCATCAAGTACAACATAAACAACTGCACATTTAAAACTACCCGATCAACACAATTATATATGATGTTTTTCATCACAAAATCGAAAAATATATGACCTAACTAATAATTCACAAATATATGACCCCATCGGCCTCTGGAAGGCCAAAGAACACCTTTTCGGGAGGTGTCGGTGGTCGGGGTGTGACCAGAGAATTCTGTCAATCACTATCTTATCTGGAAGATTAACTCCCACTTGATTCAAGCGATTGTAGTACCCGGACAATCTGAGCACATGCTCACTAGTTGAGCGATTCTCCTCCATCTTTTAGCTATAGAACTTGTTGGAGACTTCATATCTCTCAACTCGGGTATTTGCTTGAAATATTAACTTCAACTCCTGGAACATCTTATATGGTCCATGATGTTCAAAACGTCTTTGAAGTCCCGATTCTAAGCTGTTAAGTATGGTGCACTAAACTATCAAGTAGTCATCATATTGAGCTAGCCAAACGTTCATAACGTCTGCATTTGCTCCTGCAATAGGTCATCACCTAGCGGTGCATTAAGTACATAATTCTTCCAGGCAAAGCAATGATGATAAACCTCAGATCACGGATCCAATCCGCATCATTGCTACTAACATTTTTCAACACAATTTTCTCTAGGAACATGTCAAAATAAACATATGAAAGCAACAACGCAAGCTATTGATCTACAACACAATTTGCAAAATACTACCAGGACTAAGTTCATGATAAATTTAAGTTCAATTAATCATATTACTTAAGAACTCCCACTTAGACAGACATCTCTCTAGTCATCTAAGTGATTACGTGATTCAAACCAACTAAACCATGTCCGATCATCACGTGAGATGGAGTAGTTTCAATGGTGAACATCACTATGTTGATCATATCTACTATATGATTCACGTTCGACCTTTCGGTCTCCATGTTCCGAGGCCATATCTGTATATGCTAGGCTCATCAAGTTTAACCTGAGTATTCTGCGTGTGCAACTGTTTTGCACCCGTTGTATTTGAACGTAGAGCCTATCACACCCGATCATCACGTGGTGTCTCAAAGACGAAGAACTTTCATAGCGGTGCATACTCAGGAGAACACTTCTTGATAATTAGTGAGAGATCATCTTAAAATGCTACCGTCAATCAAAGCAAGATAAGATGCATAAAGGATAAACATCACATGCAATCAATATAAGTGATATGATATGGCCATCATCATATTGTGCTTGTGATCTCCATCTTTGAAGCACCGTCGTGATCACCATCGTCACCGGGGCGACACCTTGATCTCCATCGTAGCATCGTTGTCGTTACGCCATCTATTGCTTCTATGACTATCGCTACCGCTTAGTGATGAAGTAAAGCAATTACGTATGCGTTTGCATTTCATACAATAAGCGACAACCATATGGCTCCTGCCATTGCCGATAACTTCGGTTACAAAACATGATCATCTCATACAATAAAATATAGCATCACGTCTTGACCATATCACATCACAACATGCCCTGCAAAAACAAGTTAGACGTCCTCTACTTTGTTGTTGCAAATTTTACGTGGCTGCTATGGGCTTAGCAAGAACCGTTCTTACCTACGCATCAAAACCACAACGATAGTTCATCAAGTTAGTGCTGTTTTAACCTTCGCAAGGACCGGGCGTAGCCACACTCGATTCAGCTAAAGTGAGAGAGACAGACAACCGCCAGCCACCTTTAAGCACAAGTGCTCGTAACGGTGAAACCAGTCCCGCGTAAGCGGACGCGTAATGTCGGTCCGGGCCGCTTCATCTCACAATACCGCCGAACCAAAGTATGACATGCTGGTAAGCAGTATGACTTGTATCGCACACAACTCACTTGTGTTCTACTCGTGCATATAACATCAATGCATAAAACCTAGGCTCTGATGCCACTGTTGGGGAACGTAGTAATTTCAAAATTTTCCTACGCACACGCAAGATCATGGTGATGCATAGCAACAAGAGGAGGAGTGTATCTTCATACCCTTGAAGATCGCTAAGAGGAAGCGTTTATCAACGCGGTTGATGTAGTCGTACGTCTTCACGATCCGACCGATCCAAGTACCGAACGCACGGCACCTCCGAGTTCTGCACATGTTCAGCTCGATGACGTCCTCGCCTTCTCGATCCAGCAAGACGGGCGAAGTAGTAGATGAGTTCCGGCAGCACGACGACATGGTGCCGGTGTTGGTAAAGAATAATCTCCGCAGGGCTTCGCCTAAGCACTACGGAAACTATGACGGAGGATAAACTAGAGGGGACGGGGTTGCCGGCACACGGCTTGGTGTTTCTTGATGTGTCTTTGGTGCTAGCCCTGCCCCTCTATTTATATGTTGAGCCATGGGGTCGAAACTTGGAGTAAAAGCCTCCTCAAAGTCGGATTCACCCGAAAGGCAAGAGTCCTTCTCGGACTCGGGGCGAACGCCAGGTTCCCGGCGTCACGGACCCGAACGCCGAGACCACTGGCGTCGCCCCTGGACTCCGCAAAACTTCCTTTTGTGCTTTCCAAAAACCTTGTGGGCTTTCCCCTTTGGCCCAAAGAACGTGTTCTCGTACCCAAACATTTCGGCAAACATCCGGAACCCCTTCCGGTGAATTCCGGAACTCTTCCGGAGATCAAACACTATTATCCCATATATCAAACTTTATCTCCGGACCATTCCGGAGTTCCTCGTCATGTCCATGATCTCATTCGTGACTCCGAACAACATTCGGTTACCAACATACATAAATCATATAATACTATATCATCAATGAAACATTAAGCATGCGGACCCTACGGGTTCGAGAACTATGTAGACATGACCTAGAACTTGTTTCTGGTCAATAACCAATAGCGGGACCTGGATGCCCATATTGGCTCCCACATATTCTACGAAGATCTTTATCGGTCAAACCGCATAACAACATACATTGTTCCCTTTGTCATCGGTATGTTACTTGTCCGAGATTTGATCGTCGGTATCCAATACCTAGTTCAATCTCGTTACTGGAAAGTCTCTTTACTCGTTACGTAATGCATCATTAAGTAACTAACTCATTAGCTACATTGCTTGCAAGGCTTATAGTGATCTGCATTACCGAGAGGGCCCAGAGATACCCCTCCGACAATCGGAGTGACAAAACCTAATCTCGAAATACGCCAACCCAACATGTACCTTTGGAGACACCTGTAGTACTCCTTTAGAATCACCCAGTTATGTTGTGACGTTTGGTAGCACCCAAAGTGTTCCTCCGGTAAACGGGAGTTGCATAATCTCATAGTTACGGGAACATGTATAAGTCATGAAGAAAGCAATAGCAATATACTAAACGATCAAGTGCTAGGCTAACGGAATGGGTCATGTCAATCACATCATTCTTCTAATGATGTGATCCCATTAATCAAATGACAACACATGTCTATGGTTATGAAACATAACCATCTTTGATCAATGAGCTAGTCAAGTAGAGGCATACTAGTGACTATATGTTTGTCTATGTATTCACACATGTATCATGTTTCCGGTTAATACAATTCTAGCATGAATAATAAACATTTATCATGATATAAGGAAGTAAATAATAACTTTATTATTGCCTCTAGGGCATATTTCCTTCAACATCCCGATGGTAGCAAGCTGCATGGTGATATGCTCGGCGATGATGGTGCGGCGGCTGAGCTAGAGCCTCTCGCCCTTCGCGAGGTCCTGATAGGTGGCAGCGTCGTTCTTCCGCAGCTGCCTCTCGTCCTCCAGGGCCTTGGTCAGAGCCACCTCCCGAGTCCCGGCCTCCAACAGCATCTTCTCGAGACCCTCCAGCTTCAGCTTGAGGTCTTCGACGGCGTTGTTGGCCCCGGAAAGCTCCCCGGCCCTACTGACGGCCAAGCCCTGCGCCTCCGTCAAGGCGCTGTTGAGCGTGTCCTTCTCCTTGGACAGCGCCAGGATCTGGTCCTTCAGTTGGGCCCGCTCCGCCTCCAGCTCCTTCACCTTGCCGGCGTGAACCAGAGCCTGGGCATCGAGTGCCTCCTTGTACCTCTACTCCAGCTCTTGGCTCTGCTGCATGACGAGCCTCTCCACCTCTCATCCTTGCCACGGAGTGTAGCGGCAAGCTTATCCTCACGCGCGGCAAGGTCCTCCTCCTGGGAGTTCAGCGCGGCCTGGTGCTGGTGCCGGACGGCCTCATCCATGGTGCCCTGTTGCTTTGCCGCCTCCCGGGCCTTCTTGATGTCAGCCTGCTCCATGGCAACCTCTAGATGGCGCTCGGCCAGCTGGTCCTGGGCGGCCTTCAGCTCTTCGTGGGCCTAGCGGAACCAAGCCTGCGCCTCGGCGACATGCTCCCCAAGGTCCGCCTCTGACTTGTCCACCACCGCCATCTTGGACGTGGCCTTGTCCAGGCGGGCACAGTGGAGCACCTGGAGCTTGCGGAAGTTGGCGCCCATGGCCTAGAGGAGCAGCTCCTCCTGGGAACCATCACCACCCG
This sequence comes from Aegilops bicornis, assembly GCA_021605145.1. Taxonomy (NCBI): domain Eukaryota; kingdom Viridiplantae; phylum Streptophyta; class Magnoliopsida; order Poales; family Poaceae; genus Aegilops; species Aegilops bicornis. The sequence goes on along the minus strand of CM038670.1, from coordinate 139,338,479 downwards.
TGCTTGGCTCGTCGACGAATTCAAAACTGGCGGCGGCAAGCACCTCGCCGTCGAACACCTCCCCTTCAATGGGCCCCTGGTGCTCGCCGTCCCTGGAATGTGGACGAAAAGGTCATCGCTCACGCTCAGGTACCTGCCGGAGCTAGAAGCAGCGGAGGAGGAAGGCTGGTCATCCACCGCCTCCTCCTCGGCGGCAGACTTGCCGGCCTCTCCGGTAGACCCCTTGCCGGCCTCCCAGGCAGTAGCCTTGTCGGGCCCCGCGGAGAGCCCCTTGGTGGCGTCCTCGGTAGCTCCCTTGGAGGCCTCCTCGGTGGTGGTCTTCTCCGCTGCGGCCGCGACGTCTCTCGTGATTTCCCCGATAACGGTGTCCATGTCCTCCTGGTCCGCCTGGGAAAGACCTGGGTACCAAGAAGGGTATGAGACGGAGCCAAGATCAATATTCAAAAAGAGAAAAAGAAGAACAGGAATGAGTAACTTACCCGTGCCAGGTCGGGAAGAAGAGGCGCCCTCCCCGCCAACATCTGGCATCGAGGCGAAGTCATCGGCGCCTAAGTTCTCCTCCACCTCTGTGTGCATGGTCTCGATTCTCGGCGCCCTTGCCGGAGACGCCCCTCGGGGCGGCATGGTTGATGGGGATTGCGTATTGGGAGAGGCCCCTAGTGGCTCCTCCTGCTTCTGTCCCCCTCCTGCGGTCACGACAAGGTCAGCGCCAAGAGGTCGTACCCCCAACACATGTTGACGAGGGGCAAGTGGTGAACTTACGCTAGGGCTTTGCCGGGGGGCTGCTGTTCGGGCTGCTTAACACCCCCAGTGGTGTGGCGGACGCGCATGCCGACGGCTGGCCGCTTGCCGAGGACCTGGCCCTCTTCACTCTCTGGATCGGCGTCTCCGCTTCCCTGCAAAAATAAAGACAAGACAAGATGAGTAGCGCAGCTTGAGGAGACCGAGATGGCAAAAAGGGGGAGAGAACACTTACTCCTCCTCCTCCTCCGTATCCTCCTCTACTACCTTCCTCTTCCTTCTCGGGCTGAGGGACGAAAAATCGAAGGCAACCTCCGTGCCACCGCTTGTGGGAGGAGGGGAAGGCGATGGAGTTCGGCAGCGTATGGATGAAGAAGAAGTGGTCACCTTCCTCTTCGCCACTGCGGTCTTCTTCTTCGCCGCCACGACCCTTGTCATGCGCGCGGTTTCCCCTTGAGCCCCTTGCCGCGGCTCGGCCTTGCCAGGCCGGACCGGTTCACCGGAGTCAGCCCGCCGAAGGACACGCTTCTTCTCCACTGCCCGAGGGTCGTCCGACTCGGTATCGTCCTCGGATGACTCCTCGTCCGTCTCCTCAACAAGGGGGCCTCGATGCTGGCGCCGCCCGCCTCCCCGGCAGGTTCCGCCCACCAGGCGAGCTCCTTGTCCTCCGCCTCTGCCGCGGCCTTGTCCTCCACGCCGCCGGTGCTCCCGACCTCCCTGGCGAGCTCTGCCTCCGCCAACCTAGCGACAATGTAATCCAGCTCCGCCTGTGAGGTGTCCTAGACGAGTCGCGGCTCGGTGTCGACGTACTCCTCCACCAAGTAGTCAAAGAATTCCCACACCCGATCCTCCGGCAGCTCGGCCCAGTTCGGGACGAGGCCGTGCGCGTTGAACTCCGGCATCATGGCGATGTTGTCGTTCCGATGCGTATTGTTGCTCAGCGGGACCACTCCTGCCGGCAACCTGAACAAGGGACCCCTGGTGGCCTTTCCGGCCTTTGCGGCGGCCTTCGCGGCCTTGCCGGACCGCTCGACCTTGCCGTCGCGGTCCACATCAAGCTAGAAGAGCCGCTGGCAGAAGAGGGCGTGCCCCATCACCGTGAAGTTGTGATCCAAGCCGGGGCGGAGCCTCATGATGTCGGCAGCGTTCGTGAAGAGCCAGGCCGGCCTCCCCTTGTTGTGCAGCGGCGTGATTCGACGGATGATGAAATCCGCCCCGATCATCTCAAGGGTGAGCCTTGCCTCGGTGAGGCGCATAATCCTGGTGGTGGTGACCGCGAGCTTCTCATCGTCGGCATCGACTTTGCTCCAGTCGCTCCGGCGGACCGGCGGTGCGCTGCAGACCCGGCAAAAATCCTGCGGATCCTCCTCTTCAATCCAGCACCACTGGCCCCGCCAGTCATCCCACCTCTCTTTCGGATATGCCCTCTTCTCCTGGGTCCTTGGGATCCAGTAGACGCAACCGAAGATGGCGCCCCCCGTTTGGATGCGAGGGAAGTAGTAGTGGCGAAAGAGCGTCGTGTTGGGATGCACCCCGGCGAAGCCTTCATAGAGATATGCAAAAAGGGCCATACACGCCACGACATTCGGCATAAAATCCAGAAGATGAAAGCCGTAGGTGTGCATGATGTCGCTGAAGAAATCGGAGAAGGGGGGGCAAAGGTCGCAAGATAAATAGTCAACAAAGAATGGATACCGATTCGGGCCCGCTTCGGCGAAGGCGGCGGCGGGGATGACGCGCGTGGTCGGATGCCCCATCATCTCACTTCCCGTCTTACACCCCCACAAGGGCTTGAAGAGGTTCCGGAGTTCGGCCCCGTCGACCTTCGACGGGAAGTAGGCGTGCTGCGTCCACCGCACCGCCAACTCGCTCTCCGGCGGTGCTCTCTCCCCGGCGTCATTGGCCATTCCTTTGCCTCTGCTGGTCTTAGGCGCCATGGCGGCTGCGGGAGGCGAGGGATGGAGGACGGTGGTGACAGCGAGCAAAGGCGAAAGCTTGCAGAGGAAGGAGAAGGGGACGGCGGTTCCGGGATTGGGGAGGAAGCACAGGGTAAATGAGCAGCGTGCCCGTGGTTATTCCTTTTTATAGGGAAGGTGCGGGCCGCCTCTTTTCCCATTGACTGCGCTGTGACGCATGCGTGCGAAAACCACCCCATGAATGACCCCCATGTCGCGCATGACCCTCCACATCGCGCGTTCAACGCGGGTCGTGGGGAAGCGCAGCGGACGAAACAGTTACCGCGGTGAAATCCGCCCCACCTGCCCACGCACCGTTCTGGGCCTGGCCCAACAATGCATCGCGCTTATGTGTGGCCCAGGACCGGGGGCTCCTGTCGGTGTACAAAAGTAGGGGATCTCCTTTTGACCCCATTTACTTGTGCACGGGCAGCCAGAGCCACGCGCCGCGGCCACACCTAGCAGGGCAGACGGGGGAAGCCGGAGAGAAACCGAAGCACAAGAAAACCGAGGCAACACACAAGATCATATGAGAACTAGAAGACGGCGACCCTCGACAAGCGCCTTGCTGGGGACAACTACAATGCCATGGCAAGACCCTTGCCGGGACCCACGGCTAGACCCTTGCCGGGGGCATCAGCGGGGCCACTGCCAGGCCCGCACCAGCCAAGGCTCCACCGCCGTCCCCAAGTAGCTGCTAGATCAACCAGCTGGCAGGCACTTGCGTGGCGACGGGAGGCCTCTACCCAACTCAGCAAGCACCTGCATGGTGGCATGCAAACCTTCGTGAAGGCCCTACCACCGCACCACCTCAGCTGCCTGCCTGCCTACATGTCACCTCATGCATCTCTGGCCTGGGCGCGTGTCTAAGCGAGGCGGAGCGGCGACGGATGGGACGGGCCCTGTTCCTGTCCCCAATAAAGCTAATGGACACCTTAGTAGCGCATTTAATGCGCTTTGTCCCATAACGTCGGGCGATAAGCTCGAGCACTGTAGACCTTTCCACTCATGTGTGCCACTGTGGCAACCCCTTTTGCCTATAAAAGGAGGTCCGAGGCGACCAGGAGGAGGATTCGGACTCTTGGACAAGTTACGTCCCTCTTAGCTAGCTCAAGAACTCCAAGAACACTCTAATACACACACCAAAGCAGGACTAGGGTTTTACATGCTCTCGTGGCCCGAACCTGGGTAAACGATCTGTGTGCTTGTGCTGGGTGCTGATCCCGCTCTCTTCACGACCCCGTGCCCCGCAACCGTAGTAGGGATCATCATGGTCCCATAGGTGTCGTTCTTTGAACACCGACAAAGAGCCTTGCATCGTGTCCTCTCACTTCGTCGGCGTCGTCGTCCTCTTTGCCGGGGTCACTCACACGACCTTCTCTTCCACCACAACGGGACTTATCCCCGATGCACCCTGGGATTTTGTGTCGGCCCAGGCCTCGATTCCCCTCTATTCTGCTGCGCGCTTCCGATCTCTACTCGCCCCCAGCCGCCTGCCTCGCTGGCGACTTGCCATCCCCGTATGGTATGACTCTAGGTGGAGACGCCAGACTAACAGGAGGTCAGGAGCCGCTCGCCCAACAGTGTCACCGCTGCCCGGGCACGCCGCCGTGCCTACCTTCCTAGTCCGTTTAGGGCTCAGGCGTGCAGCACCCACTAAGCCAACCCGATTTATCCTGAGATCTGTCCTCAACACTCAGTAACCACTCCTCATCACCCATTTTCTAATTGATTCATTACTCGTTAGGCAGGACTGTCATTAGGGTTTGTTGTGTGCTGAGTGCTACCTACACTTAATGGTTTATATGTATTTCAGTAATCTTTAGTACCTGTAAGGTTCACAGGGTTTCAAAATTCCGGCCCTAGGAACAGACACTAGTCATTTTGGATTGTTGGTCGTAGTGACATTGACCCAGATTACTACTGTAGGCCAGGTTTGTTGACAATTTTATTTTATCTTTCTTACTCATTTGATATGATATCCAATTATTCATGTCGATTAGTTGCAAACGATAAGTGCTAGACAAACTTCTTGATTCAGATTTTCGACGGTCTCTTACTGCAGTTACAATTCTGCATAATTGTCCTAGTAAGCTCACAAGTAAATGATTGATTCACTACATCTATGCTCGACTTGTCATATTTGTTGTCAATATTCTTTTAGGGTGGACCGCCCTGTTTCAAAGTACTGGAACCGTAGACATGAGTGAATAGTATTTCTCTGTGTGATCTCTTCCATTATGTGTGGGCAACGAAGCATTCTATAGAAAGAAAGTGTCATTTCAAGCTTTTACATAAACTACAATCTTTTACATGGAATACAATCTGCCTACTTGCTTTGTGTCTCACTACCAGCACTCCACCCTTGAAGCTAAACATTATGCCACTCATAATTCCTTAGTTTATTTGTTCAAATACGAATTTGATATGATTCCAATGTTCCTACTTTAGTTTTGAAATGTGTGTCTGCCTGTTATAGAGACCAAAGAGGTTTGTATTTCTGTGTGTGGTCTGGTCAGCACTGTTGGGGGTGAACTTTGCATATGCAGGGGTTTATAGGGAGACACTCTTCGACTTGAATCCGCAATACATTCCATAGATAATCTGACTACTTTTAATGTTTCATGAATCTCAGATTTTGAAATAGCATCATAATGATTATGAGCTTGCGCGCATGAAAAGAATAAAGTAGAACAATGCAATGCCTGTCAAACTTGGTATTAAGGGACTGAAATGAAGTCTAGATGCAATGCAATGCAAACGCTCTCCACCTACAGATTCATGCTCAGAATATCATCCTAACAAAGGATTCTCAGCTAGAGGGAGACCTAAGTCAATGTAGCTCCCTAGTGGAGGAGTCAGAGGCAGATGCCCTATCTTATTCACCCATCAAGGTGCTTGCTCTAACTTTCCAAGGTTACATTGGTCGCACGTATCTTCTAACTGATGCTTTGCATTGCTTCTACTTGGTTGCACTGCCATTAGCTTAGTTTACACATCGTGTATGTGAATACGCCATGCCTATCCATTTTCTGTACATATTCCATCTGTCATCATACCATATTTATCCATTCAAATGTTATTCTTGTGTATCAGACGTTCAAAAGGAAGAGGGTGATTGCTGATTGCGGAGGAGCAGGAGCAAAGTATTTGGAAAAGGTAGTGGCACCTAATATATCAAATAGCCCATTAGGTGTAGTTGCAATATCACCTAACCCACAAAACACCCCAACTCTAGCAGACTAGCCCTACAACACTGGTCATTTCTGATGCCCCAACTGCAGCAAACAATATGATGATGCCAGTTGACATAGCACCAGCTCTACGACGCAAAACCCCCATTCCAGCAAAGAGTACACCAAATCCAATTGCCAAATCCCTTTTTGAACCAGAGAGAGCCCCAACTGGAGCAAATAGGACCATTGTTCCTTTTCTTCCCAGTTTAGAAGACGAAGCTTATATTGTTGTCAGGAACTTTGTGTGCATGTTTCCTTCATGGAAAGATTATACCGCGGACATAGAACAATTTCCAGCCTTCCTCCGCAACTTACACGTAAGTAATGTACTAATGTTATTCATGGTAATTACTGCATATGTTTCTGTTGACAGAAGACACAAGATTTCATTCTTTTAAATAGGCGAGGACCAAACTGGATTGTCAAGACGAGCAAGGGTTGGTTGCGCTTTTCAAGCACTCGTTGATGAAGTATCGTTCCTACCTGAGGCAAGCGCACTTTGATGGCAAGCCTCTAAACTAAATTTCTGTAAAGTCTCCGATGCTACATTTATCAGACAATGACCGGAATAATCTTGTTACAGATTGGTCTCGTCTGCAACGTAAGGTACTGTCTATGATATCACATCACAATTTGAACTACATTTCCGCATTTGCCTTAACGTCTCACGTGTATGAAAACTGTTAGCAGAAGAACATTCATTCTCAAGGGACCACAGAATCTCGCAACTATACTGCACACTGCATTGCTCGTGAGTACCTCTTGCCATGTATGACCATACTTACTTTCATAGCTGTTTGATTATGTAGCATCACTGCACATGTTAGCCTCGTTATCGTCCGTTTGGTGGACATTATAAGATCAGTATGGACTCTTACATAAATTTAGAATCAACCCAATGCTTTTGAAGAGGTTTAGCTCTGCATTCTTCTTGTAAGGACTGAACGTCGTCTATCACTTTACTTACATTAACAGCTACTCCCTCTGTCCCATAATATAAGAACATTTTGTATAGTACACGAGTGTTGAAAACACTCTTGTATTATGGGAAGAGGGATTGGTTCATTGTGTAGGATTCTGCATCTTATCTCCCTCGCCCACCATTTACTAAAAAATATCAGATCTATATTTAATCTTACCAAAAAGTTGAATACATAGACAATGCAGTGTAGAAGTGTAGCCCATTACTCTCATTAGTACATTTTGTCATGTAACGCTTGTACTTCCAGGAATTGGTAATTGATTATGTAGCATCAATCTGCATCTTATCTTCATTATCCTCTATCCCTTCCAGTATTATAATATCTATAACTACTCTCTACAAAATGTAGAGTACATGCAATGCTTATGAAGAAGATTCTGTGCTGAAATTCTTGAGTTATCCTTCCCTTGACATGGAGAAGGGCATTATAAAGCTGGTGTTAATTGTTAATGTAAGTCAGTCCTTCTAAATCCTTTATCCTCAACTGCTGTTTAATTTGCTCATACTCCCTATCATTTCTCGCTATTTATTTTGCTGTTTCTATCAAAATGCATGTTCGCAAGAACCATAAGTTCCAAGTTTTACTTGTAAAACCAAATTCCTTATTCATACCATGCACATTAATCAATACTCCCTATATGTATGCTTGTTTTTGTGGATCTATAATCCAGTGTGTGGTGAAGCAGCCCACATTTGTACCTTGTCATCTCCTATTTTATCTTACTGATGTGGCTGATGATATGAACAACATGCCATGCACTTTAACCAAAATAGATACAATGATTGTATTCGCCCTTCATCTATGCTTGTTATGTTGACGTGCTAATCCAGTAGTGTGGTGAAGCTCCCCGCATTATGAACAATGCCAAATTATGCTATTGATATTTTGAACTTACTCTTTATTTTCTAATTTGAAATTGGATGGAATTGAAAACACAGTTATCATCTTTGTTTATACACGTGCAAAACCTTTCATCTCTTTGCTTGTTTTAGGGTGATATGCCCGATGGGATGCACAAATCTGCTGAAGGCTCTAGGACAAACCCAACATATATTGCAGCAAAGAATGCAAAACATCTTGAAGATAGTGAGACAACCTGTGGCACCCCGGCTCAGAGAAACCGGAACACCCCGTATTCTAGCCCGGAGATCAAGGAGAAGTCTTCTGGAATACGGCACTACTTAACATAGAACAAATCAACTCTTATTACAAAGGATAAATACGCGGGTCTAATGTTACAAAGGATCACATCAGCACCGTGACACTACGCCTACGATACTACACTTCCTCTATGCTAGCAGCGGAACAACGACGAAGGTGGTGAACTCCATTCCGCAGGGACTCTCGCTGGGACATGATCTAGCTTGAACGCACGGTAATCTCGACAAGCAATCAATCAATCATGGCACCACCTGCAATCTGGCATGACACACCAGGTCAGTACATTGAATGTACTTGCAAGCTCACAACAACCAAAAGCATCAAGGCAAGACAATAACATAGCATGAGCAGATTAAATTAATTAGCAACTACCATCATACGAAAGTAACTACTAAGCATGATATGAAACTACTACAAAGCTGATAAACCAACATCTTAATCTCAATGAACCATCTCACGCTTGGCTAACTGACTAAGCAATATGCCATCTCGATCACCTCATGATCCATCTGATCACTTCGTGATCAACATCCACATGATCACATCAAGATCATCTCAACATCATCATCTGCATCCTGCCAAACTGTTACTGCTCAAATATATCACATATAAATCACCTATAAGTCATTCAATCACGTGAGTTTTGATCGAACGGTGTGACCTAGTATGAACTTGTGCCCATAACCGAGGACGCGGATATCGATAGTTTAAACACACACTCTGCAGAGGTAGTGCACTTTACCCACACCACAGAACCCATGGCCTCGCACTCCCATTCGGGTGGACCAATGATGTTCCGACTAAACTGATCTACTGCCATGACACTCTCTCAGCCACACCGACCAACACCCCTTTTGGGTTCAGTCCTGTGTGGCCTCGTGCCTAGCAAAGGCATCAATGACCACCATTGTGGCGAAATAAAAATGATGCCAAACGGGGACAACCCAGGTACAACAACAACAATGGGCACACAAGGTTATGTCTGCTTACCGGGCAAGGGTACCGCACGCCCATAACCTTCCCTCGTTGGAGGCACCGGCAAGAGGCATGACAATAGACCGCATTAGGGCCTCCCCATAAAAGGCAAATGTGGTTTCACTGGAAAAAGCCCGTTTCAGTGGCACCTGACCAACTTAATGACGATATTTATCCCCAAATTATAATAGTGATAACTAATACTCCGGTATCATCTAGCAACCTATAATCCAATTCATAGCAATATCCAACAAATAATCCAAAGCATACTATCGCCATATCAAAATACCCCGAGGATAGCATAACACTTCTATCAAGATGAATCCAAGAACGATAATACTACTACTCAAATATCAAGAACAAGCTATCCAACTAAGATCCACATGCAAGCACCATCTACTTAATCATATTCCAAACATAATAGCAACTATCATCATGATGAAGATAATTCTAGCCACTAATAATCCAAAGGCGACATGACATTCAAAGTAATACTCCAAAATATAATACTAGATACCAACATGAAAATAATCATAACATGGGCCACTAATAATCCAATGGCAACATGTCATCCTCATAAGCTGCAAAATATTAGTCCTAGAACTCCAAGCAATATCATTGCAATAACAGATCGAAACAAAACCCCGAGAAATGTCATGAACAAATCATACATACCTAAAGAAAATTTTAATTAATTTCAAATAATAAAACCATGTCACTGCATTGCAATCATGCAAATGGAGGGTGTGGCTTGCCTGGGGTGGAGGGATTCACCGGGAAGAAGTGCGAGAAACTTGCGGAATAAATCGTCGAAAATCTATCTCTCTCGAAGGGGGCTGATTAAGGGCAAGGGCATAATGGTCATTTTCAGAATATTAAACACATGGTGAAAATTATACCAACAGAACGGGCTCGACGAGACGAAGAAGTGGGCTATGGAATCACCTCATTCGGAGTTGTGGTTGAAAAGTTATAAGAGTTTTTCTGCCAGGGACCTATCTGTAATGAAATCATCACAAACAAGCCCTCAGCCGGAAAAACTGAAAGCGCCTTCTCAGAAAATACGTTTTCCAAAATGGAAAATGCACTCAGGCCCGAAGAAGAGCAGAGTACGCTTTCGTAAGGGGAAAGCGCACACGTGCAAATCCCGCGTCCACTTATCCACGTCAGCTTCGCTGGGTCAACCCCCTGTGTGGCTGCCGGTGGGGTCGCAGGGCCGACTGGTGAGCTGGCGTCGGTGGCGTCATCTCCTTCCTCTCGCCCGCGCCTGGCCGGAGCAGAGCCAGCCCCGACGAGGCCTGCCGGCGCTATCGGCCACCGCAGGCGGCTCCCGACCTATCCACGGATGCAGGGGAACAAGGCGGAGGCGGCCCCGGGGGTTGTTTACGCTGGGGAGCTCGGGAACGGCACACACGTTCGCCGTGGCGGATGGCCGGCGTCGGTGAATATGGAACCGAGGCCCTGGTGGATCCCCCAACGACCTGAGCTAAGGGAGAGATGCTCCGGGGAATGGGTGGAGCTATGGTGGTGGAGATAGAGGAAAGATAGCCTTGGCTTCCTCGAATTCGTGTAGAGGCCATCGGCGGCTGAGGCAGCCATTGAACGGCTCGAGGCAGCCACGAGCTAGCTGGAGTGGGCGTAAGTGCTACGGGGAATGAGGGGGGAGTGGATGGAGTGCTCGGAGGCCGCGGGGAGTGGTGATTTATAGCCAGACGAGGGAGGTCGTGGCCAAGTGCCGCCGCTCGAGCTCGGCCAAAGCTCTGGCTAGCTCAGCGAGCACGGGCGGGCACGGGAAGAGTACAAGCCATTGGTGCAGAGGTCACGTAGTGGAAACCGACGCCGGGGAGCAGAGGAAACGGATGGGAGGAGGACCAAGTCAAGCAGTGCACAGTGTGCTCGTGGGCGCGCGTCGGCTAGCTCCGGCGAGGATGCTTTGGGAGGGGGCGAAGGGCGATGGGTGAGGCATAGGGAGTCAGGTCGGCACGCACAGACGCGCAGAAACCACCGATGCCAAGCTGGCCGGCGCGTCCCGAGGCCCAAAGCGCGGTCAACGCTACCAGAGCGCGTGAAACGCCATGCCAAGGGGATAGTCACGATGGGCACTGGCATGAAGAGGACAAGGGCGGCTGCGAGCAGTTGTCAAGAGACTAGTCCTTGCACCATTGACGCTGTGAGAGGAGAAAGATAAGCAGAAGAATCCATATACAGCTGGGATTCATCGAGAGAGGTTTGCTGCATCAAGTTTGACTGTGCACTGCTGATTAACAGGGATTTGATTGAGGTCAAACGAGTTTTCTAGGAGGTTTAGGTTAAGAAGGACTATAATCCGGTGGTTTATGAGGGGGTTTTGGACCACAAACTAATATAATTGCTGTGCAACACACATTTGGGTCTAGAAACTTGATCAAGAAGGTCCACTCACATGGAGAAGCCACTTGAGCTGAAATTTAGTAAGACGGTGTTATTTGGCCATCTGAAGATTCTGTAAAAGGTTCATACCAAATGGACAAGCCAAAATGGTACTTGCTTTACAAACATCCTCTCTGTCCAGAAACTTGCAAAAATTCTGGAGAAATATTGGCATGATGAAATGGTCCCAAATTTGGTGGAGAGATGTTATAAGGGAAGGAGCACAATCTGGTAATTTCTCAGAATTAATGAAGCAATAAAAAATATACTTGCTTCACAACCTGAAAATATTAGCAAAGTCAAAGATTTGATGTTGGGCTCACATAGATCATAGGATGGAGCTGAAACTTGGAGGAGTGTGCTAATATGAGCACATGAGGGAGTGTGCAAAATTTCAACTCATTTGGAAACTCCTAGCTAGTACTTCCTTCACAATGCCTTCTGTCAGACAGAAAGTTTGAAAATTTGCTGAGGAAGATATTGGCTAGGCAAATAAAGCTGAACTTTTGCATGAGGCAATGAGTTGGATGTAGAAGCATGCCCAAAAAGTTTGGGAGCAATCAAGAGAGAATGGGTGGAACTTCCTTCACAGAAAGCCACATTGGACAGAAATGAAGAATAGTTATTGGGGAATTATTCTTGGGCTAGGGCAGGAAATTTTGGGCATATTTGACAAACATATGACCCAAAGAAATTATGAGAATTATTTGGGAATTTTGGGAGTGATAGAAATATAGGTTGCTTCACAACCTAGTGCAGACAGGGTTATATTCCTTTAATAGAAAAAGGAATATTCTTGAGAAATAGAATTTAGGGTTTGGTCAAGGAGTGAAGTGCCATGATCTTGGGAAAGATTTGAGGATGATGAGTCACTTGGGAGAGGAAATGATGATGATCCCCCAGCTTGCAAGGCCACAGAACCACTCAAAAAAGAAAAACAGAGCAAAAACCAAATAAATCAAAGGAAAAAAGGAAAGGGCCAAAAACCAGGCTGTTACACAACCCCAAAGTCTTGTCTTGATGCAGTGTTCAAGTTACTTGAGACTAGCAGTCAGACAAGCTCACATAATTCATTGTCTGCAGATCAGTTCGACTTCTCCAGTCCCAAGTTCTAGCGAAGGCATTCTGCAACTCAACTTCGACTTGAAGTCCTATCTCTAAGAAAGATTGCGGAGAACACCAATGAGAACCTCATTGCTAAACAGCTACACCTGGAAGCTATGACCGACATGCTAGGCCGGTCTAATAGCCTTGCTCAGCAGCTTGCACAATAGTTCCCGCGCAAGGCTAACCTTTCTTGAACTGTCTTGGAAGTGGTCTCGGTTTAGTATTATTTTGTTACGCTGCAATGGTGCACAGTTTTTGTAATCTGCTTCTTTGTTGCGCTTTATGATTACTAGTGGCGAACTTCCATGCCAAGTGGATCTAATATACCATAAATCCTTTATTGCATAGTGTAGGTTTATTCTAAGTTACGATGCCGTAATTTCTTTATTGTATAGAGTAGGTTTGTTCTTAATTCCTACTAGTTACTGCCATCATTAGCTATTTAAAAAAATCTGATGTAGTTGACCGAGCCGAAACATTCACCTCCAACAGGCCTGGTTTTTAGCGGGCCACAATTGGGTCGACCTGCATCTTTCTTGGGCCTGAATGGCCATTGGGGCCTTCACACTTTGCGCCAGGCCCACAACTTACTCCGGCCTATATTCGGCCCAAATTTTAGTTGGGCCTTTTGTGGACCCAGCGCTTAGTTTGGCCCTGTAGCTTTGGGCCATTAATAGGCTAAATAGTCTGCTAGCCTGTTACGGCCTAGAAGAAACCATGGGCCTTTAGCAGGCTGAAATGCATGTTGGGCCTCAATTTTCACTAGTCATCGACGGGCCTTCAGCAGGCTGAAATGTAGACCGGGCCTTTTTTGGCGCAGTTATATGACGGGCCGTTACCAGGCCGAAACATATCTCGGGCTTAGTTGGCCCACTGATATCATGGGCCTTTAAGAGGCCGAAAGCTTAGTGCAGGCATCAACAGGCCGAATTATACGACAGGCCTTTAACAGGCCCAAAGTCACGTTAATGAAGCTGTTGCCACCTTTATCACGGGCCGTTAGTGGGCTGGATGTCGCATCGGACCATATATGGCCCATGGGGAGCACGAGCCATTTCCAGGCTGAAAGACACACCAAACTAAAGTGGGCCCATGTCTACATCAGGCCTCTAACAGGCCAAAAGTCACTAGGCCGTAATTGGGCCCAAATATTCAGCAAAAAATTAACGGGCCAGATCTGGCTTCGGGTAGTAAATGGGCCTTTATTAAATAAGCTGTTATTGGGTTGGCCCACTAGTACCTGAGTAAGTACCACGGGCCTTTGACTTGGCCGACCTTTTTAACCTATATGGGCCTCTGTTGGGCCCTGCAACGTGTCGACGTATCATAGGCGCCTCCTGTCCAATGAAGGGATGACATCTGTCCCAACGGTGAGCCAACACATGTTTCCTCTGGCCAATGAGAATTTTACATGTGGAAATTCCTCATTGGTCCAGGCTATTAGTGGGTTATCGGATCCAAAATGGACCCGATAGCTTAATGGCGACCCGTTACGGTGGATGCCATGTGTCGGTCACCCTTGACGAAAGCACTTCCATGATGCGGCATTTATCGTCATGGAAGTGGACACTTCCGTGATGATAATTTTGGTAATGTCATGGAACACTTCTACGACAGCACAGGTATGACTATCTTGATTCTGTCATAAAATCGTCATGGATGTACATGCATGACAGAAAACGTGACCTACTGTGATAAACATGTATCATCACTGGAGTATATTTTTTTGTAGTGAAGCCAGTTTTGCATGTGTAGAATACTCGGGTTAAACTTGACGAGCCTAGCATATGCAGATATGGCCTTGGAACACAGAGACCGAAAGTTCGAACTGAATCATATAGTAGATTTGATCAACATAGAGATGTTCACCATTGAAAACTACTCCATCTCACGTGATGATCGGACATGGTTTAGTCGATATGGATCACGTGATCACTTGGATGACTAGAGGGATGTCTATGTAAGTGGGAGTTCTTAATTAATATGATTAATTGAACTTTAATTTATGATGAGCTTAGTACCTAATAGTTTTTGCATGTCTATGTTGTTGTAGATAATGGCCCGTGCTACCGTTCCTTTGAATTTTAATGCGTTCCTAGAGAAAGCTAAGTTGAAAGATGGTGGTAGCAACTACACGGGCTGAGTCCGTAACTTGAGGATTATCCTCATTGCTGCATAGAAGAATTGCGTCATGGAAGCACCGCTAGGTGCAAGACCCGCTGCAGGAGCAACTCTGGACGTTATGAGCGTTAGGCGAGCAAAGCCGATGACTACTCGATAGTTCAGTGTGCCATTCTTTATAGCTTAGAAGCGGGACTTCGTAGACGCGTTTTGAACGTCATGCAACATATGAGATATTCTAGGAGCTGAAGTTAATATTTCAAGCAAATGCCCGAATTGTGATATATGAAGTCTCCAATAAGTTCTATAGCTGCAAGATGGAGGAGAATGGTTCTGTCAGTGAACATATACTCAGAATGTCTGGGTACCACAACCACTTGACTCAACTGGGAGTTAATCTTCCTGATGATAGTGTCATCAACAGAGTTCTTCAATCACTGCCACCAAGCTATGAAAGCTTCGTGATGAACTATAATATGCAAGGGATGGATAAGACAATTCCAGAGCTCTTCGCGATGCTAAAGGCTGTGGAGGTAGAAATCAAGAAGGAGCATCAAGTTTTGATGGTTAACAAGACCACTAGTTTCAAGAAAAAGGGCAAAAGGGAAGAAGGGGAACTTCAAGAAGAACGGCAAGCAAGTTGTTGCTCAAGTGAAGAAGCCCACGTCTGGACCTAAGCCTAAAACTGAGTGCTTCTACTGCAAAGTGACTGGTGACTGGAAGCGGAACTGCTCCAAGTATTTGGCGGAAAAGAAGGATGGCAAAGAGAAAGGTATATTTGGTATACAAGTTATTGATGTGTACCTTACTAATGCTCGTAGTAGCGCCTGGGTATTTGATACTGGTTCTATTGCTCATATTTGCAACTCGAAATAGGGGCTACGATATAAATGAAGATTGGCTAAGGACGAGGTGACGATGCGCGTGGGGAATGGTTCCAAAGTCGATGTGATCGCAGTCGGCATGCTACCTCTACATCTACCTTCGGGGTTAGTTTTAGACCTGAATAATTTTTATTTGGTGCCATCGTTAAGCATGAACATTATATCTGGATCTTGTTTGATGCGACATGGTTATTCATTTAAATTGGAGAATAATGGTTGTTATATTTACATGAGTAATATCTTTTATGGTCATGCACCCTTGATGAGTGGTCTATTTTTGTTGAATCTCGATTTTAGTGATACCCATATTCGTAATATTGAAGCCAAAAGATGCAAAGTTAATAATGATAGTGCAACTTATTTGTGGCACTGCCGTTTAGGTCATATTAGTGTAAAGCACATGAAGAAACTCCATGCTGATGGGCTTTTGGAATCACTTGATTATGAATCACTTGATGCTTGCGAACCATGCCTCATGGGCAAGATGACTAAGACTCCGTTCTCCGGAACAATGGAGCGAGCAACTGACTTGTTGGAAATAATATATACTGATGCACGCGGTCCGATGAGTGTTGAGGCTCGTGGTGGGTATCGTTATTTTCTGACCTTCATAGATGATTTGAGCAGATATGGGTATATCTACTTGATGAAACATAAGTCTGAAACATTTGAAAAGTTCAAAGAATTTCAGAGTGAAGTGGAAAATCATCGTAACAAGAAAATAAAGTTTCTACGATCTGATCATGGAGGTGAATATTTGAGTTATGAGTTTGGTATTCAATTGCAACAATGTGGAATAGTTTCGCAACTCACGCCATCTGGAACACCACAACGTAATGGTGTGTCCGAACATCGTAACCGTACTTTATTAGATATGGTGCGATCTATGATTCTCTTACCGATTTACGACTATCATTTTGGGGTTATTCTTTAGAGACGGCTGCATTCACGTTAAATAGGGCACGATGTAAATCCGTTGAGACGACACCATATGAACTGTGGTTTGGCGAGAAACCTAAGTTGTCGTTTCTTAAAGTTTGGGGCTGCGATGCTTATGTGAAAAAGGTTCAACCTGATAAGCTCGAACCCAAATCGGAGAAATGTGTCTTCATAGGATACCCAAAGGAGACTATTGGGTACACCTTCTATCACAGAACCGAAGGCAAGATATTCGTTGCTAAGAATGGATCCTTTCTAGAGGAGTTTCTCTCGTAAGAAGTGAGTGGGAGGAAAGTAGAACTTGATGAGGTAATTGTACCTTCTCCCGAATTGGAAAGTAGTTCATCACAGAAATCAGTTCCAGTGATTCCTACACAAATCAGCGAGGGAGCTAATGATGATGATCATGAAACTTCAGATCAAGTTACTGATGAACCTCGTACGTCAACCACAGTATGATGTACACCAGAGTGGTATGGTAATCTTGTTCTGGAGGTCATGTTACTTGACCGACGAACCTATGAACTATGAGGAAGCGATGTGAGCCCAGATTCCGCGAAATGGCTTGAGGCCATGAAATCTGAGATGGGATCCATGTATGAGAACAAAGTGTGGACTTCGGTTGACTTGCCCGATGATCGGCAAGCCATAGAGAATAAATGGATCTTCAAGAAGAAGACTGACGCTGGCGGTAATGTTACTTTCTACAAAGCTCGACTTGTTGCGAAAGGTTTTCGAGAAGTTCAAGGAGTTGACTACGATGAGACCTTCTCACCCATAGAGATGCTTAAGTCTGTCAGAATCATGTTAGAAATTGCCGCATTTTATGATTATGAAATTTGGCAAATGGATGTCAAAACTGCATTCCTTAATGGATACCTTAAAGAAGAGTTGTATATGATGCAACCAAAAGGTTTTGTTGATCCAAAAGGTGCTAACAAAGTATGCAAGCTCCAGCGATCCATTTATGGACTGGTACAAGCCTCTCGGAGGTGGAATATACACTTTGATAGTGTGATCAAAGCATATGGTTTTATACAAACTTTTGAAGAAGCCTGTATTTACAAGAAAGTGAGCGGGAGCTCTGTAGCATTTCTGATATTATATGTGGATGACATATTGTTAATCGGAAATGATATAGAATTTCTGGATAGCATAAAAGGATACTTGAATAAGAATTTTTCAATGAAAGACCTCAGGGAAGCTACTTATATATTAGGCATCAAGATCTATAGAGATAGATCAATACGCTTAATTGGACTATCACAAATCACATAAATTGATAAAGTTTTGAAGAAGATTCGAAATGGATCAATCGAAGAAAGGGTTATTGCCTGTGTTACAAGGTGTGAAGTTGAGTCAGACTCAATGCCTGACCACTGCAGAAGATAGATAGAAAATGAAAGTCATTTTCTATGCCTCGGCCATAGGTTATGTCATGTATGCAATGCTGTGTACTAGACCTGATGTTTGCCTTGCTATAAGTTTGGCAGGGGGTACCAAAGTAATCCAGGAGTGGATCACTGGACAGCGGTCAAGAACATCTTGAAATACCTGAAAAGGACTAAGGATATGTTTCTCGTTTATGGAGGTGACAAAGAGCTCACCGTAAATGGTTACGTCAATGTAAGTTTTGACACTGATCCGGATGACTCTAAGTCACAAACCGAATACGTATTTATATGGAATGGTGGAGCTATCAGTTGGTGCAGTTCCAAGCAGAGCATCGTGGCGGGATCTACGTGTGAAGCGGAGTACATAGCTGCTTCGAAAGCAGCAAATGAAGGAGTATCGATGAAGGAGCTCATATCCGATCTAGGTGTAATACCTAGTGCATCGGGTCCAATGAAAATCTTTTGTGACAATACTAGAGCAATAACCTTGGCGAAGGAATCCAGATTTCACAAGAGAACCAAACACATCAAGAGACGATTCAATTCCATCCGCGATCATGTCAAGGAGGGAGACATAGAGATTTGCAAAATACATACGATCTGAATGTTGCAGACCCGTTGACTAAGCCACTTCCACGAACAAAACATGATCAGCACCAAGACTCCATGGGTGTTAGAATCATTACTATGTAATCTAGATTATTGACTATAGTGGAAGTGGGAGACTGAAGGAAATATGCCCTAGAGGCAATAATAAAGTTGTTATTTATATTTCCTTATATCATGATAAATGTTTATTATTCATGCTAGAATTGTATTAACAGGAACTTAGTACATGTTTGAATACATAGACAAAGCAGTGTCCCTAAATACGCCTATACTTGACTAGCTCGTTAATCAAAGATGGTTAAGTTTCCTAACCATAGACATGTGTTGTCATTTGATGAATGGGATCACATCATTAGAGAATGATTTGATGGACAAGACCCATCCGTTAGCTTAGCATAATGATCGTTTAAATTTACTGCTATTGCTTTCTTCATGACTTATACACATACCTCTGACTATGAGATTATGCAACTCCTGAATATCGGAGGAACACTTAGTGTGCTATCAAACGTCACAACATAAATGGGTGATTATAAAGATGCTCTACAGGTGTCTCCGAAGGTGTTTGTTGAGTTGGCATAGATCAATATTAGGATTTGTCGCTCCATGTATCAGAGAGGTATCTCTGGGCCCTCTCGGTAATGCACATCACTATAAGCCTTTCAAGCAATGTGACTAATGAGTTAGTTATGGGATGATGCATTACGGAATGAGTAAAGAGACTTGCGATAATGAGATTGAACTAGGTATGAGGATCACGATGATCGAATCTCGAGCAAGTAACATACCGATGACAAAGGGAATAACGTACGTTGTTATGTGGTTTGACCGATAAAGATCTTCGTAGAATATGTAGGAGCCAATATTGAGCATCCAGGTTCCGCTATTGGTTATTGACCAGAGATGTGTCTCCGTCATGTCTACATACTTCTCGAACGCGTAGGTTCCGCACGCTTAAACGTTTGATGACGATTTGTATTATGAGTTATGTGTTTTGTTGACCTAAGTTTGTTCAGAGTCCCGGATAAGATCACGGACATGACGAGGAGTCTCGAAATGGTCGAGAGGTAAAGATTCATATATTCGAAGGTTGTATTCGGACATCGTAATGGTTTCGAGTGATTGGTATTTTTGAGTACCGATGAGTTACCGGAACCCCTCGGGGAATATTGGGCCTACATGGGCCATAGGGGTGAGGGGAGGAAGCCCACAAGGGGTGGCCGTGCCCCCTCCCTATAGGGAGTCCGAATTGGACTAGGTAGGGGGCGCGCCCCCCTTTCCTTCTCCTCTTCCTCTCCCTTCCCTCTTTCCCCCCTTCCGGAAAAGGAAAGGGGGTCAAACTAGGATTGGGAGTCCTAGTTGGACTCTCCCCTTTGGCGCGACCCTAGGCCGGCCGCCTCCTCCCCTCCTCCTTTATATACGGCGGTGGGGGGGGCACCCAAAAGCACAACAGTAGTTTCTTAGCTGTGTACGGTGCCCCCCTCCACAGTTTACCACCTTGGTCATACTGTCGTAGTGCTTAGGCGAAGCCCTACGCGGATCACATCACCATCACCATCGCCATGCCTTCATGATGACGGAACTCTCCCTCGATCATCTACTGGATCAAGATCTCGAGGGACGTCATCATCTTTGAGCGTCATGCTGAACACGGAGGTGCCGTCGTTCGGTACTTGGATTGGTTGGATCGCGAAGGCGTTCGACTACATCAACGCGTTACTAAGCGCTTCCGCTTTACATCTCACGGTACATGGACACACTCTTCCCGCTCATTGCTATGCTTCTCCTAGATAGATCTTGTGTGATCGTAGGAATTTTTTGAATTACTCGTTCCCCAACAATTATTCCATCTGCACCTCTCCCTCTCGCCGACGGGCACAACCACAGTGGTGGCACTCGGTCGAGGAAAATCGCTGTCCTCCGTGCGCCCCGCCACGGAGCGACCGCGGCTATCACATCCCCCGGGGTGAGTCGACCAGGTCGCTGCACCCAACGAAGCCGCTGGCCCTCAAGCGCCTTCAACACGTCACCATGCCATCCAAATGGCCGCCTCGCAACAACAAGGACGTGGTGTTGTCGCCGCTGGCATCGTCAAAAGCCGAGCGACGGTGCAGTCCATATCAGCATCACCCATGCCAAGCACTGCTACGGAGGCCATGCCGCGGGCTCAGCTGCTACTAAGGTTTCTGCCAGCGGCCGAGCAAATGGACGAGTGGCGTACCACCATCCAGAGTCTGCTCAGTTTCGCCGAGGCTGGGGGCTCACAGCGAGCTGGCCCGCCACGGCCTCCCCAAGCAACGACGACGGCTCACGCTGCTGGTCGTGGAAGGGGCCACCCCCACGGTATAGTCCCCACCACAGCAACCAGCATGAGCAAGACAGAATCAAGAACCTAACGATGTCTTGATGGCCTCTTACGGCCCTCGAGCATGTCGAATAGCAGCAAGCCCGGAGGAAAGGCGGAGGGAGGCAGCGTGCATCATCGTTGGCGACATCACGATGACCGCCGTCGGACCAATGGGTGCGATGGCCCCGACGTTGACAAGCCTGCGCTCGAGGTTGGGAGGTGCTTACCCTTCGAGGTTGGGTGCCCTGCATTTACTCGTGAGCTGCGGCAAGTTCGTTGGCCGTCTGTTCGCACGTTCAATTTATAGATACCCGAGAAGTATGATGGGAGGCTAAACCCCGCAGAGTTTCTGAGCATATACACAATCATTGTTCAAGCTGCCGGGGCAAGAGATGAGAAGGTGTTTGCCAACTAACTCCCTTTGGCACTCAAGTCCAATGTGAGGTCTTGGCTGATGCACCTGCCAGAGAACTCCATTTCGTCATGGGTTGACCTGTGTCATGAGTTCATTGGTGCCTTCACTGGCGGCCATCAAGAACCAGGGCGGCCCAGCGACTTGTAGCTTCTCCAACAGAAAGAAGGAGAGACTCTCCGGAAGTACTTGCAGAGATTCAGCAGAGTCCACAGGAACATCCCGAATATCCATCCAGCGGCTGTGATAGTTGCCTTCCAATCCAATGTGCGCAACCACAGGATTCATTCCAAGATGAACATGCGGTTACCCAACAATGAGAAGGATCTTTACACCTTGGTGGACAAGTGTGCTCGGCTGGAGGAAGGAAGGAAACTACCCGGAGAGGAGGATTGCATCAACGTCGACTCAGAGGATGACGACAAATCCACCAATCAGAAGAAGAGCAAGAAGTGTAGCAAGAGGTGCAAGGATAAGGCAGCGATGATTGTCGAAGGATCGGGCACACCTAGTACCGGCAAGAAGGCTAGAGCCGAAGCCCCCGAGAAGGAAGCTGCCGTGTCTTGTTGTTGTCGAGGCTATGACTGCCGAGAAGGCGAAAAAGCGATGGAGTCGTCTTGCAAGATTCATCGGATCAAGGGCCATGATCTTCGTGGAGTGTCATCAGGTTGAGTAGCTTGTCAAGAGGCGGAGCGAGAATATGAGAAGCGTGATAGGGAGAAAGGTCGAATATCGGCTGGCGGGAAGGGCGGCGGTGAAGCAAATCGCCCCGGCAAACCCTTTCGGAACCAAGGAAAACCCGCCCGGGGTCGAGATAAGGAAGCTTGCAATGATGAGAGTGATGGAGGGGGTGACGAGGAAACCAGTGAGCAGGAGTTCGAATGCCAGCGATGCCACAATGCATTGATGGGGTGCATCCCTGCACTCCTATCACTACCCACTCAAATGGTGGGCATGTGAGGTCAATGCCATGGAGCCAACGGCAGAGGCTCAGAAGCCGCTCAAATGGTCTTGCACGCCCATTATCTTTGACAGAGAGGACCATCCTGACCGTACCACTGCGGTAGAATGTTTACCATTGTTGGTCTCTCCAACAATTCGCAACCTCAAGGTCACGAAGATGTTAGTTGATGGCGGGCCCAGGTTGAATCTAATTTCCCCAAATGTCATCAACAAACTTCAGATAGCAGAGGAAGAGCTAAAGGTCACAGGCACATTTCAAGGAGTTGATCCCGATAGGAGTCATCCTAAGGAAAGATCGCATTGCCGGTGACATTTGGGGAGAAGCGAACTATCGGATGAGAAGATTGTGTTTGATGTGGTCGACCTCCCCACAGCCGTACAATGGGATCCTTGACGCCCAACCACAGGTAAATTCATGGCGGCATCCCACTATGCCTACAACACCTTGAAGATGCACAGGCGGTGAGTCATTTCCATCCCATCAAATGAGAAGGGCGCAATCATTTGCGTGGATAAGATGTCTTAGGGGCCTTAATCGCGGCGAGAGGCAGCAGCGGCAGATTCCCGCCAAGGAGAGCAGAGGAAAGAAGAAGGATAAGCGGGATGCTAGCAAGGAATCCGGAAGTGTACCTCTTGAATTATCTGCGCTGTTGATGACTTGCCGGAGAGTTCCATCATCAAGAGATCCAAGGTTGTTGCAGCACAAGTGAAGAAGGTCCTGGAAGGGCTGGCTAGCATTGATGGTACCTTCACTATCAGTGCCACCCTTGATCACAAATAGGAACGCACTCTCGTTGCCTTCCTGCGGGCGAATATCAATGTGTTTGCCTGGCAATCATCGGATATCCCCGGTGTTCGCAGGGAGGTAATCGAGCACCACCTTGTTGTCTGCCCACATGCCCGGCCTATCAAGCAGAAAGTTGAGCGAGGCCTTGGAGAGCCAGTAGTTTATTGCGGAGGAGATTAAGAAGCTTGAGGCAGCTGGTTTGGTCGAAGGAGGTTTGGTCGGAGGAGTGCTACATCCGGCATGATTAGCAAATCCGGTGGTTGTTCGCAAGGCTAACGAGAAATGGAGGCTTTGCATAGATTTCCTTGATCTCAACAAGGGTGACCCCAAGGACACGACAAAGAAGAAAGTGGTGCAAGACCGAGTGTGCCCGTCGGTTCCTGCTAGAAGGAGCTAGATCGAGGTACTCTGGTGTGCAAAAGTTGATCTTTGGTCTTATCATGGCCGCAAGGAAACTGCGCCACTACTTCCAAGCCCATGAGATCACGGTTTTCACTCGCTTCCCGTTGCAGAGGATACTCCGAAATCCTGAGGTTACTGGCAAAATAGTGGAGTGGGCTTTGGAGTTATCCAGCTTCAGCCTGAAGTTTGAGAACACGTCAAAAATTTAGAGCAGGGCATTGGCAGAGTTTATTGCAGAATGGGCGTAACCCCTGATGAGGAAGTCTTTGGAAACAATGATCCCGGCAAGGGCGCCCCAAGAATGGATCATGTATTTTGATGGCGCCTTTTCCTACAAGGGGTCGAAATTTGGCGTGCTTCTCGTTGCCCCCTCTGGGGAGCACTCGAAGTACGTCGTCTAGATGCACTTTGCCAGGCTCAGGATTACCGCAGAATTGGGAATCAAGAAGCTGATCATTCGAGGAGATTCACTGCTTGTGGTGAGACAAGTCAACAAGGATTACCAAAGTCCATTGATGGAGGCATACGTTGAGGAAGTGAGAAGATTGGAGGAGCGCTTTGACGGACTGCAAACAGAGCATGTACCTCATGTGGAAAACAACATAGTTGATCATCTGTCAAAGTATGCTGCGCAGAATCTTCCTATGGAAACAGGAACTTTTGTTCTCCATCTTACTGAGTCCTCTGTATCCCCAGCAACGATGGCCCGGAAAAGGAGAAGGATGGACTCCGGTAAGCCTCTCACGGAGCTCCTGGTAGGGACCCATGAAAACAACTCCTCATCACTTGTCGGACCCTTGAGCGAGGAGCGTGCCCCGTAGTTGAGGAGGTTCCACTAGTCCTTGTTCTTTGAGCCCAGGAGGCTCCAACTTGGGCAAGGCACATAGTCCATTTCCTCCAAATGGGAGAACTTCCCAATGACCAAGATGAAGCTGAAAGCAGTGGCAGGAGGGCCATTATATATCGGTTGTCGATGACACTCTATATAGAAGGAGGCCCAACGGTGTGAAATTGAAGTGCATCTGTCGGGAAGAAGGAAAGGAAATTGGTGAGATACACAAAGGCATGTCTGGCTCCCACATTGGATCAAGGGAATTAGTTGGGAAAGCATTCCGGCAAGGATTCTATTGGCCCACAGCCCTCCAAGATGCGGTTGAGCTAGTCACCAAATGTGAAGCCTGCCAGTTCCATTCCAAAAACATCCACCTGCCTACACAAGCTCTTCAGACAATCCCTTTGTCATGGCCGTTTTTGGTCTAGGGCCTCGATACCCTCGGCCCTTTCCCCCGAGCTGTCGGGGGCTTTGAATTCTTGTTTGTTGCTATCGACAAGTTTACAAGGTGGCCAGAAGTAGCTGCCATGAGAAAGGTGACTGCTCAGTCAGCTATCAAGCTCTTGGAAGAATTGGTGTGCTGTTTTGGAGTCCCGGCAAGGATCATTACCGACAATGGCACCCAGTTCACGAGTCGCGCCTTCATTGTCGGG
This sequence comes from Aegilops bicornis, assembly GCA_021605145.1. Classification (NCBI taxonomy): domain Eukaryota; kingdom Viridiplantae; phylum Streptophyta; class Magnoliopsida; order Poales; family Poaceae; genus Aegilops; species Aegilops bicornis. The sequence continues at coordinate 139,313,569 of CM038670.1, read as the reverse complement.
ACCCTGACTCAATGCCACACCAAGCTAGCACGTAACACCTCTTATCACTTTGCGGCCTCACACATGGTATTCCCACGGGTGTCGCCTTACCAGCCCCGGGACCGTTCACGCCTTTTGGCTCACATATATGATAGTGTCCCTAGCATCCATATGACAAAGAACCCGGGCTGACATGACTAGTTGTGAACCCAAAGTGGCACTAGCTTACAGGGACAGGCATACATGACCCAGCAACAAACGTGTCGGTCATCAGCGAGTGAATCCGGGCTGTAGCAGCTGGGCTAACAGGACTCTGGAGAATCCGGGCTGTAGCAGGCTAGCAGGACTCCGGTAGACACCACGTGACATTTCCCCGAAGGGACAGACACGAGAGCGAAGAAGGACACATGCGGCCAGCCTAAGTGTTCGGAAGCAGTAGCAAGCTACCAAGGCTCAATCGAAGCACTAGGAGACATTTCCCGGTAAGAGAGGCTACCAAGGATAAACAACTAGTTAGTCAGATCCCACACATACCAAGTATTTCAATAACATACACACAATATGCTCGATATGTGCAAATACAACATGGCATCACAACATGACTATACAACTCAAGTATCTATTCAATAGGCTCAGGGCGAGATATTACAAACATGGTCTCATGACCCAACATTGAGCATACAAGTCAAAACACATGGGGAAGCTTAACATGTCTGAGTACAGACATCTACAAATGAAAAAGGCTGAGAAGCCCGACTATCTACCAGATCCTACCGAGGGCACAAGATCGTAGCTGAGGTAACAAGCTAAACGTCGAAGTCCACGCGGAACTACTGGTGAGACTGAGGTCTCTCTGCAAAAACATAAAATAGGCAAACGTGAGTACAAATGTACCCAACAAGACTTACATCAGAACTAACTACAAATGCATCATTATCAACAAAGGGGGTGGTGGGGTTTAACTGCAGCAAGCCAGCTTTGACTCGGTGGCTATCCTGGACTACGACTACAAGTAACTCTTTTGAGGTGGCGCTGCGAGTCCACATATTCACCATATCAATACCACTATGGATCCGCTCCTGACTCCCTACGAGAACGCCATCCATAGCACTCACGCTTATCTTGCACATTTTAGAGTATCCACTTTCACTTGTCTATGAACTGTATAGGCAACCCAGAAGTCCTTTACCGCGGACGTGGCTCTTCGAATAGATGATGTTAACCCTGCGGTGTACTTCTTCACACACGCTCTAGCCACTTACCGCCATGTACACATTATGTATGCAGGCAACCTTCAAGAAGAAGCATGGCGAGGGTATCAGCCACGGCCTACCTAAACACTCAATTCTCTAGTCCGGGTTTATCGCCTATTCAGGTTCCATCCGCAGAGAATCCGGCCGAAGTTTCCACATATGGCCCCAAACGATGTGTGCAGGGTTCCCGAGACACCAAACAGGCGCCCGGTACACCATGCCACGTGCCTACCTCATCACAGCCCACCCCTCAGGTCAGCGCTGCGCACAGCCTCCAGCATACTACAAACACTAGAAACTACTTGCAACTCCTGGACAGAGGACGAGGGTGATTAAGAAGCTGAGAGGGTCAACTAAGGATCCCAATGAGTGGTGGTAGTTGTTCATGGGTCACAAACACAGAACTCAGTTCGAGGCGGCTTCAATGAGACAACCCACCATGTACTCCTACATGGCCTCTCACCGCTACCTTTACCAAATTGTATTCACACACTTAGCTCACACACGATGGGACATGTTTACACACCTCTGATTCATCCCCGATGAATCGGACACGACTCAACTCTAAGCGATGGCGGGCATGACAAAAGCATGAATGAGTAGGCACATCGGGCTCAAACAACTCCTACTCATGCTAGTGGGTTTCATATATTTACTCACAGCAATGACAGGTCATGCAAAGGATAAGGGGTTCAACTACCGCAACAAGTAGCAGATGTATCATTCTTGTCCTAATCACGGTAAAAGAGAGCGGGGCGAGAGAGTGGGATTATGTCGGAATGAACAAGGGGTTTTGCTTGCACAGCACTTACGAAGATAGTATAGTTCTTCATCGGTGTCATCAATCTCATCATTGGTATCACGTCTATCGAGAGGGGACAAATACTGGCAACACAGAAGGAAGCACAAACAATGCAATGCACAATATGATGCATGATCATGACATGGCAAAATGAGTGTGTTAGGATGATGCAACTACAAACAGGGTGGTTCGAGTTCATTTGAATCAAAGATTCAAATGCAAACCCAAAATATGAACTCATATAAGTGCATTATCTTGTTTCATCTAAACAGCACGATTAGGTTGCTCTAACATGCATGAAACTAGTACAGATGGATAGATTGGATTTTTCTGATCAGTTTTCATATATAAATCTTTGTATTTGGAGTTCTGATTAATTTCTATGATTTTCTGAAGTTTATAGCATTTTCTGGAATTTCCTAGAAAAGAATAAACCCAGAAAATACATTACTGCGTCAGCATTGCATCACTGTGACGTCAGCAGTCAACGGACACGGTCCAGGTCAAACTTGACCAGTGGGACCCGCCTGTCAGTGACTAACCTAACTAATCCAAATTAATTAGCGCTAAACTAATACTAATCTAGTTTAGTTAAGAGCATGGGCCCACATGTCGGTGACTCGAAGTCAAACCGGGGTCAACCGGGTCAAACAAGGTCAAACCCGCCCGGCGACTCGGCCTTGGCGAGGACAGATAAGCGGCGCAACTTGGAAAACGCCCACGAGAGCACAGACGAGAATTTCTTGGGCTCGTTGGAGAGCTCTTGCATCTGTGCGTCGTCAGTGGTGGTGGCGGCCGGGCCTATGGTGGCCGAGCCCGGCCGACGAGCTCAAGCGGCGGCGGAGTTCGGGTTAGCATAGAAGCGGCGTTAGGGAGCACGATAGGGGCTGTGGAGGGTGCTATTGCCTCCACAGGGGTGCGGAAATGCGGCTGTGTGCTCGGTTTAGGCGTGAGTGAACCAAAACTACACGGCGACAAGTCCGGCACAGTGAGGTCTCGGTCTCGGCGGAAAGCAGAAGGCTACGATGAGCTAATGGACATGGGAGAAGGGGAAATCGGTGAGGAGCTCTAGCAGAGTGCAGAGGTGGCCTCGGCGTGCTCGAGGAAGCTTTGGAGGCGGCCAGGCGGCGAGAGGATCTCCGGCGGTCCGAGGTTGAAGACGGCGACAAGGCGGTGCTGCGGTACGTTCGGCTTGCTTGACTTGGCGGAGAGGTCGGGGACTATGTGGCGGAGCTCCTGCACTGGTCGGCGAAGCGAGGGGGAGGCCATGGACACAGCAACGACATGCGGCGAAAGGCGGCGCGGATGTCTTTCGGGAGAGAGAAATAGAAGGGGAGGGAGCACGGAGAGAGTGAGAGGGGTCCGAGTGCGTGGCGTCGTGGGAGAGATCCAGGCGGCGAGGGGCCTTGACGCAGGCGAGGTGGAGGTGGCGGCGCCTGGCGAAACTGCGCCCTCCTGCCAACTGGCGAGAGGTTGAAAGCTAATAGGCGGTGGGCTGGGCAGTGCGATCTTGAGCTTCTGATTGGGCGAGTAGAGTGGGCTGCAGTGAGGCCAGGTAAGTCTCTCTCCCTTTTATTTCTGTTTTCTATTTTTACGCAATTTTAGATCTTTATTAAAAATACTAAAACTAACATAAAAATCATGAAATTTCTCATGCCCACTATTTGGAATATTTCCAACGATTAACATTTTAGTTTAGGATTATTTGAGCATTTAAAATATTTTATATCATTTAAATGCCCAAATGCAAATAGCATATGATTTAATTCAGTGACCCAATGCTGTCCTAGAAAAATGTGAACAATTTTTGTCAGAGGTTCTAGACCAAGGCAAAGATGATGAACATTTTTAATGGCATTTCAGGTTCATTGAAAATATTTTTATTGTGACCCTAGTTGGATTTCATTTGGTGCTAGGGTTTGAACATCCCCATTTCAAGTTTAGGAAAATTTAAACATGATGCACACATGAAGCTAGCCTAGTGCATTGCCAGGAGCTAGGGATGTGACAGCTCACCCCCACTAAACAAGAATCTCGTCCCAAGATTCAAGTCGTGAGGTAAGAAGGAAGGGGGTCACAAAACTATCACGATCTTCTCTATCGAACTGCCCTTCCTGAGGATGTTGATTCATTGCATCATCTTGATCTCGACCTCTTCCTTTGAGTGTTGATTCATTGCATCATCTTGATCTCGACGTCTTGCTTTGAGAACTTCATCCAACACGACAAAGAGAAGGAAGGGAAACCCTAAAGAGTCGATCTTCTCGAAGATCGAGCAACTCACGATCAACTCACGAAATGAGACATAGAAACATCTCTTGAGCTGAGACACAAAACACACATCATGGGCAATGGGAAGAAGCACATGACAAGGGTTCAATTTGGTAGGCAACAATCCCACACTTAAGAGGGTGGTGAATGGTTGTCAACGTAGCGAGGAGTTGAGTTTCCATGACACCATAACAAGACATCTTGGAGGAGGTGACTCATAGATTTAATACCTTAAGTGGCAAAAAGAATTACTGCTAAGATAGAGATCATTGAGACTCTCTATACCAGCCTAAGGAAAATCTCGAGCGATCATTTGAAAGAGTCCGAAAGGATGACATACTCGGACCAGAATGGATGATGTGGGTTACCTTGTTGAACAAAACACAAGGGATGATTTTGCTTATCATTGGAGATGGATGGGACCCATGGTAGAATTGCACATTGGCGGTGCAAGCTGGGAACAAAATACAAATGCTGGGAATGACCGAGGAGAACTGGGAGAGATCCCAGTTAGTGCCGATGACAACACCTAGTGCTTGTGCGTGCTCTGAAGAACTTGAGCATTTCCATATTCATCAAGGTTTTACCAACATCCGTGTCAAGGATCCTGGCAACACATAAAACTAGCATGATGAATATTGGTGGAGGATGCGGATGCAAAGGAACATAACACTTTCTCGATTTCACCTTAAGCGAGGCCAATGAAACAAAATCTGGATGATCGACCAAGAGACATTTAGCACTCCGCTTCTAATGTTCTCTTTGATGCACTAGCATATCCCATTAATAGATATGGTTTGGTATCTAGAACATCAAGTAAAAGGTCGGACTTGAGAACACAAAAATCCATAAGGCACAACTAGGGAGTAAATCCTACGAAATCCTTATGGGGAGGTGGCCAACTTCCTCACTCAAGATGCTACAATATTAGGTCCTCCGGCTGGGTGTGTTGGCCACAACATCCACTTTACCAGGTTACAAAGAGATCAATACTATAGTTCTTGGGAAATGTGCCAACCATCATATCAGCCTGAGATTCAGATCTGGTTGGTGTCAGAATATTCCAGACTCATCAAGTCTAGAAAGAAAAATTAAAGTTTGCAACACAAATCGACGAGTTGACGTTGCAAGATTCTCGGGAAATGAACTGCGGCAGCAAGCTCCAAAACATGAGCTAGTTCTGCTACAAGCATGTGAATATGTTGTCCCAGACAAACATGATCACATGGTAGTCTTACAACAAAACACTACCGAGTTCTGGTAGGGAACCATCATTGAGGATATTAGAATCTTGTGCATGAACTAGTATTCGCACAACAACTCCTTTTCCTCGAACAAACCAATCAGTGGCTTGGGGTGCTAGGGATGCATATAGAATGAAGGTTGCAATTCTCCAAACCACAGAATACTTATGCGTATGCATGACCAATTTGGGATGATTCCAAAGGAAGCAACATTGACTTTCTCAAATCCACGGTGGCAACTTGCATCAAATGCACATGAATTAAAGGAAGTCACTTCTTTCATCCAGGCATATGCTTCATGAGCGGAACACGAAGATAATTCTTATAAAGTTTCCAATACTAGCTAGATGTTCAACACGAATCATGGAGAAGATAACAATGTTGTGATGGGCTCAACAACAATTCATCAGGGTTTCCATGAAAATGGAATTCCATAATTATGTGAACAAGTGATAGCATTAGTCACACCAAAGGATATAATGGTGTATGCAGGAATCTACCATGAGTAAGACAACATTACAAACATCGTTGGTTACGATTTGATTTGAGGATAACCCATACTCAAATCAATGTTTTGGCAGGACAATAGATACAATAATTGACCACGAGGTTCAATCAAGGAAGATATCATCTATCTTCAACACACACACACACACACACACACACACACACACACACACACACACACACACACACACACACACACACACACACACACACACACAAGATATCCCTTAAAATGAACTAAGTCGGACAAGCTTACATCTTCCAACTCTCCAAGTTGTTGTTTAGCCTAACCAACTCTCTCGGGGTATCCGACACAGATTCTAGGAGAAAGGGTGGTTTACAAGAAAACCAATGTGATCCCGAACTCAACATAGCGGTCGGTGGCGATCTGGTGATACTTAGAGAAGATATTCGGAAAATCACGAACCACCAATATGTTACTAAGCTCGAGAACAATCTTGCTTTTCAGGAAAGATGATATGATCGAATAAGCAAGTTTTGACACTATCCTAAGTCATTGATCAAAAAGACTTCCAGCTATTCCGAGTTTTGTCGTGTGATTTGTTTTGTTTGTGCATTCATCATGTCATCTCTTGCATTGTATCACGTCATCATGCCATCATATCATTAATTTTATAACTCTTCTAAATAAATTGTATTGATCTTCGATCCATTTAAATCGAGGGAAGAGTGACTTCTCTTTATAAGATACCCTCCCGATATTTAGGGAGATATTATAAAATATTCCATTGTTTTGGAATCACCCATGAACCCACGTGCATAGTAAATCCCTTGGCCTTTTCTTCTTCAAGTTTTGGCTCTCTAACCTTGCCAATAATTCTTTTGCCATTTTCCGAGCTCCATCAAAAATCCGAACATTTTTGGACCTTCCTTTTATCAAGTCCTAGTTCAAACCCATTTGAATTAAATTCAAATGAGTTTGAATTTAAATCTTTCAATCATGGCCTTTGTATTTTTCTTGGAACGAGCATATTTTTGCGAGTCCGGGAAAATTATCCCCATGCGCAAATCTTTCCCTAACCCTCTCTTTCTTTTCCTCTCTCTATTTCTTTTCTGCTAGAAAATTAGAGGGAGAGAGAAGAGAGAGACAGCCAAACCAGCCCACCTCTTCAGCCCACCATCCGCAGCCCAGCTCCTCCATGGCCCAAGGCCCAGCTCGCCCCAACCCTTAACCCTAGCGAGCATCTCCCTCGTACCCCGCTCCATCCTCTCGTTCCCTCGCGCGCCACTCACACACGCACGCCATGAGAGAGCCCGGCTCGATCCCCTCCTCCCTCGTTGCGCCGTCGCAGAGAGAGAGAGAGAGGAGCGCCACGCCCTCGTCCCGTCCCCTCGGCCTCCTCCTCATCGCCTGCATCCGCCGCCAGCCACCGCAGAACCAGGCCGCTGCCGCGCCATCCCGCCTCCTCCTTGTCCAACTCCGGTGGCTCCACACCTGCATCTCCACCGGCGCCATCAGTCCCCGTCGCCCGAGCGCTCGAAGAGAGGAGCTCCTCGAGCATCTGCGCCTGCATCCGTCGTCCTCTGCGCCCAGCAGGAGCCTCGCGCCGCTCGTCCACTCCATTTGGCCGGAGTTCATCGGAGCCCCAGCACCGGCCGCCTTGCACCCGCGAGGACCACCACCTCCAGCGCGCCTCAAGCCTCCTCCTGTGCGCCTCCACGCTGGTTCCAGCCTCGATGACCCATCACCGACCTCCTCCTCATGTGCCGCCTCACCAACAGCAGCCGCCGCCCTGTGGCTTCGCCTCCCGCAACCCCGCGACGTCGCCTCGCCCTTGTCCCCCGTCGCCTCACTGCCGCCTTTGTCCGCTGCTGTCCGCCTCCACCTTGGCCCGGCAGCCCCATCTTGCTCATGGTTTGCCGCTGCCTAAACCATCTCTGGCCAGGGCTCCTTCGCCTCCTTGCTACTGCCACTCGAGGCCCTGGTGTTGCTTCGTTTTGGATAGTCAAGACTGACTACACCTGCTGATGCGTCAAGTATCTTGGAACCTCTACGCCTTCGTGGATTTCGCCAAGTTCACCGGATGCCTAGTACGACTACATGGATATGCCAAGTTCTGCTTCGAACATGTATGGCTACACGACGACCCGCCAAGACCCTGAACAACTGCCGTCACGAGAACGACTACTTCCACCTCGGCGCCGTGTCGACTACTTCCCACGACCACCGTGAGCGTCTACTTCCACTACCGCCCGAGAACGACTACTTCCACTACCGTCGCATGCGTGAACAACTACTTCCTCTCGACCGCTACAAGAGCGTCTACTTCCTCTACATCGTACCAAACCGAACCGCTCAAAGCATGCGCTTGAAGGTATAACCCGAGAGGACCGCCCGCGAACGAATGCTTGTGTGTTGTATGAGATGCTCGTGGTTGCACCGTGTCCGAGAGAGGTCTTTGCACGTTCCTCGTTTGCCATGCCGCCGTCCCTTGGGAACCCAGTAGTCAGGAGCACCCCACCATCTCTAGCATGTTGCGCACATCCGCACACCTCCTTTTGCACCGGTATCTCCGTGAGCTACCGGAACCGATATATTACGTGGCATCATTTTCGGATATGTTGCCGTGGCATCATTTTTCGGATATGTTGCCGTGGCACCATTTTTGTTCGCTTGGCCGTGGCACCCTTTTCATTCCGCCATGGTGACCAAATGCTTCATAACATGCTCATGTCAACGTTTTCATAAAAATTGCATAAACTTGTATATGCCATCCGCATCATGATAACAACATTTAAATGCTTAAAATTGTGTTTGCTTTAAACTACTAAATGACATATGGGGATTTCCGGAATTGTTGTTTGTTGTTTCCGGCCTCATTTAAAATTGCCTAGCTAGGTAGTTTTAATATGCTTCACCCCCTTTTGCCATGTTTAATAACCGAGAGAGAACTAAATAATTGATGTGGTGTTCCCTCAATATGCAACTCGTTGCATATTGTGCTCCATTTAACTTGGAGTATTGTTTGTTGCACTTTGCCATGCCATGCCTCATTAAACCGGACATGCATCATACTTGATTGTGCATCATGCCATGATTATGTGATGGTTGTTTACCATGTTGTATGCTTCTTTCCGGTTTGCTTCTCTCGTTAAGCTTCTGGTTTTCGTTAGGAGTTGTGAGGATTAGATTCGACTACGTCCGTTTATCTTCTTCATGGACTCGTTCTTCTTCCTTGCGGGATTTCGAGCAAGATGACTATTACCCTCGATATCACTTCTATCTTTGCTTGCTAGTTGCTCCGTTCTATCGCTATGCTCGCTACCTATCCTTGTTTACCATGCCTCCCAAATTGCCATGTCGACCTCTAACCTTTTCTCCCTTCCAAAGAAACCGTTGTTTGGCTATGTTACCGCTTTGGCTCAGCCCTCTTATAAGCGTTGTTAGTTGCGGTGAAGTTGAAGATTGCTCCATGATGGGCGAGGATTATTTTGGGATATCACAATATCTCTTATTTAATTAATGCATCTATATACTTGGTAAAGGGTGGAAGACTAGGCCTTATGCACGGTGTTTTGTTCCACTCTTGCCGCCCTAGTTTCCGTCATACCGGTGTTATGTTCCGGATTTTGCGTTCCTTACGGTTGGGTGATTTATGGGACCCCTTGACGGTTCGCTTTGAATAAAACTCCTCCGGCAAGGCCCAACCTTGGTTTTACCATTTGCCTACCTAAGCCTTTTTCCCTTGGGTTACTGCAGACTCAAGGGTCATCTTTATTTTAACCCCCCCGGGCGGTTCTCCTTCAAGTGTTGGTCCGAAATGAGCAACTTCTTGAGGCCACCTCGGGGCAACTTGAGGGCTGGTTTTACTCGTAACTTGACTTATCCGGTGTGCCACGAGAACAAAGTACGTCTGCGACTCCTATCGGGATTTATCGGCACATCGGCGGCTTTCTTTGGTCTTGTTTTACCATTGTCGAAATGTCTTGCGAACCGGGATTTGAGGCTGATCGGGTCTTCCGGGAGAAGGTATATCCTTAGATTGACCGTGAGAGCTTGTGATGGGCAAAGTTGGGACAACCTGCGGTATATTATCTTTCAAAGCCGTGCCAGCGGTTATGTGGCAGATGGGAATTTGTTAATGTCCGGTTGTAGATAACTTGACACCAGATCCTAATTAAAATGCATCAACCGCGTGTGTAGCCGTGATGGTCTCTTTTCGGCGGAGTCCGGGAAGTGAACACGGTTTTGGGTTATGTTTGATGTAAGTAGGAGTTCAGGATCACCTCTTGATCATTGCTAGTTTCACGACCGTTCCTTTGCTTCTCTTCTCGCTCTTATTTGCGTATGTTAGCCACCATATATGCTTAGTCGCTGCTGCAACCTCACCACTTTACCCCTTCCTTTCCCATAAGCTTAAATAGTCTTGATCTCGCGGGTTTTGAGATTACTGAGTCCTCGTGACTCACCGGATACTATCTAGCAGTTGCAGTGCCGATGAAACCGGTCACGGTGATGCAACCGAGCTCGGATGGGAGCTCAACGAAGATCTTAGTCGTTGCTATGTTTTGTTTCATGTTGATCGATAGTGGATCCCGGTTGGGACGACCAGGGATCTAGCGGTTGGGTTATCTTCTTTTCTTTTGGCTTCATCCGTAGTCGGACTATATGTGTGTACTCTGAATAATGTATGATTTATTATATGTTCATTGTGTGAAGTGGCGATTGTAAGCCAACTCTTTATCCCATTCTTATTCATTACATGGGATTGTGTGAAGATGACCCTTCTTGCGACAAAACCACAATGCGGTTATGCCTCTAAGTCGTGCTTGACACGTGGGAGATATAGCCGCATCATGGGTGTTACAAGTTGGTAATCGAGCCATCCCGACTTAGGAGCCCCACCTTGATTGTTTCTTTGGCGTTGTTGAGTCTGGCAAAAAAATTGTTTTGAGTCTTAGGATTATATATATCGGAGAGTAGGATTCTTTTTACTCCTCAGTCCTTTCGTCGCTCTGGTGAGGTCTCCTGATGTAGATGTTTTGACTTTCCTCTCCTCAAATTTCACTAAAATTTTTTTTAGGATCACGCGGGTATCTTGGAATCGTTCCGATGGTTTTGTGACGAGAACATTGTTCTTGGTGCCTCCTGTCTATTATGTGGCATTGACCCGGGGAGTTGAGCTCAGGGTGTTGTCGTCATAATTTTATCGTTCTTGATTACGGAATACGAGTTTTGCCGACATCGAAAATTTCTTTTATGCAGTTGTTGGTGAGATAACCTCGACGCCACCCAGTACTGGGGCTGGAGTTCGGGAGTATTGCCATAGCTTGTATAACGTTTGCTTTTCGAAGGTTGAGGTACACGATTTCCGGAGTTTTCTTGGTTATGTGTTGACGGATGGATACAGCGTGGATGTAGGGATTGTTAGTTTTGAGTGAGATATATATTGCTTCCCCTATATCCCCAACACAAGATTGCATAACCAGAAAGTTTCGGGAGTTTTATAGGTGGGAATTCAAGTAGCTCCTAGAATATCTTTTCGACAAATGCATGATATGAGATTGGGGTTTGACATCTAGTGGTCCGCCTTTCCACGGTCGTTTTTACAGTGGTCTCGTTCTGTCTTAAAGAACCCTTGGCTATGCTAGTTGAGGACACTTCATTATGTCATGTGCACTGCCTTGTACATGATGGTGTTGTCTGATTGAGCCGTGTGGGCCCCACCACGAAAACTTGGACGGAATCTCTACCATATGTTTGTTCCTATTACGCAAGCCAAATCCTTTGTTTTGTGTTATATGTGGTATTGAGTTGCTTGAAGTCAAATGTTGAATCCATGCCTTTTTCCTAAGCGGTGTTCTCATATTGCTATGTGAGTACTAATCCTTCTTGATCATCGAGATTGTCATGTTAATTCTTTTCCAACCGGTATGCTTCTCTTCAAGTGGATCCGAACATTTCAACATCCATAAAGATCAATTCTAAGTCTCAACGGTATCCATTCCATCGACCAAGTTGCCTTTGTTTTCCGCCCTCCACCCTTAACTTCAAGGACTCAGATTTCTTAATCGGGTATCCATTTTATTGATGGGAAGTCTCTCCATTCTTTTCCATCAATGTTCTTACCCGGTGATTTTCATGAAGTTGGCCAGGAGTTTCAAGTTCATCATTTTTCATTCTTTTCTTCTCCGATGGATTCAATTCAAGCTTTGTCGATCATATCCTTTCCTCGTTTCAAATGCTATCCCATGCCGGTGCATCTCATAATTGTTCACCTCTCTCTATTATCCGGAGTGCCGAGGATATCTCAGAAGATTTGTGTCTCCATTATCAATCCGTTCAAGCTATTTTGAGATTATTATCTCATTCAAGTCATTTTATTGAACCGGTGCAATCTCTCTTCAAAATTGTTCAACGGTGCTTTCTTTTGAGTGGGCCCTAACCCACAGGTCTTTTCCCAGGATCTTACCTGACTCTTCTAATTTTCCCGGAGCTATTCCCAAATTCTTTTGCAAGTTTGACATAAGAATGAATTATCATCAGTCATATTCCTTCTCCAAGACCTTTCAAATTCTTTTCATCGTTGGTTCAACCTTTGTAATTTTCATCCCGGAGTATCTCAACAATTCATGGTGGTGTTCTCGTTGTCATTCTCAGATTTTGAAGACCGAAGAAGAGTTCCTCTAAATCCTTACCCGTTCTTCCAGAGATTCATGGTTCTAGCTTTATGCCATCCTCTCATAATTGTTTTTGATTGTGACAATTCTTTTCTTACCATCCGGAGCATTTTATGAGTTGTTTCCATTTCTTTCATCCTAAGGCCATAATGTCATAATTCTTCATTCTCAGCGTGTAGCTATCATTCTCCAAATCTTCTTAGGTGCATCGTCCAAATATCCTCTAATCAGTTCATAATCTCTTCGTTCTCATGTATCTAAATCCCTTCAAGTATCTTCATTCTTTCCGGTGAATTGTGCCTTTGTTACTTTCATTTTCAATTATTACGGTGGTTCGTTCAAGATTTCACTTCCTTCGTTATCATATCAAAATATTCGTTGTTTCCAAATTCCAACGGTGGTTCCATCAATACCTTCTGAAGTTTGTGCTATATCTCTCTTAATCCTTTCTACGAGAATAAGTAGTATGCCAAATCCATGGCTTGTCATCAATTTAATTTGATGAAGGATAAGCATACAATAAATCTTATTCTTATTTCCTCGAGGTGATTCAATTCTTTTCTTCTGGAGATTGTTCATGATGAAGTAATTCTCGGTTCTAGTGTTTCATCTTTTCTTTTCTAGAGTTCCAAGTTTTCTCGATTATCTCGTCGCGAAGCTCCATCTAAATCATTGCAAGGCTTCACCTTGTGTTTTCAACTTCTCTTTCTTTCTATCATCCTTTTATTAGTGGAGTTCTTCATGGAGGCTCAACATGGTGGTTCATCAGGGATTCCATTCATTGTTCATTTGTTCTTTAAGATTTCTCTCGAAGCAAAGATCAGCCAAGCTATACTAAAAAATAAACATGGTGCTCAACACATGTTTTGTTTTGAGGTTCAAGCATTCTTCATCTTGCATTCCAAAGTGCAACTCTTTCTACCTTATCTTTTGAGGTGGTGTTATGTCACTCTTGACAATTTCCTTCATGTTTCTCTATTCACATGTTGTCAAGAACGAGGTATTTTAAATCCATTAATCTCTTCGTTGGAGTTATCTTGGTATAGATTTCACCTAAAGCCTTCCCTAAGGAATGTTGTATTGTGGTGCTTATCAATGATCCAAGTTTTCTCCTATCCTCTCGGCAAAAGCAGTTTTCATCTCTTCGTTGATCTCAAGCAAGCAATTGTTTCCGTTAGTGGCCGGTTGTCACCTCATAATTTTGAGATGTTTTCCATAAGCCCACAACAAGCTTATCCTTTCGTTGTTGTTAATCCAGCAACTCCATTCTAGCATTTCACATAAGCGTGCTCTTTCTAGATCAAGTTTTCCTCCGTTCATTCCATTCCATTCTTACATTTCTTCCGGAGGCATTGTGATGTTGCTCTCTTCACTCATCTTCTCGAATTGAGGATCGTGTTCTTTTCGTGCTTATCCATTTAACCGGAGTGTTGTGTCATCTCTTCAAGTTCTTTTCATCTTATCAAGTTTTGCCTCTCTTTTCTACCGTATTGCTGTCTGAAATCCTTCTTACCCATTGTGCCATTCTTTCAATAGTTCCGGAGGCAGTGTGTTGTAGATTTCATCAAGTATCATCCCATCTTCTCAAGTTCATGTTATATTCCTTCCATGTTCAACCGGATTGCTGTCGAATTTGATCTTCCTTGTTCCTTGTTTATCTCGTTTCAACCAGAGTGGTTCCAATTCCTTCTTGTCCATTGTACTCGTCATTCATAGTTGTGCAACCTCCAAGGTTCACATGGTGTTCCTTGTTTCTATTTTTTTACCCTTGATTGCTCTCAATTGTGTTCAACTCCATTGTGTTCTCTCTTTCAACTTTTCAACCACTCAAGGTTCTTTGGTTTCACTCTTTTGTCGAAGAAGCAACTTAGTTTTACCTCTTCTCTTCCTTTTTTCGTTTCTCTCCGGTGCCATCCTAGATCTCGGGACGAGATCCTCTTGTAGTGGTGGAGTGTTATAGCATGAGACCGGCGATCCGTAAGACTTCCAGCTATTAGAGTTTTTGTCGTGTGATTTGTTTTGTTTGTGCATTCATCATGTCATCTCTTGCATTGTATCATGTCATCATGCCATCATATCATTAATTTTATAACTCTTCTAAATAAATTGTATGGATCTTTGATCCATTTAAATCGAGGGAAGGGTGACTTCTCTTTATAACATACCCTCCAGATATTTAGGAGATATTATAAAATATTCCATTGTTTTGGAATCACCCATGAACCCACTTGCATATTAAATCCCTTGGCCTTTTCTTCTTCAAGTTTTGGCTCTCTAACCTTGCCAATAATTCTTTTGCCATTTTCCGGAGCTCCATCAAAAATCCGAACATTTTTGGACCTTCCTTTTATCAAGTCCTAGTTCAAACCCATTTGAATTAAATTCAAATGAGTTTGAATTTAAATCTTTCAATCATGGCCTTTGTATTTTTCTTGGAACGAGCATATTTTTGCGAGTCCGGGAAAATTATCCCCATGCGCAAATCTTTCCTTAGGCCTCTCTTTCTTTTCCTCTCTCTATTTCTTTTCTGCTTGAAAATTAGAGGGAGAGAGAAGAGAGAGACAGCCCAGGCCAGCCCACCTCTTCAGCCCACCATCCGCAGCCCAGCTCCTCCATGGCCCAAGGCCCAGCTCGCCCCAACCCTTAACCCTAGCGAGCATCTCCCCTCGTACCCCCGCTCCATCCCTCTCGTTCCCTCGCGCCGCCACTCACACACGCACATCGCCAGGGAGAGCCCAGCGCTCGATCCCCTCCTCCCTCGTTGCGCCGTCGCAGAGAGAGAGAGAGAGGAGCGCCACGCCCTCGTCCCGTCCCCTCGGCCTCCTCCTCATCGCCTGCATCCGCCGCCAGCCACCGCAGAACCAGGCCGCTGCCGCACCATCCCGCCTCCTCCTTGTCCAACTCCGGTGGCTCCACACCTGCATCTCCACCGGCGCCATCAGTCCCCGTCGCCCGAGCGCTCGAGGAGAGGAGCTCCTCGAGCACCTGCGCCTGCGTCCGTCGTCCTCTGCGCCCAGCAGGAGCCCCGCGCCGCTCGTTCCCTCCGTTTGGCCGGAGTTCGTCGGAGCCCCAGCACCGGCCGCCTTGCACCCGCGAGGACCACCACCTCCAGCGCGCCTCAAGCCTCCTCCTGTGCGCCTCCACCCTGGTTCCAGCCTCGATGACCCATCCCCGACCTCCTCCTCATGTGCCGCCTCACCAACAGCAGCCGCGCGCCGCCCTGTGGCTTCGCCTCCGGCAACCCCGCGACGTCGCCTCGCCCTTGTCCCCCGTCGCCTCACTGCCGCCTTTGTCCGCTGCTGTCCGCCTCCACCTTGGCCCGGCAGCCCCATCTTGCTCATGGTTTGCCGCTGCCTAAACCGTCTCCGGCCAGGGCTCCTTCGCCTCCTTGCTGCTGCCACTCGAGGCCCTGGTGTTGCTTCGTTTTGGATAGTCAAGACTGACTACACCTGCTGATGCATCAAGTACCTTGGAACGTCTACGCCTTCGTGGATTTCGCCAAGTTCACGGATGCCTAGTACGACTACATGGATCGCCAAGTTCTGCTTCGAACATGTATGGCTACACGACGATTCGCCAAGACCACGAACAACTACCGTCACGAGCGACTACGTCCACTATTGACGCCGTGTACGACTACTTCCCGCGACGACCGTGAGCGTCTACTTCCACTACCGCCGCGAGCGACTACTTCCACTACCGCCGCCACGTGAACAACTACTTCCTCTCGACCGCTCTGAGAAGCGTCTACTTCCTCTACATCGTACCGAACCCAAACCGCTCCGAAACGCACGCTTCAAAGGTATAACCCCGAGACGACCGCCCGTGAACGAATGCTTGTGTGTTGTATGAGATGCCCGTGTTTGCACCGTGTCCGAGAGAGGTCTTTGCACGTTCCTCGTTTGCCATGCCGCCGTCCCGTGGGAACCTGGTAGTCGGGAGCACCCCACCATCTCTAGCATGTTGCGCACATCCGCACGCCTCCTTTTGCACCGGTATGTCCGTGAGCTATCGGAACCGATATGTTGTCGTGGCATCATTTTCGGATATGTTGCCGTGGCATCATTTTCGGATATGTTGCCGTGGCATCATTTTCGGATATGTTGCCGTGGCACCATTTTTGTTTCGCCGCCGTGGCACCCTTTTCATTCCGCCATGGTGACCAAATGCTTCATAACATGCTCATGTCAACGTTTTCATAAAAATTGCATAAACTTGTATAGGCCATCCGCATCATAATAACAACATTTAAATGCTTAAAATTGTGTTTGCTTTAAACTACTAAATGACATATGGGGATTTCCGGAATTGTTGTTTGTTGTTTCCGGCCTCATTTAAAATTGCCTAGCTAGGTAGTTTTAATATGCTTCACCCCCCTTTTGCCATGTTTAATAACATTTAATCTTGTTGGGTACATAGCAGAGAGAGAACTAAATAATTGATGTGGTGTTAAAATCAATATGCATATTGAGCTCCATTTAACTTGTAGTATTGTTTGTTGCACTTTGCCATGCCATGCCTCATTAAACCGGACATGCATCATACTTGATTGTGCATCATGCCATGATTATGTGATGGTTGTTTACAATGTTGTATGCTTCTTTCCTGGTTTGCTTCTCTCGTTAGCCGGTTTAGATTAGGAGTTGTGAGGATTCGTTCGACTACGTCCGCTTGTCTTCTTCATGGACTCGTTCTTCTTCCTTGCGGGATTTCGGGCAAGATGACTATTACCCTCGATATCACTTCTATCTTTGCTTGCTAGTTGCTCAGTTCTATCGCTATCTTTGCGCTACGTATCACTTGTTTACCATGCCTCCCAAATTGCCATGTCGACCTCTAACCTTTTCTCCTTCCAAAGAACCGTTGTTTGGCTATGTTACTGCTTTGGCTCAAACCTCTTATAGCATTGTTAGTTGCGGTGAAGTTGAAGATTGCTCCATGATGGGCGGGATTATTTTGGGATATCACAATATCTCTTATTTAATTAATGCATCTATATACTTGGTAAAGGGTGGAAGACTTCGGCCTTATGCACGGTGTTTTGTTCCACTCTTACGCCCTAGTTTCAAATCATACCGGTGTTATGTTCCCGGATTTTGCGTTCCTTACACGGTTGGGTGATTTATGGGACCCCTTTACAGTTCGCTTTGAATAAAACTCCTGCAGGGTATATTATCTTTCGAAAGCCGTGCCCGCGGTTATGTGGCAGATGGGAATTTGTTAATGTCCGGTTGTAGATAACTTGACACCAGATCCGAATTAAAATGCATCAACCGCGTGTGTAGCCGTGATGGTCTCTTTTCGGTAGTCGGGGAAGTGAACATGGTTTTGGGTTATGTTTGGCGTAAGTAGGAGTTCAGGATCACATCTTGATCATTGCTAGTTTCACGACCGTTCCTTTGCTTCTCTTCTCGCTCTTATTTGCATATGTTAGCCACCATATATGCTTAGTTGCTGCTGCAACCTCACCACTTTACCCCTTCCTTTCCCATAAACTTAAATAGTCTTGATCTCGCGGGTTTTGGGATTGCTGAGTCCTCGTGACTCACCGGATACTATCTAGCAACAGTTGGGTGCCGATGAAACCGGTCTGGTGATGCAACCGAAGCTCGGATGGGAGCTCAACGAAGATCTTTGTCGTTGCTATGTTTCGTTTCATGTTGATCGGTAGTGGAGCCCAGTTGGGACGACCGGGGATCTAGCGAGTTGGGTTATCTTCTTTTCTTTTGGCTTCGTCCGTAGTCGGACTATATATGTGTACTACGAATGATGTATGATTTATTATATGTTCATTGTGTGAAGTGGCGATTGTAAGCCAACTCTTTATCCCATTCTTATTCATTACATGGGATTGTGTGAAGATGACCCTTCTTGCGACAAAACCACAATGCGGTTATGCCTCTAAGTCGTGCTTCGACATGTGGGAGATATAGCCGCATCGTGGGTGTTACACTAGGTAGCACGACCAACCATAGGATGGTGATTCAATAACCAACATGCTAAGGATGAAATTATTGTCCTTTAGCTAACGAGCAACAGAGTTGCTAGGAGTATTGATTTCACACATCACGATTCACTTGTCGGCATTCCGGTTGCGACAACACGGAACCGAGGAATGAGTAATGAGGGCGAGAAGTGTCACTGTATCAAGAGTTCATATGATGGTGTGCAATTCCCATGACATTCTTGATATAAAGATGGTAATACTTCAGGGTAGAATAGAACAAAGGCTGGATTAGTATTTGATCTTCGGAACACAACTGCTTTGACCCAATCCTAGAAATAGATAAGGTTCTGGAGTTTGTTTCTCCTAGTCATTCCGGAATAGAATGGCTTGACGGACCACATGAGTAAAAGGCATCGATGAACACGAATGCACAACCACTCCTGACTATCAATTGATAGACAAGGGCTAGAGAACAACTAAAGAGGGACAATCCCAAAAGAACATATGATTTTACGAGTTGTGGATGCATGGACTAGCATGTCGAGCAGAGTTCAACATATTTCTTCTGGATAACCCATGCGAAGGTAGAATTGGCAAAGTCGCAATACAGAATGGAGAACCCATCGAGAGCACTCCTGTTGTGATCTTTTGATCCAACAAACATCTGTCGTAAGTGGTTCATAGTATTTCGAAGAAGGAAATACCACGTACCTTGAGGACTATTGCAAAGGTTACTAATATCCTAAAGGAACTAGCAAACACTATCAACATGAGGTAAGTGGGGTGAATCTCAGGTTCAAAACCTAGAAGTAGAATACCTACATACTAAGTGGCATCACGGGATGCTTTCAAGAATGACGGTCAGAATCATCACACTTGGAACACAAATCATGGCTGGATTACTAGGTGGCACTCTAAGACACATAGGGCCATAATAATAACACCAACATATATGTCAAGGCAACAGAGTACCTCAACTCACCGATTGGTGTGGTCAAACTGGCCCAAAGGAACATCGAAAACAGGAGGAAGGGATTTGCAAATGCATCGATCGTAGAAACACAGGGACGACTCGGACAACATAACGGTTGTAAATGCTCAAAGGATTTGAGATATCCTGCAAAATGGTGGCATAACCACTCGGAAGCACAATATCAAGGTTCTCGGATCAACTATCAATACACGGAAGTAGTAGGAACTGAACTGAGGCTTAAAACCACCAATCCTACAAGTCTACGGATTAGTAACACGTGAACCTGATAGAGAGAATTGAAAGCCTAGTTCCTTAACCCCGTAGGAAAGATTAGTTGACTAGGATCAGAAGGGCATGAGATAAAGGAGTAAAAGAGCCTTCGTTCCATACCACAATCAATTCCCCTACATATAACTAAAGCATTTCTAGACTCAACTTGACCGGTTTGGCTTGGTAATCCTACAGCGATCGAGCTCGATACCAAAGTATCGGGACCACGACTCGATGCCACACCGATCTAGCACGTAACACCTCATATCACTTTGCGGCCTCACGAACGGTATTCCCACGGGTGTCACCTTACCAGGCCCGGGACCGTTCGCGCCTTTTGGCTCACATATATGATAGGGTCACTAGCATCCATATGACAAAGAACCCGGACTGATATGACTAGTCGTGAACCCAAAGTGCAACTAGCTTACAGGGACAGACATACATGACCCAACAACGAACGTGTCGGTCATCAGCGAGTGAATCCGGGTACAATTTGGGCTAACAGGACTCGGAGAATCCGGGCTGTAGCATGCTATTTGGACTCCGATAGACACCACGTGACATTTCCCGGAAAGGGGAGATCTGAGGAACGAAGAAGGACACATGCCGACCAGCCTAAGTGTTCCGGAGCAGTAGCAAGCTACCAAGGCTAAATCAAAGCACTAGGAGACATTTCCCGGTAAGAGAGGCTACCAAGGATAAACAACTAGTTAGTCAGATCCCACACATACCAAGTATTTCAATAACATACACACAATATGCTCGATATGTGCAAATACAACATGGCATCACAACATGACTCTACAACTCAAGTATTTATTCAATAGGCTCCGAGGAGCGAGATATTACAAACATGGTCTCATGACACAACATTCAGAGCATACAAGTCAAAACACATGAGGAATCTTATTATGTCTGAGTAAGGACATCTACAAATGAAAAAGGCTGAAAATCCTGACTATCTACCAGATCCTACCGAGGGCACAAGATCGTAGCTGAGATAACAAGCTAAACGTCGAAGTCCACGCGGAACTACTAGTGAGACTGAGGTCTCTCTGCAAAAAAATAAAATAGGCAAACGTGAGTACAAATGTACCCAACAAGACTTACATCAGAACTAACTACATATGCATCATTATCAACAAAGGGGTGGTGGGTTTAACATCAGCAAGCCAGCTTTGACTCGGTGGCTATCCTGGACTACGACTGCAAGTAACTCTTTTGAGGTGGCGCACACGAGTCCACATATTCACCATATCAATACACCACTATGGATCCGCTCCCGTCTCCCTACGAGAACGCCATCCATAGCACTCACGCTTATCTTGCGCATTTTAGAGAATCCACTTTCACTTGTCTATGAACTGTATAGGCAACCCAGAGGTCCTTTACCGTGGACGCGGCTATTCGAATAGATGATGTTAACCCTGCAGGGGTGTACTTCTTCACACACGCTCTCGCCACTTACCTCCATGTACACGTCTTGTATCTCGGCAACCTTCAATATGAAGCCTGGCGAGGTGTCGCCACGGCCTACCTAAACACTCAAGTCTGTAGTCCAGTTTATCGCCTATTCAGGTTCCATCCATGAGAGTCCGGCCAAAGTTTCCACATATGGCCCCGAATGATGTGTGCGAGTTCCCGAGACACTAAACGGGCGCCTTGCACACCGTACACGTGCCTACCGTGATCACAAACACCCCTCGGGTCGGTCAGCTGCGCCAAGACCTCCAAAGATACTACAAACACCAGAAACTACTTGCAACTCCTGGATAGAGGGCGAGGGTGATTAAGAAGCCGAGAGGGTCAATTAAGGATCCCAATGAGTGGTAGTAGTTGTTCATGGGTCACAAACACAGAACTCAGTTCCTGAGGACGGCTTCAATGAGACAACCCACCATGTACTCCTACATGGCCACTCACCGCTACCTTTACCAAATCGTGTTCACACACTTAGCTCACACACAGTAGGACATGTTTACACACCTCTGATTCATCCCGATGAATCGGACCTAACTCAACTCCAAGCAAGAGTGTGCATGCCAAACAAGCATGAATGAGTAGGCACATCAGGGCTCAAACAACTCCTACTCATGCTAGTGGGTTTCATCTATTTACTATGGCAATGACAGGTCATGCAAAGGATAAGGGGTTCAACTACCGCAGCAAGTAACATATGTATTGTTGTTGTCCTAATGCAGTAAAAGAGAGTAGGAGCGAGAGAGTGGGATTGTATCAGAATGAACAAGGGGGTTTTGCTTGCCTGGCACTTCAGAAGATAGTATAGTTCTTCATCGGTGTCATCGATCTCATCATCGGTATCACGTCTATCGAGAGGGGACAAATACCAGCAACACAGAAGGAAACACAATCAATGCAATGCACAATATGATGCATGATCATGACATGGCAAAATGAGTATGTTAGGCTGATGCAACTACAAACAGGGCGGTTTGAGTTCATTTGAATAAAAGATTCAAATGCAAACCCAAAAATATGAACTCATATAACTGCATTATCTTGTTTCATCTAAACAGCAAGGTTAGGTTGCTCTAACATGCATGAAACTAGTACAGATGGATAGATTGGATTTTTTTGATCAATTTTCATATATAAATCTTTTTATTTGGAGTTACAGATTAATTTCTACGATTTTCTGAAGTTTATAGTATTTTCTGGAATTTCCTGGAAAAGAATAAACCCAGAAAATACATTAGTGCATCAGCATTCCGTCACTTTGACGTCAGCGGTCAATGTAGATGGTCCAGGTCAAACCTGACCAGTGGGACCTGCCTGTCAGTGACTAACCTAACAAATCCAAATTAATTAGCGCTAAACTAATACTAATCTAGTTTAATTAAGAGCATGGGCCCACACATCAGTGACTTAGGGGGATTCAAACTAGGTCAAACCCGCCGGTAAATCGATGCCGGCGAGGGCCGCGACAGCGGCGCGGCTCGGAAAACACCCACAAGGCATGGACGAGGCCGTTCTTGGACTCGTTGGAGAGCTCTTGCAGGTGCGCGTCGAGTGGTGGTGGCGGCCGGGCCTATGGTGGCCGGAGCCGACGCCGGTGAGCTCCAAGGCGGCGGCCGTAGTTCGGGTTAGCACGGGGGCGGCGTTAGGGAGCACGACAGGGGGTGCGGAGGGGTGCTATGGCCTCCTGGGGGTGCACTAAGCACGAGTGCGTGCTCGGTTTAGACGGAGGCGAACCAAAACGACGACGGCGACAAGTCCAGCACCGGTGAGGTCTCGGTCTCGGCGAAATAGAAGGCTACGACGAGCTAATGGACATGGGAGAAGGGAATCGGCAGAGGAGCTCACCATGAGTCGCGATGGTGGACTCGGCGTGCTTGAGGAAGCACCGGAGCGAGCGGGGCGGTGAGAGGGATCTCCGGCGTTTCGAGGTTGAAGATGGCGACAGGGCGGTGCTATGGTGCATCCCGGCTTGCTTGACTTGGCGGAGAGGTTGGGGATGATGTGGCGGAGCTCCTGGACTGGTCAGGGAAGCGAGGGGGAGGCGGTGGACACGCAGAATCGACATGTGGCAATGACGGCGGCCCAGGTGTGCTCGGAGAGAGAAAGAGAGAAGAGGGTAGGGGGACAGAGAGAGTGAAAGGGGTCCAGGGGGTGCGTGGCGTCGCAGGAGAGATCCAGGCGACGGGGACGCAGGCAGGCAGGGTGGAGGTGGCGCGCGCGCGGCAAGCACACGCCCTCCTGCCTACTAGCAGGAGGTTGAAGACAATGGGGCGGTGGGGTGGGCCAATGCGATCTTCAAACCCACCAATTTGCGCCCAAACTAGGTGGCGACAAAGTGAGGCCATGTAAGTCTCTCTCTCTCCCTTTTATTTCTGTTTTCTATTTTCTGCAATTTTAGAGATTTATTAAAAATACTAAAACTAAAGCAAAAATCATGAAACTTCTCATGCCCACTGTTTGGAATATTTCCAATAGTTAACATTTTAATTTATGATTATTTGAGCATTTAAAATATTTTATCGCATTTAAATGCCCAAATGCAAATAGCATATGATTTAATTCAGTGACCCAATGTTGTCCTAGAAAATGTGAACCATTTTTGTCAGAGGTTCTAGACCAAGGCAAAGATGATGAACATTTTTTAAGGGCATTTCAGGTTCATTAAAAATATTTTTATTCTGACCCTAGTTGGATTTCATTTGGTCCTAGGGTTTGAACATCCCTATTTCAAGTTTAGGAAAATATAAACATGATGCACACATGAAGCTAGCCTAGTGCGTTGCCAGGAGCTAGGGATGTGACATTCATGCAATATGTTCATGCCCTCGGAAGCAAGATCTCATTTGCCTCTGTCGAGCGTCCTAGAAGCAATGGGCAATTTGAAAGAAGCTAATTAAGTGCTGCAAGGACTCAAGACAAGAACCTTTGATACGCTGTAGAAGCACAGCAGGCGGTGGATCGGTGAGCTATCGTTAGTTCTCTGGTCCCACATAATGACACCAAATCGAGCTACCGGATAGACTCCCTTCTCCCTAGTCTATGGGGCAGAAGCAGTTATCCCCATGAAACTCATTTATGGGTCTCCTCGAGTGCTTTCCTATTTGAAGTAGTGCAAGATCAGCACCGGCGTGATGATGCTGTGCTACTCGAGGAGAACCGTCTCCTGGCTGCTTCTGGCGTCTTTGCGCTATCGATAGCGTTGCGATCACACGACCACGAGGTTCATGCCCGTGTTTTCGTGAAGGCGATACATCTCCTACATATCTACAATTCTTGATTGTTCCATGCTGTTATATTATCAATCTTGGATGCTTTATAATCATTTTATATCATTTTTGGTACTAACCTATTGACATAGTGCAAAGTGTCAGTTGATGTTTTCTATATGTTTTTTACATCGCAGGAAATGAATACCAAACGGAGTCCAAATGCAACAAAACTTCACGGAGATTTTTTATGGACCAGAAGACACTCAATGGGCAAAGGCAGTGCCTGGGGGGGTGCTCCGAGGGGAGCACAACCCACTAGGGCACGCCAGGAGGCGCAGGCACGCCCTGGTGGGTTGTGCCCACCTCGGGTGCCCCCGGACCGCCTCTTTGATCTATAAATACCCCAATATTCCAAAAACCCTAGGAAGTCGATTTAAAATCACTTCCACCATGGCAGAGTCCGAACCACAAGATCCAATCTAGACACCATAAGGGAGGGTTCACCACTTCCATTGGTGCCTCTCCAATGATGCGTATGTAGTTCTTTGTAGACCTTGGTCCATAGTTAGTAGCTAGATGACTTCCTCTCTTGTTTGATTGTTAATACAATGGTCTCTTGGAGATCCATATGATGTAACTCTTCTTGTGGTGTGTTTGTTGGGATCTGTTGAACTTTGAGTTTATGATCAGTTATATCTTTTCATCCATGAAAGCTATTTGAGTCTTCTTTGATCTCTTATATGCATGATTGCTTATAGCCTCGTATTTCTTCTCCGATATTTGTTTTTTTGGCCAACTTGATCTATTTATCTTGCAATGGGAAGGGGTGCTTTGTAGTGGGTTCGATCTTATGGTGCTTGATCCCAAAGGATGTAAGGGGAACCGACACGTATGTATCATTCCTACTAAGGATAAAATGATGGGCTCTATCTCTACATAGATAGATCTTGTCTACCTCATGTCATCGTTCTTATTGCATTACTCCGTTTTCCCATGAACTTAATACACTAGATGCATGCTGGATAGCGGTGATGTGTAGAGTAATAGTAGTAGATGCATGCAGGAGTCGGTCTACTAATCTTGGACGTGATGCCTATATAATGATCATTGCCTGGATATCGTCATGATTATTTGAAGTTCTATCAATTACCCAACAGTAATTTGTTCACCCACCGTTTGCTATTTTTCTCGAGAGAAGCCACTAGTGAAACATATGGCCCTCGGGTCTCTTTCTCATATTATTTGCCTTTGTGATATACTTTTCCTTTGCTTTTATTTTCAGATCTACTAAACCAAAAATACAAAAATACCTTCCTTGTTTTATTATTATTTATTTTATTTGGCGTTTGATCTATCAATCTATTACAACTTTCTCCCGTCCACGTGCCAATTTCTGGCGCGGTCACCCGAAAGGGATTGACAACCCCTTTAACACGTCGGGTTGCGAGTGATTGTTATTTGTGTGCAGGTGCTATTTACGTTTTGTTGCTTGGTTCTCCTACTGCTTTGATAACCTTGGTTTCATCACTGAGGGAAATACCTACTGATGTTGTGATGCATCATCCCTTCCTCTTTGGGGAAATACCGACGTAGCTTGAAGCCACCTGAAGGAAATATGCCCTAGAGGCAATGAGGGAGTCCCGGACTAGGGGGTGTCCGGATAGCCGAACTATCATCATCGGCCGGACTCGAAGACTATGAAGATATAAGATTGAAGACTTCGTCCCGTGTCCGGATGGGACTTTCCTTGGTGTGGAAGGCAAGCTTGGCGGTACGGATATGTAGATCTCCTACCATTGTAACCGACTCTGTGTAACCCTAACCCTATCCGGTGTCTATATAAACCGGAGGGTTTTAGTCCGTAGGACGGACAACAATCATACCATAGGCTAGCTTCTAGGGTTTAGCCTCCTTGATCTCGTGGTAGATCTACTCTTGTAACACACATCATCAATATTAATCAAGCAGACGTGGGTTTTACCTCCATCGAGAGGGCCCGAACACAGGTAAAACATCGTGTCCCTTGTCTCCTGTTACCATCTGCGCCTAGACGCATACGATTCGGGACCGCCTACCGAGATCCGCCGGTTTTGACACCGACATTGGTGCTTCCATTGAGAGTTCCTTCCGTATCGCCACCGATAGGCTCGATGGCTTCTTCGATCATCAACAACGGCACGCAGTCCGAGGCGAGACCTTCCTCCCCGGACAGATCTTATGTATTCGGCGGCTTTACTTGCGGGCCAATTCGCAGCCATCTGGAGCAGATCGAAGCTACGCCCCGGCCGTCGAGTCAGATTTGAAGTTTGAACTTCACGGGCCGACATCGGCGGGACTTGATCCTTGATGGATTCGAGCCACACCGAAGGCGTGCCGCATTGTCACGACGACGAGCATGATTTAGCTCTGCGGCAGACCGATTACCACGGAAGGCCGCACTCGAGCCCGCTCGATCTTCAATTTGGAGCCGGCTGCGCAGATCGAGGACGGATTGCTAGACACCACCTGGGGCTGCAACCTCTCTGGCGATAGAGCCGAACAACGACCTTGTCCCTCATGAAGCTCGTGACTCCGAGGTGCCGGACTCCTCGCCGGACTACTAACCTCCCGCGCCCCCTCCGATCGAATCCGATTTGGCGCCGATCATGGAGTTCACCGCGGCGGACATCTTTCAACACTCACCTTTTGGCGACATCTTGAGTTCGCTAAAGTATCTCTCGTTATCGGGAGAGCCCTGGCCGATCAAGGCCGGAGGACGGTTAGGGACGCGGACGACGAAGAAATTCAAAGCCCACCCACCACCCACTTGGTAGCCACTGTCGGCGATCTAACCGACATGCTAGACTAGGACTCAAGACATCGACGGTATGGACGGCGATGTCAAGGCAACTAAGAACCGGCGCCATCCGGCACCGGAAAGCCACCTCATCATATGACATATACATGGTGGTTATCCCAAAGGATGGGAATGGCGAAGGAGCAGCGGAGGATGACCTCCAAGAAACAGCCCAAGCGCCGGCGTCGGTGGCCGCTCTAAATCCCGCCACAAAGAAGAATGAAGATTCCGGCACCGGAGATAATAACACCCCAGATAGTGCCGAAGACAACCCACTCCAGCAGAATTCAGCACAGGAGGACGGAGACGCCAGCCCTCATGAGAGAGCGGCAGAAGAAGAGGTAGAGGATTATATGCCTCCCTCCGAAGACGAGGCGAGCCTCGACGACGACGAATTCGTCGTGCCTGAGGATCCCGTCGAACAAGAGCGTTTTAAACGCAGGCTTATGGCCACGGCAAACAGCCTCAAGAAAAAGCAGCAATAAATTAGAGCTGATCAAGATCTGCTAGCCGACAGATGGACTGAAGTCCTCGCGGCCGAAGAGCATGAGCTCAAACGCCCCTCCAAAAGCTACCCTAAACGCAAGCTGCTCCCCCGATTAGAGGATGAGGCGTATGAACCTGCATCACCAGCCCGACAATACGGGCCTGACCGATCACCACCCGTGGTCGCTGACGGAGGCCTGTAGGCCCTTCACCAGAACCGTACCGCGGCATCGCTCGAAAAGCGCAAGGCCACAGAGGAACGCTCCGGACTTGCGGGACATATTGGAGGATAAGGCAAGACAATCAAGATCGATCTACGGATCGCGTGGGCGCCCCATGACACATGACGACAACCGTCGCGCCGGACACAGTAAGTCCCGGGCGGGCGAACAAAATGCAGTAAAGCTCTTTTGAACTCCGTCGTGATATTGCCCAGTACAGAGGCGCCGCACACCCACTATGCTTCACAGATGAAGTAATGGATCATCAAATCCCCGAAGGGTTTAAACCCGTGAATATTGAATCTTACGATGGCACAACAGACCCCGCGGTTTGGATCGAAGACTATCTCCTCCACATCCACATGGCCCGCGGTGACGATCTTCACGCCATCAAATATCTCCCACTCAAACTTAAAGGACCAGCCCGGCATTGGCTTAACAGCTTGCCAGCAGAGTCAATCGGGAGTTGGGAAGACCTGGAAGCCGCATTCCTCGATAACTTCCAAGGCACGACAAAGCGACCACCCGTGACGATGACCTAAGACACATAATTCAGCAGCCATTTAATCGGCCAGATTATTCTCGACACGGTTCTTAACCAAGAAAAACCAAATCGTCCGACTGTCCGGATGCGGAGGCCCTCATGACCTTCAAGCATAACATCCTCCGCGACGAGTGGCTTGCCCGGCACTGGGACAGAAAAGCCGAAATCCATGGCAGCCCTCACATCACTCATGACCCGCTGCGCTGGTGAGGACAGCTGGCTAGCACGCAGCAACAACCTCAAAGAAAATTACGGTAGTCCGGATATCAAGGACCGTAATGGCAGGTCGCGTCGCAACAAAAACAAACGCCGCATTAACGGCGACAATAGTGAGGATACGGCAGTCAATGCCGGATTTAGAGGCTCTAAACCCGGTCAGCGGAAAAAGCCATTCAAAAGAACTACTCCGGGTCCGTCCAATTTGGACCGAATACTCGACCGCTCTTGCCAGATGCACGACACCCCCGAAAAGCCAGCCAACCACACCAACCGGGACTGTTGGGTATTCAAGCAGGCAGGCAAGTTAATTGCCGAAAACAATGACAAGGGGCTGCATAGCGATGACGAGGAAGAGACCCGACCGAAAAATAGAGGATGAAGGTTTCCCCACAAAAGTGCGGACGGTGAACATGATATACGCAACACACATACCCAAAAGGGAGCGAGCGTGCACTCGTGGACGATATCTGGCGATGGAGCCAGCCGCCCAGTTCAACCCATGGTCCTCCCGCCCGATCGCTTTTGGACCGAAGGACCACCCCACCAAAGATCCGCCACGGGCGGATTCGCGCATTGGTTTTAGACCCAATCGTCGATGGATTTCACCTCACCAGAGTCCCGATGGACGGCGGCGGCCTTCGAACCTGCTTTATCGAGGATACAAGGTCGCCAAAATGGGCATAGACCCCTCAAGGATTAAACCAACCAAGACAACCTTTAAAGGCGTCATACCAGGTGTAGAAGCCAATTGTACAGGCTCGATTACTGCGGAAGTGGTCTTCGGATCCCGGATAACTTCCAAGCGAGGAGTTAATCTTGACATAGTTCCGTTCGCGGCGGCTATCATGCTCGCTTCGGACGCACCACGCTTGCAAAGTTCAACGCGTGCCGCGCTACGCATACCTCAAGCTCAAGATGCCAGGCCCTCGAGGAGTCATCACGGTCAATGGAAACATCGAACGCTCTCTCGAGCGGAGGAACATACAGCTCATCGCCGGCAGAACTACTGATGCAGCCTCTTAAAGCGATTCTCGTCCGCCGTAGTTTAGCGGCCGGACACGTTAAGCGCCCGAGTAACCTACAACAAGACCACAGCGTTAGAAACGCCCGAGCATCGCCAGAAGCAGTGCGGCCCCGACCCCAGCCCCTGCAAAACGTCAAGACAGGTCCTTCGCGTACACCATTATGCTTTGGAGATACCATGGGCACGGGGAGAGGGGCACAACCACGATAGGCCCAGAATGCGGCTCAACCAAACCAGGGGCTCTCAAGTGTGTCGTTCTTTTTTTCTTTTTCCTTTTTATTTTTACCCACAGGACTCCGTTCATTAGAGGCCCTGTCCGGCAGCAGACCTGCCGAACTCACGATGCAACAGCCAGGGGAGGAGAAAGGCTACAACGGATATCCAAGTGGTCTCCATTACGAGCTTTAAATCTGTTTTATACACCATTCTGCAGCCTATCCCTGGAGGGGGACATGTTCAATAGTCCCGTCCCTTGCTTATCGCCCCATTTGTATCGTTCTGCATTCACAGCAGTTTTTCTTGAATAAAGCAATGCAGCACCTTTTTGCTTCCAATTGCATTTCTTTCTAATACATATGTTCATTTATGACATGTTGCATCCGTACACTTTGGTACGGCTAAATACACTAGGGGCTTATGTTTCCCGCATTACGGTGTGATAAGTACGAACACTTTCACAAGTGCGGCACCCCGAACTTATAGCATTATATGCATCGGCTCCGAATCATGTTCTTGGGTCAATAGTTGGGTTTGCCCGGCTCCCATGTTTTGGTACCTTACGTTCCGTTGTATCGGCTAAGGTAGCACTGGGAGAACCACTGCGATTGCGCCCCAGTTGAGCTGGGCGAGCGCCTCGATGGAAAGCTAAACTGACCGTCATTATGAGGCGAGAGCCGGTCGCTGTTCGAGAGGTTTTTTGCGAGTCCCTAAAGACTTATGCCGCTTAGAGCGAGGAGCCGACTTTGTCCGCCCAAGCGTGGATAAGCGCCCCAAATTGACCTTCAATACTAGGGGCTTCACGAAATTTAAAATTAGTCTATGGCTAAGTGAGAGTGTTCAAGCATTATAAGTCTGGTTGCCTTGTTCGTTGTGTTGAGCGCCTCCCTAGATGGACCTAAAATGGGAACAAGAGTGCTAAAATTTATCCCGAACACCCCAAAGACTGTGGCATGGGGGCTGAAGCTTACCGACTTGCCATCTCTCGATTTGATAAACAGCCGCCTGAGATGGTAATATTTTAAATTAACAAGCGTTGCTTAGCGCATATGAACTAAGTTTTCAGCGCACAGGATAACAAAATGCGAGTCTACTCAAAAATTACATCTTTGGAGCACTCACCCGCAATAATGCGGGCACCCTTCAGGACAGTTTTATAATATATTTCGGGCGTGTGATGCTCCTTGCCCTGCGGTGGCGCGTCCGTCACAAGCTTCTGGGCATCCATCTTGCCCCAGTGCACCTTTGCGCGGGCAAGGGCCCGACGGGCACCTTCAATACAGGCGGAGTGCTTGATGACTTCAACCCACGGGCACGCATCCACCAACCGCACTGGGCGAAGTAGCTCCCGAGGCATGGCCTTCTTAGGCCACAGCCGAACTATGAGGCCCTTCATGGCCTGTTCGGCCGCCTTAGGAGCTTCGACCAGCTGCTTTCACCTGGTCGCTAAAACACCGGATGTCCGGCCTCAGCATACTGAGACCAGAAGACCTTCTCTGTCGAGCTCCCCTCCTCAGCCTGTAGAAAGCGGCAGCATCGGACACGCTGCGGGGCAGATCTGCGAACGCTCCTGGAGAGCTCCGAATTCGGCTAAGTGTTATGTAATTCACACTCACATGCTTACTTTGCATGAAAAATGCCTTACCCGCCGCTATTTTCTTCAACGCCTCGATTTCCTGGAGGGCCTTATAGGCTTTGGCCTTAGCGGCTTTGGCACTCTCAAGAACCGTCGCAAGCTCGGACTCTCGAGTCTTCGACTCACGCTCCAAACTCTCATGTTTTTCCATGGGAGCCTGGAGCTCTTGCTGTACCTCCGCCACCCGCGCCTCATGCTTCTCTCGCTGGTGCGCTCCGCGTCATTACATGCTCGTCATGACACACGCCTCCTTCAGGGTCGCCACCTCGTTTGTGTCCCCTGCTATATCCACGTTATCCTTGTCATTTTTCTTGCAACCAAATCCTTTTCTGTAAGGTACAATTTTAATAAGGTGTTACTCACCTTCCTTGTCCTCGAGCTGCTTCTTGGCACGGCCGAGCTCGTTCTCGGACCGCTCGAGGCTTTGCTTCAAAGTATTGACCTCCGCAGTAAGGCGGCAGAGGTCGGCAAGACACCGCAATCCCATATTGACATATTTTTATGACTCTGCATATATCTTTTCGGATCCTCGGTCCGGCGTTTCTTTCCGAACACCGAATCGAGCATCGTGGGCTACCGCTTCTATGCGGTACTATTTTACATATATCAAAATTCTTACCTCAAAGCCTGTTAGAAACTGCTGCAAGCTTGGTCAGCCCGCTCTTGGCGAGCTAAACTTTCAATCACCGCACTCATAATAAAGGCGGTGTTCCTCTTCGATGGAGGCGCCATTGAGCGCCTCCAGCAAGCTATCCGGCGCCTCCGGTTGGACGGAGGCTGCCGGCGTCACGGTCTTGCCCTTCTTACGAAGGGACCGCCCGCGAGACTCCGGAGCCGCTATTGGTTCCGGGGCCGAGTCCGGTGCAAAGTCCGGGAGGTTGTCCTTCGACACCTCCAGGTCCTCCTCCTCCCGGTGAGTCCCTTCCCGGGATCCCACCTCGGCATCGTCCGCATCGCTGGGGTGGAGGCGGTCGGAAGAGAATCCATATCCGGACAAGATTTCCAAGGACCCGCTCGACGAAGCGGGAAGATCATCCTTGGGCGGACTGCAGGGTTGTATGCGGCATTAGAAAGACACTGTGTGGCGAAAAGAAAACCATGAAATTGTTTGGGAGTCCGGGTACTTACGATCTCGCCAGGGGCTTGGTCCTTGGAGGCCAGTCCTCGTCGTCATCACTGGCGTTGGCAGAGTAGTCCGGGGGAAGGGTTTTTCCCTTCTTGGAACCTTCGCCTCTCCCGTGAAAGCCTTCCTTTCTTCCTCCTTCACTGGGTAGAGGCTTTCTTCTTCTCCTCCTCGCCTTTGTGGGAGGAGTCGGCCTCGGAGTCATCATCCGATAACACCTGAAAACGGGAACTCTTTCGAGTACCCGTGGCCTTCTTCTTGGCCTTCTTCTCCGGCACCACGTGAGGTGCCGGAGCCAAAGAGCCCCGTTAGCCAGCGTCCCGGCTGAGTCCTTCCGCAATGGGGCCGGACAGATAGTCGTTTCGACGCCTTCGCCCAGATGGCCCTGTCAAAGGAAAAGGGGAGTTTAGATCCCACATAGAGTCAAACTATGGAAAACAAGCGTCCCGTAAAGGACAAAATCACTTACCTCGTCAGCCGGACGCTGCGAGCTGAATCCGCGATCTTCGGTAGCGGATCCGGGAGCCGGTGCGCGATGTTGCTGGACAAATATCCGGCGCTGCGCAGCTTCTGGATCTGCCCCTCCGTGACGGAGGAGGCCATCCACTTGCCTCCCGCTCCGGACATAGCTGGAGAAGGTTGAGGTGAGATGTGTGGACTTGGGCGCTGGAGCTCGAGTTTGTGGAGATGGATAAGCCAAGGAGGAAGAAGGCGCAGGTAAAAGGGTTGGATCTTTATCCCCTTATATGGGCGGACAAAAACATATGTCCCCACCGTCCTGATACAACTCGCTTATCTCCCAAGCGCCGCAATCAATGGCGCGGTTGGGTTACCCACGTCCGTATTGATGGAATCCCGGAATAAGGGGAACACGATCTCTGCCTCGACAAGACGTGCCAAGGAAACCGCTTCGCTAAACGCGCTGAGGCAGTACAATAAAAACAATTCGAGTAAAGGCTTGGTAGTGGTGTGACGTCACGCCACCAGATATGTCAGTAGATTGAACTTCTGTAATATTATTCTCTCTACGGTAATGCGTGGAATTTATTTTGCGTGAGCCGACACTATCCCGGTGTTCACAATCTTCTATAAATTATTCGAGGAAGAACCCGCCTTGCAATGCCGAAGACAATATGCGCCACCGGACTAAATCGTCATTGAAGCCTGGTTTAGGGGCTACTGAGGGAGTCCCGGACTAGGGGGTGTCCGGACAGCCGAACTATCATCATCGGCCAGACTCCAAGACTATGAAGATATAAGATTGAAGACTTCATCCCGTGTCCGGATGGGACTTTCCTTGGCGTGGAAGGCAAGCTTGGCGATACGGATATGTAGATCTCCTACCATTGTAACCGACTCTGTAACTAACCCTAGCCCTCTCCGGTGTCTATATAAACCGGATGGCTTTAGTCCGTGGGACGAACAACAATCATACCATAGGCTAGCTTCTAGGGTTTAGCCTCCTTGATCTCGTGGTAGATCTACTCTTGTAACACACATCATCAATATTAATCAAGCAGGACGTAGGGTTTTACCTCCATCGAGAGGGCCCGAACCTGGGTAAAACATCGTGGCCCTTGTCTCCTGTTACCATCCGCCTAGACGCACAGTTCGGGAGCCCCTACCCGAGATCCGCCGGTTTTGACACCGACAGGCAATAAAGTTTTTATTTATATTTCCTTATATCATGATAAATGTTTATTATTCATGCTAGAATTGGATTAATCAGAAACTTAGTACATGTGTGAATGCATAGACAAACAAAGTGTCACTAGTATGCCTGTACTTGACTAGCTCGTTGAATTAAAGATGGTTAAGTTTCCTAGCCATAGACATGAGTTGTCATTTGATTAACGGGATCACATCATTAGAGAATGATGTGATTGACTTGACCCATTCTGTTAGCTTAGCACTTGATCGTTTAGTTTGTTGCTATTGCTTTCTTCATGACTTATACATGTTCCTATGACGATGATATTATGCAACTCCCGAATGCCGAAGGAACACTTTATGTGCTACCAAGCGTCACAACATAACTGGGTGATTATAAAGGTGCTCTATAGGTGTCTCCGATGGTACTTGTTGAGTTGACATAGATCGAGACTAGGATTTGTCACTCCGATTATCGGAGAGGTATCTCTGGGCCCTCTCGGTTATGCACATCATAATTAACTAACGAGTTAATTATGGGATGATTCATTACGTAATGAGTAAAGAGACTTTCCAGTAACAAGATTGAGCTAGGTATTGAGATACCGACGATCGAATATCGGGCAAGTAACATACCGAAGACAAAGGGAACAGCATATATTATTATGCGGTTTGACCGATAAAGATCTTTGTAGAATATGTAGGAGCCAATATGAGCATCCAGGTTCCGTTATTGGTTATTGACTGGAGACGTGTCTCTATCATGTCTACATAGTTCTCGAACCCGTAGGGTCCGCACGCTTAAAGTTCAGTGACGATCGGTATTATAAGTTTTTGTGTTTTGATGTACCGAAGGTAGTTCGGAGTCCCGGATATGATTACAGACATGAAGAGGAGTCTCGAAATGGTCGAGACGTAAAGATCGATATATTGGACGACTATATTCAGACACTGAAGTATTCCGGGTGGTTTCGGAGAAAACTAGACTGCTGGAGGATTACCAGAATCCCCTCGGGAGAAATAGTGGGCCTTATGGGCCTTAGTGGAGAGAGAGATGGCTGGCCTGGGGCAGGCCACGCGCCCCTCCCCCTCTGGTCCGAATTGGACTAGGAGAGGGGGGCGGCGCCCCCCTTTCCTTCTCCCTCTCCCCCTTCCTTTCCCCCTCCTAGTAGGAGTAGAAAAGAGGGGTGTCCTACTCCTACTAGGAGGAGGACTCCTCCTCCTGGTGTGCCCACAAGGGACCGGCCGGCCTCCCCCTTGCTCCTTTATATACGGGGGCAGGGGGCACCTCTAGACACACAAGTTGATCTATTGATCTTTCCAAGCCGTGCGCGGTTCCCCCCTCCACCATAATCCACCTCGATCATATCGTAGCGGTGCTTAGGCGAAGCCCTGTGTCGGTAGCATCATCATCACCGTCATCACGCCGTCGTGCTGACGAAACTCTCCAGCGAAGCTTTGCTGGATCGAAGCTCGCGGGTTGTCATCGAGCTGAACGTGTGCTGAACTCGGAGGTGTCGTGCGTTCGGTGCTTGGATCGGTCGAATCGTGAAGACGTACGACTACATCAACCGCATTGTGCTAACGCTTCCGCTTTCGGTCTATGAGGGTACGTGGACACACTCTCCCCTCTTGTTGCTATGCATCGCCATGATCTTGCGTGTTCATAGGAATTTTTTTGAAATTACTACGTTTCCCGACACCGCCATCAAAGGCGACCTTGTCCTTAGGCGTGTTCAGTCTACCAAGGGTACAAACAAGTTGACGCCAAAGTGGGAAGGCCCTTACCGGGTAGTTTGAGTCACCAGACCTGGCACAGTCCGTCTAGAGACTGCAGATGGCATTCAATTGCAAAACTCACAGAATATTGAGCATCTCCGCAAGTTCTAACCATATGGCGCGGCTGTCAGGCCTTGCCCGACAGCCACCCTTTTATACAGACCTTGCCTCAATTGCATGTAACCCCTTTTACAAAGCCAGGCGCAGACCCTGAGCAACATAGAAATGAATGAACCGCCCGACGAAGTTGCATGCATGCACGAGCATTTCAAGAGCATTGCATAAGCATTTCATGAGCATTGCATATGCATATAGATAAGGTCACATCTTGCATCATTCCCATCTGCATAAGGCTGCAGGTTCCTACCGTGAGCTTGACCTCTACGGGGAGTTGGGAAGATGGACTAGCACTACGGTCTCCGGCAAGCCAAACAGATAAGTTCTACCTCTTCTCCATAAGTGCTCTGTAAGCTGAAACTTGGGGATGAGAAAACCTCGCCGCTCTTTGAAAATTAGGTGCTCCTATCCCTGGACTCGAACATTGCTTCAGCCAGGATGGTCGCAGTGGCCTTTGGTGAAAGGAAATTGGCGCGGGGCTGGTCCCTTTATTTTTCCTCGGTAGGCTCAGTTCTCCGGCAACAAAATAAAAGGGTACCGACAGGATACCTACCGGGAAAACTCGTTTATTTAAAGTAAAGAGGCATTCCACCTCTGCATGGAGATATACATGCATGAGTTCCCGGCGAGGTTCATCTTTTTCATTAATATGCTGATCATACAAGTACAAACCTTACAGAACACAGACATGGACTCGAGAGATTACATTATTTGAACTAAAATTTGGCAAGTGCCTACAAATTTAAGATTAAAAAAAGATAAGTGCCCCGTGATGCCTTTGCCCTTGTCCATCTCCTTTAGGAAGAGGTCGAGGAGGCCGGGGGCGGACCCAGCTGGGATTTGATGCCTCCCCAGGATCAGGATTGCACCGCTCCTCAGCGAGGAAGAAACCGGACGGCAGGGATGGTGACACTACCGGAGGACCAGATGGGGGACACGGAGTAACCGGCAAACACGACTCGTTGGAACACTCGGTTGCCGCCGCCGTCCGCATCACTGCGACCTAAAGACCTTAGCACGACAGTCGCGGCGGACACCATGCTCTTTGGTTTATCCCATAGAGAGCATGGTCATCCCCGATGGCCCTAACATCCGAAACCACTGCATGTTCAGAACACTACTAGGAAAAGGCCTACTGATGGCGCACCTAATTTGGCCATTAATGGCGCATTAGTGGTGCGCCATTAGTGCCACGCCATTAGTATATCTTACTAATGGCGCACCACCTGATGCGCCATTAGTATACAGATACTAATGGCGCACTCGATGCGCCATTAGTATATACAACAGTGCGCCATTAGTATGCCTCCCAGGGGGCCATGTATACCCAGGTGCTTTGGCATACTAATGGCGCACAACAACAAGATGCGCCATTAGTAACTTCGGCATACTAATGGCGCACTGTCATGTGATGCGCCATTAGTATGAATATTAGTTTTTTTTATTTTTTTATTTTCTGTTTTTTGCACAGGTTACAAAATGTATAATTGGACAAAATATAGACATCACACATCAACAACAGATTCATCGAATACAATAGAAGATTAGTCTCTGAATACAATTCATCATATTAGTCTCCGAATACAATTCACCATATTAGTCTCCTAATTGAAAAGACCGAACAAAGATAGAACATTATATTACAAGTCTCGAGACCGCGAGTAGCGAGTTTGTCTTCACATTACAAGTAGATATCGATCATCTAAACTACCATCACATAGAAGAGCTGCGGTCATCATGATGAGCATCATCACGATGAAACTTCGCCTTCATCCGGTTCCTCCAACGCTCCCCTCCCTCTCCGCTAGATAGCGGGCGATCTAGATTCGCCTCGACCTAGTGGTGTACCCTTTGTAATCAAGTACCACTGAATCGGTGAACCTGTCTCCGACACTCCTCCCGATGTCGTGAGACTCAGAACCTTACCCTTGTACCACGACATACGACATCGCTATGCACTAGCCAAACAAAATGTTAGTACCAATTCACAGACAATACATAAGCAATATATAAGTATGCAAATGTAACGATCGGAAGAGAAAAGCAAGACATTAATAGCATCGATTACATCTAAGTTGAACGACTCTCGAAACCAAAGAGACATACTACAAGTTCATTAAAGTTTAACTACAACATGAGCCAATCGATGTTTCAGAACTAGACACAAGATCACCGCTTTCGACTCGACTCAAGGGACCGGAGCGTGGATGAAGCCGCCGTCTATCGTGGGGAGTCATGAAATAACGGGCGTTGTCACCGCATTTGTAGCATTGTGTCGATGTCACTTTGTTGGACGGTTGATTTCGAGGTAGAACTGCCCCCGGTATGAAGCACATCTTGATGGATGATTTCCGCAACTCGAATCGATGCGAAGAATTCTTGTCGATGTCCGCGTCTGGATTGCCGACACGCCGTGGCCCAATCTTTGAGTTTACTCGGTGCAGCGAAGTTGATGATGGTCCCGCACGATCGCCCGCATGTGATGGATGGCGTAGTAGAAAATCCGTGGACTACACTGCCCGCGAGATATCCGTGAATCGAGATAGTCGTGCACCGTCGTGAGCGGTCGGCTCTCATAGGGAAATATTCTTTCTCTGCAAGGCCCCACGTATTGGCTGGCATTTTTCCACGCGTGTCAAGCTCCTCTTTCGGCAGCCCGGATACAGATTGATGTCGCTCCCCTGGTTGTTTCGGCCCTTCAATTAGCATACTCATGTGAATGTACTTCCTATTCATGCACAACCTGGGGAAGGTTGTACATCCACACAAACATAGGCCAGGTGCTATGTGTGCTTCTCTGTCTCGCCAAACGGATTGACTCCATCGGTGCTCGCTACCATGACGATGTTCCTTGGATCCTTCCCAAATTCGGTCTTGAAGTTCAACGCTTGCCACAACGGCTCGCATCCTTAGGGTGACTCGGCATCGTGTCTTTTTGATCTATCTCCGGATCATTTGCGTCATCTTCTCGCTTCTTATCCTCCCGATCCGCGGGCCAACGCAGGAGCTTTGCTGCCTTAGGGTCCGTAAATACCGCCGCAGACGAGGAGTGATCGGAAAGTACCACACCACTTTTGAGGAGCTTTCTTCCTCTTCTTGTATCGAGTGACGCCAAGAACCGGACATATGGTAGACTCCGCGTTGCTCGTCCGATAAATGATGCAATTGTTCATGCACACATGGTATTTCACGTCGCGGTAAATCCAGAGGACACACGATTTTCTTAGGCTCCTCCAAACTGGTCGGGCACTTGTTCCCCTTGGGAAGACGTTTGTGCCGTAATGACATATTCTCGTCCGAAGCTACGCGCCGGTCATTTTGTGTTTTACCTTCATCTCCGAGCCATGAGCTGTTACTTTCGGCGGGTATCCTCGGCCTGCATCCTTCATACAATGGAGTAACCGCGTCTAACTCAAGTTGATCCATCTTGGCTTTCTCTCGGCGGCAGCTCTTGCGTTATCCGTCCGCTTGAGAAGCAACTCTTGAATATGAGGGTCCTGCACCCAGCCCATCGATGGTCCAAATGTCGTCGCTCCGCCCGGCATCATCATCTTCATGATCATGCCCGTCGTCTGCTCGACATCTTCCTCATCATCATGTCCTGCATCTTCTACATGATGATCGTGGTACAACATCACCGCTGTGATCATCTCCACGGGATTCTTCGTCTTCTCGCCCGCCCGAGCCGCGGTGGTTGTCTTCTGCCCTTCCTCATTTCTTGCCCAGCCCCCATGGACGACTTCAGTAGTCATCTTCATCACCTTGCCACCGTAGCCATCCATGAAACCACGCAGAAGCAGGTGGTCCCGCACCTGCCGGAATCCCGTCCGCACAAGGCTCTTCACTTGCATCTTCGACACGGACATCTTATCTCCGTCTCGTTCTTTTGAAGCATCTCGCCTTAGCGGACCTCAAAAACCTATTCACGATGCCTTTTGGTCATCGTGCGGACCATCAATGCGCTGGGTAGAGCAAAACGATATTTTAGAACCAAGAAAAATTTGGCATGACATTTCCTAAAAATAGGACCAAAAGAATGCTTAATGCCAAAATTCTCGCCAAACGGAAATGAATCAACATTCCGCAAAATATTGGCAACTATCGCATTTCAAATACCGTACACCTCCAAACACAAACACATATGCAACACCACAAACATATGCAACACCACGAACATACATAGATCTAGCTAGGCCATAAAAAGTGCATGTGCACATTGTTGTAGGGAGAACAACATAAATATAGCTTCCCCTTACTTACCTATCAAAAAAGGTAATTTAACCACTTAATTTGAATGAATCTATGGTGGCAATGAGGTGAAAAAGAGGAGGCACCCGAGACAAGGAGGAGGTGCGAGAGAATGAAGTGGGGAGAAAGTGAGTGTGGGTAGGGGAGAGGCTGTCCAAAATATCTTGTTGTTGCCCACTTACTAATGGCGCACCAACTCTAAGTGCGCCATTAGTAATCCACGTTACTAATGGCGCACCTTCCGTGGTGCGCCATTAGTAGTTTTGCAAAAAAAAAACATAATAATGGCGCCTTTGTTCCACAAAGGCGCCATTACTAGTTTAAACTAGTAATGGCGCACGGTGGAACAAAGTCGCCATTAGTAGTTTTGCAAAAAAGGAATAAAAATATAATAAAAAAACAACATTAGTGGCGCACCTTCCGATAGTGCGCCATTACTAGTTACAACTAGTAATTGCGCACTAAGTCTGGATGCGCCATTATTATGTTTGGACAGGCGCACTAGTTCAAAAAAAAATTTGATACTAATGGCGCACCTTGGGCAAGGTGCGCCATTAGTAGTTTCAACTCCAATGGCGTATCAGAAGGTGGTGCGCCATTATCTAATGGCGCACCGCTTGTCTGGTGCGCCATTAGTGTCAATCCCATCTATAGCCCTTTTTCTAGTAGTGGAAGACGTGTATGGGAGAAAAAAACCCTCTTGCGCGACAAGAGGACGACACCTAGGGGGAGTCAGGTTCGCCTTTCCTGGCGGCGAACCCTTTCCGTGACCCCTCCCCAGAGTCGCGAAGGTAGGAAGAATGGGGAGCGACCGACTACCACGCCCCGTGCCTACTACAGGCCTCAGCATGGTGTCGTTCGCGCCCCCTCTCACTAGAATCACGGCTACGGGTGACCCGGCGACGAGCACACCAAAGTCACCACCTCCGGTGTTATCACCCCCCCGCCCGAGTACCTCCCTTGGTTCCGTGCGAAGCTCTAACCTGGAGCCCGGGGCCTGGCACCAGGCTCTTCTCTTAAACATAACTGGCAGGAGGCAGAAAACGGAGGAAAAGGGATGCAAAGATGGATGGATCCGCTCTCCCCTCACCCCTCCTTTTATAGGTAGGCCAAGGAGGGGAGCCGCTCCCTCAAGAAGCGACCACCGCCCTCCTCCGCCAATTCAAGAAGACAAGGCCCTCTCCTTGATGCTCTCCCGCACCATGCGCCTCCGTTACCTACCCCGCGTGATGCATGCAACATATGTGGCTAAGGATAAGAGCGTGGTGGGAAGAGTGAATTGTCAGTTTCTACCCCGTGCATTAAAGTCATTCACGGGCTATTACAAGGGTGGCCCACCATGATTGGCTTCACACGGTGCACGGGAAAACCAGAAACTAGCCCGGGCTCAAGATTAATGAAGAAGAAAAGAAGACCCCAAGGGGCCAGCCTCTTTGTGGCACCCCGGCTCAGAGAAAACCGGAACGCCCCGTATTCTAGCCCAGAGATCAAGATGAAGTCTTCTAGAATAAGGCACCACTTAGCATAGAACAAATCAGCTCTTTATTACAATCTACTTGGGTACAAGGGTTTCCAATATAACAGTGAATTACATCGGCACAGCGACACTATGCCTGCCACTGTTGCTCTACGCAAGCGGCAGAACAACTTGAAGCAGCGGAATAACTCTAGCAGCAGAACAATGACCATGGTGGTGAACTCCACTCCGCAGGGACTCTGGCTGGAATGCTTATCCTAGCTTGCACGAACGAAAACCACGACAAGCAAGCAATCAAATCCGGCATGACCTGCAAACTGGCATGATACGCCGGGTCAGTACATTGAATGTACTTGCAAGGTCACAATGACCAGAAGCATTCAAGACATACAATAGCATGGCAATTACAGGTTAAACAGGAATTATCAGGAGATCATCAGAATAACATGGCATGACCAACCTAAACATGATACAGCTAGAATAATATGAGCATGACATGACGATACTAGGATGAAACATGATGACACTACATGCACCACTTATTCCGCTCGAGTTACCTGGTAATCGTCACATGCATCACTTACCACCCTTGGACATCACACAATCATCTCAGGATCAAATCAACCGTGTATAAACAATATCGTAACGATCATTAAATGACCACAAGGAGCTTGATCTTTACCCACGATTCTCGCACAACATCATGAATATCCAACAACTCGGTATCCTCGATACCAGGGTGATCTTTCCGGCGATCACAACCATGACCAACACTTGGTCTCAAACGGCGATCTTTCCGGTGATCACAACCGCGACCAACACTTGGCCTCAAATCGTGATCCTTACGGCGATCACAACCACGACCAACACTTGGCCTCAAACCGTGATCCTTACGGCGATCACAACCATGACCAACACTTGGCCTCAAATCATGATCCTTACGG
The DNA here is from genome assembly GCA_021605145.1 of Aegilops bicornis. Lineage (NCBI taxonomy): Eukaryota > Viridiplantae > Streptophyta > Magnoliopsida > Poales > Poaceae > Aegilops > Aegilops bicornis. Next base: position 139,270,470 of record CM038670.1, on the reverse strand, counting down.
CGATCACAACCAACTTATCTTATCATCGAACCGAGGGTGTCATTAATCAAGTTATTATTAATACTGTTGATTCACAGTGTGACCGACACGAACTGGGCCCTTATCCACGGGCGCGGCTATCGATAGATTTAATATACACTCTTTAGAGGTTAGTACACTGTACCCACACTACGGAACCAGTGGCCTCGCACTCCCATTCGGGTGGACCAATAGTGTTCTGACAAAACCGTCCTACTGCCATGACACTCTCCTGACCACTCCGACTCACTCCCCACTAGGCTAAGTCATGGGTGGCCCCGTGTCTACCAAAGACATAACGACCACCGTCGTGGCCAAAACATAAATGATCCCACACGGGGACCCACCGGCTATAACAACTACGGGAACACAAGTCTTACGTCTGCCTACCTGATCAGGGTAGCACGCGCCCATAACCTTCCCTCGTTGGAGGCACCGGCGAGAGGCACAACAATAGACCAGTTAGGGCCGTCCCATACCTGCAAGCATGGTTGCACTGGTTAGCTCGATTCAGCGGCACCATGACTCAGCCAACAGTTGTTCAAGTTCAATTTAATTCGGTTAAACTTGAATGCAAATATGCTGAGCCATGATAAAATAACATGATGCAAATTACAATGCATGAACATGATATCAACATAATCATGAGGGTATCACATAACTATCCACCATATCAACAATGAATCATATCCACTGAGCATGTCATACTGACTAGCATGAACATCACCATTACATACTTCTCCGAAACATAGCATGACCACTAGAATCAATAATAAATATCATGCAAGAACATATCAACACTGCCATCTGCAAGCATTTAACCAACTGGATGCAATGGAACATGCATAACAACGGTACTCGAGACAGACGACAGTCATACACCGAAGACCATCACCAACATCAACATGTACTACTAGCAAGCATAAACATATGAAAGGAAATACTAGCAGGTATAACATGATAATAGAGTACAAGACAACATAGCACAAAGGTGAACCTGCAACTCTAAACATCACTGGAGCAATGATAACCATCTTTTCAACAAGCAAACATTTACTAAATATTTAAGTTGAAAACCATGGCTACTGCATGACTATCATGCTAGTGGGTATTGTGGCTTGCCTGGGGTGGAACAAATCACCGGGAGAAAGTGCGAGAAACTCGCAGAACGAATCACCGTAAAACGTTCTCTCTCAGAGGGGGCTGAATAAGGGCAAGGGCAGAATGGTCATTTCAGTATGCCAAAACATAATGAAAGTGACACCAACCAAAAGGGCTCGATGAGATGAAGAAGTATGATTTGGAATCACCTCATTTGGAGTCAGGGAAGGGGGGGTCAACGGGCAGAGGATGACAGGTGGGGTCGGGGAAGGAAGCGGGGCCCGCCTGGACAGCTGGCAAGGTGTAGTCTCTCCCCCCCCGCGCCCCCGACCAAAGCAGAGGAAGAGCAGAGCCAAGGGCGCTGCCGGCGTCAGCCCCGGCAACTCCGGCCACCTCCGGCCAAACGCAGGCCACCGGCGGGCTCGGCGTGGCCTGCCGCATCCATCCTTGCATAGAGGAGACGCAGGAGAGGAGCAGAGCAACCACGGCGAAGGGAAGAATAGGGGCGGCTCTGGCGGCCATTTTCTTGGGGCAAGGTGCTCCCGCGATGGGGAGGCGATGTGGGGGCTTGGGGAGGTTCGCCGGAGAGAGGGGAAACTATAGGTGGTGCTGGAACGGAGGGAGGAGGCGCGGCTCACCGGAATCGAAGCGGACAGAGATGGCGGCCATGGCGGCGATGGGGGCACAGAGACCTCCTTGTGCTTGAATGATAGGCTGGGGAGGGGTAGAGGAGAGCAGGGAGGCTGCTTGTGAGCTCGAAAGGCTTGGGGGAAGGCCTATATATAGGCGGGGCGAGGGAGGCCAAGCTGGTTGCCGCCGTGCACGCCCGGCCAAGGAGCAGACGACAATCATCAATCACGGGGAGGCACGGGAACGCGACGAGGGTGGATGCGGACGAGCCGCAGAGGTCACGGACACGAGCAGCGCTCGAGGACACGAGGAGGAAGAAGCCATGGCGCGAACAGAGATGGTCAGCTACAGATTTCCCGTGTGCGTGCAGCGACGAGCGCTGACGGAGGGGCTGACGGAGGGGGAGAGGGCTACAGGAGGAGGACGACGACGTGGTGCATCCACTGGACATGCTCACACGTGCGAAGACGACGAGTGGGAGTAGTGCCAAAGCACAAACAGTGCTCTGGACACGCCACAACCTATAGAGCATGCACACAGGCATGCCAGCTGTGCGATCACCACACGACATGGCACATTCAATGCTCTACAGCACCCAAAATGTTGTCTAGCTGATAGTCCTTCCTGGGTAGGTCTCAACTGCGGTAGTAACTTGGTTAAAGACTTTGCGGTTAAATGCTAGCTGATCTCTGAAGTTTGCTGCAGTAAACTTGGGTGAGGACTGGTGATCAACAGGAAGGGTTTTGGGAGCAATGGAGTTGTCTGCGAGGTTGAGGTAAAGAAGGACTTTCATCCTGGTAACTTTGAGAAGATTTGGATAAAGATTTAATGTAGTTGCTTAACAACCACATAATCTGGTTAGAAATGAAGATCATGATGATGCTCACACATGGAGTATCAACTTGGGCTAAGATTGGGCAAAGCTTGATTATTTGGACATATGAAGATGCTGTAAAAAGCTTATGCCAAATGGACAAGCCAAAATGGCAATTGCTTCACAAACATCATTTCTGTCCAAAAGCTTGGAATAATTTTGGTGATGAAATGGCTTATTGAAATGATGCCAAATTGGGGGGGGGGGATAGATGTTTTATGGGTATAAGAATGATCTGGTAATTTTACAGGATTTTTGAAGCAATATAAAATGCACTTGCTTCACAACCTGAAAATATTGCCAGAATCAAAGATTTGCTCCTGTGCTCACATAGATGATTGGATGGGGCTGAAAATGGGTGTAGGGGGTGTTAATATGAGCACATCAAGGAGTGTGCAAAAGTTCAACTCATTTGGGTACTCCTAGCTAGTAGTTCCTTCACAAAGCCTTCAAGCGTGACAAAAACTTTGAAAATTCATCGAGGAAGATTGGCTAGGCAAATAAATTTGAAATTGTGCATGAGGCAATTATTTGGACATATAAGCATGCCCAAAAAGGTTGGGAGCCACTAGGAAAAATATAAATGACACTTCCTTCACAAAGTGCCATTCAGGCCAAAATAGAAAAAATGAATATTGGGGAATTATTTTTTAACTAGCCAGGGCAATGTTTGGGCATATTTGAGCTATATATGACCCAAAGGAATTATGAGAATTATTTGGGGATTTTTGGATGGACATAAATATAGGTTGCTTCACAACCTAGGGCAGATAGGGTTATTCCTTTAATGAAAAATGAATTTTCCCTAGAAAAAGAAATTAAGGTTTGGGCAAGGAGTGAAGTGACATGATCTTTGGCAAGGTTTTGAGAATGATGAGCCACTTGGGAGGAGGAATGAGGATGATTTCCCAGGTGACAAGGCCACATAACCACTCCAAAAAGAAAAACAGAGGAAAAACCAAATAAATCAGAAGAAAAAGAAAAGGGCCAAAACCCAGGCTGTGACAACCTTTCCCCCTTAAAGAAATCTCGTCCTCGAGATTTGGTTGCTCAGGGAACAAGTATGACTTGGGGACACCGTTTCCAACTCGGGTATCCTTTTTCTTTATTTATTGTTCCCACAAGAATTTCAGATGATCAACTTACCTTGCTCTGGGGTGGTTTGCTTCACCTTTCCCAAATTCTGACAGGTTTTTGCTCACATTCCAAATGCTTTTACTGACGTGAATTTTCTCATATCTGCGGTGATGCCTACTGGATCTGAGCATAAATTTTCTTTTGATCATGAAAGCCTTTTTACTTCTGCCATGGGGTTGTTCCAAATAAATGCATGCCTTCTCGCTTCAATAACTGCTGAGAATTATCATGGCCATCTTCTGATGGGATCGGACACCTCATAGGTGGTACTAATTTATTTTGATTTATCTCTTTGGCTCGGGCATGAGAAATGTACCAAAGATTTGACTGCCTTCTGTCGTGAGCAATATATTGGTGTATGGAGGTATAGATATGTCATACCTCAATTATTAACATCTTGAGACTGGCCCGACAGGGGCTGACGGAAAAATGCTTTTCCTGACAAACTGATTGTGTACTTATTTCCATCGGTGAGTATACCGGGTCTGAGCTGATTGTTCGGCTTTTGATTTTTCTCATGTGGTCGATATGCCCATCTGGGGTAATAGACTGTGAGATGCTTTCATGCTGCTGCTGAAGTCAGACTGAGAGGTTGCAAAGGAATCTTAAATCTGACAGAACAGACTTGGATATTCCACACTAACCATGTCAAGTGGGTCAACGGGATATGAAGAATCCTTGTAAATAGAGTACGCCGCTGAGAGTATGCCTTTGGGGATCCATATGGAATAATGGCTTTCAACTGACTTGGGTATCCGGACCTTGATGGTCATGCAAAAATCATCATACTTTGCTGTCAGTCTCATCCTTTTTACGGTCATGATTTTCTTTGTCATGACACCGTATTGAAATATCTTGGCCACACTTGTCCTTGATTCTTCATATGACCATGGATGCGATTAGTGCAATATTTTTGACATTATTCCTAGTGCTTGTTTTCCGACCTGGGTCCGCACACATATGACATATACCCGGTGTTTGTAGCTGTACGGAGCTCATTGCTGAGGCTAATCATACAAGAAGGTGACAAGGTTTTATGATATCACCTTGTCAGTTGCGGGAATAATGACCTTGATGACCATTGTCAAGACTATGGATTCTGTGATGTCTCTTCCAGATCTTGTCGATCCTTGCAATTCAGGAGATGTATCTCTGCTTATTTTCCTTTGCCTGACTGGGGAGGTTGTTGAATCCTTACTTTTCTTAGGTATATCTCGCTGGATTACTATCGCATCTCGTATGCGTGACTGATATGACTGGGGATGCATTCTCACCATATAGAAGAAGGATATACCACCGATCACTCGATCCTTGCGGTAGGCATATGGTTTGACTATCTTTCTTGAGCATACCACATTCTGACTTTATTTCGGATGATAACATATTTCAAGCATCATGCATTGCTGAGTCAAAATTTTGTATATGATCCATACCTCTGTCTGAAGATATACCATTGGTCTTGCAACTGACTTGGCTTTCTGCTGGCTGGATCATAACTGCTGTGAGTATTTTGTACTGATGGGGACTTGATGCTGATAGTCAACCCAATACACCATTGGTATTCTGAGAAGATTTTAGTTCCATAATGCAGTTGACTAGGTAGACAATAATGTCTAGCTGAGCTTCTTTCAAATATTTCAAATCCTTATTGCTTATTTGAGTCCGGTGTCGGTGGATGAGCAACTCTTTGTAGGGGAAAAATAATGTAACACCGGGGCCCAAAAAGAAAGAAGCAAAAGAAAACTCAACTAAACAAAAGCACACAACAACAAACAATTCACACACAATCAATGTCACATATTACTGCTAGTCACACAATATGCATGCCTACTTAAGAACACAAATCTCGCGGGATCTCCGGCTCTACGATCTAGCATGCTGTAACTATGTGCATGAGGATGAATAAATGTGTGGAAGAATTGGTGTAAACAGTGTTACACCAAGTGCTAGCTTAGCCAGGTGGCAACCTGAACTAGCTCGGAGGTGAGGACACACTCGGTAACCATGTAGTTGGACACAATGGTCGCAACCCCATTATTATCAAGCGGACGGAAAAAGATCCGTACTCGTCCAAGAAATAGGATAGCAGGGAAAAACTGAGGCTGCTGACATTGCCCTTTATTGATAACTAAGATCATTATGGGTTGCCAACATGACAAAATAAAAGAATGTTCCAGGATAGAAGCATGTCCATCACCGAAACGATAGACAGGACTGAAAGAAAGACATCGGCGCGATACCTGAGCACCATTTTTGGAAACAGTGTCGGGATCACTTGGCATCACTCTACTGGGACAGAAATGACACCAAACACCGAAAGAAAAAGGAACTGGAGAAATGCAAAGTTTGAGCTATAGTGGATCCAAACTGATGCCAGCTAGACTCACCAGATAAACCGTTATCACAAATACTAAGGCTATATGCATGCTATGCAACAAACAAATGCAGCAACCAAATGCAATCATCAAGCCAGACTCTATACTACCGATTTCTACCGGTTGCTACCGCTCGCGCTGACTAGGGCGTCCTATAGCCGGACCTACTCTGATACCAAGCCTGTGGCACCCCGGCTCAGAGAAAACCGGAACGCCCCGTATTCCAACCTAGAGATCAAGATGAAGTCTTCTGGAATACGACACTTCTTAGCATAGAACAAATCAACTCTTTATTACAATCTATTTGGGTACAAGGGTTTCCGATATAACAGGGAATTACATCGGCACATCGACACTATGCCTGCCACTGTTGCTATATGCAAGTAGCAGAACAACTCGAAGCAGCGGAATAACTGTAGCAGCTGAACAATGACGACGGTGGTGAACTCCACTCCGCAGAGACTCTGGCTGGAATGCTTATCCTAGCTCAGACAAACGGAAACCACGACAAGCAAGCAATCAAATCCGGCATGACCTCCAAACTGGCATGATACGCTAGGTCAGTACATTGAATGTACTTGCAAGCTCACAATAACCAGAAGAATTCAAGACAGATAACATCATGGCAATTACAGGTTAAACAGGAATTATTAGGAGATCATCAGAATAACATGGCATCACCAACCTAAACATGATACAGCTAGAACAATATTAGCATGACATGATGATACTAGCATGCAACATGATGACACTACATGCACCACTTATTCCGCTCGGGTTACCTGGTAACCGTCACATGCATCACTTACCACCCTCGGACATCACATGATCATCTCAGGATCAAATCAAGCTTGGTATAAACAATATCGTAGAGATCATTAAATTACCACTAGGAGCTTGATCTTTACCCACGATTCTCGCACAACATCACGAATATCCAACAAATCGGTATCCTCGATACCACGGTGATCTTTCCGACGATCACAACCATGACCAACACTTGGTCTCAAACGGTGATCTTTCCGGCGATCACAACCACGACCAACACTTGGCCTCAAACCGTGATCCTTACGGCGACCACAACCACGACCAACACTTGGCCTCAAACCGTGATCCTTACAGCGATCACAACCACGACCAACACTTGGCCTCAAACCGTGATCCTTACGGCGATCACAACCAACTTATCTCATCAACGAACCGGGGTAGTCATTAATCAAGTTATTATTAATACTGTTGACTCACAGTGTGACTGACCCGAATTGGGCCCTTATCCGTGGGCGCGGCTATCGATAGATTTAATATACACTCTGGAGAGGTTAGTACATTGTACCCACACTACGGAACCCATGGCCTCACACTCCCATTCGGGTGGACCAACGGTGTTCCGACAAAACCGTCCTACTGCCATGACACTCTCCCGACCACTCCGACTCACTCCCCACTGGGTTAAGTCATGGGCTGCCCCGTGTCTACCAAAGACACAACGACCACCGTCGTGGCCAAAACATAAACGATCCCACATGGGGACCCGCCGGCTATAACAACTACGGGCACACAAAGCTTATGTCCGCCTACCTGATCAGGGCAGCGCGCGCCCATAACCTTCCCTAGTTGGAGGCACCGGCGAGAGGCACAACAATAGACCCAGTTAGGGTCGTCCCATACCGGCAAGCGTGGTTGCACTGGTCAGCTCGATTCAGCGGCACCATGACTCAGCCAACAGTTGTTCAAGTTCAATTTAATCCGGTTAAACTTGAATGCAAATATGCTGAGCCATGATAAAATAACATGATGCAAATTACAATGCATGAACATGATATCAACATAATCATGAGGGTATCACATAACTATCCACCATATCAACAATGAATCATATCCACTGAGCATGGCATACTGACTAGCATGAACATCACCAGTACATACTTCTCCGAAACATAGCATATAGCATCAACAATAAATATCATGCAAGAACATATCAACACTGCCATTGTGCAAGCATTTAACCAACTGGATGCAATGGAACATGCATAACAACGGTACTCGGGACAGACGGACCAACATCAACCTGTACTACTAACAAGCATAAACATATGAAAGGAAATACTAGCAGGTATAACACGATAATAGAGTACATGACAACATAGCACACAGGTGAACCTGCAACTCTAAACATCACCGGAGCAACGATAACCATATTTTCAACAAGCAAACATTTACTAAAGATTCAAGTTGAAAACCATGGCTACTGCATGACTATCATGCGAGTGGGTATTGTGGCTTGCACAGGTGGAAGAAATCACTGGGAGAAAGTGCGAGAAACTCGCGGAATAAATCGCCGGAAAACGTTCTCTCTCGGAGGGGGCTGAATAAGGGCAAGGGCATAATGGTCATTTTCAGTATGTCAAAACATAATGAAGTGACACCAGCAGAAAGGGCTCGATAAGACGAAGAAGTAGGCTTTGTAATCACCTCATTTGGAGTTACGGATAAAAAGTTGTGAGGTGTTTTTTGCTAGGGACCTATCTGTAAGAAAAATATTTTCAAACAGGGGCCTGGACAGAAAACTGAAAGCGTATTTTGGAAACTACGTTTCCACTAACGCTGAGCTGGAAAGGTGTCAACGCCACAGAGGATGACAGTAGGGTCGAGGATGGAAGCGGGCCCGCCTGGCCGGTGGCAACGCCGTCTTCCCCCCCGGCCTCCCCGTAGGAAAGCAGAGGAGGAGCAGAGGCAGGGACACTGCCGGCGTCGGCCCCGGCAACTCCGACCACCTCCGGCCAAACGGAGGCCACCGGCGGGCTCGGTGTGGCCTGCCGCATCCATCCTTGTGCAGAGGAGACGTCGGAGAGTAGTAGAGCGACCACGGCGAAGGGAAGAACAGAGGCGGCTCCCGTGGCCATTTTCTTGGGGCGACGTGCTCCAGCGACGGGGATGCTATGTGGGGGCTTGGGGAGGTTGCTAGAGAGAGGAGAAACTACATGTGCTGTTGGAACAGAGGAAGGAGGCGCGGCTCGCCGGAATCAAAGCGGACAGAGATGACGGGCATGGCGGCGATGGGGGCACAGAGAGCTCCTCGTGCTCGATTGAGAGGGTGGGGAGGGGTAGGGGAGTGCGGGAGGCTGGCGGTGAGCTCGAAAGGCTCGGGGAGGCCTATATATAGGCGGGCGAGGGAGGCCGAGCCGGTTGTCACAGGCATGCCCGGCCAAGGCACTGGCGACACTCGTCGATCACTGGGAGGCACGGGAACACAACGAGGGGGAATGCGGATGAGCCGCAGAGGTCACGAAGACGAGCAGCGCTTGAGGACACAAGGAGGAAGAAGCCATGGCGCGAACAGAGACGGTCGGCTACAGATTTCTCGTGGGCGCGCGACGACGAGCGCTGACGGAGGGGCTGATGAAGGGGGAGAGGGCTCTAGGAGGACGGCGACGACACGGTGCAGCCACTAGACATGCTCACGCGCTAGAAGACGACGAGTGGGAGTGGTGCCAAAGCACAAATAGTGCTCTGGACACGCCACAGCGTACAGAGCACGCATTACCTGCATGCTGCCATGCTGATCACCACACGACATGGCACATTCAATGCTCTACAACACCCAAAATGTTGTCTAGCTGATAGTCCTTCCTGGGTAGGTCTCAACTGTGGTGGTAACTTGGTTAAAGACTCTATGGTTAAATAATAGCTAATCGCTGAAGTTTACTGCACTATACTTGGGTGAGCACTGGTGATCAACAGGATGGGTTTTCGGAGCAATGGAGTTGTCTGCGAGGTTGAGGTAAAGAAGGACTTTCATCCTGGTAACTTTGAGAAGATTTGGATAAAGATTTAATGTAGTGCTTAACAACCACATAATCTGGTCAGAAATGAAGATCATGATGATGCTCTCGCATAGAGTATCAACTTGGGCTAAGATTGGGCAAAGCTTGATTATTTGGACATATGAAGATGTTGTAAAAAGCTAATGCGAAATGGACAAGCCAAAATGGCACTTGCTTCACAAACATCATTTCGGTCCAAAAACTTGGAATAATTTTGGTGATCAAATGGCTTATTGAAATGATGCCAAATTGGGCTGAGAGATGTTTTATGGGTAGAAGAATGATCTGGTATTTTTACAGGATTTTTGAAGCAATATAAAATGCACTTGCTTCACAACCTGAAAATATTGCCAGAATCAAAGATTTGCTCCTGTGCTCACATAGATGATTGGATGGGGCTGCAAATGGGTGGGGGGGGGGGGTAATATGAGCACATCAAGGAGTGTGCAAAAGTCCAACTCATTTGGGTACTCCTAGCTAGTACTTCCTTCACAAAGCGTTCTGTCTGACAGAAACTTTGAAATTTCACTGAGGAAGATTGGCTAGGCAAATAAATTTGAACATGTGCATGAGGAAATTATTTGGACATATAAGCATGCCAAATAAGGTTGGGAGCCACTAGGAAAAATATAAATGACACTTCTTTCACAAAGTGCCATTTAGGGCAGAATAGAAAACTGAATATTGGGGAATTATTTTTGAACTGGCCAAGGCAATGTTTGGGCATATTGGAGCTATATATGACCCAAAGGAATTATAAGAATTATTTGGGGATTTTTGGATGGACAGAAATATAGGTTGCTTCACAACCTAGGGCAGATAGGGTTATTCCTTTAATGAAAAAGGAATTTTCCCTAGAAAGAAAAAGAAATTAGGGTTTGGTCAAGGAGTGAAGTAACATGATATTTGGCAAGATTTTGAGAATGATGAGCCACTTGGGAGGAGGAATGAGGATGATTTCCCAGGTGACAAGGCCACAGAACCACTCCAAAACAAAAACAGGAGAAAAAACCAAATAAATCAGAAGAAAAAGAAAAGGGCCAAAACCCAGGCTGTTACACTCTTCTGCACCCCTGCCTGTGCACTTATTAGGGCCTACCCCGACGATGCTCGGCAACGTGTTCGGGGCAGGCCCGGGGGCTTCTGTCGGTGCAACCAACCCGGTCTGTTGCCCGGGATTTGCGCACAGCACGGAGCAAGATTACAATGCCAAGATCAGGCCAAAGTGCAAGCGACCAAGATCTTCAAAGGACCAACGTGCAGATCAAGAGGACCAAGACCAAGCCAGAGAAGTAAGAAACCACTAGGAGGAAAGCCTCCCTTGTCGGGCATGCAAGCCTGGCGAGGACAGGGTCGCCCCCAGAAGAAAACCTCCAAGACGCCCGGCAGGCCTCGCCGACTCGTGGAGGCGGAGCCACCTCACCAAACCACTTCACCACGATGCACGTCGTCGATCAATACAGTGTCGAGCCGCAAAGTGACTAAGTGGTAGCCATTTGTCATATGGCAGCCTCTTTCTACAGGAAATACCTACAGAGGACACCTGTCTCACGACATGTCGAGCGAGTAGACACGAAGCTGGCAAAAGAGCCCGGCAAGGCTTGTCAGGCAAGCAACGATGTGACGTTGAGCGGCGCATTTAATGTGCTTTGTCAGCCTACATAGTTAGGTATGATAGCACTGTTTGCTATCTTATCGGTGCATAATGACTAATTTGCCACTATGGTGACCCCTCGCCTATAAAAGGAGGCCCGAGGAAACCTTAGAAAGGGTTGGACCCTATGTTAGCAAATCCACCCCCTCACATTTCATACGCACGTAGCCGTTTCGCCCTGAAGCAACCCTGCCGAGAAAATGTGTCATACCACCACCATCTTTCCACCATCAATCCACCAAAGCAGGAGTAGGGTTTTACACCTCACGGCGGCCCAGACCTGGGTAAAACTGCCTGTGTGATCTCTGCCATGCTGCCCCACGATCTTCTGCTCTTTGTGCAACGTGTCGTCCCCTGCCGAACCAGCAAGGGACCTTTGGTCCCATAGGTGGTCGTGGTTTCCCGCGACACATAGTGCCTGCATGCCATGGTCTCCAAGTAGAGGTTGAAACTATCTCCCTTTGGGCACACAAGCTAGGAGGACTTGGTTGGCTGCCTTTCAGCTAGATGAAGCAAAGGAAATTCATTGACACCCGATAGCCGCTTCGACACCGCCGCTTCACCAGAATGTCTCTGCGGAAAAACACCAACCCGATCTGCGGGCAATATAGTTTTATGCCTAGTACTGAAGATCATCACATTAATTCAAAGCATTCAGCTATGCATCAAGGGTGAACACTCACGCTAGCCACGTCGGCGCTGGACCCGCACGCTCATGCGAGAGCAAAGGGCTTCGTTGGTGAAAGTGCAACTAATCCCTGGGTGGTTTTGGTAATTCTTAACAACAGATAGCTCATTGAACTAATATTCTTTCAAGATAATCATTTCATAAAGTTCAATGATTGGCATAGCATGGACTAGAGATGTGCACTCTCGAAAAATGCAAAGGACACATATTGGCAAAAGCTCAAGACTCTACATTTTCATTTTAGTGATCCAAGATCACATTGAGTCCATAGGAAAAGCCAATACTATTAAAAGGGGACGAGGTGTTGCTTAATGGCTTGCTTGCTCAAAATGCTTAGTGATATGCTCCAAAAGCACTTAACCACTTTCTCATTTCCACATATGTCCCAAACCTAAAGTCAAACTCGACCCCACCGATTTGATCTATCCGGTGCCACCGAGTTCACTTGACATAGCCAACGCGTAAACCCTAATCAGTTCGGTCTCACCGATAGGGATCTCGGTCTCACCGAGATGAGATTGCAAACTCTTTGTTTCCCTTCGTAACGTCCGGTCCAACCGAGATGAGAGATCGGTCCCACCGAGTTCGCAATGCAAACAATCTGTTTCCTTTTCGTAACGTTTCGGTCTCACAGAAATGAGTGATCGGTCCCACCGAGTTTGCCTAACCAACTCCCTGTTTGCTTGCTACTAAAATCAGTCTCACCGAGTTGAAGTAATGTCAGTCAAACCGAGATCAAGTTATGTCCTAACGCTAACACATCAGTCCCACCGAGTTGATCATGTCGGTCCCACTGAAATCCCTAACGTTCACATTTTGAACCATATCAGTCTGACTGACTGTCACTATTCGGTCCCACCGAGTTTGGTAAATTGTGTGTAACGGTTATATTTTGTGTGGAGGCTATATGTACCCCTCCACCCATTCTCCATTCGAGGAGAGAGCCATCAGAACGTGCCTACACTTCCAGCATTCATTTTCTGAGAGAGAACCACCTACTCATGTGTTGGGACCAAGACATTCCAACCCAACCACAACAATCTTGATCTCTAGCCTTCCCCAAGTTGCTTTCCATTCAAATCATCTTTCCACCATATCCAAATCTGTGAGAGAGAGTTGAGTGTTGGGGAGACTATCATTTGAAGCACAAGAGCAAGGAGTTCATCATCAACACACCATCTATTAGCTTTTGGAGAGTGGTGTCTCCTAGACTGCTTAGGTGTCACTTGGGAGCCTCCATCAAGATTGTGGAGTTGAACCAAGAACTACAAAAAAAGACACATCTTTGACATTTAGGGCCGAACGAAAAAAAATTCTATCATACTTATGACACTTCTATGACAATAATTGTGACAAAACCCGGTATCATCATAGATGTGGTGGGGTCCTACTTATATGACAAAAAATCATGACAGAAAATGGGCTTTCCTCCTAGGCGGGCCGGAGACGCAGGTGCATGACATTCTTTGGGCCGTCCATGATGGAAAAATATCGGGGAGTTCCCGGTTACAGTGGGTGGTCGGAGGCCGAGTGATGCGCGTTTCTCTCGTACGTACGCGCGTGTGTGCGAGGCGTTGGGCATAACTGAACCCGGCGAGGCGTTGGGCTCTAATCAACCCGGCGATTGCAGTTACGACATCGAACCCAAGCGATCGATCAATCCCTTGTTGTTAACTGAACCGGAGTGATTCCTTCGCTAGTGCTGCTAACTGAAGCCGATCGATGCTGCCTCTGGATGAACAGTGAGTGTTGTTGGGGGGCTTGGATGAACAGTTCCTGGTGGGGGTTGGATGAACAGGACCCCGTGGTAGTAGAGGCCATTGCCGTTGGGTGAACAGTACCCCGATCGATCGAGCTGGTGGAGGGGTGGATGAATAGGACCCCGTGGAGGGCTGGATGAACAGGACGACCCCGTGGAGGGCTGGTTGAATAGTAGCGGGTGGAGGGCTGGATGAACAGTAGCCCGTGGAGGAATGGTTGAACAGGACCCCGTGGAGAGGGCGGTTGAACAAAGAGCGGTGGAGGAGCGCGCGGTGGAGGCTGGATGAACATGAGCCCGTGGATGAACAGTCGCAGGTGGAGGCTGGAGGAGGTCGACGCTGGAGATGAACAGTATCCCGTGGAGTCCCGTTTTGCGGTACGCCACACCCTCCCGATGAATAGGAACCCCGTTTCGACCGTAACGCTCCAACACAGGTCCGTTTCCTCTGTTCTACGGTATACCACACCCCTCCCGATCAATAGGACCCCGTTTCGACCATAGGAGGTCCGTTTCCTCCGTTTTGCGGTATGCCAGACCCCTCCCGATGAACAGGATCCCGTTTCGACCGTGGCCGGTCGAACACAAGGCCGTTTCCTCCGTTTTGCGGTATTCCATCGGGTGTTCCGTCCAAGCCGGTTGGCTCCCGATGAACACGACAATGCATTCCGTTCCGACCCAGCAGGTTAGCTCCCCATGAACACGACAACGACGCAGTTTCTCCGTTTTGACCCAGCCATGTACACGAGCCCTGGCCGTACGTATGCGCGAGTAGGCATTCAAGACCCCGCCCGTATGTAATGCGTCGCGGCGGTGTTACTTTCTTGCACCCTGGCCGCTGTACATATGTGTACATGCTACGTGCGCGCCTCTACTATGACATGTGCGCACCTCTACTACGACATGTGCCCTTCCTTACACAGCCATGGTTCATCGCTACAGCCTGCAGACAGACCGATCGTATGTACGTACACGTTCGCGACCAGAATGACAACTCTACGTACGCTTCGACCAGGTGGGTCCCGACTGTCAGGCACTTCCTTGCATGTGAAGATGTAGCTGGTGGGTCCCAGCAATGAGGGGAAACGTTTTTCGTGAAATACGGTGGCCCGTCCGGTGGGTCCCCGCTGTCGAGTTGAGGAATCATTATTTTGCGCGATAATAAGAGGCGCTTCCTTGTCAGCAGCCATGGACCCAGCTGTCAGCCTCTCCACATACAGTACTCTTCCGATGGAAGTCGTTCCTTGACCACGTTGACCACGCCGCACCGAGAGCATCAGGGCGGTGGATGGCGAGGCCTAGGAAGGGGATGACGCGGAGCCGGGGAAGATGCGGCAGTGGATGCCCACGCAGAGAGGAGTACGAGGGTTCACTCGTTCTGCTGTGGTGTGAGGCTGCCATCGTCGCAGAATAACGGGGGGTGTGGGTGAGTAGAGGGACGGCCTGGCCAGTGGTGGGAGTAGTAGGGGGCGGTGAGGCCCCCGCGGCATCATAGCCGGCCACGGGGGGTAGGAGCACACGGCATGACCAGCGCTGGTTTGGGCGGCTGGAGCAAGAAGACCAGAGGTTGAAGAAGCACTACGGCCGTTGGATGGACATCATACGGTCACAGGAGCTAGAATTGTTCATATTGACTAAGTTGACAAAGCCCTCCGTCCCCGTCAACTTAGTAGGCCCACAAGTCAGGCTCCCACTATGGTGGGTTCTAGCTAGCGAGGGTATTCTTTTTTGTGCGTAATAAGGAGGCACTTCCTTGTCTTGTGAACATATAGCTAGTGGGTCCGACCTGTCGGCCAGGGGGAACATTTTTCACTTAAATCTGAGGCCCTTTTGGTGGGTCCCAGCTGTCAAGTGGAGGAATCATTATTTTGCGGGTAATAAGGAGGCATTTCCTTGCGTGCGGCCGTGGACCCAGCTGTCAGCCTCTCCACGCATAGTCTACTTCCGATGGATGTCGTTCGTTGACCACGTTAACCAGTCCGCTCCGAGCGCATCCAAGGTGGTGGACGACGGCGAGGCCCCGGATAGCAACGAGCCAGAGATGGTAAGACGTGGTGCTACCTCTTGAGCATGTGTTGGTTTTCCCTTGAAGAAGAAAGGGTGATGCAGCAAAGTATCATAAGTATTTCCCTCAGTTTTTGTGAACCAAGGTATCAATCCAGTAGGAGGCTACATGCAAATCCCTAATACCTGCACAAACAATTAAGAACCTTGCAACCAACGCGATAAAGGGGTTGTCAATCCCTTCACGGCCACTTGCAAAAGTGAGATCTGATAGAGATACTAAGATAAATATTTTTGGTATTTTTGTTGTATAGATTGAAAAGTAAAGATTGCAAAATAAACTACTATAAAAATAACTAGTTGACGGGAGATTAATATGATGGAAAATAGACCCGGGGGGCATAGGTTTCACTAGTGGCTTCTCTCAAGATAGCATATTTTACGGTGAGTGAACAAATTACTGCCGAGCAATTGATAGAAAAACGCATAGTTATGAGAATATCTAGGCATGATCATGTATATAGGCATCTCGTCCGTGACAAGTAGACCGAAATGATTACGCATCTACTACTATTACTCCACACATCGATCGCTATCCAAAGATGCATCTAGAATATTAAGTTCATAAGAACACAGAACGCATTAAGCAAGATGACATGATGTAGAGGGATAAACTCAAGCAATATGATATAAACCCCATCTTTTATCCTCGATGGCAAGAATACAATACGTGCCTTGCTGCCCTAACATCCTTGTGAAAGGACACCGCAAGATTGAACCCAAAGCTAAGCACTTCTCCCATTGCAAGAAAGATCAATCTAGTAGACCAAACCAAACTGATAATTCGAAGAGACTTGCGAAGATATCAAATCATGCATATAAGAATTCAGAGAAGAACCAAATATTGTTCATAGATAATCTTGATCATAAACCCACAATTCATCGGATCTCAACAAACACACCGCAAAAAGTATTACATCGAATAGATCTCCAAGAAAATCGAGGAGAACTTTGTATTGAGATCTAAAGAGAGAGAAGAAGCCATCTAGATAATAACTATGGACCCGAAGGTCTGTGATAAACTACTCACACATCATCGGAGAGGCTATGGTGTTGATGTAGAAGCCCTCCGAGATCGATTCCCCCTCCAGCGAAGCGCCGAAAAAGGCCCCAAGATGGGATCTCACGGGTACAGAAGGTTGCGGCGGTGGAAATAGGGTTTCATGGTGCTCCTGGATGTTTTCAGGGTATATGAGTATATATAGGCGAAAGCAGTAGGTCGGTGGAGCTGCAAGGGTCCCACGAGTGTGGGGGGCGTGCCTACCCCCCCCCCCGGGGCATGCCTCCCTGCCTCGTGGCTTCCTCGCTGCTTCCTTGACGTCCACTCCAAGTCTCTTGGATTGCGTTTGTTCCAAAAATGATCCTCGCGAAGGTTTCATTCCATTTGGATTCCGTTTGATATTCCTTTTCTATGAAACACTGAAATAGGCAAAAAACAACAATTTGCACTAGGCCTTTGCTTAGTAGGTTGGTCCCAAAAATAATATAAAATTGCATATTAAAGCCCAGTAAACATCCAAAACAGATAATATAATAGCATGGAACAATAAAAAATCATAGATACGTTGGAGACGTATCAAGCATCCCCAAGCTTAATTCCTACTCGTCCTCGAGTAGGTAATTGATAAAAACAAATTTTTTGATGTGGAATGCTACCTAACATAATTTTCAATGTAATTCTCTTTATTGTGGCATGAATGTTAAGATCCGAAAGATTCAAGACAAAAGTTTAATATTGACATAAAAATAATAATACTTCAAGCATACTAATTAAACAATTATGTCTTCTCAAAATGACATGGCCAAGTTCATCCCTACAAAATCATATAGTTTGGCTATGCTCCATCTTCGTCACACAAAATATTCAAATCATGCACAACCTCTGTTTCAGCCAAGCAATTGTTTCATGCTTTAGCCTGTTCAAACTTTTTCAACTTTCATGCAATACATGAGCGTGAGCCATGGATATAGCACTATAGGTGGAATAGAGTATGATGATGGAGGTTGTGTGGAGAAGACAAAAAAGGAGAAAGTCTCACGTTGACGAGGCTAATCAACGGGCTATGGAGATGTCCATCAATTGATGTCAATGCAAGGAGTAGGGATTGCCATGCAACGGATGCACTAGAGCTATAAATGTATGAAAGCTCAAGAAAAGAAACTAAGTGGGTGTGCATCCAACTTGCTTTCTCACGAAAACCTAGGGCATTTGAGGAAGCCCATTGTTGGAATATACAAGCCAAGTTCTATAATGAAAAATTCCCACTAGTATATGGAAGTGACGAAATAAGAGACTCACTATCATAAAGATCATGGTGCTACTCTGAAGCACAAGTGTGGAAAAGGATAGTAGCATTGTCCCTTTTTTTCTTTTATTTTCTTTTTTTGGGCCTCCCTTTTTTTATTTGGCCTTTCTCTTTTTTTGGCCTTTCCTTTTTTTATTTGGCCTTTCTTTTTTTCTTTTTTTTTCAAGGGACAATGCTCTAATAATGATGATCACCACGCTTCTATTTATTTACAACTCATGGATTACAACTCGATACTAGAACAAAATATGACTCTATATGAGTGCCTCCGGCGGTGTACCGGGATGGTTAATGAATCAAGAGTGACATGTATGAAAAATTATGCATGGTGGCTTTGCCACAAATACGATGTCAACTACATGATCATTCAAGGCAATATGACAATGATGAAACATGTCATGATAAATGAAACGGTGGAAAGTTGCATGGAAATATATGTCGGAATGGCTATGGAAATGCCATAATAGGTAGGTATGGTGGCTGTTTTGAGGAAGATATAACGAGGTTTATGTGTGATAGAGCGTATCATATCATGGGATTTGGATGCACCGACGAAGTTTGCACCAACTCTCAAGGTGAGAAAGGGCAATGCACGGTACCGAAGAGGCTAGCAATGATGGAAAGGGGAGAGTGCGTATAATCTATGGACTCAACATTAGTCATAAAGAACTCACATACTTATTTCAAAAATCAACAAGTCATCAAAACCAAGCACTACATGCATGCTCCTAGGGAAGGGTGGGTAGGAGTTAACCACCGCGCGATCCCGACCTCCACACAAAGGATGACAATCAAAGAAATACCTCATGCTTCAAATTTGTTACATAGCAGTTTACCATAATGCGTGTATGCTCTGGGACTTGCAAACTCCAACACAAGTATTTATCAAATTCACAATTACTCAACTAGCACAACTCTAATATCACCATCTTCATATCTCGAAACAATCATCAAGTATCAAACTTCTCATAGTATTCAATGCGCTCTATATGAAAGCTTTTATTATATTAGGACTAATTTTATAGCCAAGCAAATTACCATGTTGTTCCAAATGACTCTCAAAATAATATAATTGAAGCATGAGAGATCAATAATTTCTATAAAATAAAACCACCACCGTGCTCTAAAATATATAAGTGAAGCACTACAGCAAAATTATATAACTCAAAAGATATAAGTGCAGCACATAGAGTATTCTAATAAATTCCGATTCATGTGTGTCTCGCCAAAAGGTGTGTAAAGCAAGGATGATTGTGGTAAACTAAAAATCAAAGACTCAAATCATACAAGATGCTCCGAGCAAAACACATATCATGTGGTGAATAAAAATATAGCCTCAAGTAAAGTTACCGATAAACGAAGATGAAAGAGGGGATGCCTTCCGGGGCATCTCCAAGCTTAGGCTTTTGGTTGTCCTTGAATTTTACCTTGGGGTGCCTTTGCCACTCCTTTCCAAAATCCATCAAATCTTTACCTGAAACTTGAAAACTTCACAACACGTAACTCAACAGAAAATCTCATGAGCTCCGTTAGTATAAAAAAACAAACCACAACTTTAAGGTACTGTAATGAACTCGTTATTTATTTATATTGGTGTTAAACCTACTGTATTCCAACTTCTCTATGGTTCATACCCCCCCCCCCCCCCGATACTAGCATAGATTCATTAAAATAAGAGAATAACACACGCATAAAACAGAATCTGTCAAAAGCAGAGCGATGCAGTAGCAATCGATAGTTTAGAGTATACCTTCAACTCCAAAAATTCTGAGGAATTAGGAAGTCCTAAGAAATTTGTTTATTAATCTTATGCAAAAAGAATTAATTGAAAATCACGTTTCTGTGATTTAATAAAACTTATTTAAATGCGTGCAAAAGTTTCGCTTTTCAAGCAACATCAAATTAACTATCACCATAGGTTATCCTAAAGGTATTACTTGGCACAAACACTAATTAAAAAACAAAACCATATCTAACTAGAGGATAGAAGAATTATTTATTACTAAACAGGAACAAAATTAAAGAACAGAAATAAAATTGGGTTGCCTCCCAACAAGCGCTATCGTTTAACGCCCCTAGCTAGGCAGTGATAATTTTAATGATGCTCACATCAAAGACAAGAATTAAAGCACAAAGAGAGCATCATAGAACACGTGATAAACACATCTAAGTCTAACATACTTCCTATGCATAGGCATTTTATAAGCAAACAAATTATCAAGGCAAGCAAAAACTAGCATATGCAAGCGAAAAGAAAAAGACGATAGCAATCTCAACATGAAGAGAGGTAATTTACTAACATGAAAATTCTACAACCATATTTTCCTCTCTCATAATAATTACATGTAGAATCATAAGAAAATTCAACAATATAACTATCACATAATATATTCTCAACACGATCCACATGCATGCGAAGTTGACACTCTTCCAAAATAGTGGGATTATCATAAAATAAAGTCATGACCTCTCCAAACCCACTTTTATCAAAAATTTCGTAAGATTGAAAATTATACAAATATGTGGGATCTAAAGTTGACACTCTTCCAAACCCACATTCACTATTCTTGCAAACATTATTATCAATCTCATATTCATCATGGGGCTTAAATAAATTTTCAAGATCATAAGAAGAATCACCACAATCATGATCATTGCAACAGGTAGTAGACATAGAAAATCTAGCATCCCCAAGCTTAGGGTTTTGCATATTATTAACACAATTGACATCAAGAGAATTTATAGCAAAATCATTGCAATCATGCTTTTTATTCAAGGGGCTATCGTGAATCTCTTCATAAATTTCTTCATCACAATTTTCAGATTCACGAGTTTCAAGCAAAACCTCATAAAACAATCTAGTGTACTCAAATATCTAGAGATTGGTTCATCATAATTGGATCTCTTAAAAAGATTAGCAAGTGGATGAGGATCCATAAACTTTTAGCAAGTGAAGATGCAAGCAAAAAGAAGGCACATGGTAACACAAGCAAACAAAAGATCAAATGTAAGAAAGGCGAAGAAAAGGCAAATGTGAAGTGGGGGAGAGGAAGACGAGAGGCAAATGGCAAATAATGTAATGAGAGGGATAAGAGTTTGTGATGGGTACTTGGTATGTCTTGACTTGTGCGCAGATCTCCTTGGCAACGATGCCATAAATCACACATTGGTGGGAGATCAAATCTTGACTTGACTTGGCGTAAACCTCCCCGACAACGGCGCCAGAAATCCTTCTTGCTACCTCTTGAGCATGCATTGGTTTTCCCTTGAAGAGAAAAGGGTGATGCAGCAATGTAGCATAAGTATTTCCCTCAGTTTTTGAGAACCAAGGTATCAATCCAGTAGGAGGCTACACGCAAATCCCTAGTACCTACACAAACAATTAAGAACCTTACAACCAACGTGATAAAGGGGTTGCCAATCCCTTCATGGCCACTTGCAAAAGTGAGATATGATAGAGATACTAAGTTAAATATTTTTGGTATTTTTGTTGTATAGATTGAAAAGTAAAGATTGCAAAATAAACTACGACAAAAATAACTAGTTGATGGGAGATTAATATGATGGAAAATAGACCCGGGGGCCATAGGTTTCACTAGTGGCTTCTCTCAAGATAGCATATTTTACGGTGGGTGAACAAATTACTGCCAAGCAATTGATAGAAAAGCGCATAGTTATGAGAATATCTAGGCATGATCATGTATATAGGCATCACTTTCGTGAAAAGTAGAATGAAACGATTCTGGATCTACTACTATTACTCCACACATCGACCACTATCCAACATGCATCTAGAGTATTAAGTTCATAGGAACAAAGTAACGCACTAAGCAAGATGACATGATGTAGAGGATAAACTCAAGCAATATGATATAAACCCCATCTTTTTATCCTCGGTGGTAACAATAGAATACGTGCCTTGCTGCCTAGCATCCTTTGGGAAAGGACAACGCAAGATTGAACCCAAAGCTAAGCACTTCTCCCATTGCAATAAAGATCAATCTAGTAGGCCAAACCAAAATCATAATTCGAAGAGACTTGCAAAGATATCAAATCATGCATATAAGAATTCAGAGAAGAACCAAATATTGTTCATTGATAATCTTGATCATAAACCCACAATTCATCGGATCTCGACAAACACACCGCAAAAAGTATTACATAGAATAGATCTCCTAGAAAATCAAGGAGAACATTGTATTGAGATCCAAAGAGAGAGAAGAATCCGTCTAGCTAATAACTATGGACCCGAAGGTCTGTGATAAACTACTCACACATCATCGGAGAGGCTATGGTGTTGATGTAGAAGCCCTCCGTGATTGATTCCTCCTCCGGTGAGCACGGAAAAAGGCCGAAGATGGGATCTCACGGGTACAGAAGGTTGCGGCGGTGGAAATAGGGTTTCGTGGTGCTCCTGGATGTTTTCAGGGTATATGAGTATATATAGGCGAAAGGAGTAGGTCGGTGGAGCTGTGAGGGGCCCACGAGGGTGGGGGTGCGCCTACCACAGGCGCGCCTCGCCTCGTGGCTTCCTTCTTGCTTCCTTGACGTCCACTCCAAGTCACCTGGATTGCGTTTTTTCCAAAAAGCGATCCTCATGAAGGTTTCATTCCATTTGGATTCTGCTTTGATATTCCTTTTACGCAAAACACCTGAAATAGGCAAAAATAGGAATTTGCACTAGGCTTTGGTTAGTAGGTTAGTCCCAAAAATAATATAAAAGTGCATATTAAAGCCCATTAAACATCCAAAACAGATAATATAATAGCATGGAACAATAAAAAATTATAGATACATTGGAGACGTATCACGCGGGAGTAGAGTTGCAGACGAAGAGGTGTACAAGGGCTAACTAGTTCTGGTGCAGTGTGGTTCGGCAGTCGGTGGAGTAGAACATGAGGTGTGGAGGGGAGGAGGGATGGCTTGGCCAATAGTGGGGTAGCGCTTCACAGCGAAGCTTGCTAAGCAGAGCTACTAGAAGCATGAGGTGGGAGCAGGTGGTCCCAAGGCCGGAGGAAGAACACGAGAGATTGAAGATGGATGCCAGTCGTTGGATGTAAATCCAACCGCAAATGATGTCAGAATTATTTGTTGACTAAGTTGACAAGGACTTGCATTGGCTTCGACCTATTGGCCCACATTTCGGCCTCCAAAAATGTGGCACGTATTCAACCCATTTTTGTAGAATTTACTGTCAACTTGATCTTTTTTTTAGAATTTCAGTCCATTTGCTGGGCTGGGTGAACAAATAATGTAGCATCCATGTGGCCCATTTTTTTCCTTGAAAATTATAGGCCATTTGCACTTTCTCGAAATACACGATTTTTGTTGGGCTGATTCTAATTATAATGTTGGGTTAGGCAAATAAATGTTATCAAAAAATAAATATGGGCTGAGCATTTTGTTATAAATATATTTAAATAATAAGTGATTTATTATTACATTGGTCCTTAAATCTTACCAAGCTTTTGTACACAATCACTGTGATTTTCATTGCCAAAAATCCAGGATTTTATTGTTAAGAAATTATTTTTATAAGTTAATAAGATGTGGTATATTGTTTTCTTACATATGTAAGTATCTCATTAAGTATATGATGACAATAACAATAATATATAATAACATATAAAATAATTTATATATATATATATATATATATATAATATAGTTAGAATGGAAACATAAGTTGGAAAGTTCCTATTCTTATATAGAAAAATAGAAATGCACTCTCCGTTTTCTTCAAAAAAATACATAAATTGTTTAGCCGATGTTCAGGAAAAATAAAACCCCGGATGGGAGGTCCATAGGCTAGTCGATACATGAAGGCCCTCAAAAAACACAAACCGGCATGTCGTGGGTTGCGCATGTTAAAAAGAAATCCTAGAAGGGCAAACCCAAAACCCAGTGATACTTGCTGTATCAGTGATAATAAATAATACCGCCTTGACTCCCGACTTAGTTGTGAATTTATCTCCTATATTAACTACGTTGAAGCACCTAAAAAAATGTAACTATGTTGACAAACCCGTGGGCCCCAACGTCAGTATAGCATTAGGAGGAAGTATTTTTTCGATGAGGCACTTGCTTGCGTACGACCATAGACCTGGTGGGTCCCGACTGTCCGCCTCTCCACATACAGTCCTCCCAAATTCATCTCGTTTGTTCAACATGTTCTAACGACAGACAACAAGCGGCCTTGAAAGACAAAGGCGCAGGAGGGGATCGGACCACCTGAGGTAGTGCCTTATTTGTAACGAAAGTACTGAACAAGCCCAGTGGCCAAGTGACACTACCCGGACAAATTGCTCCGCCGGTTCGATTCCACCTGTTGCAGAGAAAATATCTCCAAATTTTTTGCCTCTGCCATTATTGACATGTGAGTCCCCATTGTCATCTATGCACACTACCTCCAACACTTGCCAAAACTTCGTCCCTTGTTTTCTCTATTTTTTGCACACTCGACATTGTGTGGGCATTTTGAAAATAGCATACCTTTTTGACTATGCATCACACTGGTGCGCACCGGTCCTAAGCAAACGGTTTGAAACCCCTTTCCATGACGACATTTGGAATCGTCGCCAAGTGAGTGTGGGCCATAGGGTGTTCCTTCCCACACGATCCAGAAATCGTCGGGGATAGGCCCTCGTGGGACACAGGCTGGGGCCGTGTGCGATCGGGCGAGGCATGGAAACCCAATCATTTCCGTAGGTATGTACATCCCACACGGTGAATCCCAGAAATCATTTCCGTAGGTATGTACATCCCACATGGTGAATCCCAGAAATCATTTACGTAGGTATGTACATCCCACACGGTGAATCCAATCATTTACGTAGGTATGTACATCCCACACAAAGGTGAATCCCGTAAAATCATTTCTGTAGGTATGTACATCCCACGCAGTTCTTTGTGTGGAAACGTGTGTGCAAGGTGGCCTAACACAAACAATTCGCTACCGGAAGCCGTGTGTGATTGTTAGTTGATCGAACACGCCTACTTTCTAGAAACCGTGCAGGTTGTTTGAGTTCATTGCCCATGGTGCTGTCTGAGTAACCGTTTGCAATAGAAAACCCGAATAAGCAGGGTAATTAGCCTATTTTTGATAACCCATGTACTAATCAAACTGATATTTCTTATAAAACCACGCCCGGATATTTCATATCCGTATAAAAGCAACCAGGATTTCATAATCGAATTACATCGAGATAGCTTCGCACTCGCCACGCCATTACACAACAGCACCAAATTTCACATGCAACATAAAAACCTTTGGAAAGTAGCATCATACGGTAAATGAGACAGATGAATCTCATCCGGGAAGCTATGACGGAAGGCAAATATTGATCCTTGATGATGTTGAATGTCCTTGCAACTTTAGGCCAGTGGCTATGGATAATTGCTCGCCCAACCTTTGTCCTCTTCAGCAAGACTTCAATATTGTACCGTGGGTGTTGAATGAGTACCTTCCTCGCCTCTTGACCATGCAGGTGGTGTGAGAGGTAATCATTGGTGAACTGCTTTCAAAAGTACTAAAAACAAAGCTATGCATAAATCAGTGTTGTAAATTTTGAAATGGCGCAAGGGGTAAAAACAAGGTAAAAGAGTTGGTACCATCCTATAGTTGATTGATGTCTTCTTCATTGTGCAAACAAAGATCTTCCTATTATTTGTCGCGAGTTTCTTCATCCTAACAATCTTTCTGAGTTTCTTGACTGGACTGATATTCATGGACATCTAATTTCCCCATATGCAAAATGCGTCAAATAGTGGGTCTAAGCCTCTGACAGCAGGACCTACATGTGAAAGACCAAATTGTAAGAAACCTAAATATTAGAATGATTCCTGCAACTGCACAATAATGTGCTATTAGCCAAAGGACCCTGCTTGAACGAACCTCGATGGTAAACTGCAGTGTCTCCCATTGTTTCCCTCCAACACACATAAGGAAGATCTTGATCGTTAACTGAGAGTTGCCATAAACAATACAAAATTGTGCCCATAGCAAATGAAAATCAAATTGCGTAACTGAACCAAAGCAGGTTAAATGGACAAGAGGCCAAATGAACCAAAATAGTTAATCGAGCACGACATTGCGTAATAGAAACATGTACTAGAAGATAAGATAGTTAACAAAACAAAGAATGCTTGAGAACAGATTACTACGAAATGTAGCAATTGTTGGACCAAAGTGTTAATCGAACATTACATTTCAGAGGACCAAACTGTTAACTAAACATCGATTGCATATTAACATTACAGAGGACAAATCGAGAAGGCACTAGCGCCGCCTCGAGAAAACATCACGAACTGTATTTTAAAGTAGACAATCACATGGGCGGTGTCGACGGTGGCCTCGAGACGAGGTGCTCCTCTAAGATCCGGGCGGTCGACACATCGTCCACCATAGCGACCTCGTTACACAGGCGTCGCGACGCATCCTACTCAGCTCCATGTTATAATCGTGTAAAATGGCTATGGGCGGCGCTTAATTGGAGGAGGGGGGCAGTGATTTCTATGGAAGGTGTCGCTCCGTCAGTCGGGGCATGTGGGACAAGAAAGGAGGATGGTGTCGGTGGGGTGTGGATTACCTGACCATGTCGATGAGGCCTTGACAGAAGAAGAAGGGTCGGCGAGGAGGCCGCCAGAGCAAGAAGAAGGGTCGCCATGAGGAGGCGGCACCGCAAGAAGAAGGGTCACCGCCAGGAGGCAATGCAGAAGGAGAAGGGTAGCCGTGAGGAGGTGGCGCTACAAGAAGAAGGGTCGCCGGCGAGGAGGATGAGCTACCAGTAAGCAGCAGTGAAGGTTTGAAATTGGAAAGCAAGGAGGAACAGTGGAAATGTGGCTTTTGGTAGGAGGGAGGGGTGGGGAGATAGATATTTCCGTCGTGGCCAAAAATTTCGCTCGTTGCTGCGAGAAATTGGCGCACAAGTGTGGTTCAAGCGGGGGCGGTGGACTATAGATGACGGAGCTTCCTGCGTAAGCCAGACAAGACGGTGCGCCAAGATATTTTATATCGCATCCCACACGATTCTTTCTAGTAAACTGGTTGTGGTATAGAGGGAAAGGATGGTGTTTGAATTGCTAGAACATTTACGTACAGTCAACATGCAACTAGTACATGAGTGTCATGTTTAATTTGGAACTATTCCAGGTTCGTTTGGCATTTTTATGCATTAATTGAGTTTCTGGGCATTTAATGTGCATAATTCAAATTTGAACTACAAGCACATGCTCCAATGCACCAAACTTTTCTAAAAATCACATGTGTGTCTTTGGGTGAATTTATAGGTCCCATGCAAGAAATGGGAATAAAATTCAAACATCTGGGTGTCGTGGCTAAGCCAGAATGATTGAGAAACTTGGTTTTTTAATTCCTGTCAATCCAAAACACAGCTAAAAATCATGAAACTTGGCATGGAGTCATGACATGGCACCAACATGCTGCAGTAATTTTTTTGGCCAAATTGGGACAAGCTTTGGTGTAAGCTTCTTGCAAACCGGAGCTTCCCTCAAGAAGGCTCCTGGTTCCGAGAGGGAACGTGTCACCTCCGTGTGCGAAACGACATACGTACAGTACCTTCTACATCCTTAATTTTTTCACACAGACAGATTAGACCAAATAGAAGTATCATGCTAAATTTTGGAATTATTCCGTGTTCATTTGGCCTTTTTTATAAATTAATTGAGTTTCTGGGCATTTAATGTGCATAATTCAAATTTGAACTACAAGCACGTGCTCCAGTGCACCATAGTTGTTTGAAAAATCACATGTGTGTCCTTGGGTGAATTTCTAGGTCCCATGCAAGAGATGGGAGTGAAATTTAAACATCTGGGCGTCGTGGCTCGGCCGGAAAGATTGAGAAACTTGGTTTTTTAATTCCTGTAATTCGAAAACATGCCTGAAAATCATGAAACTTGGCATGGTCTCATGACATGGCATGAACAAGTTATGTAATATTTTTGGCCAAGTGGGACAAGCTTTGGTGTAAGCTTCTTGCAAACTAGAGCTCCCCTCAAGAAGACTCGTGGTTCCGAGAGGGAACGTGTCACCTCCGTTTGCGAAACAACATACGTACACTGCCTTCTCCCACCTTAATTTTTTTGCACATCCAAATTAGATCAAATAGAAGTATCGTGCTAAATTTTGGAATTCCCTGTTCGTTTCTCCTTTTTTATACAATAATTGAGTTTCTGGGCATTTAATGTGCATAATTCAAATTTGAACTACAAGCACAAGCTCCAGTGCACCAAAGTTGTTTGAAAAATCACATGTGTGTCCTTGGGTGAATTTCTAGGTTCCATGCAAGAGATTGGAGTGAAATTCAAACATCTCAGACTACAAAAAAAAGACACATCCGTGACATTTTGGGCCGAATAAATTTTTTCTGTCATACTTATGCCACTTCTATGACGATAATTGTGACAAAACCCGGTATCATCATAGATGTGGTGGGCTCCTACTTCTATGACACAAAAACATGACAGAAAATGGGCTTTTCATCACAGGCGGGCGGAGACACTGCATGATATTCTTTGGGCTGTCCATGATGGAAAAAACCATGGTAGAAGCGAGGCGAGGAAAATTTCGGGAGTTCCCGATTACGGTGGGTGGTCGAGAGCGATGCGCCTTTCTCGTACATGTCTGTAGCGTGTGCGCGTAGGCGGTGGCTCTAATCGAACCCGGCGAGGCGTTGGGCTCTAATCGAACCCGGCGATTGCCGCGCAGTTACGCGTTCTTGAACCCGGCGATCGATCGATGGCTGTTAATCAACCCGATCGAGCGATTCCTTCGCCATCGCCGCTAATCAAGCCGATGGATCTTGCCTGCAGGATGAGCGGTGGCGTTGCGGGGGTTGGATGAACAGTGAGCGGTGGGGGTGGAGGAACAGGACCCCGTGGTGTTGCCTTGATTGAGCCGTTGGGGCTGGATGAACAGGACCCCGTGGAGGGCTGGATGAATAGGACGACCCCGTGGAGGGTTGGATGAACAGTAGACGATGGAGGAGTGCCCGTGGAGGGGTGGTTGAACAGTAGCCGGTGGAGTAGCGTGCGGTGGAGGCTGGATGTACAGGAGCCCATGGAGGCTGGAGGGGGTCGACGGTAGCCCGTGGAGGCCGGAGGAGGTCAACGGTGGAGGTGAATAGTATCCCGTGGAGTCTCGTTTTGCGGTACGCCACACCCCTCCCGATGAATAGGACCCCTGTTTGGACCGTAGCGCTCCAACACAAGTCCATTTTGTCCGTTTTGCAGTATGCCACACACCTCCCAATCAACATGACCCCCATTTCAATCGTAGGAGGTCCGTTTGCTCCGTTTTGCGGTACGCCAGACGCCTCCCGATGAATAGGATCCCGTTTTGAACGTGGACGGTCGAACACAAGGTAGTTTCCTCCATTCTGCGGTACGCCAGGCCTCGTTTCCATCGCATGTTCCGTCCAAGCCCTCCCGATGAACATGATGATGCATTCCGTTTCGACCCAGCGGTTGGCTACCCATGAACACGATGGCGATCTTGTTTCTCCGAAGCTTGACCCAGCCATGTACACGAGCCCCGCCGTGCGTATCTTGCGAGTAGGTGTTCGAGACCCCGCCCATATGTACACATATGTGACCGTATTTTCTTTCCTGCACACTGGCCGCTGTACGTACGTGTACATGCTATGTGCGTGCCTCTACTACGACACGTGCGCGACTCTACTACGACACGTGCACGCCTCTACTACGACACGTGCGCGCCTCTACATCCACCAGTATGAACGTACACGTTCGTGACTAGAATGACAACGCTACGTACGCTTCGACCAGGTGGGTCCCGACTGTCAAGCACTTCCTTGCGTGCGAAGATGTAGCTGGTGGGTCCGAGCAATGTCGGGCGAATCATTTTTGCGGACACACTTCCTTGAGTGCGAAGATGTAGCTGGTGGATCCCAGCAGTCAGGGGGGCGAATCGTTTTTTTGCCCGGACGCACTTCCTTGCATGCGAAGGTGTAGCTGGTGGGTCCCAGCAGTCAGGGTGCGAATCGTTTTTTTTTGCCCGGACGCACTTCCTTGTGTAAGAAAATGTAGCTGGTGGGTCCTAGCAGTCCGGGGGAAATGTTTTTTTCGTGAAATATAGTGGCCCGTCCGGTGGGTCCCAGCTGTCAGGTGGAGGAATCATTATTTTTCGCGTAATAAGGAGGCACTTCATTGTTGCGGCTGTGTACCCAAATTGCTGACCTCTCCACATACAGTCCACGTTCGATGGAAGTTGCTCCTTGACCATGTTGACCACGCCGCGCCGAGAGCACCACGGCGGTGGACGACGGCGAGGCCTAGGAAGGGGACGACACGGAGACGGGGAAGACGCGGCAGTAGATGCCCATGCGGAGAGGAGTACGAGGGTTCACTGGTACGGCTGCGGTGTGAGGCTGCCATCACCGCAGAATAATAGGGGGTGTGGGTGAGAGGAGGGATGGCCCGGCCAGCAGTGGGAGTAGTAGGGGCGGTGAGGCCTCCGCGGCAGCATAGCTGGCCACGGGAGGTAGGAGCAAAGCACGACCGGTGCTGCTTTTGGGCGGCTGGAGCAAGAAGACCAGAGGTTGAAGAAGCACGACGGCCGTTGGATGGACATCGTACGGTCACTGCAGCTAGAATCATTTATATTGACTAAGTTGACAAAGCCCTTGGTACGTCAACTTAGTAGGCCCACATGTCAGCTTTCGAAACGGTGCGCCCCAGATGTCAGGGGGAGGAATCATTTTTTGGGCGGGTGAAGCTAGAATATCCGAGATTGAAGAAGAAGCACGACATCCGTTGGATGGACATCCAACGGCCACTTCTGCTAGAACCGTGTGTTGACTATAAGTTGACAAAGCCTTGCATACGCATCAACTCTGTTTTTTTTAGGGGACGCGTCAACTTAGTAAGGCCACAAGTGTGTGGCAGAAAACTTATAGCCCATTTGAGATTGGTAAGAATGTGCAGCCCATTTTTGAATTAGAATGGAATTTACTACAACCCATTTACACTTTGTTAAAAGTACAACCCATTTCAACCAACCGTTCAAAACAGAATTCAATAAAACTTCCACATTTTGATGGGATCCAAAATATTTTTATCCCGAAATTTCTAGTCAGATTAAATACAATTTCAATATAAATTTATATTACGTAAAAATCCAGCGAAACATTGTGCTCACAACAATTAATGAAATTAAAATTTTCAATATCGAAAAATAATATTTATAAAGAAATTACGTGTTTGGTGCATTTTTTTAGTTACTGCCCAATTTTTATAACTACATCCCATTTATTATTTCTTAAAGCCCATTTTCCTGTTAAGCCTAATGCATCCCTCTAGGAAAGATTTCAGCCCAGTGGGGCGGAGAATAACAACTTGACCTTGCCTGGGTATTCCTAAAAAAAGTATAGCTGGGCTAGCCATTTTCAGCTTCAAAAAAAATTAATATCTGGGCTGGATATCTGGCCTGGGCTAGATGAGCCATAGCCTGCCCAGTTAATACCTGCAGCGATGTTTTCGTTGTTGTTCAGAGGAGAAAAAATAATATCTAGGCTAAACATCAAAAAACTCTGCAGTGCTCACACCTCAAAAACACAAATACTGCTCGAGCTGCTTGGTCCCAGCTGTTGGCCACTTCTTGTGCAATTCTCTCGTATATTGACTACATAGGTTGACAATGGTGTGGGACCGTGATGTCAGGAAACCAGGAAGAAGCAAAAAAATTGTAGTTATATATATATATATAATAAGGAGGCACTTGTGTACGTGAGGCTATGGCCCTGGTGGGTCCCCATTGTCATCCTCTCCAAGTAAAGTCATCTCTCGCCTGCTGCTGCTGCTTTCGCCCAAAGCAGGCGCCGCCACCCCGCTTCGGTCAGCAGGTGCGATTGCTCCGCCTTCAAACGACACAAGTGTCGTCCATCCGTCCATCTGCCGCGGATATTAATGATACGCGGTTGCCGAGGCGGCTACTCCGGTGCCACACGTCCGTCCCTCCGCTGCCCACCATTGCTATATAAACTGTTGCGCCGGCCATAGCCGCAGTCATCTGCATATGTTCCCTTTCTCCTGTCCACACCACTACTGCCCACCATGGCTTCCTCGCGCTCCAGCGCTCCTCGAGACGGGCGGACGACAGACCACAAGGAGATGGCAGCCATTGCTGCCGACCGGCTGGTCGGCAGGCAGCCGGAGGACGACGACATCCCAATGGAGAACATGATAGTCGACGATCCGGCACCAACCCCCTCCTCCGTGCCATCCTCGCCGGTGCATTGCACCATGACCATCGGCGAGGCCCGTGTCCAATACATGGACACGGTGAGGCAGATGCGTGAGGAGCAGTTCTGGGAGGCGCAGGCCGACGCCGCCTACAACCACCATCTCCTCCAGAGCACTGCGAGCAGAGGAGCTGATCGCCACGGAGCGGGCGGAGCAGGGGGCGCTGCTCAACTCGTACCGCTCCGCCCACGAGGGCCGCCGCCTCGAGCACTGGTGGTACCACATGCGGGTAGCGGAGGCTGCGGCCGCCTACAAAGAGGGTGATGAAGCGGGCGAGGCGCTATTTGGAGAGACCGAGGACGAGGCAGAGGACAATGTCGGCTCCGACGAGTGCCCGCTCCGCTTTCGTCGACGAGGCCCTGCTCCGTTGTAACACCCAGGATGCGGCTATATCTCCCACGTGTCGAAGCACGACTTAGAGGCATAACCGCATGGTGGTTTTGTCGCAAGAAGGGTCATCTTCACACAATCCCATGTAATGAACAAGAATGGGATAAAGAGAGTTGGCTTACAATCGCCACTTCACACAATACATAATTAAGATCATACATCATTAAAAATACACCCATAGACCGGCTACGGTCAAATCCAAATGAAAAGAAGACAACCCCAAATGCTAGATCCCCGATCGTCCCGACTGGGCTCCTCTAGTGATCATCTAGAAAGGAAACATAGTAACGACCAAGGGGCTCATCAAACTCCCACTTCAGCCTGGGCCATGCCATCTGTAGCTGGTATCCTCGGCACCATATCTGTTTTGGTAGAATCATGAGTCACGAGGACTCAGCAATCTCACACCCGCGAGATCAATACTATTTAAGCTCATGGGTAGGAAAAGGGGTAATATGGTGGAGCTGCAGCAAGCACTAAGCATATATGGTGGCTAACATACGCAAGTGAGAGCGAGAAGAGAAGCAACGCAACGGTCGAGAAGCTAGAAGTGATCAAGAAGTGATCCTGAAACTACTTACGTCAAATATAACTCAAACCGTGTTCACTTCCGGACTACCGAGAAGAGACCATCACGGCTACACACACGGTTGATGCATTTTAATGAAGTCAAGTGTCAATTTATCTACAACCGGACATTAACAAATTCCCATCTGCCTCATAACCGCGGGCACGGCTTCCGAAAGATAATATACCCTGCAGGGGTGTCCCAACTTACCCCATCACAAGCTCTCACGGTCAACGAAGAATATACCTTCTCCCGGGAAGACCCGATCAGCCTCGGAATCCCGGTTCGCAAAACATTTCGACAATGGTAAAACAAGACCAACAAAGCCGCCTGATGCGCCGACAAATCCCGATAGGAGCTGCACATATCTCGTTCTCAGGGCACACCGGATGAACATTACGTACAACTAGAACCAGCCCTCAAGTTTCCCCAAGGTGGCGCTGCAAGTGGCTCTAGTTCGGACCAACACTCGAAGGAGCACTGGCCCGGGGGGGGGGGGGGGTTAAAATAAAGGTGACCCTCGGGCTCGCGAAAACCCAAGGGAAAAAGGTTTATGTGGCAAATGGTAAAAACAAGGTTGGGCCTTGCTGGAGGAGTTTTATTCAAAGCGAACTGTTAAGGGGGTCCCATAAATCACCCAACCGTGTAAGGAACGCAAAATCAAGGAACATAACACCGGTATGACGGAAACTAGGGCGGCAAGAGTGGAACAAGTCACCAGGCATAAGGCCGAGCCTTCCACCCTTTACCAAGTATATAAGGTGCATTAATTAAATAGGAGATATTGTGATATCCCAAAATATCCATGTTCACCCAGAACAAACTTCATCTTCACCGCAACTAGCAACGCCATAAGAGGGCCGAGCAAAAGCGGTGACATAGCCAAACAACGGTTTGCTAGGACAGGATGGTTAGAGGTTTGACATGGCAATAGGGAGGCATGATAAGCGATTGGCGTGTAGAACTAACATAGCGACAGAGCGAGTACTAGCAAGCAAAGATAGAAGTGATATCAAAGGTATGGTCATCTTGCCTGCAAGGTTCTCAGAGTTGTCGAAGGCTTGATCCTCGTTAGCGTACTCAATAGGTTCCTCCGTGCCCGGCTCTACCCAAAGCAAGAATACAAGCAAAGGAACCACAATAAATCACGGTGCAATGCACAAGCAACATGATGCAATACATGTCATGATATGCGAGATGTGATATGCAATGCGTATGCGTGCTTCGGAAGGAAAGATGATGAACAAGGCATCAACTTGGCAAACCAAGTATGCCGCTGGAAAGATGAGATGATTTCGGTTGAAATCGATATAAAGATCACCGGAAACGGATGCACGGTTTGCAAATGGCAAGCAAAATAAGAATGGCACAAAGCTGCGATTAACAGCATGATGCTACTTAGCATGCAACAAGAAACTATGCTACAGCACCCCAACATAAAAACAAAGCATATGGCAGTGATCTACAGGAGATGCTTAACAAAAGAGGAACACTGAGCTACGGCTAAATCACACCATAACAGGTTCAAACAAGCATGGTGAAAGTGCAACAAATATCAGGTTGGACATGGCATAAACAGCATCACGAAGCAATGTTCAGAGCAAGTTATCAACATGCCACAGGAACTTATAATAGAAAAACAAGGCATGGCATGAATCTACTCAAAGCATAAATCAAAAGTCCCATACTGACCATAAGCCAAAAAGGATCAGAAAATATGATGGCACCCATGTGAACATAGCAAGTTCCGTTAACAGATTCAGCAAACAGAGCATGGCATTGACATAATTAAGAAAGCACCTTCGCGAGCTCGATGCACTCACTAGGGAGCATCTCATGATAAACTAAGCATACATAAATCAAGAAGACATGGCATAGAAGCTATACATGTCAAGAACAACATCACAGCATACACGGATCAACTACAACAACCTTGGTAAAATTGAATAACATGTAAACAATCTGCCAGGAAACATTTTGAAGCAAAAGTAGAGCACGAACATGACATGCTAGGCTACTCCATAATTGCAACCAGGGGCATGGATGGATAGAGCATAACCATATGTTCAAAACACCCTTACTGAAGTATCTGAAATTATGCATGGATCTCTCTGTAGCATCATGTTTAGATGGCATCAAAATAACAGCAGAACAGGGACTAAAATCAGCAATATCACGAACCCTAGTTCGCATGCTTGTGCTAGTCACCACATTGATCACAAAAATAAAAGGGAAGTACCTCTGTAAAGAAGACATGGCATAGTTCAAAACACATGTAGGGATCAAGTAGATAGGATGCACACATCAATCATGGCAAAAATGACAAAAGTGCATGTTCTGATAAGAATCCGAAACTAACATTATGAAGCACCCTTCCAACAGCATTTCGGGCAACAAGATGAGCTCAAATGAAAATGATGCAATGAGGTGAAATG
Source organism: Aegilops bicornis (assembly GCA_021605145.1). Classification (NCBI taxonomy): domain Eukaryota; kingdom Viridiplantae; phylum Streptophyta; class Magnoliopsida; order Poales; family Poaceae; genus Aegilops; species Aegilops bicornis. The sequence continues at coordinate 139,234,367 of CM038670.1, read as the reverse complement.
ATGTACTCGTCGAGGCGAACAATACGGTATGCTACACGCGCAAAATTGAGCCACGGGTGCAAAGTTGTATTGCGATGAACATGCAACAAAATTTACTGACGGTAAAGACTTGGACGAAATTCGAGGGAGAAGAAAGTCAACCGAGGTCCAGATCTGGATCGCACGGACGCCAAGGCTCGAGGCGTCGCCGGAGACGGGCGGAGCGGCTGCCGGAGGACGGGAGGACGGAGACGAGGCCGGGCGGCCGGAACGGCGGTGGCGGCGCAGGCGGCCGGAGGCGGCGGAGGCGGACAGGCGCCGACCGAGAAGGCGCCGCGGAGGCGCGAGGACGGCGGCGATGGTGATGGCGAGCGGCGGTATGCGGCGGCCCGCGGTCATGGGCGAGGCGCGGGCCCAAATCACGCCGGCGGGCAGCGGATGGGCAGGCGGGCAGCGGGGAGCCAGCGGCGCTGACGTGGCGGCTCCAGGTTCATCGGCGGCGGCGGGCGGAGGCGTTCGGCTCCGTCCGGACGTGTCCGGCGGCGGGGAGAGGAGCGGGGTTAGGGTCTGCCCGAAAATTTCGGGGATGGGCACATATTTGTAGGTAGAGGGAGCTAGGAGTGTCCAAATGAGGTGCGGTTTTTGCCCACACGATCATGATCCGACGACGGAGAGCATGGAAGTGAATTAGATGGGTTATTGGTCTATTTTGGAGGGGTGTTGGCTGCAACTCAAAAGAGGCCTTTGCCGTTATGCTGTTAACCGTTGGAGTATCAAACGACCTCCAAATGGCACGAAACTTGACAGGCGGTCTACCGGTGCTATACCAGGGCCACTTGGCAAGGCTCGGTCCATTCTCGAGAACGTTCAACACCCGCATTACCTAAAAGAGACAAGAGGGTGCGCCGGTGCATGTGGGAGTGTCGGATTGTGAAGCAGACAACGGGAAAATGCTCGGATGCATCAGACGAACACGTATGCAAATGAGATGCACGTGATGACATGATATAATATGCATGACATGAACAAAAAGCAAAACAAAAGACAAAACCCAACCACGGATGGAATATCGTATCATGTAGCTGAAAATGGCAAGAGTTGGAGTTACAAAGATGGAAAGTTACATCCGGGGTGTTACAACACTCCACCACTACAAGAGGATCTCGTCCCGAGATCTAGGACTGAAAGAACTCCGGATATTCGGAACGGAGGTGATCCTCGCGCTCCCAGGTGGCTTCTCGGTCGGAATGGTGTGACCACTTCACTTTCAGGAATTTGATTGACTTGTTGCGAGTCTTGCGCTCGGTTTCTTCAAGAATAGCAACGGCGTGCTCATGATAAGAGAGATCTTCTTGGAGGTCGATCTCTTCAAAGTTGATAGTGCGCTTAGGAGTCTTGAAGCACTTGCGAAGCTGTGACACGTTAAACACATCGTGCACGTTCGGAAAGTTGGACGGAAGCTCAAGTTGATAGGCGAGGTCGCCTCTTTTTCCAATGATCTTGAAAGGACCCACGTATCTAGGGGCAAGCTTCCCTTTCATACCGAAGCGACGAGTGCCTTTCATTGGAGAGACGCGAGGTAGACATGGTCTTCGATTTCAAAAGCCAAGTCACGGTGCTTGCTATCATAATAGCTCTTTTAGCGCGATTGAGCGGCTTTGAGATTCTCACGAATGACTTTGCACATTTCTTGGCTTCACGTGATCAAGTCGTTGCCAAAAGTTGGCGTTCACTGTCTCGGACCAATTGAGAGGAGTACGACACTTTACGCCATAGAGAATTTCGAATGGGGCCTTGCCCGAACTCGCTTGGAAGCTATTGTTATAGGAGAACTCGGCGTATGGAAGACAATCTTCCCACTTCATACCGAAAGAGATGACACAAGCCCTGAGCATATCTTCAAGGATTTGATTGACTCGCTCGACTTGGCCACTTGTTTGAGGATGGAAAGCTGTGCTGAAATGAATGTTGCTGCCCATGGCCTTCTGAAAGGAGTCCCAGAACTTGGAAGTGAAGATGCTTCCACGATCTGAAGATATCAATTGTGGAATGCCGTGCAAGGAGACAATTCTGGAGGTGTATAGCTCTGCCAGCTAAGCTGCTGTGATATATTCTTTGATAGGAAGGAAATGAGCCACTTTAGTAAGCTTGTCAATGACAACGAAGATAGCATCATTTCCACGCTTGGACTTAGGAAAACCAGTCACGAAGTCCATCTCGATATGGTCAAACTTCCATTCCGGAATAGCAAGAGGTTGGAGGAGACCAGCTGGTCTTTGGTGTTTTGCTTTCACTCTTCTCTGCATATCACATTCATTCACGAATTGAGCAATCAGAACGCATTGAGACCGACGCTCCGTAAGACTTCCGGCTATTCCGAGAGTTTCGCCCGTGTGTTTCTTTTGTGCTTGCTCTTTTATTTTGCATTGCATCATGTCATCATGCCATCATGCCATTTAATTTTAAAACTCTTCTAAATAAATTGTATGGATTCTTCAATCCATTTAAATCGAGGGATATTCACATGGTGATTTCTCTTTAAAACATATTCAAAGTCACCTACTATTATTAGGGAGCTATAATAAAATTATTCCATTTATTTGGAGTTAACCATAACCCACTTGCATATTAAATCCCTTGGCCTTTTCTTCTTCAAGTTTTGACTCTCTAACCGTGTCAATAATTCTTTTGCCATTTTCCGGAGCTCCATCAAAAATCCGAACATTTTTGGGCCTTCCTTTTATCATGTCCTAGTTCAAACCCATTTGAATTAAATTCAAATGAGTTTGAATTTAAATCTTGCATCCGTGCCTCTTTTCTATTTTTCTTGGATCAAGCTCATTTTTATGAGTCCGGGAAAAATACCCTCCCCGCTCAAGCTCCACCTCTAACCTCTTTTTCTTTTCTTTCTCATCTCTGTTTTTTTTCTTTTCTTTTAGCGGTGAGAGAGCCCACTCTAACCAACAAACCAGGCCGGCCCATTTGCCCTGGAGGTCCAGCCCACCTAACCCCTTCCTAACCCTAGCCCGATCTCATCTCTCCTTCGTTTCTCCCCCTGCCAGTGGCGCACCAAGATCTCTCCCTCTCGTTCCTCGTCCTCCCTCCTCCAGAACGCCTTGGATCCCCTCTGTTTCTCCTCGCGACCCACTTCTCTCCCCTCGCGCCTCGCTCGTGTTCCCCTCGTCGCCCTTCTCCCGTCGCCTCTGCCATGGCCGCCGCCCTCAACCCTCCTCGCCCGTCGTCCATCGCCACGCCCGCCTCCGCACTGCGCCCGGCCTCGGCCTCCCATGGTTGCCTGCTCCGGCGCCCTGCCTCGCATCACCTCCATCGTCAAGCGCCGCCTGTCGGATTAAATCGAGGCCACCGCCATGGCCACACCTCCCTGCTTGAGCCAAGGCCGACGCCGCCACTTCGCCCATGCCGCCTATGGAGGCCTAAGCCGCCGACCTCGCCGGGCCTCCACCTCCGTCCCACGGCCGCATCCATGCTCGATCGAGGCGCTCGATCCCGGCGCTTCTGCCGTCCATGCCGGCTGTGGCCCCTGTGTTCTCGCCTGCTGCTGCCTTATCGAAGTCCGCCAAGGCCCTCTGTTTGGCCCCGGTGACCCTAGGCTCCTGTGCACGCCTGCGCCATTTACCTCCATTGCCTTGTTGACGTCAAGTTCGACTACCTTTACCAAGACCCGAACGCCAAGACTGCCTTCGTGGATTTATTAAAAGTTCCGGGGACGATCGGCGCAAAGTACCACTACGTTTGCCATGTACATCTACACCGCCAAGACCGGACCGACAAGTACCCGGCGTCGCGTGTACCACTACCGTCGACCTGAACATCTACGAACGTACAACTACCGTCGCCACGTGAACAATGACTTCCACTCGCTGCGTCGACTACTTCCCACGCATTTACCCACCCATGAACGACTACCTCCACTACGACCCTTGAACGACTACTTCCTCTCTGGCAACGTTCCGCCCGAATGCACGCTCAAGGTATAAGCCCGAGACGATCAACCGTGGACCGAATGAATGTGTGTTGTATGAGATGCTTGTGTGTGCACCGCGTCCGAATTATCGCTCTTTGCCATGCCACCGACGCGTGGAACCCAGAACCCGGAGCACCCCACCATCTCTAGCATGTTGCGCATCCATCCGCCTCCTTTTGCACCGGTATGTCCGTGAGCTATCGGAACCGATATGTTGCCGTGGCATCATTTTCGGATATGTTGCCGTGGCATCATTTTCGGATATGTTGCCGTGGCACCATTTTTGTTTCGCCGCCGTGGCACCCTTTTCGTTCCGCCATGGTGACCAAATGCCTCGTAACATGCTTATGTCAACGTTTTCATAAAAATTGCATATAACTTGTATATGTCATCCGCATCATGTTAACAACATTTAAATGCTTAAAATTGTTATTGCATTAAACTAGTAAATGACATGAGGATTTTCCGGAATTGTTGTTGTTATTTCCGGCCTCATTTAAACTTGCCTAAAAAGTTAGATTAATTATGCTTCAACTCTTGCCATGCTAACCAACATTTAATCTTGCCTTGTTCCTAAACGAGAGCAAACTAAATAACTTGAATGTGGTGTTTTGATCAATATGCAAGCCGTTGCATATTGAGCTCCACTTAATTTGTAGTATTGTTTGTTGCATTTTGCCATGCCATGCCTCATTTAAATCGGACATGCATCATACTTGTTTGTGCATCATGCCATGTTTAATCCTGTGTGTTTACCGTGTTGTTTGCTTATTTCAGGTTTGCTTCTATCCTTATCTTAGGTTTAGTTCCGGAGATGTGAGGATTAGTTCAACTACGTTCGTTTGCCTTCTTCATGGACTCGTTCTTCTTCCTTGCGGGATCTCGGGCAAGATGACCTTTACCCTCGATATCACTTCTATCTTTGCTTGCTAGTCGCCTGTTCTATCGCTATGCTGCGCTACCTATCACTTGTTTACCATGCCTCCCATATTGCCATGTCAGCCTCTAACCTTTTCACCCTTCCTAGCAAACCGTTGTTTGGCTATGTTACCGCTTTTGCTCAGCCCCTCTTATAGCATTTTTAGTTGCAGGTGAAGTTGAAGATTGCTCCATGATGGACGGGATTATGTTGGGATATCACAATATCTCTTATTTAATTAATGCATAGATATACTTGGTAAAGGGTGGAAGACTCGGCCTTATGCCTGCTGTTTTGTTCCACTCTTGCCGCCCTAGTTTCCGTCATACCGGGGTTATGTTCCCGGATTTTGCGTTCCTTACGCGGTTGGGTGATTTATGGGACCCCCTTGACAGTTCGCTTTGAATAAAACTCCTCCAAAGAAGGCCCAACCTTGGTTTTACCATTTTCCACCTAAGCCTTTTTCCCTTGGGTTCTGCAGACTCAAGGGTCATCTTTATTTTAACCCCCCCGGGCCAGTGCTCCTTCGAGTGTTGGTCCGAACTGAGCTGCCTGCGGGGCCACCTTGGGGAAACTTGAGGGTTGGTTTTACTCGTAGCTAGTCTCATCCGGTGTTGCCCTGAGAACGAGATATGTGCAGCTCCTATCGGGATTTGTCGGCGCATCGGGCGGCTTTCTTTGGTCTTGTTTTACCATTGTCGAAATGTCTTGCGAACCGGGATTCCGAGGCTGATCGGGTCTTCCGGGAGAAGGTATATCCTTCGCTGACCGTGAGAGCTTGTGATGGGCTAAGTTGGGACACCCCTGCAGGTATATTATCTTTCAAAGCCGTGCCAGCGGTTATGAGGCAGATGGGAATTTGTTAATGTCCGGTTGTAGATAACTTGACACCAGATCCGGTAAAACGCATCAACCGCGTGTGTAGCCGTGATGGTCTCTTTTCGGTAGTCCGGAAGTGAACGCGGTTTTGGGTTATGTTGACGTAAGTAGGAGTTCGTGATCACTTCTTGATCATTGCTAGCTTCACGACCGTTCCGTTTGCTCTCTTCTCGCTCTTATTTGCGTATGTTAGCCACCATACATGCTTAGTCGCTGCTGCAACCTCACCACTTTACCCCTTCCTTTCCCATAAGCTTAAATAGTCTTGATCTCGCGGGTTTTGAGATTGCTGAGTCCTCGTGACTCACCAGATACTATCACAACAGTTGCAGGTGCCGATGATACCAGTGCAGATGATGCAACCGAGCTCAGATGGGAGTTCAACGAAGACCTTGGTCGTTGCTATGTTTTGTTTCATGTTGATCAGTAGTGGAGCCCAGTTGGGACGATCGGGGATCTAGCAGTTGGGTTATCTTCTTTTCTTTTGGCTTCGTCCGTAGTCGGACTATATGTGTGTACTCGGAATGATGTATGATTTATTATATGTACATTGTGTGAAGTGGCGATTGTAAGCCAACTCTTTATCCCATTCTTGTTCGTTACATGGGATTGTGTGAAGATGACCCTTCTTGAGACAAAACCACAATGCGGTTATGCCTCTAAGTCGTGCTTCGACACGTGGGAGATATAGCCGCATCGTGGGTGTTACAAGTTGGTAATCAGAGCCATCCCCGACTTAGGAGCCCCCTGCTTGATTGTTTGCTGGCGTTGTTGAGTCTAGAAAAAAAATGTTTTGAGTCTTAGGATTATATATGTCAGAGAGTAGGATTCTTTTTACTCCTCAGTCCCTTCGTCGCTTTGGTGAGGTCTCCTGACATAGATGCTTTGACTTTCCTCTCCTCAAATTTCACTAAATTTTTTTTAGGATCACGCGGGTATCTTGGAATCGTTCCGATGGTTTTGTGACGAGAACATTGTTCTTGGTGTCTCCTGTCTATTATGTGGCATTGACCCGGGGAGTTGAGCTCCGAGGTGTTGTCGTCACAATTTTATCGTTGCAGTTGGAATACCGTAGTTTTGCCGACATCGAAAATCTCTTTTATGCAGTTGTTGGTGAGATAACCTCGACGCCACCCAGTACTGGGGCGGGAGTTCGGGAGTATTGCCATAACTCGTATAACGGATGCTTTTCAAAGGTTGAGGTACACAATTTCCGAAGGTTTCTTGGTTATGTGTTGTCGGATGGATACAACTTAGATGTAGGGATTGTTAGTTTTGGGTGAGATATATATTGCTTCCCCTGTATCCCCAACACCAGATTGCATAACCAGAAAGTTTCGGGAGTTTTATAGGTGGGAATTCAAGTAGCTCCTAGAATATCTTTTAAACAGATGCATGATATGAGATTGGGGTTCACGTCTAGTGGTCCGCCTTTCCACGGTCGTTTTTTACAAAGGGTCTCGTTGTGTCTTAAAGAACCCTTGGCTATGCTGGTTCGGGGACACTTAAGTATGTCATGTGCACTGCCTTGTACATGATGGTGTTGTACAATCGAGCCCGTGTGGGCCCCACCACGAAAACTTCGGACGAAATCTCTATCATATGTTTGTTCTGGCTTATTCTGCAAGCCAAATCCTTTGTTTTGTTTTATTCGTGGTATTCGAGTTGCTTCGAAGTCAAATGTTGAATCCATACCTTTCCTAAACGGTATTCTCATATTGCTATGTGAATTCTAATCCTTCTTGATCATCGAGGTTGTCTTGTTAATTCTTTTCCAACCGGCGTGCTTCTCTTCAAGTGGTTCCGATCATTTCAACATCCGCAAGATCAATTCTAAGTTTTCTGAATGTTGTTTGTTTCATCCATCCCAAGTTGCCTTTGTTTTCCCGCCCTCCCACCCTTAACTTCAAGGACTCAGATTTCTTAATCAAGTACCCATCTTATGGATGTGAAGTCTCTTCATTCTTTTCTTTCAATGTTCTTATCCGGTGATTTCCCATGAAGATGCTCAACAATTTCAAGTTCATCATCCTTCATTGTTGTTTCTTCTCCGGTGGATCCAATTCGAGCTTTTGTCGATCATATCCTTTCCTCGTTTCAAATGTTTTCTCATACCGGTGCACCTCGTAATTGTTCACCTCTTTCTATTCTTGTTCGGAGTGCTCAAGATATCTTGGAAGATTCGTGTTTCGATTCTCAATCCATTCAGCTATTTGGAGATTATTATCTCATTCAAGTCATTTAATTCTACCGGTGCAATCTCTATTTCAAGCAATCATTTCAACGATGTTTCTTTTGAGTGGGCCCTAACCCACAGGTCTTTTTCCAGGATCTTACCTGACTCTTCTAATTTTTCCCGGAGCCATCCTCAAATTCATTGCAAAGTTTGACATAAGAATGAATTTTCATCAGTCATATTCCTTCTCCAAGATCGATTTCAAATTATTTTTCAGTGTTTGCTCAACCTCTTTGTTTTTCATTCTCCCGGAGTATCTCAACAATTTGTGGTGTTGTTTCTCATCGTCATCCTTTGCTTTTGAAGATTGAAGAAGGATTTCTCCTAAATCTTGGTTCGTTCTCTTGAAGATTCATGGTTCTAGCTTGATGCCATCCCCTCATAATTGTTTTCGATTGTGAGAATTCATTTTACCCATCCAGAGAAATTCAGGAGTCTTTTCAGTTTCATTCTCCGGAGCCAATCATCTCAGAATTATTCATTCTCAGCTTTCAACTCTCGTTCTTGAATTCTTCCGGTGCATCGTTCAAATATCCTCTAATCAGTTCATGATCTCTTCGTTCTCTTATATCTAAATCCCCTCAAGTATCTTCATTCGTTTTCCCATTCTTCCCGGTGATTTGTGCCTTTGCTACTTTCATTTTCAATTTTTACGGTGGTTCGTTCAAGATTTCACTTCCTTCGTTATCATATCAAAATATTCGTTGTTTCCAAATTCCAACGGTGGTTCCATCAATACCTTCTGAAGTTTGCACTATATCTCTCTTTAATCATTTTTTAACGAGAATAAGTAGTATACCAAATCCGTTGCTTGTCATCAATTTAAATCGGTGAAGGATAGGCATGACGTAATTCTTATTATTGTTTCATCCAAGCGATCTAGTTTCTTCTTTCCAGGTTGTTCATCATGTCACATTTCTCGGTTCTAAGATGTTCATCTTTTCTTTCCAGAGTTCCAAGTTCTCTCGGTTATATCGTCACGAAGCTCCATCTAAATCATCGCAAGGCTTCACCTTGTATTTTCAATTTCTCTTCCTTTCTATCATTCTTTTATTACCGGAGTTCTTCATGGAGGCTCTACATGGTGGTCCGTTAAGGATTCTTTTCATTCTTCAATTGTTCTTCAAGATTTCTCTCGAGGTTATGATCCGCTAAGCTATACTCAAAACTAAACATGGTGCTCAACACATGTTTTGTTTTGAGGAGTTCAAGTATTCTTCTTCTTGCATTTCAAAGTGCAATTCTTCCTACCTTATCTTTTGAGATGGTGTTATGTCACTCTTGACAATTTCCATTCTTGTTTCGTGATTCATATGTTGTCAAGAACGAGGTATTTTAAATCCATCAATCTCTTCGTTGGAGTTATCTTGGTATAGATTTCACCTAAAGCCTTCCCTAAGGAATGTTGTATCGTGGTGCTTATCAATGATCCAAGTTTTCTCCTATCCTCTCGGCAAAAGCAGTTTTCATCTCTTCATTGATCTCAAGCAATCAATTGTTTCTGTTAGTGGTCGGTTGTCACCTCATAGTTTTGAGATGTTTTCCATAAGCCCACTACAAGCTTATTCATTTTGTTGTTGGTTTTTCCCAACAACCTCGTTGTAACCTTCCGAGAAGGGTGCTTTCCAAGCTCATTTGTGGTAGAAGTTGGCATTTTTCTTCTCCATTCTGTTATTCCAATGATCTATCTTCTATTCTTTCTTCCGGAGGCATTGTGATGTTGCTCTCTTCACTCATCATCACGAATTGTGAGGATCATGTTCTTCTCATGCTTATCCATTTAACCGAAGTGTTGTGTCACCTCTTCAAGTTCTTTTTCATCTTATCAAGTCTTGCATCTCTTTTCAACCGGAGTGTTGTCCGAATTTGATCTTCCTTGTTCCTTGTTTATCTCGTTTCAACTAGAGCTGTTTCAATTCCTTCTTGTCCATTGTACTCGTCATTTATAGCTTTTCAACCTCTCAAGGTTCTTTGGTTTCACTCTTTTGTCGAAGAAGCAACTTAGCCTTACCTCTTCTCTTCCTCTTCGCTTTCTCTCGGTGCCATCCTAGATCACGGGGCGAGATCCTCTTGTAGTGGTGGAGTGTTGTAACGCCTTGAGACCGGCAGCTCGAAGACTTCCGGCTATTCCAGTTTCACCGTGTGTTTCTTTTGTGCTTGCTCTTTTATTTTTGCATTGCATCATGTCATCATGCCATCATGCCATTTAATTTTAGAACTCTTCTAAATAAATTGTATGGATTTTTCAATCCATTTAAATCGAGGGATATTCGCATGGTGATTTCTCTTTAAAACATATTCAAAGTCTCCTACTATTATTAGGGAGCTATAATAAAATTATTCCATTTATTTGGAATTAACCATAACCCACTTGCATATTAAATCCCTTGGCCTTTTCTTCTTCAAGTTTTGACTCTCTAACCGTGTCAATAATTCCTTTGCCATTTTCCGGAGCTCCATCAAAAATCCGAACATTTTTGGGCCTTCCTTTTATCAAGTCCTAGTTCAAACCCATTTGAATTAAATTCAAATGAGTTTGAATTTAAATCTTGCATCCGTGCCTCTTTTCTATTTTTCTTGGATCAAGCTCATTTTTATGAGTCCGGGAAAAATACCCTCCTGCTCAAGCTCCACCTCTAACCTCTTTTTCTTTTCTTTCTCATCTATGTTTTTTTTCTTTTCTTTTAGCAGTGAGAGAGAGCCCAGCCTAACCAACAAACCAGGCCGGCCCATTTGCCTGGAGGTCCAGCCCACCTAACCCCTTCCTAACCCTAGCCCGATCTCATCTCTCCCTTCGTTCTCCCCCTGCGCCGCAGCACACCCGCATCTCTCCCTCTCGTTCCCTCGTCCTCCCTCCAGCGCCGCAACGCCCGATCCCCTCTGTTTCTCCTCGCGATCCACTTCTCTCCCCTCGCGCCTCGCTCGTGTTCCCCTCGTCGCCCTTCTCCCCGTCGCCTCTGCGCGCGAGCGCCGCCGCCCTCAACCCTCCTCGCCGTCGTCCATGGCCACGCCGCCTCCGCACCTCCGCCGGCCTCGGCCTCCCGCGGTTGCCCTGCTCCGGCGCCCCCTGCCTCGCGTCACCCTCCGTCGTCAAGCGCCGCCCTGTCCGGATTCATCAGGACCTGCCATGGCCGCGCCTCCCCTGCTTCGAGCCAAGGCCGACGCCGGCCACTTCGCCCATGCCGCCCATTGAGGCCTAAGCCGCCGACCTCGCCGGGCCTCCACCTCCGTCCCACGGCCGCATCCATGCTCTGGATCGAGAGGAGCTCGATCCCGAGCGCTTTCTGCCCGTCCATGCCGCCGTGGCCCCTGTGTTCCTCGCCCTGCTGCTGCCTTATCGAAGTCCGCCAAGGCCCTCTGTTTGGCCCCGGTGACCCTGGGCTCCTGTGCACGCCCTGCGCCATTTACCTACGTCAAGTTCGAGTACACTGCAAGACCCGGAACGCCAAGACTGCCTTCATGGATTTATTAAAAGTTCCAGGACGACCGGCGCAAAGTACCACTACGTTTGCCCTGTACATCTACACCGCCAAGACCGGACCGACAAGTACCCCGACTTCGCGTGTACCACTACCGTCGACCTGAACATTCTACGGCGAAAACGCAGTACAACTACCGTCGCCACGTGAACAACGACTTCCACTACGCCGCGTCGACTACTTCCCACGGCGACCCGTGAGCGACTACCTCCACTACGGCCGTGAGCGACTACTTCCTCTCTACGAACGCGTTCCGCCCGAATGCACGCTTCGAAGGTATAAGCCCCGAGACGATCAACCGTGGACCGAATGATTGTGTGTTGTATGAGATGCTTGTGTGTGCACCGCGTCCGAATTGTCGCTCTTTGCCATGCCACCGACACGTGGGAACCCGGAATTCGGGAGCACCCCACCATCTCTATCATGTTGCGCACATCCGCACGCCTCCTTTTGCACCGGTATCTCCGTGAGCTATCGGAACCGATATGTTGCCGTGGCATCATTTTCGGATATGTTGCCGTGGCATCATTTTCGGATATGTTGCCGTGGCACCATTTTTGTTTTGCCGCCGTGGCACACTTTTCGTTCCGCCATGGTGACCAAATGCCTCGTAACATGCTCATGTCAACGTTTTCATAAAAAATGCATATAACTTGTATATGTCATCCGCATCATGTTAACAACATTTAAATGCTTAAAATTGTTGTTGCATTAAACTAGTAAATGACATGAGGATTTTCCGGAATTGTTGTTGTTATTTCCGGCCTCATTTAAACTTGCCTAAAAAGTTAGATTAATTATGCTTCAACTCTTGCCATGCTAACCAACATTTAATCTTGCCTTGTTCCTAAACGAGAGCAAACTAAATAACTTGAATGTGGTGTTTCGTCAATATGCAAGCCGTTGCATATTGAGCTCCACTTAATTTGTAGTATTGTTTGTTGCATTTTGCCATGCCATGCCTCATTTAAATCGGACATGCATCATACTTGTTTGTGCATCGTGTCATGTTTATGCCTGTGTGTTTACCGTGTTGTTTGCTTCTTTCCGGTTTGCTTCTATCCTTAGCTTCGGTTTCGTTCCGGAGTTGTGAGGATTCGTTCAACTACGTTCGTTTGCCTTCTTCATGAACTCGTTCTTCTTCCTTGCGGGATCTCAGGCAAGATGACCTTTACCCTCGATATCACTTCTATCTTTGCTTGCTAGTCGCTTCGTTCTATCGCTATGTCAAGCGCTACCTATCACTTGTTTACCATGCCTCCCATATTGCCATGTCGACCTCTAACCTTTTCACCCTTCCTAGCAAACCGTTGTTTGGCTATGTTACCGCTTTTTGCTCGGTAGCTTTTAGTTGCGGTGAAGTTGAAGATTGCTCCATGATGGACAGGATTATGTTGGAATATCACAATATCTCTTATTTAATTAATGCATCTATATACTTGGTAAAGGGTGGAAGGCATAAGGCCGGTGTTTTGTTCCACTCTTGCCGCCCTAGTTTCCGTCATACCGGTGTTATGTTCCCGGATTTTGCGTTCCTTACGCGGTTGGGTGATTTATGGGACCCCCTTGACAGTTCGCTTTGAATAAAACTCCTCCAAAGAAGGCCCAACCTTGGTTTTACCATTTGCCACCTAAGCCTTTTTCCCTTGGGTTCTGCAGACTCAAGGGTCATCTTTATTTTAACCCCGGGCGGTGCTCCTTCGAGTGTTGGTCCGGAATCGAGTCATCATGGGGCCACCTTGGGGAAACTTGAGGGTTGGTTTTACTCGTAGCTAGTCTCATCCGGTGTTGCCTTGAGCGAGATATGTGCAGCTCTTATTGGGATTTGTCGGCGCATCGGGTGGCTTTCTTTGGTCTTGTTTTACCATTGTCGAAATGTCTTGCGAACCGAGGATTCCGAGGCTGGATCGGGTCTTCCGGGAGAAGGTATATCCTTCGTTGAGCGTGAGAGCTTGTGTTGGGCTAAGTTGGGACACCCTGCGGGGTATATTATCTTTCGAAAGCCGTGCCGCGGTTATGAGGCGAGATGGGAATTTGTTAATGTCCGGTTGTAGATAACTTGACACCGGATCCAAGTAAAACGCATCAACCGCGCGTGTGTAGCCGTGATGGTCTCTTTTCGGCGGAGTCCGGGAAGTGAACACGGTTTTGGGTTATGTTTGACGTAAGTAGGAGTTCAAGATCACTTCTTGATCATTGCTAGCTTCACGACTGTTCCGTTTGCTCTCTTCTCGCTCTTATTTGCGTATGTTAGCCACCATATATGCTTAGTCGCTGCTGCAACCTCACCACTTTACCCCTTCCTTTCCCATAAGCTTAAATAGTCTTGATCTCGCGGGTTTTGAGATTGCTGAGTCCTCGTGACTCACCAGGTACTATCACAACGATTGCACGGTGCCGATGATACCGGTCAAAGATGATGCAACCGAAGCTCGGATGGGAGTTCAACGAAGACCTTGAGTGGTTGCTATGTTTTGTTTCATGTTGATCGATGAGTGGAGCCCAGTTGGGACGATCGGGATCTAGCGGTTGGGTTATCTTCTTTTCTTTTGGCTTCGTCAAGTAGTCGGACTATATGTGTGTACTCACGAATGATGTATGATTTATTATATGTACATTGTGTGAATTGGCGATTGTTAGCCAACTCTTTATCCCATTCTTGTTCATTACATGGGATTGTGTGAAGATGAACCTTCTTTATACAAAAACACAATGAGGTTATGCCTCTAAGTAGTGCTTCGACACGTGTGAGATATAGCCGCATCGTGGGTGTTACACAATCTCTCTCGCTTCATTCGAGTCCACCAATACGATCGCTTGAGGTCATGGTACATCTTTGTACTTCCAGGATGAATGGATAGGAGGGAATTGTGTGCCTCATTCATGATGACTTTTCTCAGATCGCCTTTTGGAACCACAATTCGATCCTCAAAGAAAAGAGTATCTTTGTCATCCAAGCGATAGCACTTGTATTTGGGAATGCTCTTGTCAATACCACGTTTCACCTTCTTCACCATGTTATCCAGGAGTTGTGCCTCACTAATTTGATCTTCCAAAGTAGGAGAGACTATGAGGTTGGCAAGGAAGCCTTGAGGAACAACTTGAAGATTCAGCTTGCGGAAAGCCTCACAAAGATCCGGTTGAAACAGCTTGAGAATTAGGATCATTGCGAAGAAGCCTTTCTGCTTTCGAGCATACGCAATCACATTCGCCCTGCCAGGAGTATATTCAATACTCGAATTGTACTCTTGAATCATTTCGACCCATTGAGTTTGCCTGAGGTTAAGGTTGGGTTGAGTGAAGATATACTTGAGACTCTTGTGATCGGTGAAAATGTCCACTTGCCTTCCCAATAAGAGATGTCTCCATGTTATCAATGCATGGACAACTGCCGCCAACTCAAGATCGTGAGTGGGGTAGTTCTTTTCGTTGAACTTCAATCGACGAGAGGTATAGGCCACAACTTTCTTCTCTTGCATTAACACAGCACTGAGACCTTGAAGAGAAGCATCACAGAAAACTTGAATGGCTTGGATTCATCAGAGGAGTCAAGGCAGAGCTGTGACTAGCTTCTCTTTGAGGGTGTTGAAAGCAACGTCACACTCAAAGCGTCGGACATACTTGACATGCTTGGAGGAGGTTGGAAAGAGGCTTTGCAATCTTAGAGAAGTTCTCAACGAATCTTGACAATAGCTTGCAAGACCAAGAAAACTATGGAGCTGCTTGACATTCTGAGGAGGTTCCCAATTCACAACTGCACACACCTTCGCGGGATTAACAGCGATGCCCTTGGCGGAGATGATGTGACCAAGATAAAGAACTTCATCAAGCCACAACTCACATTTGGAAAAATTTGCATAGAATTGATGCTCTCTGAGCTTGTCGAGCACCAATCGCAAATGTTTGGCATGATCCTGCTTATTCTTGGAGAAGACCAAAATATCATCGAGATACACCAGAACGAATTCATTGGTGTAGGGGTTGAAGATAAAGTTCATCATGCGAGAGAACGTTGGAGGAGCATTGACAAGGCCGAAAGACATGACAGTATATTCATAAGAACCAAAGCTTGTTCTGAATGCTGTCTTGGGAATATCTTGTTCACGAATGCGAATCTGATGATAACCCATACGGAGGTCAAGCTTGGAGAATACTTTAGCACCTTTGAGTTGCTCGAAAAGCTCATTGATGTTGGGAAGTGGATACTTGTTCTTGATTGTCTTCTTGTTCAATGGACGGTAATCGACGCACAGTCGGTCCGTGCCATCCTTCTTCTGGACAAAAAGATCTCCACAACCCCATGGGGATGAACTCGGTCTGATCATACCCAGACGCTCTTGTTCATCGAGCTGTTTCTTCAATTCCTTCAGCTCCTTGGGTCCAAGCTTGTAGGGACGCTTGCAAAGCGGGTTCGATTCGAGTTCAAGATCAATAACGAACTAGGCGGCGATGAGGAGGCATACCGGAAGCTCTTACGGAAAGACATCTTGGTACTCACAAACGATTGGAATTTGAGAAATACCATCCAACTCGCCCTTCTCATTGAGAGAAAACAACCGAATGGTTTCATCACAAGCGGCATAGATGGTAACATCCTCAGAAGGGTGTGTCAATTGAATTTGCCTGGCAGCACAATCAAGCTGAGCCTTGTGCTTAGAAAGCCAGTCCATGCCGAGAATTAGATCAATATCAGAGTCGCCAAGAACAACTGGAGAAGACAAAAATCTATAGTCGCCCATCTTGATAGAAACATCCGGGACGCAATTATTAGAAGTCATACCTTGCAGGGGACACAATCTTCAACGGGATAGGAATCTTTTCCGTCACAAACTCATGCTTGGCAACAAAAGGTCTTGAAATGAAAGAAAGCGATGCACCAGTATCAAATAAGACTTTAGCAAGAATATCATTAACAGGAAGATTACCCATTATCACATCAGAAGAATCCTCTGCCTGAGCTGCATTCATCATGTTCACCTTTGCAGACTTTGGATTATGCTTGACCACTGCATTGCTTGAAGATCTCACAGGAGGAGGAGGAGGAAGGCGCCTTTGATTGAAGCATTTGTTCGCGTAGTGACCTTTCTGCTGGCACTTGTTGCAAGTCACTTCTGAGAGCGGACGATGATAAGGAGCATTTGACCTTGGAGATTGAGGCGAGACTTGTTACGATAGCTTTGGGTTGGGTGGGTGGGAAGATCCACGACCACCTGAGTTCTTCTGTTGGTAAGGCTGACGAAACGTAGGAGGAGGAAGGTAGAATTTCTGCTGCTTAGCTGCCACTTGTGAGGAAGAAGAAGACTGCACTGCATCCCTGATTCTCTTCTTAGAAGCCTCACACTTGTCTTTGAGCACCTTCTTGCTTGAGTGCCATATTGTAGAATTGATCAAACTGAGTAGGATCAATAAGAACGAGAGCTAACTGCAGATCCTCTCTAAGGCCACCTCTGAACTGATAGATCATACTCTTCTCATCTGGAACATCTTGCTTAGCAAAGCGAGCAAGTTTCTGAAACTGCTTGTTGTATTCTTACACTGACATGTTGCCTTGCTTGAGATTGCGGAACTCCTCACGCTTGCTCTCAACAACACTTTGGTAGGAATGTGGTGAGCTTTAAAGTCCCGGCAAGTCAGTCCAAGTAATCACTCGACCTCCTCTGGAATCCTTGTATTCTTTGGAACCAATCATTGCTTGATCCTTGAGCTGAAAAGAAGCGAACTTGACGTAGTCCTCGGGCTGACATTGCTGCATTCAAAATGCTTGTTGATATCCACGAGCCAATCATCGTGCGTCGTGGCCTCGACCACGATGGTGAAGACTTGGCTGATTTGCCGAATTGGTTGAGGGTAGGAAATAGAGGCTGATGATTGAACTGCCCTTGACCTTGATTCCCTTGGTTGCCTTGGCCTTGGTTGCGCTCTTGCATGAGCTGAATCATCATCTGGGCATTGGCGTTTGTGGCTGCCATCAAAGCTTGCCATGCCTCCGGAGGCGGAGGTGGATGTGGAGGGTTCGCCTGACTCCCATCATTGCGTTCGGGTTACGGCGTTGGTGGAGCCATCTGAAGGGTGACATCCGTTAGCATCTTGATGAGCGAGATAGACAAGTTGAATCAACAGATAGAAATTGCAACATATAGTCTTCACAATAAACATTCGAACAAGGATGAACGAATGAATTCCAAAGAAAACATCACACGTCCATTAAGGTGAGAAGCCACTTGATAAGAGATTGATGAATGAAATAAACAAGGTACAACTGGAACAAATAAGTGGTAAGGATTACCCAATCACGAACCAAATATCTGCGGGAAGAAAAGCTAGAGCTACTTGAATCCCACCTATAAACTCCGAAACTTTACGGTTATGCAATCGGTGTTGGGGATCTGAGGAAGCAATATATCTCACCCAAACTAACAATCCCTACATCCGGTTGTATCCATCCGTCAACACATAACCAAGAAACCTTCGAAATCGTGTACCTCAACCTTGAAAAGCATCCGTTATACGAGTTATGGCAATACCCCGAACTCCGCCCGATCTTTGGGTGGCGTCGAGATTATCTCACCAACAACTGCATAAAAGAGATTTTCGATGTCGGCAAAACTCGAGGTAATCCGAACTACTAGCGATAAAATTGTGGCGACAACACCTCGGAGCTCAACTCCCCGTGTCAAAGCCACATAATAGACAGGAGGCACCAAGAACAATGTTCTCGTCACAAAACCATCGGAAAGATTCCAAGATACCCGCGTGATCCTAAATTTTTTTTTAGTGAAATTTGAGGAGAGGACAGTCAAAACATCTACGTCAGGAGACCTCACGAGCTGACGAAGGGTGAGGAGTAAAAGAATCCTACTCTCCGATATATATAATCCTAAGACTCAAAACATTTTTGTTCTAGACTCAACATCGGCAGCAAACAATCAAGCAGGGGGCTCCTAAGTCGGGGATGGCTCTGATTACCAACTTGTAACAGTCACGATGCGGCTATATCTCCCACGTGTCGAAGCACGACTTAGAGGCATAACTGCATGGTGGTTTTGTCGCAAGAAGGGTCATCTTCACACAATCCCAGGTAATGAACAAGAATGGGATAAAGAGAGTTGGCTTACAATCGCAACTTCACACAATACATAATTAAGATCATACATCATTCAAAATACACCCATAGACCGGCTACGGTCAAATCCAAATGAAAAGAAGACAACCCCAAATGCTAGATCCATGATCGTCCCGACTGGGCTCCTCTACTGATCATCTGGAAACGAAACATAGTAACGACCAAGGGCCTCATCAAACTCCCACTTCAGCTCAGTTGCGCCATCTGCTATTTGGTATCCTCGGCTTTTGCATCTGCTTTGGTTGAATCATGAGCCACGGGGACTCAGCAATCTCACACCCGCGAGATCAAGACTATTTAAGCTCATAGGTAGGAAAAGGGGTAATATGGTGGAGCTGCAGCAAGCACTAAGCATATATGGTGGCTAACATACGCAAGTGAGAGTGAGAAGAGAAGCAACGCAACGGTCGAGAAGCTAGAAGTGACAAAGAAGTGATCCTGAAACTACATACGTCAAACATAACTCAAACCGTGTTCACTTCCCGGACTCCGCCGAGAAGAGACCATCACGGCTACACACACGGTTGATGCATTTTAATGAAGTCAAGTGTCTAGTTATCTACAACCGGACATTAACAAATTCCCATACGCCTCATAACCGCAGACACGACTTTCAAAAGATAAAATACCTGCAGGGTGTCCCAACAACCCATCACAAGCTCTCACGGTCGTGAAGGATATACCTTCTCCGGGAAGACCCGATCAGCCTCGAAATCCCGATTCATAAAACATTTCGACAATGGTAAAACAAGACCCAAGAAGACCGCCCGATGTGCCGACAAATCCCAATAGGAGCTGCACATATCTCGTTCTCAGGGCACACCGGATGAACACTACGTACAACTAGAACCATCCCTCAAGTTTCCCCGAGGTGGCGCTGCAAGTGGCTCTAGTTCGGACCAACACTCGAAGGAACCTTTGGCCCCCCCAGGAAAAGATTAAAATAAAGCTGACCCTCGGGCGCGCGAAAACCCCCGGGAAAAAGGATTAGGTGGCAAATGGTAAAACCAAGGTTGGGCCTTGATGGAGGAGTTTTATTCAAAGCGAATTGTTAAGGGGTCCCATAAATCACCCAACCGTGTAAGGAACACAAAATCAAGGAACATAACACCGGTATGGCGGAAACTAGGGCGGCAAGAGTGGAACAAGACACCAGGCATAACGCCGAGCCTTCCACCCTTTACCAAGTATATAAGGTGCATTAATTAAACAGGAGATATTGTGATATCCCAAAATATCCATGTTCCGACCAGGAACAAACTTCATCTTCACCTGCAACTAGCAACGCTATAAGAGGGGCTGAGCAAAAGCGGTGACATAGCCAAACAACGGTTTGCTAGGACATGATGGTTAGAGGTTTGACATGGCAATAGGGAGACATGATAAACAGTGGCAGGTAGAACTAACATAGCGATAGAGCGAGTACTAGCAAGAAAAGATAGAAGTGATATCGAAGGTATGGTCATCTTGCCTGCAAGGTTCTCAGAGTTGTCGAAGGCTTGATCCTCGTTAGCGTACTCAACAGGTTCCTCGTGCACGTACTCATCTCCCGGCTCTACCCAAAGCAATAACACAAGAAAAGGAACCACAATAAATCACGGTGCAATGCACAAGCAACATGATGCAATACATGTCATGATATGCGAGATGTGATATGCAATGCGTATGCGTGCTTCGGAAGGGAAGATGATGAACAAGGCATCAACTTGGCAAACCAAGTATGCCGCTGGAAAGATGAGATGATTTCGTTGAAATCGATATAAAGATCACCGAAGCGGATGCACGGTTTGCAAATGGCAAGCAAAACAAGAATGGCACAAAGCTGCGATTAACAGCACGATGCTACTTAGCATGCAACAAGATACTATGCTACAGCACCCCAACATAAAAACAAAACATATGGCAGTGATCTACAGGAGATTCTTAACAAAAGAGGGACACTGAGCTACGGCTAAATCACACCATAACAGGTTCTAACAAGCTTGGTGAAAGTGCAAAAAATATCAGGTTGGACATGGCATAAACAGCATCACGAAGCAATGTTCAGAGCAAGTTATCAACATGCCACAAGAACTTATAATAGAAAAACAAGGCAAGGCATGAATCTACTCAAAGCATAGATCAAAAGTATCTTACTGAACATAAGACAAAAAGGAGCAGAAAATATGATGACACCCATGTGAACATAGCAACTGTCGTTAACAGATTCAGTAAACAGAGCATGGCATTGACAGAATTACGGAGGCACCTTCGCGAGCTCGATGCACTCACTACAGAGCATCTCATGATAAACTAAGGATACATCCATCAAGAAGACATGGCATAGATGATATACATGGCAAGAACAACATCATAGCATACACGGATCAACTACAACAACCTTGGCAAAATTGAATAACATGTAAACAATCTGCCAGGAAACATTTTGAAGCAAAAGTAGAGCACGAAAATGACATGCTCCACTACTACATAATTGCGACCAGAGATAGATCATAACCATATGTTCAAAACACCCTTACTAAAGTATCTCAAATTATGCATGGATCTCTCTGTAGAATCATGTTTACATGGCATCAAAATAACAGCAGAACAGGGACTAAAATCAGCAATATCACGAAGCCTAGTTCGCATGCTTGTGCTAGTCACCACATTGATCACAAAAGTACATGGAAAGTACCTCTGTAAGGAATACATGGCATAGTTCAAAACACATGTAGGGATCAAGTACATAGGATGCACACATCAATCATGGCAAAAATGACAAAAGTGCATGTTCTGATAAGAATCTGAAACTAACATTATGAAGCACTCCTCCAACAGCATTTCGGGCAACAAGATGAGCTCAAATGAAAATGATGCAATGAGATGAAATGATATACTCGTCGAGGCGAACAATTCGGTATGCTACACGCCCAAAACGGTGCCACGGGTGCAAAGTTGTGGTGCGATGAACATGCAACAAAATTTACTGAAGAAAAAGACGAAATTCGGGGGAGAAGAAAGTCAACCGAGGTCCAGATCTGGATCGCACGGACGCCGAGGCTCGAGGCGTCGCCGGAGACGGGGTGGAGCGTCTGCCGGAGGACGGGGGAGAATGGAGGCGAGGCCGGGCGGCTTGAACGGGCGGGCGGCGGCGCATGTGCGCCGGGCGGCGGAGGGCGGCGGAGGCGGACGGGCGCCGACCGAGGCGGCGCAGGGCACCCGCGGAGGCGCTGAGGACGGGCGGGGCGGCGCTGGGCGGACGGCGGCGGCGCTGGCGACGGCGGCGCGGCGGCGGCCGAAAGCCATGGCGGCGGCGCAAGGTACCGCGGGCGCGGGCGAAGGGCGCTGTCCAGACCATACGGGCGGCCGCTGATGGGCCAGTGGCTGGGCGGTGAAGGGGATTTGCGCTGGCGCTGATGTGGCGGCTCCGGGTTCGTCGACGGCGGGGAGAGGAGCAGGGCTAGGGTCTGCCCGATAATTTCGGGGATGGGCACATATTTGTAGGTAGAGGGAGCTAGGAGTGTCCAAATGAGGTGCGGTTTTCGCCCACACGATCGTGATCCGACGATGGAGAGCATGGAAGTGACTTAGATGGCTTATTGGGCTGTTTTGAAGGGGTGTTGGGCTGCAACTCAAAAGAGGCCTTTGCGGTTATGCGGTTAACCGTTGGAGTATCAAACGACCTCCAAATGGCACGAAACTTGACAGGCGGTCTACCGGTGCTATACCAGGGCCACTTGGCAAGGCTCGGTCCATTCCGAGAACGTTCAACACCCACACACGAAAAGAGACAAGAGGGGTGCGTCGGTGCATGTGGGAGTGTCGGATTGCGAAACGGACAACGGGGAAAATGCTCGGATGCATGAGACGAACACGTATGCAAATGAGATGCACATGATGACATGATATAATATGCATGACATGAACAAAAAGCAAAACAAAAGACAAAACCCATCCACGGAGGTAATATCGTATCACATAGCCGAAAATGGCAAGAGTTGGAGTTACAAAGATGGAAAGTTACATCCGGGGTGTTACATCCGTCGAGGCCCCGTGGCACCAACAACAAGGCAGATGACACCGCCGGCTCCGCCGAGGCCCCGCCCCACCAACAACGAGGCAGAAGACATCACCGGCTCAGCCGAGGCCCCACCATGCCGGCAACAAGGGGGAGGATTTCCACCGCTCCGCCCGGCGTCGCCTCGCAACAATGAGACGAAGGACATCGTCGGATCTGCCGAGGCCTCGCCCTGGCGCCAACGAGGCCGCGCCACCTACGTAAAACAAGGAAGAGTAGAACCACGGTAGGTCGCCGCCCTTTCGGGTCCAAGTAAAGGCCATCGCTGCTACCCTCCGGTTGAAGCCAAGCTAGGCGGGTTGACCATTGACGGCCGGTTAGCTTCTTGGCGGCGGCGATGAGTCGGGAGAGGCTGTGTTGGAGAAGAATGCTGCTTCTACTTAACTGCTGGTGTAGTTGGCTAATTGAAACGTGGGCCCAACATGCCACATGTCAGTTACTCAACTGCACCTGCAGTTAAGTCACTGAAGCTTCAGTTTGGCTCAGCGGGACACAGGTGGGTAGCTTTGGTTAACTAATTATACCTCCCGCGCACCCCTTTTTACTTGAGGAATGTATGAAATGTAATGAAATCCGGCATGTTTATATGAAATCCGACCATGTATGAATGAATTTATTTTGATTATTTCAATTCAGTATCAGCATTGGATGAACATGCAAAACAATACGTACTATCATTATTCCCAGGGTGGTCACCTCATTTGCAGCAGTTTCTTATGTAGTCCCTCCGGTCCTTTCTAGTCTGCATACAAGTTTTGTCTGCAATCAAAGTATCTCTACTTTGACCAATCTTATAGAAAAAAGTATGCACTTTCACAACGTGCGAAGTAAAAAGGAACAGAAGGAGTACAAAGAGTTTGAGCAGCTTTTTAGCGTTCCCGCACATTGCAATCAAACACACATGGTTCATAGAGAAAATTCAAAACAATCGATGATTATGCATCTCAGTGACTCACATGTCAGAGGCAATATTTACTTCACAACAAAAGAATAAAGAAAAAATTGATCGACGCCATCGACAGCGGCAAAGGCGTCCCATTGAAAATATCAAACACATGTCTTGCTAAAATCAATGAGCAAAATTTGACAAGGTTGTCCCATTCCAAAATATCAAATGCCTACGATTGTGGAATGGGAAGGGTTTGCCATCGATTCGAGACATTGACATGGCACCTCGTGCTAAATAAACCACACTGTTATTTTGTGCGGTTCCACCAAAATCAACCAAATTCGCAGCGTAGCTTGTATGATTTCACCCTTATATGTTGCAACGCCTTTGAACTTATCGGCACCTCCTTTCTTGTGGTGGAAATGAATGATTCAATGTATTCATGAACATTTTGTGCGATTCCCATTGAAATCAAGCTGAGCACCCTGTTTGCACAAATACAAAAAATTGATTAGTATAAAGCAAACCTGTACTATGAATTGACAGCTTAAACAGGCACCTACATGGTCCATGTAGAGCACACTTTTAGAAAAATGGAACTCACCGTAAAGAATCCTAGAACAACATTGTACTTTCAGCATCACAAAAAAAAAATGGAGATTTGTCGGTCCTTACGAGCTGAAGTTAGTTTGGTCTTGTGGGGAGCAATGTAACCATCCTTCAACTGCTCCTTCCGATGAGAACATAGGCGGAGGCTTCTTCATACTGGCATAATCGGAACTAGTCACTTCACGTAGTCCATATTCTTCTTCAGAAGAAGATGATCCTATTGTGCAAAGACAAGAGGACAACTAAATGCTAGCATTCCTGTTTGCTCAAAAAAAAGGAAAGGAAATATTTAAAACAACTCAGATGAAGCCCTTCTCAAGGACAATACCACTTTTTCATGACAGTATCTAAACAGTAGCACAACACCAATAGAGATGACAAAGCTCAAATCACATGGATGAAATCAGTGGGCGAGTACCAACCTTTGTTAGGAGGCTTATTGTGTAGAGCATACAGATGAAGCACTTCTCCAGAACCATCTATTGCTATCTATGGTGGTGGCCATGCTTACTATATACTCCTCGATTAGTTTGATGATTCCAACATCTTCTTGTGCAGTTCCACTAAAATATATGTTATCTTCAAAGAAGATCCATGTTTGCACAAGTAGAGATAATTACGTATTACATTAAGAGTGGCATCAAATCAGTGGCAAAACAATTGATCGTTCCAGCCATAGCAATAAATTAAGATGCAAAACTATATCATTGCTTGTGTCATCACGCAGTTCGATTAACTTCATTACAGCACCGGGAGTTGATTTTTGTTTTTCTTCCGCTTGTTCTTCCCTTCATCACTTTGTCCAATAACACACAAGCTTCGCCTTCAATGTAAGATTTGGCATGTCAATTAGGGAGCACGAGTATAGTACTAAACTTAATTTTCGGATGAAAGTGGCAATATCTGAGCTGAATAGCAGTTGTGAAATATCCTTATCTTACCTCAATGGGATATTACGGTGCACATACAGATTGGAAGTCTTGTCTCCATTTGTGCAGTTCACTAAAATCAAGCAACATTATCATACAAGTAGCACAACATATGAGAGCACACTGCAGAATCATGTGAAAGAAGGCTAGTACTGACCTCTCATGATGCGGAATTCAAACAACTCACAAGAAGATCTGAACCAAGTTTGCCAACACGGATAGGAAGTAAGATCTCCTCTTGTGCAGTTCCACTAAGATCGAGCAATCAAGCAACGTTGTCGGTGTGACATTTTGGTTGAACTGTACAAAACACTCTTAAAACAAAAGTGTTTTATGCGATTAAACAAAAAGGTCACAATGGCAACGAGGTGAAGTAGATAACCCTGTTTACACAAAGGAGCAAAGGAAACAACTAGTGCTCAATAACGGTGGATGACACAGAAGCCAACAAAAAGAAGCATCTACCTTATCTAAATGGGAAAGAAAGCAAGACAGTTGAATTTCTCAAACGGTGGCATTGATTAATATTAACATAGAGATTATATTAACAATAAAATTCGTTAAACATGTAATTTTCTTTTTTTAAGCATGGCATTGCATCAATTTTCCAGTGACAATATTAGAGGGTGTTTGTTTACAGGGACATTTTGGTGTAGGGACTAATTAAACTCCGTGTCAGTCCCATCTAAACCAAACAGGAGGGACTTTTAAGGACTAAAAGTGCGCATTTGGGACTAAAGAAAGAAGACCCCGAGGGAGTCTTTTTGGGATCAATTTCCAACAGTTGCCCCCTTGCCATCGCACCTTGTCCCTATTAGTTCATTACTAGGGCTAACATGGTATTTTAGCATGTCATTTAATAACCTCTAGTCCATGTTTAGTCCTTGGAACCAAGCAGGTAGGGACTAGGGAGTTTTTAACCAAACAGGGCCTTAGATTAACAACGGCTAATGAGTTGCATGGGACAATGGGCCTTTTGACACCATGTGCATCTACCGATGTACTGTGGTCATGCACAGTCTGTTGCAACAAAGAACAAACAACCAAGGAGCATATTTGTGTTGTTCCCCATTTTGTTATCTTTAGACACCTTTCCCTATGTGAGCGCAACAAATCTAGTCCTTCTCAAACACTACAGCCTTGCCCCCAAAACAAAAGATCAGTTTGTTGCTGATGTGCGTACTGTGTTTGTCATTGTTTTCCCTTTTCGAACAACGTAGGTGCTGGATAGCCAGTCTGTACTAGTACTTTCGCCCCTTCCTTTCCTCTTTGAACCACGTCCTAGATTTATGCGATACAACTTTCCCCACTACTTTCCCCCATTCCTTTCCTCTTTGAACCACATCCTAGATTCATGATATACAACATTCCCCCTTCCTTTCCTCTTTGAACCACGTCCTAGATTCATGCTATATACAACTTTTCCCACTACTCTCCCCCACTCCTTTCCTCTTTGAACCACGTCCTAGATTCAAGGTATACATGCAGCTAGAGCAATGCATGTGGAGTAAGTAAATTATACCTTACAATTCTTGGGGCGTGGTTCGGTGGTCGATGGGATGGAGGCAAAGAAGAAGGGATCGGAGGCCCTCCCGCGCCGCCGCTGGGTGAAAGTGAACAGCTGCGCCGGTAGTGGATTCCCTCCCTCGCCGACGGCGACAACGTTAAGCCTCCTTCCCTTCCCATGACAGATCCTGCCCGGCTCTTTGAGCAGCGAGGGGAGAGAGAGGATAATGAAGTCTTGTTTAGATCTCGAGAGGGCGAGAGAGTGTGAAGAGAGCAACTACAAGTTACTGAGGCTCCGGCGTGTATATATATATATATATATATATATATATATATATATATATATATATATATATATATATATATATATATATATATATATATATATATCTTGGAGAGAGAGAGTGAAGCGTGCAAACCCTAGAAAACAAGCACCGAGGTTGCAACTTATACGTCATGAGGTGATTATACGGCCACTATGAGATCGTATACCTCCGTATCCATCCATTTTGACAAGTCAAAGAATCCTCCTGGCACAAATTATGCTCAAGTGTAGTTAACGAACCCGAGACGTCAAGTTTGATGAGCGAACAGGCTAACAAGCTACACGACCCTCCCGTTATGTTCAACGAGAGGAAAATAACCTTTTATACATTCCTGAATTCGTGTGACAAGCATGCCGTGTTTTTTTGTGTGTGTGGGAGTCATTGGGATTTCAATCATAATCATGTGATGTGGCTTCGGTGGTAAGACTATCCATAGTTGTGGAGAAATAATGCAGCCTTAGTCACCTTACCTCTCTCCACGTAGTACGTTGGGTCCCACCAGTTAGAGGGTGAAACAAACAAATTAATAAGAAAAATTAAAAGCGCCAGTGGTGTATCTTACCTCACACATCTCTCTACTTCTTGGGAACACTGTCCAATTGATCCCTCTGTTCGCTCGAGTACTATTTTAAGTGAATCCTTATTATAACATGGACACACTTTTGGGCACTTGTATTCGACCTCAGTCAGAGTGCCACCATATCTCGTATACTTACTACTCCCTCCGTCTAGGTGTAATAAGTCAAGTTAGAAGGTGCAACGGGACCAAGGTGCATGCGTGTGCATGTGTGTGTGTGTGTGTGTGTGTGTGTGTGTGTGTGTGTTTAACATCATTTGTGTGTTAGAGAGAGCGACAGATCGACCTACTCCTACAGAGAGATAGTGTGTAGTGTACGATTTTAGCCGCGAGAGTCGGTGCATCCTGTCGTTTCCGGGCGTGTCCGGTAGGGACATGCGGACAACTGCCACGCCAGCTCCTGACCAGCCTGGCCCACCCAAAGCCCCTCCATCGCCTGAGCGCGCTTCCCTCCCGAAACGGTCAGCGCTGCTCCAAAGAATTGGTGCCGCATTCATGCCCGGGCAGCCAGACGCGCCTCTCACCGGGCGCAAGAGTGTTGGTTTCTTCGTCCGGCCCAACTTATTGCCGGGTCTATGTGATTTTGACTCATTGGTTTTTATTCTCGAGGTCATAGGACCGCTGGATGTCCCACGCTTTCGGCGAAAGGAGGTACTACTAGATTAAAATTTTCTCCATTCTTACGGCGGAGGAGTGCAAGAGCAGTGAAAACACGTAGGCTCAGTGATTACATGGCCCACGTCACGCTATCATCATATTTTATGGACACCGTGTGACACCTAACTCTTTACATAGTACTCCCTCCGTTCCTAAATACTAGATGAGTCCTCGTTCTTGCGTGAACAGCCGATATATCTCTCTACAAGAAAATTATCGATTTCATAGAACTAAAAAAACTCTTTAACCGCATGAAAAATGTGGTAGCCAAACTAAATAAACTCCCATCATCATTTAGATCATCCCATGTAAGGAAAAAAGATCAGCCAACTCCTACTGCCTAATGGGATTATATATTTCTTTTTGACATGTTAATGGGACTTAAAAGCTCACTTACATGCATACTACGGTGCATGCTTGCATGCGCACATGTTGATGTGATTTAAAACCCACTCACATGCATGCCACGGTATTTACGCATGCTTGCATGTGGCTTAGAAATCGGAGCCTCTCAAAGTCTAGATCAGATGGCTATTATGGACTGATTTAGTTCATCTAACGGCTACATTAATTCTGATGATGTGGCTCAAGGAGAGGATAGAGAATTCCTAGTAGTTGGGGTTAGCTATTATTAGTAGATATGTCTTTATAGAGATTCCACTAGGTGAACTACATACGGAACAAAATGAATGAATCTACACTTAAAATGCATCTATATACATCCGCATGTGCTTCATGGTGAAATCTCTACACAGACTTATATTTAGGAATGGAGGAAGTACTAGTATAGTACATACTGTAATTCATCAGCGAGATAAATTTGTACAATGCTATGAAGCTTCCAGCTTTTGATACATGTCTCTTGCGTCCAAGGTTGCCCGTTGCAACATTTCATAAAGTACTCCCTCCGTTCCTTTATAAAAGGTATATTTGTTTTTTGATAAAATTCCAAAATGTAAGGTGCATTTCTTATAATTCCACATAATTCCCTTGTTAGCCCTCTAGAAATAAGGAAAGTATCTCTCCTGATTTTCTGTATCTCTCCTTGTAGCAAAAGAAGGAAAGTATCTCTCTGTCGATTGCATGTATCTCTTACTTTCCTGGAGTTACTGATTTACTTGCCACTAACCAATAAATTTACCAGGGGTAATTTCGTCCTAACATATCTATAATTATGTGTCTTGTTCACCGTACCGAAAATAATACACATTATATAAAGGAACGGAGGGAGTACAAAGGAGACTAACATGCATGCTATTGCATCTCAATGATTGACAGATCATAGCAAATATGTACTCCCTCCGTTCCAAAATAAGTGTCTCAACTTTGTGCAAACTTTAGTACAAAGTTGTACTACTACTAAAGTTGACACTTATTTTGGAATAGAGGCAGCTAAAGAAAAAAGCGATCCATGCAGTCCCTAGCCCTTGAACCATGAACCCTAACCAGCTTCAATTTCTTGGCAACGTTCGAAGTTTCCTAATAAATGAAGTTTGCAACCTTTGACCATCGGATCATTTTGTGCGATTTCACCAAAATCGAGATGAGCATCCCTATGGCAAATAAATTGAAGAAGCGTGATTAGAATAAAATTACTGGGACTAGTTGATGAGACATAAACTCATCACAAATACAGTACGTAGAAGCCAATAGAGGAATGTGCGTGGCAAAGAAGTAGAGAAATATCCACATGGAGTGATGTGGGCAGCTGGAGCAGTGGTGCAAGCCGGCTATAAAGGGAGTTGTACCTGAGGGATGTTGCTCAACCTTGAGGAGGGCAGCGGGAGGTGGCAACTACCCACGTCGCAGCAGTGATCAAGGGACGAAGGCAACCTCACCGGCTTTATGAGAGAGAACGGCAGGGACCCCTGATCGGGACGTGCCGGCAGTGGGTTTTCACCGTCGGCGACGTCGACCGCATCTAAACTAAGCATCCACCCCTTCCCCCGACGGACGTCATCCGCTCGGATGTTAGAGATGTGGCCATAGTCGTTTTGTGCGAGAGAGTGTGAAGAGAGCAACCCCAGCAAGCAACCGTGTAGGCTGGCTCGTCCTGACTATGTATATAGTGGAGCGGTTTCCTTTTCTCACCATATGAACCTATATTATTATGACGTGCCCGATCAAGAAAAAAAACTTTAATTATAAATGACGGCACCTACTACTCGTTCTCCTATAACCTTGCGCTTGGCATCTCCAAAATATTAACCTTGTGATTGGCTCTTTGCCTCTTCGGGAAGTCGAGCAATAATGGTAGTCAAGATATATCGCTCGCTATATGAGACCGAATGAATTGCTGCACATCCACCACGTGGGCGAGGGTCGAGGCGAGGGAGAGTGCTACATACAGAGCAAAATGAGTGAATCTACACCGTAAAATACGTCTATATACATCGTTGTTTGGAGTATGTACTAGTAGTTCTTATTGAAATCTACTAAAGGACATATATATTCCAAACAATATGATATAATCTCTATAACCACGGTAGTTGGGACGAGGAGTAAACGGAGGAGCGAGAATTTTTCTCCTCGTCCATGAGCCACCGCGCGCATGGGCGAGGCGGGCGTAAGGCGGAGCAAGCTTCACCTCATCCTGCGAGCCACCGCGCCTGCATGGGCGGAGACTGCATACTAAGCAAGCTTCTCCTTGTACTGTGAGTTGACGGGACACATCAAAAGTACTCCAGTGTATAGAGCCTTGCCTCTAAGGTAGGCCCCACATGGTTTGCCTCTTTTTTGAATTTAACATAACGCGTCAAGTCACAATTTGTTTGTTCAATCGTGGTAGATGATCCTCGCTCCACCAAGTGGACAACCAAGACATCGTGCACAAATTACCACGTGGGCTGCCTTTTTCAGATGTAAATGAGCTCCACCGTTTACCCGCTGCGTGTGGTTGGGAAAGAGACGAGAATACGTATGCGCCCATGAATGCACCTCTTCTCTTCGTGCACGCCCCCACCTACGTGGGTGTGTGTGTGATACAAACCGCGTTCGTGAGTGTTTTTGTTTTGGGGTGGGGGTGGGGTGGGGGTTGATTTCGTGAATTATTTGTGGGAATATGTGTCGATGACATCTCAAACAAAATTTTTGCATGCAATGTGTGTGAAATGGAGGCCTATCCATATCATATATAGAGGGTCTGGCAATCCACGAGAAGAGAGGGAGGGGTCATAGATATCGATAGAGTCGAAGAGAGGATCAAGTGAGTGGGTGCGAGATCGATGAAGAGAGCCATCGAAATTGTCTCTGTGTGTGCAAGTCAAAGATATAGGGCGACTAACCTACCGGAATGTAAGAGGGCACATGTCAAGTTTGCGTGTGGCAGGGAGACATGACTAGAGCGCTCAATGTATCGGTGTGTGTAGGGGGCAGGGGGGTGGGAAGGAGAGACCCAGCTATGTCTTGAGGGAGATCGGTCGACATCCATACATAACTGAAGGACGGGAAATATGATCGGATAGAGAGAGAGAGAGAGGAGAGGGAGAGGGAGGGAGAGGGGTAGAGTGCTGGATGGGTGATGGAGTTGCTTCTCGAAGATGGTGGGAGAGGCCTACTAGACAAACTGAGGGTGGAACTGCAATGTTATCAATAAGAGTGGGGATGGGTTTCTGTGTGTGCCTGTGTGTGATAGATCTGTTGGGACGCATACATGCATGATGAAGGGGAACCATGTGTTTGGTAAGCAAACCTAACTAGATCGGTATATCAATGGTTGTTTGTCGGAGGAAGGGAGAGACATAACTAATGAGGTAGATCGATCAACGCGTGGGTAAAAACGAGTTATAAGGACCTGGCTAGCTATATGTATAGCGAGAGATCGGTCGGTGTACGTCCATTTGTTAGAGGCAAAAAAGGCCCAGCTAGACGAATAGAGAGAGAGAATGGAGCTAGGAGGTGGTGAGAGAGGCCCAGCTACAAGCTAGATAGGGGGAGGAGTGTGCGGTTGTGAGATCGATGAAAAGAGGGGCGAGAGTTTACACGTGTGTGTGACCATATGAGAGACAAGAGGCAAGGACACATAAAGGAGGAGATTGAAGGTGTGTGTCGCATTACTAGGAAAAGGGCTATGGATGATATGGCTTCTAATGGCGCACCAGACATGTCGTGCGCCACTACTATATAGCAGTGGCGCACCATGTGTTGGTGCACCATTAGTGTGATAGACACTAATGGCGCACTGCACACATGGTGCGCCACTAGTAACAATTTTTTCCCAAAAATACTAATGGCGCACCAGGTTTCAAAGGCGCCATTACTAGTTAAACTAGTAATGGTGCACCAGCCACAGTGCGCCACTACTATAATTTTTTTGCAAAACTACTAATGGCGCACCACCTAGCTGGTGCGCCATTAGTAACTTAGTGGTTACTAATGGCGCATTTGTAGGTGGTGCGCAAATAGTAACCTTGGACCGGCTAGATATTTTGGACATCCACACCTACACACTCACTTTCCCCATTTCATTCTCTCCACCTCCTCCTCCAAGCTTGTCTCGGCTGCCTCCTCCTCCTCACATCATTTGCACCATAGATTCATCCAAATTAAGTGGTGAAATTACCTTTTTTGATAGGTAAGTAAGGGGAAAACTATCTTTATGTTGCAGATCTACTTTTTTTCTCCGACCAACAACGTGCACATGCACTTTTTATGGCCTAGCTAGATCTATGTATGTTTGTGGTGTTGCATATGTTTGTGGTGTTGCATATATGTTTGTGTTTGCAGGTACCGGTATTTGAAATGTGATAGTTGCCAATATTTTGTCGGAATGTTGATTCATTTCCGTTTCGGCGAGAATTTTGGCACTATGCATTCCTTTTGGTCCTATTTTTAGGCAAAGTCATGCCAAATTTTTTCTTCGTTCTAAAATATCGTGTTGCTCTACCCGCAGCGCATTGATGGTCTCCACGATGACCGGTTAGGCATCGTGAATAGGTTTTTGAGCTCCGTGAAGGCCGAGATGCTTCAAAAGAACGAGACGGAGATAAGATGTCCGTGTCGAAGATGCAAGCCGAGGAGCCTTATGGACCCGGATTCCGTGACATAAAAGGGACTACCTTTCACTTGCGTGGTTTCATGGATCGCTATTGGTGGCAAGGTGATGAAGATGATTATGAAATCGCCCATGGGGGCCGGGCAAGAATTGAGGAAGGGCAGCAAGACAACCCAAGTGGCGGCGGGCGAGAAGACGAAGAATCTCCGTGACATGATCACGGAAGTAGATGTAGATTACAGTCATCATGTAGAAGATGCCGAACATGATGATGAGGAAGATGCCGGAGCAGACGAAGGGCATGATCATGAAGATGAAGATGCCGGAGCAGACGACGATGGACCATCAATGGGCTGGGTGCAGGACCCTCATACTCAAGAGCTGCTTCTCAAGCAGATGGATAACGCAAGAGCTGCCGCACGAGAGAAAGCCAAGCTGGATCAACTGGAGATAGACGTAGTTACTCCATTGTATGAAGGATGTAGGCCCGAGGATACCCGCCTAAAAGTAACACTCATGGCTCTGGAGATGAAGGTAAAACACAAAATGACCGACGATGCTTCGACGAGAACATGTCATTCGGCGCTTAACGCCTTCCCATGGGGAACAAGTGCCCGACCAGTTTCGGGAGGAGGCGAAGAAAATCGTGTGTACTCTGGATTTACCCGCGACGCGGAAATACCATGAGCTCATGAACAATTGCATCATTTATCGGGACGAGCACGAGGAGTCTACCATATGTCCGGTGTGCGGCTTCACTCGATACAAGAAGAGGAAGAAAGCTCCTCGAAAAGTGGTGTGGTACTTCCCAATCACTCCTCGTCTGCAGCGGTATTTCGTGGACCCTAAGGTAGCAAAGCTCCTGCGTTGGCGCGCGGATAGGGAGGAGAAGAAGCGAGAAGATGACACAAATGATCCGGAGATAAATAAAAAAGACAAGATGCTGAGTCACCCTAAGGATGGGAGCCAGTGGCAAGCGTTGAACTTTGAACACCCAGAATTTGGGAAGGATCCAAGGAACATCGTGATGGGCACGAGCATCGATGGAGTCAATCCATTTGGCAGCTAGAGAAGCACACATAGCACCTGGCCTGTGTTTGCGTGGATGTACAACCTTCCCCTCTGGTTGTGCATGAAGAGGAAGTACATTCACATGAGTATGCTAATTGAAGGGCCGAAACAACCAGGAACGAAATCAATCAGATTCGGGGCTGCTGAAAGAGGAGCTAGACACGCTGTGGAAAATGCCAGCCTATACGTGGGATGCTGCAGAGAAAGAATATTTCCCTATGAGAGCCGCACTGCTCATGACGGTGCAGGACTATCTCGGTTACGGATATGTCGCGGGGCAGGTGGTCTACGGATTTTCTGGATGCGTCAGGTGCATGGATGACACAACATATTGCCAGCTAGATAGAGATCCGGGTCTTCGAAAACCATGTTCATGGGACATCGAAGGTGGCCATGACGATGACACATGGAGGAAACACAAGGATCTCGCTCGACGGTGAAACCGAACCTCAAGACGCCCGCCACGAGGAGCGGCGAGGAAATAGACGAAGTTGTTGAAAATTGGAAAGATTGCCCACCGCCGGAAAGAAGCAAAAAGGCGCCAGAGCCATCAATAAGGTATGAAAGCGAGGTCTGCTTTTCCGGGACTTGCCCGTCCGGAAGATCCAACGTGTGCCTCACAGCCTTGATGTCATGCATATCACGTAAGAACGCAAAGTGCGAGAGTCCGCTTGGTACCCTGCTCAACATGCCAGAGAGGACCAAAGATGGGCCGAAAGCAAGGGTAGACTTGAAATCAATGGGCATCAGTGAGGAGCTTCATGCTAATGATGATGATGATGAGGCAAAGAAGGACATGGAAAGTCGTCAAGAAGGCAAAAGGCTAAGAAGACCGGAAATGACTTTCCTCCCGCTGCTTCACTCTAAGTCGAGGAGATCGATCAGTTTTTCACACCGCCTCATAGGAGTAAAACTTCCTTACGGTTACGGGGAAGATAAGCGAATACCTAGACCGAAAGTGTAGCGAAGTTCAAAGATGATGAAGTCTCACGATCGCCACGCGGCTGATGACGCAGATACTTGCAGTTGCAATCTGTCGGATCATGGACGCGCACGTCCGTGAAACACTATTTGGCCTATGCAACTTTTTCGACGTCATCTCTCGAAAGTCGGTTGGCGTGAGGCAACTCAGAAGGCTACAGTAAGAGATCGTGGTGATACGATGCGATCTTGAGATGTACTTCCTGCCCGCATTCTTGAACGTTATGGTGCATCTGCTGGTCCATATCATGGAGGATATCATCCAACTCGGGCCGACGTTCCTGCACAGCATGACGCCGTTCAAAAGGATGAATGGTGTCATCAAAGGATACATTCGCAACATGCCACGTCCAGAGGGAACCATAGCCAGGGTGTCACATCCCTAGTTCTGGTATGCTCAAGGCTAGCTAGTCATTTGTGCATCATGTTTAAATTCCATTTAAATTTGAAATGAGGATTTTTGAAACCCTCAGATTCATCTCTGGAGATGACCCAAATAAAAAGTGCTCCAAAAAGGTCCAAGAAAATGCTCATGTTGCTCTCTGAAAATATTGGACAGAGATAAAAATCAAACCAATATTTTTAGGAGCTCATAAGTATTTATTTTGGGCATTTGGAATTAATGCAGTAATTATTTGCTTTGGATATATATTGTTATATATATAAAATATTGTCCAAAAACTATGCCATTTATTAAGGAGCTCTGGAATAATATAACTAGCTTCTATAAAAAATGGCATAATAAAATAAAATGATTTAGTCTTTTTATTAAATCAAAACAAATGTCAGAAAATAGAAAAGAGAAACAAAAAAATGTAAAAGCTTTACCGCGCCACCTACAGCCGCTCGGGCCTCGTCGGCCTGCTCCTGTTTTGGCCTAGCCCATCAGGCATAGCCGTCTTCCTCCTCTTGCTAGTAGGCGTAGGGAAGCGGTGCCCGACGCCAGGCGCCTTGCATGCAATGTGGCTGCCTCCTGGCGTCCTCCTCGTCGCCCTGGAACGCCCAGACGACGCCACGCGCCCCCTGGACCCTCTCACTCTCCCCCAGTCCTCTCCTCTCCTCTCCCTCACTTTCTCTCTCGCGTCCGAACACGCCCGCGCCGCCGACGAGCACCACCGTGGCCACCGGCCACCCCTCGCCCTGCCGCTGCACCCAGAAGCTCCGCCACATCGCCGCTACCTTCTCCGCTGCCACGCGCCTCGAGGCCCTCGAGAGTCGCCATCGCCGCCGTCTTCATCTCCGGTCGCCGGATATCGTCTTCGCCACCCGCCGTTTTCGCCATCCTCGAAGCTCGCCGACAAGCCCGCCGAGTCCATTTGTGAGCCTTCGCCTCCGTATGCCTCTCCCGTTCCTCCGCTTCGCGCCATAGCCCCCTTCCCCGCCATGGTCAGAAGCTTCCCGCGCCGCCCATGTCGCCGCTGCCGCTTCGTCACTGCAGCTCGCAACCGGAAGCACATCGCAGCCTCGTGGCTCTCGAGGGTGCCGCAGAGCTCCTCGGGTGGCCTCCCGTCGCCTAAGCCGCTGCGCTACCGCTGAAGCGATGCTCCGGCCGCCATGAAGCTGCCCGCGAAGCTCCGCCGCCGCTGGCCCCACTGCTTCCCCTAGATGCGGGCGGGCGTGAGCTCTCCATCGGTGCCCTCGGTACGTCGAACCGCTGCCGAATAGCTTCTCCGGCGAACATCCGCCGCGGTTTGAGGTCGCCGCCGGCCAAACTCCGGCGGGCTGACGTGGTCGCTTAGTTAGGCGCTAATCACCACTAATCCCTCTCGAACAGGCACTGACAGGCGGGCCCCGCAGCGGGTCAAATCCCAGGTAACACGGGATTAACTCCCAATTAACAGTGAGCCAATGACATGTGGGACCCGGTCGTCAATTGACCTGTCAAGATCACCGTTGACCGTTGACGCAGGCATGACATCATGTCGACGCAATTATTTTTTCTGGATTTAATTTAATCAGGAAATTCCGAAAATGATTTAAACTTCAAAAAATCATGAAATTCAACCGTAGCTCAGTTGAAATAATTTATATATGAAAAATTATCAGAAAAATGCAATCTATCCATCTGTACTAGTTTCATGCATGACAAACCAACCTAAACCTGATGTATAGGTGAAAACATATAAATGGCATTTATAAGGACTTAACTTGGAGTTGCATTAGAATTCTTGATTCAAATGGACTTCAACCAAATGGAAGCTAGCTGCATTAGCTCAAACAGAATCACATCTACATGCCATGTTCATGCATCATATTGTTGCATATGCTTGTGTATTGATTGTCGACGTCGTTCCTTCTCGATAGGTCCTGCTCCGGAGAGTGCTCCAGAGTACCTATCTGAGGAGCAGTGCCCCCTCTGTTGATCTACCAGGCAAGCAAACCCCCTTGTTCATTCCGATACAATCCTACTCTCTCGCTCCTGCTCTCAGTTCTTGCATTAGGACAACAACGATTCAATTGCTACTTTTTGCTGCGGTAGTTGAACCCATTCCTCTACATGACCTGTCATTGCCACAGTAAATAGTTGAAACCCACTAGCATGTGTAGGAGTTGATTGAGCCATGTTGTGTTCCTACCATGCCATGCCTGCTATTGCTTAGAGTTGTGTCAGGTCTGATTCATTGGGAATGAATTGGAGTGCAGTTCTATGTTCTGATGCTGAGAGTGAAGTGTGTGAACACGATTTGGTAAAGGTAGCGGTGACAAGCCATGTAGGAGTACATGGTGGGTTGTCTCACTGGACCAGTCCTTAAGCACTGAGTTCTATGTATGTTGTCCAATGACTCGATACTACCACACATTGGGTTCTGCAACTCGACCCCTCTCGACTTATTAACCAACTTGATCTCTGTCCGTGAGTCGCCAACTAGTTTCGTGTTTGTAGGTAGTGCTATTTTTCTACCAAGTGGCACCCGCGGGGTGGGCTTGGGCAGACTAGACACACGTGGCCTAGTGTACCGAAAGTGGCACCGGATGGTGGGCTCGGGAACCCGCACACACATCGTTTGGGGCCGTGAGCGAAACCCCGGCCGGATCTCCTTGCGGATGGAACCCGAATAGGCGATAAACCTGGACTAGAGTCTTGTGTGGTTAGTCATGTCGTGGCCGTCACCCTCGCCAAAGCTTCCGCTTGAAGGTTGCCGAGATACATGACGTGTACATGGCGGTAAGTGGCGAGAGCGTGTGTGAAGAAGTACACCCCTGTAGGGTTAACATGATCTATTCGAATAGCTGGGTCCGCGGTTATGGACTTCTTGGATGCTTACATGGTACATAGACAACTTGAAGTGGATACTCTAAAATGCTCAAGACAAGTGTGAGTGCTATGGATGGCCTTCTCGTAGGGTGATGGGAATGAATCCATAGTAGTGTATTGTGTGGTGATTAGTGGACTCGTGTGCGCCATATCACCTCAAAGAAGTTCTGGTAATTGTAGAACAGGATAGCCACAGAGTCAAAGCTGGCTTGCTGCAACTAAACCCCACATTACCTTCTTGATACAAAATGCATGTATGATAGGATCTCGATGAAAGTCTTGCTTTGAGTACCTTTGTACTCATGTTGCTTTATTTATGTTTTTGCGGCGGAGACTTCGGTCTTACTAGTTTCGTGGACTTTTACAAGTAGCTTGTACCTCAGCTACGATCTTGATTGGATGTTGTAGATAGTCGCTCTTCAGCCTTTTTCATTTGTAGATGTCTGTACTGCAGACATGTAATGCTTCCGCTTGTTGCTTGTATGCTCGTATGATGGGTCCTGTGGACCCCTGTTTGCAATAAATGCTATGATGGCTGTTGAGCCTTATCTATATGAGTTGTTGAGTTATCTTTGTGATGCCATGTTGTACAAACACATACTTGCATGTTATGCGTCGTGTAATGTGTATTGCTATGTGTGGGATCCGACTATCTAGTTGTTTATCCTTAGTAGCCTCTCTTACCGAAATGTCTCCTAGTGCTTCCTTTGAGCCACAGTAGCTTGTTACTGCTTTCCTAACACTTAGGCTGGCCGGCATGTGTCCTTCTTCGATCTCTATACATCCCTTCGGGAAATGTCACGCGGTGTCTACCGGAGTCCTCGTTACCTTCTACACCGGTTTCTGAGTCCTCGCTAGCCCAGCTTGCTACAGCCCGGATTCACTCGTGATGACCGACATCGCTCGATCTTTGGGTCATGTATGCCGTCCCTCTAAGTTAGTGCCACTTTGGGTTCACGACTAGCCATGTCGACCGGGTTCTTTTGTCATATGGTTGCTAGCGACACTATCATATACGTGTGCCAAAAGGCGCAAACGGTCCCGGTCATGGTAAGGCGACACCCGTGGGAATACCGTGCGTGAGGCCGCAAAGTGATATGAGGTGGTACATGCTAGATCGGTGTGGCATGGAATTGGGGTCCTGACAGCTTTGGTATCGAGCCCCGATCACTGTGGGATTACCAAGCCAAACCGGTCGGGTTGAGTCTAGAAATTCTCTAGTTATGTAAGGGAATTAATTGTGGGAAGGAACGTAAGGCTCTTTTTTACTCCTTATACCTCATGGCCTTCTCGATCCGAGTCATCCTATCTTTCCCTACGGGGTTAAGGAACTAGGCTTTCTCTTCCGCTCATCAGATCACGTGTTACTACTCCATAGTCCCATAGGATTGGTTGATCGAGTGATATTCCGGTTTGAGTACTTCCAGGTATAGCCCGATTAGTACTATCTCGTAACCTTGAGTGATGATGTTGAGTATGTTACTACCCCATTTTAGCAGGATGTCTCATTCTCGAGCATTTTACCGCTGTTATGTTGCGGAATTACCCTAGGAGTTCGAGAGATACTAATTTCCTTGTCCTACATTCTCGTAGCCTATAGTTGATGTCGATTCCGTCCCCTGTTTGATTTCTCGAGGATGTCACCGCTAAACGAAGTTCCATTGCTCGTAAACAGAACCACGGAGATGGTAGGGATGAGGATCCTCCTGACCAACCTTCGTTGGCAGAGTTCATGTTAGAGATGGAGAGGAACAAGCGTGAGTCTAACCGCTTGTTGGCATGTATCGAGGAGAACACAAGACATCGGTTCAAAGGGTCTCGCAACCATTCATGACTTCATTCGCTTGCACCCACCTACCTTTCATCATTCCATTGAGCCACTCGATGCAGATGATCGTTCCGTGAGCATCACTCATAAGCTGCGCTCCGCGAACGAGTCTGAAGATGACAAGATCACCTATGCCACATACCACCGGAAGGTCCTCGCTAGTCTTTGGTGGCGTAACTATGAGGCTATGCTTCCACCTGGCGATTCCTACCGGAGAGATTTCACTAAGGCTTTTCGCGAGCATCACATTCTGAAGCCCTCATCGATCGCCAAGAGAGAAGAGTTCTGTAGTTTCACCCGCAGTAAGATGGCTGTTGATGCTTAGAGTAGAGAGTTTGAGAACCTCGCCCGCTTATGCCACGTAAGAAGTGTCCACGACGCCAAGAAGCAGTGCTAGGTTCTGAACGGTCTCAACCCCCAAGTTGCGTCGTGATCTCCACTTGCATCATTGTGATACATTCCAAGCTCTTGTGAACAAGGCCATTAATGCAGAGACATCTCAGCTCACTTACGAGGAGTCTCATAAGTACACCCGTGAGTTGGGATCTTCTTCCGGTTCGGGCTCGCAGAAGCGCCGGATTTGGGTTCCAAACTCCGCTCTTCCTTCCGGATATGCACCAAGGCCATCCCATGTGGTGCCTTCCCCAGCTCAATCGTATGTTCCACCCAGGCCTACTGGTAGACCGCTTGTCAGTGCGGGTCCACGTCCAACTTTAGGGACTTGCTTCACATGCGGGAAGCCACGACACTATGCACGGATCGCTCTCAGACTAGTTATGCTCCACCCCAGCCCGAGGAGTCTGTTGGCTATGTCAAGCCATCAAGCAAGACGATCAGTGCCAAGCCAGCTCAAGACGTCTCAGCTAAAGACGCTCATGATGATCCGGATGTCATTCTTGGTACACTCCTTGTCAATTGTCATCCAGCATCGGTTCTATTTGATACTGGAGCATCTCACTCCTTCATTTCTGAAGGCTATGCTCGTTTGCACGACATGTCATTTTGTGATATGCCAACTCCGCTTGAAATCCAAACTCCAGGGTCTAGTTGGCAGACCACCAGAATCAACCATGGTAATGAAATCCTTGTTGATAGACTTGTATTTCTTGCATCACTTGTAGCCCTCAAGTCCTCAGATATTAACATCATCTTGGGTATGGACTGGATGACAGCTCATCATGCCAAGATTGATTGTTACACCAGTCCTGCTTCAGCTTACACACCCATCGGCAAGATAGTCACCGTCTCCACTAGAGTTGCAAGCCTCGGCTGTATTCTCTTAATGCCAGCCTCTCCTGCATCTTGAAGATATCCCGGTAGTCCGTGACTTTCCTGGATGTCTTTCCAGAGGAACTGCCGTGTGTTCCACCCGACGTAGATGTAGAGTTCGGCTACAGATCTTATCCCAGAACCGCTCCAATCTCTAGGAGACCTTACAAGATGGCACCTTTCGAACTAGCCGAGCTTAAGAAACAACTTGATGAGTCCTTGCAAAAGGGTTTCATCCGTCCTAGTTCTTCTCCTTGGAATTGCCCCATCCTCTTCGTCAAGAAGAAGGATGGTACGGACCGGATGGTTGTAGATTATCGTCCCGTTAATTTGGTCACGATAAAGAATAAGTATCCGCTTCCCGGGATCAACGCATCAAAGATGATCAGCTTTCGGCCGATCCTCGGTCTTCTCCAAGATGGATTTGAGGTTAGGCTACCACCAAATCAAGATTAGAAATGGAGACATCCCCAAGACAGCCTTTGTCACTCGTTATGGCCAGTACGAGTACACCGTCATGTCCTTCGGTCTAACCAACGCTCCAACTACATTCTCCCGCTTGATGATCTCGATCTTCATGGAGTACTTAGATAAGTTCGTCGTGGCTTATCTCGATGATATTCTTATTTACTCGAAGAACGAGGAAGAGCATGCCGAACATCTTAGACTTGTGTTAGAAAAACTCAGTGGAGCATCGCCTTTATGCCAAGTTCTCCAAGTGTGAATTTTGGTTGCCGTATGACCTACCTAGGCCACGTGATCTCGTGTAAGGGCATTGCTGTCACAACCCCGAGAGAGTTAAGGCCGTTCTCGATTGACTCCACCAAACCGTTAAACAAGTTAGGAGCTTCCTTGGTCTAGCCACTATTGCCGCCGCTTTGTTGAAAACTTCTCCAAAGTAGCCAAACCCCTCACGGAACTTCTCAAGAAGGATACAAAGTTTGACTGGTCCCCCACAGTGTGAGTACAGTTTTCAGAACCTAAAAGACGCTCGACTTCTCTCCCATACTTGTGCCACCGGATTTCACTAAAGACTTTGTTATCTATCATGATGCCTCACGATAGGGACTAGGTTGCATTCTTATGCAGGATCGCTATGTGATTGCCTATGCATCTCGACAGCTTGCATCCACATGAGGATAATTATCCTACACATGATCTAGAGCTTGCGGCCGTAGTCTATGCACTCAAGACCTGGCGACATTACCTTCTTGGTAAACGCTATGCGAGATCTACACCGATCACCGTAGTCTCAAGTATATCTTCACACAACCAGATCTGAACCTTAGGCAAAGACGTTGGTTGGAGGTGATCTCAGATTATGATCTAGGGATTACTTACACTCCGTGCAAAGCCAATGTCATGGGCGATGCGCTTAAGTCGTAAATCCTATTGCAACAATCTCATGTTGCAAAGAAGGCCAACCACTCCTCCATGAGGAATTTCGTGAAGCTCAATCTTCACGGTGCTCCTCACCGATTCCTTTCTACCTTGGTGGCTAAACCTACTCTTGTGGATCATATCATAGAAGCCCGTACATGATACGGGATTACTCGGATCAAGAGAAACATTGCCAAAGGTGTTGCTGGAAGTTTCTCTATAGATAATCGAGGTGTTGTTTTCTTTGGGAACCGCCTGGTGGTCCCCAAGAAGCAGCATCTTCGACAATTGATTCTTAAGGAGGCGCATGAATCTCCTCTCACGATTCATCCCGGTAGTACTAAGATGTATCAGGACCTACGCCAGAGGTTCTGGTGGACTAGGATGAAGAGAGAAATTGCTCAGTTTATTGCCAACTGTGACGTTTGTCGTCAAGTATAAGCAGAGCATCAAAGACCTCTTTGGCACCCTCAGCCTTTAGCTATTCCCTGAATGGAAATGGGATAAAGTTGGTATGGACTTCATCACCGGCTTTTCCAGACCAAGAAAGGAATAATGCTATCTTCGTAGTCATTGATCGCCTCCAAAGTGGCGCACTTCCTACCTGTTCGAGAGAGTATCACTGCTAGTCAGCTCGCTGACTTATACATTTCTCGAATAGTGTCACTTCATGGTGTTCCACTAGAGATCAATTCAGACCGTGGTAGTCTTTTCACTTCTCGTTTCTAGAATAGTTTCCAAACTGCCATGGGAACCCATCTTTCCTTCAAGATCGCTTCCACCCTCAATGAAAGTGGTCGTGGAAAGGGTCAACCAAATTCTCAAGACATGCTTAGAGCTTGCGTTATCTCATTCGGTATGGATTGGGAAAAATGTCTTCCTTTTGCCGAGTTT
Source organism: Aegilops bicornis (assembly GCA_021605145.1). Lineage (NCBI taxonomy): Eukaryota > Viridiplantae > Streptophyta > Magnoliopsida > Poales > Poaceae > Aegilops > Aegilops bicornis. Next base: position 139,190,542 of record CM038670.1, on the reverse strand, counting down.
GCTTATAACAATAGCTATCAATCCAGTCTCAAGAAAGCTCCTTTTGAGATTCTCTATGGACGAAGATGTCGTACACCTTTGAACTGGTCAGAAACCGGTGAAAGACAATTCTTTGGAGCGGACATGATCCAGGAGGCAGAAGAGCAAGTTCGCATCATTCGTGAGAATTTGAAAACAACCCAGTCTCGACAAAAGAGCCAGTATGATCGTCATCATAGGGATATGACCTATGAAATTGGCGACAAAGCTTACCTTCGGGTCACTCCTTTGAAGGGTACCCATCGCTTCGGTATCAAGGGCAAGTTGGCTCCTCGTTACATTGGTCCTTTTCGCATTCTCGCTAAACGAGGAGAGGTTGCCTACCAATTGGAACTACCCCCACATCTTTCCAGAGTGCACGATGTCTTCCACGTCTCTCAACTCAGCGTTGCTTCTCGGATCCTATCCGCGAGTGGACCACAAACGCTTGATCTCCAAGATAACCTCACATATCGAGAGTACCACATGCATTCTTGATCAAGCAGAGCGAGTCACTCGACGCCAGAACATCAAGTTTCTCAAGGTTCAGTGGTCTCATCATTCCGAGAGAGAAGCTACTTGGGAGCGAGAAGATCGTCTTTGACTGGAGTACCCCACATTCTTTCCGTCGACCCCTGAATATCGGAACGAGATTCTTTCAAGTGGGGGCGAGTTGTCACATCCCTAGTTCTGGTATGCTCAAGGCTAGCTAGTCATTTGTGCATCATGTTTAAATTCCATTTAAATTTGAAATGAGGATTTGTGAAACCCTCAGATTCATCTCTAGAAATGACCCAAATAAAAAGTGCTCCAAAAAGGTCCAAGAAAATGCTCATGTTGCTCTCTGAAAATATTGGACAGACATAAAAATCAAACCAATATTTTTAGGAGCTCATAAGTATTTATTTGCTTTGGATATATATTGTTATATATATAAAATATTGTCCAAAAACTATGACATTTATTAAGGAGCTCTGGAATAATATAACTAGCTTCTATAAAAATTGGCATAATAAAATAAAATGATTTAGTATTTTTATTAAATCAAAACAAATGTCAGAAAATAGAAAAGAGAAATAAAAACAGAAAAAGCTTACCTGGCGCTTACCTACAGCCGCCCGGGCGCCCTGGGCCGCCCTGCTCCTGTTTTTGGCCAGCCACCAGGGCGAGCCATCTTCCTCCTCTTGCCAAGAGGCGAGGGAAGCGGCGATGCTCGACGCAGCTGGCACGCCCGGCATGCAATGCCTGCAAGGCGTCCTCCTCGTCGCTTCGAACGCCTGAGACGACGCCATGCCGGACCCTCTCACTCTCTCCGCCCTCTCTTCTCCTCTCCCTCGCTTTCTCTCTCGAGCAGCGCCCGCCTGCCGACGAAAGCACCACCACGGCCACCGGCCACCCCCGCTGCGCCCAGAAGCTCCGCCACATCGCCGGCTACCTCTCCGTCAAGCCACGCGCCTTGGGAGGCCCTGGAGAGTCGCCATCGCCGCCTTCTTCATCTCCGGTCGCCGGAGATCGTCTTCGCCACCCCGCCATGCCTTTCGCCACAGCCCCTCGAAGCTCGCCAACAAGCCCGTCGAGTCCGCTGTGAGCCTCTGCTCCGTATCCCTCTCCCCGTTCCTCCGTTCTCGAGCCGTAGCCCCCTTCCCCCGCCATGGCCAGAGCTTCCCGCGGCCGTCCATGTCGCCCGCTGTCGCCTGGTCACCGTGAGCTCGCAACCGAGCGCCACTGCAGGTTCCCCAGTGCCACGAGGGTGCCGCAGAGCCCTCGGGTGGCCTCCCCGTGCGCCCTAGCCGCGCGCCCTTCGAGCTGCTCGGCCGCCCAGCCGCTTCCAGCCAGCTCCGCCGCCCGCTGCCTCCCACCTGCCTCCCTAGATGTCCATCCCTTCGGGAAATGTCACGCGGTGTCTCACTGAGTCCCGTTAGCTCACAGCCCGGTTTACCGAGTCCTGCTAGCCCGGTTACTACAGCCCGGATTCACTCGTGATGACCGACACGCTCGATGCTAGGTCATGTATGCTCGTCCTGTAAGTTAGTGCCACTTTGGGTTCACGACTAGTGATGTCAGCCCGGGTTCTTTGTCATATGGATGCTAGCGACACTATCATATACGTGTGCCAAAAGGCGCAAACGGTCCCGGGCATGTTAAGGCGACACCCGTGGGAATACCGTGCGTGAGGCCGCAAAGTGATATGAGGTGTTACATGCTAGATCGGTGTGGCATGGAATCGGGGTCCTGACACAGGGGCTTTCTGACCGAAGAGTGCATCTCCTACTACACGAATTATCTAGGCATCAAGAACCCCGTTGGTCTGCCCGTCAACAGGCACCTCGGCAGGCTCACTTGATGGGGTCACCGTGAGGGTCGCCATAAATGCATGTCGACTTCGAGGGTGGACTCGCCGACTTTGAAAGAGCAAACCTAGTCACGCTACAACACATAGACGTGGTCGATCCTTGGGTGGTAGAGCACAAACCCTTTATTGAGAAGACGTACAATGACTGGGGCCAACAGAGGACTAACAGAGATATAATCAAAGAGCACAACTCATGTTTCACGCATTGGTTCAAGCAGAAGCTTCGTCAGACCCTTTACATGAGGATTCTTCCGCGGAAGAACAACTCATATTCGCCTTTGTCACAAAGCCACTGAAAGCACAACTCGATGACGCATTTATAGGCGTCGCATTTATATCAACGGCTACACATTTTACACTGAGGGAAAGGACATGAAGAGCGATGGTTTTCAGAACTCCGGGGTAACAATGGAATCCTAAACCGGTAACAACAAGGATAGATACTACGGAAGGATCGAGGAGATCTGGGAGCTGAGCTACGCTGGAGAGAAGGTCCCGATGTTCCGTGTCAGATGGGCCAAGAGCGTCATAAAAGAAGACCGGTATTTCACCACCATGGTTATACCCAAGCCAAATCCAAGATCCATGGCAAACGTCACTGCGAAAAATGAGCCACTTGCATGGCTTCCCAAGTGGACCAATGCTTTTTCATTACCGACCACAAAGCCCTCCGTGTTGTCGTGAGGAGAGGCAAAAGGAAGATCATTGAAATGGATGGAGTCACCAATGAGCAAGACTTACAAGCACGGGCGACCAAGATGGAACATGACGACGGCGATGAAGTACCAAAGATACACCACAAGAAGAAGCAGGACCACCCTACCTAAAGGACGTCTGCTCAAGAGAAGAACTCCATTTACGTAAAAAATAAGGGCAAGAAGATTGTGAACAGATAGCTAGCTAAGATCGATTGTATTTAATTGTAGCCTTCATTTCTCGATTGTATTTTCATGGGCACTTTTTGAACTCATGAATATTTTTTTTCATATTCAGTATGAAAAAATATTGAATATTCATGAGGACACTCGATCTCGATCCCCCTCCATCTCGATCTCGACCGCCCTCCATCTCGATCGCTATCCCCCTTCATCTCGATCTCGATCCCGCCTCAAGACCTCCTCCCCGCTTCCACCACACACCTGACGACTCCACCGCACCCCTACCTCGCTTCCACCGCCGCCGACCCCTCACCTCCCTGCCCGGCCTCCACCGCCGAGAACCCCCCCAACCCTCCCCCGGTCCACCGCTGCCGACGACCCACCGCACCCTCCCTAGTAATGTTTTACCAATTCACAAATGAATGCAACTAAAAATAAAAAAAAACAAATTTGATTATATTTTCAATATCAAATTTATTGATATTTTAAAATAACAAATTTGATGATATTTTTTCATATTCATAAATATTTTCAAATAACAAATTTGATGATATTTTTTTAAAAAATATTACTGTTTTTATAAAAAAATATTACTGTTTCATATTCATATTCATTTTCTAAAAAATTATTAGGTGCAACAAAAAATAATAATAAAAGAAAACATACTAATGGCGCACCGCTCGGGTGGTGCGCCATTGCTATCTAAAAAAAAGATTTCTAATGGCGCACCGTCAAAGTGCGCCATCGCTATAAAAAACATACTAATGGCGCATCGCTAGGGGGTGCACCATTAGTAATCTTCCCCCCTAGCTCTAACTTGCCCGACCCCTTCATCCCTACCTCTCGCCAGATCCACTTCAGCCCCGACTCCACGCACGCTGTCACGCCCTACGTCGCTGCAACACCCTGCGCCTCGCCCACCATCAGATCTCCGCTTATCGCCGACACCTCTCGTGACCTTGCCGCCAACAGCCTCCCAGCGTCGGCCCCTGCCTCGCTTCGCCTCTACCTCAGTCCGGCCGCACGGTGACGACGCCGCCGACCGCTGGGCACGTGACCGCCGGCCTCCCCACGACCAACCGAGGCGCCTAGGAGGACCGCCGCCATCTTCCTCTTCGACTACGAGGACCCGGACGAGCTCGGACCATGACCCCGAACCTTCACGACCTCGACTCCCGACCCTCCTCGACGACCGGGCCGCGCCGCCTGTGTACCTCTCCTCCTTCCTCCCTCGCCACCCTTCCCCATTCCCTCCCTCCCTCCCCTCGACCGTGGCGACCCCGGCGACGTTATTGTTAGATACAGTTAGCTACTGTCAAAAAATTCAGTTAGGGTTCAGAAAAATATATTCTGCAAGCAAGCTACACTTTTGAGGTGTAGTATATACTGTATTTGATAGGATTAGACTGCAGTAAAATATTGGGAACACTGAACAGATGATATTCAAACCCAGCTTGCTGAATGGTCTGAATTTTTAACACTGCCTTAACAAATTACAATTGTCCAAAAATACAGTTAGCTACTGTCAGAAAATTCATTTAGGTACAGTTAGCATCATGTAAGAAAATGGCCATAATGTGCCCTGATAATGATGTATTTGGTCATAAAAATATCATATTTGTGACAGTTAGCATCAGTTAGATACAATTAGCATCGCTAGGGCATGCTTAGGTACAGTTAGCATCGCTAGGGTACGCTTAGGCACAAGCTTAGCATCGCTAGTTGTCATAAAAAAATTCAGTTAGGTACAGTTAGCTACTGTCAGGCTTGTTCCAATAAGTAGATGCACTTGCTCCTTTCTTACATATTTGTGCGCGAGAACGCGGTCATCAAGTCTACTTCCATGTTGCTGCTAGTAGTAACCTGATAACACAACCATACTTAGACCTTCAGAAGGTCAATCTTCGGTTTACTTGACTTTTGAGCCTACTAGTAGTTTACTTCCATGCATGAATTGTTTTATTGACATGGCACATTTGCAATGGAGTTTTATATATCTTTAGCCACTGTTCATTAACAGCAAGTCAACAACAACATCAATAAAATTCAGTTAACAACAACATTAGTAAAATTCAGTTAATTAACTGAAGAAGAGAATAGAGAAAGTAGAGAGCAAGAGGAGTACTTGCATTAACTGAAACGTTTTACTTTAAACTTGCAAAATTGCAAGATTCCTAAAACTATCGCAAGCAAAAACTATCGCTGTAGGGCACTACCAGAGGGATATTCTCTGGTCTACTAAAACTTGTTGGATGTATGTTCAGAAACGTGTTAACATGTGTATTATTTACAGTAGTAGTTGCAGATGGTTTATCTTGTGTTAACTAATTAATCATGTATTACATAGTGTTCTTGTTTTTCTTCATAGTTTGCAGCATTTTCAGATGTACACTGTTTTCCTATGTCTCAAAATGTTCCTAATTTGATATTAGAAAGTAAGTGTGTGGCTTGAAATTTTGATCTGATTATGGCATCTAGAATTATGTCAGTTTTGTTTTGTAACTAGAAGACCTAAGTGTGTTACTCACCTGGCATCTTAACTGTTAATTTTGTAATATTCCTTATATTGAAATCGAACATGATGGTGCTACTTGATATTTTTGAGACATGGCATCTCCCATGACCTGAATCAAGAACTCGGGCCTAGTTAAGTATAGGCTTGGGCTTGTGGTTGAATGCTACCGTTGTCCTAGCCATGTATTTTCGTAATTGAGCTAAAGATTTGGGGGTAGTATTTCCGATTTTAGAGCACCTTTGTCGCATGTATTTTACAAAGAGCTGTTGGAATCAAAACAATGCTTGTGGGTTGTCCTGTTAAGTTGAGTGAGTCATTAGAGGGCGGATAGAGTCACCCACACCAATTAATGTTTATGAAGAAGAAGAATAAACCCGCCGCTGCCGTTATGCCTCATATTCACCGCCGCTACTATACCTGTGATGATGTTGTACTTGTGATGATGCTACTTGTGATCTTCTCTAATTACCCATTGGCAACTTCATTATGGGGATAATGATTTTGCAGGTACCTGAGAGGCCCTTGAGTTTGCCGGAATGTCGATTAACTTCCATTCCGCAAATTTAGTAATTTCCATATGTCCTATTTTCAGCAAAGGTCATGCTGAAATTTTCCGTGAATTTTAGCATTACTTTGCTAAAAATAGGACATATGGGGTACTTGCGACTAATGCGTGGGCCGGGCTATCTTAGTACTTAATTAAGTAGGATCAACTGCCCCGCCATTCTTGCTGCATTAAACCATAGGTGCCAATAGAGCCAAGTGATTAGGCCCAACTTAGAATTCTCCTTCCCTTTTTTTGATAGGGTATATTATTAGAAGATACCCATATATATCAGTCAACCTAGGGTGCCTCAAAGATCGATAAACCCTAAATGATGGAAACTTAACTTAGCATTTAGGGTGCCTCAAATACGATAAACCCTAAATGATAAAACTTTGGCTTTTTAGGGTGCCTCGATGTCGATAAGAACCTAAATGATGAAAGCTTAGGCTTTTAGGGTGCCTCGGCATCGACAAACCCTAAATGATAAAAGCTTAGCTTTTAGGATGCCTCGGTGTCGACAAACCCTAAATGATGAGACCATGATCTTGTTCCTTGACAATAACCAACTTTTTGACCAAACTTTTTTCCTATTTACAAACATGGACAACAACGATGAGGCCGGGCGGTTCGGGCGGCAAGTAATTCGAGCTGTCCCAGAGATGGAGGAAGAACCTCACCACTATGAGAACGCCGCGGAAGACACCGATCCCGATTACTACACAACCCCTAGTGGCGCTGGGATGACACCACCGATAGTGCCACCGAGGATGCCACCATCGATGATGGCGGTACGCACAGATGGCAGCCAACCAAAGAGGTAAGGAAGGACCCGGCGCCCAACGTGCTCGGCACCGCCAAGGAGGAATTCTATCAAGTGAACTCCGATGGGCATCCAACGGCGCCCAAAGAATTAGTCAAGGGATACTCGGTTCAGCTGGGGTGCATTCTCTGGAGCACCGTCTCGATCAACACCGAGAACCTAAGGCATAAGGACCGAGGGAATTTTATGCGCCGCCTTCTTCACGAAGCTGCATGAACGATACAAGTTCCCGCTGAATTTGCAAACACACGCCTCTGAGGGAATAAAGTGAATAAAGGCCGCCCTCACGAGGATGAGCACGCCCCTGTCTACTTGGAGAAGCTCGGCGAAGAGAATGATTGAAAAAGGTGATAGTTATGAGAAGATCAAGGCGAAATATCCTTCGATCAGTGAAGATGACTACAAGGAGTTCAAGATCAAGTGCGAGAGCAGCGCAACCGTGCAATCAAGTCAATGGGGAAAAGAAATGCGGGAGTTGAACTTACGAGTCCACCAACTCAGTCCCGGCGGTTACAGAGTGGCGGAGCCTATATGGGAGAAGGAGGTTGCAGAGCGTGCCGAGCAAGGCATACCGCCCCGCTTCGAGAAATACCGTGACAAGCAGACCAGGAACTTTGTCGTGGCCCTGCATAAGGAGGACCTCAGAACAAAGGAGCTTACCACGGATCCAAGACCAAGGCGCTTGAGCTTGTTCTTGTAAGGAATACACCCCCGCATAATTAGCTCCATATGGTTGCATTCTAATTAATGAAGCCAAATTTCTAAATGGTTCACATTCCTTCCGCAGGAGACTGAAAGCAGTAGCGCGGGGTCGTCTCAGAGCTCCCCTGCTTGGGACAACACTCTAAATAGGGCGTTGAACATAATGAAAAAAAAGGATAAGCTCAGTAAGCCGTCGTCAGCTGGTTGTGTGGCCGGGAAAGGCTTGTCCACAAAATGGTCGTCATACTCTACCGCTGGTGGGCGAAAGGAGAGAAAGACCAGCTCGAAAAGCCAATAACGCGAGTTTCAAGAACTCAAGGCACAAGTGGCACGGATTCCGGAGATTATCCAAGAGCAAGTGCAACAACAACTGGGAACGATGCTCACCTCCATGGTGCCTACCTTGATTCAGGGGCTGACGACGTGGATTGCGGGCGGCCAATGGGGCCGCCCCGATTCGCACGACTTCACAAATGAAAGCAACTCGCACAATGCGCAGCGGCTCCATTGGTGTCTCGGGCGGAGGCGGTATTCGTGTCTTCGGCGCCGCACGGGCATTGAGCTTAATGCACCCGGCGGTGTACGCCCGTCAAGCACCTCGCCAAAGAAGCGGCCCCTCCGTCCCGGTTACTTACGCTTCGCCGACCGTGCCTTGACATTTAGCCGAGCTCGACGGCATCACGGTAACTAAGCATCTCGGCCGATGACTTCATCTCCTTGCCTTTGACTGGGCATCCCTAACGGCCTACATAGCCGCAGGCGCCGCCGACGTTCCATGCACTCTCCTGCACTTCGTGGGCGGCAAGTTGATCGATGTCGCCAAGGGCAGAATCGATAAACCGGGCAACCCTGTGTTCCACGGTAATCCGATGGCACCCACAGTGTATAGGGTTGAACTGTTTCGGGTGCTGCCAGCCTACGACGAGTTGTTACCTCCGACTCGACCAGCTGGGGCCGACGAAGTGATGTGATGACCCTCAGCGCCTGCGTAAGCTGGCCCCTGCTTTGGCCGAAGAGCCAGATTCGTTTGGGGCAGGGGACACCACCCCACAGAGAAGACCGCCAGCCGTGCCGGCGCCAAGCCATGGCAAGAACGCTGCAACACTACCGGACATGCCGAACATCCCTATGGCACAGGATCCGGACATGCATATGGCATAGGATCCGGACGACGATGACAAGGAGGACGGTACATTTACCAACGTCGATAAGTACTTTGCCGAACATGGAGTGCGGTGGCCAGATTCTTATGGGCCTCCTTCTCAAGAAATCAACCTCGAAAAAGACGACCGTGATCTAGCTGGTACCGCGGAGAAACCCAATTGCAACAGTGTCGCCTAGCTGCTCGCTTCGTGGAGACGCCCAGCCGCCGCCTTCACCGAGCCTCGAGATAGCCGAGGTGCGAAATATTCAGCCCAACACGCCAAGAAGGCGGTTCAGGAGCGTAACTCGATCCCATTACAGCAGATCAAGAAGAAAGGATGGAAACGAAAGACTAACAAGGGCGCCGGTGCGAGCCAGCCGGAACCGAGTATGATCCGTGCTCAGGACGGGCCACCTTCACCTAAGGATATCTCGAGGAGGGTGCATGTGGCGGGTAGGGCGATGCTACCGACTAATATGCTCAATGCTGCAACCGGTGCTATGCGGAGTCTCCATGACAGTGTTCTTTCTTTGGAGAAGCGGCGTCTCTCCCAGAATGATGTGGCATACCCGGTTTTCATGGCCAAGGTGCCAGAGGGAAAGGGCTTTGTGGTTGGCACCATCGGGGGTACGATCGTCCTGCGGTTTGATGACATCTTTGCTATGTTTAACCTTCATCCGCTGCACTACACCTTCGCTTATTGTTTTTGCTGAGTATGGTGATGCGGATCATTCGAGATAAGACCCGGACATCGTGATAGTCGACCCTTCTACATGCGCGCGCCAAGATCTTGGGCAGCTACTGGGACCGCAAGTCACGAAGTTCACACCTCAAGGCGTCATTCTGGCAAACCCAGATAAGTATAACTTCCTCGTGCCTTACTTTCCCGAGTAAGTCATCCCCACACCGCCCCGTAACATATGATTTCTTAGATTTCGATCGTTCTTTTTTTTCTAACATTCCGTGTTTTGTGCAGTGACACACATTGCACACTCATCCTCTTAAGCCCGAAATATTCCTTGGCCACTTATTTCAACCCGGACCGTGAGTCGAAGATAGAATACACAAATATGAAGAAAGTTCTTGATGATGCTCTCCCCGGCTACACCAGATCTGGAGGCACCTTCAAGAGGCCAGTTCGTAGGTACGGCAAGCACGTGTTCACCCACAATATGATGTTCCCCACGTCACAGCAGCCGCTGGCAGTCGAAGGATGCCTACTACGCCCATCACATGCGGGCGATCGTACGGGACCATAATCACCTTTTGCTACCAGATAATCTCAAAGAATGGGCCACTAGCTTGTCGGCAATCCAGGACGCGGACATCAGACAAGAATTCTTTCGCATCCAGCCGGAGTTTGCGGAAAGCATCCATCAAGATGTCCTTCGTACCTCGGGGCAGTTCTACCTCAGATGTCAACCGTCCAACAGTGAGATTGAAACAACGCTACAAATACAGGCTAACAACACCCGCGATTTCATGACCATCACGAAAGACGGCGGCTTCATCCATACTCCGGTGCCCTGAGTCGAGTCGAAAGTAGTGATGCTATCTGAAATGTTGATTAGCTCATGTTGTAATATTAAACTTTAATGAACTTGTATGTCTCTTTGGTTTGGACAGTCGTTCAACTTATATGTAATCGATGCTATTTATTAGTAGGACCATGAATCGTGCTATTAATGTGTTGCTTTTCTCTTCCGGTCCTTTTGTTGCATACTTATATATTGCTTATGTATTTTCTGTGAATTGTTACTAACGCTTTTGTTTGGCTAGTGCATAGTGATCTTTATGCATGTCGTGGTGTACAAGGGTAAGGTTCCTGAGTCTACGACGACCGGGAGGAGTGTCGGAGACAGGTTCACCGCTTCAGCGGTAACAGTTACAAAGGGTACACCACTAGGGCGGAGGCGAAGTTAGATACGCGGTATCTAGCGGGAGAGAGGAGGAGCATTGAGGAACCAGATGAAGACCAGTTTCATCGCGATTATGCTCATCGTGATGACCACAGCTCTCTTCTATGTGATGGTAGTTTAGATGATCGATATCGACTTGTAATGTGAAGACAAACTCGCTACTCACGGTTTCGAGACTTGTAATGTTATAACTTTGTTCGGTATTTGAAATTCGGAGACTAATATGATGAATTGTATTCGGAGACTAATCTTCTATTGTATTCTATAAATCTGTTGTTTATATGTTGTGCTCTCTATATTATGTGCAATAGCATGTTTTGTAACCTGTGCAAATATCAGAAAAGAAAAAAAAATCCCTAATATTCTTACTAATGGCGCACCACTCAACACACTAATGGCGCACTGCAGAAAGGACACTAATGGAGCACCACACCCTAGTGCGCCATTGGTATGCCAAAGCACATGGCTACATATGGCCCCCTGGGAGGCATACTAATGGCGCGTGTTGGGCTATACTAATGGCGCACCAGGGGTGCGCCATTAGTATTTAATTCTAATGGCGTGGTGCTAGTGACACTACTAGGAAAAGGCCTACTAGTGGCGCACCAGTTTTGCCTACTAATGGTGCACTACTGGTGCGCCACTAGTACCACACCACTAGTATTTTTTACTAATGGCGCACCACTGGTAGGCAAAACTGGTGCGCCACTAGCAGGCCTTTTCCTAGTAGTGTCGGAAAGGAGTTGTGGAGACTCTGGGAGAACGACCTAAATAGAAAAAATGAATGTGCCTGGTGGATAGAATGCCGAGGGAGGGGGAGGGTGAGGAGGGCGTGTGCATGCACGAGAGAAAGTTAGTGGTAGCTACAAAGGTTAGAGGATTGTGTGGGTGTAAGAGACTAACAAAGATCATAATTTGATATGAAACCGGATTCATATATTTGAATAGGAGATCATAGTGTTTTAAACATATGCATGCACGAATATAGCGGTGATACACGTCTTTGGGCACATGTTATACCATAATGTGATAATGCATGGCGTTTGCAACTCACAATTAAATGCCTAACAATCTAAACCATACTATACATCAAACAATCTCACATTTTATTAGAATTTGTGATAATGTGTGTATGCGTTTGCAGCCATAACTAAATATCGAACAATCTAAACAATACTATATATCGAACATTCTCATATTTTATTTGAATTTGTGGTAATGTGTGGTGTTTGCAACTCACATCTAAATACTTGTAGGCGTAGGGGGCGGCACACCATACATAATGTGAGAAACACGTTATACATATGAGACATGGTTTAGATTATGAAGATCTAGCTAGAGCTAGAAATGTAATGTGATTTGAAATCAACATAATGCGGATTCAAAAAATCGAGGTCGACTTCGTATAGTACACATAGTTCATATGTAATTCGAGACTAATCATGTGGTGTGCTGTGAAGATAATACACAAACGATGGTTTAACTTGACAATAATGATGATTGTAGATCTTATTAAAACAGAGAAACGAATTCAAATGCTTTGACCTCACAACAATCATTATCAGAGATCTTATTCAAATAGAGAAACGAATTCAAATTTAATTCATATTGAAGCGGTAGTATATACGTTTGGAATGCACTAAAACGTTCATTTGAGTAGGTTGCATGCATTATACACGTAGAAAAATATTTTAATTGAACATATCATGAATTCAAAGCTTTGAATGACATTTTTGGTGCGCATTGATTTGGTACAGTACACGTTAGGCTTGTCCGGAAATTTCAACCCGCGCCTTGCTAGCCCGAAATAATTAAGATATATCATTGTCTTAGTCTTGCTCCGACAACTCCCTCCATCTCAACCCGCGCCTTGCTATTCCGAAACTACAACGCGCGCAAAAACTCCCACCTCCTGTGAAATCCCAACACGTGAATTGCCCGTGGTACCCCTGAACCGTAAGAACCGCCTCAAATCGGTGGGGGTCCTTTCGTAACTTACCCCACATTTCGGACAAGCGCGTCCCTAGGCCATGGTTCCCCACTGCCATCCCATCCGCCCACCCATTCATACACCAAGCGTCATAAAACCCGCGATGAAGCCCCACACCTTGCTCCGGCCCGCCACCTAGCTGTGAGCCTCTTCCCGGACGATGTCGCCCACAAGAACACCTCGACGTCCCTCATCCATCGTGCTCGATGAGGATCCGCTGTCGATCTCGCTGCCCCGCCGGTTCAGCCACCCCGTCCTCCACCTCCAAGGAGCAGCCCCGATGTTCTCCTCATCTTTCGCGCCACCTCCATTCCCACACCACCGTCTTCACCTGCACCACCGGAAGAGCATCATCATCAGCGTTTCCTCGGATGAAGATGCGGCCTAATCGGCGCCACCAAAGAGGTTGTACACTAATCGCCACATTTTGTTCTTGATTCGATCTTATGGTGCTGTCGGCGCTCGGTCCCGAGCCAACATGGCGCGACTCCATCCACGGCGGTGTCTCCGGCCACTTCCTCCACGGCGTCGCTCCCTCAGCGGCGATGTCCACATCAAGAGGGAGCTGCCATTGTTTAGCTCTCGCTCATGCCGCTTCTGCTTCCTCCGCTCTCGGTCCCCTGCCTGGTCCTGCTCTTGTTATTGCTTCTTGTCACAAGAGCTGCTCTCGCTCTTGCTCTTGCTTGCGATGTCTCGATTTAGCTACACTTCATCATTGAATCAACTTTTGGGTCAGTCGATTTTTACGGGGTGGGGGGGCTCGCCGGGGTGAAGGAACAACCAGCTGCAGCGGGGAGGGGGGCTCACCGTAGAGGTACCCCACTATGTATCTTAGGGTTCAGGGTGGGGGCGGTGGTCGCCGACGGTGGCGTGGAGATCGCCGGAGAAAAAGCTCGACACGGGGGGCCTAGAGGGATGGCCAGGGCAGCGGCGGACCGACTATGGGGAGTATTTTTGGGGCGGGCGGGGCGGTGCACCGCCGGCCGCGGGCGGCAGGGGGCTGCTATTTGGCTGGTGGTGGCTGGCGGCTCAGGGGGGTGGAGGTTGAAGATGAACTGCAGGCCCTTGATTTCATATCCAACGGCTGCAAAATCGGCTGACCAGAGATGAAAAAGTCAGTCAACCGACGTGTAGCCTCACCTTGCTAGTGCGTTCAGTTTCGACAGCAAAATTCAGTTTTGACAGCAAAATTCAGTTTAGCAGCTTAAGTTCGGTTTCGACAGTTAAGTTCAGTTTCGGCGTTAAATTCAGTTTTGACAGTTAAGTTTAGAGATGAGCGGCTGATGTATTTTACATCTAGCACTTTCTGGTTATGTATTTTACGTCGTGTATTGGAGATGCTATTAGAATTCCACTCACGTTAAAATTGTCTCTCTTGTCCTGCTTTTCAAATTTCTAAGATCGCATAACTCACCGGAGTTGCTCCAACGATTTAAACCCTCCATCACAGCCGTGAGCAGACTGCCCATCTCCAGACGCCTAAGATCTTCTTCCCTCCTCCGACAGCCAAGTCAGCCGAGCATCCTCACCGCCAACCCAATCACGCCGAGATCGACATGCCTTCGCCAAAGAGGTTGTACACTTGTTGCATCTCTTTTTTACTCTACATGTTATATATATATTGTCCACTGAGCACACATATTTGTTCCTTTAGTGTCTCCTTGAAAGAAAAAATGTAGGAATTTTAATTTTCACTTGTCCTCCTTTTCTTATTCCTATTCATGAAGCACAAGACTAAAAGATAGTAGTATAATAGTATTATAACCGTACATTTTCTTGTGGTTTAACTTAATCTCACCATGCTTCTTTGCATCCTGTGATCTTCCAATTGTTGGGAATCAAACACCCAGATTGGCAGAAATCCTGTGTTTTTAAATTCTCTGTTTGCACATGCATTCCTATCCTATTCCTGTCTATTTCCCATCCTCGCATTGTCGGAACCTCCAATTCAAACGAGCCCTTACAAAATTACTTCTCTTACAGATAGTTGTCAAAGAAAACCTTGCGTGGTTTGTCCTGGCCTCGCTGTACTGCCGTCCACCCCAGCTCAGCTGCTCCAACGATGTAAGGGTCCAAAGACAGCGAGGATACGGCCTCCGACCGCCTTTCGCCGCCTCGAGATCTTCTTCCTTCTTTGCCGCAGCCATGAAAACTGCATTACCATCATCAACCAAGCAGATGACCTCGAGGACTACACGAGTCCGCAAGAGAGGTCGCACTCTTTCGTGGTTCCGCTTACGTTATGCATCGCTAATATTACATGCTACTTTCTCGGCCATGTTCACCGATTAGACTCGAGTCAAGACGTAAACTAATTGTCAAACTTGAGTTTTTAAATGGTTGTAGGGTACATATCGGGGCCGCAAATCAATAGTATCTATCTACTATCTGGTTAATCTCCGGTGTCTACTATGAGTTTCATGTTGGGTGGGAAACAAACAGTAAAGAAGCCATTATCTGTATTTTTTAACTCAAGCCATTATCTGCCTGCTATTACTGGTTTTGGGTCTATCCACAGGTTGCTACCATCACTCTGGATTTCTGCATTCACTCCTTACATAATCTCACTATGTTTTATTCCTATGCATGACAGTTATTGTAAACAATGGAACTGAACATGTAGAGCAAAAGAGACGAGCCTTATGTGGCAATAAAATTTCATGCACGATCGCCGCTCCATGGTAGGCGCAAAGGCAGCCCCTCCAAGCATTTTGGATTGTAATCGAGAGGAAGATATCTGCTCGAGGGGATTCGTATGAGAAGACAACTCCTATTTACCCCCCGAGGTCTTCGCTCTAACTTGGCATGCCGATGTTGGTTATATCATGCATATGGTGTCTTGCATTGCTTACTTTATACATCAAATATGTCATCTCGCTTAGTTTAGACATCCTTTGTGCGTAATGCCATCCTGCTTAGTTTATTCATCGCTTATGTGAATTATGCAATACCATCTTGTTTAGCCAGCATCATATATGTAATTTTACAATGCCATCCTGCTTAGCTACCATCTTATATGTAAATTATATCAGCCATCCTTTTTCGTTACATATTACATTTGTCAACAATGTTAGTACATTCAAGCGCTCTTCGTGTGCATCAGCCATTTGACACGGTGATGGAAAATTCTCGAGGAAAACAAGGTCTTCGTGAGCGACTATGCTATCGACAAAGCGCATATCTCGCCAATTACGGATAGCTCCTCGTGAGGACGATCTGCAGATGTATGACCAGTCCTATCCCCCCACGAGGTGTATGCTCTAACTTGGCGGGGTTATGTTGCTCATATCGGCGTATGGTGTCTCACATTGCTATGTCATTTGATTAGTTTAGACATGCTTTGTGTGAATGCCACCTGTTTAGTGTCTAATTACCATATATGTGAATTATGGATTGCCATCTTGTTGCAAGACATTATATATGTGAATTATACAATGCTATCTTGTTGCAAAGGCATTATATATGTGAATTATGCAATGCCATGCTATTTAGCCAATAATCATATATGTGAATTATATCATGCTATCATTTTTTGGTATTACGTGTTCCATTTGTTGACAAGTTTGTATATTCAACTACTCTTCCTGTGCATCAGCCATCTAAAGCGGAGATGGGAGTATCTGGAGTGAAAACAAGGTATTCAGAGCAGATAATGCTACCTGCTGAAGCAAACATCTTTCTCGTTACAAAGAGCTCCTCAGAGGAGGATTCAGAGACTGATGAGCAGTCCTATTTCCCACCTGACACTAGTAGAAAAAGGACCTTATATGAGACACATTAGTCCCTGTTCGATTTTGGCCCGGTACTAATGGTGCCATTAGTACCGGTTCGAACGGCTATGCATTAGTGCCGGTTCGTGTTGAACCTTTAGTATCGGTTCATGCCACGAACCGGTATTAAAGGGGTGGTGGCAGTGGCATCAAAGTCGGGGTTCGACGAGTCTTTTAGTCCCTTGCCAGGCACAAACCGGTACTAAAGAGTTAACCTTAGTACCGGGTTCGTCCTACCGAACCGGCACTAAAGGGGTTCTAACCTATAGTCCTTGCTGGAGACACAAACCGGGACTATATGGCAATTTTTAAACTTGGAAAAATCATAACTAAATCATCCTAATTCAGAAAAATACATATAATATATCAAAATTTGCAGAACAAAAAGGTTGATCCGCTGAAACAACTAGTTTTCCGTTTCGACAATTTTTAAAAATCACAAAATTCCAAAGGGAAAATAGAGTTTTCGGGCGTTTTAGACGTTTTTAGCGTTTAGTGCTAGGGTTTAGATTTAAGAGTTTAGGGTTAGGTTTTATGGTTTAAACCCTTAGTTTTTACTGTTTAGCATAGAGTTTCCGACGCTTTTAAGTCCCGGTTTAGGGTTTAGGACAATTTTTGAAATGACAAAATTGTAAAAGGAAAAAAAGATATGCTCTAATTTATGTTTTTTAAAATTTTGGTTAAATCTTGTCAAACCGGTCAAACAACTGATTCAAGAAATATAGAGTGTTACTAAATAATTACGCAATAATGTTAGTGTTACTTATTCAAGAAGTATTAATGTTGCTACATAATTTCAGTTTTTTTAATTTTGGTTAAATCTGGTCAAATTATGGTCAAACTACTTATTCAAGAAGTATTAATGTTGCTACATAATTATTAAAGAATATTAGTGTTACTAAATAATTATTTCAATTTTTTGAATTTTGGTCAAATCTGGTCAAACTATGGTCAAACTGTGGTCAAACTATGGTCAAACTGTGGTCAAACTTATTCAAGAAATATTAGTGTTACTAAATGTTTTTTAGAATAATAGTTCGAAACTCAAATGGTGAAATGTGTGACCTAATGCTCAAGCTAAACTGCTGAGGGTTAATAGGATTGATAGCTTACATTTGTCAGGAAAACAACAAGTGGAGACTTGGAAATGAGGGAGAATAGAACCCGAAAGTTAAGCGTGCTCAGGCTAGAGTAGTGAGAGGATGGGTGACCATCCGGGAAGTTAGATGATTTGGAATGATGAGGGGTGATTAGAGATTAAATTGAGCAGTAGTGAGGGGTGATTAGAGGTTAAAATAATTCAACAAACTAAAAATCGAAAAAAAATCAAATATTTTTTACAAAATTTTCAAAAAATAAAAAATAAAAAAAATACCTTTAGTACCGGTTGGTAACACCAACCAGTACTAAAGGTCCCTCATACCACGGCGCGAGCTCACGCCAAGTGGTGGGCCTTTAGTGGCGGTTCGTGCCGAACCGGTACTAAAGGGGGGGGGGGCCTTTAGTCTCCACCCTTTAGTGCCGGTTGCAGAACCGGCACTAAAGGCCCTTACGAACCGGTTTTAAAGCTCCGGTTTCTACTAGTGTGAGGTCTATGCTCAAACTTGACAGGGTTATATTACCCATGTCATGCAAGTTGTCTTGCATTGCTTAGTTTTTACATCATATATGGATTGCCATCTGCTTACTTGCTTACTATATAAATCATATATTTTAATTATATCATGCCATCATGTTTACATAGTACATACACATCATCTATCTCAATTATGGCATGGCAACCCATTTAATAAAGAAATCATATAGTTATATCATCTCATCCTCGTTTAGTGTTTACAATCATGATATTTTGATTTATGGCATTCTATCCGTGAATGTATGTGAATTATGGCATGCCAACCTATTTAATAAACACATTATATAGTTATATCATGTCATCCTGTTTACATAGTCTCATATTTTGAACTATGTCTTTCCATCTTTTTTAGTTAGCCATCATAATTTGAAATTGTGTCATGCTATCCTCGTTTAGTTAGCCATCATATATGTGAAATTGTGTCATGCTATCCTGCTTTGGTTAGACAACATAAATATGAATTATTTCATGCCCTATTTTATTCCCCACTATCCATTGCACCTGCCTATCATACAATGTCTATACTTTCAATTACTTTTTCTTGTTTATCCGCCATTTGAATTGGAGAGGGTGATGGCAGATCTAAAGGGAGTAACAACACGGTCTTCGTAAAAGATAGTGCTACCTGGGCTGATGCAGATAGAACCATGGTTGTATTTGCCCATGGACCAGATCCACCACGCATAACCCAGACTTTCGCAGATTGTACCCCTACCCAGTTGGACAGAGAACCAGCTACACCCCTTCTAACCCCAACCCCGGCAGATAGTAACCCAGTTCTAGTTGACAAAGGACCATCTCCACCACAGAGCACCCAAACACAAGCAGTTAGTAAGGGAACTTTAGTGCCCAAAGCACGAGGACGACCACTCCGAATCCCAACTCAACGCTTAAAGGAGAAGAAGATTTGTTCTCAGGTCAGGTTCTATAGCTATTGTTCATATTCCTTTGCTCTTGCATTACTGTATTTACTCATACCAACTATTTTCAAATTTGAAGGATGGAATTGAAACTCCTATGGCGCAACAGGTATGTTTTAAACATGTTTCTTTAACTGGTTTGCTGTTGTAACCTGCTCTATGTTGATTTCAGTTTCAATTGAATAAACAGTTATGTTCTCATGTCATGCACATTACAAGTGTTGTTATTGCTCTACAGTTTCCCACACTTATATTCTATCTATTCTGCTTTGTCTTGAACAAATATTATTTGAACTATGTCTCTATCTTGATTTGGCAACAAAAACTAGAATGATATAGACCATAAAGTGACCATGGTACATAGATATATGTTTGCTTCATGCTGTTATCCTGTCCACTTTACTACTGAACTCATTTACCAAAATGAGTTTCATATACACCATGGTAAACATGTGATGTGTCTGCTTGTTTCTCTTTTAGAATGCGGACAAAATATTGGAGAACAGTACCGCGTTATCCAATGGTAAAGGAAGTAATGCAGATAAGGTTGAAGATAGTGAGACATCCCTGTTGGTCTCCAAGAAAGCTGATAAAAACTATCTTGACGACAGTGAGAGAACCCAAAAGTCCTGTCTTGATGTAGTGTTCGAAAGTTATCGCCACTACTGCCGCACAAGCTCTTCAACTCATTTGCTGAATCAGTTCGTCTTCTTGAGTGTCAACTTCAAGTTGAAAGACATTCATCGATGTGTCATGACAAGAAGTCAAGGACTGAGGAAGTCCCCGCAGAATTCAGATGCATATTTTCTGGTGCAACAAAGAAGTTACTGGAGGATTTAAGCGCCAAACAATGTAGTTAATAAGCTTGCTAAGAATCTTGCCAAAGATTATCTGCACTCTGTGATATTGTTTCTTGAGATCTTCAAGTGGTTTCAGCCTGGATTTGTTTTGCTACAGCGTTTATTTGCGCTGGTCACCAACTTTGACAACCAAAGGTATATGATATGTCGCTTTGTTCCCTATATTTGCACCGTGGCGAACTTTGATGCCCAAAGTGATGTAATATGTGTAATAGCCGTGATAGCCTAGCGTTAGTTGCTTGCTTATTTATTTCCTTGTTATCTTGTTTATTTGTTTGCTTGTAGTCATTGCGCTTCTTTTTCCGCTGGATTGCTAGTGGCTGCAAAAACCTATTTTTTAAAAACTAGACCACAATAACCATGGGCTAATATTCTTGTCAGAGTGACACTGGGCCTCCCTACACGCCATAGAAACGAAGGGCCTTCTATGTGCCGTAGAAACAATGGGCCTTCTACGGGTCAGAGAACAATGGGCCTTCTACGGACCGTGAGAAACAATGGGCCTTCAAGGGTCAGATATCATCAATGGGCCTTATACGGCCAGAGGATCGATTACAAACATGGGCCAAACAGATCGCATTATGGCCGTGAACGGGCTAGAGTTGGAATCGTCTGCTCATGGGCCGACCATAACGGGCCATCGTTAATAGGCCGTATTTGATGACGCATTGAAAACGCACAACGTATTAACGGACCACCAACGGGCCGACTGTAACCACGGGCTGAATTTGGCGCACGAGCAGAAAATGACAGTAACGGGCCGTAAGTAAATGAATGTTGGAAATGAGCCCAAGAATAAATGGGCTCTGAGAAGGCCGAAAGATAACATGGGCTGGAAAGCATTAATAATAGCAAATGATTAATGGGTATAAAGTGATACAATGTTCATTATGGGCCAGTTTCACCACCGGCTGTTAATGGGTGTAAAGTGATACACTTTTCATTACGGGCCAGTTTCACCAGGAGCCGTTAATACGCCAAGAGTTACAAAGGGCCTCATATGGGCCGAAAGACGTCATGGGGCATACATGGGCCAGAAGTGAAAACGGGCTAGAATCATATTGGATGGCCCAGATGACGCCATCGGGCCTAATTCGGATAGGGCGAACGGGCCTTGGATTAGCGGGTCAGAATCCGCTTATATGCGAACAGGCCGTTAACGAACTTTCCATGGGCCAGCCCGCCACCTTTGACCAAGTCAAACGGGCCGCCTTTTCACGAGAATGGGCCTCTGTTGGGCCGTGCCACGGTCGACGCACCATAAGGCGCTTCTTCATCCAATGAGTCGATGACATCTGTCCCAACGATGAGCCGACACGTGTTTCCTCCAGCCAATGATGATTTTACACGTGGAAAATCCCCATTGGTCGGGGCTGTTAACGGCTTATAGGATCCAAAACCTGACCCAATATCTTAACGGCGTTCCGTTACGGTGGATGACATGTGTCGGTCACCCTTGACGAAAGCACTTCTGTGACGCGTGATTTATCGTCATGGAAGTGGACACTTCCGTGATGATAATTTTGGTAATCTCATGGAACACTTCTACGATAGCACAAGTATGACTATCTTGATTCTGTCATAAAATCGTCATGGATGTACATTCATGACAAAAAACGCGACCTACTGTTACAAACACGTAGCATCACGGAAGTGTATTATTTTTTTAGTGCTGGGCGTCATGGCTCGGCCGGAAAGATGGAGAAACTTAGTTTTTAATTCCTGTAATTCCAAAACACGCCTGAAAATCATGAAACCTGGCATGGTGTCATGACATGGCACGAACATGTTGCAGTATCTTTTTTGGCCGAATTGTGACAAGCTTTGGTGTAAGCTTCTTGCAAACCGGAGCTTCCCTCAAGAAGGCTCGTGGTTCAGAGGGGGAACGTGTCACCTCCGTGTGCGAAATGACATACGTACATTGCTTTCTCCCGCCGTAATTTTTTTACACAGCCAGATTAGACCAAATAGAAGTACCGTACTAAATTTTGGAATTATTTCGCTCGTTTACTTTTTTTATACATTAATTGAGTTTCGGGCATTTAATGAGCATAATTAAATTTGAACTACAATCACATGCTCCAAAGGCACCAAAGTTGTTTGAAAAATCACATGTGTGTCCTTGGGTGAATTTCTAGGTCCCATCCAAGAGATGGGAGTGCAATTCAAACATCTGGGCGTCAGGGTTTCTAGAAAAGATTCGTAAACTTGGTTTTTTAATTCCTATAATTCCAAAACAAGCCTGAAAATCATGAAACTTGGCATGGTGTCATGACATGGCACGAACATGTTGCGTTGGCCGAATTGGGACAAGCTTTGGTGTAAGCTTCTTGCAAAACGGAGCTTCCCTCAAGAAGGCTCGTGGTTCCGAGAGGGAACGTGTCACCTCCGTGTGCGAAACGACATACGTACACTGCCTTCTCCCACCTTAATTTTTTTTTTTACACATCCAAATTAGACCAAATAGAAGTACCATGCTAAATTTTGGAATTATTCCGGCTCGTTTTCGCCTTTTTATACATTAATTGATTTTCGGGCATTTTAATGTGCATAATTCAAATTTGAACTACAAGCACATGCTCCAAAGGCACCAAAGTTCTTTGAAAAATCACATGTGTGTCCTTGGGTGAGCTTCTATGTCCCATGCAAGAGATGGGAGTGAAATTCAAATATCTGGGCTTCGTGGCTCGGCCGGAAAGAGTGAGAAACTAGCTATTTTATTACATGTAATTCCAAAACATGCCTCAAAATCAAGAAACTTGGCATGGTGTCATGACATGGCACCTAACATGTCTTTGCGGTAATATTTTTGGCCGAATTGGGACAAGCTTTGGTGTAAGCTTCTTGCAAACCAGAGCTTCCCTCAACAAGGCTCGTGGTTCCGAGAGGGAACGCGTCACCTCCGTGTGCGAAACGACATACGTACACTGCCTTCTCCTGCCTTAATATTTTATACAGCCAGATTAGACCAAATAGAAGTACCGTGCTTAATTTTGGAATTATACTGGCTCGACTTACGTTTTTTTATACATTAATTGAGTTTCGGGCATTTAATGTGCATAATTCAAATTTGAACTACAAGCACATGCTCCAGTGCACCAAAGTTGTTTGAAAAATCACATGTGTGTCCTTGGGTGAATTTCTAGGTCCCATCCAAGAGATGGGAGTGGAATTCAAACATCTGGGCGTCGTGGCTCGGCCGAAAAGATTCAGAAATTTGGTTTTTTAATTCCTATAATTCCAAAACAAGCCTGAAAATCATGAAACTTGGCATGGTGTCATGACATGGTATGAACATGTTGCGGTAATATTTTTGGCCGAATTGGGACAAGCTTTGGTGTAAGCTTCTTGCAAAACGGAGCTTCCCTCAAGAAGGCTCGTGGTTCCGAGAGGGAACGTGTCACCTCCGTGTCTTGAAACGACATACGATAATCGCCTTCTCCCACCTTAATTTTTTTACACATCCAAATTAGACCAAATAGAAGTACCATGCTAAATTTTGGAATTATTCCGGCTCGCTTTAGCCTTTTTTTTATACATTAATTGAGTTTCTGGGCATTTAATGTGCATAATTCAAATTTGAACTACAAGCACATACTCCAGTGCACCAAAGTTGTTTGAAAAATCACATGTGTGTCCTTGGGTGAGCTTCTAGGTCCCATGCAAGAGATGGGAGTGCAATTCAAATATCTGGGCGTCGTGGCTCGGCCGGAAAGAGTGAGAAACTTGGTTTTTTATTTCCTGTAATTCCAAAACATGCCTGAAAATCAAGAAACTTGGCATGGTGTCATGACATGGCACGAACATGCCGCGGTAATATTTTTGGCCGAATTGGGACAAGCTTTGGTGTAAGCTTCTTGCAAACCAGAGCTTCCCTCAACAAGGCTCGTGGTTCCAAGAGGGAACGCGTCACCTCCGTGTCTTGGAACGACATTACACGACACTTTCTCCCCGCCTTAATATTTTATACAGCCAGATTAGACCAAATAGAAGTACCGTGCTTAATTTTGGAATTATACTGGCTCACTTTCGCCTTTTTATACATTAATTGAGTTTCTAGGCATTTAATGTACATAATTCAAATTTGAACTACAAGCACATGCTCCAGTGCACCAAAGTTGTTTGAAAAATCACATGTGTGTCCTTGGGTGAATTTCTAGGTCCCACCCAACAGATGGGAGTGGAATTCAAACATCTGGGTGTCGTGGCTCGGCCGGAAAGATTGAGAAACTTGATTTTTTAATTCCTATAATTCCAAAACACACCTGAAAATCATGAAACTTGGCATGGTGTCATGACATGGCACGAACATGTTATGTAACATTTTGGCCGAATTGGGACAAGCTTTGGTGTAAGCTTCTTGCAAATCGGAGCTTCCCTCAAGAAGGCTCGTGGTTCCGAGAGGGAACGTGTCACCTGCAGGTGCTAAATCTACATAATGACACGCCTTCTCCCACCTTAATTTTTTTACACATCCAAATTATACCAAATAGAAGTACCATGCTAAATTTTGGAATTATTCCGGGCTTGTTTCGAATTTTTTTTACATTAATTGAGTTTCTGGGCATTTAATGTGCATAATTCAAATTTGAACTACAAGCACATGCTCCAGTGCACCAAAGTTGTTTGGAAAATCACATGTGTGTCCTTGGGTGAGTTTCTAGGTCCCATGCAAGAGATGGGAGTGAAATTCAAACATCTGGGCGTCGTGGTTTCGTAGGAAAGATTGAGAAACTTGGTTTTTATTTCTGTAATTCCAAAACATGCCTCGAAAATCATGAAACTTGGCATGGTGTCATGACATGGCACGAACATGCTTTGTGTAATATTTTTGGCCGAATTGGGACAAGCTTTGGTGTAAGCTTCTTGCAAACCGGAGCTTCCCTCAAGAAGGCTCGTGGTTCCGAGAGGGAACGCACACCTCCGTGGTGCAAACGACATACGCACACCGCCTTTCTCCCCGCCTTAATATTTTATACAGCCAGATTAGACCAAATAGAAGTACCGTGCTAAATTTTGGAATTATTCTGGGCTCGTTTCGCCTTTTTTATACATTAATTGAGTTTCTGGGCATTTAATGTGCATAATTCAAATTTGAACTACAAGCACATGCTCCAGTGCACCAAAGTTGTTTGAAAAATCACATGTGCGTCCTTGGGTGCATTTCTAGGTCCCATCCAAGAGATGGGAGTGGAATTCAAACATCTGGGCGTCGTGGCTCGGCCGGAAAGATTGAGAAACTTGGTTTTTTAATTCCTATAATTCCAAAACATGCCTGAAAATCATGAAACTTGGCATGGTGTCATGACATGGCACGAACATGTTGCGGTAATATTTTTGGCCGAATTGGGACAAGCTTTGGTGCAAGCTTCCTGCAAACCGAGCTTCCTCAAGAAGGCTCGTGGTTCCGAGAGGGAACGTGTCAGCTCCAGTGTAATGCTAAAACGACATAATGCATAATCGCCTTTCTCCCACCTTAATTTTTTACGCATCCAAATTAGACCAAATAGAAGTACCATGCTAAATTTTGGAATTATTCCGGGCTCATTTCGCCTTTTTTATACATTAAGTGAGTTTCTGGGCATTTAATGTGCATAATTCAAATTTGAACTACAAGCACATGCTCCAGTGCACCAAAGTTGTTTGAAAAATCACATGTGTCCTTGGGTGAGTTTCTAGGTCCCATGCAAGAGATGGGAGTGAAATTCAACATCTGGGCGTCATGGCTCGGCCGAAAAGATTGAGAAAGTTGGTTTTTTATTTCCTGTAATTCCAAAACATGCCTGAAAATAATGAAACTTGGCATGGTGTCATGACATGGCACGAACCTGCTGCGGTAATATTTTTGGCCGAATTGGGACAAGCTTTGGTGTAAGCTTCTTGCAAACCGGAGCTTCCCTCAAGAAGGATCGTGGTTCCGAGAGGGAACGCGTCACCTCCGTGTGCGAAACGACATACGTACACTGACTTCTCCTGCCTTAATATTTTATACAGCCAGATAAGACCAAATAGAAGTACCGTGCTAAATTTTGGAATTATTCTGGGCTCGTTTCGCCTTTTTTATACATTAATTGAGTTTTTGGGCATTTAATGTGCATAATTCAAATTTGAACTACAAGCACATGCTCCAAAGGCACCAAAGTTGTTTGAAAAAATCACATGTGTGTCCTTGGGTGAATTTCTAGGTCCCATCCAAGAGATGGGAGTGGAATTCAAACATCTGGCAAGCGTCATGGCTTTCTAGGAAAAGATTGAGAGAAACTTGGTTTTTAATTCCTATAATTCCAAAACATGCCTCAAAAATCATGAAACTTGGCATGGTGTCATGACATGGCACCTAACATGTTGCAGTAATATTTTTGGCCGAATTGGGACAAGCTTTGGTGTAACCTTCTTGCAAACCGAGCTTCCTCAAGAAGGCTCGTGGTTACGAGAGGGAACGTGTCACCTCCGTGTGCTAAACGACATATACGACACCGCCTTCTCCCCACCTTAATTTTTTTACACATCCAAATTAGACCAAATAGAAGTACCATGCTAAATTTTGGAATTATTCCGGCTCGTTTACGCCTTTTTTATACATTAATTGAGTTTCTGGGCATTTAATGTGCATAATTCAAATTTGAACTACAAGCACATGCTCCAGTGCACCAAAGTTGTTTGAAAAATCACATGTGTGTCCTTGGGTGAGTTTCTAGGTCCCATGCAAGAGATGGGAGTGAAATTCAAACATTTGGACGTCGTGGCTCGGCCGGAAAGATTGAGAAACTTGGTTTTTATTTCCTGTAATTCCAAAACATGCCTGAAAATCATGAAACTTGGCCTGGTGTCATGACATGGCACGAACATGCTGCGGTAATATTTTTGGCGGAATTGGGAAAAGCTTTGGTGTAAGCTTCTTGCAAACCGGAGCTTCCCTCAAGAAGGCTCGTGGTTCCGAGATGAGGGAACGTCACCTCCGATGTCTTGAAAACGACATAATGCATAACGCTTCTTCTCCAAATTTTTAATATTTTATACATCCAGATTAGACCAAATAGAAGTACCATGCTAAATTTTGGAATTATTCTGGGCTCGTTCCGCCATTTAATTACATTAATTGAGTTTCTGGGCATTTAATGTGCATAATTCAAATTTGAACTAGAAGCACATGCTCCAGTGCACCAAAGTTGTTTGAAAAATCACATGTGTGTCCTTGGGTGAATTTCTAGGTCCCATCCAAGAGATGGGAGTGGAATTCAAACATCTGGGTGTCGTGGCTCGGCCGGAAAGAATGAGAAACTTGATTTTTTAATTCCTATAATTCCAAAACACGCCTGAAAATCATGAAACTTGCCATGGTGTCATGACATGGCACGAACATATTCTTGATGTAATATTTTTGGCGAATTGGGACAAGCTTTGGTGTAAGCTTCTTGCAAACCGGAGCTTCCTCAAGAAGGCTCGTGGTTCCGAGAGGGAACGTGTCACCTCCGTGTGCTAAACGACATCGACACCCGCCTTCTCCCACCTTAATTTTTTTTACACATCCAAATTAGACCAAATAGAAGTACCATGCTAAATTTTGGAATTATTCCGGGCTCGTTTCGCCTTTTTTATACATTAATTGAGTTTCTGGGCATTTAATGTGCCTAATTCAAATTTGAACTACAAGCACATGCTCCAGTGCACCAAAGTTGTTTGAAAAATCACATGTGTGTCCTTGGGTGAGCTTCTAGGTCCCATGCAAGAGATGGGAGTGCAATTCAAATATCTGGGCGTCGTGGCTCGGTAGGAAAAGAGTGAGAAACTTGGTTTTTTATTTCCTGTAATTCCAAAACATGCGTGAAAATCAAGAAACTTGGCATGGTGTCATGACATGGCACGAACATGCCGCGGTAATATTTTTGGCCGAATTGGGACAAGCTTTGGTGTAAGCTTCTTGCAAACCAGAGCTTCCCTCAACAAGGCTCGTGGGTTCCGAGAGGAGCAGCGTCACCTCCAGGTGTGCTTGAAAACGACATACGTACACTGCCTTCTCCTGCCTTAATATTTTATACAGCCAGATTAGACCAAATAGAAGTACCGTGCTTAATTTTGGAATTATACTGGGCTCGTTTCGCCTTTTTTATACATTAATTGAGTTTCTGGGCATTTAATGTGCATAATTCAAATTTGAACTACAATCACATGCTCCAGTGCACCAAAGTTGTTTGAAAAATCACATGTGTGTCCTTGGGTGAATTTCTAGGTCCCACCCAACAGATGGGAGTGGAATTCAAACATCCGGCAATGTCGATGGCTCGGCCGGAAAGATTGAGAAACTTGATTTTTTAATTCCTATAATTCCAAAACACACCTGAAAATCATGAAACTTGGCATGGTGTCATGACATGGCACGAACATGTTGCGGTAACATTTTTGGCCGAATTGGGACAAGCTTTGGTGTAAGCTTCTTGCAAATCGGAGCTTCCCTCAAGAAGGCTCGTGGTTCCGAGAGGGAACGTGTCACCTCCGTGTGCGAAACGACATACGTACACTGCCTTCTCCCACCTTAATTTTTTTACACATCCAAATTATACCAAATAGAAGTACCATGCTAAATTTTGGAATTATTCCGGGCTTGTTTCGAATTTTTTTTACATTAATTGAGTTTCTGGGCATTTAATGTGCATAATTCAAATTTGAACTACAAGCACATGCTCCAAAGGCACCAAAGTTGTTTGGAAAATCACATGTGTGTCCTTGGGTGAGTTTCTAGGTCCCATGCAAGAGATGGGAGTGAAATTCAAACATCTGGGCGTCGTGGCTCGGCCGGAAAGATTGAGAAACTTGGTTTTTTATTTCCTGTAATTCCAAAACATGCCTGAAAATCATGAAACTTGGCATGGTGTCATGACATGGCACGAACATGCTGCGGTAATATTTTTGGCCGAATTGGGACAAGCTTTGGTGTAAGCTTCTTGCAAACCGGAGCTTCCCTCAAGAAGGCTCGTGGTTCCGAGAGGGAACGCGTCACCTCCGTGTGCAAAACGACATACGTACACTGCCTTCTCCTGCCTTAATATTTTATACAGCCAGATTAGACCAAATAGAAGTACCGTGCTAAATTTTGGAATTATTCTGGGCTCGTTTCGCCTTTTTTATACATTAATTGAGTTTCTGGGCATTTAATGTGCATAATTCAAATTTGAACTACAAGCACATGCTCCAAAGGCACCAAACTTGTTTGAAAAATCACATGTGTGTCCTTGGGTGAATTTCTAGGTCCCATCCAAGAGATGGGAGTGGAATTCAAACATCTGAAGGCTGTGGCTCGGCCGGAAAGATTGAGAAACTTGGTTTTTTAATTCCTATAATTCCAAAACATGCCTGAAAATCATGAAACTTGGCATGGTGTCATGACATGGCACGAACATGTTGCGGTAATATTTTTGGCCGAATTGGGACAAGCTTTGGTGTAAGCTTCTTGCAAACCGGAGCTTCCCTCAAGAAGGCTCGTGGTTCCGAGAGGGAACGTGTCAGCTCCGTGTGCGAAACGACATACGTACACTGCCTTCTCCCACCTTAATTTTTGACGCATCCAAATTAGACCAAATAGAAGTACCATGCTAAATTTTGGAATTATTCCGGGCTCGTTTCGCCTTTTTTATACATTAAGTGAGTTTCTGGGCATTTAATGTGCATAATGTAAATTTGAACTACAAGCACATGCTCCAAAGGCACCAAAGTTGTTTGAAAATCACATGTGTCCTTGGGTGAGTTTCTAGGTCCCATGCAAGAGATGGGAGTGAAATTCAACATCTGGGCGTCATGGCTCGGCCGAAAAGATTGAGAAAGTTGGTTTTTTATTTCCTGTAATTCCAAAACATGCCTGAAAATAATGAAACTTGGCATGGTGTCATGACATGGCACCTAACCTCGTCATGTAATATTTTTGGCCGAATTGGGACAAGCTTTGGTGTAAGCTTCTTGCAAACCGGAGCTTCCCTCAAGAAGGATCGTGGTTCCGAGGAGGAGCAACGCGCACCTCCGTGTGCTTGAAACGACATCACGATACACTGACTTCTCCTGCCTTAATATTTTATACAGCCAGATAAGACCAAATAGAAGTACCGTGCTAAATTTTGGAATTATTCTGGGCTCGTTTCGCCTTTTTTATACATTAATTGAGTTTTTGGGCAGTGAACCAAAGTTGTTTGAAAAATCACATGTGTGTCCTTGGGTGAATTTCTAGGTCCCATCCAAGAGATGGGAGTGGAATTCAAACATCTGGGCGTCGTGGCTCGGCCGGAAAGATTGAGAAACTTGGTTTTTTAATTCCTATAATTCCAAAACATGCACGAAAATCATGAAACTTGGCATGGTGTCATGACATGGTACCTAACATGTTGCAGTAATATTTTTGGCGAATTGGGACAAGCTTTGGTGTAACCTTCTTGCAAACCGGAGCTTCCCTCAAGAAGGCTCGTGGTTCCGAGAGGGAACGTGTCACCTCCGCAGCGTAAACGACATACGTAACGCCTTCTCCCACCTTAATTTTTTTACACATCCAAATTAGACCAAATAGAAGTACCATGCTAAATTTTGGAATTATTCCGGCTCAAGTTTTTTTTTTATACATTAATTGAGTTTACGGGCATTTAATGTGCATAATTCAAATTTGAACTAGAAGCATATGCTCCAAAGGCACCAAAGTTGTTTGAAAAAATCACATGTGTGTCCTTGGGTGAATTTCTAGGTCCCATCCAAGAGATGGAGTGGAATTCAAACATCTCTGGGTGTAAATGGGCTCGGGAAAAGATTGAGAAACTTGATTTTTTAATTCCTATAATTCCAAAACACGCCTGAAAATCATGAAACTTGCCATGGTGTCATGACATGGCACGTAACATGTTATGTAATATTTTTGGCCGAATTGGGACAAGCTTTGGTGTAACCTTCTTGCAAACCGGAGCTTCCCTCAAGAAGGCTCGTGGTTCTGAGAGGGAACGTGTCACCTCCGTGTGCGAAACGACATACGTACACTGCCTTCTCCCACCTTAATTTTTTTACACATCCAAATTAGACCAAATAGAAGTACCATGCTAAATTTTGGAATTATTCCGGGCTCGTTTCGCCTTTTTTATACATTAATTGAGTTTCTGGGCATTTAATGTGCATAATTCAAATTTGAACTACAAGCACATGCTCCAGTGCACCAAAGGTTTTTGAAAAATCACATGTGTGTCCTTGGGTGAGTTTCTAGGTCCCATGCAAGAGATGGGAGTGAAATTCAAACATCTGGGCGTCGTTGGTCGGCCGGAAAGATTGAGAAACTTGGTTTTTTATTTCTTGTAATTCCAAAACATGCCTGAAAATCATGAAACTTGGCAGGGTGTCATGACATGGCACGAACATGCTGCGGTAATATTTTTGGCCGAATTGGGACAAGCTTTAGTGTAAGCATCTTGCAAACCGGAGCTTCCCTCAAGAAGCCTCGTTGTTCCGAGAGGGAACGCGTCACCTCCATGTGCGAAACGACATACGTATTAATCGCCTTTCTCCTGCCTTAATATTTTATACAAATGAGATTAGACCAAATAGAAGTACCGTGCTAAATTTTGGAATTATTCTCGGCTCGTTTACTTTTTTATACATTAATTGAGTTCTGGGCATTTAATGTGCATAATTCAAATTTGAACTACAAGCACATGCTCCAGTGCACCAAAGTTGTTTGAAAAATCACATGTGTGTCCTTGGGTGAATTTCTAGGTCCCATCCAAGAGATGGTAGTGGAATTCAAACATCTGTGCGTCGTGGCTCGGCCGGAAAGATTGAGAAACTTGGTTTTTTAATTCCTATAATTCCAAAACACGCCTGAAAATGATGAAACTTGGCATGGTGTCATGACATGGCACGAACATGATGCGGTATTATTTTTGGCCGAATTGGGACAAGCTTTGGTGTAAGCTTCTTGCAAACCAGAGCTTCCCTCAAGAAGGCTCGTGGTTCCGAGAGGGAACGTGTCACCTCCGTCTTGTGCCGTAAAGCGACATACGTGACACTGCCTTCTCCCACCTTAATTTTTACACATCCAAATTAGACCAAATAGAAGTACCATGCTAAATTTTGGAATTATTTCGGGCTCGTTTCGCCTTTTTTATACATTAATTGAGTTTCTGGGCATTTAATGTGCATAATTCAAATTTGAACTACAAGCACATGCTCCAGTGCACCAAAGTAGTTTGAAAAATCACATGTGTGTCCTTGGGTGAGTTTGTAGGTCCCATGCAAGAGATGGGAGTGAAATTCAAACATCTGGGCGTCGTGGCTCGGCCGGAAAGATTGAGAAACTTGGTTTTGTATTTCCTGTAATTCCAAAACATGCCTGAAAATCATGAAACTTGGCCTGGTGTCATGACATGGCACGAACATGCTGCGGTAATATTTTTGGCCGAATTGGGACAAGCTTTGGAGTAAGCTTCTTGCAAACCGGAGCTTCCCTCAAGAAGGCTCGTGGTTCCGAGAGGGAACGCTACCTCCGTGTCTTGAAACGACATAATGTGACACCGCCTTTCTCCAAATTTTAATATTTTATACAACCAGATTAGACCAAATAGAAGTACCGTGCTAAATTTTGGAATTATTCTAGGCTCGTTTCGCCTTTTTTATACATTAATGGAGTTTCTGGGCATTTAATGTGCATAATTCAAATTTGAACTACAAGCACATGCTCCAAAGGCACCAAAGTTGTTTGAAAATCACATGTGTGTCCTTGGGTGAATTTCTAGGTCCCATCCAAGAGATGGGAGTGGAATTCAAACATCCGGCGTCGTGGCTCGGCCGGAAAGATTGAGAAACTTGGTTTTTAATTCCTATAATTCCAAAACACGCCAAAAAATCATGAAACTTGGCATGGTGTCATGACATGGCACGAACATGTTGCGTGTAATATTTTGGCGAATTGGGACAAGCTTTGGTGTAAGCTTCTTGCAAACCGGAGCTTCCCTCAAGAAGGCTCGTGGTTCCGAGAGGGAACGTGTCACCTCCGTGTGCGAAACGACATACGTACACTGCCTTCTCCCACCTTAATTTTTTTTACACATCCAAATTAGACCAAATAGAAGTACCATGCTAAATTTTGGAATTATTCTGGCTCGTTTAAGCCTTTTTATACATTAATTGAGTTTACGGGCATTTAATGTGCATAATTCAAATTTGAACTACAAGCACATGCTCCAAAGGCACCAAAGTTGTTTGAAAAATCACATGTGTGTCCTTGGGTGAGTTTCTAGGTCCCATGCAAGAGATGGGGAGTGAAATTCAAACATCTCAAGGCGTCGTGGCTCAATGTAGAAAAGATTGAGAAACTTGGTTTTTTATTTCCTGTAATTCCAAAACATGCCTGAAAATCATGAAACTTGGCATGGTGTCATGACATGGCACGAACATGCTGCGGTAATATTTTTGGCCGAATTGGGACAAGCTTTGGTGTAAGCTTCTTGCAAACCGGAGATTCCCTCAAGAAGGCTCGTGGTTCCGAGAGGGAACGCGTCACCTCCGTGTGCGAAACGACATACGTACACTGCCTTCTCCTGCCTTAATATTTTATACA
Organism: Aegilops bicornis; assembly: GCA_021605145.1. NCBI lineage: Eukaryota > Viridiplantae > Streptophyta > Magnoliopsida > Poales > Poaceae > Aegilops > Aegilops bicornis. Next base: position 139,156,894 of record CM038670.1, on the reverse strand, counting down.
GCCAGATCAGACCAAATAGAAGTACCGTGCTAAATTTTGGAATTATTCTGGGCTCGTTTCGTCTTTTTTATACATTAATTGATTTTCTGGGCATTTAATGTGCATAATTCAAATTTGAACTACAAGCACATGCTCCAGTGCACCAAAGTTGTTTGAAAAATCACTTGTGTGTCCTTGGGTGAATTTCTAGGTCCCATCCAAGAGATGGGAGTGGAATTCAAACATCTGGGCGTCATGGCTCGGCCGGAAAGATTGAGAAACTTGGTTTTTTAATTCCTCTAATTCCAAAGCACGCCTGAAAATCATGAAACTTGGCATGGTGTCATGACATGGCACGAACATGTTGCGGTAATAGTTTTGGCCGAATTGGGACAAGCTTTGGTGTAAGCTTCTTGCAAACCGGAGCTTCCCTCAAGAAGGCTCGTGGTTCCGAGAGGGAACGTGTCACCTCCGTGTCTTGAAAGCGACATACGACACCGCCTTCTCCCACCTTAATTTTTTACACATCCAGATTAGACCAAATAGAAGTACCATGCTAAATTTTGGAATTATTCCGGCCTGCTTACTTTTTTATACATTAATTGAGTTTCAGAGCATTTAATGTGCATAATTCAAATTTGAACTACAAGCACATGCTCCAAAGGCACCAAAGTTGTTTGAAAAATCACATGTGTGTCCTTGGGTGAGTTTCTAGGTCCCATGCAAGAGATGGGAGTGAAATTCAAACATCTGGACGTCGTGGCTCGGCCGGAAAGATTGATAAACTTGGTTTTTTAATTCCTGTAATTCAATAACAAGCATGAAAATCATGAAACTTGGCATGGTGTCATGACATGGCACGAACATGCTGCGGTAATATTTTTGGCCGAATTGGGACAAGCTTTGGTGTAAGCTTCTTGCAAACCTGAGCTTCCCTCAAGAAGGCTCATGGTTCCAAGAGGGAACGCGTCACCTCCGTGTGCGAAACGACATACGTACACTGCCTTCTCCTGCCTTAATATTTTTATACAGCCAGATTAGACCAAATAGAAATACCGTGCTAAATTTTGGAATTATTCTGGGCTCGTTTCGCCTTTTTTATACATTAATTGAGATTCTGGGCATTTAATGTGCATAATTCAAATTTGCACTACAAGCACATGTTCCAGTGCACCAAAGTTGTTTGAAAAATCACATGTGTGTCCTTGGGTGAATTTCTAGGTCCCATGCAAGAGATTGGAGTGAAATTCAAACATCTGGGCGTCGTGGCTCGGCCGGAAAGATTGATAAACTTGGTTTTTTAATTCCTGTAATTCCAGAACACGCTTGAAAATCCTGAAACTTGGCATGGTGTCATGACATGGCACCAACATGCTGCAGTAATATTTTTGGCCGAATTGGGACAAGCTTTGGTGTAAGTTTCTTGCAAACCGGAGCTTCCCTCAAGAAGGCTCGTGGTTCCAAGAGGGAACGTGTCACCTCCGTGTGCGAAATGAAATGCGTACACTGCCTTCTCCCTCGTTATTTTTTTACACAGCCAGATTAGACCAAATAGAAGTACCGTGCTAAATTTTGGAATTATTCCGGGTTCGTTTGGCCTTTTTTATACATTATTGAGTTTCTGGGCATTTAATGTGCATAATTCAAATTTGAACTACAAGCATATGCTCCAGTGCACCAAAGTTGTTTGAAAAAGCTCATGTGTGTCCTTGGGTGAATTTCTAGGTCGCATGCAAGAGATGGGAGTGTAATTCAAACATCTGGGCGTCGTGGCTCGGCCGGACAGATTGAGAAACTTGGTTTTTTAATTCCTATAATTCCAAAACACGCCTGAAAATCATGAAACTTGGTATGCTCTCATGACATGGCACCAACATGCTGTGGTAATTTTTCTGTCCGATTTGCGAAGGCCCACACATTAACAATCAACAAAGTCATTTCGGAACAAGTGTTGTCATGTTACAAATCGAAAACACATGTATTATTGAAACTGTGTGCGTTCTATTTACCAATTACGTGCGGCCACGCGTCCCTTTTTTTATTGGCTAGGAGGTGTCGTGCGGGGTAGCTATTTGAGTACGAGAGGTGTGCGATCAGACTCCTGCGCGTGCTCATCGGGAGGAGAGCCCTTTGACCGCTACCCGCCGTGCACCTCCCTCCCAATGTCTTCATTAATGGCGCCCAACACCTATTCTACGGTGTGGCTATATATCCCACTGGACTGAGATTTAAGAGAAAATTGAAAATCTGAAAAGAAAGTTTTGCACGGATCTTGATGTAAGATCCGACAGACCTATATAGCATCGACTGCGACTTATAGCAAGCATGATGACGATGACAGTGGATAATAATTGTCTTACATGTTTAGAGACATAATTAAAAAAGCCACATGCGGCAAGGCCCAAAATACACAAGGTCAAAAGAAGAAGGAAGACAACGATTTGGCTCGCTGATCTCTACTTTCTTGATGCGTTGCTGCAGGCCGCGGGAACTAGTCTCTGCGGCGAGCGGTGACAAGATCTTTCTTGTCCTCAAGATGCTGCTTGAGAGCATCGACATATTCCTCCACCAACCTTCTGTGCTCGATGCGCAGCTTGTTATTCTCGTCCATAAGTTTCTCGACGATGACGGCGGTCCTCTTCAACAAGGCAGTGGTCTGCTCCTGCTGCTCCGCACTTCCGACGATCTCCGCCCTCAGCAAAGTCGCGCTTCGCCCGAGCTTCGCATTGCTCTCATTTAGTTGACGGATGACGCCGTGAGATCGTTTCAAACGAGGCCTCGCAGGTCATCCCCGCAACCTCGCCCACCGGAGATCTAATCCATCTGCCTATGGACGAGGGCATGCATGCACCTATCAGAGTCCTCGCCTACCCGCGGGGCATTTTCCCGGGCCGCTGCGGTAAAGGAGGACATCTCTGCTGCATTCATGGCACGGCGGGACATCTCTTCTGCTTCCGCGGCGCGGCCGGACCAGTTTGCTGCATCGACGGTCCAGCAGGTCCTCCATGCTGCTTCGGCAGCACGGCGGGACCTCTCTGCTGGTACGGCCATGCGGCGGGACATGTTGGCTGCTACCTCGGCGAGGCGGGACATCTCTCGTGCTCCCGCTTCCAGGCTTGCCTCTCCCTTGTGGCAATATCTCGACCCAGAACTCACGCTGGCCATGGCGGACACAAGGGAACGATGATGAATGACTGGTTTGTTTTTGACTTTTTGTGGATGAGGAGTTGAGGAGGAATGTGCAGTCATCTTGGAGTAGTAGTATTTATAACCGTGTAGTAATACGCTCCTAAGTGGGAAACCGTTTAGGTTTTGATCGGTGTGAACAGGTTTGCAATTTGGAATGTGACGGGACGCATGCTCAAAATTTACTGACGGTTATAAGTGCGGCACTATTCCTGGAAGGCTTAATGTGGGCACCTATGTCTTCTCGGCCGCGTACGTGGCGTTTGCACCATAGGGTGCACCGCAATAGGCAATGTCAAAGACTACGTCTTTTAATTAGAATGGGTGTGCCCGCCTAGCCATTACACACGTTGATCTATCTAACTATTTCAGTTTGTTGTGGCTAATCGCAAACATTTCATCCATCTGAAGTGTATGCCATCAATCTCAGACACTTTGATCTGGCTTACCCATTTCTGTTCTGTTGCCTAATGGAAAACAGTTAATCCTTCTGAAGCGTATGCCCTCAATCACACACACCTTGATCTGGCTGACCGTTTCTTTTGTCTTGCCTAATCACAAATAGTTCATCAGAGTGAACATCATGCTGTATATATATCGCACACACCTTCATCTGACTGCCCGTTTCTTTTGTGTGGCCTAATCACAAACAGTTCATCCGAGTGAACCGTATGCTCTATATCGCACACGCATTCAGCGGGCTGCCCGTTTCTTTTGTTCCGCCTCATCGCAAACAATTCATTGGACTGAACCGTATGCCCTGGATCGCACACGCAACTAAAATCTGAACCGTGTTTGATGCATCCTCCATTGCAAACGTTTTCACCTTTTTTGAACGTTTTCATACAACACCGTTTGCGATTATGGCATCGCACTCAATCTCTTGAAGGGTCTCTGATCGTAGTGTCACGTTAGCAGTATCCTGCAGTAGCGTCATATGAAGATGTGCTATGCATGGATGTTGATCAACATGATGTTAACTGGCTGGTAGTTCCATTTTCGACCATGAATAAAACTTCCAACATGATGTTAACCCTGTTTGAAAAGGCCGTGTTAATATAAATGCTGTGCCTCAAAAGTTGCGATTTCTTATCTAAAACTGAACTTGCAGTTTCTTATCTGGCAAATCAAACTTGCAGTTTCTTCTCCGAGAATCACATTGTCTCGCACTTTTATACTCCTACGAAACTACATTTTTTTACGTGCTAAAAATAGATCTCTAGAATTCATAAAATACTTCATATGCTCAATACTGCAAATCTGAAATTCAAAAGACATTCATATCTGAAAGTACTCTTAAAATACACAACCCAAAACACAATTCATAACCTTCAAATACTGACAAGCCTAAGCTCCTCCTGACAATTCACAACCTGCCCGACTATTGGGCTGGGGGGGCTGTCCCCTCCTATTCCTCGGCCGGTGACGGCCGCCGCCTGTGAAACGATGTGAACAGCGAGGGGAGAGGATGGCGGGGAAGCGTCGTCGGGCCAACTGCTTTTCTCCTCTTGCAGTTGGGTTTGGTCGACGAAGACTCCACTGGCTCGCTCTGGCACGACACCCTCACAAACGGCACCCTATAGATGCTCAATCCTTCAATCTCTGGTGGATGCTCCATATGGGATCGATACTCCCACCACCGCTCCCTCACGATCAGATTTTATGAATATGTTTGCTCCATGGCCCAGAGGAGCAGCTCTATGTACTACCGCGCGACTCCCTTTGGGAGTATCGCCGCATTTTTGCTCTATTACAGATATTTTGCCATGGATGTCGCCGTCGCCGCTAGTTGGTCCTTATTGTCAAACCAAGACTATATCTCCAACATCCTAGCTAGCTTCACAGGGTCGCCATGTGCGATCCTCACGTATCGGTTGTACTCCTCCATCAATCTACTTCTCCACAACACCTTCACTTACTGGCAGTGATTTTTGAATGGAAGAGGAGAGAAGCAGCGCTAGTTTTGGATTAGAACGGGAGAGGAGCTACGCTCGTTTTGGATTGGAACAGGAGAGGAGGGGCGGTGGTTTTGAAATGGAAGAGGAGAGGAGCGGTGCTGGATATAGATTGGAACAGGAGAGGAGCGGCGCTGGTCTTGGAAGTCTTTTTTTGTTTTGCGTATTTCGGGTCAAAGTTTGACCACGTACTGTATTTGAAAAGCAAAATTTGAATGCATGTCACCAAAAATTGTATCTTTGGTTAGTATCTGAATGTACTTTCAAATTATATTATTTCTGCAACGTATAACATATATTTTATTTGTGAAAATCATGGTCAATTATGACCCAGAATAAAAGGGAGAGTAGTTAATGTGGGGTCACTTTCTTAATTGAAGGGTAAATAGATTTTGATTTTTATCCGATGCGAGCGCTACCGCCCTCTCGTCTAATCCTAAATCGCCATCAAGACGCCTCCTCTCCCTCTTCTCCATTGCAAAACCACCTCCTCTCCTCTCCATCATCTCCATTCCAAAACCACCGCCTCGCCTCTCCCTCTTCTCCATTGCAAAACCACCTCCTCTCTCCTCGGACGAGGATCCCCTAACATAGCCCATCCTGCAATTGAGACACTGACACATGGGTCCCACCAAGCATGGGGCCCACCTATCAGCGACCGAAAGGCAGGGAAACCTCTCCTCTGCATCATCTCCATTCCAAAACCACCGCCTCGCCTCTCCCTCTTCTCCATTGCAAAACCACCCCCTCTCCTCTCCATCATCTCCATTCCAAAACCACCATCTCGCCTCTCCCTCTTCTCTATTGCAAGACCATCGTCTCTCCTCCCATCTTCCAAAGCTAGCACCGGACCACTCAGAAGGACATCTATGGAGAGGATGCAACAGCGAATCAGGCAGATCGCCGGCGGCGACTAGGCAAAGTTAGCTAGGTTGAAGGAGATCCTTACTTGGCTTGACAATGAGTGGGAGATTTCAAGGATGGTGAGGGCCATGTGGCAATGTATGCGGTGATGAGGGCGGTGATGTACTCCTCGGTGGTAGTCATGCCGCAGTCCTTCGAGTTCATCAAATATCTCCTCTGGGCGATGGAGCAAACAAATTCGCCCTTGAGGCGAAGTCAGGCGGAGGCAGTGGGCGTACAGGTCGAAGGTCGAGCACCCAGAGGATAACGAATCGATAGAGTACGGTGTGTCGTTCGTGAGGGAGCACAGCCAGCCGGAGCTTCATGAGTATTCGTTCTACCACCGCAAGAGGAGGCCGAATGGCGCGACGTCGCTTCCCCGCCATTCTCCACGGTTCCCTCGACACTCGCCTCATTTCAACGACGTCGATAGGGTTTAAGGTAAGCTTCGCACTAACCTAATCTTCCATCTGCTCATGCTTACAATCAGTGTGACAGCTAATAAAAATCATGCTTACAATCAGTCTTCGAGTACTACGCCAATCACTCTAAAATAGCTCTGGACCTTTGGCTCAAAGTTGTGACACTGTGTACAAATAAAGAAAAATAGATTGGTGCTTCTTTCAGAAAAGAGTACTCCCTAAAAACTACCAATATAAGCTACTAATATTTTTTGAAGTCTAAGCTACTAGTATTTGGTTAGAGGATTTGTTGCCGAGAAAGATCCGTCCACAGTGAGCGCCACACATCCCACTAGTGGTGGTGCATGCCAATGCTTAGATGGAGCAGGGTTGGTGTCGGTAATTTTTACTTGGCACCTCGCACTCTGCATATATGCCGGTTCCATCCGTACATTTGGGCAGTTCCACCAAAATGCAGCTAAATATCCCTGTTTGCGCAGATAATGAAAAAGCATGATTACATTATAGTGGCACTAGTTGATGAAACATACACTAACAAATAGAAGGAAATATTAAGATAGTATCACAGTATGCCATGCTGCGAGGGCGAGATGGGCCCTCGGCGCCTACGCAGTACGCCTCATCTTGAAATTCGACCCAAGTCTCCCCTATACACCTTCTGCCGGTGATGAACATCAGTGTACATCGGTAGTACAAGGAGGGGCCTTGAGACATTCCAATCTCTATTTTTGTGTAGATCAACTAAAATTAAGCACCCCAGTTTGCAAAAATGCTTAAACATTAACAATGGGACTAGTTGATGAAACATATACTAACAAAGAGAAGCACTTTCTTTATCTACATTGGAAATGAAATGATAGAGAGGACACTCGCTCTATTTTAACTGTATTATTACTTCATTTTTTCGGTGGCACTAGGGTCGAAAGCAGGTGGCAAATGAGGTGTACCGTATGTCATAAGGATGGAGGCCGGGGTGCTTAGGCTGGGATCTTTGAAGCTGGCTCTATCTTCCCCCACGATGTTTCTATGGTAGCATTTGGGTTGTAATCCAAACTTGGTCGAAAGGTGCTGCGTCCCCCTACCGCCTAGCTTATGTGGCTTAACTTGTCTCTTGCTAGTACTCAGTCCTGTCTAGTAGTACTTGCATAATTGCCCGTTTACACTGAGATGTTGTCGGATAATGGTTCCCTATGGTAGGGTTTCTTGAATGAAATCGGAGGAAACCCCCTCTTTTGATATATTAAAAAAAATATGTGGCACTAGCGGTGCCAAAACATTGCCTCAAATTAATAGTGCCACTAGATTAAGGTGCACAATAATAACATTACTGCTTTATCATGGCAGTGCCAAAACAGTAGCACAAGAGCGGACTCAACATGCGTGATGTTTGGCAAACGGTCGGACCAAAAAGGAACATACCTCGTGATGGGAACCATATCTGCAGTCAACGCCATCGTAGAAGGGATGACACCAGTCACCAACATGGATGATTCAATTCATGGGACCTTTTGGTGCAGTTCACCTAAAATGAAGGAATTTCCCATGATCTAGCAACTTCTTCTTCATTTAAAAAAAAGGGATCTAGCCCCGGTTCCATTTCCATCATAAAACGAAACCCATAGAGCTTCTTCTTCATTAGTTGCAATAAAATTGAGCAACATCAAGGTTGGTTTTGAAGCTCCTGGAATGTTCAACTATAATTTGGATATCATTTGTGCAGTTCAACTAAGATCAAGCGTGAAATGTATGTCTCTGTTTGCACAAAAAAGGTGGTAAGGAGGGTGACAAACAAGTGATGAAACATACATCAAATGAAAAGAAACATGTTCCTTATCTGAATGGCAATCCTACAAGGACAATAGCAATTTCTAAAGCAAGAAAGATTGCTAGATATTAGATGTGTGCATTAGGATTAAATATGACAACTTAGTTAAATCTGACATTACTTTAATGGTGCCATTGCTTCATTTACCAAAAGAACTTTACATTAACAGCTGCTCTGAGACTACGGTATTTGGGCATGAGAGAGTAGGCGGACTGAGACAGTTGCATTTCTAACAAAAAGAAGCAACTTATCTTAATGGGAAATTTAGCAGGACATGAAAAAAAGTGCCATTGATTCATATTACTGGAGGCATTACATTGAAAACAACATTTGTTTAACGTGTCCTTACTTTTAATAGTGTGACTGCTACATTTTACCAGTGGCATTACATAAGAGTGGCTCAGGGCAACAAACATCATAACAGCATATCTAGGTTGGTACCATTTTTGTTCGGTATAGCCACCTTATACTGTATGAGGCTAGCAAATCTAGTGCTGGACTTACTTTATTGACTTGTCCCCAGTCCCCACTTTCTTTCCTTTTTCAACCAATAGATTGGGTTTACATTGAGTTTGTACTGCGTTTCCCTTTATTTCCCTATTAGACCAAGAGACCAGTTGGATAGCCAGTCTCTGCTACTTTTCGCCCCCATTATTTCCTTTTTCGACCAAGTCCTAGATTCAGGTAACAGATCTTCCCCCACCCCCACCCCCTTTCTTCCTTGTTTGAACCAAGTACTACTAGATTCGAGTGCATGAAGTACTTTTACCTCTGAACAGACAAAATTTAGGTGGCTTTCGAATAGCCGATCGATCCTATCTACGAGGGGGCCTGGGAAATAGTAAGAGATACAAATGCAGCGATGTCAGGAGCTCGGGAAGTATAGCAAGGCCGGTTTCGAAGGAAGTTATACCTGAGGGTCGCCGGGATGTCGCTAGGTGGGCGCCGGGAGGCCGAATCTGCCCACACTAAGGCACCAAGGAAGAAGGGGTCGTAGGCCCAACCTAGCCATCTGTGCTTGGGACAGAATGGCAAGGCACGCTGATCGGGACGCGCCGGCAGTGGGTAAGAGCCATCACTAAGGACCACCGCGTGAACGTTGCACCTTCTCACCTTCCCGGTAGAGAGGATCCGACTGGATCTGTGACCAATAGTGAGCAGAGAGAGAGAGATTGTGTGGCAACTGCTGTCGTGTTTAGATCTAGAGAGGACGAGATGGTGTGAAGAGAGCAACACTAGCAAGCAAGCACGGAGGCTCCTGCCTATATAGTGGAGTACTAGTTTTCTTTTGTCTACCGGAGCCGGCTTGACCTCGTCAATGACTGTCGAGAAGTCTTCATGCATGTTCCCCAGAGGTGCAGTTGTCGTCATTTTGATCTGAAGCACCGGATTATAACATATAACAAAAAAAATGCCACATGACAAGAAACCATAACCTTACTGCCCAAAGGAGACAACATGAATCACCGGGACAAACCAGACGAGGATCAAAGCTCAAATTAAAGATATACTCATAGAAAAGGGTCCGCCAGCTGTCCACTAATTAACATAGCCGGCTTGACCTAGATGGCGTATGAGTAGTCTTCGTGCATGTGCCCCCCAATGACCAAATACTTTGGAGGAACTTCGGTTATGTCGTTGTTTAACCCTCGCAGTGATCCGAAGTACATGACACCTAATATTGCGAGATTATAAGAAACATTTTTTAATATTTCTCGGCATAACTACAGCCTTGTACAACACAACCTGCACGATATGTAGATGATAGCCAATCCAGGCGTGTCTGCTGGAGTCTGGTCACATGCATGGATGAACTGATCTTCCATGTCATGCAAGGATCGTCCAGGCACCAACATCTGTACAACACTTCTCTAATACTATTGCCCGTCTCTCTCTTCTATTAACTCGCGCGACTTGCGGGGCCATGGAGTGTGCCTATGGTTGGTTCTCGATTGCGGTCCCACATATGTGTGCTGTCGGATATGGGGTTCCGGCAAAACCCTTAAGGTTCGAACTCTGGGGAGCGCACGAAGATCTTCCCCCTACCGATCCACGTCCCAACGCCTTGCTGTGAATCTAAGCTACTCGATGAACAACACAAGGGACGCAAGGTTTATACTAGTTCGGGCCACCATTGTGGTGTAATACCCTAGTCTAGTTTGTGGTGTGGTGGATTGCCGCAGGGGCTGATGATGAACAGTACAGGGGAAGAACAACCTCGTGAGAGGTGTTCTTGAGCCGGTGCGATGTTCTACTTGGGTGGATCTCTCTAGGTTCTAGATGAAGTGATCCCTCCTACTGTGGTGGCTATCTCTATTTATAGAGGCCCTGGTCCTCTTCCCAAATTTTGAGCGGGAAGGGAGCCAACAACGACCATTTTGAAGGGAAACAACTAGTACAAGTTATCCTGACTAAAGTTGGTCTTCGACTGCTAAAGGCACTGGCGATGACGCCGTCTTGGGCTCCATGGTGACCTCCGTCCTGCCGATCTACTGGTCTTGGTCTCGTTGCACCGATATGGTAACCTTTGCTTGATTCCTCGGTACTCCGCGCTTGCGCTTGCCCCCTTTGAACCAAAGAGGAAACTAGGACATCACAGGAGGTTGGCGCGACGCCTGCAGCCTTTACCGGGTCTCGATCAGCTATGTGGCTTGCATCATGAGCACATCACGAGGTACTCCTGGCTTGATCTCTCCGCCTACTCGCGAGCCTGCCTGGTGAGGCTGCCCCTGAGGAAGCCTTGCATCGTCCGCCCCGCGAGGCCTGGCCCCTCGCGAGGGTCTTGAGCTTGGGTTGTTGTAGATGGGCCATACTGGGCCACCACTTGAGCTACGCCACAAGCCACATGCAGGCAAGTCTAGGGACCCCCGTTCCTAGTACGCCGACAGTAGCCCCGGGTCCAAGGCACGCTTGGACTTGGCTTAGCAAATGAAGTGAAAGGGCAGTATGAGCGGGCGCCATACCTAACAGCCTCATGCCTTGGTTGCCGCGTGGCGGTTGATTGGACATGGGCGTCTCCGCTTCCCCACGCTGCCTCGGCAACTGCCCGACTAACAAAAGGCTGGCCTGGGTTAGGCTTACCTTTATTGCTCTCACTTGCCTGGCTCCAGATCCCCTTTCTTGCTATTGCCCTCCTGCTTCCGAAATCTCCAAATCCACCTCATCCTTTCTCCTCCAGCGAACAATGGCGCCCGAGGCTCCACCGGCCTGGTACTCGCGGCCGAGGCCGAGGCTCCACCGGCCTGGTACTCGCCGGCTCTGGATCCCCCCAACATGACGGAGAAGAATCTCGCCCTCACGCCGCTGGGGAGCAACGGGCGGCACAAGGCAGCGTAGATGGGGGAAATCTACGCTTCGAGCCGCTCACTTGAGCCGAGGATAAGGGGAGCACCTTCTACCCCTTCTTCATGAGCACCGTCATCGCCGGTCTGGTGCCGCCTTTCTATGAGTTCTTCTATGCCGTCCTCCGCCATTATAAGCTGCAAGCTCTGCATCTCCATCCCAACTCTGTTCTCCTTCTGTCGATTTTCGCCTACTACTTCGAGGCGCACGTCAGGGTGATGCCTTATGTGGCCTTGTTGCGCCACTTCTTCTACCTCCGAGTTACCGGTGTGCATACTTCTGCGTGCGCTAGCTTTGTTGCGTACTCCAAAGCCAACGCAATCTCGAAGGCCAGGAAGAGGGCCGATTTCTTCCGAAGCAAGTGGGTCATGCTGGATGCCAGATGCATCACCTCTCGGCTGGCACTGCCCACGGAGCAGCCCCAGGCTGATGATGCGTGGTCCCGTGCGAAGCTTGACAACCGACGGGCAAAGCTGGTGCTGCAGAAGATGAACGTCGCCCTGAGGCTGCAGAAGATGAACGTCGCCCTGAGGCTGAGAAACATGAAGGCGGCGAAGCTGACCGAGGCCATGCTCCCGAGGGAGTTCCTGGCGCATCGGGTGGCTCCACTTCAGGCGCACTCACGCCCGTTGTGGAGGTTCGGAGATGCAGACGCCGATCTCCGCCTGAACACGGAGGCCCTGGCTGATGAAGATCTGACCGCAGCTCTCCGCTTCCTGGTTGGAAAGGATGTGGAAGGTCTGGAGGGCGCTCCTATCCCCTTGTTCCTTCGCAACAACTGGGAACAGGTGGTGAACGCCATGCCCACCTTCGGTGGGAGCGACCTGGTGCCGGAGGTGCCTCCTGAGGGCCAGGAGGCGGCGGCGCCGGTGGAGTTGTCCTCCGATGTTTCCCACAGAGGAGAGGAGGAAAACGAGGAAGAGGAGGAGCGCGACTCGGGGGTGACCACTGAGGGGGCGGGGGATACTTCCCCCTAGCGCAGGGCCAACGTCCTCCACTCCATGCCGGACGACGACGAGGCCGACACCAGGCGAGGGGGAGAGGACCCGCCCGTGATCCCGAAGAAGGACAGGTTGGAGCAGATCTCCCGAGGGGCTACTCTAGCCCTAGCACTGCCCGAAGCTAGCTCCAACCCTTCTGGTGCACCCTCCTCTGCTGCTGGACCTCCCGAGGGTGCGCCCCGCAAGAGGCTCTCGGGCTTTACGCTCGGCAGGAGGCCATTGGAGCACGCCGCGATTGACCAGCAAATGCTCGAACTCTACTTTGCTCTTGTTTTTGTTGTGAGGGCCTGACATCCTCTATCTCCTGGGTAGGCCTCCGCCTGCGGCGAAGAGGCTGAAGGGGGACCCGGTGGCCCCGCTCGGGGCAAGCTCGTTTGTTGTGGCCGCGCCTTCGCCTGTGGGAAGGGGAGGCAGTGGAGCTCGCACCTCCCCTGCCCGGTCGTCCTCGCGAGGCCAGGAAGGACGCTCTGGCGGGTGCCGGCCCCCATGGCCCCGCTGACTCTGGAGGCGCCAGTGCTTGATGCTGTCGTCGAGGTTGCCAAGGCTGAGGAGCCCCCAGTCTCCCAAGCCGTGATCACGCTGCCGTCTTCTCCGTCTGCTCCTCTGGTCCCTGACTCCTCTGCCTCCTCCGTCATGGACCATGCTGTTCTGGAGGGCCAGGCTCGGCCATGCGAGAAGATCTCTGGCGCCCGACCTTCGCCAGTGGCCGGGCGCTGGAGCTGATCTCGGGTTGGTTCGCTGCCTGACGCCCGTCTGAAGCGGCGCTTGAAGCTAGGCTGGCGGCCGAGGAGGAGAAGCAAGCCGCCACCTAGGCCATAGCCGCTCGCGACGTGGCATTGAAGGATGCTTCCACTGTCCAGGGCTGCTGCAAGGCGCTGGAGGACAAGCTGCAAGGCATGCGTGATGAGCTCACCAAGGAGGTTCGTGTCCGCCAGGCAAAGGAGGAAGAGATGAAGGATCGGGAGGCCGCCATCGGGGACTGCGACGACGAGCTGTCCGGTGATTGTGGTCGGCTGAAGACACTGGAGCAGAAGCTGATGGCGGAGAGGACTGAGCTGGACGCCAAGGCGAAGGTCTTGGCCGAGGATCACGCGGCCTTCGCGAATTACGAGGAGAGATCTCGCAGGGCGCTGAAGTCGCTTTATGATGATGGTCTGGAGAATTCGCTGGCCAGAGCCACAGATGGCCCCGCCAAGCTGCTTCCCTTCCTGGTCGAAGCGCTTGAGGAGGTCGTGACCGGCATCGGTCCCATGGCCGAGGTTGAAGCTCGCGTCCTTTCTTCCGCAGCACTGACGCAGATCCTCACCCACGTCTACCTTCGCAAACCCGACGCCACCCTTGACGATCTGCTGGAGCCTGTGGACACCGAGTGCTCCGCCGCTGCTGCTGAGGCCATGAAGGGCCGAGTGGAGGCCTTTTGGCCGGGCAAGTTCCGCCCACGCATCAAGCGCTTCAAGGCAGGTGTTGCTGGTTCCGTGGCCTCGGGAGGTGGAGCTGACAGGCGCGACCCCGCCACGAGTGACGGTGCTGCTCAAGGGTGATCTCCTCACGGCCTCTTTCTTGTTTCTACTCCTGCAACATGCACCATGCCTCATGGATGCGTTTAAACTTGTGTCTGGTATCGTGAGGACAATTTATGGTTTGTAATATTTGCTTTTGAATTTGCGAGATTTTGCGGTTTTCCTTCCTATTTGCTTTGTGTTCTACGCCGGGTGAGGCCCCGGCCCGTGCATACTCTCAGCACGTTAGCCCCGGGACGGATCACCGTGGATGGGACCAGCAAGTGCTGAGGGGCTACGTGCGGGTAGTTAGGCTCCCCGAGTCACGATGCTCGAGAGTCCCCTTGACGCCAGCAAAACAACAAATAGGGAGCAGGTGTGGAGTAGGTCTGCTGCTCTATCGCCGGCAGGGCCCTGCCCCGCTGCGACAATACCTCAATTGTCGTTAAGCGGCTTTAACTAAGGAGTGAGGGGCTCACGTGACCAGCTAGGCTCCCCGAGTCGCGATGGCGCAGGAGTCCACCTCACACTCAAACGGGTCTTCATACCTTGGCTCCGCTTATGCGGAGGGCTACATGACCAGGTCCGAGGGACTCCGGGCTGGGTGGCGTGGCACTGGCATGACCCAGCACAACCCCGTGTCCAGCCCCTCGCATGGAGCTCCCGAGGGAGGCATTATGATGAGGCTGACACCGAGCTCTGGGCTCCTCGAGCTTGATATAGCCATGGGCTGCCTCAGTTGTTTATCACAACAGTGGAGCATATAGCGCCTCAGTATGTGTACTGAGCATAGCCGCCTCCTCGGCAGAGCCGCTACCAAGCATGGAGCATGGTGCTTCCACTGGTACATGGGAGGAGTCCCCCCTCCGGGAGGAGCCCCCGGTGCGTGTACATCCTTGCCCTGACACGTGGCCGGCATGGTAGGGCTAGACGAGGTGTAGCTGGGCACTCGTGAGCTAGCACGGAACTCACGAGGCCCTACCTCAAGGCGGGTTGCGCCTGATCTCGAGACTTGGGGAGCTAAGTGTTCCTGCAAGGTGGTAAGATGCAAATGCTCTACGTCCTCAGGTCCCGGCCCTCGAGCCAGCTCAGCTGCCGCTGGTATGCCAGGTCAAGATGCCGTGGACAAGGCCAGGGGGTGAGGGCTGGAGAGCTAGTAAGAGGCCCTGAGTCACGATGCTCAGGCGCCCCCCTTTTAATGTGCAAGCGATTTGTATGAGGGAGAAAGAGAGGCCGCGGTAGGCGGGAGATGATAATCATAGGCAGGTTGAGCATGGAGGCAAATTGACTTAGATAGCTGCAGGAAGGATACATGCCACTGGGACAGGCCCGAGCGGCTTGGGGATGATGCAGCCCGAGGGGCGCCCCCAGCAAAGTAAACTGAAGACATAAGCAAAAGGGATACATTCCGCAGGGACAGACCCACGCGACCAGGGAATAATGCAGCCCTGAGGGCGCTCCCAGCTGAAATGAAACTCAAAAGATGTCACCTGATATCATTGTAGAGCGGGTGTTGAAGCAGCTGACGATGCACAATGAAGAGGCTGATCGTCATGAGCCACCAGGGCCCTGAGCCTCGGGAGGCTCCGGGGATCTAGGCGGCTCCTCGAGAACCATCTCCATTTCTGCCAGGACCGCATGGTGGCTGGCCTCCTGAGCTTCCAGAATGCTCCGCATAAGACACTGGTGAGCAGTAGTCGTGTTTGGCAGGCAGAAAGGCATGCAAACATAGCTGTGTGGCGGACCCTCGCAGCGTCCCACGCGCGAAGGCCAGAAACACTCCTAAGACGCGACTCGGTTGAGCCCTGGGTAGTCGATGCAAACGCGCAGCCCGCCATCCTCGCTTGGATGGGGAGCTATGTCGGGTAGGCGGCGATCACCGCGCATGTCTCGTGATTCCTACAACTCCTGAGTGACCTTGGTGATGAACTCCTGAGGGTTGGGCCTTCCTTGCCTCATGCCTTCCTGAGGGAAACATGCTGTGAAGCACGCCTCCAAGTGGTGCCCGAGTGCATCACTCGTGATCTTGGCAAAGTCTGAGGCCCTCCAGGAGAGAGCCCCCGAGCCTTGCACGAGGAGGGAACCGGGCACGCCTTCCTATGCAACGGAGGGAGGCACCCCTTGGACGGGCGCAGATCCTGACGTGGCGCCTCCAGAGATGCCCACCTTCTGAGGCCTTGCGATCGGTGATGTCTTCTTCTTCTTGGGAACTGCCTCGAGAGGGTTCCCGCTCTTGCTATCTGGGTCCTCGACTGATGCTGCTTGGAAGGCACGCTCGAGAGAGCATACCGCATCTTTCTCTTCATAGGGGATTGTGATGATTCCACCGCTTCCCAGCATCTTGAGGACGTTGTAACCATGGTGAGTCACTGCCATGAACTTGGCCAGGGATGGATACCCAAGGATAGCATTGTAATTGCAGGAGAATGTGGGCGACGTCGAAGTCGATGAGCTCGGTAAGATAGTTCTTGTGCTGTCCGAAGGTGACAGGCAGGCGAACCTGCCCTATCAGAGTGGTGGAGCCATCAGTGACTCCCGAGAAAGGCTTGGTTGGCCGAAGCTGATCATATGGCACTTGGAAGTTGTTGAACGTCTCGACGGTCAGAACGTTGAGTCCTGCGCCGCCATCGATAATTGTCCTGGTAACTTGCACATTCCTGATGACTGGGGAACAAAGAATTGGGAGGACACCAGCCGTAGCCGCACACTTGAGTTGATCCACTGAGCTGAACGTGATGGCGCACGTGGACCACCTTAGAGGGCGCGTGGCCTCGAGCTTGGGAAGGACTGCATTCACCTCGCGAGCAAACTGGTTGAAGATGTGCTGAGAGGCTGGGGCTTGGGCACCGCCCAAGATGCAAGCGATAGCACGTGGCTCTTGGAAGCCCCCAGCCCCCTCGTCCTGATGGTGGTCATCATTCCTTCTAGGCGGTGGAGGCAGCAGAGGAAGGCCTGCATTGCCCCTCGCGAGGCTGATCCCTCCAAGCCCCCTCCCGAGGCTGGTCCTACCAGCAATCCTCGCGAGGTCGGTCACGCCACTCCTGGCGAGGGCCTCGGTCGTCCCATCGTCCTCCACCTCTTCCTCCTCCTCGTCCGTAGCCCCAATCGTTGCACTTGGGGCGTCGATGCGTCCTTCTCGAACGGCTCTGAGCTCTTGGCATTTGTTGGTGTTGTGGGTGTGGAGGTCGTGGTAGGCGTAGTATCGGCTGCCCTTGGATGACTCTGGCTGGTCCCTGCCGCGCTTCATGTCTCGGTTCTATCAAGCGAGCACATCTTGCCTTCCTTCGCTTCACGCCCTGGCCTTGGCTTTCTTCTTCTCGGGTCACATTTGAAGCTCCGAGAAGGGAGAGGCGCCCTCCTCAGCCCTTTTCGCACATGGTTTGCTAGGTTGAAAAACTCGAGTAGATGTGCACAAATCCTTGTGGATAGCTAGCTCCTCCTTTATCTTGATGTTGCAGACGCCGTTAGAGAATGCTGAGATGATGGCCTCCTCGATCATCTTGGGAATCTTGAGGCAAGCGTTGTTGAAGCGCTGGATGTACTTCTGCAAGGTCTCTCCAGGTTGATGCTTGATGCGGCGCAGGTCACCCACGACCAGAGGACGGTCGTGAGTGCCCTGGAAGTTGGCGATGAAGTGGGTGCGCATCTCGTCCCAATAGGAGATCATGCCGGGAGGCAGGTTTAGGAGCCAGGTGCGGGCACTATCTTTGAGCGCCATGGGAAACCAATTCGCCATGACCTTTTCGTCTCTGTTGGCCGCTTCGATGCCCAACTCAGAGAGTCAGAGGGAACTCCAGCTGGGTCGGTAGAGTGCCGTCCGTAGCAAGGAGGCAGATCCAGCTTGAACTTGCCCGGCCAGGCAACACTCCGTAGCTCGGTGGTGAAGGCGCGGCAGCCTACGGTGGCCACCGGTGCCCTTTGCAGATGCGGGGCTTGCTCCCCGATTCCCACACACCGCCAGGGCAAAGCAGGTCTTAACGCGGTCATGAGGGACACGGTCTTGATGTGCTGGAGCGGGGAGCACGTGAGCGCCTTCTTGGGGACGAGGGATCTCTTGGTAGCTCCTTTCTTGTTGCGCGGGCACTGGACATGATGGGTCTCGTCCAGGGGCCGCGTGCCTTGGAGCCAGGGCACCCTCTTGGGGAGGAGGTGGCAGAGGCACCTCCTGAGCAGTGTCACTCACGCAGGATGGAGGGCGAGGCAGCGAGAGGGACGGCGCAGGGGAGCCCCCTGCGGCGCTGACGAGCTCGGTGATGCAAGCGAGCCATTCCTCGTAGAGGTCGTCGATGGGGCGGTAGTGCAGAGCTCACGTGCCAGAGCATTGCCGCCGCTGGTGGGAGCGACGAGCGTGGAGACAACGAACCACCGGAGTTAGCGACGGAGGCGGGCGGCCTTCCGGGCCCGACCGAGGGATGTAGCAACGATGACTGCTGCTCGTTCCCCGCCGGGCCGGTGGCGGCGTTGGCGGCAGGCGATAGAGAACTACGGGGAGGCCCACCGACGGGAGCCGTCTGGGCGACGCGGGCGGCGAGAACAGCCCGTCTCTTGGCGTGAGCTCGGCGAGCGTCTGCCATGGATGCAACAAACGATGGAACGCGGGACAGCAGAAGAAAGATTTCGGCACACCTACCTAGCGCCAAATGTCGGATATGGGGTTACGCAAAACCCTTAAGGTTCAATTTCGCGACGAAGATCTTCCCCTCACCGGATCCACGCCCCAATGCCTCGGCCAGAATCTAAGCTACTCGATGAACAACACAAGGACGACAGGTTTATACTAGTTCGGGCCACCATTGTGGTGTAATACCCTAGTCTAGTTTGTGGTGTGGTGGATTGCCTCAGGGCTGATGATGAACAGATGTGGGAAGAATAGCCAGACGTGAGAGGTGTTCTTGAGTCAAAGGTTGTTCTACTTGGGTGG
The DNA here is from genome assembly GCA_021605145.1 of Aegilops bicornis. Lineage (NCBI taxonomy): Eukaryota > Viridiplantae > Streptophyta > Magnoliopsida > Poales > Poaceae > Aegilops > Aegilops bicornis. The sequence continues at coordinate 139,137,861 of CM038670.1, read as the reverse complement.
ATCTCCCTAGGTTCTAGATGAAGTGATCCCTCCTACTGTGGTGGCTATCTCTATTTATAGAGGCCCTGGTCCTCTTCCCAAATATTGAGCAGGAAGGGAGCCAACAACGGCCATTTTGAAGGGGAACAACTACTACAAGTTATCCTGACTAAAGTTGGTCTCCGACTGCCAAAGGCACTAGCGATGACGCCGTCTTGGGCCCCATGGTGACCTTCGTCCTGCCGCTTGTCGGTGGTAAACGACACCTATGGGATCACAAGAATCCCTACTACGGTTGCGGGGTGCGGGGTTGTGAGAAGAGCAGGATTAGCAATTGGCACGAGGATCGTTTACCCAGGTTCGGGCCGCAAGGATGCATAAAACCCTAGTCCTGCTTGGTGGATGTATTGAGTGTTCTTGAGCCGTCGAACTAGTTACGGATGTTGTGTGGTTTGAAAGAGCTGAATCATTTTCCTGTATGCCATGGGCCTCCTTTTATAGGCGAAAGGGGCTGTCCACGGTGAGGCACATACGTGGGAGGTGGAAAGGCCTACAAGATTATGGTAGCTTATCGCACGTATTCATAGACAAGATGCATTTAATGCATGGCTTAGGTGTCCCTTCACTTTATCGTGGATCGGAACGAGGTTCTTCCCATCCGCCGCCGCTTCCTCCTTGCTTTGACACGCTGGCTTGGCTAGCGGCGATGCATGCGGTGGTAGCATGTAGGCAAGCAAGCAGCTGAAGGTGGCGCGGTGGTGGAGCCTCCACGAAGATCTGCATGCCGCCACGCAGTGCGTGCTGAGTTGGTCGAAGTTGTGATGTTGCCATGCAGGTGCCTGCCCAAATTTATTGGGCTGGCAGCTGCATGCGCTAACAAAATAAGCGGGAGTTGGTTACACTGGGCCTTGCAAGGGCTCTTGTTGCCTCTAGCAAGGGTCTTGCCTGTGGCTCGATTAAGGGTCTTTTTGTATGTGTTGCATGGCCCCTGCAAGGATCTTGCCGGGTTCTTGTGGATTTCTTTCGTAAGGGCCTTTGGTGAGGATCGCTCTCAACCCCCATCCCATCTTTGAGCATTCTATGTCTTCACAAAGATCTCCATGCCACCATGGAGGTGCTCTCCTTAACCCTAGTCCAACGTGGTTGTTGACATTGGAGGCCGCCGGGTTCAAGGGTGGCTCGCTCATTGCTAAGTGGGTGCTGCCCCGGAAGGGTCTTGCCGAGGAAACCCGGCTTCACCATCTGCACTTTGTGGCCTTGATCCTTGATATTGCCTTGTCTCGCCTCGTAGCCTCGGGCTTTCTTCTTCGCTTCCCTCCTTTGCCCTGCTATGGCGTTTAACACGGCGCGATGGCTCGACGCCTGCGGCACAAGTAAAGGGGGTCAAAAGGAGAGCCCTACTTTTGTACACCGACAGGAGCCCCGAGCTCCTCGGCCATACATAAGCACGACACGTTGTTCGCCAGCCTGCACGGTGCACGGGTAGGCGGGCGGATTTATCGCCATAACGCCCGTCAATCGGCCTCTCACGCTTCCCTCACGACCTATGTTGAACACCATGGCGTGGGGTCAAGAATTCAAGGCGTGACGGAAGCATGCTTACGTCAAGGCCATCTTTGTGGTGGGATACAGTAAAGAGGCGGGTTCTTGCGTCTCTTCCGTGAGGCCGCTGCTCATTTGCCTCGCTTGGGGAAACCGCTACAACACGCTGCCCTCATTACGCCCATCCCTTTATGCGCCGCCACGCTTCATCGCATGCACGGCGTGTAGCGTAATGACAGCGCCATGGATGTGGGAAGTCGAAAGCGGCGGGTTGATTCCGACGCGCTTCAATGGAGCGGGAGGGGAGGTAGACGGGTCCGCTTGCTGTCACTTCAACGGGCCGGTTTGCCACGAGAGGGGCGGCGTCGAAGCCTTGTCCCCGCCTTTATAAAGAGGGGGGTAGGGAGGAACAGCCTCTCAATCCTTCTTTCCATCTCGCTTCTCTCCCATTCCCCGCTTCCTCCTTTCTTCTACCATGGAGGGGGCGCGGGCGACGCTTCATCTGGCTGGGCGGCAAGTGTCTCACTGACTCGACATCAAGACGCCCTCCCTCAGAGCTCAGAGCGGCAGAGCCAAACCGCGAGAGGAAGGGGAGGGGCGCAGGTCGAGGCCGTGGCGCAAGCTGGCGGAGAGGTGAGGACTGGCAGCAGATCGGCGTCCATCTCCGCTTAGCGCCCATCATCTCGGTGGAGGGCCACGCTTCGGGACAACCCTGCGAAGTTCTTCGTCAGATGCGCCAGCCTCCATACATGTCAAGCCTTCTTCCCCGACTCCATTTGCGCTGAAATGGAGCCGGATCCACGTGAGAGGCGCTTATGGGCTGCATATGAGGGGTTAGGGAACAGCCGCACATGGGCCGACGCCGAGTTCCCACCACCGCTACATGTATCTTTGCCGAGGGTGGAAAAACTATCGCCAGATATCACATGCTTGACGGAGGTGCTCACTCTCCATTTCAAACTAATGGAGGGTGGCCTCTCGGCCAAGATCTTTGGGCACTCCCCTGGATTCCGCGGAAGGTGCTGCGTGGAGAGCTCTTTCGACAATGAAGATTCCTCCTCGAAGCGAGAGTGGCGAGGAAGACTACGGCAGCGACGGCGTAGGGCAGCGCGGCAAGGCACAGGATGATTCGGGTCAGACTAGGCGTCGGCGCCACTCCCGGGCGGTGCACTGCGGAATTGCCCATCGTCCATGTCGCCGATTTCGAACTTCTCGGGTCGCTCCCTTGGGCGGCTGGTGTTGGGAGGCTGCGCGTAAGAGGAAGAGGGCGGGCGGCAAGGCCGCAAGTCGGAGTACGCCGGGCACCGACGCCTTTCATCATCGCTGGGCGATTGACGTCTCCGCCGCCTCTGCCTTCGATCTCTTTCCGCGCCATCACCATCCAAAATTTTGGACGGCCACCGAGGTGTTCTCTTAGTGTCTTTGCCGCCTGTGAGGTCGCCTAGGCTCTTTTGCCCCTCTTCTGTCGCTTTCTTGTTTCATTTCCCCTCAGAGGAGAGGGACAAGAAAGGATTATGGGCATCTTATCTCTTTTAGTCTTGTAAGCCTTCGGCCTTCGTTAACTTTAGAAATTGTAATCACCTTGCTCATGTTTTTTCATTTCAGATGAACTGCATGGTACGGGATGTTTGTTAATGAAAAAGGGATGATTGTTGGTTTTTCGCTCTCGCTGGTGGAACCCTAATGCACAAGGAGAGAATCATTGTTATTTTCCAAGATAAATGTTTTTCGCCTTAAGAACAGGCCTTGCCATTCCCCCCACTTCGCCGACCTTTCTCACGCCTCTTGGCGGAGGCAGAATGAGGTGGGCTTTAGGCTCCCTCATTTCATTTCCTTGCCTTTAACCAGTAACTATCACTCAAATTCGGCCCGAGGAGATAGTCCTGGGGTACGGAAAGAGGGGAGCATTGTAACCTAGGGATAAAACAAGGTTTCACATATCCCAGTCCATAACGAAATGCATGATAGAGGATAGAGAACTTATCTGGATCTGCAACCCCCGGCAACCTTTGCTTGCCGCGGATGGATCCTTGTCCTTGCGGCCCCCGGCAACTTTTGCTTGCCGAGCCCGGGCGCGGGTGCGTCCCCTTTCTTCCAAAATAGCTCGGTAAGAATACTTATGTGCCCTGCAAACCAAAGAAGATGTAGAGAGAAGAACAAATGCAGAGACGCCATAATGCACCTCTCAAGGCTTAGGGGTTAGCCATCGCGCAAGCACTATCAACCCCTAACCAAGGAAGAGACGCGAACCTAGCATGCATGTTATAACTTAGGGCGCCCAGCTTCGCTTATTTATGCTCTCAGTGGTCTGCGCCTGGCTTTTCAGTACAAAGGTTTACATGCCTTGCCAGCAAGGCTTGTACAAAAAGGGTGGTTTGCGAGTCTGGCTACCATAGCCGCGGGCTCTTTGCGGGAAAACTTGCTATGAGATGCTCGATGTTCTCAGTCAGTTGCTCATTGAATGGCATCTTCGGGTCTCCACTGACCGGATCAAGGCCGCCCGTGACTCATGTTACCCGATAAGGGTCTTCCCACTTCAAGGCCAACTTGTTGGAATTCTGGCCGACTGAACGCGGTCAAGAACAAGGTCGCCTCAAAGCTCCGGCATGAACCTTATGCGGCTACGGTAGCGGCGCTAAGGCTTGTCGGTAGGCGGTTTGCTCTCATGCCAACCGCTCGGAGACGATCTTTCTCGAAGGAGCGCCAGCATCATCTTGCCGCAATCACTCTGCTCAAGCTCATCATCATAAGCGAGCAATCGAGGTGACCCGTGATATGAGTTCCATGGGGAGAACTGCTTCTACCCCTGTGAGACCAGGTAAGTAGGGTGTCCGCCGGTGGCTCAATTCTAGCGTCGTTCGATCGACCAAAGAACCGCCAAAGAACTCATCAATCCAGCCGCTTTCCACTTTTGCGCTGCCTGCCAAAAGTCTTCGCTCTAAGCCTCTCAGACTTCAAGATTTGCTCTTCTCCGGCTTGGCCGCTGTTCGTGGATGTGCCATCGAGGCAAATAGACCCGTCAGCCGAGATCCTCAATGTATTGCATGAAGGCATGGCTTGTGAATCGTGTGGCTGCCGTTGTCGGTGTGATGATCCTTTTGGCACCCCAAAATGGCACACTAGTCCTTGAAGAACTTGATGGCTGGATCGCTGTCGCTACCTTCCTCATCGCTTCCACCTTCTCGCCACTTTGTGAACTTGTTACGGTCATGGCGTACAGTACTCAAAGCCCTCGACAAAGACGCACGGGGAAGGGGCCCAATATGTTTCGAGCCCCCGTCAGATCGGTGAAGCGGCCAGAGAGAGAGGATAGTTTGAAGGGCTTGAGCCGTTGATGAAGCTTCTTTGAATGGAACTCGCACACTTCACACTTGGTTACTAGTGTCGTCAAGATCTCGGAGGGCGTAAGGCGCCAGAAGAAACCTTGCCGGAAAGCCTTGCCGGCAAGGGCCCTCGACCCTATGTGGGGGACGCATATGCCTCCATGTATCTCTGCCAATAGCCTTAGTCCTTACTCCCGGGGGATGCACTTCAATTTCAACCCATTCGGTCTTTTTCTTTATAATACATTATCAACAAATTGGTACACATGAGCAAGCATCGGGCGGGCTTCTTTTTTCGCTTCTTCCCGCCTCCTCGTGAAGCTCTCTCCCCTTTTTGAGGAATCAGACAATGTGTCAAGGCCCATGCGGGAGCCCGTGGGCTCGACGACAAGGACCAAAGGCATCTCTTCCGCCACGGAGCGACTGCCTTACAGCCATGACTCGAGGCTCGCCGAGTCGTCATTTGGCCCCATGGCAGGATCGCATCCACGGCAACATCTTCTTGCCGGAGGCCTGGGAGCTCGCCTTGGAAGCATCACTTGCTGGAGCCTAGCCTCTCCGCTTTGTCTCTCGGGCCTCGGTTGACGGCTCCGACGGATGGTTATTGAGTTAATCAAGTACAAAAAGTACCGGTTCCACAATTAGCTTGAGGGCAGCGCGCTTTTGACAGTAGTCGGCGACATTTCTGCTTCCGTCCGAAGTGATATGCTCCACTTGTAGACACTACCATTCAAGCGCCATCCAGCTTCTCACCTCATCTACGTGAAGCTTCCATCAACGGGCTTTTGATAATCTTTTGTTGATCCGGGCTCGACGACGAGCTGTGAGTCAGCCCCCGACGGTATGAGGCGAGTTTTTGACTCGAGGTCCACCACATCTCGAGACCGCAAGCAAACCTCAGACTTGGCGGTAAGCAGGTTGACATCTCCCTGGGGAAAATGCATCCGGATGACATACTTGAGGTGTTTCAGCGTATAATACAGCACACCAAGACCGCCTTTGCAGTCGAGAAAGCCCCAACAAAGTACATGATCCAGCCAGGCTCGCTTCTGCCGGGAGAGTGGTCTCTCGCACTCCTCGGGTCAAGGCGCCGAGGTCCATTCTGCGGACAAACTCCGCCAAGACACTGCCTTAATTGTCGAGGTACTTTCACTTTAAACCGAAATCTTGACAACTCCACGCCCATTCCACAATCCCTCCCCTGCAGATCCGGGTTATGCAAGATCCGCTATAATGGGAGGCGGTGTGGACCACCATGATTTCATGCGCTTTGGAAGTAATGGACTAGCCGTTCCTCGAGGGCCATAAGAAGGTCAAGAGCAGCTTCAAGACACCGAAAGTACTTCGGTCGTGAGTCCCCCGCAAGAGGGAGCCGACGGGCAATCTGCGTCGCCGTACCATTTTCTTCCTCTGCGCGCCTCTTCTTCACCTGGTCACGCTGGTCCTATGTCGCATCGGCGCTACCGCCGGGACTTTAGGTCTTGCCGGACCGAGCCTGGCTTCGGAGAGGGTTCGGGCCATTATCTACATTAAGCATCTCTGGCCATAATCCCGCCAGCCGCTTCCGCCTTTCTTCGCTTCGAATTCTCTCTCGGGACCACTAGTGCGTGACCCGATTTGTTGTCATGCGAGATATAAGCAGAAGAACGGCTTCTTGTGGTTTGGGCGAAACCAAAGCACTGTGGTAGAGGAGGAGGGGTACTTTCTTCAAATTCGCTAACAACAAGCCGTACGCTTTTTCTAGGGTCCACTCCACTCGAGGCCCGCTTTCTTCAAGATCTTTGAAAAGGGAAGGCACGCCCGCGGGACTTGAGATGAATTCGCTTCATGGCGGCAATACACAGCCAAGGAGCCGGGACGCGACGCCCTTGATCCTTTTGGGTGCCTCAATCAGCTTCAATGGCCTTAATCTTATCTTTGGTTTGCTTCTAATCCCGCTACCGGGACACAAAGAACTCGGAGAAGCGTTTGCTCAGGACAGCCTGGTTTTTGCCCTCTTGCTTTGATTTTCAGCTGGAAGTTGATTTTGGGTTTGAGTTTTCTAAATCATTTCTATTTGGACTTAATCACTTGGGCACCCTTGACTTTCAAAATCCAAGTGTTCCTCTCCTCCTCAAAGCCATCATTTCACCCCGGCCAACTCCAATATTGATATTGCTTTGGAATATTTTTTCTTAAATAAAAAATATTCATTTTTGGCCTCCAAAACCCTGGTAGCTAACTCCATTGAGCTTCAAAGCAACCCTCCTAATATTTCTTGCCCCAAAAAAAATCCTGAGAGAAAATCCCAATTATTCTTTTGGACCCTAAGGGCACATTTCCGAGAAAAAATATTTCACCACTCTTTGAATATTTTTGGGTACATGTAAAATCAAATCACTTCAGGTCAAACCAGGTAGGGGTTGTCTTGACAAAGCAATTACTCTTTCATTACTTTAGCTCCAATGTAGCTAGTTTTCCTCTAGCCATTTAACCTTAGTAAGAGACAAAAGAAAACCCCAAAGCTCAGCTTCTTCCCTTGAATCATCAAAGCGGTTCGACTCAAAGAATCTCCCCAAAGTTTCCGCCCAAAGAATCTCTAACCTCATCACCATTTTACTTCTACCGCACTCCGAACCAAACCGGAGGCATGGTAACACCTCACTTTACTAAGGATCTACACGCCGCACATCCTTGTTAGTGCCTGTATGGTGGCCTGATGTCACGGGTCCATGCAAAGGGGACCTTTGTTCGTCTGGCTGAAGGCAGTGTTGGTATGCTAAACGCGCCTGCTAAAGGTCAGCGTCATGAAGCGCTTCTTCCGCTGAGCGCGTGCTTTCGCTGCTCGCCAGCTGTGAGCGTGTCCCCTCGCCACCACATCCTCGCCGCCACCTTCCTTAATCTCCACCTTACCGTCCGCCGGACACCGGAGTTGCCACGCAGTACGAGCACGGGCACTGGTCCTGGTTAACGGGCATGTTGCACGCATCGCCAGACCGGTTCGCCTTTCCCCTCGATGCTATGCGTTTCGTCCGCACGCTTCGCAGCACAAGTGGATGCGTGACCTCCGCTGTTTTCTCCACGCTTCGCTTCGGCAACCGCTCGTTGCCGCACCGGGACAGGGGTTCTTCCGGCTAAGGAGCCCGAGCCCTCCTCGCTGCTCCTCACTTATAAAAGCCTCCCTCCGTGAGGCCTCCTCGAGCATCGCAAACCCACTCTTCACTCCCTCCCAGATCCATTAGAAGTCGTGCAGTCTGGCCGGGCAAGGCTGCTGGGCTGCCGCCCCGAGACGTAGCTTGCCGGGCGATCCCTCTCGGGTCGCTCCTGCAGGCTCCTGCCCTCCTGCCAAGCTGGGCAGCATGGTTTCGCCAGTGGCCTCCGGCCTCCTCCGTGGAAGGCTTAACGAGAGACTCTGAAGCTAGAGCCCCCTGAGTCGCCCCAAGCCACCGCCTTGTCCAACTCGGCAACCTCCGCCAACCTGCCGCCAACCGGATAAAGGCCTCAAACTGGCGTTGTCCCACGCCGCACCATATTACGCCACGCCACGGGTAGTGGGCAAAAGCAATCGCCTTTCTCCATCGATCCATCCTCTCGTCACTTCCAAGAAGCCTCAATGCCGTTTACAAGGAGTCCAGGCAAAGCACCGCTTCTGCTTTCCTCTCCCTCCTCCGGCCCGACCAGCGGGCCCGACTGTAGTCAGCCACCAGGTACTCATTACGCTGCTGAAGCGGTATGAGGGAGCCGCTCGGAGATTAGTGACTTGATCGCTACACCCCCTCCTGCTTATTATTTCAAATTCATTTAAATTCCAGTAGCATTCAAACAGCCACAACTTTTTACCTAAAAGTCCAAATGCATTGATTCTCTTTGCATCGTGTTCTGTGTCCAAAAATCTAACAGGACCCAAAGGACGAGATTTTTCCTTGCTGTCTGGATTTTCTGGCAATTTTCAGAAAGTTCCTTGATATTTTCTTTTTGTGGTTTTGGATATTTTTAGCAGTCAGCTTAAATTTGTCTTGAGAGGATCACCAGGTGAGCCTTGTGAATCCCTCACCAGTATTTTCAAGTGGTGCAAGCGTTTCATAGTACCATTTTCCTTTTGGTGCCACTTCAATATTTATGATTTTTCATACTTGAACTTATGAATATTGATGAATTTAATTCTAGTTATATAATAAATATATTCTATTATATGCTTGATATGTTGTTAAAATACTTGAACTTCTCGGAATGGTTGAAGTAAATATTGTTGGCAAGATAAGGAGAACTTAGTTGGCAAGTAATAAATAAATAATATGGTCATAGAGTTTCAATGAGTAGTTTAAATATTATTTTGTATGGTGAATAATGATGAGAATGCTAGGAAAATGGTTCTCGTATAAGTAAAGTGAGAGATTTTAACCGTAATAGTAGCATTGTGTTGATGACATGGCCCAGAGAGCGTGGTTGGGGATGTTGTTTTCAACGATTATGTGATGCATATGTTAAGTGATGCATAGTATGGCACATTACGAATAATTCCCAGTATTTTTTTAACATTAGGGTTGAACCCGATTAATAATTCAACTTGAACATGTTGTTGACTGTGTTGTGGTGCCGCTGAAATCGAAGTCTTTCCCTAAAAGTGCAAACCACATTTGTCGGGTATGGGGACGGCTCTTAATGCGTTTCATTAATGTCGTGTTTCTAGCTCAAGGTGCTCTCCATTTAGGGAAGGTTATGGGCATGATGTGTACCGCCCCAGAGGCAAGCTACAACCTTGTGGAGTCTGTAGAAGGTTAATTTTGGCAGCAGGTCCCGTGAGTGGATCATGGACACGACGGTGGCTTCGAGGTAAGCGTCTCGAGGTAGACACGGGCCACTCTGGTGACTAGCCTCCTTGGGGTCTGAGTCGGAGCCTAAATGGAAGTACGTGAGAGTGTCATGACAATCGAAAATGGTTTCGGCTTTGAACGCCGCTGGTCCACCCGGTCAATGCGGCGGTTATGGCCATGGGTTCCGTAGTGTGGGTACACGTTGGTACTAACCTTCTCGAGAGTGTTTTTAATCTATCGGCGCAGTAGCCGAAGTCCATCGGTTGCCATCGACATGCTCGGAAAGTAGGTGGCTACACCATGGGTCAACACTTAATAAATATGCAGCACTCAAATTGTATCACCCTTAAGGATGGTAGTGAGGCCATCGTGTTGGAGTTGGCCAACGAAGTTGGTCGGGTTGTGACTTTTCGCCATAAGGGATCACGGGCCACGAAAGTTGGCTCGGGTTGACTGATCGCCAGAAGCGATCAACTGCACTCCACGAAGTTGGTCGGGTTGTGATCGCCGTGAAGGGGATCACGGGCCACGAAGTTGGCTTTCCGGCTGCAGTGATCGCAAAGTGAAGGCGGATCACGGGCCACGAGTTGGTCGGGTTGTGATTCCTCCGGAAGGATCACGAAAGTGTGTTTTTGGTATTATCATGTTTATTGGTCACATCCTCGGGTAAGCCGCCAGAGGAATGCGTGCATCTAATGTGCATAATTGCAAATATGTTGATATAATGGTTGCATTATTGTTTAATTGGTTAAATATCATGATACCGCTTGGCCATCATGTTTATGCTTATTGGTGAGCTTCTTCTGGCAAGTAACATTCAATGTAATCGACCGGGCGGTCATGCCAGGATTTCGTGAAAGTCCCGCTGGAAAGGAGTGTGATGTCCGAAATTCAGACCGTGTCCACGCTGATGTCCTTTGTGCTATGGAGTCCCGCTTATGACATTGTTCCACTGCCGAAAGTAGTTGTCATAGATCGAGGCCCCTTTATGTTCACTAAATAATGTACATATTGTTCGTAACCAAGACTGCGTGTGTGTCGCTTTGGCCTCGCTAAACTGCTGTAATATGGACTATGTTCGCTGGCATGAATAAAGCGTTGTTTTCTGTAAAATGCCCATGTTGTTGTGTGTTGCCGTAAGACAAGGTCTCGGCTGGCAATGGAAGGTAAACTGCCATTGCCTCGAGCCGGGGTGCCACACTTGCCATAACGGATGACGCTCAAGACACACTTCTCAGTGGTTTAGTTTGAGGTTGGATTCTTATGCGCAGTGTCATTGCAAATGTTTCCTCCGTATCTTTGCACAGTAAGTGTTAAGCTGGTCCTTGGTTTTCACCACTAGGTAATCCATATAAGCTTCCATATTTGTAATGTAGATGGGGCTTCAAAACCAATTTTGACCACTTCTGCAAAGGTTGATGCTAAGACTTCCTTCAACCCGGAAAGGCATCCATAAAAGCAACACGCACTACCACAAGCGGGATGATGAATGTTGCCTTCTATTCGGCCTCTTCTTTCGGCCATGAAGATCTCGTGGTATCCTTTGAGTAGGCGCCGGGAATGTGGATAAAGGTCACACCCCGCCGTGGAGTCAAAAAAATCTGTCAATGCGCCGCATAATGAAAGGGATCCTTTTGGACAAGCCTTTTATTGATGTCCGTGGGTAGTCAATAACATAGTCTCCACTTCCCGCTGCTGCCTTTGGGCACCACTACACGGATTGTCCAACCACGCCGGATGGAGTACTCTCTTTACCAAGCTCGTTGTCATTTAGTTTTCTCATCTCCTCCGTGATGAACTCCCGCTTTTCTCTGTAGCTTCTGCTTTCTCGACTCTCTACTTGACGGGCTGCGTGTATGAGGACGTATTAAGAAGATGGTGCACAATCACTTCCCCGGGAACGCCGGGATGTTGGAGGCTTGCCATGCAAACACATCGAGCAGAGTTTGCCCGCAGTGAAAAGTGACGAGCTTCAGCTCTCCTTATTTGCTATCGAGGGTGGAGCTTATGGTAAAAGCTCCCCCTGCTGCTGCCTCCCTTGACGGAACCTTTCTTGGTCTCTCGTGGTGTAGCTTTCGACTTCTCTGTTCTTTGCTCGGCGGATGGAGCTCTTCTCGCACTTCTCAACAGAGCGCAACACCTCAAGAGGGTGCGCCGCTTGTGCGGAGTAGGTGCGAGGGGTCTCACCGGGTCTTCTTCCTCCCGGGGCTCCATCGACAGGAGTGTGCTCTTGGCGGCGATGTCGATGACGAATCCTCTTCCCCAGAGAGTTGGCCGCGCAAATCAACACATCTTTCTTGTCGGAGGGGACGGTGATGATGTTCATATCGGGCCCGGCATCGCGGCGGCATGTTGTAGGCGTAATGTGAAGCCGCCATGAACTTGGCTAGTGCCGCGCCGCGGTATCCCGCTGTAGGGCAAGGGGATCTCTGGCCACATTGAAGATAATCCTTCCTTCCGGTGGTTCAGCTCACCTCCAAACGCCACGTGGCAGCATGATTCTTTTCCTTTTCGGCCGGCACCGTTGAACTCTTCCTGAACGTGCCTGCTTCCTCGAGGTCTCCATCAGGGATTTGCAGCCTACTTCGATCACAATGGGCGAGATCAAGTTCATGCCGCAACCAGCATCTTCGTTACCTTTGAGGTTGGGCGATTGTTTCAGAGACCAACAACGGCAAGCACCCGACCGCAAGCTGCGGCCGTGGTGGTCCTTGAGTGTCAAATACGATAGTATGCATGTCGACCACCTCACGGCTTCGCAAGGCCGAATCGACGGCTTCCACCGCTTGTGATCTCACGCCGCTTCATCTGCTTGAGCTGGCGAGTAGATGTATGCACCGAGGCGCCACCACCGCTTAAGCGCACACATGGCTTGCGGGCTTGTGGCTTTCTCAAACTTCAAGTGGTCGCCGGACTCATCAGTCTTGTCGTGATCATCATCGCTCGCTTCCGCTTGTCGCAATAACACCGGCGTGGCCTCTCTCGCTGATTGTCTTGTTGCCAGCGCGCCCCTTGGCCGCCACGCTTTTTGCCGGATCCTTCGGCACCTTTCTTGGCCTTTCTCCTTGTCCCGCCGCTTCATTCGCCGCTTCAAATGAGCAGCTCTACTTGCCGTTAGCTCGAGATCGTGGCCTTTGGCACGATGGATCTTCCAATACCGGTTGCCCGCGATCTCCCGCTTATCGGCAAGGGCTAAGGTCTTGAAGCGCACACCCACAAGCCGATTCCTTGCTTTGGGTCACTTGCCTTGGTTTTGGTGGCGCAGTATCGACAGATCCCTCGATGGCAAGCACGGTCTTGCCCCTGCTGCTTCCGTTACGGCGCCGCCCTTCTTCGCCGGTGTGGCGGTATCATCCGTGGGAGCTCGGTTTCTGCACCGCTTATCTTTCCTCCGGTGTACTTCCTTCCTCTTCAACGAGGAAAGCACACCGATCAGCTAAATAATGTTCGCCACATCTTCGACCTTTTGTTCATCGGCCAGCTCTTCACGCGATCTTTACGATTGTGCAGCACATTCCCGTGCTGGAACGTGACCGATCAATCAAGCAGAGATGATTGCTTGGATGTTGTAACTACACTCGGCTAAACCTTTGGATGTACTTTCATAAGTTTTGTCCTTTCTTCTAGGGATGATATGTAGATCATCGCTTAGCCAAGCGAGCTTGGTGGCTCGCAAAGTGTTCCAAACAAACTCAAGGACACAGATCCGCCAGGAAGAAATGGAGTCTACCTAAGCAAGTATCAATCATGACATAAACATTGGGCTTGAGTGCTAATGGAAAGTAATTATAAGCACCTTGTCGTCATAAGGGGCCCCAAGCAGCCTTGCATCGCTATGGTGTAGATGCTGAGGAACTCCGGAACGGTGAGTCTTGCTGCTGTACTTTTCGGGTCAACATCGGGAATGAACGGCGTGTGGAGGCCAATGCCGAAACTCCAGCAAAGAGCTCACGAAAGTGAAGGCCGGACAACCACGCACTTATAAGGTAGGCCACCGTGAGGTTCGCCGTGCCGGGTGGTCCGAGGGCTCACCACTGGCTCATTGTCCTTCGTGGCGCCGTGGTCACGTAGGCGCCGATGGTGGTTGGACGCGTTTTCATGAACTTCGCCTCCCAAGAACCTCGGGCGTTGGTCGCGGCGGGTTTCGCGAGAATATCGGACGACGCTGGCGGAGATATTATCACGCAGCATCGCCGCCGCCACGGACCGGCTACACCCGCTGGCGGTAAGGGATGGGGGGAGTGCACCGTGGTCAGCATCGCCTCGCCCACTTCTCCGCGGGTATGCGGGCCGGCTGGAGCGACGGGCCCATCGTCCTCAATACCGGGCCGCACCATCGCTATCATATGGTCGGTTAACGAGGCTCTCGGATGGTGGCCTCCATTCGCCGAAGCTGGGCGCAGGGGAGGAAAAATCAAGGTTAGCAGCCGCGCGAAGCCATAGGGCTTCGCCGCGTGTGGTGGTGGCGAAGCGCCGGGTGGACCGCGATGGCGCCCCGACTTTCAACCGCGACAGAAGGAGCCGCTGCCACGCCCCGCAGGCCGCTCACTCATCCCCTCGCCAAGACCCTGCGTGCGCATGTCAAGCGCTTTCCTGTGCCATGTGAAGGACGTGATGGGACTCTTCCCTCGTGACGCGCTTCAGTGGTCACCAGCAGGCAGCGCCGTCATCACGCGTACAACTCCGGAGAAGAGCTGCTACTGCGGTGCCGGCGCGATGCGCTTGGAGGTACGCCGCACCGCCGGTTCTCAAGGGGATGCCGGTATAAAGATCATTGAGGGCCCTGCTACGGCCGCGGGGGCGCCTACCTGGCCTCTCCTCGAGCTTTACGATCGTGTTGCTGGCGTCGTCACGCGCGCTAACGCACGCCACTCGCCAGTCCCCTGGATCGCCAGATGTGGATGTTCGCAGTGAGGTCATGCCGCTAATGGGTTCTTCCATGACCGCCCACACCGTCCGCGACCGGCATCGGGCAAATTCGTCCCGCGACGAACCGATCGGGAAATGATCGCCTTTCTTCTTAGGGACGCCATGGCGGCGAAGAATAGCCAGGTCAACCGCCATACCTGATTCTCACTACGCTTGCCCCTCAACCGTGCGCCAAAGATGTCGGTGGAAACTA